>JAPVLO010000179.1:0-2400000 GCA_027257055.1 Cephalopachus bancanus
ACACCACTGATTTACAGAGTTGAAACATTCTTGCATACCAGAAATAAATCCCAGTTGATCGTGGAGTAGGATGCTCTTAAAGTGCTACTGGATTCAGATTGCTGGCATTTTGTTCAGGATTTTTATATCTGTATTCCAGCATATTGGTCTGTAATTTTCTTGTGTTGTCTTTGTCTGGGCTTGGCGTCTGGGTCCTGCTAGTCCCATATCACATGCATTTGAAATTGCTCCTATTTTTAAAATTTTTTGAAAACGTTTGAAACATTAGCATTTATTATTTAAATGTTGGTACAATTCACCAGCGAAGTCATTTACACATTGACTTTTTTGTTGAGAATTCCTTGGCTTTTCTTTACTGAAAGATTTCTTATTACAGATTCAGTCTCAATACTAGTATACGTTTGTCTAGACATTGTTTGTTTCATGATTTAGACTTTTTAGGTTGTATGTTTCTTAGCTTTTATCTGTTCTTCTACATTGTCCAGGGTTTGGCCTTATAATTATTCATAGTAACCTTTAATATTTTTTTTAATTTGTGTTATATTCATGGTAATTTCTTTTCTTTTATTGTGAACTCTATTTGTGTCTTCACTCTTTTTTTCTGATATTCTATTAAAGATATGTTGCTTTTCATTATCTGTTCAGTAAACAAATTCCTTTTGTTGGGTTTTTATTGTTTCTACATTCTCTACTTATTTTTTCTCTGCTCCAATCTTTGCCAAAATAGCCTTCTGGCTTTCTCACAAAGGAAATTTGCCCATGAATTACTGCTGAATAAATGTGATTGTGGAGGGAATGATGGTGCGGGGCTCCTGCTCTACATGTTGCTGACTTGACTTTCCATCAGTTCACTATGGAGCATTAGAACAACCTTGCCATCCTGAAGTAATTCTCACTTGGTCATGGTTTACTATCTTTATACATGCTGTAAGAGTTGATGTCCTAATAACTTATTTATAATGTTGGCATCCATGTTAATTTACAAGATTATTCTGTAGCTTTTTTTCTTGCAATACCCTTTTCTGCTTTGGGATCAAATTAATATTGGTTTCAGAGAAGTAGCTAAAATGTATTTTCTTCCTTTTGCTATATAGAATTTATATTGTTCATTCTTTAAAGTTTAGTAATATTTTCCAGTGAGATCATGCATCCTTGAAATTTTATTGATGTGAAGGTTTTTAACTAAAATTTTAATATTTTGATTTCTATCAAAATAATATTGTTATGTGCACTTCTTGAATTTTCATAGCTTATATATTTCAATAAATTTTCCAACCCCATCTAATGAATTATCTGACAACAAAAAAAGAATAAGATCAACACTTAAAAATATTGATTGTAATCTACAGATAACAATAACATAAAAGGGGATTCTTGTCAAAATAGACAAAAAATTCTTGTCAAAAATAGACAAAAAATTTTGTCCTTATATGATTTTTCAGATCAACAGAGAAAATGATTAAAACAAGGATTTGCTTAAAAGCAACTCTGAAGAACTAAGGTAACTGTGACTATTTTATGTGAAATATTTAAAGAAAAACAAAACTTGTCCTGGTATTATAGAACAACTATGTATTTTCCTGAGTGCCTTGTATAATTTAATAGATGACTACAATGTGATGAAACACTATAATGGCTGGTGGTTTTGTAATGCTAAATCAAGAATAATTAATTTGAATATTTCCCTAGATTTTATAAAGTTAGCACCATCATTTAAACTTATATTTATGTGTATATATATATATTTAATTTCTATTTTTAAGATATAGTGTACAATTCAGGGTTAGGTATACAAATGGTCATTGTACAGGTAAAGTTTGGGCCTCACTTTGGTCCCCATGTCACCTGGTTTTATGTATTTTTATATTGCCAATAGCCTGTTAGAGAATTGCCCATATCATCGTGTTGGATAATCACAGAATTTTATAGAAATGACCCTAGAAATCATGTGGTCCACATTCTTACTTTTACAGAGAAAGGTATTTGCCTGAAGAGGTGTAAAGACATCCTGTTGGTTCCAAAGTATTAGTAGAAAAACTGGGAGGAAAAGGTGGATTGTTTCCTGGGCTACAGTGAACCTTGTTTTGTTCCACCCAGTTTCTCTCTACTGTGAGTAGTACTGTCTCACCTCAAAAGAAATGTCCAAATCCTAAACCCCAGTAACTATAAATGTGACTTTTTTTTTTTGATAATCAGTTCTTTCCAGACGTAACAAAGTGAGGATGGGTCCTACTGAATTCCTACAATGGATCCTACTCCATGACTGGTGTCCTTAGAAGAAGAGGAGGATTTGGGGATAGTGACAGACACAGGGGAGAGCAAATGTGAAGACACAGGCAGACACCATGAAGTTATTCCAGATTTTTTTTTCTTTATTTTAAAGATGTGGGGTACAATTCAGGGTTAGGTATACAAATGTTCACTATGCAGACACCCTTGTTATGAGGTGTGCCTCTCCCACCCCTGGCAGTTTTCCTCAACTGCCAATCCCACCCCCACCCCCCACCCCGGCAGTTTCTCACTACTGCCAATCCCTTTCTTACAGTGTTATGATAATTGTTCAAGGTGCGCTTATGAATGAGAACATATGGTACTCTGTTCTTTGTTTCTGTGATAGATCACTGGGTATGATCGACTCTAAATCCATCCAAGTTGCTGCAAAGTCCTTTTGTTTGTCCTTCTTTATGGCTGCATAATATTCCATTGTGCATATGTACCGCATTTTTTAATCCAGTCCAGCTATGATGGGCAGCATGGTTGGTTCCATGTTTTTGCTATTGTGAATAGAGCTACAACAAACATACGTGTGCAGATATCCTTTTTGTAGAATGATTTGAGTTCCTCTGGGTATACTCCCAATAGGGGAATTGCTAGGTCATATGGAAGGTCAATTTCTAGTTCTTCCAGAAATTGCCACACTGTCTTCCAAAGAGGTTGCACTAGTTTGCATACCCACCAGCAGTGTAGAAGCATTCCTTTTTCTCTGCATCCTCGCCAGCATCTGTTGTTGTTTGTTTTATTAATGATGGCCATTCTTACTAAGGGTTAGGTGGTATCTCAATGTGATTTTGATTTTCGTTTCTCTGATGATGAGTGAGTCTGAGCACTTTTGCATGTGTCTGTTGGCTGCCCATGTATCTTCTTCTGAGAAGTGTCTATTTGTGTCTTTAAAATTCAGCAGTTTATTAAAATATTTGTAGATATAGCTTTGGGGTTATCCAGTTTGAGGTTTGCTTCTTGAATCTCTAACTTGACATCTTTACCCATTATTTCCTCAATTTATTTTTCCTGCACCAATCCTTTCTCTTTTCAGCTCTCCGATGGAATGCATATTAGGCTTTTCTTCTAGTTCCTCAAAGCAGTGTTGGCTTTTTTTCCCAACATATTGCTCCTTTTTTCAGGTTGGATAATTTTTATGAATCTTTCCTCAATTTAACTCTTTCTAGTGTCCCTTTAATTGCAAATCAGCACTTTCTTTAAATCTTTAACATTTCTAATTTTGTCCTATGTCTTTATTTGTGTGCTAGTTGCAATGTGTACAGCAAGCATGGTGAGTATAGACAATCTTGTCTTGTTCTCAGTCTCAGACAAAAGCATCTGGTCTTTCACAATTAAATATAATATTAACTGCTGGTTCTATGGAGAGTGTGCATATAGTGATAGTTCTCGTTTCCTATTTATATTACAAAGTTTATCATGAATGGATGTTAGATTTCATCCAATGTTTTTTCTACATCAGTTGATGGCATTCATTTTTCTAGCCTTTTAATATGGTGAATTTCATTGAATAATTTTTAAAATATTGACCAAGACTTACCCAAAATAAATTCCACTTAGTTTTAGTGTATAATTTATTTTATACATTGTTGGAGTCCATGTACTACATTTGTTGAAGATTCTCATTTAAAGTCACAAAAGATGTTCTGTATTTTTCTTTCTTTTTCCTTTCTTCTCATTCTTTCCTTCTTTTTTTATTTTTCTTAAAAAAAAAAGTTGTTGCCTTGTTTGTAATGCTGAATTCACAAAACTAGTTGGGATGTCTTTCCTCCTCTTCAGTTTTTTGGAAAACATTTTCTAAAATTGATGTTAATCATTCTTAAAATGTTTGGTAAAATTCTCTCATTAAGTAATGTGAGCCTGGGGATTTATGTTTCAGAAATTTTAAAATTAGAAACTCAGTTTCTTGTGTAGGTTATAGGACTCTACTGGTTCTTGCCTAGTAATTTTCTCGGCTTTGCGGCCACTTTATCTGATATTAAAGTAACCACTCTTGCTTTTTTACTTTTTAAAAAATGTTATATTTTTAAATCCATTCTTTTACATCCAGCCATGTTGCAAGTGAGTTTCTTAAAAACAGCAGTAGTTGAGTAGCATTTTGTTTTGTTGTTTTATAAAATCTTTTCTATGAACTCTGAGTTCTAAAACTATGTTTTGTAAACTGTCTTTTATTTGGTGCACTTAGGTTATTTACATTTAAAGTAATTACTGGTATGTTGATGATTATATTTGCCACTTTATTATCTATTTTAGGGAAGGAATTTTTTTCTGTTGTTGCTCTTGTTGTTGTTCCTCTATTTTGTTGTTGTTGTTTTTCCTTATCCATTTATTTTTTGATGGACAAATACATTATTTCCACATCTTCTGTATTGTTTTTTGTTTGTTTGTTTTTGAGTTGGAGTCTCACTCTGTCACCCAGACTGGAGTGCAGTGGCCGCTCCCCGCCACACCCTTGACCAGCTGGGCTCCAGCGATCCTTCCGCCTCAGCCTTAAAGTAGCTGGAACTATAGGCGCGCGCTACACACCTGGCTAATTTTTTGATTTATTGTAGAGATGAGGTCTCGCCTGCCCAGGTGGGTCTCGAACCCGCGGGCTCGGGCAATCCACTCACCTCAGCCTCCCAAAGCGCGGGATTACAAGCTGAGACACCGAGCCTGGCTCTTCTGTATTGTTAATCGTGCTTCAGTAAACATGGGAGTGCCAATATGTCTTCAGGGTTGTGATTTCCATTTTAATAAATAAATACTCAAAAGTGAAATTGTTGGATCAATTTCATGCAATTTGAAATTGTTAATTTGTTCAGGAACCTCCATACTGTTTTTCATATTGGCTGTACTAATACATCCCCACCAATTGTGCCAATAATTCTAACTTCTCAACATCCTCGCCAATAGTTGTTTATTGTTTTTATGATAACAGACATTTTGACAGGTGAGAAGTGATATCTCATTGTGCTTGTGTATGTTTTTTAATCTAGTTATCTTTTTTTTTTTTTTGAGTTGGAGTCTCACTCTGTCACCCAGACTGGAGTGCAATGGCCGCTCCCAGCCACTGCAACCTCGACCTGCTGGGCTCCGGCGATCCTTCCGCCTCAGCCTTCCAAGTAGCTGGAACTACAGGCGCGCACTACCACACCTGGCTAATTTTTGATTTATTGTAGAGATGAGGTCCCGTCAAGTTGCCCAGGTGGGTCTCGCACCCACGGGCTCAGGCAATCCACTCACCTCGGCCTCCCAAAGTGCTGGGATTACAGGCTGAGCCACCGAGCCCAGCCTACTTATCTTTTTTTAAAATTACAATAGTTTTAGGAGTACAAACTTTTTTGTCACATGACTGCATTGGAGACTGTTGAAGATGTCTGGGCTTTAAGTATCCCCATCACTAATGTACACTGTACCCAATGAAAGATATTTCAGTCCTCCTCCTCTTCTCACCCTCCCCCTTTGGAATCGCCAATGTCCATGATATCATTCTTTATGCCATTGCTGACTCTTAGCTTAGCTCCCACTTATAGGTAACACCATGAAATATTTCCATTCCTGCATTAATTCACTTAAAATAATGGTCTCCAATTCCATACAGAATGCTGCAAAGGACATGAATTCATTTTTTATGACTGAACGGTATCCCATGGTATAATATAAATATATCACAATTTATATGATCCTCCGTCCAGTTGATGGGCATCATTTAGGTTGGTTCCACATCTTTGCAATTGTGAATTGTGCTGCTCTAAACATATGAGGAAATGTATTATATGTTGGATAGGTATCGAGTAGTGGAATTGCTAGATCAAATGGTGGATTGACTTCTCGCTCTTTGAAAAATGATACCATATGGATGTCCATAGAAGTTGCAGTAACTTCCACTTCCACCAACAATGTATAAGTGTTCCCTTTTCACTGCATTTATACCAACATTTATTGTTTTCTACTGTTTTAAAAATAACCATTTTTACTGGTGTAAGATGGTATCTTATTGTGGTTTTAACTTGCATTTCCCTAGTGATAAGAGGTGAGGATTTTTAATATGTTTCTTAGGTCATTTGTATATATCATTTTGGGAAATGTCTATTCATGTCACTTGCCCAATTTTTTTTTTTTTTTTGAGTTGGAGTCTCACTCCAGACTGGAGTGCAGTGGCCATAATTACGGCCACCGCAGCCTCGCCTGGGCTCCAGTGATCCTTCTGCCTCAGCCTTCTGAGTAGCCAGAATTACAGGCATGCACTACCATGCCCGACTGATTTTTTGATTTATTGTAGAGATGAGGTCTCGCTGCCCAGGTGGGTCTCAAACCCGTGGGCTCAGGCAATCCACTCACCTCAGCCTCCCAAAGGCGCGGGATTGCAGGCTGAGCCACCAAGCCCACTTGCCCAATTTTAAATGGGGTCATATGCTTTTCTCTTGCTGATTTGTTTGACTTTTTGTAGATAATGGACATGCGTTGTTTATTAGATGTATTGTCTGTGAATATATTCTACTATTCTGTAAGTTACCTATTTACTCTGTTAATTATTTCTTTTGCTGTGCACAAGTTTTATAGTTAATCAAGTCCTACTTATTTTTATTTTTGTTGCATTTACTTTTGTTGTCTTAGCCATAAATTATTTGCCTAGGCCATTGTCCACAAAAGTTCTTGCCAGGTTTGCTTACTGAATTCTTATGGTTTTAGGACTGACATTTAAGTCTTTAATCAATCTTGAGTTAATTTTTGTATATGGTGAGAGATAGGGATCAAGTTTCAATGCTGCATGTGGCTATCCAAGTTTCCCAGCTCTATTTGTATGCAGGGTGTCCTTTCCCCAACATACATTTTTTTCTGCTTTGTCAAAGATCCATTGGTTGTAGGTGTTGGAGTTTATTTCTGAATTCTCTATTCTGTTTCATTGGTCCATGTGTCTGCTTTGTACCAGTTACACACTTTTTAGGTTACTACAGCCTTGTAGTGTAATTTGTATGTGGGTAATATTATGCCTCCAGGTTTGTTCTTTCTACTGAGTATTATTTTGGCTGCTGGGTTCTTCTTTGGTCTCATATACATTTTAGAATTGTTTTTTCTATTCTGTGAAATATGACAATGGTAGTTTCATAATTATTGCATGGACTTTGTCAATGAATTTAAGTAAAATGGTCATTGTAACTCCATTGATTCTTCCAATTCATAAGAGGTTTTCCCATTTGTTTGTGCCCTCCACAATATTTTTCTTTTCTTTTTTTTTTTTTCTTTGAGTTGGAGTCTCACTCCTTCGCCCAGGATGGAGTGCAGTGACATGCTCCCGGCCACCACAGCCTCCACCTGCTGGGCTCTAGCAATCCTTCCGCCTCAGCCTTCCAAGTAGCTGGAACTACAGATGGGTGCTACAATGCCTGGCTATTTTTTATTTTATTATAGAGACAAGGTCTTGCCAAGTTGTCCGGCTGGTCTCAAACCCATGGACTCAGGCAATCCATTCGCCTTAGCCTTCTAAAGTGCTGGGATTACAGGCTGAGTCACGGAGCCCAGCCCACAATATCTTTCATCGGTGTTTTATAGTTCTTGTAGAGATGTTTCACATTCTTGGTTAAATATATTCCTAGGTATTTTAAATTTTTGGCCAATGTTGTAAATGACATAAAGTTTCTGATTTGATTCTCAGTTTGGTCTGTACTGGTGGTAAGCAGTGTGATTTGTGTGTGGTTTGTGTTAACTGAGACTCTACTAAATTCATTTCTCAAATCCAGAACTCTTTTGAAATAGTCTTTAGGATTTTCTAGGTATAAGATCATATCATCAGCAAACAGAGATATTTTGGTTTCTTCTTTCCAATTTGGATAACTCATTTCTTTCACTGGCCTGACTGCTCTACTAGAATTTCCAATACTATGTTGACTAGGAGTGGTGAAAGTGGGAATCCTTTTGTTCTGAATCTAATGGGGAATGATTTCAACTTGGCTTCATTCAGTATGATTGTGGCTATAGGTTAGTCATCCATGGTTTTTATTATTTTGACCTATGTTTTTTCTATGCCAATTTTGCTGAGGGTTTTTATTAACAAGGAATGCTGGATTTTATCAAATGCTTTTCTGCATTTATTAAAATAATATGATTTATGTATGATATCTATTGATGTGCATATGTTGAACTATCTTAGCATCCCTGGGAAACAATTTACTTAATAGTTGTAGATTACTCTTTTGATGTGCTGTTGGATTCAGTTAGCTTGTTAAGAAAGTTTGCATCTATGCTCAAAAGCTTTATTGGTCTGTAGTTCTCTTTTGTTGTTGTGTCTTTTCCTGACTTTAGCATTAGGGTAATACTACCTTCATATAATGAGTTAGGAAGAATTCCCTCCTTTTCAATCTCATGAAATAACTTGGTAGGATTGGTACCAAGTCTCCCTTGAAAGTGTGGTAGAATTCTGCGTGAATCTATCAGATCCTGGACATTTTTTTTGTTGAGAGACTTTAAATTACTGATTGAATATCACTACTTATTTTTAGTCTGTCAGGAATTCCATTTCTTTAAGGTTGGTGTTTTGCATGCTCCCTAGAAATTATCCATTTTCTCTACAAAATTATCCATTTTCTCTACAATATGTTTATAAAGGTGTTCATAATAATCTCAGATGTAATGTCTCATTCCCATTTCTGACAGAGTTAATTTGAATCTTCTTTCTTCTTATTGTCTTAATTAATCTACATAGTGCTCTGTCAATTTTGTTTTCCTTTTCAAAAAGCCAACTTTTTGTTTTATTGTTTCTTTGGTTTTTTTTGTTTGTTTCTTTCAATGTTGTTTACTTCTGCACTAATCTTTGTTATTTCTTCCTAATCTTTGTTAGCAAACTGTGGGTTTGAATGGTTCATGTTTTTCTATTTCCTTGTAGGGTGATGTTAGGTTGTCCATATGTGACCTTTTAGTTTTTCCATAGTAGGCCTTAAGCACTATACTTTTTACTGTCATACAGTTTATTGTGTGTTGAAGAGCCTTTGATAATTGTTAACATTCATTTTAAGACTTTTTAAAATTTCCAGCTTGATTTTATTGTTGACTCAAAGATTATTCAGCAGCAGATTGTTTCATTTCCATGTATGTGTTTGGTTTTGAGAGTTCTTGAATTTGATTTCTGGTTGTCTTCTACTGTGGTCTGAGTAGGTACTTGATATAATTTTGAATTTTTTGATTATTGAGAATTGATTTATGGCCTATGGCATGATCTAACTTGGAGAATGAACCGTGTACTTATGAGAAAAATGTGCTGTCTCTATTTTTGTGGTATAATATTCTATAGATGTTTGTTAGGTTCATTTGATCTATGGTCCACTTTAACGCCAGTTTATTGACTTTTTGCCTTGATAAGTTTTCTATTGCATCAGTGGAGTGCTGAAGTCTCCCTCTATTATTATGTTGTTTCCTTTTTTCTAGGTCTAATAAAATATGTTTTATAATGCTGTGAGCCCTCGTGTTTGGTGCATATATATTTTAAATTGCTATAACTTGTTGTGGAATTGATACCTTTTACACTGTAAAATGACTCTATTTGTCTTTGTTAACTTAAAATCTGTTTACTCGGGCATGAGAATAGCTATTACTGCTCGCTTTTGGTTTCCAATTGCATGGAATGTTTTCTCCCATTCTTTTACCTTGAGTCTATAGGAGTCTTTGATAAGTCTCTTGAAAGTAGCAGATGTTCAGATTGTGAAGTTTTGGGGATTGTGGGGTTTTTTTAATCCATTCTGTCGATTTATATATTTTTCATGGGGCATCTTAAGTCTTAGTATGGTACTGTTTCATTCATTTTGCTGATTTTACCTGGTTGCTTTGTTTTCTCCTTTGCCTTGGTATTCTACAGGTTCTTTGAGCTTGATAATTTCCAGCGTTTCTCTACTGCTGTATTTTTATCTTTTCTTTGTGTTTAGAATTCCTTTGAGTATTTCTTATACAGTCAGTCTAGTGATGACAAATTCCCTTAGCATTTATCTCAGAGAGTCTCTATTTCTTTTTCATTTATAAGACTTCATTTTATGAAATTAAAAAAAAAATTTTTTTTTAGTTGGAGTCTCACTCCATCGCCCAGGCTGGAGCGGAATGGCACACATGCTCACAGCCACCCCAGTGCCGGCCTTCCAGGCTCCAGCGATCCTTCCACCTCAGCCTTCCAAGTAGCCGGAGCTATAGGCACGCACTACCATGTCTGGCTAATTTTTGACTTATTGTGGAGACAAGGTCTCGCCAGGGTGCCCAGGCAGATCTCAAACCCACGGGCTCAGGCATTCCACTAGCCTTGGCCTCCCAAAGTGCTGGAATTACAGGCTGAGCCACCAAGTCCAGCCTGAAATACAAAATTTTTTACTGACAGTTATACTGTTTGAGGGGATTGATGATAGGGCCCCAAACCCCTCTAGCTTGTAGAGTTTCCTTTGAGAAGTCTGCTGCTAGTCTGATAAGTTATTGGATACTTTTGTCTCAATGCTCTTAGAATTCTTTTCATCACATTGACTTTGCATAACCTGATTGTATTCCTTGAGCATGACCTTTTAGCAGGGAATTTGCCAGATCTTTGGGCTTCTTGTATCTGGATGTTTCAATCTCTAGCAAACCCTGGGTAGTTTTCCTAAATTTTTCCTCAAATAGGTTTTCTAAACCTATTGCTCTTTCTTCTTCCTCAGGAACAATTATGAGACTAAGGCTTAGATGTTTTACATAATCCCACATTTCTTGAAGACTTTGTCCCTTCTCTTGATTCTTTTTTTTGCAGTGTTTTCTGATATGGTAATCTGAAAGCCTATTCTATTAGTTCTAAAATATTTATATCTGATGGCTATTTGTGTGCCTTTTGGGGACTAATATCTATTCAAGTCCTCAGTCCATTTTTAATCAGGTTATGAAAGTTTTGCTGCTGCTGTTGTTATCGAGTTGGGTTTGCCGGCGCAGCTTACCTCTATCCCACGACAGTTGCAGTGGAGGTGGCAGCAGCGGTAGCAATGGAATCCACCTTGTCCATGGCAGGGTCTGTGACTGGCAGCTCTGGGTGGGAAAGGCTCATGGTGGAATAGCTGATGACTTGGTGCCCTTCATCTCCTTCTCCAGCATCAGCAACATCAGCAAGCCTGGAGAGCTGGACACTCCAGCATTTCCTTGGTGGACTTCTCCAGTTGCCAGGAGAAGCCTGGGGCTGGGTCAGGGAGCCCCTTTACATCTGTCCCAAGAGGTAGGACTTCGCCCACAGAGCTGTGTGCCTAGGATCCCATGGCCTTCCCAGGAGGAGCTCATCAGGACACCTGGGCCTTCTCACTCAAGTTTTTTTTTTGTATGAGCAAGGGAGGTTTCCCTCCAGAAGCTCAGGACAGCACCCCAAGGAAGAGAGTTATCCGTGGGTCTCCAGAGGCCTAGATGTCAATGTTACTTCCTCCTGTGGGGGTGGTCCCTTCTCTTGATCTCCTTCTCTTGGGTCTCAATCTGCTCCTCCTCTTTCATCACCTTTTAGGACTTTTCTTGGGCCCTCACCTTGATCCCCTTGGGGAGCCTGGATCGTGTCAGTTGCCTAGGACTGACGGCCTGCTCAGGTGGGGAAGTCAGGAGGGTATACCTGCAGCTGAGAGGAGGGATCCTTGTGGAGGTCAAGTGTCCATCCATCAGCCAGTTCCCAGCAGACAGCATGGGGTCCTGTTTGGGGACACCGCTCCTTGGGGCGATGTAGAGTCTCGGTGGTGGAGGCCCACCACTCAGATGCGGGTTGAGCAGCCTGTAAGCAGGGCCAGGGCGGGAGAGCATGGCGGAACATGAGAACCGGAGGACCCAAAAACCAGTTGGGTGAGAAAATTTCCCATTGAGAGTGGGTCATGCGGCCTGCGATCATCAAGAAAGAGTAAGCCGTGGAGACAAGCCTCCTTAGCGACCGACTCCCCTTCCAGCCGAGGGCACCCTGGCCAGCCCTGGGCCTGTGACGTCTCAATGGGGCTCGGGACCGAGCCGGGCGCAGCAAGGAGGGCACGTGGGCCCAGCCGAACGCCAAGGGGAGGCGATCACCGCACCGCGCGGGGCCCCAACCACTGCCGGTGCGGGTGCACCTTCTGGCCCTGGGGGCTTCCTGCGGCTGCTTGCTAGTGATGGACACCAGACGGACCACGCCGTGGGGTTGGGCCGAGGCAGGACGACATCTTGAGCCCAGGAGTTTGAGGCTGTAGTGAGCCATGATTATGCAATTGTACTTCAGCCCTTGTGACAAAGTGAAGCCCTAACTCGGGAAAGGAGGGAGGGAGGGGAGGGGAGGGGAGGGGAGGGGTCAAGAAAATGATAGCGTCATGGATAATGACAGCCTTATGTAATGGTAATGGGGTCAGTTCGTCAAGAAGCTACCAGTCCTAAAAGCGTCTGCACCCAACAACAGATCTTGAAAAACACATAAAAACAAAAACTAATAGAACCGAAAGGAGAAGGAGGTACCCACAATTATTGTGTCAACACTCCTCTCTCTCTAACCGACAGAACACATTGGGCAGCAGCATAGTAAGTATATAGAAGACTTGGAAAACGCTATAACGCTATCCATAAAGTTGATCTAATTTAGAGAATAACCTATGACAATAACCAACACACTTTTTGTTTTAAATATTAGTACATATCAGGTACCATCCTAAATACCCTTTATGTATTAATTTATTTAGGTAAGGACTATTATTATCCTCAATTTATAGAGAAAGGATTACATATCCATAACACAGACCACACAGTTGGTAAGTCATAGCACTGGGAAGTCTGACTTCAGAACTTGTTTTCTTGAGCCCTCTGTTGTTGCCTTTAAAAGAGTTGTTGTTTTTTTTTTTCGAGTGTTCAGCAGTTGTTGTTTCTTTGTTGTTTTTTTTTTATTGTGAAGTTGTGGGGTACAGTTAAGGGTTAGGTATACAATTGCGTTTCATTCAGGCACCCTGTTGATATGGGGTGTTTCCCCGTTCCCAGACAGATATTTGCTACTGTTAATCCCATCTCCCTCCCCCCACCATAGTTTCCCAGTACGGTCAGTCATTTTCGTATAGTCTTGCATTGGATGTCTAAGGTCCATTATATGAGTGAGAACATGTGATACTCGGATCTTTGTTTCTGTGAGAGGTCACTCAGTATTATAGACTCTAGTTCCATCCAGGTTGCTGCGAAATTCATGATTTTGTTCTTTTTTATGGCTGCGTAGTATTCCATCGTGTATATGTACCACATTTTTTTAATCCAGTCCTCTTTTGACGGGCAGCATGGCTGTTTCCAGGTTCTTGCTATTGTGAACAATGCTGCGATAAACATGTGTGTGCAGGTATCTTTTTTATAGAGTGATTTGTGTTCTTCAGGATATATTCCCAGTAGGGGGATTGCAGGGTCATATGGGAGGTTGGTATTTAGAGCTTTTAAGAATCGCCACACTGCTTTCCACAGAGGTTGCACTAGTTTACACTCCCACCAACAGTGTAGAAGTGTTCCCTTTTCGCAACACCCTCTCCAGCAGCTGTTATTTTTTGACTTGTTGATAATTGCCATTCTGACTGGGGTTAGGTGGTATCTCAGTGTGGTTTTGATTTGCATCTCCCTGATGATTAGTGAGGTTGAACATTTCTTCATGTGTTTGTTGGCTGCTCGGATGTCTTCCTTTTTGAAGTGTCTGTTCATATCTTTTGCCCATTTTATAATGGTGTTGTTTGTTTTTTTCTTTTCAGCACGTTTGAGTTCCTTGTAGATCCAGGATGTTAAGCCTTTGACGGACCTGGAGTTGGAAAATACTTTTTCCCAGTCTGTAGGTTGTCTCCCTGCTCTCTTGATGGTTTCTTTGGCTTTGCAGAAGCTTGTCAGTTTAATAAGGTCCCACTTGTCTATTTTCTCTCTTATGAGCTGTGGGTTTTGGGTTTTGTTCAGGAATTGGATGCCAGTTCCGATTTCCATGAGGGTTTTTCCTTCATTTTATAAGGTTCTTATGGTTTGAGGTTTTACATTTAGGTCTCTGATCCATTTGGAATTAACCTTTGTGCATGGGGATAGATAGGGGTCCTGTTTCAATCTTCTGCATGTGGTCAGCCAGTTTTCCCAGCACCATTTACTGAATAGGTTCTCCTCTCCCCAGTGGTAGGTGGTGGAGGCTTTGTCAAAGATGAGTTGGTTGAGAAATTGAGCTTTTGCTTCTGGAATCTCAATTCTATTCCATTGATGTATATGCCTGTTCCTATACCAATACCAAGCTGTTTTGATGATTGTAGCTT
Source organism: Cephalopachus bancanus (assembly GCA_027257055.1). Classification (NCBI taxonomy): domain Eukaryota; kingdom Metazoa; phylum Chordata; class Mammalia; order Primates; family Tarsiidae; genus Cephalopachus; species Cephalopachus bancanus. The sequence goes on from JAPVLO010000179.1 coordinate 14,496, forward strand.
TATAGTAAAGTTTGAAGTCTGGTAGTGTGATACCACCTGCTTTGTTTTTTTTTTGCTGAGGATTGTTCTGGCTATTCTTGGACTTTTGTGTTTCCATATGAATTCCTGCATTGTTTTTTCTAGGTCTGAGAAGAATGTTGCTGGTAATTTGATGGGTATTGCATTGAATTTGTAGATTGCCTTAGGTAAGATGGACATCTTCACAATGTTGATTCTTCCGATCCATGAGCATGGGATATTTTTCCATTTGTTTGTGTCAACTTTGATTTCTTTGAGCAGTGTTTTGTAGTTTTCCTTGTAAAGGTCTTTCACGTCTCTGGTTAGGAAGATGCCAAGGTATTTCTTTTTTTTTATTTTTGTGGCTATTGTGAATGGAATTGTGTTTTTTATTTGGGTTTCTGTTTGTTTATTATTGGTGTAGAGAAATGTGATTGTCTTTTGTACATTTATTTTGTATCCTGAGACTTTGCCAAAGGTCTTTATCAGTGTAAGGAGGTTTTTGACAGATTCTCTTGGGTTTTCAAGGTATACAATCATGTCATCTGCAAAGAGAGATAACTTGACTTCCTCTTTTCCTATCCGGATACCCCTGATTGCCTTCTCTTCTCTGATTGCTCGAGCCAGGACTTCCAATACTATGTTGAACAGGAGGGGTAAGAGTGGGCATCCTTGTCTTGTTCCAGTTTTCAGGGGAAATGGTTCTAATTTTTGTCCATTTAGGAGTATGCTCGCTGTGGGTTTCTCGTAGATGGCTTTTACTATTTTGAGGTATGTTCCCCGTATGCCTAGATGTTCAAGGGTTTTTATCAAGAAGGGGTGCTGGATTTTATCAAAAGATTTTTCTGCATCTAATGATATAATCATGTGGTTTCTGTTTTGACATCTGCTGATGTATTTAATTACATTTATGGTTTTACGAATGTTGAACCAGCCTTGCATCCCAGGAATGAAGCCTACTTGGTCATGATGGATGATTTTTGAGATGTATTCCTGAATCCGGTTTGCTAGGATCTTGTTGAGAATTTTAGCATCTATGTTCATCAAAGATATTGGCCTGTAGTTCTCTTTCTTTGCTGGATCTTTACCTGGCTTGGGTATCAATGTGATGTTGGCTTCGTAAAATGATTTGGGGAGCGTTCCATCTTTTTCAATCGCCTGGAATACCTTCAGTAGGATTGGTATCAGCTCCTCCTTAAATGTCTTGTAGAATTCTGCTGGAAAGCCATCTGGGCCAGGGCTTTTTTTTGTAGGAAGTTTTCTTATTACGTAGTCTATTTCCTTGATTGTTATTGGTTTATTTAGGGTCTCAATTTCTTCTTGTTCCAACTTAGGTAGGTTGTGTAATGTCAGAAAGTCCTCCATTTCCTTAAGGTTTTCAAGTTTGTTTCCATACAAGTGTACGTAGTAGTCTCTAATGATCTTTTGTATTTCTTCAGGGTCAGCTGTGACTTCATCTTTTGTGTTTCTGATTGTGCTTATTTGGTTTTTTTCTCATTTTTTCTTGGTCAGTCTAGCTAGGGGACCATCGATCTTGTTTATTCTTTCGAAGAACCAGCTTTTTGTTTCATTGATTTTTTTCTATTATCTTTTTGTCTTCTATGTCCTGGATTTGGGCTTTTATTTTGGTGATCTGGATTCTTCTGCTGAAATTAGGGTTTTTGTGGTCTTGCTTTTCCAGCTTCTTTAGGTGGCTTGTTAGGTTGTTAATTTCTGTTCCTTCCATTTTCCTCATGTGTGTTTGTAGGGATATAAATTCCCCTCTTATTACAGCTTTTAAGGCATCCCAGAGATTTTGGTAAGATGTTTCTTCATTTTCATTTGTTTCCAGGTATCTTTTTTTTTTTTTTTTTGAGTTGGAGTCTCACTCTGTCACCCAGACTGGAGTGCAGTGGCTGCTCCCGGCCACTGCAGCCTCAACCTGCCGGGCTCCAGTGATCCTTCCGCCTCAGCCTTCCAAGTGGCCAGAATTACAGGCAAGCGCTACCACGCCCGGCTGATTTTTTGATTTATTGTAGAGATGAGGTCTCGCTGCCCAGGCGGGTCTCAAACCCGTGGGCTCAGGCAATCCACTCACCTCAGCCTCCCAAATGCACGGGATTACAGGCTGAGCCACCGAGCCCGGCTTGTTTCCAGGTATCTTTTGATCTCTGTTTTGATGTCATCATTGACCCAGGAGTTATTTAGCATCATGCTGCTTAGTGTCCATGTCTTTGTGGGTTTTGGGGGGACTTTGTTGGTGTCAATGTTTATTTTTATTCCACTGTGGTCCAAGAAGGTGCATGGTAGAATTTCAGTCCTTTTAAATTTGCTCATACTTGATTTGTGTCCAATTATGTGGTCAATCTTAGAATATTTTCCATGTGGTGATGAGCAGAATATGTATTCTGTGGTCTTTGGATGGAGTGTCCTATAGGTATCAATTAAGTCCATTTGGTCCAGAGTCTCATTGAGGTTCCGGATCTCCTTGCTGATTTTTTGTCCTGATGATCTGTCTAGGGTTGTGAGTAGTGTATTAAAGTCCCCAGTTATTGTGGTGTTAGAGTCAATGTCTTTCTTTAGCTTTCCTAGAAGTTGCTTTATGAATGTTGGTGCACCTATCTTGGGTGCATATATGTTTAGGATAGATATTTCTTGTTGATGGAGTGAACCTTTTATCATTATGTAATGGCCCTCTGTATCTTTTTAATTTTTGATAGCTTAAATGGTATTTTGTCTGAAATTAGGATCGCGACTCATCCTTTCTTTTGTGTTCCATTCACCTGAAAATTTGTTTCCCATCCTCTTACTTTGAGTCTGTGTATGTCCTTTCTAGTGAGATGGGTCTCTTGAAAGCAGTATATTGTTGCCTGGTGATATTTTATCCATTTTGTCATTCTATGTCTTTTCAGTGGTGCGTTTAGTCCATTCACATTCAGACTAATTATTGAAATGTGAGAGTTCATCCTATCATGGAGTTCTTATTGAGTTGTTGTTCTTCCACTTGGTTTTTTCTTTTTTCTTTTTTTTTTTTTTTTTTGTCTTTCTTTTGGTTTTGGGGTTGGTTCGTGTATATTTTATTCTTTTCCCTGTACTCTTGTGAAGAACGTTGTTCTTTTTTCCTTTTCTTCTGTGTTTAGTACTTTCTTAAGTGTTTCATGTAGAGATGGTTTAGTGGCAGCATAAGTTCTTAGGGAATGGATATCTGGGAAAGATTTTAATTCTCCCTCACTGATGAAGCTTAGCTTGGCCCGGTAGGTTATTCTTGGTTGAAATTGTTTATCTTTTAGGACTTTGAAGATAGGGCTCCAAACTCTCCTAGCCTGCAGGGTTTCTGCAGATAAATCTGCTGCTATTCGGATTGGTCTTCCATGGTAGGTGATCTGGCCTTTTTCTCTTGCTGCCTTTAGGATTTTTTCTTTTGTGCCTACTTTATTTAGGCGAATTATTATGTGTCTAGGAGTTGGTCTTCTCATTTGTTGTCTTGCAGGGTTCTCTGAATCTCTTGTGTTTGAATTTTTGCATCACTGATTAGATAAGGGAAGTTTTCTTGAATGATCTCATGGAAAGTTTGTTCCAATGTGGTCTCTGTTTCTCTTTCTGCCTCAGGGAGTCCGATTATTCTTAGGTTAGGCCTCTTGAGGTAGTCACTCATCTCTTGAAGGTTTTGTTCTGTCTTTTTGAGCTTATTTTCTGTGTTTTTAAGAGTTTGGGTTATTTCTATATTTTGTTCCTCAAGCTCTGAGATTCTTTCTTCTGCTTGGGTAATTCTGCTGTCCATGCTTATCAATTTGTTATTTATTTCATTCACAGTATTCTTTATTACTGTTATCTCAGATATCAGCTCCTTCCTAGTTTCTTCTTGTGTCTCCTCAATTCTTTTTAATCTCTCCATTATTGTTTTGATATCTACACTTGCAATTTGAGACCCTTCATTCTGGGGACTTTTCATTGTTTGCATTCCAAAGTCAGTTTTCTCAGTGTCTGCTCTCCCAGGCGTCTGGGAGAGACCCATACTCTTCTTTTGGTTTTTCTTCATTTCTGTAAATTTTTCTCCCTCTCCCCCTTTCCCTCCCCCTCTTCAATTCTGTTTTTGAGGGAAGGTGGGGTTGCTTTTATTTCTCTTCTGCAATGACCTGTTCTTCCTTATGAGGGTCTTCTGGCTTTGTTCACTTTTCCCTCTGCTTTACAGTCTGTCTATTCAGCAGTATGCAGTCTTGGTCCGTTAAGAGAATCTCACCAGTTCACCTATGCCATCGCCATCTTGCCCGATCTCCTTACCAACACACTTTTAAAGTCAACCTGAAGCATGTGTCAGGATAGATCATGTTCTGGGACATGAATCAAATTAAAGTACAGTTTAAAGTATTAAAATAGCACTAATTATATTTTCTGACTGAAACGTACTAAAGAAAAAAATCAGTAGTCAAAAAGTATCTTAAAATTGTAATTTCTGAAAACTGGACAACACGTTTCTAAATAAATCACATGTGCAAAAGAGATAACAAAAAAATCAGAAATATGTGGAACTAAATAAATGGAAACAAAAAATACAATCTCCATGGGTCAAAGCTCAAGCAAGTTTTAGACCTAAAAGTCTATATTTAAAAGATGTATATAAATCAAAATCTAAGTTTTGCCTTAATAAACTAGAAAAAAATAATGGACTTCATTAGAAGAGAAAGGCTGGAAATGTAGATCAATAGAAGGAAATAGAGGTTCTAGAAATTGATCCACCTTTTGAACTTTTGAAGGAATTTAAGTCTTTTTGACATATGGTGTTGGAAAAATTGGATATCTCATGTAAAAAAGTATTTTTATCCTTATTTTGAATCACAAAAAAATGCTTTACAGACCTAAGCATAAAATTTAATGCTATAAAGTGTTTTTTAAAAATTGGAAACCTGGGTAAGGCAAAGTTTGTTAGGTAGGATTAAAAAATTATATATATATATACACATACATATATATATATATACACATACATATATATATATACACATGCATATATATATATTGAGCTGGAGTCTCACTCTGTCACACAGGCTGGAGTTCAGTGGCACACTCACAGTCACCCCAGTGTCAACATGCTGGGCTCAGGCGATCCGTCCACCTCAGTCTTCTAAGTAACCAGAAGTACAGGCGTGCGCTACCACACCCGGCTAATTTTTTTGATTTATTGTGGAGACAAGGTCTCACCAAGTTGCTCAGGCTGGTGTCAAATCCCTGGGTCAAGCAATCCTCTTGTCTTGGTCTCCCAAAGTGCTGAGATTACAGGCTTGAGCCACCGTGCCCAGCCAATTTTTTTTTAAACAAAACTTGGGTGATGGATTTGAAGTCTGTAATGCTCAGTGATCTATCACAAAAACAAAGAACTGAGTACCACATGTACTCACTCATAAGGGGACCCTGAACTATAAGAAAGGGATTGGTAGTAGTGGGACACTGCTGGGGGGGTGGGCATAGCATCAATAAGGTACCTGATCTCAAACCAAGCGAAGTGGGGACCAAAGGGAGGCCCAAACTTTACCTGTATGATGACCACTTGCATACCTAATCCTGAATTGTACCCCACATCTTTAAAATTTAAAAGAAAGGTCTTTTCTCATTAAAAAAAGGTTTTTTAATTTGTTGTTGTTGTTTGCAAAACAGATACAGTTCTGACAACTAAAAGTATAAGATCAAGGTATCAGAAGGTCTGGTTTTCCTAAGGCCTTGTTCCTTTACTTCAGATAGCTGTCTTCTCACTGTCTTCACATGGTATTCTATGCATGTGTATCCCTGGTGTCTCTTCCTCTTCTTTTTATTTTTATTTTAAAGATGTGGGGTACAATTCAGGACTAAGTATACAAATGGACATCATACAGGTAAAGTCTGGGCCTCACTTTGGTCCCCACTTCGCCTGGTTTGATGTTATGTGCCTCCCCTCCCCCACCCACTCAGCAGTGGCCCACTACTGCCAATCTCTTTCTAATAGTATTATAATAAATGCTCGGGGTCTGCTTATGAATAAGAATATGTGGTACTCAGTTCTTTGTTACTGTGATAGATCACTGAGTATTATAGATTCTAAATCCATCCAAGTTGCTGTGAAGTCCATAATTTTTTCCTCCTTTGTGACTGCATAATATTCCCTCATGTAGATGTACAATATTTTTTTTTCATCCAGTCCACTTTCAATGGGCAACATGGTTGGTTCCATGTTTTTTCTATTATGAATAATGCTGCAATAAACATGTGCAAGTATCTTTTTTATAGAATGATTTGAGTTCCTCCGGGTATATTCCTAGAAGGGGGATAGTAGGGTCATATGGAAGGTCTAGTTTTAGATCTTTTAGGAATCGCCACATTGTTTTCCACAAAGGTTGCAGTAGTTTACACTCCCACCAACAGTGTAGAAGCACTTTTTTCCCTGTATCCTTTCCAGCATTTGTTGTTTTTTTTTTTAGTTGATGATGGCCATCCTGACTGGAGTTAGGTGGTATCTCAGTGTGGTTTTAATTTGCATCTCTCTGATGATTAGTGAGGCTGAGCATTTTTTCATTTATCTATTGGCTGCCCATATGTCTTCTTTTGAGAAGTGCTTATTCATATCTTTTGCCTACTTTGTAATAGGGCTGTTTGTTTTTTTTCCTTTCAGCATATTTGAGTTCTTTGTAGATCCTGGATGTTAGGCCTTTGTCAGACATACAGTTGGCAAATATTTTTTCCCATTCTGTGGGTGGTCTGCCTACTCTCCTGATGGTTTCTTTTGCTTTGCAGAAGCTTTTCAGTTTAATGAGGTCCCACTTGTCTATCTTATCTCTTATGGCATGGGCATTTGAGGTGTTGATCAGGAATTGGTCGCCTATTCCAATTTCTGAAAGGGTGTCTCTTGTGTTTTCTACTATTCTTATAATTTGAGGCTTTACATTTAGGTCTTTGATCCATTTAGACTTGATTTTTGTGTATGGTAATAGGTAGGGGTTCTGTTTCAATCTTTTGCATGTGGTCAGCCAGTTTTTCCAACACCGTTTACTGAATAAGTTCTCCTCTCACCAGTAAGAAATTTTTTAAAGAGACATTGGTTTTCATCAAAACTAAGACAACTCGGTTTCTTAAAAGACATGTTTTTTGAAAAAACCCCACATAGCCGGGCATGGAGCTTGCACCTGTACTTCCAGTTACTTGGAAGGCTGAGGCAGAAGGATCGCCAGAGCCCAGCAGGTCGAGGCTGCAGTTGCTGGGTGTGTGCCACTGCACTCCAGTCTGGGTGACAGAGTGAGACTCCAACTCAAAAAAAAGAAAAAACCCACAGAAGAGAAAATATTTGTAAAACACATATCTCTGAAAGAACTGGTCTTTGTTACATGTAAACACTCAATAATAAAAATAATCACATTTATGGACATGCATATGTAGAACCATCTACATCTCTGGGATAAAATTAATTTAATAGTTGTAGATTATTTTTCTGATATGCTGCTGGATTCAGTCGGCTGGTATTTTGTTAAGGAAGTTTGTATCTCTGTTCAAAAGCTTTATTGGTCTGTAGTTGTCTTTTTGTGGTTGTGTCTTTTGCTGGCTTTGATATTAGGGTAATATCAGGGCTCTTCTTGGGTCCTCCCTTTGATCTTCGTGGGGAACCTGGATGGTGTCAGTTTCGTAGAGTTGCATAGGACTGAGGACCTGCTCGCATGGGGAAGGCAGGAGGGTATACTAGCAGCTGAGAGAAGGGATCCTAATAGAATAATTCATAGAATGAGTTAGGGAGAATTCCCTCCTTTTCAATCTCATGAAATATCCTTCGTAGGATCGGTACCAATTCTTCCCTGAAAGTGTGGTAAAATTCGGCTATGAATTTGTCAAATCCTGACTCTTTTTTGGTGAGAGACTTTTAATTACAGATTAATTCTCATCACTTTTTATTGGTCTGTAGGGATGTCTATTACTTCCTGATTCAAGGTTGATGTTCTGCATGTTGCCGAGAATGTATCCATTTCCTCTAGAGTGTCTAGTTTGTTCTCATAGAGGTATTCATAATAATCTCAGATGTAATGTCTCCATTTCCTTTTCTGACTGAGCTAATTTGAATCTTCTTTCCTCTTCTTGTCTTAATTAATCTAGCCAGAGTACCATATCAATTTTGTTTATCTTTTCAAAAAAACCAACTTTTTGTTTCATTGATTCTTTGTATTTTTTGTTAACTTCTATACTAATCTTTGTTATTTCTTCCTTCTGCTAACTGTGGGTTTGAGTGGTTCAAGTTTTTCTATTTCCATGTAGGGTGGTATTAGGTTGTCCACATGTGACCTTTCAATTTTTCCAAGGTAGGCCTTAAGTACTATACATGTTCCTATGATCCAGTTTATTGTGTGTTGCAGAGGTTTTGATAATTGCGTTGTTGTTCACATTCATTTTAAGACATTTAAAATATTTCCAGCTTGATTTTATTGTTGATTCAAAGATCATTCAGGAGCAGGTTGCTTAATTTCCATGTATTTGTTTGGTTTTGAGAGTTCCTTTTGAATTTGATTTCTGGTTTTTTCTACTGTGGTCTGAATAGGTACTTGATATAATTTTGAATTTTTTTATTTTTGAGACTTGATTTATTGCCTATGGCATGATCTAACTTAAAACACATTCCATGTGCTAATGAGAAAAATGTATATTCTGTATTTTTGTTATACAACATTCGGTAGGTGTCTACTAGGTCCATTTGCTCTAGGGTCCATTTTAATTCCAATGTTTCTTTGTTGACTTTTTGCCTTGATGAGTTTTCTATTGCTGTCAGTGGAGTGTTGAAATCTTCATCTATGACCAGACTCGGTGGCTCAGCCTGTAATCCCAGCACTTTGAGAGGCCGAGGCAAGTAGATTGCCTGAGCCCACATGTTTGAGACCAGCCTGGGCAACTTGATAAGACCTCGTCTCTACAATAAATAAATAAAAATTAGCTGGGCATGGTAGCGCATGCCTGAGGCCTACTTGGAAGGCTGAGGCAGAAGGAACGCTGGAGCCCAGCAGGTCGACGCTGAGGTGGCCATGAGCATGCCACTGCACTCCAGCCTGGGTGATGGAGTGAGACTCCAACTCAAAAAAAAAGAAATCTTCCTCTATTATTGTATTCCTACCTATCTCTTTTCTTAGATCTAATAAAATGTTTCATAATACTTGGAGCTCTAGTGTTAGGTGTATATATATTTTTGTTATATCTTGTTGTTGAATTGATACCTTTATCATTATATAATGTCTATTTGTCTTTTTTTGCTTTTATTAACTTAAAGGTCTATTTAATCTGGTATGAGAATAGCTAATACTTCCTGCTCATGGTTTCCATTTGTGTGGACTTTTTTTCCCTCAGTCTTATTGGTTGGAGTCTCACTCTGTCGCCCAGACTGGAGGGCAGTGGCACGCTCCTGGCCACCGCAGCCTTGACCTGCTGGGCTCCGGCGATCCTTCTGCCTCAGCCTTCCAAGTAGCCGGAATTACAGGAATGCGCTACCACGCCTGGCTAATTTTTTTATTTATTGTAGAGATGAGGTCTCGCCAAGTTGCCCAGGCAGGTCTCGAACCCGCAGGCTCAGGCAATCCACTCACCTCAGCCTCCCAAAGCACGGGATTACAGACTGAGCCACCGAGCCTGGCGTTTTCTCAGTCTTTTACCTTGAGTCTATAGTAGCCTTTGTTTGATAAGTCAATCTCTTGAAAGTAACAGATGTTTGGGGGGGGGTGTTTATCCATTCTGTCAATGTATATATTATACACGGGGCATTGAGACCGTTATCTTTAAGTCTTACTAATGACATGTAAGGTTATCTGCACAGGCTCAAGGCATCGTGAGTGACCACAGTGGCTTGGATAGTGGTGTTAGTTGGGGTCTGGGATTACAGCTTCCCCAAAGCTGAGGTATCAGGTTTGTTGGGCTGTGCTGTTAACCTCCAGCCAGGAAGTGGTACTTGTGGGAGGGAGCCAGCTGCAATGGTGGCTGTGGGCTTTGTACTTGACCTGTGTTGCTCCAAGGAGGTGCCCAGCCACCCTAGGTGATAGGGCTGTTGGTATTACTCAAGTTCTCTGTCTGTTTTGAGCCATCAAGGAGGATTCAGGGGGAAAGAGCTCAAGTATCCCACTTGTGCATTCTTGGCTACCCCAGTGGGAATTGGGAGAGAGTTTCCAGTCAATGGGGTAACGCTGTAGTGGTGAGGCTGCAGAAAAGTGTTTACTGGGAGTTAGAGGTTGCTATAGCAAGGATTCCCATGGCTCCCTGCTTTCTCCTGAGGCAGTTTGCATCCAGTGTCAAAGTGCAGTGGGCCTCAGGGCTCAGGTGTTCTCAGGGTAGCCTACCCCAGCCAGGAGAGTCTGGGAAAGTGGAGTTTGCCCTTGAGGCCTGTTCCCTCCCAGGCTGGCTAGAAAGTAGCCACAAGCAAGGGTTGAGTTCCTAAGATACGGTGACCACTCTACGTAGCACCACTCTACGTAGGCTTCAGCAGAGCTTGACTATGGGTAAGGCAGCTTTTCCTGAGGGACTGAAATCCCACAAGGCTCAGCGGGCCCTCCAAGTCTTTGGAAGGAATACAGAATTCCTGAATTCCCCTCACTCACCTTCCCTAATGCATCTGTGCCATGACCAAGTAAAAGTCTGGCCAGTTCTGACCCAGGTCAACTGATTTTTCTCTTCTTTGCATTATGTGGCTATCATCACTTATTTGATGAGTTTTAGGGTACACCGCCAGTCTCATGTCTCTTGGGTGCTGAAAAAACTATCTTGGTTTACTCCACAAGAGAAACACACTCCACCTGCCTCTAGTCATCCATCTTAATCCAATCCTTGGTCTTTCTCATTATTTACAGAAAAAAAAAAGGCAGAAGTTGCAGCTGCATGCCATGTGACTCAGGACACAGAGTCACATTCCCCTCAAGGCTCAAAATAATTTAAAGTTCCAGCAGGTTTAAGTTTGAATTATTTACTTTCACAAACTTTAAAAATGATATGGCCTTTCTGCCAAGAGAATTGCACTTTGTGAAATCCCCTAGGCACTAACCTTAGGAAGATTCAAATTTCAACTCAGTCTCTGGCTTGTAAGTGTCCCATCCACAAGGCAATACTTGTGTGACCAGAAAGTGGAGCTCACAGGCAAAAGCTCCCACGGGCAGCTCCCACTGGCAGCTGGGACCACAAAAGACACATCTGCTTGGCGTCCTGCCCTTGGCCATGCTCCAGCATCCACGGTGTTGTCCCATTTTATTAACTTCTAAAGGCTAACTAACTACAAGATTCAGCTCCATTCCTAGGAAAAGCAATTACCAGTTATTATTACATTTGAGGTTGTTTGAAACTTCTGTGAAAGAAAAATCCAACTGTGACCTTGGGGAAATTAATTTTAGGAAACATGATTTGAAAAGGTGATAATTATATTTCAAGAATATTGCTGACCACTGGCATTGAAATAAGCTTTTTTCCCCCCCTTTCACAAAGATTTTTTTGACATTTTTGCCTCTGGGGAATTTCATTCTTGGCAACACATATAAAAGCATTAAACTGAAAAAAGTTGACATTCTAAGCATTTGAAGTTTGGTTTTGATTCCTTAAAAAAAAAAAGGGTGAAGCACATAAAAGGGAAGGGAAAGGCCATTTAACATCATTAAAGTATCTTTGAAAGTTTTATGGGCTTGTGCAGTGGAAACCTGAAATTAAATAAAAACATGTTTCAAAATGATGGAATGTGGGGATTTCCCCCAACATTCTACCATGTTAGGCAATTTTTTTTTTTTTGTAGAGACAAGGTCTCACTATGTTGCCTAAGATAGTCTCAGACTCTCCTGAGCTCGAGCAATCCTCTGCCTCGACCTCCCAAAGTGCTGAGATTACAGATGTGAGCTACCATGCCCAGCCCAATAACAGCTTTCTAATTTTAAATGATAGATTCTAAAAAAAAATAAGATGAACTACCTGTCCAGACATAAAATGCTGTAGTATACTAAGGGAAAAAGTAAGTGACAGAAAAATAAGTTCAACAGGACTTTTATATTTTAAAATTATATTTCATATTTTAAAATTGTGTGTGTGTGTGTGTGTGTGTGTGTGTGTGTGTGTGTGTGTGTGTGTGTACATGGTTTAACAAAAGTAAATGGGATCATACTGTCAACCTAAAAATAAAATTCAGAGAGTCGAGCTCTCCAGAATAAATGAATTTACTTGGGAATATGCAAAAGATTGCAATTGGGGATATGTGTGCTATGATGGATCATTGGCATATCCAGAGGGATCAGAAAAAGGGAACTCTTTAAAAATTTTGTTATGAATGGGTCGTGCTCTGTCAACCAGGCTGAAGTGCAATGATGCAATCATGGCTCACTGCAGCCTAGAATTCCTGGACGCCTGGGATTCTCCTGCTTCAGTCTCTCAAAGTGCAAAGATTACAGGCAGGAGCCACCACATGAGCATGCATGGTAAAAATAGTATATCACAGCTGAAAGGGACTAGGATGGTCTTTATTCCCTTGAGGCTGCTGAATAGACTATGTGCTATACAACTTCGTTTTGACTGCGATTCGTCACATGAGGTAAAGTGTGGAATTTTCCACTTATGGTGTCATGTTGATGTTCAAAAGTTTTGGATTTTTGAGAATTTTGGATTTCAGATTTTTAGATTGGGTAAAAACTCAACTAGTATAGTAATATTTGAATAAAGAAATGAAAAGTATTACTTAAGGAGTATGAACCTAGAAAGTTAAGTATCAGCATACTTGCTCCTGAAAATTCAGTGAAATCAAATGCAAACAAAACCAGCTAACATCCTTGTGAATAACACTGTTTAGTTTTTTTTAAATGCCTAAAGTAGTGATTTGCAAATGTGGACACTGTTAATATTGTCATGAATTGTATCAGACTTTGTCCAAAAAAGTATTTGTTTCTACACTACTACCATGGAGAGAGTTAAGACAAATGAGACCTGACCTAGTATGCCATTTTAAAAATGTACTAGATGTTACAGTGTGACCTTTCAGTTCTAACAGCATGGGCTGTTAGAACGGAGACGATCAAATTCCTTGGGCTAGGATGCAAAACAGAGACATCTTGCCATTTGTCCTCATTTGCTCTAAGTACCCACATTGTTCTGCATGCCTGAGTTTTTGGATGTCCCAGGGACTGGCCTTTGTGTAGCACTCCAGTGTTTGTCATGCAAATACAGTTTTGCTTTAAACATGAGTTCAATGTGTTTGTTGCTCACAGATGCCTTGTTTGTTTGTCATGCAAACCTAGCTTTGGCAACCCCATGGATTCCGCAATGGGTAATGCTGTTAAACACAGGAGCTGGTTAAAACGTTTTTTGTACTCTTACTTCCAGCATTATTTTTTGGCATTTGCCAGTGTCAAGTTTTTAAAATAATTTTCCAGCTGTTGAATGGAGTTTCTACTTCTTAACCCCAAAATTTGCAACTTGAAAGAATGCTTGACCCAAGGGCTTCTCTAGCTCCCATGGCTTTGCATATTAATAATTTGCCCAACACATTTTGACTCCGGGTTTTGGAAATCTGTGCCCATCTCTGATAACAAGTTATTGTTCTGTGTATGACTTCCATTTGACACACAAAAATGTATAGATCCTGTCTGGAGATACATGGAATCTTTTTGAGGAAGTAAAATATTCCCAGAGCACAGAGAGTCAGAAGCTTACTGAATTCACAAAAAGCTGTGGCACTTTGGCATATGCAACTGTGCAACTGCACAGGCCACAAGACACCCTGAGTGTGCACAGGCACATTGTACTTTGTCCACCTGGCTGGAAGCAGCACCCTACTGCTCGATTCTCTGATGCATATAATTCACCAGAGTTCATCGTTCTCTGGCATTTACAACACACTGGTGCTAATAATGTTGGATTAAAAAATAACTCGCAGACAGTTAACATGTCCAGACAATCATGCGTCATGGGAAGTGGTGATACTGGCTGAGGCTTGCATGGATTTGTGATTCATGCTGTCATGGTACAATCTACATTTTTGCATACTTACCTTCTTTTTAAAAAAAAATTTTTCTTATTTTAAAAATGTGGGGTACAATTCAGGGTTAGGTATACAAATATTCGTTGTGCAGTTACCCTTGTTGATGAGGTGTGCCCCTCCTTCCCCAGGCAGATTTCAACTACTGTCAATCCCACCTCCCCTCCCCCTCCCCGCAGTTTCCAACTACTGTCAATTCTTTTCTTATAATATTATGGTAGTTGTTCAAGGTCCACTTATGAGTGAGAGCATGTGAGTTCTTATTTCAAAAGGAGAATCTTATTTCCCTGGTAGAGGATCACTACTTTAGGAAGCAACAAAGAAAATCTAGAAGAAGCTGAAAAGGAGACAAAGGGGGAGGAGGCCCCAAATAAGAATTTCCTACTTTCTCCAGTGAATCAGATTTGGAAGTCATGGTCTTCCAAAGGAAAATCGTTATTAAATTCAAGCCCACTGTTTTAAAATAAGCATTACTAACTGCTGCTCACACCTGTAATCCCAGCACTTTGGAAGTTGGAGGCTAGAGGATTGCCTGAGCCTGGAGGAGACCAGCCTGGGCAACTTGGCAAGCCCTCATCTCTACAACAAATTAAAAAAATTAGCCGGGTGTCATGGTATGTGCCTTGTAGTTCCAGGTACTTGGAAGGCTGAGGTGGAAGGATCACCTGAGCTCAGGAGTTCGAGACCAACCTGGGCAACATGGCAAGACCTCATCTCTACAATTAAAAAAAAAATTAGCCAAGCTTGGTGGTGAACGCTTGTAGTTCAGCTACTTGGGAGGCTAAGGCAGAAGGATTGCTTGAGCCCAAGAGGTCAAGGCTGTGGTGGCTGTAATTGTGTCACTGCACTCCAGACTGGGTGACAAAGTGAGACTCTGACTCAAAAATAAATAAATGAACAAATAAATAAGCATTACTAATTGCTTTGCCACATAATGGCCTGTAAACATGTAAATGTTTGTGCCACCAGAAACCTGCCAAACTTCCCTCCAAAGGGAAACAAGATTTTTAGCAGTTGGACAAATTGCCCCAAATTCCTATTCACTTCCCCTTGAGAAAACAGGCCTTTCAGAGCCCCTATGCCACTATCAGAGAGGTCTCTGAGACAAGCGGTACCTGGGAAGCAGTGGATAGGCCACCGACACAGCTCCTTCTGGCAAGGAAACACGTCTGTCAGTCTGACCTTGCTGCTCTTTGCATCTCTCTCGTGCCTCCTCTCCTGTTTCAGCCACATGAGCTAGGGCTTCTGGAACAAACATGCATCAATCTGCTGTGAGCCAGGGAAGCTGCGTGCCAACGCTTTTCTGCCCCCCTGTGTTTTTAAGAAGTTGCTAGCCCAAGGGTCCCCATTTCCTCATGTGTCAGTCGAGGAGTTGGATCCAGCAGTGCCTCAGTCTTGTCCCCTGAGGGTCTCCAGTGGCAGAGGGGAGTCAACCCACCCAATGGACTGGAGATGTGGCCAAAGAACTTTGCCAGCAGTGGGAACACACTGTGACTGGTTGTGCTTGACTGAATGTTGGCTCCTCAGAGGTGTCCACATCCAAATCTTCTACAGATAGGACCATATACGGGTAAGGGACCGTGTTGATGTAATTAACTTCAGTGTCTTGAGACAGGGGAGATAATCCTGGCTTAACTGGGTGGACCTGATGTAATCACAGCAGTCCTAAGAGGAACAAAGGAGGAGTCAGGGTTAAAGGAGGTGATAGGATAAAGGAATTGGAGTGACTCACTTTGAAGATGGTGGAAGGAGTCATGGGCCAAGGAATGCAGCAGATGCTGGGGACTGCCGACACCTTGACCTCAGCCCAGTGAAACTGACTTCAGGCATCCACTCTCCAGAACCAAAAGAGAATAAGTCTGTGTTGTTTTAAGCTACCAAGTTTGTGGTAGTAATTTGTTACAGCAGCAACAGGAAGCTAATACAAATGATATCCAAGCCCAGGTTATTTCAACAGTTTCCCTAGTGCCAGAAATCCTTGCTCATAGATTCATTTTTTCCAGGCATTGCTAAACATATCAGAAACAATAGCAGCTTTTGGTTGGGTGTACAGCTATAAAAGGCCATTTTTTTCAGTTAAGACAGGACACATGCCTGGGTGCTCATTTTGAAGCCCACTCTCCTGTCCCCTCTCCTATTAATGGCCTGACTGCTTTCACTTTTTCTGTAAAGGAAGACAATGAGACAAAAAAATTGCCCACAAATGATGGAAGGTCAGTCGATAACCCCAGGGGACCTATGTCTATTTTGGGTCAGACTTGATCAAGAAAGAACAGAAAATTGTGACCCCAAGTGACATATACCATCTCTCCTCCTCAGTCTTTTCTTTTTCTTTTCTTTTCTTTTTTTTTTTTTTTTTTGTTGTTGTTTTAGAGACAGGATCTTACTCTATCACCCAGGCTAGAGTACAGTGGCATGAGTATAGCTCACTGCAGGCTCAAGCCTCCCAACTAGCAGGCACTACAGGCATGCACCACCACACCTGGCTAATTTAAATTTTTTAAAAAATAGAGACAACATCTTTCTATGTTGCCCAGGCTAGTCTGGACTCTTGCCCTCAAGTAATCCTCCTGCCTCTGTGAGCCACTGTGCTTGGCTTCCTTCTTAGTCTTAACTGGCTTTGTCACTTAGTGAGTTAAGGGGCCAATCCCTGACTCCAGTCTCACCCCCGGTTTTGCCCACTAATTTCTCTTGGAAAAATCTGATTTATCATAGGGAACTCTCATTTCACTCTTATCATAGTAACACAAATTTTAAGAAAAAGGCAAAGTTTTGCAGTCTCTGACTAATCATTTTATGTGTGCTCTTAAGCAAATTAAATGTTTGTTTAAAATTTCAGGGCAACCTCCTCGGGTCCCCTCCCACTCTGGGAGCTCTTCTGTCCTCTCAATAAACCTGCTTTCTCACTTAAACAAAACATTCATTATGAAGCATTTCAAACATATCCCGAAGTAGACAGAACAGTGTAAGGAGCCCAAGTGACCCATGACCCAGCTTCCACAATGACCATGGCTGAGCCTATCTCACCCCTCCCCAACCCCTGCCACTGGAGCTTCTGAAAGCGAGTCCCAGACACCATATCGCTGCATGCCTCTGCTCCTCCCTAGAGGAATCTAAGGTATCTAACCAGTTCCTTTTTTTTTTTTTTTTTTTTTAGTCAGGGTCTCACTCTGTCACACAGGCTGGAGTGCAGTGGCATGATCACAGCTCACCACAGCCTCAGTCTACTGGACTCAGGCGATCCTTCCTCCTGTGGGCACATGCCACCACACCCAGCTCATTTTTTTGTTTTTTATTTTTGGGGTAGGGGGAGAGACGAGGTCTTGCTATGTTTTCTAGACTGGTCTCAAACTCTTGGGCTCAAGCAGTCTTCTTGCCTCAGTCTCCTGGGATTACAGGCATGAGCCACTGCTCCTAGCAAATGAGTTCTTTTAACGAGGCTCCTCTTAGTTCCATACACACACAAAAAAATATCCTAGAAAAGCAGCATCCAAGCTGGGCTCGGTGGTTCAGCCTGTAATCCCATGCCTTTGGGAGGCTGAGGTGAGTGGATTGCCTGAGCCCGCGGGTTCGAGACCCGCCTGGGCAACTTGGCGAGACCTCATCTCTACAATAAATCAAAATGAGCCGGGTGTGGTAGTGCGCACCTGTAGTTCCAGCTACTTGGAAGGCTGAGGCGGAAGGATCGCCGGAGCCCAGCAGGTCGAGGCTGTGGTGACCGGAAGCGGCCTCTGCACTCCAGTCTGGGTGACAGAGTGAGACTCCAACTCAAAAAAAAAAAAAAAGCAGCATCCAAATAGATAGGCTGAAATATCACCATTTTATATGATTGTTGGTGTCTTTGGTGAGAAAAGTCTGATTGGACTGTGTACCAAGCACGTTGTAGCTCTATTAATATTTGTGGCTTGATTGATCCCAGAGCTATCTGAAGATGAATATTACTCACAACTTAGTTTTTGTTTTGTTTTGTGAGTCGGGTATCACTCTGTCACACAGGCTGCAGTGCAGTGGTACAATGACGACCCACCACAGCCTTGACTTCCCGAGTTCAGGTGATCCTTCTGCCTCAGCCTCCTGAGTAGCTGGGACTACCGGCATGTATCACCACATCCAGCTCATTTTTTAAAATTGTTTTTGTAGAGACAAGGTCTCACTATGTTGCCCAGGCTCGTCTCAAACTCCAGGGCTCAAGCAGTCCTCCTGCCTCAGCCTCCCAAAGTGCTGAGATTACAGGTGTATGTCACTGCACCTGGCCACAAATTGACTTTTAAAGAACCACTTGTGTCTTGGCTATACATAGAATGTAAGAACTAGAAGGGACCTTAGCATCCATCTAGATGAGCCCTAAAAAGTGAGGGGATCAAGGCCAGGGAGCTCAAGCTGGTAGCAGAGACAGGATTAGAGCCTGGTCCTCCTGCATCCAGCACTCCATCCACCATGTCTGCCAGATCCTTCCAACAGCCGATTCACACTGGAGCACATGTGTCCTTAGACGTGCTATCATTGCCCATAATTGACGGCTGATCCTACTTCCTCATACATCTGCCCTCAGAGAAAGAATCCTGATGGAGCAGCCAATAGTGTGTTTTATGTGCCAGAGCCAGCAATAGAAACTTCTTCCCAGGATTCAAGGCGTTCTCAAACAGATCTACCCACAAGACCCTGCCAGGATCCCGCAAGGGACTCTGTTTCTTTCACAGCACTCAGGGCGCCTTTTGGGCAGAGTGAGTTTGTGCAGCACTGCAGTGTTCGTGAAGCACTTTCACACCCAACATGTCATGTGTTCCTCCTCCTTTAAGGTGAATATCTGAAACCCTCCTTTCCATAAAATAAATGAGATCCAGACATCCTAAGTTATCAGCCCAAGGATCTGCAGTCATCGAGAGTAAAGCTAGAACTTAAATGATGGTTTGGCCCCAAGCCCAGTTCCCTCATAGCACAGCTGGCCAAGCACAAAGGTCCCTATTTAAGGTGAACATACAAAATTTGACCACTGTATTGGAAGCCCATAAGCATAGTTTGTGTTTGTCCTGATACCACTTTTAATTTAGTAATTTTGGAAAGGGCATTTCTGGCAGAGGGGATCAACTGGGTATGTGGGGAGTTAGAAACAGTTCTATTCTGGAACATTAAATGGGAGTCAGGTGGCAGCAGGAGAGGGAGCTGAGAGGTAGGCAGGAGCCAGCTCACGGGAGAGCTTTGTGTACCCTGCAAAGAGCTTGGCGTTTATTCTCCAGGTAGGAGACAAGAAATGACCACGGACTGCTTTTAGTCAAGGAATGACATGAAGATGCTTGCATTTTACAAAGGTCATCTGGGTGGCCATGACGACAGTGGATGGAAAGTGCCGAGGAGGAGAGAGAAGGACCCACCAGCTGGCTCTGCTGAGCTGGCAAGCCATGGGGCGAGGGCATGGGTAGGAGGACAGGAACCCTGGCCCAGGTTGCTGCCCACTCCTAGAGTCCATAAAGGCCACTGTGAGTGCACCCATTCTCAATACTACAGTGATAATGAACAGATGTAGCACTGCTTTCCCATTTAACTTTTTTTACTGAAAAAAATGCTGACATAATGAATATACAGCAAAATGCACAGGTATTAAGTGTGCAGCCCAATGTGTTTTGACAACAGTGTAACCACCAGGATGTGACACATGTCATTGCTTTTGACTGACAGGTAACTCCAGGTAGGAACACTATGAGAAGTGAGCAACTTTTTCTTTCTTTTCTGCCATGTACTAAGACCTGTTGTTATGGACAAGGTCAAAATTATAGTCTTCTATTCATTTTCTCTAATCATTAGCATGACCCCGGAGAAATTACAAAAGGAGAAGGGTCAGGAAAAAGGATTGAGGCCAGGCTTGGTGGCTCAGCCAGTAATCCCAGCACTTTGGGAGGCCAAGGCGAGTGGATTGCCTGAACCCGTGGGTTCGAGACCTACCCAGGCAACTTGGCGAGACCGCGTCTCTACAATAAATCAAAAAAATTAGCCGGGCATAGTAGCGCTCACCTGTAGCTCCGGCTACTTGGACGGCTGAGGTGGAAGGATCGTCGGAGCCCAGCAGATCAAGGTTGCGGCGGCCAGGAGCATGCCACTGCTCTCCAGCCTGGGCGACAGAGTGAGACTCCAACTCAAAAAAAGAAAAAAAGAAAAGAAAAAAAATTGAACACCAATGTAAACTCCAAGCAGGTGGTTATGAGCATTGTGGTGCATAACCTTCCTAACGCACAGCCTTACAACTGGACAGTGGCATGGGAATAGACAGCTTTGTGTCGGGGGAGAAGTTGAGCCTTGGAGATCGTGTGTGTTGTCAGGCAAAGCAGAAAAACATGACTTCTTGACAGCCAAGCATGAACAGCTAGAGCTCAAAAGACAATGGATATTCTTAGAACCTCCAAATTCCAATTGTGTTCACCCCAGGCAAGGACTTCTGACATAGCGAGAGCAATGCCAGTCATATCCGTGGAGGCCAGCAATCAGGATGGAGACCAACCCCATGGCTGGAGCTTGGCGAGGTCAACAGTAGCCAGAGGGAGAAGCCAGCACACAGTCACTCAGGAACACCACTGGGTTGCAAAGGGCTGGAGGGACAGACAGTGTCCCCACAAGGGGCCTGGACCCAGGGCTCCAGAAGGCCCGGGACTCCCTGCGTCAGGGTTTTGGGTCTAAGGTTAGAGTGACACTGACATATCTCCCTGTTGCTGTTGCCTGCTTTGAGAGCAGACATGTGACTCCATGAAAGTCGAAGGCATGAGGTAGCAAAAATGTGACTGGAAGGTCTCTGTCGTTCAATAGCCCTGCGAGATGGTTCAGCTGCAAGGCCATCATCACTTGAGTTATTACCAAAGTGCTAGGAATTTCTGTTTTGTTTTTTTTATCTTGATGACAGATTTGCTCTTTTTAAAATGCCACAGGAAAAAATACATCTGTGTTATGCTTCCTGCTTTTTTTGTAGCTCACTTCATGTTCTTTTGACAGTTCCAGTATTTCTTTTTTTTTTAGTCAGAATCTCATTCTATCACCCAGACTGGAGTGCAGTGGCATGCTCCCGGCCACGGCAGCCTTGACCTACTGGGCTCTGGCGATCCTTCCACCTCAGCCTTCCAAGTAGCCAGAACTACAGGTGCACACTACCATGCCTGGCTGATTTTTTGATTTATTGTAAAGACTAGGTCCCGCCAAATTGCCTGGGTGGGTCTCGAAATCACGGACTCAGGCAATCCACTCACCTCAGTCTCCCAAAGTGCTGGGATTACAGTCTGAGCCACCGAGCCTGGCCTCCAATGTTTCTAATATTGAAAACCTGTGTTTGGACCACTGCTAGAACTCACCCAGGGCCTGCTGGAAAAGCAGTAAATACCAGGGTGGAAGCTGGGAAGCCCCAAGGAAGGCAGACTGGAGAGCTTCACTTGACTCCGAGATGGGTTTTTGTGACAGATGGTACTTTTTCAGTAGGATGGCAGCGAATTGGACTTCGCTATGGTGATGACAGCTAATCAGAGGTTTGAGAGCCTTGCAAGGAAATCCTATAAAATTGTAATGATATTATGAGAATGCTCACAATATATCGTCATTTTTTAAAAAAGGTATGCAACAACATAGCATTTCAATCTGATCCACTTTTGTAAGATAGAATATATAGTTACATCTGTGTAAAGAAAAAAAGGTTAGGAGAACATAGTATTACTTATGTTTTTGGCTGTCATAAACAGAGACTCGCTGAAATTTCTCCAGAAGGAAGAGGCCTGTTGCAAGGATACGGGAAGAGCCATGGGCAATCATGACTGAGGATTGTTCTGGAATCAAGGCAGGTCTGGAGGCCTTGGCAGTAGGAGCCTATGCAGTGGCTTCTCTCTGCTGCAAGCCTGACCAGCTTCCTCATATTCCTTTCTGGATCTTTTCCCTTTCTTAGAGCTTAGACTTTCTTCCCTTCAGTTTTGGCCTACACAGGACATCCCCACCCACTCCCCGTGCAATTAGATCTTTTCAGCTAAGTGCCTGCGGCAACCCTTCATTCTCTCAGAGAAGAACATCCAGGCTCACCATTGCTTGTGCCCAGCCTCCTTAGCTGCCCAGGTCATGGAGTTGGGCAGCCTGGGACACCTGAGCTTCCCGGCCTAGTGAGCAAGATGGCCAGGATTACTGTGTCTTGGTTCCTCAGGGCCAGCTGGGGGAGTCTTAGTAAAGAGCTGAAGGTGCAATCACCCCAAGTAATTCAAACGACTCAACAGGTGAACACAACTAAGCATGAATGATAGAAGAGGATGCAGGCCCACGCTGGGGAACATGGGCGCTTTACCCCTGAGGGCTCCACGTCCAGGAGCGGCACCTCGAGCAGCCCACAGCTGCCAGATGCTCTCCCCACCACTGGCTGCCCTCCCCATCCAGACAAGGGCCTCCACCCCTGCCTGCCTGGCTGTCTGCTGACTACCCCTGGGGTTTACTTCTTTCTCCTAATAAAGGAGTTCAAGAGTGCAGATTCAGCTCATCGCATTCATTTAAACAGGGCATTTTGGCGTCCTCAAACTGATCAGAACCAGCAAGAAGCTTTGGGAAGCAGAAATATCTGGATTTGAAAAATGATTGACTCACGTTGTTTTTCCAATCCATTTTATGTATCCATTATCATCAGGAGAAACCAGCCTACGTGAAAAATAATTTTCTCCTCCCCACCACCCCATTTTCAGATGTTTATTTTTCTTGTTATTTAGAAATCGAAGTGAGAACAGGAACAGGAGAGTCTCTGATAAAGACCCGGGAGTCAGGAAATCTGCACAGGGGAAGGGCCTCCTTCCCTGACTCTGTGTGGGTGGGTGGGGGGGTGGGGGGTTCAGAGTGGGTTCTGCTGTTTGAATTTCATCCTGGGAATTGCTGAACACCTGCACCGCTTGAACTTCATGCAAGATTCCCAATAAGTAAGAGGCTGTGTTCTTTCCAGAGGTCAGACTGGTTCCTTGGAGTCCTGGAGTATGAAGAGGTTAGCACCCAGCCCCTGGCCCCAGGCATGGCCCAGGCTGTGCGGGGGCCTGTGGAATGAGCCCCTGGATCCACCCTCCACACTTGTGCTGCCGGGTCCCTGAAGGAAACCTGGCCTGCCTATTTGGAGCAGTTCACAAAAGGGAGCATGGTAAACACTCTGACACACAGGGGCTTGCTTTAATTCATTAACAGCTGCCTCTAAATGATTACACTCGGATGCTTCCTGCCCCCCATCCTGGGAGCACGGGGCCCTGCCAGAGGTGCTGAACTCCATGTGACCGGCAACATCAAGGACAGTCCAAGTCAGGGATGGAGTAGAGGCCCCGTGACTGCGGCAGGAGGCAGCGAGTCACAGGAAAGCTGTGAAATGCAGTCGTTTCACAGTCTGTAAACATAGCAACAGAGGACAGCCATTGGCTAGCCGTTCGTGTGATTAAAATACATTCTGCTGAAAAATCACGCTCACAGAATTTTAAAACCAAGGCTTGGAGTTTCTTGCTGGTGTTCTTATTGGTTCTGATTAGTTTGAGGACGCCGAATGCCCTGTTTAAATGAATGCAATGAGCCTAATCTGCACTCTTGAACTCCTTTATTAGCAAAAAGAAGTAAACCCCAGATAGGAGAAGGCACAAACAGCAGGATTATCTGTCTAAAAATCTTACGGCTTGGTGTAAGATCTTCTGTGGAAACTGTTAGAGCTTGAGACCTGAACTGATGTCAGGGTTCACCCAAAACGTGACTAGACCAGCAGCAGAGGGAGCTTTCAGTGAGAGAGGCAGCGTTTTGCCTTCATGATGTGTCAGGAACTGTGGTATCTAGACACTCACACGAACCCATTTTCTGAGCACTGATCATCAAGGTGCTGCACACTTATGAGGCTCCGTTTTCTGAGAAGTCTCATCTTCCCGAAGCACTGGGGCCTCTCCTTTGCGCTCCCGTGGACCTTCCATCCTGGCCCCTCTCATGAGGCTGTCATGGTCACATCACTCTCTCCCTTTCCACCTAAATTGTTGAGGAAAAGTACGTCTGGTCATGTCTCTCTTTCTTAAGTTTAATTCTTGTACCTTTTTGAAAAAGTGATATTTTCTCATGGCTCAAAATTCCAAGATTCAAAAGAGCACCCAGTGAAAGACTGTCCTGAGCCCTGTTCCTCAGCCCTCATTCACGCTCCCTAGAGGCAGCCAGGGTCTTAATTTTCTTGCGAGTTCTTCCAGGTATCTTATTTGCATACAAGCAAACATGCCATGCGTTTTCTCTTTTTAAAACAAATAATAGACCATATGTATCCATAGTTCTGCATTTGCTTTTTCTGTGTCAGTCCAAGGGCCCCATCAGTCCATTGCATTCCATCATAAGAATGTCCTCTAATTTAATCAGCCACCACTGTTGGACATTTAAGTCCAAAATGTTGCCATAATGATACTGTAGTGGATCATTTCTCACACATGTAAGTCATATCTTTGGATCAACTCCTAGCAGTAAATAGCTGGGTCAGTGCACATGCACCAAATGTACCCCGCTCCCCACAGAAGTGGAAAATCCCATTCCCACAAGGGCTAAGTAATTGCATTCCTACAACCGCCCGAAGTTATGTTATGCCTCTTTTTGAATGTCAATTTGATAAATAAAAATGCTGATCATTGTCAATTTTAAAGATGAAAAATGGCATGTTCATGTTTTTATTTTATGTTCATATTCTAATTTGCATTTCTCATATTCTGAGACAGGTCAAGAATCTTCCTATGTGTTTAATGGCTGTTGACATTACCTGTTTCGTGACTAGTCTATTTGTATGCTTCAGCCATTTTTTTTAAATCTGGTTTTTCTTTATCTTACTGACTTTTCGAGAAAAAATTTCACAATTTCTTACTTACGTTTTTCCTTGTTTATGGTGTTTTTTTATCCCTGAATTTAAATTTTAGTTTTGTAGTAAAGTGCATCAATTTTCTTTTTACAGGCTTTTAGAATGTTTTAAATTGTAGTTAGAAAGGCCTTTTCCACACTGATACTTAAAAAGTCTCTTTTTGGGGTACTGTTGTGGTTTAAATTTTTGGCATTTAAGTGTTTGATTGCTGTGGAATTTATTTTGGTACAAGATGTAAAGGCATGATTTCAGCTTTATTCTCTTTCAGATGGTTACCCAGTTGTTCCATGTTTATTTGATTATGGTTTCCCATGGATGTGCAATACCACTTTTATACTTCATGCTTTGTGAATTTGAAACTATTTCTAGACTTATCTCTACCATGGATATGTCTGTTTATATGCCAATACCACACTGACTTAATTACCGTAGCATTTATAACATATTTTAATATCCCTTGCCTGATTTTAAATGCATTTCATAAGCCGTTTAGTATCAGTTGGTGTTCTTTTGGATGTAAATGACAGAAATAGATTCTTTAGCAAGAAAAAACATTTAAGTGAAAGGTTGTTGGGGTAGCTCTCAGAATCAAATCACATTGGCAGCGGCAGGCAGGAGATCAACTCCAGAGATTTATTCTCCAGTGTGGTATCAGTAATGTGACTGGGTTTCTGGGTAACTGTCTTCAAATCAAATTCTTGAGATAGAGATGAGCTGTCCTGGCCTGGGTCAGGTGTCTTGACCCCAGGATCAATTAGCTGTGACTGGGATGCAGGATTATTGCAACACTGAAGTGGCCCCTGAGAGGTCACAGTGAAGAGGAAGTTACTCCCCAGTTAATGCCTACTATACATTTGGATTCTTGACACCATCCTTCTCTGAATCCTTAACACTGCTAATATGTATGTGATTATATTGAAAAGTAAATCTCCAGATATTTGTCTCCAGCATTTCAGCAGACTAGGTTGACTGGAAAAAATTCCAGATAAAAAATAATGAGGAATTCTAACAAAATATAACCACATCTTTTTTTTTTTTTTTTTTGAGTTGGAGTCTCACTCCTTCGCTCAGGCTGGAGTGCAGTGGTACGCACACTAACAGCCACTCCAGCGTCGACCTTCTGGGCTCCAGCGATCCTTCCGCCTCAGCCTCCCGAGTAGCCAGAACTACAGACACATGCTACCACGCCCGGCTATTTTTATTTTATAGTAGAGACGAGGGCTTGCCAAGTTGGCCAGGCTGGTCTTGAACCCATGGGCTCAGGCAATCCACTTGCCTCGGCCTCCCAAAGTGCTGGGATTACAGGCTGAGCCACCGAGCCTGGCCATATTCACACCTTTTAAAAAATGTATGGCTTGGCTTGTAAAGAATTAGGGAAATTCCTCAGAATAGAAATAAAAAAGAAGTCTGATGCTGAAGCTAAAAGGCAGATTGACACTGTTGGTCCTCTGCCCTGGGGGCGTGAATGGACTGCAGTAGCCAAGACATATTGCTTTAATGGGGCAAAAAGAAGATGGAAGATGAGGGGTAAACCTAGGAAAGGCAGACGTTGTACTTTTGAGGCCCTCTCTCACCTTCCATGAAGTTGGGATTCTCAGAAGGCCACATTCTTTGCAAAAGGGTAGAAGATACTCTCCTTCTAATAATGGTAGAACAAATGGCAAAAGAACAATTGTATTGGAGCAAGGTGCAATGGCTCACACCTGTAACCCTAGTAATTTGGGAGACTGAGGCAGGAGGAACACTAAAGGACAAGAATTCGAGGCTGCAGCGAGCTATGACTGTGACTGTGCCACTGCACGCTCCAGCCTGGGCAACAGAACAAGACCCAGTCCCTAAAATAATAATCATTGGGTTGGTCTGGCTCTGGATGGGGCAGATATCTCCCTGAAAGTCTATGATCATGAAAGCTCATGCCTTCATGGTATTCTGGAGTTCATGTGTGATTTATACTTACTCTTGTAAACTGAGAAATTAACATCAAGGGTTTCTGGGTTGGTAACCCCCTGGAGCAGCAACTGCAAAAGCAAATAGAAATCCTCTCAGAAAGTATCCACAGCCCATGTCTCCCAGGGATGACACAGACAAAGCCCCCCTGGACTCAAGCTGACACCTCACAGTATCGAATGTACGGAAATAGGCCACCACGTGCAAACTCGAAACAAAAAGTTTAACTATTGGAACTATATACATCAGAACGCTACTCTGGCCAAAGCTTTCGCTACCACAAAAGCACTGCTGGGTATTATTACTGCATCGCTGGTTGTCTACTTCACTTGACTACCAACTCATAAACACTCACACATCATGCCGAGAGATCCTCAGAATAAAACTGTCCTGCTGATAAATCACTCAGAAGTGCCCACATTTTCCCATCAGTAATTTTCTGTGCCCTACAACTAGTCTAGACACTGATTCTACCAATATGTGCTTTATTCCTCAAATGTAAGAGGCATGAATTTTAAAAGTTTAATTACCAATACCCTAATTTGTCCTCTTAAAAAACCAAAATTTGAAGAACTTACTACCAATATCCTGAAGAAAATCGCAGCATCAATCCAGTGGACAAAGCCACTTAAATAAGCGGCAACATTTAAAATAGTTAAGAAAATACAGAACATGATCTTGGACTTTATCCAAAGGCAGAGAATACCTGACTAGACTCACATCAAATGGAAGGATAATTAAAATTAATTGCATCTGTTCTACACTGAGGACTTAATCTTTTTGTTCTGGGTTCTCTGCAGCTCAAGTATTAGACCTGATAGAGTTCTTAAATTTTTTGGCTGCCTAACTTTAATACCTAGTATGCATCTGGATAAAGAATATTTTTTTTTGAGTTGGAGTCTCACTCTGTCACCCAGACTGGAGTGCAGTGGCCACTCCCGGCGACCGCAGCCTCGACCTGCTGGGCTCCGGCGATCCTTCTGCCTCAGCCTTCCAAATAACTGGAACTACAGGCACGCGCTACCATGCCCGGTTAGTTTGTTTTTGTTTTTGTTTTTGTAGAGATGAGCTCTCCCCAAGTTGCCTAGGCAGGTCTCAAATCCATGGGCTCAGGCAATTCACTCACCTCAAGAAAATTTTTTAAAAATAGCAAATTATTACTTCATTACTCCTTTATGAATTATGAATAGCTCAAAATAACAGTATAACATATAGCAATTGAGGAATAAGTCATTATTTATGGATGATAATTTATAATGCCCTTTATGAAAACTCAAAATACATTTTGCAATCTTCAGAAAACATGTCATATTTGAGATTCAAATTGGCCTTCATAGATGTCTTTTTCATACTTTAGCTAAAGGAATACTTGACTGATTTACTAGATTACATTAGTAATAATTTTTTTAACAGGTCAGGCCAGAAGAAAAGATTAATTGCCAGGCCTCAAACAAAAGATACAGTGCCGGCCGGGCTCGGTGGCTCAGCCTGTAATCCCGTGCCTTTGGGAGGCTGAGGTGAGTGGATTGCCTGAGCCCGCAGGTTCGAGACCCGCCTGGGCAGCGAGACCTCATCTCTACAATAAATAAAAAAATCAGCCGGGCGTGGTAGCGCACGCCTATAATTCTGGCTACTTGGAAGGCTGAGGTGGAAGGATCGCCGGAGCCCAGCAGGTCGAGGCTGTGGTGGCTGGAAGCAGCCACTGCACTCCAGTCTGGGCAACAGAGTGAGACTCCAACTCAAAAAAAAAAAAAAAAAAAAAAAGATACAGTGCCATGGGTGCCATGGCTCACGCCTGCTAATCCTAGCACTTTGGGAGGCCCAGGTAGGTGGATTGCTTGAGCCCAGGAGTTTGAGACCAGCCTGGTTAACATGGTGATACTTTGTCTCTACAAAAACTAAAAATAAAATAAATTAGCTGGACCTGATGGCTCACATCTGTAGTTCCAGCTACTCATGAGGCTAAGGTGGAAGGATCACCTGAGCCCAGGAGTTCCATGCTGCCATGAGCCGTGATCATTGTGATTGTGTCACTGCACTCCTGCACTCCAGCTTGGGCAACAGAGACCCCATTGAAAAGAAAGGAGGAAAGGTGGGGTGGGGTGGGGGGACAGAAAGCAAAAGAAAGAGAAAGAAAGGTACGTAGATATGTTTTTTAACATATGGATTTTTTTAAAATGTGGATTTCTGGTTGTTCTAAAGTCTGGCTTGTATAGAAGTGAGTTTCTTAAGAGAACACTTAAGCCAGGCTCGGTGGCTCAGCCTGTAATCCCGCGCCTTTGGGAGGCTGAGGTGAGTGGATTGCCTGAGCCCGCAGGTTCGAGACCTGCCTGGGCAGCGAGACCTCATCTCTACAATAAATTTTTTAAAAATCACCCGGGCGTGGTAGCACATGCCTGTAATTCTGGCTACTCGAAGGCTGAGGCAGAAGGATTGCCGGAGCCCAGCAGGTCGAGGCTGGGGTACACTCCAGTCTGGGCGACAGAGTGAGACTCCAACTCAAAAAAAAAAAAAAAAAAAAAAGAGAGAACACTTTTAATAGAGCTGAAACATTTTCTAAAGCATACCTAGAACGGACCTTTAGTTTTTACTTGTGCTTCCTCCTCAGCCATTTTTCTAGTCATCTCTGTATTTCCTTTGAGGACCCACTACTCCCTCAAGTTCATGTGACTTGGGAGGACTGACTCCCCACTGTGCCAGTGGGAGTCCTATCTGGGACCCCTGGAGTTATCTGTATAGTGATGATTTCTTCCTCTTGGATTGACATGTGTGCCCAGTGCGGTAGAGAGCCCCCTGAGAATGTGCCAGCACATAGTAGCACAGAGCTGCAAGCAAGAGAGTCCATTTCCTGTATTCGGCCATGCCTGAAGCCATGGCATCCCTCAACTTTTCAGGTATGTGAACTCTCTGTTTTGTTTTGTTTTTGCATGAGCTGATTTAAATTGGGTTTCTGCCACTTGCAACCAAACCTGCCCTATAAGAAATAATAAAGGGAATTATTTAGGCTGAAATTAAAGGACACTAAACAGTAACCAGATCTACATGAAGAAAGAAAGAACACAGATAAAGATAGCTAAAGAGATAAATAAAAAAGACAGTATAGGTCAGGTGTGGTGGCTCACAGTTATAATCCCAGTACTTTGGGAGACTGAGGCAGGAGTAATGCTTGAACCTAGGAGTAAAAGATCAGCCTGGGCAATGTGGTGAAACCTCATCTCTACAAAGAAATCCAAAAGTTAGCCAGGCATGGTGGCACATGCCTGTTGTCCCAGCTACTTGAGAGGCTGAGGCAGAAGGATTGCCTGATCCCAGAAGGACAAGGTTGCAGTGAGCCATGATCATGCCACTGCACTCTAGCCTGGGTGGCAGAATAAGACTCCAACAAAAAATTAAACAATTAAACAATTAAAAAGACAGTAAAAATGTATTTTTTGTTTGTAACCCTTTTCCTCCATCTATCTGATCTAAAAGACCACATAAATCAATACTTACAAATCTACGTGATAGGTATACAAAGATGTATGACAACAACTTCAAAAAAGAGAGGGTGGAAATGAAGATACATAGAAACAAAGTTATCTGCTGAAATTAAATTAGTATTACTCAAATCTAGACTGTTATGAATTAAGATGTTAATTGTAATCCCCAGGACAGCCTCTAAGAAAATAACTCATAAGACTATCTAGTAAAAGAGATGACAAGAGAATTAAAATGGTTCATGAGAAAATATGTATTTAATGCAAAAAAAGAAAGGATTAGTAATGGAGAAATTGAAGGAAATAAGACAAAAGACAAATAGCAAACAAATACCAAAATGGTAGATATAAAACCTTCCTTACTAGTAATTACATTAAATGTAAATGGATTAAAAACTGCAATTAAGCCGGGCTCGGTGGCTCAGCCTGTAATCCCGCGCCTTTGGGAGGCTGAGGTGAGTGGATTGCCTGAGCCCATGGGTTTGAGACCCGCCTGGGCAGTGAGACCTCATCTCTACAATAAATCAAAAAATCAGCCGGGCGTGGTAGCGCGCGCCTGTAGTTCCAGCTACTCGGAAGGCTGAGGTGGAAGGATCACCGGAGCCCAGTAGGTCGAGGCTGCGGTGGCCGGGAGCGGCCACTGCACTCCAGTCTGAGTGACAGAGGGAGACTTCAAACTCAAAAAAAAACAAACAAAAAAAACTGCAATTAAAAGGCAGAGACTGGTAGTATGGATTAACTAGCAAAATTCAATCATTAAGACACACTTTATTTTTTATTTTTTGAGTTGGAGTCTCACTCTGTCACCCAGGCTAGAGTGCAGTGGCATGCTCACAGCCACCACAGCCTTGACCTGCTGGGTTCAGGAGATCCTTCCACCTCAGCTTTCCAAGTAGCCAGAACTACAAGCATGTGCCACCATGCCCAGCTAATTTTTTGATTTATTGCAGAGATGAGCTTTCACCAAGTTGTCCAAGCTGGTCTTGAACCCTGAGCTCAGGCCATCTTCTCACCTTGGCCTCCCAAAGTGGTGGGATTACAGGCTTGAGCCACTGCGCCCAGCATAAGACACACTTTAGATTTAAAGATAAAAATAAGGTAAAAGTAAAAATTTTAAAAAGACATACCACACAAACAGTAAGCAAAAGATAACTGAAATAGCTATACTAATATCAAACA
The DNA here is from genome assembly GCA_027257055.1 of Cephalopachus bancanus. Lineage (NCBI taxonomy): Eukaryota > Metazoa > Chordata > Mammalia > Primates > Tarsiidae > Cephalopachus > Cephalopachus bancanus. The sequence goes on from JAPVLO010000179.1 coordinate 45,898, forward strand.
AAATAGTTTTTAAGGCAAAAATTGCTACTAGAGACAAAGATATTTTATAATAATAAGGTCAATCCATCAAGAAGATATAAGAACTATATACCATATGTACCCAACAAGAGCCCCTAAATACATTAAGCAAAAATGGACACAATTGAAGGGGAAAATCAACAATACAACAATAATCATTGAAAACTTCAATACCCAATTTTCAGTAATGTACAGAACAATTAGATCAATGATACTGACTAAATGTGTTAACATGATATAAGTCCCCTGGATCTGTGCTGTTCACTAGCCATATGCCATTAAGCATTTGCTCTGTGGCTAGTCCAAATTACAATGTGTTGTAAAACACATGCCAGATTTTAAAATGTTAACACCAAGAGAAGAATGTAAAATATACCATCGATTTTTTTTATATGCATTATATGTTGAAATGCTAATTTGAATACATTAGTTTAAATAAAATATATTATTCAAATTAATTTTACCTGTTCCTTTTTATTTTTTAATGTGGCTACCAGAAAATTTAAACTTCTACATATGATTCATATTTGTGACTTGCCTTATATTTCTATTGGACAGCACTATTCTAGAGAGTGCTGTCCTGCATGACTAATTCAGAAATGAGAGAGAAGAATCTGTGGTCCATTATTTTAATATGCAAAAATCTCATGGCAAGGCTCTCTCTCTCTCTTTTTTTTTTTTTTGTTTGAGTCAGAGTCTCACTTTGTCAACTAGGCTGGAGTGCAGTGGCATGCTCATGGCTACCACAGCCTCAACCTGATGGGCTCAGGTGATCCTTCCACTTCAGCCTTCTAAGTAACTGGAACCACAGGTGTGTACCACCATACCCAGCTATTTTTTTTTTAATTGTAGAGATGAGGTCTTGCCAAGTCACCCAGGCTGGTCTTGAACCCCTGGGCTCAGGCAATCCTCTCGCCACCACCTCCCAAAGCACTGGGATTAAAGGCTGAGTGACCAAGCCCAGCTGGAGGTTAATTTTTAAAATGAATGTTCTGAATGTAAAATGAATGTTTCTAAATAATCATTTCTGCAAAAATTACCCGCGAGGACACCAAAAAAATTTGCAGCAACAACTAGGTTGCTAAAAAATTCCCTTAGTTTTCTAAAAGTGGAATACCTGCAAATCGCCCATGCAAAAGTCAGGCACCAGGTTGAAGTGTGGCAATTCACAGTCCTGGAGATCCTCATCCCCTTAGTAGGGTAATGACTAAGGCCAAGATGTAGCGGGAAGACAGAGAGGTCGTGACACTGAGATTTTAGGAAGTGGCAATTTTATTTATGTAGGCAGACTTGGCGGGCTAATGCTCCCAGGCCGAGCATCCCAGAAAGGGAGGAAAGGGGTCTTATACCTTTGTTTAGGTAAGGGAGGGGAGTGTGTTGAGTGATAACATATTTTCTTTGGAATTCACAAGGTTGTACTCAGCAAAATCAGATTTTCAAAGAACAAATGGTTTACAGGAAATGCAGGGCAAGTAGGGGCTATAAACTGATAAGAGAGTTTGTGAATTCGTTACTCTTTTGCATTTCCATGAAAGCCATCAGTCCTTGGCTATTTGGTTTTTCTCCAACAAAGCTGGTCTGGCGGTTTTCAGAGCTTGCTGATTGATTTTCAAAAGAAATACTTTTAACCGCTAGCAGCCCCCTCTCTGTCACAAAGATGCTGCTGAGTGATGCCCTGGGTCAAAGCTGAAGTTCTGAGCAGTCAGTGAAAGGGGTGAGGAATGGACAGAGGGTTAAGTGTCCCAGGCTGATGAAACAGCACTTATGGGGGTACTGACAGTGGCTCCTGAGGACTGCAACCTGGACTGCTGAGGTGTCCTGGGGGGTGAGCAGGCTAGGCAGCTGGGACTTCTCTGAGGGCACAAAGGAGCCACTGTTCAAAGTAGACATTTAGTAAGAGCCACCATCGTTCATCCCTCTGTAGAAGAGCATGTGCCTGTCGAGTGTGAGACACTGTAGGGTTCTGGGGAGCTGTGTTTAGGGCAGTGACAAACAAAAGCAGCAAGGGCCCTACCCTCATTGGCCTCATAACCTGGGAGCAGAATGAATGATAACAAGTATCATTATTTGGAGAATTATCTGTATTAAAGAAATAAAATAGGGTAATGGAATGAGGGTGGGTTGGGAGGGGCTGCTACTTTAGAGTGATAGAGAAGACTTCTGTAAATGGGTGGTATTTGATGGCCAGGTGTGATGGCTCATGCCTTTCAGCACTTTGGAAGGCCAAGGCAGGAGGTGTTCGAGACCAGCCTGGGCAACATATTCAGACCTCATCTCTATAAAATAAAATAAAACTAACCAGGTATGAGGGTGTGCACCTGTAGCCCTCGCTACTTGGGAGGTTGAGGCAGAAAGATTGCTTCAGCCCAGGAGTTTAAGGCTATAGTAAGCTGTGATGGTGCCACTGTACTTCAGTCTGGGCAAGAGAGTGAGACCCCCGACTCAAAAATAAAATAAAGAGGTGGTATTTGAGACCTGAATCAAAGCAAGCAGCCACAATCTGCATAAGAAGCAGACCCAGCAAGGGAAATAACCCCTGCAAAAGCTCCTGGGACCAAGAGGCCACCTGCTGAGGGAGCAAGGCCAAGATGATGAGAAGGCGGCTAAGGCCTGAAAGAACTTAGGCACCAGTGACAACTCCACACCCATTAAGACCAAGAGATTTATTAAAGTGGCGGCTACAAGGGAAAAAGGGAAAGGGTCTGTGGCCGCGGGGTTGGGGAGAGAGAGAGAGAGAGGGAGAGAGAGAGTGAGAGAGGGGGAGAGAGGGCAAGAGAGAGGCGGGGAGAGAGAGAGAGAGCAAGAGAGAGAGGGAGCAAGAGAGAGTTATGTAGGGAGAGGGGTGTATTTATGGGCTTGGCAGGGGCCGGAAGGGGCTGTGCTAGGTTCTTATTGGAGGAACGACATGGGAGCAGGGTGGATATAACAAAGCTAGCTACATCATGGGAAATGGTTGGAGGCTTGCAGGTTTGAACTTCGCGCGCAAAGGGAATAGTGCATGAAGAAGCCAGAACCTAGGGCCTTTGTTGTCTAGTGTGGCTTTACCATGTTCGGCGCCATTTTGGGAGCCGCCCCTCTGGCTGTTTCCTGTATCCTTCATTCCCACCTTTTCTGTTTCTTTGAGGGAGGGGCGTCGTTATTCTTTCTGGCTGCTTCCTGCTTGCCGGGGCGTTGTGGGGAATGGTGGTGGAAGGGTACAGAACCAGCCAGAACAGGGTCCAGAGATAGGCGCTGAAGGTGAAGATTTCTGAAGGTGAGAGTTTCAGGAAAGTTCCTTGTAAATGTAGAATGGTGACTTGTTCCGGCCAGTCCTCCAGTGGGCACGAGGGTGGTAGTAACCAGCTGTCTTGGAGTAGACTGTGGAGGTAAATAGAGAACCTGGAAGAGAACATATCTAAAAGAAGAGTTAAGTGATGTTTAGAGATGAGGTGTTGACTCCTCTACTGGGACAGGTTGATAACTATTGAGTAATAGGAGGTGGAGGTTTTGATTTGAGACCTCTTGTTTTGTTATTTTAGGGGCTAGGTTTGGGATATTTGGCTGAATTTGGACATAGGTGTGGTAAATTTTGATGGTTCCTGCTGGGGTGGAGTCAAGAATTCCGTTGTATACTTTACCTACCACCCCTTTTGCCCACATGTCATCCCAGGGATGTTTGACGTTTAAGTAGAATTGGTCTCCACCTTGTGAAGTGAGAAGAAAAATGTCTCTATCATCGTCAAACCTTTCTATGTTTATGGAGTGGAGCATGCAAGAGAGTTTTGGACTCTCGGGTTTGGCCAAAAAGAAAGCAGAATTGAGGTATTCTGTGCCATGTTAAAGAAAGTGAGCTCATGGAAGAGAGAGAGAGATGGGGATAGAAACTCGAGACTGGCAGCCATATGGCTGGCAGTCTGCTGTGGCCAGACATTGGGTATGTGAGTGACCTTTATAAGTCCAGGACTCTTCTACAAAGAATCTCCAGCAAAATGGTGGGACGGGTGGAATTGTTTCACCGTTAGGGTGGGTTAAAATTAATAGGGGAAGGAGGGTTAGGCTGATGAACATAGTGTTGTAAGGGGTGAATTTTTATAAAAGACACTTAATAAGAATGAAGCTAGTTATAATGAGGAGGTATGTAATAGCCAACAAAATTTTGTCTGTGGATGGCCAATTTGTAGGTGTTGACCAAGTAAGTAATATAGTAAGGAGGATGGCAATTAAGGCAAGAAAGGAAAGGGGCCAAGGGTTACAAGCTTTCTGTGCTGAATCCAGGATGTTTGTTTGGATTTGGATTTGGATGGGTGGTGAGTCAGGACAAGAAGGAGGGGGAGTTTATGTCCCATATCTGAGGATTTATTATAGAAGGGGGTAAAGGAGGAAGTGAGTCAGTTGGGGAATCGTTAGTAGTTAGGAGTGCCAAAAATGGGGTTATGGGAGATGGGTTGTTAAGGGCTGTACTTGGGTTAAAGGTGATGGACGCCTGGAATTTGGCTAGAATGTCCCTGCCCATAAGAGGTACAGGACATTGAGGCAGTATCAAAAAGGAATGCGTGCCTGATCTTGTATCTGAAGATTTGCCTGGGGGCGGGAAGGGATAAGCTGCTGTTTGTCCTTCAGTAGAATGTCTGAATGCTTGTTAATCGCTACACTGAGCCCAAAAGACTAAGAATAAGCTAAGGTTTTTTTTTAGGTTTTTATAGGTATCTTTTATTTTTCACTCCTGCTCTTGGAAATATTTTTATAATCCTGGGAAATGGGGTGAAGATCATTTTTTTTTTTTGTATCTACTTTCTGCTGAGATGGGGCCGTAGCGATGTTTTTACCTATTTATTTTTAAGGGCATGAACAGGAAATGGCAAAACCTTAAGCAAGTGCTATTTGGGTCTCATAAAACATCAAGTGAGAGCATAGGAAAGATTATTAAGTAAACGATGATGAAAAGAGTTATTGTCCCAAAAAACAATGTTGGAAAAGTGAAAATTCCGTAAATTGTATGTATTCATTAACATAAGTTGAAATTTTTTTTGTAAATTATCTATAGTTGTATTTTAACAAGGAAATATAGCCACTTTGATAGAAAGTCTGAAGAAAGATTGAAAACATTAGAGACATGTAGTTAGGTTATAGCTTAAATTGAGAATTTAGAACAGGTAAACATTGGCAAGAGAAAATAGTTTCCTTTGTTTTTATAATAGGTCTGATATACTTTTACAACAATTGATATGCTAGAGAGTGAAGCCCAGGTTATTTTGCCACTCATCCTATGTTGGATAGTAATCCTTGTGCCTGGAAGGAGATTTTAAAGTTTGTTAGCAATTTGGCAGTGTTGTTAGTGAAATTAATTTATCTGGCCTTTAGGCAATTTAGAAGGGGGTGGGGTAGGTGTGGTTTTTGGAGCTTGCTGCTTATCTCACCCTAGAGGCTGAATTAAGAACTTGAAGAGTTTAAGTACCAAAGTTTTTTAAAGCATGTTATAACACAAAATTACAGTAGTTATTGTAAAAGTTATTTATTTAGCCAAAATGATAGTCCAATTATTTTGAAAAGGAAAAAACCTCACTCTTTTGTAACAAAGACAGTGGGGGGAGGGCTAATTAAATTTTGTCTCTTTTATTTTTTTCCTCTGTTATTTAAAGAAGAAAATTGTTTTGGAGATTGTTAATTACGAAGCTCATGTTCTGGCCTCTGAGTAGCATGTAGGCCTAGCATTAGTGTAATTGATATTGATGGTAAATTTATGGAGCCTTTTTGAAGCCTGAGTGTTTATAGAATTTTTTACTTCTTTTCACAAACTTTTACCTACTATGTTCGATAAACTTATACCATTTTTTGACATGTTTAAACCTTTTATTTTTGTTTTATACTTTCTTTAACCAGCCATTTTATTATATAACAAAAATGTACAAGATTTTTTTATACAATTATCTTTTCTTTATCTTTTTTTTTACTAAAAACATATCTTACACCAACAACTTTTCTAACCTTAGAGCTCTAACCAAAGCAGTAAGTTTATATGCAGTGGAAGGGCTTAGATAGAATCCAGCGTAGATTAGGAGAATCCAAAGGTATACAAAGGCACCCAAAAAGCACAGTGGTGATGGCTCAGGGTAAAGAATGAGTTTTAATTTTTGTCATAATGTCCCTTTCCAATAATGGAGCTGGACATGTTGGCATAACAAGGAAAGAATGTTGAAATATTTTATTTCCCAGAACACATGGAAGTAATGGCATAGTGAGGGGCCTGGATATAATGCCCTGTACCCCCACAACTAAAAGGGGTGAAGGAAGGAGTGGACCAGGAATTTAAGTAGAGCTGAGCACGTAGCCCCCGTATTAACAACAAATGATATAACCCCGCCAGCTACCGATATTTCCACCCTAGGCTTGGTTGGTTTAATAGTTTGTTCTGAAGACATTGGGGCTACCAAGTTAGGGGCGAGTCAATCTGACTGGAGCAAGCCCAAGAGATCCCCTTTTGAGATCATGTAAGATGCCTGGTGTCCCTTAATTGCAGCAAGCCTCTGGGCCATGTGCTCTCCTCCTCCTGGGCGAATAAGGCAATCATGAGCCCAATGTCCATGCCGTTTGCATTTGGGACAGTCTTTGGCCATATGCCCATTTTGATGGCATCGGAAACAAACCTGGGAAGGAGGCTGTGTACCACTTCTGCTATTGACCATCTGGGGTGGAAGATTATCAGTGGTGGCTTTTTCTGCTAAAGTGGTAGATAAAAGCTGAAGTAGTTCCCGCTTATGTTGGTGGTCCTGTATTCTTTCCTCCTCTCGGTTGCTAAAGATTTTAAAGGCCGTGTCCAATAGCTTTAACTGAGGGGTTTGTGGGCCCTTTTTTAATTTTGGAGTTTGCGCCTAATACCCGGTGCCAAAAGAGTTTGTCCCTCCGCAGAGTTTAAATCAATATCAGTAAGCTGCTGCAATGTCTCAGAGAGGCGACTTAGAAACATTGCTGGATTTTTATCTGGTTTTTGAAAAACCTCTTTTATTCTGTCCTAGTTAGCCTGTTTATTAATATCTTTTATAGATAGCTAACAGGATTTATCTACATGATCCCTTTACTATTGTCTGGGAAGAAGGTTGATATAGTCCCAGTTTAGATATAACTTGGGAGAAATTTATCATAAGAAAACAACAAAGAAGAAGTTCTTTAACATCCTTTTGTCCCAGCCACCCCTTTGAGAAGAGACCTATTAAGCCATGTGGAAACTTGAATGGTTTTTTTAAGTACATGTGGGGGTGGTGACTTGTTGCAGCTGCCTCCAGGGAGTTATCAAGCAGTGAGGGGAGCAGGGTGAGAAGGCTGGAGGTTGGGGTCAGGCACCGTGGCCTTTGGCACCAGCCCCTCCTCCAAAGACAAAAGAGAAAGACTGGAGACTGGGGTCAGGTGACCCGGCTGGAGACGCCAGCCCCTCCTTACCAGATAAAAGTGGAAGGTGAGAAGGAGGAGAAACTGATGGAGAGTGGAATAGCAAAAGCAGACTATAGGAGGTTTATCTGCTGGGTTGAAGTCAGAGATAGAGGATGGAGGTGGCAGCATAAGTGGGATTGGGAGGGAAGGGGAATCTCTGCCCATTTTTTTGAATGCTTATAGAAATTATATATGTCCCGGATAATACCGGGATTGAGGGACCCCTGAGGGGGCCACTGATTTTGGTTGTCTAAGGGATATGTTGGCCAGTCCTGCATGCAGAGGCGAATTAGGCGTTTGAGTTTGATATCAGGGGAGAGAGAAAGTGTAGTGAGATTATTTAAGAGGCATTTAAGAAGGGAATCGGCTGACAGGGATGACAAGCCTCCCATGGTGGGACGGGTGGACTAAACGGGGCATCCCCCGAAGAGTCGGCTGCCCGAGAAGTGTGGTTGTGGCAAAGCCTGTTGTCACAGGGGTTTGGCACAACCAGGGTTCTCCTGGAGAACCGAGGGGTCAAGGCACCTAGCGCTAGGGATTTTTGAAACAGACAGAAAGCACTTGACCGAGCAGCGGGTGAGCGGGTGTTTGAGATTCCTGCCGGTCGAACAGGGTTTACTGTGGGGCAATAGACATGGAACCTCTGAGGTTCACTACTACCCAATAGATCTGGGGGTCCTCCGGAATCCACTATGGGCTAGCAGACGTGGGACCCCTGGGGTCCGCTGCAGCCCGACAGCTGTGGGAGTCCTTAAGGGGGGTGGGGAGAGACAGAGAATCCTGTGGAAACTGCTGTGGGTTAGCAGACGTGGGAACCCTGGGGCCCACTGCAGCCCAACAGCTGTGGGAGTTTTAAAGGTTTGAGAGAGATGAAAGAGAAGAGGAAGCTTTCAGGGTCTGCTGTGGCCGTGAAGGCCGAGGCAGGGTGCGTTCCCCCTCGCCCGGGGGCCGGAGGGACTGCCGGACGATCAACAGTTTCCTCCGGGGGTCCCGGGCAAGTTTTAGGCTTCCGTGTCTGGGGAACTCACCTATCCAACGGTCACTGGTGGGTGCAGCTCACGCATTCAAAACAGTGGGGAAGGTCCAGGAGGGCTGGAGTGGCCACCAGCACTGGGTCGGGGATCTCGCCTACGGGGATAGACCCGCACAAGGGTGGGAGAGCACCTGATCTGAGTCATGGCACCAATGAAAGAACTTAGACGCCAGTGACAACTCCACACCCGTTAAAGGCCAAGAGATTTATTAAAGCAGTGGCTACAAGGGAAAAAGGGAAAGGGTCTGTGGCTGCGGGGTTGGGGAGAGAGGGAGGGAGAGAGTGAGAGAGGGGGAGAGATGGTGAGAGAGAGGCGGGGAGAGAGAGAGAGCAAGAGAGAGAGGGAGCAAGAGAGAGTTATGCAGGGAGAGGGGTGTATTTATGGGCTTGGCAGGGGCTGGAAGGGGCTGTGCTAGGTTCTTATTGGAGGAGCGACATGGGAGCAGGGTGGGTATAACAAAGCTAGCTACATCATGGGAATTGATTGGAGGCTTGCAGGTTTGAACTTTGCACGTGAGGGGAATCGTGCATGAAGAAGACGAAACCTAGGGCCTTTGTTGTCTAGTGTGGCTTTACCATGTTTGGCGCCATTTTGGGAGCTGCCCCTCTGGCTGTTTCCTGTACCCTTCAAGGCCACAGCTGAGGAGGCTGGGGACACAAATGTAGTCTGCAAACCCTGCCACATGTCATGTCTCATCATTTTCTTTAAATCAAATATGGTCTGACTCTGAACTTCCTCTCATCCAACTGTGGCCAGGAGATGGGTAGCTCTGTCACCCATCTTGGGACTTACAGAATCCTGGAGTTTGGGGAGCTCTGGACAATGAGGGCTGGGCTACTGATGTCCCTAGGTGAAAACTCCCTAGAAAGAGCCACCTGCAGGCTGAGGAGTCATATCTCCCTGTGAATCGCTGGCTGGGCCACAGATCTGATCCCAGCTGTCTGGAGACCCAGGCCTCAGGGGGCCGCTTTCAAGCTCTTCTCTCTCTCAGGGTCTCAAAGGCATAATTCTCTCCCCTCTCCCCAGCAGAATCCCCTGGAGCCTGGGAGGCTTCTGGAAAACAAAAGGCAGGTTGTCTGCCCTGGCTCCAACTTGCTAGTGAGTAACTCAAATCTCTCTGAGGCAGAGGAGCACAAAGGCCTCCTATAAGCGTTATACAGGTGGGAGCAATAATTACTTGCACTCATGTTCTAGAAAGATCACGCTGGCTGCAGCATGAAGCACATAAATTAGGAGGGTAGGAAACTCATTTTTGTCAGAAAGGCATTTCACTAGTGACTGTGTTTAACTTCAGTGGCTACTTTCGGCTCATTAAGGGAGTGCCTGTCTCCCTGACAGTAGAACGGGAGAGGTCTGCACTTTTCCAGCATTCCTCCTGTGAGTCACAGCACAGACTCCAGGGACTTACAAGCATGGCTGAGAGAGGGTAGAACTCTTTTCTCTCTTTGCTTCTACACTGAGATTCTCAGCTCAAAAGTCCAACCTGGGAGTTGCTCCTGACACCATGCTCTAAGCATAGATTTTAAAATAAAAGTAGGTAAAATAAGTTTATTCTGTTAGAAAAAGCTTAAATGTCCAGAGCCATACTTTTCAACACCCACAGACTAATGGTGGTACCTGCCTAGCTTACTGTCCCAAAGCCTGCCAGGTGCGGAGCAGCCCAGTAGGGCCAGACACACCAAGGGCAGCCACTCTGCTGTCTGTGGTATCTCCTGTCCTCTCAGGCTGGGAGGCGTCTCCTTCCAACTCTGCATCTCCAACTTCTGGTCCTCCATTTGACTAGCTGCCATTTGGACACCTTCAAGCAAAAAAGTAACTTTCCCAGTCAAACGTTCTCTTTCCCTGAAACCCATTCTAGCTCCCCAGTTCCTCAGCTCCATCTTTTCTTAGGGTCACCCAGGCTATCCTCTAGGGTTCTTCCATTCACTAGGCTGTCAAAACATGGATATGTGAAATGATATGGGCATTGCCGTGACAGCACAGTTACTGGCTCTAGATTCTTGATTCTAATAGCAATAGTGTCCTGTGAGAATCACTGTGGGAGAGCTGGGAAAGGTGTTTTCCTACCTTGATCTTTCCAAAATTTCTTCCAACCATTAGTTCTTTCTTGTAAAGCCGGTTGGCATTCACAGGCCCGCAAAACAAGAAGAATGGTTAAGTATCACTTCAAAGGTTCCCCCATATTGGAATAAAGCATATGAAAAAGCAGATAGCAAACTGTTTGTTCAAAGATCCCTGTTCTAGCTGGGTACGGTGGTTCATGCCTGTAGTCCTACACTTTGGGAGGTGGAGGTGGGGGGATCACTTGAGGGGGGAGGGAGGGAGAGGGAGGGGAAATGGGGAGGGAGGGAAAGGGAAGGAAAGGGAGAGAGAGGGAGAGGAAGAAGGAGAGGGAGAGAGAAATGATAGAAAGAGAGGGAGGGAGGGAGGAAGGGAGAGGGGAGGGAGGGAGAGGGGTGGGAGAAGGAAAGGGAGAAAGAAATGAAAGGAGGGGGGTTAGGAAGGAAGGGAAGAAATTAGCCAGGCGTGGTGGTATGTGCCAGTGGTCCCAGCTACTTGGAAGGTTGAAGCAGGAGGATCACTTGAACCCAGGAGTTTGAGGCTGTGGTGAGCTGGAATGGTGCCACTGTACTCCAGCCTGGGCAACAAAGTGAGACCCTGTTAAAACAAAACAGCCGGGCTTGGTGGCTCAGCCTGTAATCCCAGCACTTTGGGAGGCCGAGGTGAGTGGATTGCCTGAGTCCGTGGGTTTGAGACCTGCCTGGGCAACTTGGAGAGCCCTCGTCTCTACAATAAATCAGAAACCAGCTGGGCGTGGTAGTGTGTGCCTATAGTTCAGGCTAATGGAAGGCTGAGGCAGAAGGATTGCCGAGCCCAGCAGGTCGAGACTGTGGTGGCCAGGAGCATGCCACTGCACTCCAGCCTGGGCAACAGAGTAAGACTCCAACTCAAAAAACAAAAGCAAATACAACAAAGATTCCTACTCCTATAGAATTTGTAGAGACATCCAGAAAGAACTTTTTCTTTTTTCCTGATTCCTTAAATGTTAACTTCATTAAACAGGAATGTCAAATTTATTTTGGTGTTCTATGCTGAAATTAACAAAAAACATGACTCACACACAATTCAATTTTTTATTAAAATACTTCTTTGTTTATAGGTTCAATCAAAGACAAAATACACAATTGTATATGTTGTAGATCATGTAAAATACAATAAACAAACTCCTGGGAATGCAAAATAGGTTTTTAAAAATCTTAAAAGAAGCTCTCATAAAAATAAATTTTAAAAATGTGGTATATTTATATTTGCCTCATTTTTCTGAAAAGTTTTCATTTCTTTTCTCCATTTTGATGTTACTGATTTACAAATAAATGTTCAAATCTTTTCACCTCTTATCAGTTTTGTTTTCTAAAACTTTAGAAATCATTATTTCTAAGTGAAGACCTTTTTATATCATCCTATGTATCAAAGACTAGATTTTATTTGAATTATAATTTGATTTGGTGCCAACTATTATGAGTACAGTTTTAGTAATAATTAAATGTTATAGGAGAAAAAATAAACAACAGAAAAACCTACTAGCAAGCATATGTCTTAGTATAGGAAGGATGTTTTGTATATGTCTTTTATAATACCCACTGACTTAAAATTTAGTGTTTTTTTGAACTGGTTATAAAAAAGATACCTAGTTTTTAATTTAAAAAGAAAAAAATTGCCGGGCATGGTGGTTCACGCCTGTAATCCCAGCACTTTGAGAGGCGGAAGCGAGAGGATTGTCTGGGCTCGGGGTTTGAGACCAGTCTGGGCAACTTAGTGAGACCTCATCTCTACAATAAATAAAATCATTAGCCACATGTAGTGGCACATGCCTGTGGTTCCAGCTAGTCGGAAGGCTGAGGTGGAAGGATCACCTGAGCTCAGCAGGCCAGGGCTATGATGGCCATGAGCGTGACACTGTACTCCAGCCTGGGTGACAGAATGAGATTCACTCAAAAAAACGAAAAATAAAAAGAAAAAAAATTCTAATTTTGCCTAAATTTAATGAGGCCATTGGCTTCTGAAATGTTTACATTCAGTTTGCAAAAATATTGTTATTCAAAACCTGAATTATGTTTTAAAACTGGAAATGGAATCTTTCAGGTAAACTCTTTCTTTTAACCCCTTCATAAATCAGAAAAATTAAGCAAAATTTGAATATAAAAGACCATTATATTTAGGGATAATTTATAAAGAGAGAAATACTGGTAAGAAAAATCAGTTGAAATAATGAGGTTTAAGATGTTATACTAATGTAGGAGATAAGAAAAAGATACTACATTTTAAAATTTAATAATGAAGATCTAAAAAGGATGACATTAGCCGGGCATGGTAGTGCGTGCCTATCGTCCCAGTTACTTGGAAGGCTGAGGCAGAAGGATCACTGGAGCCCAGCAGGTCGACCCTGGGGTGACCTTGAGCATGCCATTGCACCCCAGCCTGGGCAACAGAGTGAGACTCCAACTCAAAAACAACAACAAAAAAGAAAATATTTTTTTAAAAAAAGATGACAAATGCAGTTTTAAAATGCTTGCTGTCATTATTAAAGACACATCAATATGTTGCCAATAAACACAAAAACATTCCTCCATTCACAGGTGGGCAATTACTTTGAAAAACAGAAAAGTGAGATGAAGCAGCTGGCTGCAGATTCCTTTAAAGCTTCTTTTCTCTGAAACTCGAGAAAACCCTCAGCTTCATAAGTGTTGAAGAAGAGAAGCCAAAATGTTTTCAAGGCACTTTTAAATAAGGCATTCTAGGTAAAAGTAAGAAAAAGAGACCCCAATGTTTTCCTATCAAAAAATATATCCAGCCGGGCTCGGTGGCTCAGCCTGTAATCCCGCACCTTTGGGAGGCTGAGGTGAGTGGATTGCCTGAGCCCGTGGGTTCGAGACCCGCCCTGGGCAACTTGGTGAGACCTCATCTCTACAATAAATCAAAAAATTAGCCGGGTGTGGTAGCGTGTGCCTGTATTTCCAGCTGCTTGGAAGGCTGAGGCGGAAGGATCGCCGGAGCCCAGCAGGTCAAGGCTGCGGTGGCCGGGAGTGGCCACTGCACTCTAGTCTGGGTGACAGAGTGAGACTCCAACTCAAAAAAAAAAAAAAAAAAAAAAAAAATATATATATATATATCCATGAGCTAAGTCTCAATTTTTGAAAGGCTAAAGTACCGTGAATATTCATTAAAGTTATCTGAAAGAACAGAATAGGTATTAGGGCTTTAAATTTTATAAATTAATCATAACATTACAAATAACCTTTTAACTAGTTACTATTCAGGTAATGAATAATACAGTATGTATTCAAAAGTATTATCTGTGTGGATATACTAAAAGATGTAGATGTATAAAGAGGTATTCCTAAAAAGTTACTTGTAATTCAAATATGCACTAGAGAAATTAGTAATTTTGTATAAGAGTCTCTGTAATTACTTATATTTTAGATTCATGCTTGAAGATTGGGATTTTATTACTATGGATGACACATAGCATTTAGGCTTACCTTTATTGAAACATTATATAAAAAGATGAATAAATATTCTGTAGTGTATTTGGAGTGAACATCATCTTGAACAGAGATTTTCAAATTTCATTATGTCAACCTCCCACAATATTGTTATACTTGTTTAATGGAAACATTAGGTCCAATATAAACTTAACAAATGAAAGATTACAAAATAATAAAAATAATGAACGTAGTTTTAAGTTTGTTTCCCAGCGTTTTCACCCTTCCGTGTTCATACCCGTAAATTCTCTTCAATTGCTCTCCAGTCACTCATTCGCTGGAGAACAATGCTCAGTCTTGGCTAAGGCTGAATGGGTTCACTCTCACTTCCAGCACAGCCTCGCCTTTCAGCAACGCCATTCCCCTACACAGGGACAAGCTGTTTCCTTGGTGCTCTAAGTGGAGCCTGGTGTGGCAGTCATTCTCCAAACCTCATGCTCTTTAAGTCACAGAGATGTATGTATTTAAGGCAATTTCATAGGCGTACCTGAAATTCTTGGTAAAGATTCTGCATCACTGCCAATGTCAGTCAGCACTTTGTGCAGGGAGATGGAAGAGAACGAGAAACTCTCCCTAAGTCTTTGTCTACGTGGGTATTATTAGAATCTACTATGTAACAGTTTTCAGTTGTGAAATATAGTAAGCATTTACTTTCTAAAAGCAACATTAAAAGGTTTGAAATCGAGCTTTTTAATGGTGCTTTTTATGTATGTTTAGACAACTACTCTATTTATTAAAAAGAGAATACAAGGCACAGGGAACAATGGTGTACAACTATAATAACTCAGTGTTCTAGGACAGCACACAAAGATATCTGCCAACACTTTCAAAACAAAAAGCTTTTGGAATGCTAGAAGAAAACAGCATCAGGCTTTGTGTTAAAAAACCTCAGATCTTTCAAGGAACTTTGGGCACCTACATCTCATATGGCCAAAGTTACACATGTATTAAAAAGAAAGGGCTTACTGCTAGTGGGCAATAAAGTCAAAAAGAGCAGTTATAGTAATTTAACATATTACTGGATATGTCACACTTTTAAAAGTAACTCATTCCAAATTCTTTACATCTTTTTAACTTACTGGCTTTCTAAATAACTTTTTCCACCTTTCTTTTTGACTAAATTGCTCTGACTTGCATTTCTTTTCCTTTTTTAAAACATGCAGTTCATACACTTGACAGTTTTGCTACCATAGTCAATACATTCGGGACCGATGCACTCACAGCAGGCATTGTGAAACCAGCGGTATTTGGATGCTCCCATGGACTCACAGGATATTTTACACTGATGTATGGACATGCAGTCATCAAAATAGACCACAGTACACATGTGTTCTGAAAAATAAAAATATAAGGTTTCAGAATAAGAAAGCGGAGAAACAGGAAATGCTTTAATACTCCATTGAATATTATTGACAGTTATTAATCTTAGTTCTCCTATTGCTGGTCAGCACAGGACAAAGATAAGGTACAGAAAAAAAGATCTTCATTTATGAATTATGTTGAGAAGGAAACCAGATTCTCCCACTCCATGTGAATGAAGAAGGCAAAGGGCTTCCTTTGTCTCCTTTATTTGATTTCAGACTCTGGTTTAAAGGTTAGACTATCGGGCTTAAAAATACTTGTACAGTCGGGCTCCGTGGCTCAGCCTGTAATCCCGTGCCTTTGGGAGGCTGAGGTGAGTGAATTGCCTGAGCCCGTGGGTTCGAGACCCGTGTGGGCAACTTGGTGAGACCTCATCTCTACAATAAATCAAAAAATCAGCCGGGCGTGGCAGCATATGCCTGTAATTCCGGCTACTTGGAAGGCTGAGGCGGCTGGGAGTGGCCACTGCACTCCAGTCTGGGCAACAGAGTGAGACTCCAACTCAAAAAAAAAAAAAACAAAAAATTCTTGTACAGCTATCTCCAGTCAAAAGAAGTTTGAAAAATACTGTTCTAAAGTTATACTGAGAAACTGCAATAAAATAAAGCAAAAGTAAGTAATTCAAATGATGCAAAGTGATCAGCAATGCTTGCCACAAGCATTAGCTATTAGGAAACATTCTTTTTATTAAGAGTGATATTTAATCCTGCTTTCCAATAAGACAACCACTTTTGATTGTTCCAATTTTTAATTCTCCTGGTGGTTAACTCAGTATGATTACCCAGCTAGGAGAACAGGATGCATGAAATAAATAAAGGACAATAAAAACCATTAACAGAGAGCATATGGTCAAAGGCTGTTATTTTTAAAGCCATTTATAGAACTGATAAATCACCAAGGGTCTGACTAGTAAAGGAAAGCTTAATGGAAAAAATTGGAGTTGCATTAGGATGAATTAAAAAAGCAAAGCTACCCAGTAACAAAATGAGGAAAACCATAAGAAAACAGGTGCAGTGTGCATGGGGACAGAGTAAAGGTAAGCCCACTGGAATGAATGGTTGATATCAGGAGATGGGGGAACCACCACTGGATGGACTTGGTTAGAGAGGAAACTCAGGGAGGCTAGCACAACACTATCCCAGGTAGGCTCGAGGTCTGGCAGTAAGTAGGAAGTAGAAGCACTAGAATCTTCAAGTGATTGGTAATAAATTCACTTAATTTATTGATTCAACAAATATTTATTAAACAGCTACTATAGGACAGTCATTAGGAACTTAAATAGTAATCAGAGAATCCAAGGAACTAAGTAGAAAATGGTAGACCCATAAGTTAAAAACAGGCAACAAATAGAACTACAAATGCAGGAGGAAGAGTAGAAAGTAGCTAACTATCTGGGGGAAGAAATGCCTAGGGAAATTGTTGGAAGAAAAACATGAGCTCTAAGTGATTCCAGGAATTAGCTTCCTGCTAACTATTTCATAGCCTTAATCTTTGGACAAGATTCTTGAATTATTACTTAATATTGACTACATTAACTGTTCACATTTTAATGATGGGAAAGGCTGGGGATGGTGGATCATGTCTGTAATCCTTGAACTTTGGAAGGCCAGAGTGGGAGGATCACTTGAGTCCAGGAGTTCAAGACTAGCCTGGGCAACAAAGCAACCCTCTGTCTTTACAAAATTAAAATTTTAAAATTATTAACTGGGCTTAATGGCACATGCCTGTAACCTCGCTGAGGTGAGAGGACTGCTTGAGCCCAGGAGTTCAAGGTTATAGTAAGTTATGATCGTACCACTGCATTCCAGCCTGGGCGACAGAATGGGACCCTATCTCCAAAAAAAAAAAAAAAAAAAATCGAATAATAACAATGAGGACACTTGTAGCAAAAAACATCTTTGCTACATGCAAAACACATTCCATATATTTTTGACGTTTTCCAAAATCTAGCATTTGTTTTGTAAAGTACTTTAACCTAAAAAGAAATAAGAATTCTTACTCTATGAGTCATAAAAGCAAAAAGTTGTTTTGCTTTTACTATTAATGTCCAAAGTTAATACTATTTTATATAGGTAGGATTGTAATGGGATAACAAATAGTGCCCTGCATTAAAAGAGAGTACAAATTATACTATTTATGCATAATTCATCTTTAAGAAATAACTGTAAATTTCATAACTTATTTTTTCTACAGTACAATTATGTGGCTTTTATTGAAAATAACAAAGACTATAAAAGTTACATCCCTTTACATTTCAAAATTATGATATGCCCTATCCTCACTAATAACATGTTCTTTAATATGCTCCTCAAATTTGTATAAGTCATTCTCTAACTCCCCTTCTGATCAACAGCACTATTTGCAAAGAACTGCCTGGAGATTAGTTTATACCTGGAAATTAGATGTCTGTAATACTAATCATAAAGAAATCTGGTTAATGACCCTGGCATTATTTTGGTACCAATGCTATTTTATGCAAATATG
Source organism: Cephalopachus bancanus (assembly GCA_027257055.1). Taxonomy (NCBI): domain Eukaryota; kingdom Metazoa; phylum Chordata; class Mammalia; order Primates; family Tarsiidae; genus Cephalopachus; species Cephalopachus bancanus. The sequence continues at coordinate 63,743 of JAPVLO010000179.1, forward strand.
GTTTCATAAGACACTACAAATGTTACCTAATGGTGAGACGTTCATACCATGTTAGGGAAGCAGCACTGTTGCTATCTTGTGAAAAGAATAATTAAAGACAAATGCAAATAAATATCAGAATTAGGAGCAGTTATCTCTCTTCCAATATTACACAGCCTCTACTGCCAGGAATATGATGGAATTTTGACAATATGCTGACATGCTTACTAATCTACTCAGGAATCAGGGTTATTGAATCTAGAATTTATGTAAGACTGTTCAAATTCAAAATCAAAAAGCTAGTCTTAAAATAGGTTTCCTAGATCATGCGGACAGATCACATGAGGAGGTGGAATAGAAAAAGTTAATTGTTGGCAGTTACCTTTGTCACTGGAATAAGGCGCATGAACATTATTGCTAGGAACAGACACATTTTGGTGGTGTGGCTGGTTCACAGTCTCTAAAAATGAAACCAGATTCTCGTGATGTGAAAGTTCTTCTGCAACAGGGAAGGAAACGATGTTCCAATTCAACTGAGTATCTCCTTCTGTGAGTGCCCGGAAGAGAGAAGGGATGGGCTCATGCAGCTCCTCCACCGTGCTCTTTGAAGTTGGAGGTGTGTCGCTGTAATTTCGAGGATTACACATACCTGGGGGAGAGGGGATGATAAATGTTTATTTTTCTCACAGATTGTAACATAAGATTTTGTTAGTTACTGCCCTGCTCCAACATATTTAAATGATGTATAATTTTATTTTACATATAATATATTATTATGCTAATATATTACTATATTATTAATATATACAATTATATATTAAAATTATAATTCATTAAGCTCCAACATATTAACACATTCATGACTGGCAACTTTTTTTTCACTTTCCTAATACTGACAGCAGGTAAAAATAAAACAAATCTGAAGCTGGTTGTTGCAAACTTCTGTCATTAAACACAAGTGAAATGGGCTTTTCTAAATTGTCACCTTTTTTACAATACAGCTGAATGTTGCAGACATATCCAGTATTTGCTTCAGACACCATTCTGACTAGCATTCTGTACTTTGTAATTTTTTTCAGATTATAAACCGAATATACACTATATATACACATATATATTTCTTCATTTACACTGCATCATTACATCACTCTGTCTCACTACCACTAATAAGTTCATTGGATTCATCTTTGACCTCAGAAAACTCATCAGCATATATTTCTTCATTTTCCATAATTATGGTAAATTATTTTTAATATTGAAGTATAAAAGCCCTGATATCAAAACACTGGTATACAACACTAATCACAACAAAATAATGACCAACTTACAATTACCAACTATGTAAATCAATAACTACATAGCTAAGTCAATATCAGATACTATCTCAATTAACTTTCTCTCTCCTTGCCTCACTATTCATTTTCAAGCAAAATATGATAATTTTGCAGCACTCAGAAACAGAATATGCAAAGACACGTCCACGTCAACCAGGGACAGAATTTGGAATGATATAAATTCACATCAGTGATCGTGAACGATTAAAATTATGTAATTCCTTAACATTACATGTAGATATTTTCCTACCTTTTTTTGCTGAGAGGGCCTACAAGTGATGACACCCACCCCAGTAATTTTAAGCACACTGAGTGTCAAGACCTTGTTTTCTAAATACTTATCCTCCACTAACAGGAACCAGGGCTCCTTGGGTAAAAGACTGATTCCCGGGCTGGGTCAGGGAAACTACAAAATAAGCCAGGAACACATTTTTTGTGCCAGAAAGTAAGAAGTGCTCAATAAATGGTAGGACATGCTGAAAAGACAGAGGAGGCAATCTGAAGGGGGCTCTCACTGGCTAAATGAACAATTTGAACATTCAAATAATGATAGTAACTGATTATCACCTCATTAATAGAATAGACTAGGAATTGATGAGTCCTTATTTATGAATAAGTGAATAATCAAATGAAGGAGAAGGGAATAATATTCCTTAACTGATAAATGTAAAAAAGAATGAAGGAAACAGAAAATCACCATTTGGCATCATCCCAAAAGTGTCTGATTCAGATGGGAGCTGTTAATGGGTATATGAAGACTGGTAGTATCATTTTGACAAGGAACATATTGATATATTCTTAGAAAACTCTCCACAAAATGCTAATCAATTATAAAAGGGTTAATAGTGACTTTAATGTGGAGAAATCTGGCAGACACCAATATAATCAGGAAATGAAGGTTAACATCAGCACTGATGGGATGGGCCAATGTAATGTCACCTAATTTAAGGAATACGTTAGTATAATTTCAGTGATGATATTGCCAAGAATGTGTGACTCAAGTCTGGTCATAAGTCTGCATCAGGTCAACCAAGGTTGAGGGACATTCTATACAATGAAAGGTCTGTACTCTTTAAAACTGTCAAAGGAAAGGCCAAGGGTATGTTTCAGGTTAAATGAGTCTGAAGCAACATGAAAACTAAACGCATCACATATTCCTGGACAGGATCCTGGACCAGAAAGAAACAAGAGATACCATTAGGCTAGCTGATGAAACTGACTGAGGTTTGTGGATTGAGTGACAGTGTTACACTGATGTTGGCTTCCTAATTTGGAGGGTTGTATGCTAGTTATGTAGGAGAATGTCCTTGGGTGTTTTTTTTTCCCCTGGTTTATTCTGAAGGTACAACTCAGGGACAGTCAGAGGAAAGAGATGCACAGGGCCAAGTATGTAAGTGACAGGCTAAATAGGCCAGGGTTGCGGGAGTGAAAGTATTCACCAAGACAGCTATGAATTAAGAAAGGCAGATTTGGGCAACTCCTTTGGGTCCCCTCCCACTGCGGGAGCTTTTCTGTCCTCTCAATAAATCCTGCTTTCTCAAAAAAAAAAAAAAAAAAAAAGACAGATTTATCAAAGGGAAGATACGTTGTGAACGGCACAAGGGGCAGGACAGCAACAAGAGTGTCTGCTGTCTGTGAGAATATCCTTGTTTGAAAATACAGTCTGCTGGGCACGGTGGCTCATGCTTGTAATCACAGTATTTTGGGAGGCTAAGGTGGGAGAAATGCTTGAGGCTAGGAGTTTGAGACTAGCCTGGGCAACATAGCAAGACTCTGTCTCCATATAAAAATTTTTTTAAATTAAAAAAACAAAGGGCCATGCATGGTGGTTCACACCTGTAATCCCAGCACTTTGGGAGGCCAAGGTGGGAGCATCACTTGAGCTCAGAAGTTGAAGACCCAACTGGGCAAGACAGTGAGACCGCATCTCTACAAAAAAATTTTAAAGACTAGCCAGGTGAGATGGCATGTGCCTCCCATCCCAGTTACTTGGGAAGCTGAAGCAGAAGGATTGCCTGAGCACAGGAGGTTGAGGCTACGGTGAGCCATGATTGTGTCACTGAACACCAGCCTGGATGACAGAGTAAGACTTCCACTCAGAAAAAAAAGAAAAGAAAGAAAAAAAGAAATAAAAGGAAAGGAAAGGAAAGGAAAATACAGACTACTGTGTAGTGGTGACTAGAAATTGTGTGTAAAGCTCGCTTTCTAAAGATTAAAAAAAAAAACAACCAAAAACCAAATGACTGTATGTGTGTGTGTATTTATGTCCCTATCCTTCCCTTCCCCCTACCTTTCCTAACCTCTGTTCTACTTTTTGCTTCTATGAGATCAACTTTTTCTAACTTCCACACATTAGTGAGTACATGTAGTATTTAACTTTCTGTTCCTGACTCATTTTACTTATAATATTCTCTAGTTCCGTCCAAGTTGCCACTAATGACAGAATTTCATTCTTTTTTATGGCTGAAAAGTATTCCATTGAGTACATATACCACATTTTCTTCACCCATTCATCGATTGTTGGACACCTAGGTTGATTCCATATTTTGGCTATTGTGACTAGTGTTCCAATATACACATCAGTGCAGATGTCTCTTCAATATACTGATTTCCTTTCCTTTGGACAAATGTCCAGTAGTGAATTGCTGGATCATATAGTAGTTCTATTTGTAGTTTCCTGAGGAGCCTCCATACGGTTACCATGTTGGCTGTACTACTAACTGGGGAAATCTGGGTAAGGGAATATAGGAGTTTTTTTACCCTTCTTATAAATTTTCTTTGAAATTATTCTTAAATGAATTTAAAAAAAAAATAATTCTAAAAGGAGAAAATGGCAAGAGAGAATCAGAGACAGTGAGTATAGAAAACTTTTTCAAAAAGTTTTGCTATAAAAAGGAGATATAGGAAAGTCTTAGAGCTTTAATCATCCCCAGCCTTAGGGCTGTTCCAGTTGACCATGCATGGAGCAGGGAGGAGTTATCCTTACAAAACCCGGCTCCAAACACACATTTGGGAGCGAACGGAACCATTACTGTTGTTTTAAACCACTGTGTTGTGGGGTAGGTTGTTCAGTAGTACCAACAGTAACTAGAAGAGAGGCTTCTGGGTTTCCTTTTGTGAACTTTTTTTTTTTTGGAACTGGAGTCTCACTCTGTCACCCAGGGCAGTGGTATACTCCCAGCCACTGCAGCCTCGACATGCTGGGCTCAGGCGATCCTTCCACCTCAGCCTTCCAAGTAGCTGGAACTATAGGCATGCACCACTATGCCCGACTAATTTTTTGTTTTATTGTAGAGATGAGGTCTCACCAAGTTGCCCAGGCTGGTCTTGAACCCACGGGCTCAGGCAATCCTCCCACCTCAGCCTCCCAAAGTGCTGGGATTATAGGCGTGAGCCACCACGCCCGGCCGCTTTTGTGAACATTTTACAAGCACACTTCATTATACAAGCACACCTTGTCTTATTGATTCATTTTCATTGTACTTCATAGATACTGTGGTTGTTTCTGTTTTGTTTTACAAGTTGAAGGTTTATGGCAACCGTGCATTGAGCAAGTCAATCAGCGCCATTTTTCTAATACATGCGTTTTGTGTCTCTGTGTCACATTTGGTAATTCTTGCAGTATTTCAACTTTTTCATTATTATTTTATCTGTTATGGTGATCTGTGACCTGTGATCACCACAGATCACCAAGAACTGAGCCAAAATAAGATGGTGAACTTAACTGATAAAAGTTGTGTATGTTCTGACTACTCCACCAATTGACCATTCCACCATCTCTCTCCCTCTCTTGAGCCTTTCTATTCCCTGAGACACAACAATACTGAAATTAGGCTAATTAATAACCTTACAGTGGCCTGTAAGTATTAAAGTGAAATAAAGAGTCACATATCTTTCAGTGTAAATAAGAAACCAGAAATGCCTGTCTGCTGTCTCTCACAGCAAACAAACAAACAAAATTTAAAAAAACATACCAAAAGCTAGAAATGAGTAAGCTTATAGTGAGGAATGCAAGTTGAAAGCTGAGATAGGCCAACAGCCAGGTCTCTTGTACCAAACAGTCAAGCTGTAAATGCAAGGACAAAATTCTTAAAGGAAATTAAAAGTGCTACTCCAGTGAACCACATATGACAAGAAAGCAAAAACTGCCTTATTGCTGATATGGAGAAAGTTTTAATGGTCTGGAAAGAAGATCAACTCAGTCATAACATTCCCTTAAGTCAGAGCAAGGCCCTAACCCTGTTTAATTCTGTGAAGTCTGAGAAACAGGAAGAAGCTGTAGAAGTTGGTTCATGAGGTTTAAGGAAGGATGCCATCTCCAAAACAAGAAGGTGAAGCAGCAAGTGCTGATGGAAAAGCTGCAGCAAGTTATTCAGAGAATCTAGCTAAGATCATTGATGAAGGTGGTTACACTAAACAAAAGATTTTTAATGTAGCTGAAACAGCCTTCTGTAGGGAGAAGATGCCACCTAGGACTTTCATACAGAGGAGAAGTCAATGGTTGGCTCCAAAGTTTCAAAGAACAGGCTGGCTCTCCTGTTAAAGACCAATGCAGCTGGTGACTTTAAGTTGAAGCCAATGTTCATTTACCATTTCAAAAATCCTAGGGTTTCCCCTTAAACATTATACTAAATTTACTCTGCTTGTGCTCTAGCAATGGAACAACAAGTCTGGATGACAGCACATCTATTTACAGCACGGTTTACTGAATATTTTTAAGTTTATTGTTGAGACCTACTGTTCAGGAAAAAAAAAGATTATTTTCAAAATATTACTGCTCACTGATAATGTACCTGATCACCCAAGACCTCTAATGGCAATGTACAAAAAGACTGATGTTGTGTTCATGTCTGCTAACACAGCATCCATTCTGAAGCCCATGGATCAAGGAATAATTTCAACTTTCAAGTTCTATTATTTAAAAAATACATTTTGTAAGACTACAGTTGCCATAGATAATGATTCCTTTTATGGATCTGGGCAAAGTAAATTTAAATCCTTCTGGAAAGCAGTCACCATTCTACATGTCATTAAGAACATAAATTTTTCATGGGAGAGGGTCAAAATATTACTATTAACAGGAGAAAGTTTGGAAGAAGTTGATTCCAACCCCTATGGATGACTTTGAGGGTTTCAAGACTTCAGTGGACAAGGTAACTGCAGATGTGACAGAAACAGCAAGAGAACTTGGAAGTGGAGCCTGAAGATGTGACTCAATTTTCAGGCTCATAATCAAATTTGAATGGATGAGGAGTTGTTTCTTCCAGATGAGCAGAGAAAGTGGTTTCGGAGGAGGAGTCTACTCATGGTGAAGATGCTGCGAACACGGTTGAAATGACAACAAAGGATTTAGCATATTACATAAACTTAGTTGATACACCAGCAGCAGGGTTTGAGAGGAATGATTTCGATTTTTAAAGAAGCTCTTATCGAACAGCATCACATACTACAGATCAGTATTTCCTGAAAGGAAAAGTCAATCAATATGGCTAACTTCATTGCTGCCTTATTTTAAGAGTAGCCATGGTCACCCCAACCTTCAGCAACCAACACCCTGATCAGTCAGCAGCCATTCAACATGGAGGCAAGACCCTTCTCACCAGCAAAAAGATTACAACTCCCTGAAGACTCAGGTATCTTTGAAACTTTTTAGCAACAAAGTATTTTTATTTAAGGCATGTACAATTTTTTTAGACATAATGTACACTTAAGAGACTACAGTGGCCAGGTTTGGTGGCTCAGCCTGTAATCCCAGCACTTTGGGAGACCAAGGCGAGTGGATTGCCTGAGCGAGCAGGTTCAAGACTAGCCCAGGCAACTTGGCACAACCTTGTCTCTATAATTAAAAAAAAAAAATCAGCTGGGCATGTTAGTGTGTGCCTGTAGTTCTGGCTACTTGGAAGACTGAGGCAGAAGGATCGCCAGAGTCCAACAGGTCGACACTGGGGTGGCTATGAGCGTGCCACTGCACTCCAGCCTGGGCGATGGAGTGAGACTCCAACTCAAAAAAAAAAGAAAGACTACAGTATAGTAAACATAAGTTTGTGGGGTTTCAATTAATTAATTAATTTATTGAGTTGGAGGAGCTCTCATTCCGTCACCCAAGCTGGAGTGCAGTGGCATGATCACTACTCATTGTAGCCTCGACCTCCTGAGTCCAGGCAATCATCTCATTTCAGGTGCTAACTGGGACTGCAGAGATGTGCTCCCATGCCCAGCTAATTTTTTCATTTTTTTGTAGAGATGAGGTCTCACTATGTTGCCTAGGTTGGTCTTGAACTACTGAGCTTAAGCAAACTTCCTACCGCGGCCTACCAAAGTGTGAGATTACAGGAGTGAGCTACCATGCCTGGCCTAAACGTAAGTTTTATATGCACATGCATGGGGAAACCAAAAAATCTGTGTGACTCACTTTATTGAGATATTTGCTTTATCATAGTGGCCTGGAACCAAACTAGTAAAATCTCCAAGGCATCCCTATACCCTTAAAAAGTTAAATTATGTTTCACTTTTGTTTAGTATTATTACATCTAAAATGGCATTTCACTTCTTCCCCAGGTTAAAAGTTTGAAGAGCTGAACGAAGTTTATAAATTCCTATTTTTTTAAGTTCAGAGAGAGAGAAAAAAAACCCATCTTATTTGTGCCTGCATTTTGTTAGATTAAGGAAGATGGCAAGAGCTGAACAACAAAGTTGTGTGTGGTCTTCATAAATTTTTCAGTATGTCTGAACTTTAATAACTTACATTGTATGAAAGAATCATAGATTAAATGATTAAGTTGAACACCTTTACTAACATAAAAGAGAAAACAGGCCCAGATAAGTTAAATGATATGTTCAGTGTTTTATGGTTATGAACAGAGATACAAATATACATAGTATATTTCTCTGCCAGATTCTATGACTAAAAATTAGCAATCAGAGTTAAAAAGGTAAAAAACTGAGTTCTTGTCTAAAAAAGTTTTTATTTTACATTCACATTGTTGATTAATAATCTGGCAGGCCAAAATAATTTTCCCACCAACCACTTAAGGCACTGGCCCAGTGATATTGATAAATGTGATGGCAGTGTGATTTTAATTTTTTGTATATGAACTTTATTATTCTTTCTGAAATATTTTAGTATATTTTTTAACTTGGAACTTATAAAATTTTATAAGGAGTGCCTAGGTATAGATCTTTTCACATTCATCTTGCTCAGCATTCTATAGGCTCTTTCAATCTAAGAACTCTGGTTTTTTTTTCTCCTACTTTTTCACTCTTCTTTTGGAGTGCCTATTTTTTTACTGTTATATTTTCCATTTGCCTGTTTTTACTGTATTGTATGACATTCCAATATTTTCAGCCCTTCTCAATTTATTTTTCCAACTGAATTATTAAATTTGCAAATACTTTTTTGCTCTCATTATTTCATAATACAGACATAATATTTTCTCAAATTTCTCTAAAAGATAACAATTCTTTTTTTTTTTTTTTTTTTTAGTTGGGGTCTTACCCTCTAGCCCAGGCTAGAGTGTAGTGGCACAATCATGGCTTACCACAATCTTGATCTTCTGGTCTCAGGTGATCCTCCTGCCTCAGTCCCCCAAGCAGCTGAGACTACAGGTGCACACCACCATGTCTGGCTAATTCTTAATTAATTAATTACTTATTTATTTTTGGAGACAAGGCCTTACTATGTTGCCCAGGTTGGTCTCAAAATCCTGGGCTCATGTGATCCTCCCGCTTTGGCCTCCCAAGGTACTGGGATTACAGGCATGAGCCACCGCATCTGGCAACAATTTGCTTTTCAAAGATTTATTTTATTTCCTAAAGATTTCCACCATGGTCAGTTTGTCTGTTATTTATCTTATCCTTTGTTTCAAGGTGCTTGCTTGTTCTATTTTTCCTGCATGTCTGGTGATTAGATTGGAGACATCTTCCTTCCCAGCAGTGGCTGAATGAAGAAGCCTTGATTGGGTGGCACTACCTCTTTTCGGTTAGTTCCCTTCAGTTTCTCTAGAGAAGCTCTTCAATTATTTTTTCTAGAGATAAACCCTCTATTATTACTTGGAACTTTTTCTGAAGAATGAAGAAGGGGATAGGTTACCAAATCATGCAGCTGCTCTGAAGACAGATCTCCAAATAACCTTGCTATTTGAAGACTATTACTATTATTCAAATCTCTTTCTCACTCCTACACACCACAAAGCAAACCTGAAGCCTCTTTGGAGTTTAACTGGGAAGGTCACTCCTACTCCCACTATAACCCCTATTATGCAATTTGTTTAGAGGTTTCTTCCAGTAAGTTTACTAAATAGCAAGCATCTCTGTCTTTAAGAATCTGATGCAATCTCCAGTTATAATTGTTTCTCTTATTTCTCAGTTTTTGGAGTTATTTCCAATTGTATCTCTTTGTTTCATTTTAATGAGGTTTTCAGTGGAGGGGAAGAAAATATGTGAATTTAGGCTACCATCTTGAACTGGAAGTCATATGTACTTCATGGAACTGAAAAATGTTATCAATCACTATCTGTCTATCAGTCTACCAATCTGGTCATCCATCCATCCATCCATCCATCCATTTTTCCCAGATATCTGTATCCAACTTCCTATTGAACATCTCCACTTAAAAACCTTACAGGCCCCTCAAACTCAACTGTCTCAATCATCTTCCCTAACACACCTAGATCTTGGGTCAGCTTCCTCTATCTTGATTCCCTGTCATACTTTATCTGGTCACAAAAAACAGAAACCCAGACAGCATTCTTGGCTACCACCATCCCTCAGTTACCACTTTCAAAGTGTTACCAAATTTGATGAAGTTTAACCTCCAAATTATTTTCCCAATGAGGCCACATCTCTTCATCTCCTCTGCTATCACCCTAGACCAAGCCCCCACTAAAATGTGATTGGACTTAGAAACACTATAATTTAATATATTTATATACTTATTTTTAAATTTTAAAGATGTGGGGTACAATTCAGGGTTAGGTATACAAATGTTCATTACGCAGCTATGCTTGTTGACGGGTTGTGCCCCACCCCACTGCAGTTTCCCACACTGCCAATCTCACCCTCCCCCCCCCGGCAGTTTCCCATTACTGCCAATCCCTTTCTTATAGTATTATGATAATTGTTCAAGGTCCGTTTATGAGTGAGAACATGTGGTACTCAGTTCTTTGTTTCTGAGAAACACTATATTTTAATATACTGTCCTTCATTCTCTTTTTAAAACTTCAGCTTCTTTTAAACACACGATATTGGGTGTTACCATTTTTTGGCTATTATCTCTTCTTTTGGCTATTATCAGTATATGCTTAGCCACTTCTCCCCCATTTACTAATAACTTCAATAACTGGATCAGCATCTTATTTTCACCACTGGACCCACTGTCATTCTTGACAATTTCAATTCCACTGTAAAGAGCCACCCAACACCCTGGCCTTTCAGTTGCTAAACCTCCTCAGTGATATTTTTAAATCCACCCTATTTCAGCTACCTAATTTCCTTAATTCCTTTCTTTCTTCATATCCTACATCCAATTCAAACCAAACTCTGACAATTTGCCTCCAAAATATTTTCTGAATCTGAGCTCTACCATTTCCACTACTGTCAACAATCTTAATCAAATTCATCATTATCTCTTACTTGAACTACTGCAACAATCTCTTAATTCCTGTCTCTTCACATCTTCAAGTCTATTTTAAAATGTAATTCAGATATCACCCCTGCACACTCTCTAATAAGTTTTCATTATACTTAGGATAGAACCCAAACTCCTTTCCATAGCCTCCAAGATCTGGTCTTTACCTATCTCTCTTATTTATCTCTCTCTACACGTCTGCTGTTTACTAACATCTAGCCATGCTGGTCTTTCTAGTCTTCAATTTATTAGCCATTATAATTAAACATTTATATTTTGACATTAAGTAGTTCACATCAATCTTTTTTTGTTGGTTACCTAAAGTTACTGATTTCAGCCGGGCTCGGTGGCTGAGCCTGCAATCCCGCGCCTTTGGGAGGCTGAGGTGAGTGGATTGCCTGAGCCCACAGGTTCGAGACCCGCCTGGGCAAGCGAGACCTCATCTCTACAATAAATCAAAAAATTAGCAAGGCGTGGTAGTGCGCGCCTGTAATTCCAGCTACTCGGAAGGCTGAGGCGGAAGGATCGCTGGAGTCCAGCAGGTCGAGGCTGCAGTGGCCAGGAGTGGCCACTGCACTCCAGTCCAGGCAACAGAGTGAGACTCCAACTCAAAAAAACAAAACAACAAAAAATAAAAAAACAAAGTTACTGACTTCTAGAATTTGTTGGAGAGAGCCTCTTGTTATTTCTAAATACAGTGAAATTTTCCAAAAGTTAGAACTTTCCAGTGCTGATACAGGGAGGAAACCAAAGCTCTCTGAGATATACAGTTCATATAAGAGCTTTCTCTAAGTAAAAAGATTACAAATTTTTACTAAAAGATGCCATGTGATCTAAGTAAATATAAAGTTACTCACAGTGTCTTGTCTTTAAATAAACTATGCTAAGACATGCAAGTAAGTACAACAGGCCTTGCCTTTGATGGTGCTTGCAATGTTCTGTTTCTCAGTATGGATCCTAGTTACAGGGGTATGTTAAGCTTGTGAGAATTCATTATGCTCTATACTTGTGATGTATAACATGTGGATGGACATTAGATTTCAATTTAAAAGTTTGAAAAATATGTACCTCTTACTGAAAGTATGTATCAGAAACACAACTTTAGGGAGAGGAATTGGGGTATATATCAGGTAGATGCATACATTTGTAGCGTTTGTATTTGGCATGGCAACACTGCAGTTTTGGGAGTTTGTCATTTGTTGTGATAATGTTGTTCTTGTGAATACGCCTTGCATTTTGCAGATATGAAGAAAGTTAGTGCTATTTGTGGGCTAAAGAAGATGGAGTGCTAAGTGGAAAAAAAGAACACTTCTGACGTATTCCTCTGAGTTTAACAGAGTAGTAACGGCAGTGGAGGTGGTTGAAACATTTGTGCCATGTCTGGGGAGAACGCCACCGGGGAAAGCACAGCAAGAAAATGGCTTTGTCATTTCAAAGAGGGCCAGTATGACCTGAGTGATCCTCACGTTCAGGAAGACCACTGGGCTTCCATGAAGACAGTTTAAACACTTTAATCCACAGTGATCCATGTCAATCAACCCAAGAATTGGCAAATGTGATGAAATGGGACCAGTCAACCTTCGTGCAACATTAGCATTCCATGGGCAAGCTAAAAAATCCTGTGAACTTACGCATCAACCCAATAGAAGAGAGGCATTTTATTATATGTGCCTTTTTGTAATATTTGAATTTACAGATAGTAATTTTAGCTTTTAAATTATATTTCAAAGAGAAATACATATGTTTTAATAGTAGTAGATATCAGATCTTTCTTTTTCTTTTTGGGTTGAGATCTCACTGTCACCCAGGCTGGAGTGCAGTGATATGCTTACAGCTCGCTGCAGCCTCAACTTTCTGGGCTCAGGTGATCTTTCTGCCTCAGGCTTCTAAGTAGCTGGGATCTCAGATGTGTGCCACTATGCCCAATCAATTTTTTAATTTTGTTGTAAAGATGAGTGCTGTCCAGGCTCTTATTTTCCAAAAACTTAAAACAATACATGAACCTTAAGCAACCTACTTAGATATGCAAAATGATTACTACATGAGTAGTTTCATTTAAAATTTGAATATATTAATATAATACTCTGGGTAGTCAAGTAATAATCTTTCAGATCCCAGAACTTTGGGAGGCCAAGGCAGGAGGATCACTTGAGACTAGGAGTTTGAGACCAGCCAGGGCAGTATAGTAAGACTTAATTTCAAATAAATAAATAAATAAGCTGGGTGTGATGGCATGCACCTATACTCTCAGCTACGTTTCAAATAAATAGATAGATAGATAGATAGATAGATAGATAGATAGATAGATACATAAATAAGTTGGGCATGCTGGCATGTACCTATACTCTCAGCTACTCAGGAGACTAAGGTATAAGGATTGCTTGAGCCCAGGAAGTTGAGGATGTCATGAACAGTGAGTGTGCCACTGCACTCCAGCCTGGGAGACAGAGTGAGATCCTGACTAAAAATAAAAAATAAAAAAATCTATCTGAACAGCAGTTCCCAAATTGTGATCTATGAACTCCTTGAAATCCCCAAGATCCTTTCAGGGGGTTCACAATGGTCAAAATCATTTTCCTATTTATCCTTTTTTAAAATTTTATTTTATTTTCCACATTGCATTAACAGGCAAGACTTTATTTTTCTTTATTCTTAGTGCATGAATCAAGGCACCAAACTGTTATATCCAACAGCACACACAGTTTAAAAAAAAAAAAAAAAGCCAATCCACTAAAAAAAAAAAAAAGCTTAATGAAGCAATAATAATTAGTTTTATTAAATGGGGACCCTGAACACTTTTTAATATACTGTTTGATTAACTGGGAAGTATACTGAAAATACTTGCTATATACTGAAGCACAATGCTTGTCTTGAGGAAAAGCACTTGTTGAGTTACAAACTGAATTATTCACTTCTTCCTTGAAACACTGTTTTTACTTGAAAAAATAACTACTAGAGAAACTATGGCTATAAAGAGTTATGTATGTGACAGAAGTTTTATTGAAAATGAATGAAGTGAGCATGTTACTTCAAGGATATAGCTCGCAGTATTTGTTGCTTATAATAAAAATGCAAATTTCCCAATACTTACATACTTTCTGATGAGATTAGGGAAAAACTAACGTTATTTTTTCTTACTGCACATTGAAATGTGTCAATATTTGGAAGATGTGCATAACTCAGTGAAGCCATCATTTCTAATGACCAATTCATGATATTATAAAATTGTGCATGAGTAAAAATTATTCAAAGTTCACGATAGACCAATGAATTCTTATGTAATGGAGTATGAAGAGTTTCAGAATCTGTTTTTTTATTCAACTTTGTAACTAATCTTTAAGAAACTACCACTTGTCCAGTTTTGGTAGAGAATGAAAGAAGAATATACACAATTACTAGAAAAAACTATTAAAATGCTCCTGTATTTTCCAATTACATAGCTGTGTAAAGCTGAATTTTCTGTAAATATTTCAACCATAACAACACAGCAAAAAGACTGAATTTTTCAGAGTTTAAAGGGGTCCTGAGTTTCTGTCTTTTTTAAAGTTCAACAGCTGTGTTAGAACAGATGGCAAGAGACTAGCTATCGTGGCTTAGATCTCGAAGGCAGAATAGGCAGTTACTTGGAAAAACTGATGGGATTCACAGCCTCTGATCAAATAGAGCTCATTCTGAGAGTGGCATGAGAATAGACAGAAGTTTTCATTTCTGGTGCTTCACTTCTTCAGCACGAATTAAGAGAGTAAATCAGAATCTCCAGAGGGTATGTATAGTCTTAAAAAGAATCAAATCAATACTATAATAGTCTTTTTCTGACAACAAAACAACTCCTGTCGTTGTTAAACTACAAATTACAAAAGAAAGAAACCATTTGGTTAATGATATTAGAAGATGCAGTGATGCAAAAAGGACACTGCTGAGATAAATAATGACAGAATGGGGAGACACTTCTTATCAACAAGGGTGCCTGAATGAAGCATATTTGTATACCTAACCCTTAACTGCACCCCACAATATCATAATAAAAAATATTGATTAAAAAAATAAATAATGACGGAAACTGAAAAATGAGGGCACACCATTATTGAGAGCAGCTTTCCTTAATCTTTAAAAACCTGGGACCTGTTTTGATACACATAAAAATATCACCACTGTCTGTCCTTTCATGAATTGTCATAGTTATTCAGTGCCTCTAAATGAAGACTCAATGCATAAAACCAAATACAGTTCGGCAGAAGCAATTTTATGAAGGACCAAAAAAATGCAGTCTAAGCATGCAGTTCTCAGGTGGTCCAGCTAAATACAGAGAGAAAATGTATAGTTAATAGACTATAGTTTTGTTCCCTATCCCAATTATCTTTATGGAGAGCATGAAAAATCAGTAGTTGTAATTATTTATTAAAGTCAACATCATTAGTAGCTTTAGAGTAATAGTTATAACGGTACCAAATGAAAGCTACTGCGCATGTATGATGTGAGTTTAGAATGACAACCACCTTCACTTTTATCTTCACAAAAAGTTGAACAGCATATAACATCAAGAAGCTGTAAAACATAGTTGATCACAAAGCAGTAACCCTAAACCCAGACTACCTGGCTTGAATCCTGGCTCTCCTCCATACTCTGAACTTAGGGAGGTCATTTAAACTTTCCAGGCTACTTCCTCGTGTTAAAACAGATAAGAGATATTAAAACCCTCACACTCAGGTTTGTTGTAAAGATTCAGTGAGTTTGTTCTAAGAAATAATATACAGAGAGTGCTTGTCACATAAAAGATGCTATAAAAGCATTAGATAATATTATTTTCACAAAATATTCCTTGACTGACTAGATTAAACCCAATTCAGACATTGCTGCACTGACGTTTTAAAGGATTAAAAATTGACTCACTAGACAAAATTCTATAGTGAGTCACATAGTATATATAGAATGCATTATGTTATGAAGTTAGGCTCTCCTTTTTTAAAAGATATCTTTCGTGAAAAGAAGTATCAGGTTTTTGGGGGTTTTTTTGAGTTGGAATCTCACCCCGTCGCCCAGGCTGGAGTGCAGTGGCATGCTCACAGCCACCGCAGCAACAACCTGCTGGGCTCTGGCAATCCTTCCGTCTCAGCCTTCCAAGTAGCCAGAACTACAGGCAAGGTGCTACCACACCCAGCTGATTTTTTTTTTTTTTTTTTTTTGAGTTGGAGTCTCACTCTGTCGCCCAGACTGGAGTGCAGTGGCCACTCCTGGCCACCGCAGCCTCGACCTGCTGGGCTCCGGCGATCCTTCCACCTCAGCCTTTCAAGTAGCTGGAACTATAGACGCGCGCTACCACGCCTGGCTAATTTTTGATTTTTTATTACAGAGATGAGGTCTCGCCAAGTTGCCCAGGCAGGTCTCGAATCCGCGGGCTCAGGCAATCCACTCACCTCAGCCTCCCAAAGGCGTGGGATTAAAGACTGAGCCACCGAGCCTGGCTTTTTTTTTTTTTAATTGTAAAGATGAGGTCTTGCCAAGTTGCCCAGGTGGGTCTTGAACCCGCTGGCTCAGGCAATCCACTCGCTGCGGCCTCCCAAAGTGCTGGGATTACAGACTGAGCCACCAAGCCTGGCCAGAAGAATCAAGCTTTAAAAGTCTACAATTAATTCACCTTACAGTCTCATCTGACTTTCTAAAATTTTACAGTCCCAACAAAACTGACTGTTCTTTGTTTATTGCACTGATAAACATTTTAAATTTAATTCCTTTGTTTTGACAATGATAAATCATTATTGAAAGACATTAAGGGGGGAACACACCTCATCAACAAGGGTATGGGCATAATGAACATTTGAATACCTAACCCTGAATTGTACTCCACATCTTTAAAATGAAAAATTTAAAAAGGTATTAAGGACATAACGACGTTAAAAAGAAAGTGATACCATGCTTATGAGTAAGAAGATTCAATACTAAAATTATGCCAGTTCTCCACAAATTGATCTATAGATACTGTGCACTTCCAATAAAAATTCTAAGAAAGCTTTGTTTTCAAATAAATCACTTTAGTCTGACGAAAGGATACAAGGACATATTTCTTTTACATAGAATCGTATTGTTCATTAGGTTTTTCCTCTGCAACCTATTTTAATAGTCTTTTTGCAGCAGTTTTACAGAAAACCTAAAAAGATAATAGAGATTTCTCCTATACCCTAACACTCAATTTCCCCTATTCTTAACATATAGTACCTTATATTTGTCACAATTAATGAACCAATATTGGTATGTTATTATTAACAAAATCCATACTTCATTCAGATGCCTATAGTTTTTACCTAATGTTCTTTTTCTGTTCCAGAATCCCATTTCAATGCCATGTTATACTGAATCATCATGTCTTCCTTGGGTCTCTCTTGGCATGGCAGTTTCTCAGACTTACCTGGTTTTTGATGGCCTTGACTGTTTTGAGGAGTACTAGTCAGTTATTTTGTAAGATGCCCTACAATTAGATATTGTCTGATGCTTTTCTCAAGATAAAGTCTAGGTTATAGGTTATTGGGTAGAAAGATCACAAAGGTAAAGTTCTGTTTTCTTCATATCAGATTAACGGAACACACTATCAATGTGATTTATGACTGTTGATGTTGACCTTATTGCAGTTACCCTTCTTTCCCCCTCTGCACACTATGCCCTTTAGAAGTCACTATATACACTCCAAACTTACAGAGTGTGGTGTTATGCTCTCCCTCTGTGAAGGCAGAGCATCTACATCAATTACTTGAAATTCTTCCACGAAAGATGTCTCTCTTCTCCAGCTACTAATTTATTCAATAATTATTTATATCAGTGTGGACTCACAATTTATTTTCTACTCCGGGTTATAATCCAATACTATTTTATTTATATGGTCACTTAAATAGTTCCCACTTTGGACATTAAGAACACTCTCAGTTGATTTCTGTGTAAATTGACATGCTTTCATCAATATGAATAGATTTTTTGCTTTTTTAATTCTTCCTTATTTTTGACACTATAATATACTCCATGCTGATGATGTATATTTTCTACCTCAGTGTTAGAACCAAAGAGCCCTGGCTCCTCTTATTGAAGAATGGTTGGAAACCAAGACCCAGGCACTAGGCATGTTCATTGCTACTGGGGTTCTCTAGAACCTCTATCATCTCCTTTAAAATATGCTTTAATTGGACTTTACTTTTTTAGAGCAGTTTAAAAATTAGAGCAGTTTGCACAACAGGTAAAGAAATGTATTATGTACCCCCTGCCTTTCTCTGGCCATTGTCACACCCCCTACAAAGTATATCACTACAACTGATGAACCTACATTGATACATCATCATTACCCCAAGTCCACAGTTTACATTAGGGTTCACTCTTGGTTGGTTATACATTCTATGGCTTTGGATAAATGCATAATGACATGTAGCCATCCTGACAGTATCAAACACAAGAGTCTCACTGTCCTAAGAATCCTCTGTGCTCTGTCTATTCATCTCTCCCCCACACCCAGTCCCTGACACTGATCTTTCTACTGTCTCCATAGTTTTGTCTTTTCCAGAATGTCACATCGTTGGAATTATATAGTACGGTGCCTTTTCAGAATGGCTTCATTCACTTAGTGATGAAGTGATTTATGTTTTCTCCACATCTATGGCTTGATGGCTCATTTCTTTTTAGTATTTTTGTTAAATTTAAGAACAATATTCCATTATCATGATTTACCACAGTTTATTTATCCATTCACCTTCTGAAGGACATAATGGTTGCTTCCAAGTTTGGGCAATTATAAATAACACAACTATAAATGTTTGGGTGCAGGTTTTTATGTACACACAAGTTCTCAACTCATTTGGGTAAATACTAAGGAGAGCAATAGCTGGATTATTTGGTAAGAATTGCTTAGTTTTGTAAGAAACTAAAAAAACTAAACTAAATATCTTCCAAAGTGGCTGTGTCATTTTGCATTTCCATCAGCAACAAATAAAAGTTCCTATTGCTCCATATCCTAGTCAACATTTGGCACTGTCCGAGTTCTGAATTTTGACCATTCTAACAGGTGTACAGAGTTATTGCATTGTTTTAATGTGCATTTCCTTGATTTCATATGATGTGAAACATTTTTTCAAATGTTTATTTGCCATTTGTGTATCTTCTTTTGTGAGCTTTTTGCTGTCTTGGCCCATTCTTTAATTGGGTTGTTGGCTTACTGCTGAGTTTTAATAGTTCTTTGTATATTCTGAATAATAGTTATTTTTGTTGTTGTTGTTTGTTGTTTTGTTTTTGAGTCAAGTTCTCGCTCTGTTACCCACGTTGGAGTGCAGTGGCACAATCACAGCTCATCACATCCTCCACCTCCTGGGCTCAGGTGATCCTTCTGCCTCAGCCTCCTAGGTAGCTGGGGCTACAGACATGCACCACTATGCCCAGTCAATTTTGTAATTTTATGTAGAGATAAAGGCTTGCTGTGTTGCCTAAGCTAGTCTTGAACTCCTGGGCTTAAGCAATCCTCCTGCCTCAGCCTCTCAAAGTGCTAGTATTACAGGCATGAACCACACTATGCCCAACCTTCTGGATAATAGACATATCTTTTGCAAATATTTTCTCCAAGTCTGTGGTTGGTCTTCTCATTCTCATGACAATGTCTTTTGCAGAGCAGAAATTTTTAATTTTCTTTTGAGTTGGAGTCTCACTCTGTCACCCAGACTGGAGTGCAGTGGCTGCTCCCGGCTACCGCAGCCTCGACCCGCTGGGCTCCGGTGATCCTTCCACCTCAGCCTTCCAAGTAGCCGAAATTACAGTCATGCGCTACCACACCCGGCTGATTTTTTGATTTATTGTAGAGATGAGGTCTCGCTGCCCAGGCAGGTCTCGAACCCGCGGGCTCAGGCAACCCACTCACCTCAGCCTCCCAAAGGCGTGGGATTACAGACTGAGCCACCAAGCCCGGCTGAAATTTTTAATTTTAATGAAGCCCAGCTTATCAATTATTCCTGTCATGGTTTGTGCTTTTAGTATTGTACCTGAAAAGTCACTAACAAACCCAAGATCTAGATTTTCTCCTATGTTATCTTTTAGGAGTTTTATAGTACTGTATTATCATTTATTTAGGTCTGTGATCCACTTTGAGTTAATTTTTGTGAAACAGATTTTTATAATTCACTTTTTGCATGTGGATGAATGGTTTTCTCAGTACCATTTGTTGAAAAGACTATCTTTTTCCAGTGTATTGCCTATGCTTCTTTGTCAAAGACCATCTGACAGCAGTCATCTGTCGATATTTGTGGGAGATGGGTTCCAGGACCTCCCATGAACACCAAAATCCACAAATGCTCAGGTCTTTTTCTTTTTCTGTTTTTTTTTCTGAGTCAGTCTCACTCTGTCACCCAGGCTGGAGTACAGTGGCGGCCTCGACCTGCTGGACTCAGGTAATCCATCTGCCTCAGCCCTCCAAGTAGCTGGAACTACAGGTATATGCAAGCACATCTGGATAATTTTTTGATTTATTGTAGAGATGAGGTCTTGCCAAGTTCCTCATGCTGGTCTCAAACCCCTGGACTCAGGCAATCCTCTCGCCTCTGCCTCCCAGAGTTCTGGGATTACAGGTGTGAGACACTGCACCCAGTTGATGCTAAATTCTCTTATGTAAAATGGCATGGTATTTGTATATAACCTATGCACATCCCCCTGTATACTTTAAATCATCTCTAGATTACTTATAATACCTAACACAATGTACATGCTAGGTAAATAGTTGTTAGACTATATTGTTTAAGGAACAATGACAAGAGAAAAGGTTTATGTATGTTCAGCACAGACTCACAAGCCTAACTATATTTTCAATCTGTGATTGGTTGAATCCATGGATGTAAAACTTATGGATACAAAGGACCAACTATATATTTATGTGGTTCCATTTTTGACGTTCTCTATTCTGTTCCACCAATCCATTATTGGTCCATTCTTTTGCCAATACCACACTATCTTGATTACTATAACTTTACAGTAAGCCTTTACATCCAATAGTGTCAGTCTTCCAACTTTGTTCTCCTTTTCAATGTTATGCTGGCCATTTTGGATCTTTTGCTTTTCCATATAAATTTTAGAATCAGAATATCAATACACAAAAAAATACATTTCTAGGATTTTAATTGGGAATGCACTGAATCTATAGATGAAGTTAGGAAGAACTGACATCTTGGACCTTCTAATCCATGAACAAAGACTATCCCTCCATTTATTTAGTTCTTTGATTTTGTTAATGATTATTGAGTTTTCCTCATATAGATCTTGTACATATTTTGTGAGATTTATACCTATTTATTTCACTTTGAGGGTGCTAATGTAAATGGTATTATGTTTCAATTTCAAGTGTCACTTGTTCACTACTAGTATGTAGAACAGAAATTGACTTTTGTATATTTACCTTATGTCCTGCAACTTTACTATAACTGCCTATTAGTTTCAGGATGGTTTTTTGTCATTTCTTTCAGATCTTCTACATACACAATCATATTATCTGCAAAGATAGCTTTATTTTTTCCTTCCTAGTCTATCTTTTATTTTCTTGTCTTATTGCATAGGCTAGGATTTCCAAATGATGTTGAATAAGAAGTGGTGATGGGGACATCCTTACCTTGCTTCTGATTTTAGTGAAAAGGCTTCTAGTTTCTCACCATTAAGTATGGATGTTAGCTGTAGGCCCTGAAGATATTCTTTGTCAAGTTTAAGAAGTTTCCTTCTAGTGTTTGCTTACTAAGAGTTTTTGTCATAAATGGGTGTTAGATTTTGTTAGTTTTTTTTTAACTTGTTGATATAATAATGTGATTTTTCTTCCTTAACTGCTTATGTGATGAATTATATTACTTTGATTTTTCAAAGGTTGACCTAGTCTTGCATATCTGGGTCAAAAATCACTTGGTCACAGTGTAAATTTCTTTTTTCATACATTCCTGAATTTGATTTGCTACTATTTTGATTTATTAATATTTTGATTTGCTAATATTTACCTAGCATGTACACTGTGTTTAGGTCTATATTCACGAGAAATATTGACCTGTAAGTTTTCTTTTCTTGTAATATCTTTGTCTGGTTTTGGTATTAGGACAATGCTGGCCTCATAAAATTAGTTGAGAAGAATTTCCTCCACTTCTGTCTTTAAAAAGAATCTATAGAAAACTGGTGTAATTTCTTCCTTCAGTGTTTGGTAGAATTCACCAGTGAACACATCTGGGCCTCGTGCTTTGTTTTAGAGGGTTATTAATTATTGATTCAATTTCAAAAATAGATACAGGCCTATTCCAATTGTCAATTTATTCTTGTGTGAATTTTGGCATATTGTGTCTTTCAAGGTACTGGTTCATTTCACCTGGGTTGTCAAATTTGTAGGTAAAGGGTTTTCGTTGTATTCTTTTATTGTTCTTTTATGTTCATGGGCTCTGTAGTGATGTTCCCTTTTTCATTTCCGATATTAGTAATTTATGTCCTCTCTTCTTCTTCTTCTTTTTTTCCCCCCCTTATCCTGTTTACAGAACTATTGATTTTATTGAACTTTTTCAAGGAACCAGCTTTGTTGATTTTTCTCTATTGATTTCTTACTTTCAATTTCATTTATTTCTACTCTAATTTTTATTACTTCTTTTCTCTTTTCTTCTGCTTACTTTGGATTTAATTTGCTCTTATTTTTCTAGTTTCCTAAGGTAGAACCTTAGATTACTGATTTTAGATCCTTTGTCTTTGCTAACAATGTGCATTCAATGCTAAAAATTTATCTTAAGCAATGCTTTCATTGCATCCCACAAATTTTGATAAGTTTTGTTTTTCTTTTCATTTAGTTCAAAATTGTTTAACTTCTCTTGAGATTTCTTCTTTCATTCATGTGTTTAGAAGTGTATGGCTTAATCTCCACATATTTTAGAATTTTCCAACTGTTAATGATTCCTTATTTAATTCCACTGTAGTCTAAAAGCAGACACTGCATGATGTCTATTCTTTTATTTTTATTTTTGTTGAGTCTGGTTCTCACTCTGTCACCCAGGCTGGAATGCAGTGCCACAATCATGGCTCACAGCAACCTTGACCTTCTGGGCTCAGGGGATCTTTCCACCTCAGCCTCCTGAGTAGCTGAGATTATAGATTCAAGCCACTGTGCCTGGTTAACTTGACTTTTTGTAGAGATGAGGTCTCACTATGTTACCTAGTCTGGTCTCAAACTCCTAGGCCTCCCAAAGTGCTGGGATTACAGGTATGAGCTACCATGCCTAACCTTAAATTTGTTAAGATGTGTTTTATTACCCCAAATGTGGTCTATCTTGGTGAATACTTCATGTGAGCTTGACACAAATGTATATTCTGCTGTTGTTGGATTAAGTAGCCAACAGATATCCATTATATGCAGTTGATTCATGGTGTTATTGAGTTCAACTATTCCCTGCTAATTTTCTGCCTCCTAGATCTGTCCATTTCTTTTTTTTTTTAACATATTTTTTATTTAAAAATTGTGGG
Organism: Cephalopachus bancanus; assembly: GCA_027257055.1. Classification (NCBI taxonomy): domain Eukaryota; kingdom Metazoa; phylum Chordata; class Mammalia; order Primates; family Tarsiidae; genus Cephalopachus; species Cephalopachus bancanus. The sequence continues at coordinate 87,164 of JAPVLO010000179.1, forward strand.
GTACAGCTAAGGGTTAGGAATAGAAATATACATCGTTCAGGCACCCTTGTTGATAAGGGGTGTCTCCCCGATCTGTCCATTTCTAATAGAAGGAGGCTGAAGTCTCCAACTATAAAAGTGGATTCTTCTATTCTTCCCTGCAGTTCTGTAATTGTTGCCTCACATTTTTTGATGCTCTGTTGTTAGATACACATATGTTAAGGATTGTTATGTCTTTTTGAAGAACTGATCCTTTATCACTAGATAATGCCCCACTTTATCCATGGATAACTGTCTGTGCTGTGATGCCTTTTCTGTTGGAAATTATCATAACTGTTCCCACTTACTTTGATTGGTGTTAGCATGGTATATCTTTCTCCATTCTTTACTACTGGAAATTATCATAACTGTTCCCACTTACTTTGATTGGTGTTAGCATGGTATATCTTTCTCCATTCATTTACTATTAATATATATGTCTTTACATTTAAAGTAGGTTTCTTGTAGACAACATACAGTTGGGTTTTGTTTTTTGATACTCTAGCAATCTCTTTTAATTAGAGCATTTAGACCACTAACATTGAAAAGGATTACTGATATAATTGGATTTATATATAGCATATTTGTTACCATTTTCTATTTATTGCCCTTGTCCTTTGTTCCTGGTTTGGCTTCAACTCTCTTTCTACCTTTTGATTTTAATTGAGCATTTTGTTTTATTCCATTTTCTCTTCTTTTTTTACCTTATTACTTATATTTTTCTTTTTACTTTTTTTTTAGTGGTTGCCCTAGAGTTTGCAATGTACAGGTATGTATATATGTATATATTTCTACAGAAACACACACACATACACAATGTGATAGTATTCATCCTTTAAAAAAGAAGAAAATCTCGATATTTACAACAATATGGATGATCCTGAAGGACATCATGTAAAGTGAAATATGGCAGGCACAGAAAGACAAATACTACATGATCTCACTTATATGCAGGAGCTAAAAAAGTTGAACTTATAGAAGCAGAGAGTAGAATGGTTATCAAAGGCTAGGGGAAGGGAAGGAGTTGGGGAGAAGTTGGTCAAAGGATACAAAATTTCAATGAGATAGGAGTAATAAATTCAAGAGCTCTATTGTACAATATGGTGACTATAGTTAATAACAACATACTGTATTCTTGAAAATTGCTTTAAAAAGTAGATTTTAGCTGGCACTGTGGCTCATGCCTGTAATTCTAGCACTTTGGGAGGCAGAAGCAAGAGGAATGACTTAGTCCAGGGGTTCAAGACCACCTAAAAAAAATTAGGTGGGTACGGTGGTGCACGCCTCTAGTTCTAGCTACTTAGAAGGCTAAGGCAGAAGGATCACCTGAGCCCAGCACTCCCGCCTGAGCAACAGAGTGAGACTCCTACACCAATTTTTTTAAAAAGTAGATTTTAATTGTTCTCACCATACAAAAAAAGAATAATGTAACACATATGTTAATTAGCTCTATTAAGCCATTCCACAATGTATACATATTTCAAAACCACGTCGTACTAGATAAATATATACAATTTGTCAAGTAAACAAAAATAATAAATGATACATTAAATTAATGTGCATAGTTTTTCTTAAGGGGAAAACTACCAATATTTTCAAAGAAAAAATAGAAAATTTGAACTCATAGCACCTATTTGTTCCTTAATATTAGAAAGGTAATGTGCAAGACAGAAATCATTTTGTGTAGAAGCCAAAGGATACCCCTCGATCTGATCTGAAACAGGAGACAGAATCATAACAAAAGCCTGGATGTCACCAAAGGAAGATGCCAAGACCCATCAAGGTTGGTGTTAGAACCATATCCTTGAATTTAAAGTCAGAGTTCAGGGAATTTGCCTAACAAGAAGTATTCACTGGGTGGTAGAGCCTGTATAAGGGTTTGGGAGAACAGAGCTGTCTAGTTCTAGAACAGAGCTGTCTGATCTCATTTTCCTTTGGTTTTGTAGGCACTGCCACATACCTGACTTTAGCTTTACTTAGCTTTTTCCCTGTGACACTTGCCTCCACTCATCAGGGTACGGTTTGGGATCTGTGTGATGGTGTGGTAAAATGGGCCAATAAGTGGTGACGGCTAAGTAGATTTTTAGCAGGCTTCCCAGCCTGGTCTTGGAGCTTATGGTGCTTCCAATCTACTAAGTACTGCAAGTGACCTTGGAACTAGAAGGAATCAAACATTTCCAGTGCACCAGTTAGTTCTGGTGTTTCATGATATGCTAAACATGAAACACCAGAAGTAACTGGTGCACTGGAAATATTTGCTATGTTTTTTGCTCACTGGCATAAGTTATTAATATTTTCTTATAATTTAACATTTGCCACAGAATTCAACATTTAATGCACAATAAACATATACCAAAGTTATAATTTCTTAATGTAGTTAAAGAGTCTATTATTAAACTATGCATCATTTGATGCTTTCCTAAAATTGATTTTAAGCTACTACATGGAAATGTACGATTCTATTTATATTAAATTACAGAACAAGCAAAACCAGCCTAAGGGGTTAAAATCAGAACTTAGCCATAAAATGGGAATTAGAGTTCAGAAACTATCAAGCAGGCAAGTAAAGAAGAATGGAAGTCAAAACAGGGAGCTATTTAGTTTAGGTAAAACAAGTTGCTGTTCTGGCTAGTGGTTCCTTTTAAAAAGTCAGACCCCTCAAGCCTGCAATCCTCGCACTGTGGGAGGCAGAGGTAAGGGGACTGTCTGAGCCCATGGGTTCAAGAACAGTCTGGGAAAATTGGAGAGACCTTGTCTTTACAATAAATCAAAAAATTTGGCCAGGCATGGTAGCATGTGCCTATAGTTCCAGCTACTTGGAAGGCTGAGGTGGAAGAATTGCCTGAGCCCAGCAGATCAATGCTGTGGTGGCCGTGAGTGTGCCACTGCACTCTAGCCTGGGAGACTTTAACCCTCCCCCCAAAAAAATTAGACCCAAATATTTTGTTGCATATTATCCTAAAACTGCAGTCTGATACCAGACCCAAATACAAAAAGGAGTATTTCAAGTCCATAAAAACTTAATAGCCAATGGCTATTTTTTTTTTTTAAATTTTTGGAGGAGAATATCTCAGAATAGAATAGCATAATTAAGAAAAGTAATGTCAGTGTTATTTTGCTTAACACATTAATAATGTCTTAGAAAATCAGTTTTCAAGAGCTAGGTCTGATTGGGAAGTCCTTTACAGAGAACACTTGCAGTTCCAAAGGAAAGAAAAGAATCTTCTTATTGACCTTGGTATATGTGTACTTGAAATTAATATACTGTGGGCAAAAGCCCAATGGTGCGAGGGCAGCTCTATTAGATATTAAAACATGTCATAAGACTTCTGTAAATAAAACAGTGTGGTACTGATGCATGAATAGACACAGAATAAAACAGAAAACCCAGAAATAAAGCAAAGTACATATAAAAGCGATATCTCTATCAGGAAAAAGATATACTTTGAAAGAAATAGTATTATGATTTAAAATATAACATTTAAATAGTGGTAGCTGTTTAAAAAATAAAAAATTGGATCCATAGATAACATATAAATGAAAATAAGTTCAAAATGTATTAGCTAAATGTAAGTAAAGAAACAACACAGAAAACTATAGGGGGGTAGAAAAGATGGCGGCCGAGCCAGTTGGGCTATGCAAGTCCCGGTGTGAGTGAGTGTATGGAAAATTTTGTGCACATGCTGGTGAGCGAGTGGGCGTGTGAGTGGTTGACTGAGTGAGGGCTAGGGAGCTAGTGGCCAAGGCTATCCTGCTGCAGCGGCTGGTGCCGCGGCTGCTGGGCTTGGACCCTAGCGAATCCCGGAACCCAGAAGCTGAGCCCCTTTTCTTTCGCGCGCTCTCTCTCTCTCTCTCTTTTAAATCAACAAACCCTCCCTGGGAAGAAAATGCTCGGAGAGACTGTTTAAGTGGGGGTTTGTGAGCAAATGGCGAGGCCCCTGGTGCAACAGTTGGTGCTATAGCTTCTGCGCTTTGTCCCTGGCTCAACCCAAGCCACAGAAGCCGAGCACCATTATTTTTTTTAAACGGACAAAAGATTTTCTGCAAAAAAGCAGCCGGGGGGGGGGGGGGGAAGTGATGGGATGGGATCATTGCCCCAGGCTCTCCCTCACCATTGCAGCAGAAGAGAGACTGATGGCTCCTGGTTTTGCCTCACTACCTCAGTGCCTGGCAGGGCACTGGCAGCAGGGGCTGTGGAGGGAGTCCAGAGGCAAAGCTCTACGAAAGATGACAAGAGAGGCGCCTCACCACAATCTTGAAGGCAGGGCAGGAAAGTGCTCAGACTTGCTCACCACAGAGCAACGGACCGATCTTTGTGACTGGCAGATCAACTACTCCGGGATTGATCGTGACCCAGAAGGTACATCCTGAAAGCACAAACTTCAGAGGGACCTGACGTTTGCTGAGTTCCAGGTGCGCCACCCCTACCCTGATCCAGCTGCGGGACAAAGGGTGTGGCCAGAAAAGGATGAGGAAGGACTACAAAGAAATCAGTGGTGAGTCCGGGGCTGACCCAAACCCCCTCCTCTCCAGCAATCCTCTGAACCTCAAACCCACACAGCTGGGCCTCGACTCAGTCACAATAGGAGAACTCCATTTCAAGATAGACCTGACTGGGCACCCCTCCTCCCGCCACTGCCAGTACATGCCTGGGGAAGAGACAATTCCATACCTCCCCACCAGAGAAGATCTCCCAGACTACACAAGAATGGGAGGGAGGATTGCAGCCCCACCTACCTCCATTGCCCCTCCTCCTTCGCCGCTTCAGACACAGAGGAGTCAGAGGGAAGGTTCTTTTTTGTTGTTTTCAATTTATTTTTTAATTTTTAAAATTTTTTTGACTTTGTTAATTTTAAAATATTTTTTCTTTGTGCATGAATGTATATGTGAGGGATTGATCTGCATCCCCCCAAAACTTTTTACCCTTTCCTGTTTCTTCTTTTATTTGTCATTTTCTGTTTATGTGTGTATGTGAATGACTGAGTATTCACCTTTCAATTTTGTTGTTGTTGTTGGTTTGTTTTTGCTCTTTTGTTCTTCTGGATTTTTCTTATTTTCATTTCTTACAGTTTAAGATGTGTGTCAAAATATGTGTGTGAGTTCAACCTGAATTCCCTCCTCCCCTCCCCACTCTGGTCTTTCTGTTTTTCTTCTCTATTCTTTTTTTGTTAGGTATATGTGTGTGTGTGTTTAGTTTTCTTGGTGTTTTTGTTGTTGCTGTTTGTTTTGTTTCACTTTGTTGTTATTCCAGTTTGTTTTGGTGTGTGTGTATATATCTGTGGTGTGTGTGTTCAGTTGTTTTTTGCATTGGTTTCTGCTTTCCATCGTCATATAGAGTGGTGGTGGAGAGTGGGTCTCAGGAAACACATGTCAAAAGAAGTGAACATTGCAGAGCTACAAAGCATTGGTGGAAATGCAAACTATATAACCCTCTTGGAGGATAATCTGATAATATTTAGCAATATTACAGAACTGACTGTCTACATGAAGTTATTCATTGTAGCATTACTTATGATGGTAAAACCACCCATATATATCTATGGATGAATGAATATATAAACTGTAACAGTCTACACAATGGGGCTTTACCCCAAAAATGATATTATCCAAAAAATGTAGCTGACCAAAAATGATATTAATATGGAAGAAGCTCCAGGACATTCAATTAAGTTTAAAAAGAAAAGAAGAGAGAAAATAGGAACAAAAAGGCAAGGAACATAATGTTTTTGTGTAAGAAATGAGTGCTTTATATAACAAGTATAAATGCTTATTTTAAAGTTTTTAAAAATGGGCTGGGTGCAGTGGCTCACACCTATAATCCCAGCACTTTCGGAGGCTGAGGTAGGCTGGTTGCTTGAGTCCAGGAGTTACAGACCAGTCTGGGCAACATAGGAAAACTTCATCTCTACAAAAAAATTAAAAAATTGGCTGGGCATGGTGGTATGTGCCTGTAGTCCCAGCTACTCAGACGCTGAGGTGGATGCATCGCCTGAGCCCAGGAGATCGAGACTGCCCTGAGCCATGATCATCATCATTGTGCCACTGTGCTCCAGCCTGGGCGACAGAGTGAGACCCCAAAATCAAAAGATAAAAATGGTTATAAGTAGGATGAAAACCATATGTCCCAATTTTTGCAAGAAATTTAGATCAATTTAGGTTTAGCACATTGTTCTGGTTTCCCTTTCAAAAGTATCTTAGTTTGAACAATAAATTATGTGATCAATTTAACTATAGTTGAAGAGGGGAATAGAGAGGAGGTGACATAGATGTAAATGGACTGTCTATCATTGTTATGTACTTTTTTTTCAATTATGGAAATGATTTTCATAATCAAAATACAAAAATAAATCAAAAGGAAATAACCTAAAAACTGAAAACAAATGAATCTAACTTTATATCAAGTTGGTCACATAACCACTCAAAATTATTCTAACTGACCTCGGACAGTATTGGGGCTTACACCTTTGGTATATATTCAAGGATATAACAATCTAAACTTTTATTTAATAGTCTAATTGATGTTTTATAAGGCATAAAAGTAATTACATTAATGTTAAGAAGCATACATTTCAGCATAAAAGAATTATAAATATAAAATTAAAAGCAATAAAGACCTATAATCTTAAATTTAAATTGGTAATACTAGTACAAACTCAAAGTTTCTCCCCCTTTAGCTACTTAAAAATTAGCTCTGCCCACTAACAATTTGAGCAAAGTAATGACAACAACAGATTAAGATACCAGGTGTTTTTGTTTGTTTGTTTTGAGACAGGATCTCACTCTGTTGCCCAGGCCAGAGTTCAATGGCACAATCCTAGCTCACTGCAACCTCGAACTCTTGGCCTCAAGTGATCTACTGGCTTCCACCTCCTGAGTAGGCTGAACTACAGGCATGCATCACTACATCCAGCCTAATATACTAGATTTTTTAAAAGCCATAAATTAATAACAATACTTTTAAAAAGAAAATGAAACCTACCAAAAAGCAAAACAAAACATATTAACCTTGATGGAGTATAAAACCAATACCCCAAAAATGGATAAAGGGAAAAAACTAAGTACTTATCTTGCATTGTTTTTATCCTCTATTTCAGGGTAAACAAAGGGCCCTAGTGAATGGGGAAAAGTCCTTTTACACAGACTTACCCCAGCTAATAATTGCAGAAGTAATGATAAAAATAGAAAATGACTATTTTACAGCTTCTAATGAAATAACCAATTCAGGCAATGGTCATCAAGGAAAGGTGAAACTACAAGGTTGATAGGGACCTTTACCATGATGTAATCAAGACTTTCACCATCTGAACCCATGAATTTTAGCATTACTAAAAGCAGGACATCTAGATATTATTTGCCTTCCAGTGTACATTGTACTGCTGTACCCACCTCCTCCAAATTGAGCCTGAATCTAATAAAGCCATTATATCTAACTTCCAGCCTATAGGAAATAGAGAGGACCAAGTAACAATTTAAATAAACATAGGAAGCAATGAGTCAAATCCAGACTGTGGCTTATTTTCCATCATAACTAGTTTCTTTAAAAAGCCTATGGAGGCTGGCTGGGTATGGTGGCTCATGCTGTCATCCCAGCACTTTGGGAGGCCGAGGCAGGAAAATCATTTGAGCCCAGAGTTCAAGATCAGTCTGGGCAGCAAAGTGAGACCCTGTCATTACAAAAAGAAATTAAAAAATAAGCCAGGTGTGATGGCGCCTGCCTGTAGTCCCAGCTACTCCAGTGGCTGAGGTAGAAGGATCTCCTGAGCCCAGGAGGTCGAGACTGCAGTGAGCCTTGCACTCCAGCCTGGGCATCAGAGTAATACCCCAATTCAAAAAAAAAAAAAAAAAAAGCCAATGGACTATTAAAAGATGGGGGAAAGAAGGAGAATAAACTATTTTAGAATAATATGAAGTCTAGAAACATAATTAATTAAATGTAGTAGAAAAAATGTTGTTGGATCTTGATTTGAGTGAAGCAACGTTAAAAAACATTTAGTCAGTCAGTGAAATATGAGTAATGGACCGAGTATTAGAAGATATTAAAGAAGTACTGTTAATTTCATTAGGTATGGTAATGACATTGTGTTATAGAAGAAAAGCCCCTGTTTTTTTTAGATGCATAACTAAAGCACTTTGGGGATGTAGTGAAATGATGTACTTTATAATACCCCAGCAAACCAAAAGAGTTTTGGGGAAGGAAAATGAGATAGACAGATCGACAGAAAAATGGATGAAGCAAGTATCGCAATATATTAGTAACTGTTGAAGTGGATAGGAGGCATAGCAGTTCACTATACTCTGTTTTTGTACACATTTGGAAAAGTAAAACAGTTAAAAAAAAAGCCTGGGTAGAGATCTAGGATCCAAAAAACCTAGAATATAAGGATACGTTGGTCAGCAAGATGAGAATGAACTATGGTCGTTACTCTTATTGAAAGAGAAAATCAGAAAAGAGAAGTTAATTCTCTTATACAAAAAAAGTCAAAGGAGAAAATGTGTTAGATAAAGTATGTGCTGAAGTCCACAGAAGGAAAGGAAGGCAGCACTCTAATTTGGGTCCTCCCAAATGTCTGTGCCCCACCCATGAAAAGTATGGGCCTGTTTCAGCCTGGGAGGGAGGAACAGCCACAGGTTCATAATGGACGCCAATTTGGAAGAAAGCAGCCTACAAGGAAAAGGACTGCTGTATAAAGGGACTGGACTATCTGGATTTTATCCTAGAAAGTAGAAAGATTAATTAAATTTAAAATGAAAGATAAAGGTACATTATGAATTGACTCCAAGTTTAAAACTGGCTGCTCTACCTTTAAAGGTAAACAACATTATATATGTATTTTTAATGTGAGTGAGACCTCTCCCAGAAGCACACCAGTTGCTTCTAAAATTGTAAAGATGTGAACATGTATAACTGTTCTTCCACAGTGGAAAAAAAGGCAGAACTCTTTTCCTGAAAGAAGCTGAATAGCACCATCATCATGGTGTGACAGTTAAGACATACATAAACATAACACACATACACTCACACTCACCAACACATATACACACAAACACACATTATTTTAGGCAATGTTAAAGTGTGTTTGTGTATTTTGGCATCCATGTTTAAATTAAATGTTTGTGCATGTATAATAGGCATCTGATATGGCTATTTTCTCTTTATTTTCATTTTACCTATTAATTTACAGTTAATGCTCTAAAATAATTCAAAGCTTCTTTTATTTCAGTTAACATAAAAAAATTAGCCATCAAGGGCATAGACTACACTGTACATGATGGGTGAATAATGCAGCAAGACCTCGTTTATTTGACAGTCATAAACATTTGAGTACCTTCTTTGTGCCAGACACTACACTAGCTCTTAGGGATACAAAGATGGATATAAGAGGACAGAGAAAAAGACACTTACGCACCTATTCTCTCAGAATTCACTACAAAACAGCAAGGAAAAACAAGAAACTAAAACACTAATTCTGTCTTTGAAGAACCTAAGAGCTAAAGGTAGCTGACTAAGCAGTCTCCTCACAAGCCACGTTCACTATGGAACCCTGGAGAGACATAGGGGTTGAAGGCCCAGGTGTGGCACAGGCAACCCCATTTTGTGGATAGTTAGGCATTCAGGACCTTGTCTCTCTTCCTCCACAACTATAGGACATGAGAGGGTTATTCTCTAGAAAAATCAAACCAAAGAAGCTCTGGTCTGGGAATATCAAAAATTGCAGAGGGCAGAGATGAGGATGGAAAAAAAAAATAAGGAAAGTAAATAAAATCATGCCTAGTGAATACTGTGACCTCACTCCTCAGGGTCCCAGAACATTTCAGCCAGGGTACCACCCCTCACGTCACCCCTACTCCAGTCAGGAAACTAGGAGCTCCTTCTCTGAAAAGGCTGTAAATCCCCAAAGGGAAAGGACATGAAATAGAGGGTTACTCAATGAACACGGCAGCTCATCCTCCAACTATCTTTTAGTGAGGCAAAATTAATTCCATGCCCTGTCCATAAGCCAGCTTGGAGTACCTAAATTTTACACAGGGATACGTGACCAAGGGTCACCAGACATTTGAGAAAATAGAAACAGTGCAAGGAATAGAAGGAAAAACTTCAACAGCAACAAAACTCTACAATTAATAATCCCTCAGACAGAGAAGAAAAATATCTTATGTATGAAACAAGAAAAGTATGTTCCCCCAAAAAAGTCTTTTGTAAATTAAAAAATGAAGTCAAAATTTTAAAAATTAATACAAGGGCTAAAAAAGATTAGGAAATGTCTCAAGAGGTACATCCAAAACACAAAAAAAGTAGATAATAGGATAATTCATTTAATAAATGAGTACTTCCATTATTATGTATCAAACTAGTATGTAACATTAATTTATTAAAGTGATTATTGGCCAGGCATGGTGGCTCATACCTACAATCCCAGCACATTAAAAGGCCAAGGTGGGAGCAGTGCTTGAGCCCATGGATTCTAGCCCAGTCTTGGCAACATAGCAAGACCGGATTTCTACAAAAAATTAAAAAATTAGCAAGGCACGTGCCTGAACCCAGGAAGATAAAGCTGCAGTGAGCTGTGATTGCGCCACTGCACTCCAAGTGATAGAGTGAGATTCTGACTCAAAAAAAAAAAAGTGATTATTAAAGAAAACACTGATTTACATACTGGGAAGTTAGAGATAAGAGAATAAATCCTTATCCATCATAACAGGAAGTCAATTGATAGTTTTTAAAATCATAGAATCAAGAGAGAAGTATAAAGACATTATTTAGAATTATAGAAGCAATACAACACTTTGAAAGTGGTGGTCTCCGCCAGATATGGTGGCTCAAGCCTATATAATCCCAGCACTTTGGGACGCTGAGGCAAGAAGACTGCCTGAGCCCGGGGGTTCGAGACCAGCCTGGGGAACTTGGTGAGACCTCATCTCTACAATAAATCAAAAAATTAGACAGGCATGGCAGCATGCGCCTGTAGTTCCAGCTACTTGGAAGGCTGAGGCAGAAGGATCACCAGAGCCCAGCAGGTTGACGCTGTGAGCATGCCACTACACTCCAGCCTGGGCAAAGGAGTGAGACTCTGACTCAAAAAAATGAAAATAAAAATAAAGAAAGTGGTGGTCTCTGGGAACAGGATCAAAGGATTGGAAAGAAGTGAAATGAAATGAGATTGTTTTACCTAACTTCTAAAGTATATGCATTTATTTCACTTTGATAAGGATGGAGATTAGGCCGGGCACGGTGGCTCAGCCTGTAATCCCAGCAATTTGGGAGGCCAAGGTGAGTGGATTACCTGAGCCTGCGGGTTTGAGACCAGTCCAGGCAACTTGGCGGGACCTCGTCTCTACAATAAATCGAAAATTAGCCAGGATTGCTGGAGTCCAGCAGGTCGATGTTGGGGTGGCCATGAGTGTGCCACTGCACTCCAGCCTGGGTGACGGAGTGAGACTCCAACTCAAAAACAAACAAACAAACAAACAAACAAAAAAAGGATAAAGATGGAAATTAATGTAAAAAAGATCAATATGCAAATATCCCTGTTCTTATGGAGTTTATATTCTATTGAAAGAACATGCAAAGCAACAGTTCAAGGAGCATGCAATAAATAATCTAACAGAAGCATGGAAGATTCTGTTCAGTCAAATGAGGAAAGTTTCTGAGAAAAGGAGATATTTGAACTGAGAATTTAAAAAATAAAAGCAAGTTAACAGGTCAGAGAAAAGATTATGGGCGTTTCTTCCTACACATGTAAGCTTTCTTTCTAAAACACAAATGATTGCATTCTATAAATACGCTTTTGCACCTGGTTTTTTACTTAATATATCTTGGAGACTGTTTTTCAGATGCTTCTTATTAAAAACAACAAAAACACACTGCTTCTTATAAAAAATTAAACAGTTTACACAATCTCAAAATAAAGAGTAAAAATAATTTCCTTTGGCCTTCCACTCCTACTTCCCAAGGATAAGCACTTTTAATTTCCTCCCAGACTTTTTCTATACAAATAATACTACATGTATATGTAAATACTCTTGAATATAAGCAAATGTAAAAGTAAAATGTTTTGTATGCTTACTATATCTTATACACATACTTCTTGTATACATAAAATACATTTATATTCTTTAAGGTATCTTAAAATCAAGGATTGTGATAACAAATATTAAATCTCACTGCATGTCCACTTACCAACGCAGTCACAGCACTCATCCCAAAGAGCCCCAAGACACAGCATGCACTCCTTACAGCAGGAGCAATTGCCTTCACCAGGCCGGCACTGGCAGAGCTCCTAAAAGTAAGACAGCCATTTAATCTTCAAGTTCCAAATGACCCTACGTAAAATGGCTTAAGTAAATAAACCCCACAATATTTGCATTTACAGTAATTTATTCTTGATACAATTTTTAAAATTAACTATTTGTTAGAACATAAATATCTATAATATCAAGTTTCTTTTAATTTTGAACACATTTTGGATGTTTTCACTTTATTTTGAGAATAAAAAAACATTTTATTGTATTACCCATAACTTTACCCCCCAACACTACCTCATAACAAATAATTCAGTATAAAAAACAAAACCTAGTTTTCAGCTATTAGATTCACTGTCTAAATTAATCTAAATAAATAGCCAACTTGCAGTGGGAAATGCATTTTCTCAATATGTAAAGTATAAAAATATCTTTTAAAAATATGCTATTTTTATTGACCTGTGATGCATTAAAACAGTGTGATAGGTTATCTACAAAAAAGGTAGCGATTATTCCTTCCTCCCACCCCCGCCATGTCCCTCTTTTCAATATAACTCTGTAGCTCTTCTGCAAAAGAAGAGAAACAAGGTCTATTTCCAGAATCTCTTCATTGAGACGATCTGGAGACTCACTTTGATCAACAGAATTTGGTGGTACTGACATCATGTCAGTTCTCAGTCTAGGCCTCAAGAAGCCTAGAGTGCATCCACTCTTTAAGAACTTTGCCCAAAGGCCAGGCGTGGTAGCGCATACCTGTAGTTCTGGCTACTTGGAAGGCTGGGGTAGAAGGATCACCTGAGCGACCAGGGGGTCAACGCTGGGATGGCCATGAGTGTGCCACTGCACTCCAGCCTGAGTGACAGAGTAAAACTCTGACTCAAAAAAAAAAAAAAAGAAAGAAAGAATTTTGCCCAGGTCCATGTGAAGCCAGGATAAGGACACAAGGACCAGTCAGTCCACCTGAAGCCCATCAACAAATGGTCATTTTAGCTCACAGCTAATGAGGAACTTAACCCAAAATAGCCTGTCCCAATCTTGTAAAGCTCTAATAAGTGCTTCATATGTTGAAATGAAGCCTGATTCCCGGAAACCTGCTCTTTTAAGGCTCCCTCTCCTCCGCACAGAACTTCTCTTAAAAAAGCCATTCTAATTTTTCATTCTGATTTCTAATAATGCTATAGTTCTTGGTTCTAGTCCTTTGTGAGGCCAGCTGCACTTCCTGTTCTTAGAGATATTCTTATCAGTTTAAGATAATATTCTTGAGATAGTCTTATCAACTGGAGTGTAGGCTTAAGTTACTTCCAACCAAAAAAGCCCTGTTATAAAACAGTTATCTTTTATTCTCTTGTCTGTTCATTTTAGATCAAATTCTCCCATAGTTTCTACAACTTTCCCTCATGACATGATGTTAAATCATAGCACCCTACCATTAGCTTTGTCATGAATTGAAAGTGTAGTGATCATAAATAATAACAATCAGCATCATCGTCCTCAGGGTACAATGTAACTAGCCAAGAAACAGCAAACCTCTTCCCTCCTTGATTCTGGACACCCTTTCAAAAATTAAAGTAGCCTAAAATTAGTTTGTTTTTGAAAGCAATATGCTATCAGTAGTTGTGGTGGTATTTTCAAACTATTCCAATAACTGATTTCAGTAAGATTTTAAAAATCCAAGACCTAACTGAACACTACTGATATATGTTTTAAAAAATTAACTAGTGCTATATCAACCATTGTTTCTCTATATCAGTACTGTGCTTTTAAAACTTCAACAAAGGGCATATTTATCCTTATTAAATTCATCTTATATTTCTAGGCTATTGGAATCAGCCTATCACTCTAACATGACATTGTTTGCAACACTGATTTTAATTCATTTTTTTTGTTCCAAAGCTCCAATAACTTTTATACAACACTTTCAAAACAACACCTGGCTGGGCACAGTGGCTCAAACCTATAATCCCAGCACTTTGGGAGGCCAAGGTAGGAAGACTGCTTGAGCCCAAGAGTTCAAGATCAGCCTAGGCAGCATAGTGAGACCTCATCTCAACAAAAAAATTTTAAATATTAGCCAAGCGTGGTGGCAAGTACCTGTAGTCCCAACTATTCAGGAGGCTAAGGTAGAAGGATCGCCTGAACCCAGAAGGTCAAGGCTACGAGTGAGCCATGAGCATGCGATCTAGTCTGAGCGACCGAGTGAGACCTCAACTTAAAAAAAAAAAAAATCAGCACTTGTGCTATTTTCTAACTAGTTCATTAGTTTAATGTGAGTGTATAATTGTGACCAATGTATGCAAATTATAATATGTTAGTAGTGTAGAATTCTATATACTCAGGCTACATTCATGTGATACAGACATTGGGTAACTTTGCTGGGCATCTTAGAAAAAGAAGAACTACTAATAGGGCAGAAACTTAGAAGTATATATGCTTAGCCGGGCTCAGTGGCTCAGCCTGTAATCCCGCACTTTGGAAGGCCGAGGTGAGTGGATTGCCTGGCAACTTGGCAAGACCTCATCTCTACAATAAGTCAAAAAATCAGCCGAGCATGGTAGTGTGTGCCTGTAATTCCGGCTACTCGGAAGGCTGAGGCGGAAGGATCACCGGAGCCCAGCAGGTCGAGGCTGCAGTGGCTGGAAGTATACCACTGCCCTGGGTGACAGAGTGAGACTCCAGTTCAAAAAAAAAAAGAAGTATATATGCGTAATCACAAAACTGGTAATGCTTCACTCAGACAAGCTCAAACTTAATTGGAAATGTAGAAAAACAGAGTAGACAAAGCTATACTTTGTCACTTTTTTCCTCATAAAAACCTGTCTGTCCTGTCTTTGGAGTGAGAGAATATATTCTTTTTTTTTTTTCCTTGAGACAGGGTCTCACTCCATTGCCCAGGCTGGAGTGCATTCCACACCACACCTGG
This sequence comes from Cephalopachus bancanus, assembly GCA_027257055.1. NCBI lineage: Eukaryota > Metazoa > Chordata > Mammalia > Primates > Tarsiidae > Cephalopachus > Cephalopachus bancanus. Next base: position 102,342 of record JAPVLO010000179.1, read on the forward strand.
CTAAGGATATTGATAATTTTATATATATATATAAAGGTTACTACTTAGTCACAAGAAATAACGCTTTTTAAAAAAATTAATTTATATCATATGAAGAAAATATCCCTTTACTATCTTAGTTGCTTATATAGGTTGAGTATTCCTTATCTGAAATGAAAGGTTTAAGAGCTCAACTTTTACTAAAGAGAAGTTTTAGGTAAAAAATTAGAGAACAGTCAGGGTAGTCTGCCCAGCTCGGTCATGGCTTAAAGCAACAACTAGTTCTAGCCTGTCATTGACTATTAGTTCACAAAACCCATTAGGTAAAATGAATAATTGCTTGTAACCCCTTGGCAATTTGTTTTTCAGGTACATGAAGTAAGGCTGACCTAACACTCTATTGTGATCAACTTTCCATGACTGCCCATCAGTCCCCTGCCTGAAATCACAAGATACAGGTTGCTCTGACAATCCCAAGGCACCTGATTGATGTCGGCAATGCCTAAGAACGCAGCTTCTGGGGAAACTCTTATCCATCCCTTATTTCCCCATAAAAGCTCAAATCTTTAATATCCCCTGTACCCAAGCCACACTCTCTTTCTTAGGCCTTCTTTCTGTCTGTGGAAAGTGGATAGTAAATTATTTTGCTCAACTTTTGCATATCTTTGCGTTATTCCCATGGCACCGGCATACCCTGTCACAGTTTACCTTTCATGAAAAGCTTGGGATCCAAAGTTTTGAATTTTTTTTTTTCCATTTTGTAATATTTGCATTATACTGGTTGAGCATCTCATATTCAAAAATCCAAAATCTGAAATGCTCCAATGAGCATTTCCTTTGTGTGTCATGTTGCTGCTCAAAAAGTTTCAGATTTTTGGAGCATTTTGGATTTTAGATTTTCAGATTTGGGATGCTCAGCTTGTATTAATATTATTATTTAAGCTAACTCAGGAGAGGCAAATTAGAAAAATAACAAATTCATTCAAAGAATACAGCTTCTCTCTGGCAATGAATTGCATTGTTATGCTAAATAATTTAAAAACTGAGTGTCAATTTAACGGCTTCCATTAGAGAAATCTAGAGAAATCTGAGTCTCTCATACATTCAGTATGCCTTTTATTGTCAGGTAGTAGTGAAGTGGTTTAAATTGGGATGAAAGGGTGGGTGAGATTGTGAAATTACTGCTAACTAATGGAAAGTTAAAACTAACGCCTAAAAAGGTTAAAAGTTAAAAGTTGCTTGAACTTGCTGGAGTTATCTAGCCCTGAAGAGTAAATGTATTTCATACCCTCTTAATAGATGCCAGTGCTGTACTTTTACATGTTGGTGGATAGAGTAATATGCTGTAGTAATATACCCTGACTTATAATTTAGTGAAAAGCTACAGGAAGGAAAAACATGGAGGAAATTACTTAAAAATAAGCTTTTATTACTGTACTATTAAAAAGACAAAAATCCAGGTTGACTTTAACGGTAAAAATTTCTTTTAAAACTAGTGGATGCCAAACAACAATATCCTAATAGTTTTCTTTCATCTTACTATAGAAAAGACTGAAAATCTTTGTCTTAATGAAACAGAAATTTAACAGCCATAAATTAAGAAGCAGTAATAATTTGAGTAAATAAGTCTTCAAACATAACAAATACTCTCTACTCTTCATAGCTCATGTCAGCATTCTCTTTTTTTTCTTTTTTCAGAGACAAGGTTTCACTCTGTCACCCAGGCTGGTGTGCAGTGGCATGATCACAGCTCATTGTAACCTCAAACTCCTGGGCTCAAGGAAGTCTCTCTCAGCCTTCTGAGTAGCTGGGACTATAGGCAGATACCACCACATCCAGCTAATTTTTTTTGTTGTTGTTGAAATGGGAAATAAGAAAAACAAGATCCTGACTTTTGATTAGCATTTGTACCTTTTCAATTTTCAAAAACACACTTCTCACTTTCCAGGAGAAAAATAATATATAGGCAAATTTAGTATCTCAAAAATCTTACTACAAATCAAGTGAACAAATATATATGGAAATAATTTTTCAGTGAAAAAACAAATTGAAACCAATTCCACATGTAAATAATTATAAATAGCAGCCATATGTAGCTCACCAAGTTATTCATTCTTTTTTATTAACTCATATGTCTTTTAAAATCACATTATTGAATGTTTGTTCATAAATATATTTGGAAATGCATAATTTTCTGACAGCAAGCAAACTGTAGTTAGGATGAATACTTCTAAATATAACAAACTTTTGTAATGTTCTTTGAACTCAAATATTGGAAATACAAAAGGAAAAAAACAACTCAAAATTTAACTCTGTGATGAATCAAGGATTACAAAAAAACATTAAAAATTACTCCATTTAAATAAAGTAAACTCTTTTCTTCATGTCACTTAAAAAGAAAACCTTACCCTTAAGCTATTTTGGTTAAAAGGATATAAGTCAACCTTCTATAACCAGAAAGGCTAAAGTCAAGATAGAAAATGAAGGCTTTATAAAATATTTTAAAGTATTTTTTTTAATTTTGAAAGACTGGAAAATAATCACTAAAGTAAAAGGAAAAAAACCCCAAATTCCTCCCACTTTGGTAAATTCGTGTGCATTTCTAACAAAATAATGATGATATACTATTCTGATCTAAAAAAATTAGCACTTCCTCACCATAAAAATCTGTCAACATAATTTAATACTATAAAATAGTACATCCGATGTGCCAAAATCTAGAAATAGTTATTAAATTCTTAATTCCTTCCATACCCTGTCCACTTTCTCATGCTTCAAAAATGTCGTTAGCTTCTATTGTAAGTATTATTTCAAAGTCTTCCCTTCTTAAATAGAAAATATGGTAGAGTTGAAATTTAGAATTTTCTCTTTGGATTGAGTTGTTTATATATTTTACTAACCTTACTATGACTAAACTTTGGTACTGCTCAGTTGAATGGAACATGTCATCAAAACCAAACACCAAGTTCACAGAAGTCCAAAATAAAGAGTGACTCAATGCTTCCAATTATTTACTGCCACCTCCTCCCCAAAGTTCTTAAGTGGGTACTATTTAATACTAACAGGAACTGTGCTAAGTGTTTATATGCATTTATGTTGAATCTCATAAAAGTCCCTATCAAGGTAGTCACTATCCTTTCTCAAATGAAGTTATAAAATTTACACACCATTCAATTAGTGACTGGGATTTGACCCCAATTTTGGTTAAGGTATTCCTGTTTTTTAAACATGTTAATGAGAAACATAAGTTATTTCTCATTAACTTAGCATTTCAATAATTATAGTTCTTACTCTCCTAGAGAGAACAAGCCCATAATTAACTCAGGTGATCCTGTAGTTTGTTTAATCAAAGACATTATTAACTTTTTCACTCTCAGTACCTGAATACAACTAGAAATGATTGCCCAAGTTTAATCACTGTTTGTAAAAGTGAAATAGGAATCACTGGCAAAGAGCTGCAAAACCAGAGACTTGGGGTGCAACACTCAATTCTTTTGTTGCTTCAGTCACTTAACAACTATATCATCTGCTTCCCTAGTCTGCAAGTCATAAAGGGTGGTTATTCCTCACTGTGCAGAAGGCTGAAAATGAGTGGATTAGCAGTTCCTCTGAGTTTATACAACTGCAGCTTTGATACCGCATCTTCTTACTCATGGCTTTTTCTACCACCACTACTTTTGCATGTTGGAGTCAGGGTAATAAAGAATAAGACCTATGTTCTAAGCATAAAGTACTATGCTATATGTTCATCAAGTTTGGTAAGCACATTGTTCAGTAATTTTATGAGAGAAAAAAATCAAAACTTTATATTAAATGAAAAACTGAAATTTACACATTTGGGCTACCCTCTTGACCAGTGTGAGTGTTTAGAGAGAATCTGGCAAGCTGTTTTAAAAGTATATGTGAAATGAAAATCTGGCAGGATAAAAAGTTGGGGGGTAAAAAAACTAATGATTTAAAATGTATTTCACAATACTTTTATTAGGAAAAACCTTGAATATGACAGAGAATTTCAGATGTTTGAATGCCAGAAGACAGAGAGTTTATATAACTGTTCAATCAACTTTAAAGGATAATCGTATTCTGTATACAGTCATGCTTTATTGCTTAAGAATAAGGATACATTCTGAGAAATGCATCATTAGAGGATGTTCATCATTATGTGAACATCACAGTGTGTACTTACACAATGTAACCTATTGCTCTTAGGCTAAAAACCTGTATAGAATGTTACTGTTCAGAATGCTGTAGGTAACAATGGTAAGTGCTTACACATCTAAACAAAGAAAAGGTACAATAGGCTCAAACTATGGCTCATGCCTGTAATCTCAGCACTTTGGGAGGCCCGGGTGGGAGGACTGCTTGAGCCCAGGAGTTCAAGACCAGTCTGGACAACACAGCAAGACCTCATCTCTATTAAAAAAAAAAAAAAAATTAGCCAGGCATTGTGGCATGCACCTATAGTACCATCTACTCAAAGGGTTGAAGTGGAAGGATTGCCTGAGCTCAGGAGGTCAAGGCTATGTTGAGTCATAATCATGCCACTACACTCCAGCCTGGGCGACAGAACAAGCCCATGACTAACTCAGGTGAGAGACCCCAAATCAAAAAAAAAAAGGTACAGTAAAAATACAATAGTATAATCTTATGGGACCACCATCATATATATGGTGAAATCATACATATGATATATATGTTTCATAATGAAACATCATTATGTAGCACATGATTTTGTAATTAATGTGCTGGTAAGATCTTAATACTCTATGTAAAATAAACTAGGGGGGAAGGATATTTATCTAGGACTAAGACTAGACTGTAAGAGTTAAAATTTAAGGCCAGGTCAGGCGCAGTGGCTCATGTCTGTAATCCTAGCACTTTGGGAGACTGAGGTGAGAGGATTACCTGAGCCCACGGGTCCAAGATCAGCCTGGGCAACTTGGCAAGACCTCATCTCTACAATAAATCAAAAAATTAGCTGGGCATGGTAGTGCGCACCTGTAGTTCCAGCTGCTTGGAAGGCTGAAATGGAAGTATCATCTAAGCCCAGCAGTTCGAGGCTGCGGTGACTATAAGCGTGCCACTGCATTCCAGCCTGGGCAACAGAGTGAGATTGCGACACAAAACAAAACAAAACAAAACATTATATTATAGTAAAAGTGGCAAATGACATGGACTTACATGATCTGGGTTTTAAATCCTAGCCAAAAAGCTACAGCATCTAACACTGAGTCTCAGTTTCTCAGTCATAAAAAAGAGAACTGCTGGAGTTTCCCTTACAAACTTTGGCATCCAAATGAGATAATGAATATCAAAATGCTTTGGTGACCCAGCAATCCTATTCCTAGGATTCCTAGGTATTTACTCAAAAGAAATGAAAACATAGGTCCATACAAAGACCTGTATGGGAAAGTATCAACCTTATTCATGATCACCAAAAACTGGAAACAACCCAAGCTTCAGCAACTGGTGAATGGATAAACAAATTATGGACACTCACCCAATGGAATACTACTCAACAATGAAAAGAACAGAACTACTCAATACACACAATAATACAGATCGATCTCAAAGTCTTTTACTGAATGAAAGAAGCTAGATAGAAACAAAAGGAACTGTATGATTCCATTTAAATAACATTCTGGAAAAGGAAAAACTATAGGGACAAAAATCAAATCAGTGGTCGCCAGGAGCTGAGGCTGGGGAGAGGGCTAGATCCAATCATAAGGGAACTTTTTAGGATAAACAATATTTTCTATCTTGACTGTGGTAGTGGTTACATGAGTATATATTTGTCAAAAACCATAAAACTGTGCATCTAAAAAGAGTGAACTACATCTAAATCATACCTCAATATATCTGACCAAAAAATATTTTGGGAGATCAGGAAATTCCTTATTTCATCTTTGAAGAACCAATATAATATACTGTTGTTTCTCTATAACTTTTTAAAAAAAATAAACCTAAATTGAAAAACATACAGCATTATCTAAATTCAAGTTGGTATTAAAGAAAGCAATGCAGAAAGCAGTTCTAACTCTGAAAATACATTTCTCTATTTTACTTTTAAACTAAAACTGAGCTTTTCTAAACTTTTTTAAACAAACATAAAACAATGATAGTGAAAAATTGTTTTCAAATACTTTTTCAATACTTTTTCAAATACTTTTTTAAACAAACATAAAACAATGATAGTGAAAAATGTAAAACACAAAAGTTGTATATACCATAAAATTATTTAAAATCTCCTAAACATAGAATAAAAGCCTAGCAGAGACTATCAAAACAGCAGGGAGGAGGAATGAAAATTCACCCATCAGATACAATGTGTACTAATGGTGGTGGTTACAGCTTAAGTCACTTCTTTACAACTATACAGAGCAGCCATGTAACCAAAAACCATGTGTACCATTAAAGCTAACGAAATAAAATAAAGAGAAAAAAAATCACACTGTACCCCATAAATATGTACAACTATTAAGCAAAACTTGTTTAAAAAGGAACCAATGTACACTTTTGTAGACATTAAATCCTTATCAAAAAAATAAGTGCCTCAATATGTGATGCACATACTTTTAACAATATAAAATAACTGAGCCAGGTGCAGTGGCTTGTGCCTGTAATCCCAGCACCGTGGGAGGCTGAGGCAGGAGGATTGCTTGAGTCCAGAAGTTCGAGACAAGCCTGGGCAACATACAGAAACCTGGTGTCTACAAAAAATCAAAAATTAGCCAGGCATGGTGGCACACTCCTGTACTCCCAGCTACTCAGGAGACTGAGACAGAAGGACTGCCTGAGCCCAGAAGTTTGAGGCTGCAGTGGACCATGATAGCGCCACTGCACTCTAGCCTGAGCAACAGAATGAGACCCGACTCAAAAAATAATATAATAATTGATACCGACACTCATAGTCTTTAGATGATCACCATTATCCAGGATACTCTGTTGCTTTATAGAAGTCTCATTTGCTATTTTGCTGTTAGAAAGCATTCTACTGGGTAAAATTTCCTGTAGAATATGTGTATAATGCACAGATCTTTTTACTTTATTTTCACATTTTGTCTACTTCAGTGACTGAGAAAAAAAATTTAAATGTAAATATTCAAAATAAAAGCCTTGACTTTGCATAATTCCTTATCCAAAGTTTTTTTGGCCAGGCATGGTTGCTCATGCCTATAATCCCAGCACTTTGAAAGGCTGAGGCAGGCAGACTGCTTAGCCTAGTAGTTTGAGATCAGCCTGGGCAATTTAGGGAGATCTGGTATCTAACAACAACAACAAAAAAATTCTCAAACATTAGCCAGGCGTGGTGATATACACCTGTAGTACTAGATATTTAAGAGACTGAGGTGGAAGGATCACTTGTGCCCAGGAGTTTAAGGCTGCAATGACCTGTAATCATGCCACTGCATGCCAGTTTGGATGACAGAGTAAGACCCTAACAAAAAAAAAGAAGTTTTTAAAATTCCTTTAACAGAACAAGTCAACTTGAAAATTACTGGAATAAAAATATTGGTAATTATCTTAAAGCCTAGTATTTGTTCATGCTTCCGTAATATTTACCATTTGGAAGGCAACAGCAATCTTCAAGTTAAATTTGTACGCTATACCTGCAGTTCCTGGAATATAATATTTATTGGATGAAGGACTGAAAACAAATGACAAACAAACAAAAAAAAATAGTAGCCGGGCTCGGTGGCTCAGCCTGTAATCCCGCGCCTTTGGGAGGCTGAGGTGAGTGGATTGCCTGAGCCCGCAGATTCGAGACCCACCTGGGCAGCGAGACCTCATCTCTACAATAAATCAAAAAATCAGCCGGGCATGGTAGCGCATGCCTGTAATTCCGGCTACTCGGAAGGCGGAGGCGGAAGGATCACCGGAGCCCAGCAGGCAAGGCTGCGGTGGCCGGAAGCGGCCACTGCACTCCAGTCTGGGCGACGGAGTGAGACGCCAACTCAAAATAAATAAATAAATAAATAAATAAATAAAAATAGTAAGAGTAGTCTATGTTTGGATAAGACTATGAATGATTTATTCTCCTTTTTCTACTCATATATAATTTTCTGAATTCTGGAGTAGCAAGTATTTTCACAATGGCAAGCATTTAATTTATTTGGATACTATGATTACCTGAAATTCAGTTTAATTAATGTTTGAGCAATTTTAAAAAAAGATACTTAAAAACACAAATAGGGCCGGGCACGGTGGCTCAAGCCTATAATTCCAGAACTTTGGGGCGTCAAGGTGAGAGGACTGCCTGAGCTCGCGAGTTCAAGACCAAGCTGGGCAACATGGTGAGACCTCGTCTCTACAATAAATAAAAAAAAAAATTAGCTGGGTGTGGTAGCACACACCTGTAGTTCTGGCTGCTTGGAAAGGTGAGGCAGAAGAATCACCTGAGTCCAGTGGGTCAATGCTGGGGTGGCGGTGAGCGTGACACTGCACTCCAGCCTGGATGACGGAGTGAGACTCCAACTCACACACACACAAAAACCAAACAAACAAAAAACACAAATCAAGGTTCTCCATAGCAAATTAAGTGAGCTCTAAGTATTTCTAATATCTTGATCTATAAAAAAACAGAAATGTAAGAACAAATCTAATAAGGAAATGCATATTGTGCAAGCATCAGCAATCAACAAAGCATCAGATTATAGCTATGTGGAAACTACTTTTACAACCCTTAGGTCAAATAGGTATTTTTATTTATTTATTTTTAGTTAAAAAAAAATTTTTTTTTGTAGGGCAGTCCCTTTGGGTCCCCTCCCGCTGTGGGAGCTTTTCTGTCCTCTCAATAAATCTTGCTCTCTCGAAAAAAAAAAATTTTTTTTTTTTTTGTAGAGGTTGGGTCTATGTTACCCAGGCTGGTCTCAAATTCCTGGCCTCAAGTGATCCTCTCACTTCAGCCTCTAAAAGTGCTGGGATTACAGGCATGAGCTACCATGCCAGGTCCTCAAATGGGTATTTAATAACAAATAAATAAAACAAAACATCCTCTAGCAAATAGCGCTTATTCAAAAGAATAGACATAATTTTAATTAGATTAGGTTACAACAAATCTGTTTTGACATATTAACAATAGTCTTTAAGGAGATTGTCATACAAATCTTCAAACCCAGAACAGAAATATCAGCCCAACATCATTAGCATGTTCTGAACAAATTGTAACTGATTGGTAAACTTTTGTCCTGAAAATAACTAAGATGGATCAGTACTGAAAACAGCATTTATCCTTTTGGCTAAATAAATCAGCATACAAATTCACACATATATATGAGATATCAAAATGTATCCAGTGGTACCCATTTCTTATATAAACCTAGTAATATTAATGTAATAATGCTAGTCCTACTTACTGTCAAACTGCCCCAATGAATTTCTTTAAAATAATCCAGCTGGAATGAGTAGGGGTAGATACAGATGAGAATGACCATATGTTGATCACTGTTGAATCTGAGTAATGGGTAAATGGGAGGTTATTTTACTATTCTCTTTATTTTATGTATGTTTAAAAAATGCCCAAGTGTTCCAGTGAAATCCTTATTTTTGTTTTAATATAATAATTCAACAGATGGAACAACCAGTAAAAAACAAATTTTAATCTCTACTTAAACATTTTTGCAGCTAGTATAATTGTATTAAACATTTGGAGGGAAACAATAACTTATGCTTTGTTATTATATCAGGCCTAACTCACTACCTTTAGACATTATGTCAAAGATTTTCATGGGGTGTTAACTGAAGCAAAACAGGACAAAAATGGGTGAGAATCACAACTTTTTAAAGCAGAGAAATGGGATGAAGAGGAAAATAAAGTAATGCTCATAAGAAAAAAGAGAAAACATTTTACATTGTAAGCCAAAATAGTCCTAGTATACTAACAAATCAAGATAACTGAACAAGAGAGTCAAGTGGAATCTAATATGCAACTGATTAAGGCAAAAGGAAAAGAAAGTTAATTTTTTAGTTCACTATAATTAAGAAAGCACTAAAGTTACTTGAGCTATTTATATGTTTAACTAAAGACAAAATACCCTTTAAAAAACTAGAATTATTAATAAGAAATGAGCTATTTTGAAATATCAACTTACTTTAGAAAACTTAAGATTTTTTTAGTAACTAAATTAATTTTTAGAATAAAAAAGCTGACTCAATTTAGCACATAAAAGTGCTTTATTTTCAGATAACAAGTGCTAAAATGATACATCAATTATCTCTGAACTTAAGTTTGAATATTTTCATGATATAATTTTTTTTTTTTTTTGAGTTGGAGTCTCACTCTGTCACCCAGACTGGAGTGCAGTGGCTGCTCCCGGCCACCGCAGCCTTGACCTGCTGGGCACCGGTGATCCTTCCACCTCAGCCTTCCGAGTAGCCGGAATTACAGGCACGCGCTACCACGCCCGGCTGATTTTTTGATTTATTGTAGAGATGAGGTCTCACTGCCCAGGCGGGTCTCGAACCCGCGGGCTCAGGCAATCCACTCACCTCAGCCTCCCAAAGGCGCGGGATTATAGGCTGAGCCACCGAGCCCGGCTATGATATAATTTTTATATCAGGCCGGGCATGATGGCTCAAGCCTGTAATCCTAGTACTTTGGGAGGCTGAGGCGAGAGGATTGCCTGAGTCCAGGGATTCGAGACCAACATGGGCAACTTGGTGAGATCTTGTCTCTACAATATATCAAAAAATTAGCCGGGCAGCATGCGCCTGTAGTTCCAGCTACTTGGAAGGTGGAGGCAGAAGGATGGGCAGAGCCCAGCAGGTCGACGCTGGGGTGGCTGTGAGCGTGCCACTGTACTCCAGACTGAGTGGTAGAGTGAGACGCTGACTCAAAATAATAATAATAATAATAATAATAATAATAATAATAATGATGATGTTTATATATCATCCTAAAAGTGACCATAGGTATTAGCCAAAAGTACTCACAAGTCAATACAGCGTTTTTCTGTTCTTAATATAAAATGGGCCTTGAGATTTCTTGGTTAACATATAATGTCGATACAAATTTAAGAGTTATTTTTACAAAATCAGCAGAGGAAATTAGGAAAGATCTTGTTAAAAGCAAAATCCTATATCACCAATTTTTTTTATTTTTCTGGAAACAGGATAGGTAAACCACTCATTAGATGAGCAAGGAAGTACCCTAAAATGACAATTTTACTTTCTTGATGTTTAAAGTCAGATTTCTTTCCTGTTAGAAGCCCAAAATAAATATTTACATAGGGACCACTCTCATGCACAGCAACTTGTAGGAGTGGCAGGGATGACTGTACTGCTCGGCAGCCACGCTGGTAAAAAATATTTACATAACTACGCGCTTCCAGGAAAACCTTTTCATACTTAGTTATTTCATGAGTGCAGAGAGCTCAATATAAACAAATGTTCTAATTTATCCTCATACTACATCATTTCAACACTACAGATGTTGTTCAAGCTAAACCAAATTAACAACAACAAAATAATCTAGCTTTCCTCTAAGAGGGAAGTATGATCTCTTTTTAAACTTTCATAGCATGTATCTTTGTTTTTCTTAAAGTACTAATCTCCCATCTCATATTATTCATTTCTGCACATGTTCTTTTTCAAGTTTAAGGAGAAAAGCAGCTATTATTGTTATCTAAAATATCAATGTGCCTTGTTCTTTGTTGAATATGAAAGTAGAATTTTAATAACTCAGTATGTTGCAATGGAAAGCAAAGCTTCCTTAACGTTTAACCTTTTCAGGGCCATCAACAACTTTGAGAATCTCCTGAAAACAATGGACCTTTTTCCCCCCAGAAAATGGTACACAGGCAATTTTGAATATAATCCTGGGTATTTCCTAAAGCCCTTAAGAGGTCCAAGGACCCCAGTTAACAATCACTGGCACATGAAATACCAATAGTCAATCTGTTCTTCAAGTGAAGAGAACAGGGTTAAAAAGAGGGTGTCCAAGTTCATCAGTTAGGCTACTCCCATGCTAGACCAAAAAGACAAGAACCAGGCACCAATCGACTATCTAGCTACAAGAAAACCAGTCAACCAAAACAAACAAACCAAAAATTCTCTTCAGGAAAATGAATAGCCTCAGAGAAGAGAACATTTTCCAGTATCAAGGAATTCCCTATTTCCCCAAGTGTTCTCTGCTGAGTCTGGACAGTTCGTAAGTCCTGTCTAAATACACGGATCTCCCAGTCAGGTTTTTAATTGCTTCATTCTTAGCTATAAGCGGACACTAAGGGATACTATGCATTTAAAGAAAGCCTTACACATAAAAGAAACATAAGTCAAAAGAAGAAAAGATCTTGAAAAGAAGAGATAATCCAGGCAACAGAGGTAGGGGAGGGAACACAACACCTCTTCCACTAGCAATGAAACTTCCAATAAGTATCCTCAGAGATATCTAAGAAAATAACACATCTGAAAACAAGTAAATGGTGTTACTGGGGGAAAATAACAAGCAATAAATAAGAGCTCTTGACATTTAAAGTTATTGCTAAAGTTTAAAAATTCAACAGAAAAGGTTCAAAGGTAAATGTCAAGGATATTTCCCAGAATGTAGAAGAGAGTGTAACAGAAAAGATTGAATACACATACACAAGCAATGAACAATCCAATAATGAAATTAATAAAACAATTCCATTAGTATGAGTACAAAAAAATACTTATGAATAAATTTGACATAGGAATTCAGAGCTGGGTGTGGTGGTTCCCAACACTTTGGGAGGCAGAGATGAGAGGATGGCTTGAGCCCAGGAGTTTGAGACCAGCATGGGCAATATAGGGAGACCCTGTCTCTATAAAAAATTAGCCAGGTGTGGTGGCGTGTGCCTGTAGTCCCAACTACTTGGGATACTCAGGTAGAAGGGTCACCTGAGCCCAGGAGATCAAGGCTGGGATAAGCACTTCAGCCTGGGCAACAGAGTAAGATCCCAGCTCTAAGTAAATAAATACAAATAAAAAATAAATACAAGACTTGCGTATTGAAAACAATAAAATATTGTTGGAAAAATTAAAGAAAATCAAAATAAAAGACACATGTTCATAAATCAAAAGACATAATACCTAGCCAGGCTGTTAGTGCATGCCTGTAATTCTAGCTACTTGGACAGCTGAGGCAGAAGGATCGCCTGAACCCAGAAGGTCGAGGCTGCGGTGGCCATGAGCGTGCCACTGCACTCCAGCCTGGGAGATGAAGTGAGACTCCAACTCAAAAAAAAAAAAAAAAAAAAAACATAATACCACTAAGATAGCAATATAGTATTTCCTAAATTGATCTACAGATTCAACACAATCCCTATCAAAATCTTAGCTGGCAACACCAAAGTCACAATCTATGAAAGAAATAACTGATAAGCTGGACTTTACTGAAATTTAAAACTTCTGCTTTGCAAAGTTGACAAGTCATAGACGAGGAGAACATTTCTTCAAAGAACTCACCTGATAAAGGACTGTTAACCAAAGGATACAGAGAACTTTCAAAATTTAATAAGAAAATAAACAACCCAATTAAAAAATGGGCCCAAAACCTTAAACTCCTCACCAAAGATGACACACACATGGCAAATAAGCATAAGAAAAGATGTTCCCTATCATATGTCATTAGAAAACTGCAAATTAAAACAATGAGATACCACTACACACCTATTAAAATGATAGAAATCCAAAACACTGACAACACCAAATGCTGGAGAGGACGCAGAGCAACAGCAGCTCTCATTCACCGCTGGTAGGAATGCAAAATGGTACAGCCACTTTGGAAGACAGTTTGGCAATTTCTCACAATACTAAACATACTCCTACCCTATAATACAGCAATTATGCTCCTTAGTATTTGCCCAAATGAGGTGAAAACTTATGCCCACACAAACACCTGCATATGGATGTTTATGGCAGCTTTATTCATAACTACCAAATCTTGAAAGCAATCAAGATGTCCCTCAATAGATGAATGGATAAACTATGGTATATCCACACGTATCAGTGAGTGGAGCATTAATGGGTAAGTACAGTCATACAAGACATTAATCAGTGATAAAAAGAAATTAGTTATCAAGCCATAAAAAAACATGAAGGAAACTCAAGCTAAGTGAAAAGAAGCCATTCTGAAAAGGCTACGCTCTGTATGATATTCCAACTATGTGACACTGTGGAAAAGGCAAAACTACAGACAGTAAAAAAAGATCCTTGGTTGCTAGAGGATCAGAGAGTGGTAGGGAGGGATGAATAAGTTGGCACACAGAGGATTTTTAGGGCAGTGAAACTATTCTGGATGATTCTGTAATGGCAGAAACATGACATTATGCATCTGTCAAAAACCATAGAAAAGTACAACACACAGTGAACCCTAGTGTAAAGTATAAATTTTAGTTAATAGCAGTTCCTCAAAATGTTAAACACATAGTTAACATATGACTGACCCAGCAATTCCACTCCTAGTGTATCGGGAATTTCAAATTTCAGAGCTGTTTTGATTACTTTAGATTTTAAAGGTTAAGTTTAGAAACTTCAATTGAGTTCAGTTTAACACAGAAACCACTTGAATTTAAAAGCGCACATTTTTATTTCTCCCCTTTCACTGCTTCGAATCTAGTAACTGTTACTAGTACTGACGGGAACACAAGCATCTGCATTGTGCCCCAATAAGCAGGAGACACACAAAAAAACTGAATGCCCCTGGAGAAGCCTCTGCCAAAACTAGTTAAGAAATGAGTTCTGTTGAAACTCCCTAAAACCCCAAGAATGTATCTGTTCCCTTACTCCTTAAATAACAACTGCTTTCTTTTATGCCTTTGAATCAAATTTATATGTAGTGTTAATTATTAGCTAAGTCTTGTGAACCAAAACTCCTGGTATAAGGGAAGAACTGTAACCGACAGGGAAGTACACAGTCCCAAATTGTTTAAAGCCATCGTACCCTGAAAGAATGGAAGGACTGATGCAATCTCAACACTGGCTTATGTCAGCAACAGCTTGAGATCTAAACTCTGATTTAGATACACAGCATCTAAAATTGATCAATCTGATTAGAAAAGAACTAAATAATGGTCACAAGACATGTAATTACTATTAATCAACAGTTAAAATAGATAAGACAAAGTTTATTTTACTATAAATACTGCTTTAAGCAGGCCCTAGAAAATATACTGAACCTGTCTCCCTGAATTCTAAATTCAGAATAAACCTTTTTTTCTCCCAGTTTTCTGCCTCTCATATCTCAATGATTGTGAGAGTGTTGTATCAAATGACAACACGACATATATACTCAAGAGAAATTAAAAGATATGTCCAGCTGGGCATGGTGGCTCAACCCTGTAATCCCAGCACTTTGGGGGACTGAGGTAAGAGGATTGCCTGAGCCCAGGGGTTTGAGAGCAGCCTGGGCAATTTGGTGAGACCTCATCTCTACAATAAAAATGAAAAAATTAGCCAGGCATAGTAGTGGTGCCTGTAGTTCCGGCTACTTGGAACGTTGAGGCGGAAGGATTGCCAGAGCCCAGCAGGTCGACACTGGGGTGGCCATGAGCATGCCACTGCACTCCAGCCTGGGCAATGGAGTGAGACTCCTACTCAAAAAAAAAAAAAGTCCAAAAAACAGTGGAATCAACTTGGCAATGTAATAATGGAAAGTTGTAAGACAGCTTTTACCAAACCTAGACTGCAATTAGTTAAGGTTGGAAACATTAAGACTGAAACCTCCATGTGGAAAGAAAAAAACAGATTAAGAACTTAAAACAATATATGGTGTTAATGATTGATGATTCAAGACAAGAAATACTGATTAGGAACTCAAGAAAAACAAAATCATTCAAGAAAGGAAATGTAATCATAGTACCTTGTGACTCTACAGCCAACAATATTTATATAGTTATTATACTCTAAACCTGGTTTATTGGTTATTAATTTTAGAATATAACTGTAAATAATGCATGAAAGATTCAAATACATTTACAAAACAGAAATAAAGTTAGTAATTACTGATAGTGCACTTATCTGATAGAGCACTTATGTGCCAGGCATTATTCTAAGTAATTTAGCCTAATCCTCACAATAGCCACACAAGATAGGAATGGTTATTATCACTGTTATAGAGGAGGAAATTGAGGCATTGAGAGATTAACTAACTTGCCCAAGGTCATACAGCTAGTAATTGGCAGACTGGATTCAAATTCAGATAGTCTGGTTTCGCTCTTAATCAATCAGTATACAGATATTAACAGCATTGAAAGAATACAGATATTAACAGCATTGAAAATATAAAAGTACAGGTTTTCTCCACAGAGTTTGACATTCATAGATTTTGATGCAGCCCATCAGATGCCATGCCAAGAGTAAAAATTTCTGAGGGCAGTATTCACAAATGTAAGGAAAAAAGTCTGATTTCTTTTCTATAACATTAATCATGGTAGATTCATATGATCTCCCAAAACTGTTTGGAGCCCTAATAAACACTCCCTTTAGATTCCCTAAAGACATTAAATTCTTCTTAAAACTTTATTATAGTCTGTCTCATTGCTAAAAGAAAATGTTAAAAGGAGTGGGGTTATTAACATTCTCCTCTTACATCAGGAATGTAGGCATAGTAACTCTAGTTATAGAACAGAAAGGCTTAAACATATTGAAGAAATTGAAAAGGAAACCAAAAGATAAACTTAAAACAGTGATACAACTGTGGCACGGCAGGGGCTGGGAAGGAGATGATAATGAACTATGATCTGATCTATTCTAGGCAATTGCCTTTAGATTATATATATCTCTTAATGGCTCAATTTCCTCATCTATAACATAGCAATAATAACCATACCTATTTTGTGTGGCTATTGTGAGGATTAGGTTAAGTTACTTAGAGTACTGCCTGGCAAAAAAGTGCTCTATCAGATAAATGCTCTATCAGTAATTACTAACTTTATCACATATCTAAAACTGATAAATCAAGAAATAGTAATATAAGCATATTATTTATTCATATGGCTAAAAATTACTAACAGAGGTTAATAGAAGCAGTTAATAGATTAAAAATAGTTCTCCCCGAGTAACAGAACAAGGAGAAAGGAGAATTAGGTGAAGATAATTATTTTTTCACTATGTATCCTTCTATGAATTTATTACTTTGATTTTTTAAAAAGACTATTTGACACATAATCATTGATTTCTTTCTTCAAAACTGTGTAGAACCACATGGAAGCTTTGCGATCACCTGGCCAGCCAATTCATTTTACAGTTTATATGTAGTAGATCGTACTTTCCACACAGAAGGCCACACAACTATAGTCTATCCACATGCTCTCCTTAAAATATGACACTGTAGCTCCTCCATCTAGAGGTGGGGCCTACATTCCCTCCATTTAAATAAATCCAGGTGGGCCTGCTGGAGAGATCATAGAGAGACTACAGAGAGAGTGACAGACAGAAACATACAGAGAGAGTGTGAAAGGAAGAAGGGGATAGAGAGAAGAGGAAGGGGAAGGGGAAGGGAGAAGCATAGCCAAAGGATCTTCCTAACCCAAGTGTCAGATTCATCAGTGAGCCCTTCAGATTTCCATGCCCAATACTTGTCACTAGTCACAGGTAGCTATTTAAATTTTAATTGAATAGAATTTTAAAAATCAGAGTTTAAATCATATTAGTCACATTCAAGTGCTCAAAAGCCACATGTGGCTAGTCTCTTTACTCCACTGGACAGGGTAGATGCAGATGTTTTTTTCTTCATCACACAGGCTCTATCAGATATATGCTCTTTCAGATAATTCCAGCCTCTAGCCTTCAAGCTGCCCCCTCTAATGCCAAGTGGAACAGAGATACACTATCCCACTGAGCCCTGCTTAGAATGCGAATTTGTGAGCAAGATAAATGTGGCTGTTTTCACCCACTGATGTTTGGGGTGGTACATTACACTGTCATAGTAAGAGGAGCGCACAGAAACTAAAGCTCAAAATGTGAAATAATCTGCTCAAGGTCAAGAGTCCACAAACCAGGTAAATGGTGGGACTACTTATATCTCGCTTCAATGTCCAATAAGTTTTGTGAATAAATATACAAGAAAATCCTCAATATTTAAGCCTTCTATATTTTTAACCCCAAGTACTCTATCACTGTCACCAAGAGTTGTGTCCACTATTCCAGAAAGAAGTTTGATGTTTCCTGGCTCTGAAGGAACAAGAATCTCAGAAATGTCAGCATTCATGAATTAGTGACAAAACAAGTCCTAGCGTTTTCATTTATTGGAATCATCACTTGTGTTAGGTGAAGTTCCATTTAATCTATTCCAGTTTTTACACTAATACAGTGCTTTTTGAAGTATCTGGAAGTCTTAAAATTTTTTAAAATTAAAAAGTCAAGCAAAAAAACATTAAGATTGTTTACCAATATTAACTGACAGCTTTCTCTTTTATTTTATTTTTTTGAGTTGGAGTCTCACTCCGTCGCCCAGGCTTGAATACAGTGGCACACACTCCGCCACCCCAGCGTTTACCTGCTGGACTCCAGTGATCCTTTCGCCTCAGCCTTCCAAGTAGCTGGAACTACAGGCACACGCTACCACACCAGGCTAATTTTTGGTTTTTTTTATTGTAGAGACGAGGTCCTGCCAAGTTGCCCAGGCTGGTCTCAGCAATCCACTCACCTCGGCCTCCCAAAGTGCAGGGATTACAGGCTGAGCCACCAAGCTCAGTCAGCTTTCTTTTTTAAATACTCCCTTACAAAGCAAGGTATTTTAAATGAAGTACAATTCTTAATCATTTGATCTAATGCAAGTTATAAACTTAGAGGGTCAACAAATAATTTGGGATTTAAGAGAATGTCCACCTAACATGAATATAGCAAATGTCACAAGACTTTATTTTGAATAATGAATAATTATGCTATATTAAAATCAGGAAGGTAGCAAAGACTCCTCATCTGACAACACAAAGCTGAACATCATATGCAAATGACAAAATTTCCAGCCAGCACAAGCCTAAGCAGACATGCCACATAAAAATTTCAATGTAAAAAGTTAGAAAATTAAAGAATTACTGTTAAGTCAGGCATGGCGGCTCACCTATAATACTAGCACTTTGGGAGGCTGAGGCAAGAGAATTGCTTTAGCCTAGGAGTTTGAAACCTGTCTAGGCAACATAACGAGACATCATTTCCACAAGAAAAAAAAAAACTAGCCGGGTGTGGTAGTGCACATTTGTAGTCCCAGCTACTCCAGAGGCTGAGGTGACAGACAACTTAAGTCATAGAAGTTGAGGCTAGCCGGGCTCGGTGGCTCACCCTGTAATCCTGCGCCTTTGGGAGGCTGAGGTGAGTGGATTGCCTGAGCCCGCGGGTTTGAGACTCGCCTGAGCAACTTGGCGAGACCTCATCTCTACAATAAATCAAAAAATCAGCCGGGTGTGGTAGCACATACCTGTAATTCCGGCTATTCGGAAGGCTGAGGCGGCAGGATCGCCGGACCCCAGCGGGTCGAGGCTGCGGTGGCCGGGAGCAGCCACTGCACTCCAGTCTGGGCGACAGAGTGAGACGCCAACTCAAAAAAAAAAGAAGTTGAGGCTACAATGAGCCGTGATCGTGCCACTGCACTCCAGCCTAGGTGACAGAGTGAGACACAACTAAAAAAAAAAAGATTGTTAATTTTTAAATTGTAATATGGGTCTAATAGCTATTTCTAAAGAGTTCTTAGAGATACATATTAGAGTTATGAATAGAACAGGATCAGGTATTTGCTTGAAATTAAAACACAGCTGGGGGGTGGTATAGGACAATACAAATGAAATAAGGGTAACCATGAGGCTATAACTACTGCAGCTGCTCATGGGTGGTCCATTATATGCCCTCTATTTATACTTCAAAATGTCCACAGCAAAAAAGCTAAAAACCAACCAACAAACTAACTTCTCTAGATAAATGGCTTAGTTTAAAATGCAAAGTAAGGATTATCAGAGTAAGAAATGGGGACAACTAGAATTTCAACTAGCAAGAAGGACTAAAATGTAAGAAACAGTCACAAAATACCTCTGATCTATAAAAATAATCATCATGGCCGGGCTCGGTGGCTCAGCCTGTAATCCCACGCCTTTGGGAGGCTGAGGTGAGTGGATTTGCCTGAGCCCGCGGGTTCAAGACCTGCCTGGGCAGCGAGACCTCATCTCTACAATAAATCAAAAAATCAGCCGGGCGTGGTAGCGCATGCCTGTAATTCCGGCTACTTGGAAGGCTGAGGCGGAAGGATCGCCGGAGCCCAGCAGGTCGAGGCTGTGGTGGCAGGGAGCGGCCACTGCACTCCAGTCTGAGTGACAGAGTGAGACTCCAACTCAAAAAAAAAAAATCATCATCATCATCACTCTAGTACATATACACAGTTTCTCTCAAGTGAGGATTACAGTCAAGTTAGCTGACATACATCACATATAATGCTAATGTGTGTGGTCACTGAATTTCTGTGCATACAGCCAATAACTGGAAGGGAGGCTGACAAAGACAGACACACAAAAGGCAAAGACTGCTGAGGGTCTAATAGAATGGGAAAAGAACAGCTACATAAGACATGAAGTTTACTAACAACTATCACACCTTTTGGAGAGTAACTTCTGGTATGTTCAGTGGAAAGGCCATGGGCTTTGAAGTCAAACAGAGACCAAGTTCCACAACCATTTACTAGCTATATGAACTCAGCCAAATTACTTAGCCTCATTATCTCCTCAGAAAAATGAGAGTAGTAGCTATATTAAGAGGCTTGCCTTGATACTTAGAAGAGAGATAATTTCCAAGTGTCTTGGAAGCATATTCTCCAATCACAGTCAACAATTTGCAGGCAACCTTAGGTGAGACTGAGCCAGAACCACCTGTCTAAACTGCTCCCAGATTCTGGACCCTCAAAAACTCAATGAGATAATACATGTTTATTGCATTAAATGACTGTTTTAGGGTAACTTGTAACATAGCAATAGATAACTAATACATTATTCTTAGGGTATAATTCTTCTACTATTTGACCAGTTACATTTGTTTCTAAATACAGTCATTGAGCCTCTTTGCTATGTTAACTATATTACAAAAGAGAGTCCTTTAATTCATCTGAATAGAGTGCTCATTACCTTGTAATGGCATGTTTATAAAGCAGGATATTACACTCAGTATTGAACTTCTTGAATCTGACCTTGCCTACATGCAAGAGGATCGTGAGGGTAAAAATCCAGACCATGTATCACGATTTAGTACCCCGAGAACCCACTAATATTCAGACCTTACACTACATTATACATACACCCTATATCTGTATATAAACATAATAGTTCTGTTTTACAATATATTTTAATAGTAATAAAAGGATTCTTAGTCCTACCTGAATGAGGCATTTGCTCACATCACTAGCACAGAGAGCTTTGTTGCAGCTCAGTGACATAGGGAGCCACATCAAGAACATCATCAGGACGGCTAAAGTAAACACAACAACGTATTGTGACTTCATGGTTCTTCAAAGAAGACAATCAGTAGCTCCCAGGAAGCTAAACAAACAAACAAAACAAATTTAACTTAAAGGCAAGTGCTAAGGTAAAAACAAATAAAAAATGAAAAGCAAAACATAAACCAAGACTCATTGTTTGGGCCAAAAGACTTTTGAGAGATCATTTAAAGATCATCCTCAATGAAAGATTACTTAAACATTCAAAAAATAAACTATAATTTTATGTTATAATGTCTTCATAGTCATCTTCAAGACCTACAATACTGAAATTTCTCGGATAACCCAGAAATGGTAACTGTAGATATATCTAAACCCTCGGTAACCTAAGAGTAAAATATCAGGTAAAATAACTAATTTCAATACTAATTTACTACTAGCAATTTTGGTTTTAGGTCCATTACTCAACTTTAAGCTCATATAAAAACTATGAATACCATATTATAATTTAAAAGCACTTAATTATTTAATTCTTAGAATCAAAACAAATTTTCAAATGGAAATTATTCTAGTGATTATTTAGCCACAATAAAGCAGCTCAAAGAAAGCAGAGTCCACAGAGTCACTCCTTAAATAATTGAGTAAATAACAAAGAGGACAGTAAATTATTGAGCACATTAAGAACTCTAGATAATGCAGAAAGATGTGAAGATATTCTTTTAATTCTACTAGTACCACACATTCTTAAAAATTATTAAGATGCCACAGTTCAAATGAAAAAAAAAACTAGCACAAATCCTAACAGGAGTTAAACGGCCAATATGGTTTTTAACTTTAAGTAAGAGAAAATATTTCTCCACCCCAAATATAATCAATTAAAATAAATGACTACTGATGTAAGAGGGATAAGGGGTGGGTTTGTGGGGCCTTTATGGTTATTCTACATTTTTATTCTAAGTTCTGCGAAGCGCAACAAAAGAATAGCAGTGAGAAGGTGAAAAGAATAAAGGGCTTAGTACGGGCATGGCATGATTGTTTGGAAAGAGAAAGCCCTGGCGATCGGATGACGGCCCACAGCGCATTCCCTGAAGACCGTTAGTAACCCAATTTTCTAACTCATTTAACAACACATACCAAGCCGGGTGACTTCTGGAGACACCAGCACTTGTGGAGGCCAAAGAAGGAATTTTGAAAACGGATGGTTCCGGAGCTAGCCTTCATTCTACAACCACGAAAACCGGGAGTTTTCTCCCCATCTTCTGTGGCTGCCTTCTGAGTGTTCGACAAATTCGTCTTGCTTCCAAAATCTAAACTGGGAAAGCATTCCAGCAACTAAGACTACGTCCAAATCAGGTCACAGGCCTAGGTACAGGGCTTGTTTTTCTCGAAGAAGAGGAAACAATGCCACGCCACAACAATCGTCCTCTCCCGTATCACCGCCAGTTTCTCCCAGCCCGGGACGGGCAGTCCCCACAGGAGCCGGCACTGACAGCGGTCGGGGCAGACGCGGAACCTTTGCAGAGCCGGACCAGCGTCCCGGACGCGCCGGACGCCCGGGAAGGCGACTCCCCTCGGCCGGTTCCCGGCTCCCCTCGGCCCCACCGCCCCGGCCCGGCCGACGCGGCTGCAGAGGCTGCAGCGAGGGCCGCGGGGATGCGCCGGCTCGCGGGGCCCGGGCCCGCCCTCCCGCCGCACCCCCACCTAGTCCTCCGCGCAGCCTGGCCCACCGCCGCCGCCCGGGCCGCCAAAGGCCTGTCGGCGCCCGCCTCACCCCTCAGTCCGCGCCCCCGGCCACAAAGGCCGCACCGCCACCCCCCGGCCGCTCCCGCTCACCGTGCGTCGCGGCCCCGCGAGGCCGCCTGCCCCTCGTCCCCCGGCGGGTCGGCCGAGCCCGGGGAGCGCCGCGGCTCTGCCTCCGCCGTCCCCTCCGCGCCGCGCCGCGCCCTCGAGACTCGGAGACCTTAAATAGACAGGCCGGCCCGCAGCCTTCCTCCTGACTCCGCGCTTCCAGCCCCAAGCGCCCGACCACTCCTCCGCTCTCGCTCGGGTCCCGCAGCCGCCTGCTCCTGCCAGGCGTCTCTCGCTCCTCGGCGCTTCGTCAGCACGCACGCCCCGGCCTCAGCCCCGCTCCCTCCCTCCCCGGCTCCGCCCCTCCCTCCCCGGCCCCGCCCCTCCCTTCCCCGGCCCCGCCCCTCCCTTCCCCGGCCCCGCCCCTCCCTTCCCCGGCCCCGCCCCTCCCTTCCCCGGCCCCGCCCCTCCCTTCCCCGGCCCCGCCCCTCCCTTCCCCGCCTCTCCTTCCGGCCACGCCCCCAGGTGAATCCCCACGGGCCCAGCCACGCGGTTTCCCGGCGTGCACCTCGGCGTCCCAGCCTCCAGTGCCTTGGGAGGGCAGCCTGCCAGTCCCGCCTGTCAGATCCCTTCTCTGAGCGTTTCTGCTGTAGGGTGTTAACCGCAAAAGGTACTAAAGATCAAAGGCTTATTGCGTGCTAGTCGCTGAGCTGAGGATGTGCCTCGTGGTCCAGATGGGTTCATGAACCCTGATACCGACGTGTGAGCGAGCTGGCAACCGCCCTGTTGCAGGGATGCAGGACTGAGGCACGGGGCGGGGAGTGGCCTATCTCATTCCGAGGAGAGGGGCACTGGAGCCCCTCCTTGAAGTAAGAGGCAGGATTTATTACAATGCAGGTTTCTGGAATCGACCTCAGGCCTGCTGATAAGGATCTCCAAGGGTAGAGCCTTGGGACTTCATTCAGCAATGTACTGGAGTTTGCTGAGCCCTTCGTGAGCACCTGGCACCGTGTCTGGAGTTGGGCATCGAGGGGACGGTCCTGGATCCGGGCCTGGAAGGTCACGAGGCCTAGGGAGAAGGTTAGCCCTATGAATGGCTCAGCACGCCTCCCAACCTGGGCAAAGGGCTAGCCAGGCATGTCCCACTCAGACACTCGCTTTAGCCTATACTTTAGAAAAATAGGACTCATCCCGCCAATTGTTAGTACATAGGTAAAGAAGATTGAGAATTGCACTCAGTTCTTTCCCACAACCCTGGGAATTGGCTTTTTGAAGAAGATTTAGAACCCGACATGGTGGTTCACGGCTATAATCCCAGCACTTTGGGAGGCAAAGGCGGGAGGATTGCTTGAGCTCAGGAGTTTGAGATCAGCCTGGGTGACATAGCAAGACCTCATCTCTACAAAAATCAAAAAATTATTTTTATTATTAGTATTATTATTGAGTCGGAATCTTATTGTGTCTGTTGCCCAGGATGGAGTGCAGTGTCACACTCACAGCTCACTGGAGCACAACCTCCTGGGCACAGGCAATTCTTCCACCTCAGCCTCTCAAGCAGCTGGGAATACAGTCATGTGCCACCACGCCCAGCTAATTTTTGACTGTTTTTGTAGAGACAGGGTCTCACTATGTTGCCTATGCTGATCTCAAACTCATGGGCTCAAGCAATCCTCCTGCTTTGACCTCTCAAAGTGCTGGGATTGCAGGCCTAAACCACCAGGCCCGGCCAGAAACAAAAAGAATGGAAATAGCTGATTGGCTGGGGGTTGGATCTCAGGGTTGATGTGAGTCCATTTTTGTACAAGAAGTGTGGGTTTTAAAAATCTGAAAATTATCCTAAATAAATAATTAAGACTATACACAAATTTAAGGATCTTATTCTTGGCATTGTACTGGTTAATTGAATTAGGTAACCAATGAACTAATTCAACCATTAAAAAATTATATTGTGGGTAGGGTGTGGTGGCTCACACCTGTAATTCTAGCATTTTGGGAGGCTTGGGAGGAGGATTGCTTGGAGCCTAGGAGTTCAAGACCAGCGTAGGCAACATAGGGAGACCTCATGTCTTTAAAAAAAAAAAAGATATTATGGATATGGATCAGAGGTTCTCAAACTTTTTGGTCTCAGGATTTCTTTACACTTTAGAAAATTATGGAGGGCTCCAAGGACTTATATGCGCTACATGTATTAATACTTTTGGAATTAAAACTGATAAATTTTTAAAATATGTATTCATTATTTCATTTTAAAATGTCAGGTCCATTATTTGATAACATATTTTATGAAAAATAAGTATAGTGGCCGGGTACAGTAGCACAAGCCTGTAATCCCAGCACTTTGGGAGGCCAAGGCTAGTGGACTGCCTGAGCCCACGGGTTTGAGACCAGCCCTGACAACTTGGCGAGACCTCGTCTCTACAATAAATCAAAAATTAACCGAACATGGTAGCACACACATGTAGTTCCAGCTATTTAGAAAGCTGAGGTGGAAGAATCGCCGGAGCACAGCTGGTCAAGGCTGGGGTGGCCGTGAGCGTGACACTGCACTCCAGCCTGGGCAACAGAATGAGACTTCAACTCAAAAAGAAAAAAAAGAAAAAGAACTCACAGAGGACGTTCTATATTTATATCAGCCTCTGTATTGAAACTATTGCAATATAAATTATGTAACCTCTAGGAGACTTTACTATATTTGTGAAAGAAAAAGAGTGGAAAAGGCAAATAATATCTTAGAATTAAAAATAATTTTGAGCTCATAAGCCCTGGAAAAATGTCTTGGGATCCCTTTCCCCTGCAGGAGTCCCCAGATCGCACCTTGAGAATTAGTGTTGCAGATGAATATTGTTGACATGGAAAGATATTCATAGTATATATAAAAATTTAAATATAGCATATATTTTTAGAATATTTTATTTTATTTTTTTCCTTTTTGAGTCAGAGTCTCACTCCATCACCCAGTCTGGAGTGCAGTGGCACACTCATAGTCACCCCAGCCTCGACTTGCTGGGCCCAGCCTTGACTTGCTGGGCTCCAGCAATCCTTCCACCTCAGCCTTCCAAGTAACTGGAACTACAGGTACTACCACGCCCAGCTAATTTTTTTATTTCTTGTAGAGACCAGGTTTCACCATGTTGCCCAGGCTGGTTGCAAACCCGCAGGCTCAGACAGTCCTCTTGCTTCAGCCTCCCAAAGTACTGGGATTTCAGGTTTGATCCACCACGGCTGGTTGAATGATTAATTTTTAAAATTATTTGTACAGTTATTTTTAAAGGTCTAGAAAGACAGTCATGGTGTTAGCAGTTGTTACCTCAGTGAAATGGAGTGTTGTTTGTTGTTGATGGTGTTTTTTTCTCTTTGCTCGTCTGCTTTTTCTGATATCTTTGCTTGCATTACCTTGATAATAAGAAAAGTAATTCAGTTATTTTTCATTTAAATTAAAAATCTTCTTTGACAGGTCAAATTGTGGGTGAGTCCTCTGGAGATCAAGTGATTCCATTTCTAGTATTGGCCATTTGGGAGTCTGGGAGCCACAGGGGTCACTGCAGTGGCTGTTTGATTTTACCAGAAGCTTTTATGATCATTGTAGGTGAGAGGATCTTATAGTGCCAAAAAGCTTCTTAGTAGGCTTTGATGAAAAGGTCCAATGTACAGATTTACCAAACCTTCAATCAGATATAGACATGTCAGTGGATGGATGGAGACCCTCAACCAGCCACGAGGGAATGCTATTAGTTTCCTACTGATGCTGTAACAAACTGCCACAAGTTGAGTGGCTTAAAACAACACACATTTATTACCCTAGAGTTCTGGAGGCCAGAAGTCCTAAAATCAGGGTGTCATCAGGGCCATGTTCCTTCTGGAGACTCTTAACAGAGAACCTATTGCCTTGCCTTTCTGGCTGCCTGCTGTCCTTGGTGTGACCCTTCCTTCCATCTCAAGGCCAGTGGCTTTAGCATCTTCAAACCAATACAGCTCCCTCTCTTTCTCTCGCTTTATTTGTTTCAACTATAATTATACTTCCCTCTCGGACTCTGACCCTACCCTCCCACCTCCCTCTTTATGTTGCCTTGTGATTTATTAGGCCTGCCTGGATAATCCAGGATAATCTCCCTACCTCAAGAGCCTTCAAGTAATCACATCTGCAAAGTCCCTTTTGCCATATAAGATAATATATTCATAGGTTAGGATGTGGAAGTCTTTGGGAGAGTGGCAGCATTGTTCTGTCTACCACAGGAGTGTAACAAGGACAACTGTAGTTTGTGAACTTCTGATCTAGAGTGCACTCTTGATCTGATGGGTTATGTACAACTTGGGGCCCCTCCTTGCCCCAGCTAATCCACCCCAAAGAAGGAAAAACAAAAGGAGAGGCTGAGACACAAGGGAGGCTGAAGAACAAGTTAAGCACAATTGATTTGAGTCTCCACTTCTGAGCTCTTCATTGCTCATTCTGTAAGGGGGTGGACATGGGAGTGGGCCGAGCCCCAGCCCTTGTTTGCAGGAGGCACCTTGAGAGGTCCAGGAAGGGTGGCTTTCCAACATATGGCCTTATAGCTCAGGGCCAGTACAGGCAGGCACACCGCTCTGTCTTTCCTGAGTGACCAGCATGACTGGTAGTCTGGTTTAGAATCCATATCCCCATTCATGTCTCTTTCCACTTGGGCGAGTTAATTGAGTTAGCTGATTTGGTTTCACAGATTTGGAATCAACTGAGCTGCAGTCTCTCAGCCTACTTTCTGTGAGGGAAGTTGTGTTGGGATGAAATTGTTATAGCCAGAGCTCAAGAAAAGGAGTCACCAACACACTGAGGGTCAAATATCGAGTCCTTTATTGCCAGTGGGCGAGAGTAGGCTAGCACCAGAAAGAACTCTCAACCCCAAATGTAACAAGCAGGGGGTTTATAAAGGCAAACACCACAACTTTCGTAACTATGGGTACAGCTTTTGTAACTAGGAGTAACAAACCAAGGAGGAACAAGGAACAGGGAAGGAACATTTTGTACCATTGACCAGGTGCAGGGTGTTGCTGCCAAGAAGTATGTGGTTAGCCGGGCTCGGTGGCTCAGCCTGTAATCGAGCACCTTTGGGAGGCTGAGGTGAGTGGATTGCCTGAGCCCACGGGTTTGAGACCCGCCTGGGCAGTGAGACCTCATCTCTACAATAAACCAAAAAATCAGCCGCGCGTGGTAACACATACCTGTAAATCCGGCTACTTGGGAGGCTGAGGCGGAAGGATCGCCGGAGCCCAGCAGGTCGAGGCTACAGTGGCCAGGAGCAGCCACTGCACTCCAGTCTGGGCGACAGAGTGAGACTCCAACTCAAAAAAAAAAAAAAAGAAGTGTGTGGTTGACTTGTTTGTTGGAAACCCCCGAACAAGTCGAGGCTGATCACACAGGTAGGTTGAGAGGGGGAACTTGGAGGGCAAGATGAAGGAGCTATTACAAAATGGAGTCACTTAGGCTAAGTTAGAGGAGTTCCTTCAAAATGCTATGTGAGGAGAATTCCTTTCTCATCCACCCTCCCTGCTTTGTTAGAGGAATTGCTGCAAAAGGTATCCAAAGAACAAGGAAAGAAAAGGAATTTACTTCCAAAGGTCTCTCCACTCTTCCTGTTTTAAACAAGAAGTGTGGAATTCTTGAGGATGTTTTTGTTTTGTTTTGAATTCTGAAGTCCCTTGTAACTCTCTCTGCAATCAGTTGCTAATCTCCCAGGCAGAAGTAAGGATCAGGGGCCTGGGACCATAGGATTCTCAGTTAACCCCTGGGGAAGGAAGCATGCTGGCCCTTCTCTACTTAGAGAAAATGCTCTCTCAGGAAAATACATTTGCAAAGGCTTATCAAGAGTAACTAGGATATTTACAAGTGTTCTTAAAAACCTCTAAGGCAGGCAAGTCCAACCCATGGCCTGCGAGCCACATGTGGCCTAGGACAGTTAGTAATGCAACTCCACAAAATCTTTTAACATCATGTGTTTTTTAGCATTTATTTTCTTGTTGACCCCATATGTGTTTCATTTTTGAAGTTCCACAGCAGTACTGCACTTGAAGTGGAACTTAAATTATGCCAAGCTCAAATTACGGACAATAATTTAACATGTTTTATTACATTGGCTAGATACAGCCCTGTCAACTGCCAAAAATATACAGCTTTGCTTTCTGTCTTAGCACAGGAATTTGAAAACAGATTTCAAGATTTCTGGCAAAATAATTATCATTTTGCTGCATTTGCTATACTATTCTCAGTTGACATTATTTTACCTGCAAATTTTTAAATAGAATGCATAGAATTGCAATCAGACATTCAACTGAAAGGAAAAGTTGACTATGTCTCCTTACTGGACTTTTATGAGGCCTATCTTCCTAAAGAAAAATATCCCTCGCTTTACAATCACACCTTATTCATGACATCCCTTTTTGCTGGCACATAGATTTGTGAGCAGCAGTTTTCAATTATGAAGCACCTGAAGAGCAAAATTTGAACAAACGTTTCTGAGGCGCACCTGGAGAACTCACTAAGAATTGCAACCAGATATTAATAGATTAGTTGTACAAAAACAAGGTCATATTTACCACTAGTTTTATATTGTTCTTGTTTTCACAAACTTTACAATAAAAAATAAAAGAGCTGGAAATGACAATACAGAATTGATATGGAAACATAAATGACCACGAATAGCCAAAACAGTCCTTCGCAAAAGAAACAAAGTGGGAGGTATCACACTTCCAGACTTTAAACTTTACTACAAGGCTACAATAATAAACAGCCTGGTACTGGTACAAGAATAGACATATGGACCAATAGAACAGAATAGAGATTCTGGAAGCAAAACCTCAATTTCTCAACCAATTCATCTTCAACAAAGCCTCCACCAACAACTACTGGGGAAAGGAGAACCTATTCAGTAAATGGTGCTGGGAAAACCAGCTGACCACCTGCAGAAGATTGAAACAGGATCCATATCTACCACCATACACAAAAATCAGCTCTAAATGGATCAAAGACTTAAACGTAAAACCTCAAACTTCAAGAACTTTAGAAAATGCAGGAGACACCCTTAAGGAAATTGGAACTGGCAACCAATTCCTGATCAAAACCCCAAGTGCCCATGCCATAATTCCTGATCAAAACCCCAAGTGCCCATGCCATAAGAGATAAGATAGACATGTGGGACCTCATCAAACTGAAAAACTTCTGCAAAGCCAAAGAAACTATCAAGATAGTGGGAGACAGCCCACAGAATGGGAAAAAATATTTGCCAGCTCTATACCTGACAAAGATCTAACATTCAGAATCTACAAGGAACTCAAACATGCCAAAAGGAAAAAAACAAACTGCCCCATTAAACGGTTGGCAAAAGACATGAACAGACACTTCTCAAAAGAAGATATATGGGCACCCAACAGACATGAAAAAGTGCTCAGCTTCACCATTCATCAGAGGAATGCAAATCAGAACCACATTGAGATATCACCTAACCCCAGTAAGAATAGTCATAATAAAACATACAACATAATAAACATACAACATAATAAAACAAACAACAGCAGATGCTGGCGAAGATGCAGAGAAAACGGAATGCTTCTACACTGCTGGTGGGAATGCAAACTAGTGCAACTTCTTTGGAAAACAGTGTAATGATTTCCAAAAGAACTAGACACTGACCTTCCATATGACCCAGCTATCCCCCTACTGGGAATATACCCAGAGGAACTCATATCATTCTTCAAAAAAGATACCTGCACGCACATGTTTATTGCAGCACTGTTCACAATAGCAAAAACACAGAACCAACTATGCTATCAAAACTGAACTAGGTAAAAAAATGTGGTACATATACACAATGGAATATTACGCAGCCATGAAGAAGGACAAACATATGAACTTCACAGCAACTTGGATGAATTTAGAATCTATTATAGTAATCTATCACAGAAACAAAGAACAAAGTACCACATATTCTCACTCATAAGAGGACCCTGAATATTTACCATAATACTATAAGAAAGGGATTCACAGTAGTGAGATACTGCTGGAGTTGAGGGGACACAACATCAATACAGGCACCTGATCTCAAACCAGGTAAAGTGGGGACCAAAGGGAGACCCAAACTTTACCTGTACAATGAACATTTGTATACCTAATCCTGGATTGTGCCCCACATCTTTAAAACAAAGTAAAAATAAAATAAAATAAGGAAGTCTTATTATCTATATATACTAACTATCTTACATAATTTATGTGTAGCCCAAGACAATTTCTCTTTACTTGGTGTGACCCAGGAAGCCAAAAGGTTGGATGCCCCTGCTCTTAGGTTTTACAAAATCCTGTATTGATTGACACGTGGTTCATTGTTGCCTGCCACATTTGGTCCAAGCTCTGTAGCTTATTTGTTTAAAATATTTATTAATTTATTTTCATTTTAGTCTCCCCTTTCCCCATTACAGACACAATACATACGTGCCTGAGAAAAATCAAAAATTATGGAACTCTGGAATGAGAGCCCCTGCCATTTTATTCCCTAGCTATTACTCCCTACAAGAGATTCGGGTATACTCCTGCTGTCTGTCTTTAGTCATATGTGTTATCATATATTTGCAAAAAAGAAATTAAATTACGTTAAGCACACTACACAACAATTTATTTTGTCCACTTAATGCAGAAATACCCCACATATGTTCTGAGTTCAGTTCCAGACTGATGCTGGGTGGAATGTGGCGTATTGTTCTGCGGGTTCTTTGACTTCACCACAGAAAAGCATTTCAGAGTGAGTCCCAAGTATAGCTTAAGATGGAATTTATTAGAAAGAAAGAGGCATGCTCAAGAATGAGCATAGATCCCTTAAGAGAGGACATGTGCTTGCCTTTGACAAGAAGCTTCATCATATACTTTTACAAACATGACTAAGCAAACCATGAGCTAAGAGGGGTGGGCTGCAGTTGTCTGGTCATGAGTTTTGATTACCATCTCTTCACCTTTGGTGAGCTAAGAGGTATGGACTGCAGGTGGTCATTGGCTTTGATTACCATCTCGCCACCTTCTAAGGTCACTAGGACCTTCTAAATAATTTAAGTTATTGCCTAACTTGTTTTGGGCTTTCTTAGAACATCACGTTTGTGTTTGGGGATAATTCTCTATCATTTCTGTGATTTACCGCCCTGGGAGATCCACATGCCAGCCTGCACGGTGATCAGGTCTGGTGTGCCTGGTTGGTCAGGTGGAGGTTATCTACCCAATAAGAAAGACAGCTAACTGATTTACATTCCCACCAACAGTACACAATGATTCCCCTTTCTCCATATCTTCACCAACACTTGTTATCCTTTGTGTTGTTGTTATTTTTGCCTTTTGTTTTGTTTTGTTTTAATAACAGCCATTCTAATGGGAATGAAGTGATTGCTCATTGTGGTTTTAAATTCTAATTCCTCTGGGTATATACCTAGAAGTAGGATTGCTGGGTCACATGGCAACTCTATGTTCAGCTTTTTGAGAAACTGCCAAGCTGTTTTCCACAGCGGCTGCACCATTTTACATTCCCACCAATAGTGTATATGAAGGTCCAATTTCTCCACATCCTTCCTAACGTCCTTATTTTTCTATTTTGTGTGTGTGTGTGCGTACTATAGTCCTCCTTGAGGGTGTGAAGTGGTATCTCATTATGGCGCCTCCTTATTTTTATTCATATACTTGTCTCCTGCCTTAGTCTATGAAGGGTTGGGGGAGGCTTAAAACAACTTTCAAGAAGTATCAACTGTTGCCGTGGTAATAGTGATGTTGATCATGATGATGAAGAAGATGCTATATGACCTTCGGCGCTTACATTTCAGTGTGTGTCGGGGGAAGGAGATGGGCAGTAAACAGCTAAGTCTCTAATTATGAAATAGGGTAAGCTATTTGAAGAAAAGGAGGGAGAATGACAGGGAGCATCTCATTCAGACAGGGTGATAGAAAGGGTATGTCTGTGGAAGTGACAAGGAAGCCAGAGCCAGGGAAGGAGTTCTAGAGAGAGGGAACAGCACAGTTTAAGTCTGTAAGATGTGAAAGAAGAAATGAGGTTAAAAAGAGAAGCAGTGGATGCCAGATTGTTCGGGCTCCAGGAGCTCTGGGAAGGATTCTAAGTGCAACATGAAGACACTGATCCTACAGTGGGGAGTGGCACGCACAGATTTATGTTTTTAAAAGACTCATTCTGGCCACAGTGTGGAAATGAGATTTGAGGTAGACACTGGTGGAGTAAGGAGGCCAATTAGGCTGTTGAGACGAGGCTGGTTTCGGCTGGAGTGATGGCAGTGGAGACAGATGGATATGATACATGTTTTGGAGTGGAAACAAGACTTGGTGACAGACTGGCAGGAGGGAGTGAGAGAGAGGATGGACTGGGGATGACTCCTAGGTTTCTGGCTTGAACTCTTCGTGGTGCCATTTAGTAAATCAGGGAAGAAGTGGGGAAGAGCAGATTTAGAAGAGGAAATTAAGAGCGTGGGTTATGTCAAGATTCAGATGCTCATTAGGTGTCCAAATGGAAATGCCCGTTACGTTGCCAGACATGGGGTTTGGCACTCAGAGAAGAGATTTAGGCTGGTGACCTAAATTTAGGGGTAGCATGTCAGTGACACTGAAAGTGCTAGAAATGGGTGTGTTCCCCAAGGAAGGGAGTATAGAAAGAGAAGATGACTAAGCCCTGGGGAAGTCTCAAACGTAGAGGTTGGGAAGGAATAGTCAGAAGAAGAGGAGGAAAACTAACTCTTGGTCCCTTAGATGGTATAGGAGACACTATCCTTGGCTCCATGCCTAAAATAGGAAGGCATTCCTAAATAAGGAGAGAACAGAAGCCTTGGGCCTTTGTATGAGGGTCCAGCATAATGTGCCTCAGAGGGCCCAATTCTCTTCACTTGAGTTATCCGCTTTCTAAGTTTCAGTGCCTTAGCTCATTGCAAGTTAATTACTTTTTAAAAGCCCATGAAAAAGGCAATAGAATGAATGTAAGCTAGAAACAAAGTGACAGAAGCAATTGTTTGGACTTAACTCCTTTCGCCTTTGTCATGGGTGTTACGAAGTGACCCTAGTTATCCATGTGTGGCTCAGGTGCCAGGGTTCTGCAGTAACAGTGTGGTGAGCCCTTCTGAGTGTCTTGCTTGGGAAGTGCACGTGTGTCATCATGCCCCTGACTACAGCAATGTGATGTTTACATTTTATCACCAGGAAAAGTGGGTATAATTGTCTGGCTCCAACCCAACTAATAATAATAGCGCCAACTGAATTTGGTTTAACAGGGAACAGAAGAAGTGTCTTTGATGAGGTTCCAATTACAGCACAAACATCAGGCCAGCTTGCTGGGCAGGTGAAATGAAATCAGAAGGGGGCAGGGTACGACCTTGGGCCTCCCACAATCATCCAAACAACCATTTCACAGGGTTCCCAACCATGTGAGAACTGAAAGAGACTTTAGGGCCATGTAGTCCAACCTCCTCATAGGGTAGCTAGGAAGTGGAAGCCAGGAGACCCCAGAGTTTGCCCAAAGATGCCGGGGGATTTTGTAGTCAACACAGCAGTGGGAGTGAGGCCCCCAGTGTTGACACATTCATTGAGCACTAGCTATGTGTCCAGCCCAAGGCTAGACACTAAAGGTATGTCAAGCTTGAATAATGAGAACTATAAAATATGATTAAGTATACCGTTTATTCGAGCACAAAACTTGAGGATGACCAATCAGAAAATAGACTCCAAATGCACGAGGCCTTACAGTGGAGAAGTTCAAGTTTCACTTATATAAGCAGAGACAGAGAAGTTTTATCAGGATTACATTTTCTGTACAAGACCAGTACAAAAGTTAGTGACTTGGTTGGTTACAGATGGCTACATTCCAAGAAAGACTACTTTTTTACTCCATGAGAAGGGGTAATGGTCTGAAGGAGCCTTATCTCTGGTGCCACTTGGTCTTCCTGTTTACAGAAAAAAAAAAGAAGTTGAGGCTGCTTGCCACGTGACTCAGAACACATAGCCACATTTCTCTCAAGGGTCAGAATAATTTAAAGTTCCAGCAGATGTAAGTTTGAATTATTTAATTTCACAAATTCAAAGAGGAGTATGACTAAGAAGAGAGAGAACTGTAAACAAATAGCTATAAACAAATAATGAATGAGAAAACTTGACCTTATTAGTCTGTTTGCATTGTTATAAAGGCATGCCTGAGGCAGAGTAATTTATAAGGAAAAGATAATTATTTGGGTCACACTTCTGCAGACAGTACAAGAAGCACAATGCTGACATCTGCTTCTGGAGAGGCCTCAGGAAGCTTTTACTTGAGGCAGAAGGCAAGGGAAGCCAATGGCAAGAGCAGGAGTAAGGAAGAGAAGAGAGGTACCCGTCTGTTTTTTAAAAAGCCACCTCTTGGGCAACCTCTTCGGGTCCCCTCCCACTGTGGAAGCTTTTCTGTCCTCTCAATAAATCCTGCGTTCTCACTTTCCGACTGTCCGTGTCCCTCAACCTGAAGAGCTGCAGAAGATCGTTGGAGCCGAAGAGCAGCGCACCCCAGAGGCTGGCTAGGAGCGGGCTGAAAAAAATAAAAATAAAAAAACCATCTCTCATGTGAACTAATAGAGCAAGGACTCATTATCGTGAGCGTGGTACCAAGCCATCCATGAGCCACTTGCCTTCATGACCCAAACTACTCCCACTAGGCCCTACTTCCCAACATTGGAGATCCCTTTTTTTTTTTTTAATTGGAGTCCCACTCTGTCAATCAAGCTCACCACAGCCTCGACCTCCTGGGCTCAGGCAATCCTTCTGCCTTAAGTCTCCTGAGCAGCTGAAACTACAGGCCCACACTACCATGTCCAACTAATTTTTTGATATTTTGTAAAGATAAACTCTCACATATTGCCTAGGACGGTCTCAAACTCCTAGGCTCAAGAAATCCTCCCATTTCAGCCTCCCAAAGTGCTGGGATTACAGGCGTGAGCCACAGTGCCCAGCCAGAGATCCATTTTAACATGAAATTTAGAGGGGACATATATCTAAATGATATCAGTGACCAAATTCTCCAACAAAGGTGTGAACACTGTGCTATGGGAACCAAGAAGCCAACTGGCTCATTTTTTGTTTTGTTTTGTTTTGTTTTGAGTTGGAGTCTTACTCTGTCTCCCAGGTTGGAGTGCTGTGGCACTCTCACGGCCACCACAGCCTTGACCTGCTGGACTCAGGTGATCCTTCCACCTCGGCCTTCCAAGTAGCTGGAATCACAGGGGCGTGCCCACGCCCAGCTAATTTTTTTATTTATTGTAGCGATGAGGGCTCACCATGTTGCCTAGGCAGGTCTCGAACCCATGAGCTCAGGCAATTTTCTTGCCTCCGCCTCCCAAAGCGTTGGGATTACAGGTTTGAGCCACTGCGCCCAACCATGACCTCACTTTAGAAGTGGCATAGCATCACTTCTGCTGTGGTCCCAAAATTCACCCAAACGAAAGGAATGTCATTGTAAGAAAAGCATGTGGAATGGGATTTATTATCACAGCTGACTTTGGAAAATCCAATCACAGCCCACAAAACCCAACATTATTTTAATGGGTTCCCTTTTATTTGTTTGCATTCTCTTTACTCAACTTAGAGATAACTTTAAATTTGCCTTTGCAGTTAGCTGCTCTGAGTCTGCCAGATAAGATGGCAATAATAAACCAGTGTGTTCCAAAAACTATCCCGTGGAATGTACGTTTTAAAAGACCTGATTAGATGTTGCTTGACAAAAGTTAGGAAAAGGTGATTGAATAGGTTCCTTTGTTACAGACCTTTTCAGAGTCTTTAATATGCCTTTTATTACAGATCATCTATGTAGCACTTACAGGACTAGAGTTCTAGCCACACTGACCACAAATTATTCTTGGAGGCTTAGTCGGATTCATCTATAATCTAAAAAGAGGTATCTTTGAGCATCAAATCATGTTTCTGGTATGTGTATTTATATGTATATTTAAAATAAAATATTGTTACACAGGCATTGTACCTGGCTAGGTAACATTGAGACTAAGCTAATCTGTACACACTAATACATCTGGAAGACCATCCGAAAACTCATTTAGCTGGATATCATGTTGCATGCCTGTAGTCAGCAACTTGGGAAGCTGAGGAGGGAGGATCGCCTAAGGCCAGGAGTTTGGAGTTTGAGGCCAGCCCGGGCAACACAGGGAGAACCCCGTCTCTTAAAAAAAAAAAAAAAAAGATTCAAAGCCTCATCATTGATTGCCTGTAAAGTGTCAGCAAGTGTACTTGACTGTGGGGATTCAAAGACAAACCAGGGAAGCCCCCCAGGAGTGGTTACCATCTGATAAGTAACTGGGAAAGATGAATGATGCCCTTCCCCAAGATTCTCTGATCCACAGATTTGGTTACCAATTAATTTGTTCACTGCTCCTAAATTTAATTGTTTTACTTATTTATTTATTATTTGTTTTTTAAGTCAGAGTCTCACTCTGTCGCCCAGGCTGGAGTGCAGTAGCATACTCATGGCTACCACAGCCTCGACCTGCTGGGCTCAGGTGATCCTTCTACCTGCCTGAGTGTTCCAAGTAGCTGGAACTACAGGCATGCACTACATGCCCAGCTAATCTTTTGATTTATTGTAGAGAAGAGATCTCACCAAATTGCCCAGACTGTTCTTGAATCCCTGGACTCGGGCTATCCTCTCGCTTCCGCCTCCCAAAGTGCAGGGATTACAAGCATGAGCCACCATGCCTGGCCTATTTTATATTCTTGATGCTGTTTTCATTTTCAGTTTCTGTTTGTTGCTATCATAGAGAAATACAGTTGATTTTTGTTTATTGACCTTTTTGTAGATTGATGCTTATATTCTGTGACCCTGCTAAACTCAGTAATCAGTTCTGATAGCTTTTTGGGGTGGATTTCTTAGGATTTTCTATATAAAGCATATGTCATCTTTGAATAAAGATACTTTTTTCTTCTTTTCTACCTATATGGCTGTTGTTTCTTCTTACTGCCTTATGGAACAGATTAGGTCCTTCAGTTCAATGTCGAATAGTACTTATGAAAGCAGAGAATTCTTGCTGTGTTTCTGAATCAGGGAGAAATAATTCAGTGTTTCACTAAGTACAATGTAAGTTACAGGTTGTTTTTAGATGCCCTTTAGCAAGTTGAGAACGTTCCCTTGTACTTTTAGTTTGCTGAATGATTTTGTCATTAATAATTGTTGAATTCTGTCTGGTGCTTTCCTACCCCTATTGAGGTGTTTATATTGTTTTACTTTCTCAGTGTCTTAATATGGTGAATTACATTAATTGATTTTCAGATGTTAAACTAACCTTGAGTTCCTGGGCTAAACCTCACTTTGTCATGGTGCATTATCATTCTTGTATGTTGCTAGATTTGGCTTACTTACATTTTGGTTAAGAATTTTTGTGACTATGTTCATGAGAAATGTCACTGTAGTTTTCTTGTATCTTTCCCCTGGTTTTTAGCATAGGATTGCTAGCCTTTTAGCATGAGTTTTTGTTATTTTTTTCTGAATTTTTCTAATTTATGTAGAATTGATATTATTTAATCTTACAATGTTTGGTACAACTCACAAGTGAACCTACCTAGGCTTAGAGATTTCTTTGTGGGAAGGATTTTAAATGCAAATTTTATTTCTTTAAGAGATATAGGACTATTCAGGTTATCATCTATTTCTTCCTGAGTAAGATTTGGGAGATTGTGCCTTTCAAAGAATTTCTCCATTTCATTCAAATTATAGAATTTATTATGGAATTTATAAAATTCTTCATAATGTTCTATTATGAGACTTTCAATGACTGTAGGATCTGTAGTAATAGCCACTTATCCACTCATAATATTGATAATTCTTATCTTCTCTCTTCTTTTTACACCTGATCACTGGCTGGAAACTTATTAATTTTATTTATCTTTTTGAAAGAACCGCTGGGCTCCATGGCTCAGCCTGTAATCCCGCGCCTTTGGGAGGCTGAGGTGAGTGGATTGCTTGAGCCCGTGGGTTCGAGACCCGCCTGGGCAGCGAGACCTCATCTCTACAATAAATCAAAAAATCAGCCGGGCGTGGTAGCACATGCCTGTAATTCCGGCTACTCGGAAGGCTGAGGCGGAAGGATCGCCGGAGCCCAGCGGGTCGAGGCTGCGGTGGCCGGGAGCAGCCACTGCACTCCAGTCTGGGCGACAGAGTGAGACTCCAACTCAAAGAAAACAAAAAAAGAACCAGGTTTTGGTTTCTCTATTTTTTCTCTATTGTTTTTCAGTTTACTATTTATTTGATTTTGGCTCTTATATTTATTACCTTTTTACTGGTTATTTTGTGTCTAATTTGCTCTTGTTTTTCTGGCTTCTTAAAGAGAAACTTAGAATAATTTATTTGAGTACTATCCTTTCTAATATTTTCCTTACAGAAATATCTTAGCTGCCCCATAAAAAAATCTTTATTTTTGAGTCAGGGTTTCATTCTGTCAGCTAGACTGGAGTGCAGTGGCACAAACACAGCTCACTTCAGCCTCAAATTGCTGGGTTTAAGCAATTTTCTCATCTCAGCCTCCCAGGTAGTTAGGACTAAAGGTATACACCACCATGCCTAGCTAATTTTTTGATTTTTGTTGTTGTTGTTGTAGAGACAAGATCTCACTATATTGGCCAGACTTGATTCAGGTTTCAAACTCCTGGGCTCAAGCAGTCCTCCCATCTTGGCCTCCCAAGGTGCTGGGATTACAGGTGTGAGCCACCATACCCAGCTGATGCCCCATAAATTTTGGCATGTCATGTTTTCATTTGTATTCATTTCAAAATACTTTATAATTTTCTTGTTTAATTTCTTCTTTGACACAGTAATCATTTAGAGGTGTGCTGTTTAATTTCCAGCTATAAGGGATTTTTGAAGATATCTTTCTGTTATTGATTTCTAATTTAATTATGTTGTGGTTAGAGAATAACTATTGTATGATCCTTTTAAATGTATTGACATTTATCCTATGTCCTAGAATATAGTCCATTTTAATATGTTCTATGTGCACTTGAAAAGAATTTTCAATATTAGGGAAAATTGGTTGCTCTTTTCCACATCTTCTATATCCTTACTGACTTTCTACTTATTCTATAACATTTTGAAATAGGAGTATTAAAACCTTGAGCAATAATTATGAATTATTCATTTCTCCTTTCAGTTCTATTTTTTTGCTTAATATACTTTGAAACTTTGTTATTAGATGCATAAAATTTTAGTATTGTTATATTCTCTGAAATCTAGTTTCTCAATATTAATAAAGCCACTCCATCTTTCATTCAATTAATATTAGCATGTTAGATCTTTTTCCATCCTTTTACCTTTTAAAATATAAAATATTTAAAATAGACTTTAATCACTCTGTAAAAAAGATACCTACACACATATGTTTATCGCAGCATTGTTCACAATAGCAAGATCATGGAACCAACCATGCTGTCCATCAAAAGAGGACTGGATTTTAAATATGTGGTACATATACACGATGGAATGTTATGTAGCCATAAAAAAGAACAAACATGAATTTCGCAGCAACCTGGATGGAAATGGAGTTTATAATACTGAGTGATCTCTGACAGAAACAACGATCTGAGTATCACATGTTCTCACTCATAAGTGGACCTTGAACAACTATCGTAATACTGTAAGAAAAGGATTGACAGTGGCGGGAAACTATGGTGGGGGCAGGGGGAGAAGGGAGGTGGGATTAATGGCAGTCAGTATCTGTTTGGGGACGGGGGGGCACACCTCATCAAGGGTACCTGCACAATACATATTGGTATACCTAACCCTTAACTGTACCCCACAATTTAAAAATTAAAAAAATGTTAAAAAATAAATAAAATATAAACTTTTTTGGGAGTGGTTTTAGGAAACAGCAAAACTGAGTGGAAAGTACAGAGAATAACTATATTCCCATTTCCCACACATCACCACAGCCTTTCCCACCATCAACATTCTGTACCCAGAGTGGTACATTTGTTACAATCAGTGAACCAACAGCAACATATCACTGATACAAAAAGTTCAGAGTTTACATTAGGGTGTTGGTATTGTATATTTTATGGGCTTTTACAAATTAATAATGACATGTATCCACCATTATAGTATATTATAAAAGAGTTTTACTGCCCTAAACATTTCCCTCCAACCCGTGCCACCCCGTGCTCTGCCTACTCACCTCTCCCTCTTCCCTAAACCTTGGCAACCACTGATACTTTTACTGTCTTCGTAGTTTTGCCTTTTCCAGAATGCCAGAGATGGAGTCACACAATATGCAGTCTTTTCAGATTGGCTTCTTTCACTTAGCAGTATGCATTTAAGTTTCCTCGATGTTTTTTCATGACTTGCTAGCTTGTTTATTTTTAGTGTTGGATAATATTCCATTGTCTGGGTGTGCGTATTCTCTTTGCTTCCTTTTGTCTTTGCCATTACATTTAAAGTAGGTTTCTTATAGACACCCTATAGTTGGGGTTTGCTGTGCTTACTTACCCAATCTTTGCCTTTAGATACACACTTACATTTAATGTGATCATCTAGGATTGAGTTTAAATCCATAATCTTGATATTCCTTTTCTATTTGTCCCTTTTTTTCTTCATCCTATTCTCCTCATTGCCTGCCTGCTTTTTGGTGAAGTGTTTTTAATAATTCCATTAATCTTCATTATTGTCTTGTTTACTATGCCTTTTTTCCCTTTAGTGGCTGCTCTAACATTTACAGGATAGATCTTACAACTTATCACAATCTGTGTCCAAGTAACACCATTCTACTTCCTGCACTTTATAAGGACTTACAGTGATATGCTTCCTTTTCCCTCCTTCATACTTTGTACCATAGTTGTCATACACTTTACTTCTATATACATTGTAATTCCCACAATATTTTTTACATTTTGTATGTTTCTTGTGCTGTGTGTAGATCCAAATTTCTATCTTTCAGCTTTTTTAAAAATTATTTTGCTTTTATTTTTGAAAGACATTTTTGGTAGACACAAATTCTAGGTTGACAGTTTTTTTCTAGCCATTATTTCTTCAAATACCTTTTCTGTTGCCCCTTCATTGCTTCTTTTGGGACTCTAATTACATGGAGGAGGCCATTTAATATTGTCTTACAGCTGACTGATGCTCTGTTCATTTTTTCAGTCTTTTTTTCTTTTTCAATTTTGAATATATTCTTATTGCTATATTTTGAAATTCACTGGTCTTTACTTCTGCAGTGTCTAGCCTGTTCTTTTCATCCATTGTATTTTTCATTTCAGATATTGCATTTTTTATTTCTCCATAAGTTTGATATTTTTTTTCTGGCCATGGGTCATAATTTCCTGCCTCTTTGAATGATTAATTACTTTTGTTGGGTTCTAGATTGTATGACTTTTCCATTGTTGGTTGCTGGATTGTATTTTATATATTTAACTAGTGATGGATTTGCTCTGTCATACAATTAAATAAGTTGGTCTCAGTTTGATCCTTCTGAAGCTTTTATTTCTAGGGTGAATTTGGGGCTTATTTGGCCCCACTACTAAAGTAGTACCATTCTGAATACTTTATTTGATGTCTCACATATTAGAACTCTTTCCTTTCGGGCTGATGGAAACATGAACTGGATTGTTATGTTACTTCATCATGGATTGATGTGGAAGTTTGAAAACATTATTTTTAGCATGTATAAAGAGGTGCATGTATTTTAGCAGGCAAAAAAAGAAAAGAAGACCGGGCTCAGTGGCTTAGCCTGTAATCCCAGCACTTTGGGAGGCTGAGGTGAGTGGATTGCCTGAGCCCGCGGGTTTGAGACCAGCCCGGGCAACTTGGCAAGACCTCGTCTCTACAATAAGTAAAAAAAAAAAAAAATTGGCCGGTAGCACACACCTGTAGTTCTGGCTACTTGGAAGGTTGAGGCAGAAGGATGGCCTGAGCCCAGCAGGTCGACGCTGGGGTGGCTGTGAGTGTGCCACTACACTCCAGCCTGGGCAATGTAGTGAGACTCCAATTCAAAAAAAAAAAAAGAAAGAAAAGAAGATTCTAAGCCAAATGTGCTTCTGTCAAAAGAGAATTATGGT
Organism: Cephalopachus bancanus; assembly: GCA_027257055.1. NCBI lineage: Eukaryota > Metazoa > Chordata > Mammalia > Primates > Tarsiidae > Cephalopachus > Cephalopachus bancanus. The sequence continues at coordinate 145,541 of JAPVLO010000179.1, forward strand.
TTAATTACTGTTGTACAGAGTGGACTAATAGAGAAAGGGATGTGGGCTGTAAAGCAAATACACTCTTGAATTAAGAGCAACAACAAGCTTCCACTAAAAACTGCAGCTTTTTTTCCCCAGAAATTGTGAACTAGGAAAGAATATTGGTACCCTTATGGGATGTTCAAAATGGATGCACAGAGGGGATAGTTTGCTTCTGTAATTACTTTTACTCATGATTAGGAGAGTTAAACTTACCGTAACCTACTGGGAATACGTGTTGTAATAAAGATTGCATAGACGGTGTAAATAACCAGTGAGACAATACTAAACCCCAACATTAGAACAATCGTATCCTCAGAATCATATCTTTTCTCATTGAAGGGTATAAGATTGATTCCTAGGCAATAGTTTTCTATCAGAGTTCAGCATTCTATATGTCAACTCTGTTTGACTTTCACCATGTTGAAGAATTCCCATGGTGAGGAAATCTCTTACTGCAGATCATTGTTTGCTATTATTATTCTATTCCCTTCTAGCACCATGTGTTTTAGGTGAGAATTAACTGAGTCAGTCCTTCCTTCCTTCCTTCCTTCCTTCCTTCCTTCCTTCCTTCCTCCCTCCCTCCCTCCTTCCTTCCTTCCTTCCTCACAATCTCACTCTATTACCCAGGCTGGAGTGCACTGGCACTATTCCAGCTCATTGCAACCTCAGTCTCCCGGGCTCAAGCAATACACCCACCCAGCCTTCTTCCTCAGCTAGGACTGCAGGAAAACCACCATTCCTGGCTGATTTTTGTATATTTGTTGTAGAGATGAGGTTTCACAATGCTGCCTAGGCTGGTCTCTAACTCAAGTGATTCTCCCACCTTGACCTTTCAAAGTGCTGGGATTACAGGCGTGAGCCACCATGCCCAGCAATGAACTGATTTCGTTTTCTTTATTTTTTGTATCTGCTCTTTCTCCCTGGATGTTTTAGACTTTTTTGTTAATCTTTAGGGTCCAGAAATGTCACCAGGATGAGCCTATCTACATATGTCTTTGCATTATTCCCAGTTGCCCTTAATCCCTATAAACCTAAACACTCAGTTCTTTATTAAGCTTAAGGAAAATAATTTTTGTCTTTGTGTTCTTTAATTTCTCCCCTCCCTTATCTGTATTCACACTCCCTGGAATGACTAATATACTTAATTTTTTTAATTTTTAATTTTGAAGACGTGGGGTACAATTCAGAGTTAGGTATACAAATGTTCATTAGGCAGGTATCCTTGTTGATGAGGTGTGCCCCTCCTCCCCTGGCATTTTCCCTCTACTGCCAATCCTGCCCATCCCTTTCCTGGCAGTTTCCAACTACTACCAATTCCTTTCTTATAGTATTATGATAATTGTTGAAGGTCCACTTATGAATGAGAACATGTGGTACTCAGTTCTTTGTTTCTGTGATATTATTATTATATTATTCGGTATTATAGACTCTAAGCTCATCCAAGTTGCTGAGAAGTTCATAATTTTGTCCTTCTCTATGGCTGCATAATATTCCATCATGTATATGTGCCACGTTTTTTTTTTTAATCCAGTCCTCTTTCAATGGGCAACATGGTTGATTCCATGTTTTAGCTACTGTGACTACTATACTTCAATGGAACTCCTGGTTCATTTATGTTTTCTTAATATTTCACTCAAAATTTACATTTCTGGATTCAAGATTAAAATGGCCTACATGGGGCAGCTGGAGTGCGTTTCTCCTGTAGCAAACCAAGGTAGAGAGAGTTTCCTGAGCACTCAGAGAAGAACAAGACCAGCAGCATCCCCATGACTTCTCAAAGAAATGATAATAATCACAAAGTGCGAAGAAGAGAAAAAAAATCAAGTGACCTGGACTGGAACGCGCCAGACTCTCCTCTGGATCACAGGTCACCAGCAGCCTCCAGATACAATGGAGAAAATGAGTGAGGGGAATACATGAGTTCTGTGCTCCTGTTGTGGACTTGGAGAGACACTGAGCCTTGTAGGGCTCCAAGCCATCATGTGAGACTGCTTTACCCACAGCCATGCTCTGCTGAAGCCCACATGGAGTGGGGAGAGGGGGCAAGGAAAGCCCCGAGCAGCTCCAGCTGCCATATCCCTAAAACCCCACCCTTGCAGGAGGCTGTTTTCTAGCTGATCTGGGAGGGGATGAGCCCCCAGGGCAAACTGCACAGGCAGAAAGCCTGAGACCCCGCAGCCAGCTGCTCCTTGACATGGAGAAGGCAGACTGCCTGAGTCTAAGGCATAGAGCCGGGTGGGACTCGTTGCCATAGTAACCCCTCAGTCCCCGTGTAAACTCTTCTGTGCCTGCCCTGCACAACAGCATTACCCCATTTCCCAGGTATTCCCTCCTAATCCCTACTGAGGTAGCCAAGAGTACACACAGGTGGGGTGCTTTAGCTCCTTTCCCCCTGCACTTGCCTCAAAGGCTCAAAACAGAGAACTTGGTTAATCCCCAAAGCCCAGCCCTCTGCCTAGGCTGCCTTGGAGCTATACAGGCCAGGCAGAAAGCCCACAGCCACCATCATAGCTGGCTCTCTCCCACAAGTGCCACCTCCTGGCTAGAGGTCAACAGCACAGCCCATCACACCTGATATAATACCTCAGCTTTGGGGAAGGTCTGATCCCAGAACCCAGTTAACACCACTTTCCATGCCACTCTGGCTACACAGGATGCTGTGGGCCCATGCAGGTACTCAGCACAGGACTTCCACAGCTGGCAACTGAGAAACTCACCATACCAAAGCTATACATAACCAGGGTGTTACAGTCCAATGCAATGACCAGCTGCTTACTCTCACAGCCAGTGAAATATTAGAGGCAGAAAACTGAGAGAAAAGAGGTTTATTCTGAATTCAGAATTCAGGGAGATAGGTTCAGTATATTTACTCAAAGCAACACAAACTCATTCCAGTATTTATGGTAAAACAAGCATTGTCCTATCTAACTATTGATTCATAGTAATTATGTGTCTCTTGTGACCATTATTTAGTATCTTTTCTAATCAGAGTTGAGACCCCAAGCTGGTGCTGACATAAGCCAATGTTGAGACTGTATCAGTCCTGACATTCTTTCAAGTTACAATGGCTTTGAATAATTTGGGGCTGCATGCTTACCAGTTGGTTACAGTTCTTTCCTTACACTGGGAGTTTTGGTTCACAAGACTTAGCTAATAATTAACATTACACATAAATTTGATTCAAAGGGATAAAAGAAAACAGTTGCTATTTAAGGACTAAGGAGACAGATACATTCTTGGGGTTTTAGGGAGTTTCAACAGAGGCCATTTCTTTTTTTTTTTTTTGAGTTGGAGTCTCATTCTGTCACCCAGACTGGAGTGCAGTGGCACGTTCCTGGCCACTGCAGCCTCAGCCTGCTGGGCTCTGGCGATCGTTCTGCCTCAGCCTTCCAGGTAGCTGGAATTACAGGCGTGCGCTACCATGCCCGGCTAATTTTTTATTTCTTGTAGAGATGAGGTCTTGCCAAGTTGCCCAGGCGGGTCTCGAACCTGCAGACTCAGGCAATCCACTCACCTCAACCTCCCAAAGCACTGGGATTACAGGCTGAGCCACCAAGCCCAGCGGGAGGCCATTTCTTATCTATGTTCGGCAGAGGCTTCTCCAGGGAAATGCAGTTTTTCTTTGCATCTCCTGCTTTTCAGGGGCTCAATGCAGATGGTCATGCTCCTTTCGGTAACAGCAACAGTTACTAGATTTCAAGGGCAGTGAAGGGAGAGAAGTGAAAATGTGCATTTTTAAATTCAAGTGGTTTCTATATTTAGCCTAACTCCATTAAAGTTTCTTAACCTTTAAAATGGAAAGGAATCAAAATAGCTCAGAAATTTGAAATTCCCATGACAAAGGGAACTCTTTGTACAGTGCCTACATCAGCTCTCTGCCAAGCTCAAATAAGAAGAAACTACCCAGAGGAGAAGGAACTAGGAAAATAATTCTGACAATTAAAAAAAAAGGAGTTCTCTAACATCCCCAAAAGACCATACTAACTCTTCTCATGTACTCAAAGCGAAGTGAGATCTTTGAAATTCCAGAGACAGAATTCAAAAGGTTGGTTATAAAATTGCTTGATGAGCTTTAAAAGAAATTTGAAAATCAACATAAAGAAATTTTAAAAACTATTCAGGACATGAATAAAAGTTCTCCAAAGATACGGACACCTTTAAAAAAAAAAAGCTGAAATTCTGGAAATGAAAGAATAAGTTAGGGAAGGACAAAATGCAGTGAAAAGTTTTAAGAATAGACTAGAAAAAAGCAGAAGAAAGGATCTCAGAACTTGAATACAAGGCTTTCTAATTAACCCAACCAGACAACAATAAAGAAAAAAGAATCAAGAGAATGGAACAAATGGAGGAAAACTTCCCCAGCTTTGCTAGAGAATTAAACATCTAAATGCAAAAAAACCTAAAAGAATCTCCAGAAAATTTGTTTCCAAAAGGTCATCCCCAGCCATATAATCATCCAGCTATACAAACTTAATGTGAAGGAAAGAATTTTAAGAGCAATGAGACAAAAGTATCAAATAAATTACAAAGGTAAACCTATCAGATCAACAGCAGACTTCTCAGAAGAAACCCTACAAGACAGAAGGAAGTGAGGCTCCATCTTTAATTACCCTAAACAGAATAAGTTAGCTAAGGATTCTGTATCTCACAAAGCTGTTTCATAAATGAAGAATAAATGAACTCTTCCTTATTTAAGCAAAGACTGAGGGAATTTTTCACCACTGACTGGCTCTAAAAAAATACTGAAACACAAGATCAAAATACATGAGTAGAAAAATGTTGGAAGTCATAAAGCTCAAGGCCTTAAGAAACAACAACACAATAGAGAAATAAATAAATAAAGCAATGTTTACAAAAAGTTTCATGAATAGAATCGTACCTTACATATCATTATTAACTCTGACTGTAAATACTCTCAATGCCCCCACTAAAAATATATAGACTGGAAGAATGGATTTTTTAAAAACCCAAATATCTGCTGCCTTCACACGCAAAGACTCACTTAATACACAAAGACTTCTATAGACTCAAGGTAAAGGGATGAGGAAAAATATTCCATGCAAATGGAAACCAAAAATGAGCAGGAGTAGCCATTCTCATATCAGACAAAACAAACTTTAAATTAACAACAGTAAAAAAAAAAACAAAAAAAAAAACAGATGGCTATTATATAATGATAAAGGCCAATATAATGATAAGACGACAATTTTAAATATATATGCACCTAACACCAAAGCCCCCAGCTTTATAAAGCAAATTCTACTAGACCTAAAAAGAAGATAGACAGCAATACAATAATAGTGGGAGACTTCGACATTCCACTGTTAGCAATAGATAGATTATCAAGGCAGAAAGTCAACAAACAAACACTGGAGTTAGACAGGACTCTAGAGGAAATGAGACTAACAGACATCTGCAGAACATTCCATCCCAAAACTACAGAATACACATTTTTTCTCATCAGCACATAGAACATTCTCCAAGATAGAGAATGTTCCATGATATGGTAGGCCATAAATCAATCTCAGTAAATTAAAAGGAAATCAAAATCATATCAAGAACCATCTCAGACCACAGTGGAATAAAGCTAGAAATTAACTCCAAGAAGGATTTGTGAAACCAACAAAGATATGGAAGTTAAATAATTTGCTGCTGAATGATCCTTGGGTTAACAATGAAATCAAGATGGAAGCTTAAAAATTCTTTGAAATGAATTACAACAATGAAACAAGTTATCAAAACCTCTGGGATATAGCCAAAGCTATGCTCAGAGGAAAAATTATAATGCAGAAGGCCAACATTAAAAGACTGTAGGATTACATGTCAACAACCTAACATCACACCTCAGGAACTAGAAAAACACAAACAAGCCAAACCCAAATCTAGCAGAGGAAAAGAAATAACAAAGATCAGAGCAAGGCCGGGTGCAGTGTCTCAAGTCTAATCCCAGCACTTTGGGAGGCTGAGGCAAGAGGACTGCCTGAGCCCAGAGGTTCAAGACCAGCCTAGGCAACTTGGTGAGACCTCGTCTCTACAATAAATCAAAAAATTAGCTGGGCGTGGTAGTGGGTGCCTATAATTCCAACTACTTGGAAAGCTGAGGCGGAAGGATCACCTGAGCCCAGCAGGTTGAGACTGTAGTGGCCATGAGCACGCTACTGCACTCCAGCCTGGGCAATAGAGTGAGACTCTGACTCAAAAAAAGTCTCTTTGAAAATATAAACAAAATTGAAAGAACACTAGCTAGATTAAGAAATAAAGAGAGAAGACTCAAATCAGCTCAACTGGAATTAAAAAAAAAAAAACATCACAATTGATACAACAGAAGTTCAAAATATTACCCAAGACTCATGAACTTATCTATGCAAACATACTAGACAATCTAGAGGAAATGGATACATTCTTGGAAACATACAACTTTCCAATCATGAATCTGGAAGAAATTGAAACCCTGAACAGAACAATAGTGAGTAGCAAAATTAAAACAGTAATTAAAAGTGTCCCAACAAAATCAAGTCCAAGACCTGATGGACTCACAGCTGAGTTCTACCAGACCTTCAAGGAAGAGCTGCTACCAATTTTACTGAAGCTATTCCACAAGATTGAAGAAGAGGAAATCCTCCCTAACTCATTCTATGAGGTCAATATCACTCTGTTACCAAAGCTAGGAAAAGACACAACGAAAAAAGAAAACTACAGATCAATATCCCTTATGAACATAGACACAAAAATTCTCAACATAATATTAGCAAACCAAATTTAAAAACTCATAAAAAAAATAATCCACCATGACGGAGTGAGTTTTATCCCAGGGATACAAGGATGGTTCAACATATGCAAAATCAATAAATGTGATCCAGTACATAAACAGAATTAAAAACAAAAATCATATTATGACTTCAATAGCTACAGAAGCGGCATTTAATAAAATCCAGCATACCTTTATTATAAAAACCCTTAGCAAAACAGGCATAGAAGGAACATTCTTCAAAATAATAAAAGTTCTATAAGACAAATCCAGAGCCAATGTCATCCTAAATGGAGAAAAGCTGAACACATTCCCCCTCAGAACTGGAACAAGGCAAGGATGCCCACTTTCACCATGCCTATTCAACATAGTACTCCTAGCCAAAGCAATTAAGCAAGAGAAAGAAATAAAGGGTATCGGGATTGGAAAAGGAGAAATCAAACTATCTCTGTATGCCAACAATATTATTTTATACCTAGAGAACTCAAAAGACTCCCCTAAAAGGCTCCTGGACTTGGTAAATGAATTCAGCAAAACTTCAGGATACAAAAATCAACACATGCAAATCGGTAGCACTGCTCTACACCAATAGTGACCAAGCTGAGAATCAAATCAATAACTCAATTCCATTTACAATAGCAGCCAAAAAACTATAATACCTAGAAATGTATTTAATCAAGGAGATAAAAGATCTCTACGAGGAGAACTACAAAACTCTGATAAAAGGAATTGCAGAGAACACAAACAAATGGAGAAACATCCCATGCTCATGGATTGGAAGAATCAACATTGTTAAAATGTCCATATTACCCAAAGTAATCTACAGATTCAATGCAACCCTATGAAACTACCAATGTCATTTTTCCAGAATTAGAAAAAACAATCCTCAAACTCATGGAACTAAAAAAGATCCAGAATAGCCAAAGCAATCCTAATCAAAAAGAACAAAGCTGGAGGCATTACATTACCTGACTTCAAATTATACTACAAGGCTGTAGTAACCAAAACAGCATGGTGCTGGTACAAGAGCAGACACATGGACCAATGGAACAGAATTGAGAATACAGAAATAAACCCAAATACCAACTGATCTTTGACAAACCAGACAAAAATATGCACTGGAGAATGAACACCCTATTCAAAAAATTGTGCTGGGAAAATTGGATAGCTATGTGCAGAAAAATGAAACTTGATGTCCATGTCTTTCCATATATAAAAATTAACTCAAGATGGATTTTAAATGCCAGACCTGAAACCATAAAGATCCTAGAAGAAATCAAACTGAAAATCTTCTCCACAGCAAAAGAAATAATCAACAGAGCAAATAGGCAACCTATTGAATGGGAGAAGATATTCACAAACTATACATCTGATAAAATATTAATATCTAGACTCCACAAAAAAACTCAAACAAATCAGCAAGAAAAAAGCAAATAACCCCATTAAAAAGTGGGCACACAGTATGAACAGACATTTCTCAAAAGAAGTGATACAAATGGCCAACAACCATATGAAGAAATGCTCAACATTACTAATCATCAGGGAAATGCAAATTAAAACCAAAGGAGCCGGGCTCGGTGGCTCAGCCTGTAATCCCGCGCCTTTGGGAGGCTGAGGTGAGTGGATTGCCTGAGCCCGCAGGTTCGAGACCCGCCTGGGTGGCGAGACCTCATCTCTACAATAAATAAAAAAATCAGCCGGGCGTGGTAGCGCATGCCTGTAATTCCGGCTACTTGGAAGGCTGAGGCGGAAGAATCGCTGGAGCCCAGCAGGCGAGGCTGCGGTGGCCGGGAGCGGCCACTGCACTCCAGTCTGGGCGACAGAGTGAGACTCTAACTCAAAAAAAAAAAAAAAAAACACACACAAGGAGATCCGCTTTACACCAGTCAGAATGGCCATTATTAAATCGAAAAACAATAGATGCTGGTGTGGATGTGGAGAAAAGGAAACACTTGTTGATGGGGGTGTAAATTAGTACAACCTCTATGAAATACAGTATGGAAATTTCTTAAAGAGCTAAAAGTAGATCTACCATTTGATCCAGCAATCCCACTACTAGGTACTTACCCAAAGGAACAGAGCTTGTTTTATAAAAAAGTGGACACCTGCACCCACATGTTCATCACAGCACAACTCATAATTGCAAAGATGCAGGATCAATCAATGCCCATCAACTGCTCAGTGGATAATGAAGATGTGGTATATAAACATGATGGAATACTATTCAGCTATCAAAAAGAATGAAATAATGTCTTTTGCAGCAACTTGGATGAATGGGAGAACATCATCCTAAGTGAACTAACGCAGGAACGGAAAACCAAACACTGCATGTTCTCACTTATAAGTGGGAGCCAAACTAAGGATCTGCAAAGGCATAGAGATGGGTATAATGAATGGACACTGGAGACTCAGAAGTGGGGAGAAGGGGTGGAGAGACAAAAATCACCCCTAGACACACTTAAGCCCAGACTTCTTCACCACTACACAATGCAACCATGTAACCAAAAACTGTTTGTACTCCCTACAGCTATTGAAATTTTTAAAAAGAAGAAATTTGCATTTTGGGGGACAAAAGAAAAGTGCCTTTAGACTTTCCTGGATGCTTAAAGCAATCTTAGTATAGTTTGTGTTTTCAAACCTTAACAAGTTGATTTTAAAATTCATCTGTAAGACTAAATATTTAAGAACAGGCATGAAAGCCAGGCACAGTGACTCATGCTTGTAATCCCAGTGCACTGAGTTTCTTTGTGGACTCTAGATATTAATCTTTTATCAGATGTATAGTTTGTGAGGCAGGGGGAATGCTTGAGGCCAGGTGTTTGAGACCAGGCTGGGCAATATAGTGAGACCCTATCTCTACAAGAAATTTAAAAAGTATTTGGGGCACAGTGGCACACTTGCCTGTAGTCTTTGGGCAGTGGGGTGAAACCCTATCTCAAAAAAAAAAAAGAAAAAAAAGGGGTAGTATTGAAGTGGTATGAAAAGAAGAAATCTTGCCAGAGCAATCAGTCAAGAGAAGGAAATCAGGGGTATCCAAATAGGAAAAGAGGAAATCAAACTATTCCTCTCTGCAGATGATATGATCCTATATCTTGAAAATTCTAGGGAATCTGTCAAAACCCTCCTCACACTGATAATCGACTTTGGGAACTTCTCAGGGTACAAAATCAATGTGCAAAAACACAATTGCATTTCTACACACCAGCAACAAGCAGAGTGCCAAATAAAAAGCACCATCCTATTCACAATACCCACACACACACACAAAAGAAATACCTTGACATCCAGCTAACTAGAGAAGTGAAAGACCTTTACGTGAACTACAAAATGCTGCTCAAAGAAATCAAGGATGACACAAACAAATGGAAAAACATTCCATTTTTATGGATTGGAAGAATCAATATCAAGATGTCCATCCTACCCAAGGCAATCTACAGATTCAATGCAATACCCATCGAATTGCCAACATCATTTTTCTCAGATCTGGAAACAACAATACAGAAATTCATATGGAAACAAAACAACGCAAATAGCCAAAACAATCTTCCGGCAAAGTGGTAAGTATCACAATTCCAGACTTTAAACTTTACTACAAGGCTACAGTAACCAAAACAGCCTGATACTGATACAAGAATAGACACACAGACCAATGGAATAGGACAGAGATTATGGAAGCAAAACCTCAATCTCTTAACCAACTCATCTTCGACAAAGCCAACAATCACAACCACTGGGGAAAGGAGACCATATTTAACAAATGGTGCTGGGAAAACTGACTGACCACATGCAGAAGAATGAAACAGGACCCTTGCCTATCACCATATGCAAAAATCAACTCCAAATGGATCAAAGACCAAAACGTAAAACCTCAAACTGCAAGAATCCTAGATGAAAACCTAGGAAACACTCTTAGGCACATTGGAATAGGCAACCAATTCTTGATCAAATCCCCGAAAGTGAATGCCATAAAAGATAAGATAGACAAGTGGCAAGTGGAACTTCATCTAATTGAAAAGATTTTTTTTTTGAGTTGAGTCTCACTACATCGCCCAGGCTAGAGTGCAGAGGCACACTCACCGCCACCCCAGCATTGACCTGCTGGGCTCAGGCGATCATTCCACCTCAGCCTTCCAAGTAGCTGGAAATACAGGCACATGCCACCACACCTGGCTAATTTTTGTGATTTATTGTAGAGACAAGGTCTCACCAAGTTGCCCAAGCTGGTCTCGAACCCATGGGCTCGGGCAATCCTCTCACCTAGGCTTCCCAAAGTGCTGGGATTACAGGCTTGAGCCACCACGCCCGGCCCTGAAAAACTTTTGTATAGCAAAAGAAACCATCAAGAGACAGCGCACAGAATGGGAAAAAATATTTGTTAATTATGTATCTGACAAAGGTCTAACATCCAGGATCTGCAAGGAACTCAAATGAATCGAAAGGAAGAAACAAACAATCCTATCAAAAAGTGGGCAAAGGACATAAACAGACACTTCTCAGAAGAATATACACAACAGCCAACAGATACATGAAAAATGCTCAGCCTCACTAATCAACAGAGAAATGCAAACCAAAACTACAGTGAGATACCACCTAAGAATGGCCCTCATCAATAAATCAAAAAACAATAATGCTGGCAAGGGTGCACAGAAAAGGGAACTCTTCTACACTGTTGATGGGAGTGCAGGCTAGTTCAACCTCTGTGGAAAGCAGGGTGGCAGTTCCTAAAAGAACTAAAAATTGACCTTCCATGCAATCCAGCAGTACCTTTCCTGGGAATATGCCTGGAGGAACATACATTTTTCTACAAAAAAGACACCTGCACACACATTTATAGCTTCAATACAATAACAAAAACATGGACCCAACCCCACTGCACATCAAAAGAGGACTGGATAAAGAAAATGCAGTACATATACACAATGGTGTATCATGCAGCCAAGAAGAAAAAAAAATCATGGACTTGGAGATCATCATTCTTAGTGATCTATCAAAGAAACAAAGAACTGAATACCCCATGGTCTCACTAATAAGTGAGCCCTGAACACGAGTCACTTTCACACAAGAAAGGGAATGGCAGTCATTGGGCACTGCCAGGGAAGGGAGGGTTGCGGGGGGGACATAACAACACAAAAGGACCTGGTCCTATACCAGGGGAAGTGAGAGCCAGTTGGAGGCCCAAACTTCACCTGCATGCAGCCAATTTGTGTAGTTAATCCTTACTTGTACCTCACACCTCTATTTTAAAAAAAGTTCCCAAAAGAGCTCTTGCATCACAACACTGCACCAACTCACACAGCACTGTCTGTGAGGGAGTTTTTAGCTAGTAAACAAATAACTATTGAAATACCCTCCCTACTCACCTGATCTGGCTCTCAGTGACTTTTTTCTTTTTTAAAAAGAGGAAATCATTAAAACATACTTATTTGTACTAAACTTTTAGTACCATGGTAGAAGTGGTATTTCAGATTGGTGAAACTGCAAGAAGCTGTTGAATTTTCAGATATCCTAAGCCAGCTTGCCCCTATCCTGACAGGCACACTTTCTAAAACAGATCTGCATTTTCAGAGTAAAAATGGAGTACAGTCTCCATAATGTTTTTCTTCTTTTCTCATTGCCAGCTGTGTTCTTCAAGGAACCTCACATGAATGTCATGTTGCACAAATGTCGCCTTGCACAAATGTCACCTTGCATGAGCGATGCCCTGCATGAATGTCCCAATTATGTCCACACCCTTCAAAGCAGCAGCCCGTTGGGTGTTGATACCCACAGTGAATTCTACCCTCCGAGAACAGACTCACAGAAAAGAACCATAGAGATCCTGAGTAGGCAACTTGGAGTGTGGTCAAGAAATGGGGTGAGGGGATGCATGTAGATCTGGTGAAAAAGCATCCTTGCCCAGCAGATGTCTGTCCTTTGAGGACCTTTAAAGCACAAGGTCTATGGCAGGGGCCCTTCCTGGTTAGAGCTAAGACACTTCTGACCATACAATCTTGTTTGCTCCGTGCAGATTCAGTTGACAACTGTTGCCATGATTCACTTTTTTTTTTTTGAGTCAGAGTCTCACCCTTTTGCCCAGGCTGGAGTGCAGTGGCACGATCATGGCCACTGCAGACTCAACCTGCTGGGCTCAGACAATCCTTCCACCTCAGCCTTCCAAGTAAGTGGAACCACAAACACGAGCCACCATGCCTGGCTAATCCTTTTTTTTTTTTAATTGTAGAGATGAAGTCTTGCTAAGTTGCCCAGGCTGGTCTCGAACTCCTGTACTCAAGCCTCTCATCTCTGCCTCCCAAAGTGCTAGGATTACAGGCATGAGGCATGGCACTCGGCCATGATGTAATTTTTTTTTTTAAGATTAGAAAATATAGTTTAGAAAGCAAATTTGAGAGAGAGAGAGAGAGAGAGAGAGAGAGAGAGAAAGAGGAGATTCACCTCCCCAAGGTAGGGAAGGGGGCCAAAGCTTAAGAAAACATGGCCTGGCCATAGCTCAAAGAGCACATGGCCACACCATAGCTTAGCAAGGCAATGGCTGCAATGGCCTGGCGAAGGCGGCTGGTTGCTTATAGTTGAGTCCTTTGAATCCTTCCCTTTAAAAAATTTATATTTTATTTTAAAGATGTGGGGTACAATTCAGGATTAAGCATGCAAGTGGACATCGTACAGGCAGTTTGGGCCTCTCTTTCGTCCCCACTTTGTCTGGTTTAAGATCAGGTACCCTTATTGATGTTATGTGCCCCCTGCACTCTGGCAGTATCCTGCTACTGCCAACCCCTTAGTGATGTAATTTTTAAGTCCCCTTTCACCTGCAAAAAATGTCCAGGTTTGGATGACATTATACGGTCACTCTGCCTGTCAACTTCAGATGAGGGCGGGAGCTACACCTGTCTGGTGCCTAGCATAACAGTAAGGTCTAAATAAATAACTGCTGAATGGACAGTCTAGTCCATACGGAACTTTTATGTGAATTTGTTATGAAGTAGGGATCTTTTTATGTCTTCTAGCTGACCCAGTGCCATAAATTATCATCATTATCTGTTACACACCAATCTGAAATACTGCCTCAATCATATACGAAAGTTCAATATCTATAGATCTGTTCTAGGATTCGATTTGGACTATTTGTTCTGCATGCACATAAATTTGTTTAGCTTACAGAATCAATATTCGAATCATGAATTATTTATATTATCTGTTAATAGAACATCTATGGAATATTTTTCTTACTTGAGGTCCTGTTCCAGAGGGCAGCAGTATCAGCAGCAGCAGGAGTGGGCCATTCATGCATCCATCAGCAAAGTACTAGTGTTCCATGTCCTGGTCCTCACTCGGCCCTCAGTCAGCGCCATCATTCGCGCTTGCACCCTCAGCCCCACAGAACTGCTGCTTTGTAGCCTTTGACCAACATCGCCCCGTTTCCTCCACCTCCACACCTGATACATGAAACAATTTTAACGTTCTAAATCCCAGGATACAAACCATCTTTCCATAAGAGACCATGGGGTTTCGGCTCTGTAGAAAAGCATTATCTAATAGCCAAAGCTGTTCAGAAATAAATAATTTCTTCCTCCGTTGCTCGGGTTGGTCTCGAACTCTCAGCCTCAAGCAATCCTCCTGCCTCAGCCTCCCAAAGTGCTGGCATTACACGTGTGAGCCACAACACCCAGCTCTGTGCCTACAATTTAAAGTATCAAAGCACGTACCCACTGCACTACCGCCTGGGCGATGGAGTGAGACTCCAACTAAAAAAATAAATAATCAAAGCAAAGACTGTCAGATCTCCAACTCAGGAGGCTACTGGGGGGATTTAATCCTTATGTAGCACCAGCAGTTAGCAAGAAATTAGTATAGGGTAAATTTAAATTTCTGCTTTCATTTGGCAAAACAAATCTAGTTCCTTTTCCTTCCATTATATTTATACAGTAACTCATTGTGCAAGTTTTGTTTATTTTGTTTTTTTTTTTAGTTGGAGTCTCACTCCGTTGCCCAAACTGGAGTGTAGTAACACTCCCGCCACCGCAGCCTCAACCTGCTGGGCTCTGGCAATCCTTCCGCCTCAGCCCTCCAAGTAGCTGAAACTACAGGTGTGCGCTACCACGCCCAGCTAATTTTTTTTTTTTTTTTGGATTTATTGTAGAGACAAGGTCTCACACCAAGTTGCCCGGGTGGGTCTCGAACCCCTGGGCTCGGGCAATCCACTCACCTCAGCCTCCCAAAGTGCTGGGATTACAGGCAGAGCCACCGAGCCCGGCTTCATTGTGCAAGTTTTTAATTTTAGCTCACTTTATTTTATATAAGTACTAAGGTAGGCCAGCAGTTCTCAGTGTGGTCCACAGATCCCAGGACCCTGAGGGAGTTCTGTGAGGTCAAAACTACTTTCACAATGACAGGAAGACATTATTTATTATTTGCCTTTGGAACTGTGTTGCTATTTGGACTAAAGCAACAGTATATAAAACCGCTGACGTCTCAGCCAAACTGAGGCAGCTGTACCCAACTGTACTAGTGATCATTGCACTCTCCAATGCCAAGTTCTCATGGTTAAAAAACAAAAACAAGTCAAATTAGCCAGGCATGATGTGCACCTGAAGTCCCAGCTACTTGGGAAAGTAGCGGGAGGACGCTTGACTCCTGGAATTCGAGGCTGCAGTGAGCTAAGATTGTGCCACTGTACTCCAGCCTTGGCAACTTCACTTAAAAAATGTTCTTAAAAAAGCAGTAATCACTGACTTTATTAGCCCTCTACCCTGAGTCCACATCTTTCTAATATTCCATGTAACAAAATTGGAAAATACATAAAATGCTTTTGTTGCATACCAAAGTAGTGATTGGAGACAAGCCCTTGACTGAGTTGCAAGCCACAGTAACAGCTTTTTCCATGGAATGTCATTTTTCCTTGAAAAAGTACCTGACAAACTATGGTCATTCATATGTAGCTTTTTGGTAGGCACTTCTTTGAATATAAATAAAGCATGTCAATTTAAGGAAATCTAACAATGTTTATTGCCCAATGATAAAGGTTGCACTTTCCCATGAATATCAGAAGTTTTGCAAACTTGTATGTCATCCAGACTTAACAGCCTGCCACCACTTAAGATATTTCTGATGAGACCAGTGGTGATATTAATAAGCGTGAATTTTTGATATTATATAATGAAATGTGTCAACATTTGCAAGATCTGTGTACTTTAGTGAAGCAATATTTCCCAAATGATCAATGCATGGAGTTACAAAATTATCCACTGGTAAAAGATCCATTCAAAGTGCAAAATAGAAAAATAAATTTTAGTGTAATCAAATTAGAAAAAGTTCTTAAAAGTTAGTTGATAGTTTCAGATTCCACAAGAAGGCAACTAACCTTTTGTCATGTTTGGTGTGGAATTAAAGAATAATACCCACAATTATCTGAACACCTATAAAAATCTCACTCTTTTTCTACTATATATTTGTGTAAAGTCAGATTTTCTTCAACAACAAAAAATGAAAAACACAGATCCAAACATACTGAGTATAGATGCAGCTATTAAATTCTAGCTATCTTCTATTAACCTATCCATTGAGATTTGCAAAAATATAATGTACTTAAAAAAGTTTTTTTGGCCAGGTCTCAGTGGCTCAGCCTGTAATCCCAGTACTTTGGGAGGCTGAAGTGTGTGGATTGCCCGAGCCCAGAGGTTTAAGACCAGTTGGGTAACTTGGTGAGATCACGTCTCTACAAGAAATCAAAAATAGGCCAGGCATGGTAGCACGCGCCTGTAGTTTCTGCTACTTGGAAGGCTGAAGCCGAAGGATCACTGGAGCCCAGCAGGTCGACACTGGGGTGGCCGTGAGCATGCACTTCAGTCTGGGTGATGGAGTGAGACTTAAAAAAAAAAATTTAGTTTTGGAAACAATTTTGGGTTTACTGATAACTATTCTTTAAAATTATTTTCATTTCTGGCCATTGCCATATCTTCTTAAGCTTTGGCCCCCTCCCCTACCTTGGGGAGGTGAATCTCTTCTTTCCAATTGACTTTCTAAATGAACTGTATTTTCTAATATAAAAAATTTTCAATTCTAATATGGTATCAACAGATATCTCACATAAACAAAGCTCTCAAAGTAATTCAGGAATCCAAAGGGGTACTATGACCAAAAAGTTTGGAAATGCTGTGTAAATCAAGTGACATCGGTCCTGGCACACCACACAAACTCACTTAAGTGTGTGCGGATTGACTTCATGGATAGGTAAGTGTGAATCAGCAAGAGGAGTTGGGAACTGCCCACATGCCATAGTTCAGACAATTCATCTACTTGCTCAAAGTCCACCTATGATACTGGGCTTTTTCATGACCATCCACACTCTACTTAAAAAACAAGCTGCGTTAAGTACCACCCAAAGACTCATCCTACAACCTAGACAGTATGGAAAGGGTGTCAAGGAATTTTAGAAGGTTAATCCAGGAAGGGTAAAGTTTTAGTCAGATACTGATGGCTTTGAAGTGAATAGAGGTAGCGCTTCTAAGAGCCCTCATGGCTGCTAGTAATTAAAAGGAAAAATACTAGGTTTTTTGGGAACTGTTAAGACACCTGAGAACATCATGTTAGTGTAAAAGTGTTATTAAAAAGTCAGGAAACTAGTTATTAAGAAAAATGAAAAGGCAAGCTGAGTGAAAACGTTCATGACAATTGTTTCTGACAAAGGACTCAGGCAGAATGTTTATAAAGGATTTCTACAAATCAATAATAGAAAGATAACCCAATTAAAGATGGACAAAATACTTGAGAACTTTTCACAAAATAAGGTGTACACATGGCAAATAAGCATATGAAAAGGTATGCTCAACTTGATTAATCATCAGAGAAATGCATATTAAAACAACAAGATGCCACTACACACCCACTAGAATGGCTAAAACTAGACTGACAGTATCAGATATCAGTCGGGATTCAGAGCACCTTGATCTCTCACTGGTTGCTGGTACTGTCAGTTTTGAGAACTGTCAGTTTCTAATCAAGTTAAACATGTACCTACTCTATGACCTAGTATTTGCACTCCACAGTATGCACCCAAGATAAATGAAAAAAATATGTCCACAAAAAAGGTTTGTATGTTCATAGCAGGTTTATTCACAATAGTCCCAAACTGGAAACAATAAAAATACTACTAACAAGAGAATGAATCAACAAATTTGTACAATATACTACTGCTCAATAATAAATTACTACTCGGTACTGATATATGCAACATAGATGAATTTTAAAATTTATGTTGAGAAAAACAAGGCAAACACGAGAATATATACCATATAATTTCATTTACATGAAGCTCAAGACTAGGTACAACTAATGCATATAGTGATGGGAGCCAGTACAGTGGTTGCCCCTGGGGTATTGACCGGAAAGAGGCACAAGTGAACATTCCAGGGAAATGAAAATGTTTCACATTTTGAGTGGTTTGGGGTGGGAGTTTACGTTTGTCAGGATTCACCAGACTGCCTACGTAAGATCTGGGTGTTTTTACTGGATATAGATTATAACAATTAAAACAAATTTGAGAAAGGTACTGATAAATGTTCTCTTAAACTGAATGATAGGTAGGTACATGGGTGGTGCTGTAAACATGCTGTATATGTCTCACATGAACAGCAACATTTTTTAAGTGGGAAAAAAGATGGCTAGCTAAAAGCTTTTTATTATGTCAGATTTTTGGATATTGAATCCAGTTTTTTAAAAAATTAATTTAAAAACTTATCAATAGGATTAAATAAATGTGCTTCATACATTTGTTAGGTTCTTTGAGTAACTAATGCACCTAATAAAATGGAATTCCCCACGCAACCAAAGACTGTTTACAGGCTATTTTCTCTTATGGAGATACTGTTCATGTATAAAAAATTATATTATTTGTGATATTATATCGCATTTAATAACCGGAAAAACAATTTTTCTGGTTGTGCTTTTTGCTATATTATAGTAATACTTATAATTCAAGATTTTTAAAGCCATTTTAGTAATGGAATATTTAAACTTTATTCTATGAAACTTGGTTTTACTGACAGAAAATACTTTGAGTGACTATGTCTGTGGAGGTTTAAAAGAAAACTCCATTTCAGGTACAAAAAAGACTCCCAAGAAGCCACTAAAAGAATTATGAATGACAAGATATTTTTACCACTAGACTTCACACAAGCTTTTCCAAAGATTAGTATATCTTGCAATAATTTTTGTCTTAAATATTTAAAAATGATTTTTTTTAAAAGTGGTGAAAATGCTTCCTTTAAACTTAAAAAGAAAAGACTGTTTCATGAGTTTTAAATAGTCAAGTTCCTCGATATAAAAATTTGGGCTTTTATGTGTCAAGGTATCAGAAATGGAATAAAAAATATTGCTAACTTTTTGGAAAAGAAAAACACGTATTTAGCTCTGCACTCAATTCCTAAAAAAAACTGTTTAATTCTTAAGTCCTATTAAAATGAGCTTCATGAAGTCTTTGGGATTTTTACAGTTACGAAGTTTGTAGCATGTCTAACACAGGCACTGTTTTATTGTGCTTTGCTTTATTGTGCTTCACAAATATTGTGTTTTTCACCAATTGAAGGTTTGTGGCAATCTTGCATTAACCAAGTCTATCAGCCTCATTTTTCCAACAGCATGTGCTTATTACTTCATTAGCATTCTTAGCAATATAGTGCTTTTGAATTAAGGTATGCACATTGTATTTTCAGATGTAACGCTTATTGCACGCTTAACATACTATAGTGTAAACATAACTTTTATATGCACTGGGAAACAAAAAGTTTGTGTTGACATGCTTTCTTGTGATATTTGCTTTACTGCAGTGGTCTGGAATGCAACCTGCAATATCTGTGAGGTATGCCTCTATTTTAAAAAATTCATTTAGGAGACTTATTAGTGAACAGATTTGAACTTGAAAGGCTAGTTCTTCAGAGGCTGTTTTCCCAGGATGAATAATTTTGCAATTTTGTCAGCTGCTCAAGTAAACATTGGTGTTTGGCTTACAATCAAATAATGAGACTGGAAAATTACATTAAAAAAACATTTAACACACATTTCACTCTTATTTTTTTCTATAAAAATATAACTCTTTATTAAATAACATGCACAAATATCAACTAGTCATTTATTAAACAGATATGATTTAGAACAAGATTTAAAGAAATACAAATCCTTAGGTACAATTTAGTATCTTGTTCATGATAATCGAATAGTTTTTAAAAGAATCACTGATTAAAGTAACCACCCTTTATTTTTCTTTCAGAATCCAAAAACGTTTTAGGCATATATCCCATTCCAAGTTTTTTCTAGTATTTTAGAGCTTCAGAATATCTTTAACACCAAAAGCCCTTAACTACTTGATTATAAATTTCCAATAAAGAGGCATTAACTTTTAAGCTATTGTGATTAGCTCTGAGTCCCTTTACAGAGGAAATTTGTAGAAGCAGAATCACGGCAGAGAGGTTCCAGCTTTTTGAGGTACCATTGAAGAAGGTGAGAACTGTGGTTAAGACTAAAAAGCTGGGATGACTAAAATTTGCCAGAATCCTGCTTGCTTACCTTTCTCTTCTGAAGCTTGTTCTGTTTGGCCACCACTGATATTCTGGCCCACCTTTGGTTGGACCACCAGAACAAAATGCTCTATAAACTTACTCCTCTCTGATTTTCTATAACTTTAATGCGCAATATTTTTTTTTTAATTTTTAGGATTTGCTACACTATCCAATTTTCCTTTTTAAGCAAAAGTATAAACAAACTTTGCATTATGTTTTTCATATTAAAAAGTATTGCTTTTATAAATTAGCTTTTAATGTTCCCAGCCTTAATAAACTTAACTTCAACAAAACCAGTGCTTCAAAATCTACCCTGCCTTTCTGGCCCCATTTATCCAATAAAAAAGGCCAAAATCTTTCACCTAAATCTCTAAAGAAAACTACATCCAACCGAAAGCCCTTGCACTGTGTATGTTTTTTACACGTGCTGCTTTATTGCGCATGCCAAGTACAGTAAGAATTAAAATATAAATTGACGTAAAAATTCAAAAACCTCTAAGCTTAATATGTACCTTTGCACTAAAAAACTTGTACATTCTCTCCCATTAGCTGGGATTCCTAACTTGGAAGCTGAATTTACATCACTTCATTCCCCATATGTTTGCTTCACTTTTCTCTGTTAGAATAGAAAGTATTCAATATTATAATTTAAGGAACTACTGTGGAAATGAATTTTATTTCAGATAATGCTTCTGACAAATTTTACACTAAAACCTAATTTTCTTTTTAAAAGTGTTTAGCAAGTTCCACAGGGGGTTTCAGATCCGAAAAATTCCCGAATATTTAATTCACATCATGTTATAATAGAAGTTTGACTTTTTCTAAGGATATTGCTAATTTTTGATTATAAAACAGTATATCAGTTTTATTTCAACTATAAAATTTTGCAAATTATACGTCTGCATCTTAATACATGGAAAAATTACAATATATTAACTTTTCATGAACATTTCAGAGATCAACTGGAATGTTCCTAAATTTTTCTTATTTTGACTACAAAGTATCTTTTTGATTTGCCTACTCAGTTTTTATTTTAAAAGTGCAAAGGCTATTAAGCTTAAAACATTAAGTTTAAGCAATGTAAAAAAGTTTTACAATGATTTAACATGACCAATAAAATTTATTAAACATATTTACATATATTCACAGATTCTGTCATAGTTGAATATTAAAATAGACATTTACAATTTCAGAATTTTCATTCAAAGGCATTTTTTTTTCCCAAGGAGAAATAGGCTCTACTGTGAGATGAAAAAGAGCTAAGTTTCTTTGTATGACTAATTCTAAATAATATGTCCAACACAGTAAGTCACAGGTTCTATCACAGGAGACTAGTATGAAATGCCTTACACTGCTCCAGGCATCCATTATGGAGAGAGTTAAATTATAGGAAGCATGCAATACAACTAAGTCACAATCATCACAGGTATGGTGATGAAAACAAGCTAACCCAAACACAGGCATGCCTTATCTAAAGGTGTTGCTACCTGAACACACTACTACTACACTCCGTACAAACTACAACTTTGGTCCAATAAAACATCAGACAAACAGTTTTACAACTATTTTCTTTGTACATGTTTTGACTACCAATCCCTTTGTATACATTTTTACCATTAATTACAAGATTTACATTTGCACAATATGTATAAAATAAGTTATTAAAAAGGAAGACAATATTAAAACTTTCAAAAAGAAAACTGTACAGTTAAATTTACAGATATAATAAACTGAAGAAATTTTGTGCCAAGTTTTTCTTCCACATTAGAAGCTATTTGGTAGGAACTGAACCTTTTAGTTTACTGATATATTTTTAATAAAACCTGAAAAAGATTTGAATACTAGTGGTTATCTCGTTACTTAGAGTGCTAACAACTTCCAGCGCTGCTAGCAGATTCTCAACTTTTAAATTATCTACCACAGTCAGCCAACATTCTCTAATGCAATAGTTACCTTTCCCAATATAAATAATAGTTTTCTGTTAGAAACTGTGTTTGGATCTAAGATCCAAAATAATTCTCTTCATTTTTTACAAAATGACAGTGTTTACTACATAACTAACTTTAATGGAACATCACTAACAATTGTAAAGGCATAATATCAATATTTTTGTCAAAAGGCAGTACTCCACAGTTATAACGCTTGGACATCATCAGTTTAGGACAATCAGGACCATCAGGAATAATGACTGCTAAATAGGAGTCAATTCAAAATCATCATTAACATCAACAAGGGGAACATAAAACTCCTGGATTTCGTAAATGCTGATAGACTTATAGGTGGCAGGATCAAGTTCCTGGAGTTTGAGCTGCCATTCTAATCTCTGGACGGCATTTAAAGCCGCAGCTTCATGTTGCTGCCTCATTAAAAGACAGGTCTATTTAAAAGAAGAGAAGAGTTAACTGATTATTCTGTTAAATTTGCTTTGTTTAAAAATTAGCCTCACCCAGTCTCTTTGGGGACTAAGATGGATACATTTGGAGCATTAAAAAAGGGTTTGAATTACAAGTCAATTTCTGTTTGACCCTTCCTGTTTGTACCCATACATCAACTATTTCTGTGCCGCTTCACTTTCATAGTATAGATTTGAATTTGAAAATATTCTTTCAAATTACGAGATATCAAATTGTCAAAGGAATCATGAAAATCTGGGAGAAATGACTGTTAAAATGATTCAAAATCTCAAATCTGATAAATATCTTCCTTCTTACTCGACCATTCTTTCATACATTAGAGTTATAAACAGACAGGTAACACTGGATTAATAAGCATGAAGACCCACACTGGAAACTGCTTTTTCTGTGATAGTTTCATCTTTTATACCACATTAGTACTTAAAATGGACTTGCGGTCTTTATTTCCCTTTATCTTTCCAATTGTGGTCTAGCGTGAAGATTCATGACTAACCAATATTTCTCTTCCTAATTTGACGAACCAGTATTTCTTTTCCTAATTCTTTCTCCCTAACAGAGCTGTACAGTTTCTGTTTAAGAACAGTTAAGTATTCATTTAAACTGACTTCTAAATATACATACCTTTAATTTGTCAAATTTATCATCCACATCTTGTAACCAAGACATGAACTGTCTTGCATTAAAGCGATCCCTCACAGAAGTTTTACTGTCATCAGACTGAAAAGAAAAATTAAAAGTAGTTGAGTATTATAAAGTGCAATAAACCGTTTTAAAGACTATTTACCATTGTAACTCCTTTTTATGATATATGCCATATATATATGATATATTTGCCATATATAGATATATGCCATATATATATATGATATATTTGAGTAATGATGAAAATGTATATATATATGATATATTTATATATATATATGATATATTTGAGTAATGATGAAAATGTATTCAAAAACGATAATATACAAATTGAGTACTGCGAAATTTGATAAAGCTTTTATTTCCATATCTGAGTAAACCGATTTTTTTGAATTCTCAGCATGTTGAATTTAGTTAACTAAAATAGAATCCTACTTCTGAGTCAAAGATGTTTCTCAAAAAGGCATGTCATATGAAGTACTGTGCCTGTAACACTTTTTTTTTTTTTTTGAGTTGGAGTCTCACTCTGTTGCCTAGGCTGGAGTGCAGTGGCACACTCACTGCCACCCCAGCATCGACCTGCTGGGCTCTGGTGATCCTTCCATCTCAGCCTTCCAGGTAGCCGGAACTACAGGTGCACGCTACCATGCCCAGCTAATTTTTTTATTTATGGTAAAGACGACGTCTCGCTAAGTTGCCCGGACTGGTCTTGAACCCATGGGCTCAGGCAATCCACTCGCCTCAGCCTCCCAAAAAGCTGGGATTACAAGCTGAGCCACTGAACCACTGAGCCCAGCCGACATTCTTACGTGTATAATCAATTCAGATTTTATTTTTATGTTAAAGTTCACTATATGTAGGGAGAAAAAGTGTTCAAGTGGGAGATAGCTACCTTTGAGGATGACATTTGACCCATCTCTGAAGTGCTTATAAAGAAATTCTAGATCAACTCTTAAGAAAACCAGCTTTGGATTTAAGATAGACTATATATTCAAAGTTCAGCTCTATACCTTACTGTATAACCTTGAACTAATTATTCACTCTAAAATGGGGTAAGAGTACCTTGCACAATGCTTGGGAACGTAGGAAACAGTCAATGCAACACTAATTATTACTATAACTACTACTGCTAATGTTAACAGTGTTAGTGACACCTAGGCATCAGGTAGCTCCACAATCACACTATTCACCTTTTCAGCAGCTATCACTTCTTTGCTGGTCCTCAAGAAAGATGTTTGACTATTTAAAATTTTATGGTTTTTTAATATTAGAAGTTTATTTTGAAAAGGAAGAAGTAATGATAAAGACATAGGCTAATGGACGATCCAAACCCCTACCCAAGGAAAGGTGGGTTTATTTCTCCTCTTAGTTCCTCAGAGGCTATTCTCATAATAAGTCTGCTACTTGAGATGCTCTACTGTAATCAGTTGTAAAAGGATGGGTAACATTTCCATATATAAATAAGTCCCCAAAAAACACAAAAATGTTTTTAGGATAAGTTTCTCTATCAAGATAAAGCCTCACATTTTGGTATCTCATCCAGTTTAATTTTTTTTTCCAGACCAGAAGGTAACGTACCAACGTTGTAAGAACGTTTGAGGATCTCACACATTAGTCTGAAAACCCAATCGTCATGCTTATGAACCACAAAAGCATCTCATCAAGCTTAATATTAAGCTAAAATCAGGAGGCCTGGAACACTAAGAAAACTTGGGACGGGGACAATAAATTACTCAAGCTATCAAAATTTCTTTACAATTGAAAATGTAGGCCAAGCATGGTGGCTAACACTTGTAATCCCAGTACTTTAAGGGGTTGAGGCAGGCGGGCCACTTGAGGCCAGGAAACTGAGGCTGAAGTGAGCTATAAGTTGCCTGGGTAACTTAGTGGGACACTGTTTCTCCAAAGATAAAAAATAAAAATTAAAAAAATTATACTGTTCACTTTTAGGAGAGAACAAAAAAGCCATGTCTTGGGTAGAAAGATAAGAAAATGAAATGTAGTCTAAAGTAGCTTCAACTACATATGAAAACATTTTTTTCCTCAAGATAAAGTTTTTCAGTGCTTTAAAATAAATAAGCCAACAGTGGCCCAATCTCCTCTATTTTTTAAATTCTCTTTTTAACCCTCATGAGGATCGGCATTCCTCAACTCTGGTGTATTTCATGACCAATAAGTTTTTGTTTTTTGTTTTTTTTAAAGAGGCAGGGTCTTGCTATGCTGCCCAGGCTGGTCTCAAACTCCTAGCTTCAAGCAATCCTCCCTCTTTGACCTCTCAACATGCTGGGATTACAGCTGTGAGCCTCCGCATCCAGGTCCAATGTTTTTTATCTATTTTGTATCTTAACAAAAATTTTTTAATGTTCTTATCTAGTAGTTCCCCACCTCAATTTCCAGCTCTGCTGTGAATATTATTTTTATGCCTTTTGCCATTTCAGTGAGTTTTGTGAAAAAGAAGAAATAAACAGGTATGTGCGTTTACTCACTCATTCTGAACTAGAACTCTTCAAGAGACTTCTCCTTGTAGCTTGACTACAAATCTCCATTTATACTGCTCTAAAACTTATTTCATTACTCTGTAACTGCTCAAAACTTTAAAAGACCTCAAGACATCACATTGTCTAGTTCATCCTCTAGGAACACAGTTAAACTGTTAATTTCAGTTATTAAAAATCATTCATTCTTCCCTTTAAAATCTTTTACTTTTTTAGTTAGGGGTCTCACTCTGTCACCCAGGCTAGAGTGCAGTGGCACACTCATGGCTCACTGCAGCCTCTACCTTGTAGGCTCAGACAATCCTTCTGCCTCAGTCTCCTGAGTAGCTGGATCTACAGCTGCGCGCAGCTGTGCGCCACTACACTCAGCTAATTTTTTGATCTTTTGTAGAGACAAGGTCTCACTATTTTGCCTAGGCTGGTCTTGAACTTCTGGGCTCAAGCAATCCTCCTGCTTCAGCCTCCCAAAGTGCTGGGATTACAGGCATGAGCCACTGTGCCCGGCCCTTTGAAATCTTTACATTTAAAAGTTCTAGAGTCCTTTAGTGGCCTCTCCAGTGTCTATTTCCTCAGTCACATGATTCTTTCTTAAGATCCAATTATTAATATTATTTTTATTGAACTGGGGTCCACTCTGTTGCTCAAGATGAAGTGCAGAATTGGGATCACAGCTCATTGCAGCCTCTACCTCCTGGCACCAGGTGATCTTTCTGCCTCAGCCTCCTGAGTAGCTGAAATCAGGGACATGCATCACCACACCCGGCTAATTTTTTTTTTGCAGAGATGAGTGAGGTCTTGCTATGTTGCCTAGGATGGTCTTGAACTCCTGAGCTCAAGCAATCCTCCTGCTTCATCCTCCCAATGTGCTGGGGGCATGAGCCACCACACCTGGCCCAATTATTCATTCTAAATAGCCTCTTCAGGTATCTGTGAACATATTCATCTCAAATAAAAGTTGGTGCCTTAAAGTTTAAAATCTACTGGCCTAGTTCAATCTCCACTTTTTATAGATGAGAAAAGTAAAGTCCAGAGGACTCTAAGAATCTTTCTCTGTAACATTCCCTATTATTATTTGTGTTACTGGTCTGTCTGCTTTAAAACAGTATTTTCTGTTTTGGGGTGACAATTCTTCACTGTGTTTATTTTTTGAATTTTAATCATTATAATCCTTCGCTTCTGACAAATGAATTCATTCTGGTTTATGAGGCATACAAAAATTCTGACAACTGATGCAGCAGGTTCAGAATTCATGTCATTTATATGTGGCAGTAAACTTCATAAAAAATATTGCTCCAGGGCAACCTCTTCAGGTCCCCTCCCATTGTGGGAACTTTTCTGTCCTCAATAAATTGTGCTTTCTAAAAAAAAAGAAGAAGAAAAGAATTTGCTCCAGTCTCCCACAGTTAATGTATCTAACCAACACTGAAGGCCGAAACAGGAGTCTGACTCGATTTTAGCAACATCACAACCTAGAGGTGCTTGCTACCTACCCGCACTATTTTTCAGCACACAGTAGTGTGCCAGTTGTTTGAAGGTCAGAACTAAATATAGAGACATTCACTTTAGAAACAAATTACACGTTACCTGTAAAAGCACTATCCTAAACACTTATGTGTTTTGTGATTATCTGTGCATTTCAGAAATTGAAGGACTAGCTGATCTGGAAGTTCTTTGGCCTGAAAGCATTGTTTTTGTCCTTTGAACTTTAATGATCGTTGAATTTAAATTTCTTCCATGAAAATCTATTCTAAAAATAACCAACTTGTACTTTTGAGAGGGTTTATTCTACATTAATCAAACATTTTACCTGAGAGTCCAATGGTACATTGTATACTTCTGCATCCAGCAAAACAGTACAAGCACTAAATGGCAGTGTTTGATTTGCCAATGTTCTTGCAGCTCTGTAATGAACGCGTAGAACTTCCTGCTCATTGGATACAATAAGTTTTTCCTAGTTGAACAAAGAATTTTAAAAAAATGAATTCTTCAACAAATTGTTTTTGAAATATGGTAAAATAACTTATATGCTAACAAACATGAATCTCAGAGTAGCTTTTTAAAACTTAATATTAGGGTTGAGAAATTTGAGAACTTCTAGTGTTTCTAAAGTATAAATAAATGTTCTTTCCCAAACTGGCAGCTTTTAAAAAATTAGATTTTAAAGTACAGTGGTATACAATAGTGGCTTTTAGTGTATCTATCAAGATGTTTCACCATCACTAATTCTAGAACATTTTCATCACTCCAAAAGAAATCCTGTACCCATTAACAGTCACTCTCCATCCTTCCCTTCCTCTATCTCCTGGCAACAACTAATCTGTCTTCTGGCTCTATGAATTACTAACCTGAACATTAACGATGAATGAAGCCATATAATAGGGGGCCTTTCATGACTAGCTTCATTCACTTAGCATGATTTCAAAGTTTATCCATGTTGTTGCATGCATAATACTTTAATTCTATTTTATGGCTGAATAACATTCCACTGCATGGATATATTCCATTTTATTTATCATTCACCAGTTGATGGACATTTGGGTTTGAAGGGAAATAGAAGATGCCACCCCCAAAATATGCCACTTTAGCATAAGGATTATTTTGAGCTAAAGGCACTTGAAATGCAGTAGGTGCAAGAGTGCTGACCTCCCCTTTTCTTCCTGAAAGGAGGAGATCAAACTCCCATGTGAAAGATGCCCTTCCTGTACTAGAAGGAAAGAAATATTTTTATCACCAGAGACAGGAAGTCAAGGCCTGCCTGTACAAACAGCACTTATTAGAGTAACTTTTGTCTTCTATTAGCCTCCCCATATATTTTAGTTAATTTTCCATAATTGCCTTTCTTTCTTCAACCTATCATAAAAAAAATTTAGGTTTTGTCACTTCTTTGGTTCCCCATTTCCTTATGAAGGCCCCCGTGTCATGTAAACTTACATTAAATAAATCTATACATTTTCCTCTTGCTAATTTGTCTTTGACAATTTAATTCTCAAGCCCAGATGGAGACCTTAACTTATTCGCGACCAATGACATGAATTTACGGCATTCCAAATTCTGTTCCTGG
Source organism: Cephalopachus bancanus (assembly GCA_027257055.1). Taxonomy (NCBI): domain Eukaryota; kingdom Metazoa; phylum Chordata; class Mammalia; order Primates; family Tarsiidae; genus Cephalopachus; species Cephalopachus bancanus. The sequence goes on from JAPVLO010000179.1 coordinate 174,472, forward strand.
TTGCTGCTGATGTGAATTTACCTCATCGTGGAAGACTGTCTTTTGGGTTTATAATACAAATAAAAATACAAAGTATAGAATGTTAGAGTGGGGTGTTAAGGAAAATACTGGATATGTCCACAATTTTCAGACATGTTGGGAAAAAGGTGACAATTTAGAAAAGACCGTTTCATTTGTGCTTAACAACAGAAGTCTGCAGCAACCAGCTTCAGATTTTTTAAAATTTTCACTCACTCTCAGGATTAGGAAGGTGAAAAATTTGCCAGTCGTGAATGTGTTTAACATGGTAGAGGTAATTCTTGCCTTTCCTATGTGCTGTTTTCACTTTTGGGCTAATATAAAAAAATGTTGCTATAAACATGCACACTCAAGTTTTTGTCTGGGTGCATGTTTTCATTTCTCTTGGGAAAATAATTAGGAGTGGGATCCTAGGTCATAGAGCAATTATCTTTAACTTGTTGAGGAAGTGCCAAACTGTTTTCCACCAGCAATGTTATGGTTCCAATTTCTTCACATTCTAGCCAATACTTGTTATGTCTGTCTTTTTTATTATAGCGGCTCTAACTGGTATGAAGTGGTATCTCCTTGTGGCGGCAGCTTCTCTTTTATAATAAATATTTTCATAGAAGTAAACATACTTTACGTTGACGCCATCTACTTGCAAACCTCTGACAATCACAATAAAATCCTGCCTTAATGCATTAAGTGGGGTCCAAAACTTCTAATTATTTGAGATACAGAGTCACTCAACCATACAGTTATGAATCCTATGAATTTTATTTTATTCACTGAAAACCTTCCAAGAAGAGGTTCCAAATTTCCCACACTGTTACAGGGGTACACAGTACAGAAAGGCAGAGAACTCTGCCAGGGCAATGGATCATGTATGAATCAAATAAATTACACACAAGATCTTGTTTGCATATGAATATGTTTGTATCTCTGCAAAGAAGGATCATAGCTTATACCACATTTTCAGAGGTCCCTGACCTTCCCAAAGGATTAAGAAAGTCATATATTTTTGTGATTCCAAGTGAAATGCCTTCTATGATTTCTATAAATAGCTAGATAGGTTTTTTTCCCTGTCATTTCATGACAAGACCAACCACTGGGAAACCAGATACTAAGGAGACCTCGCAGGTCAAATAAGAACAGCCTCTGTAAGTATTTTGTCCTTTAGCCCTAAAATAGTGGGTACCAAGCAACTGATTTCACAATGGGGAAATCCAAATGTCCCACTACAAATCCACTGCTATGGTCTTAGAGATAAAAAATTATTAGAGACTTTTATATATTAAAAATATCTTCAACATGAATTCTATTATGACAGCAACTATCCTAAAATAGGCTTAAAAATTCTCCATGTAATTGGATAAGCACAGGCTAGGCATGGTGACTCACACCTGTAATCCAGCACTTTGGAAGGCCAAGGCGAGAGGACAGTCTGAGCATAGGAGTTCAAGATCAGCCTAGGCAACACAGTGAGACCTTGTCTCTACAAAAAATTTAAAGATTAGCCAGGTGTGGTGGTGTGCACCTTTAATCCTAGCTACTCAGGAGGCTGAGGTGGAAGGACTGCCTGAGCCCAGGAGGTCGAGGCTGTAGTGAGTCATGAGTGTGTCTCTGTATTCCAGCCTGGGTGACAGAGTGAAACCCCAACTCCAAAACAACAACAACCTCCCCCCGCAAAAAAAACTCCAAAAACTGAATTAGCACAAGAAAAAAATCAAACCATTTCCCAAAATGATCCTAAATATTGTTAAAATATAGTTATTTTTTAGTGTAAGTGTAAATTTAAATACCTCTTACCCTTTCAATACTGTGTTGCAAACGTAGTTTCATTCTTACAACTTCCTGTTGCCGAAAAAGTTCTTTAAGTGGATCTGACAGTGAAGGTGGTGGTGTAATCTAATTGAAAAAAAATAGTTAAAAACATCAGGTTTCTTTTACTATAGTGGGCTATTCTTTTAAAAGTACATCTTTTCAGTGCTTAAATCAATTCTAATATTCTGTGAATTAAATAATATAGTATCAATTATACAACTGGATGTTACTTTTCAATTTTGTTTGAAACATAGGAGAGTATTCCTGCAAGCTTAAATGTTTTTATTCGGAGGCCACAGCAAATTTCAAAGAGCAAATTACAAGGACTAAGGAAGTTACTCACTATGGAGAGACACATTTTAGAACATCAACGACAGCTCATAGACAGGGAAGGAGAAGTAACAAAAAACAGAAAAGCTGGTATAAACACGGAGGAAACACTCCTAAAGATTAAAGCAGTCCAAATGTATCAGTATATATACATATTGCAGACATGATATAAATTAGACACTAAGGTCCTGAGTGTTATATTTAGTGAATTATTTTATAAAAGTAGATTAAAGGGTCTAATTGGTGGTTCTCGCATTTCTTTATTACATGTGATATCCCACATGACTTTGTTTAGCCATACTCCAAAAAGCTTATGAACATCTCTAATTCGACATTATACTGGACTGTACTTTCTGGTAGATGCTGGAAGAATGCTGATTCAATCTCTGCATGTAGTTTACTGTTAAAATAGACATCCAAGCAATGGTAATAGCCATCTCTGAATATTCTTCCTCTGTCCCTTGGAGTATCTACATTCCCACTCTCCCATCCTTATTTACAACTGCTATTAGCATATGCGGGCAAAAACATCTCAGTATGTTTTTATTTAACAAGACTTGCAGAGAGTGGTGCTATTGTTTTAGTTCTGCAAAATCATACAGGCCTCTAGCTAATTCAAAGAGCACAGAGGAAAAGAAGTAGTCTGATCTGAGACTGGGGTGTCAGAGAAAGCTTCCTCAAGAGAGTAGTACCTGAGCTGCACCTTAAAGGAAGAGCCAGAGTAGAGTCAGAGAAATTAATCACTGTGAGGAGAAAGGGGGGAAAAAAGGAAAGAAAGGAGGGAGGCAATTCCCAGAAGATAGGATGGCATGATCAAAGTCATAAAATGAAGAGTACATCATCTGCAGACAACCACAAGCAGTCTTAAGTTCCTACAACATCAGATTTGACAAAAAGAAGCTTGTAGTCTAATCTAGAAATGTGTTTTCAATAAAAAGTATGCCTATAGAAGATTAGCCCACAAAGAAGATTTACAGGAAATGGTTCCAAAAACAAGTTTGGAAAACAATGTATACATGTACCTACTTAGAAGTCTCACAATTAACATATTAAAGGTTCTGATAAGTCCTGCAGTGAAGCAACCTATTTTTAGATTAATATTTCTCAAACAAACTTAATAAAAGCCCCCCCAACACAAAAAGTATTTAATTAACATGCTGTGAAAGACATATTATGTAGAACACATTGGAGAGTTTGGTAATAGACCAAAAGAGGACAGAGAGAAGAGAAGAAGGTTTTTGGTTGAGTTCAGTGCTAACCTAAGTTTGTGAAGCTTATGGACATTCAGGAAGAGCTACACAGGTAGAAAAAAAAGGAAGTCAGGGAGAGAGATTTGGGCAGAAATATAAACTTGTAAATTAACATAAATCACATGTAGAAAAGAGGTAAAAACCACCAAATGGGTATATGAAGATTTTTTTCAATTAAGAAAAATTTTGTTCCAATAAAAATTAACCCCTCTTAGAATATGGTGTGGTAGAAAATTTTTTTAATTACTTAAAAAAATGTTTTGCATACTTTCTAACTAGCTTAACTCTGTAAGATGTTTTTCTCTTGTGATGTATGTACCCTTAAAATTTTTCCTGCTTAATTTTTTGTTTGATAGCTGTGGGCTACATGTGAGGATTTACTACATAATTGCATGCAGGGAGGTATGGGCTTCTAGCGCATCCAATGTATATGCCCCTCTCTCCCTCCTTCCTCTAGCAGTGTCCAGCAACTGTGGTTCGCATCTTTGTGCTTGTGTGTCCAGTGATTAGGGCCCGTTTATGAGTGAAAACATGTGGTATTCAGTTTTTTTCTGTGACAGTTCACTTAGAATGATGGTCTCCAGCTGCATTATATGGAGACTTTTTGAGAAAACTTTCCTTTTGCTGTTTTCATCTACCTCTAAGTAAATCAAGTTTGGTTATTTTGTCAGTATCTGTTGAGTTCCAAGACCCTGGAGGATAATTACTTTGTTGACAACTTCCCAGAGATGTGCTCTCTTCTTATCACCCACTCTTGGAATCCCTCAAGACATCTGTAGAGTATGTTGTTACAAGTGGCCAGCCACAGTAGATCCTAGGTTGTGACAAGTCTCTTTTTTCCCCCTCCCTGTTCATTTGATTTTGGTGATTTGACCAGCAGTTTTATTTTTCTTCCTTTGATTTCCTCTGGAAAAATGGCAAGCCTGGTTAAACTGTGAGAAAAATATGTAATGGAAAAATAAACATTTAAACACACTCTGGTGTCGTTTTCTTTTTAAACTACATTTCTGATGGGTTTTATAACCAGATCACATAAATGTAAGGAAAGGTTACTTTGATAAAATGGCAATTAGTTGGCTGGAAAGAAACAAATGGATAAAGCCATATAGGAAAGTAAGAAAATGAATGCAGTGCCTAACTCATTTAAGTTATTCTGGTATTAATTTTTTCCAACTAAATTTTGAACAAAAAAGATTTGGCCCAGTAAACTCAAATGCAAAACCTCTCATGAAAAGGCTTGGAGTTCACATATTAGCTCTAATAAATACAAATTTTAAAGTCACTTGGAGCTGTGTAAAATAATGGTAATCCCTTAAATCTGTATAGTGTTTTAAAGTTTTTAATGTGCTTTGGCATATACCATTTCAATCTTCTTTGAGACAGGGTAGACACTATTCTCCCTTTACAGATGTGGAAACTAAGTATCAGAGATATGAGTGAATTATTCAAGATCACACAGCTGGTTTATTAGCAAAATCTAGACTTAAACTTATGCATGCTAGTTGGAAATCTAGTGTTCTTTCCACTATATTGCGGTGTGTTTCTCTGCTTTCTTCATTCTCATTAAAAACGAAAAATTCAAAGAACTCCCTACTACATCCAGAAATATTGCTCAGCTTTGCTTATAGCCCCTTATGAAACGGTATTTGATACAACTAAATTCTAATATAATCAAAGACATATACCCAGCATTGCTTTAAGGGACACAAACTTGTATTACACTGCCTCTGCAGGAATAAGAAAAGGTGACAGATAGCACATATATGACATATATATGTGTATATATGTATATACGTATGTATACATGTATATATGCGAGTGTGTATGTATACAACACACATGCACTCATACAGTCTATATATGTAACAAATATAAAGGCAATATTAAAAAACCATGTATATAAAGTCAACAGACTATGTTAGAGTAGCAACCTAACAATTTATCTGAAATTGTTTTTACTAAAATAGTCTGTATAAATTCTAATTTAAATGTATTCTTTATAGTTATACCTGTATTTCAAGCCTCTGAAAATACATTTTATTTCAAAGGGAAATAAAGCAGAGGAATAAAAGAAACAAGAAAGTTACTAGCTTTACATTCTTTGACTTATTAACAAACAATTTTGCTGAAAGACAACTTTATTTACAACTCTTATTTTTACTTTTTTTGAGACTGAGTTTCACTCTGCTGCCCAGGCTAGAGAGTAGTGGCACAATCACGACCCACCACAGCCTTGATCTCCTGGGCTCAAGCAATTCTTTAGCCTCAGCCTCCCAAGTAGCTGGGACTACAGGCATGCATCACCATGCCGGGCCAATTTTTTTTTCTTTTTTTGTAAAAACGAGGTCTCCCTATGTTGCCCAGGCTGATCTTGAACTACTGACCTCAACTAATCCTCCAGTCTCAGCCTCCGACACTGCTGGGATTACAGAAGTGAGCCATCACACACAGCCATACTTTTTTTTTTTTGAGTTGGAGTCTCACTCAGTCACCCAGACTGGAGTGCAGTGGCTGCTCCTGGCCACCGCAGCCTCGACCTGCTGGGTTCCGGCGATCCTTCCACCTCAGCCTTCCGAGTAGCCGGAATTACAGGCATGCGCTACCACGCCCGGCTGATTTTTTAATTTATTGTAGAGATGAGGTCTCACTGCCCAGGCGGGTCTTGAACTCGAGGACTCAGGCAATCCACTCACCTCAGCCTCCCAAAGGCGCGGGATTACAGGCTGATCCACTGAGCCCGGCCACAATTCTTATTTTTAATCTACTATTACTGCCATCTAAATCTGTCTTTTGAAGAGATTCAAAAAGCACTAGCATCAGATACATTCTGTGAATGTGGCACTAAAACAAAAAAACTTTCTTCTAACTTTTAAAAATATTTTCTCCACTGGACTTTCAAAGAAGGAACATCTGTGAAACAGCACAGACTAGGCACAGGATTCCAAGGATAGATAGCAGGGGTGGTAACTAGCACCAAGTCTAGAAAAGTATGAGAAGGCTCTTGAATACAATAAATAGTAGGATGTTTCTAGCCTACAGGAAATTAAAAGTCTCTGAAGATGTTTAACCCAGTGGTCACATAATCAGATCTGCGTTGTGTATTGAACCCAGACAGTAAGAAGGCTAAACTGAGACTAGAGAAGGGCTAGAAACCTATGGCAGCAATTCAGAATGCCTGTTTTGCCTTTCTCTGCTATCTAGCTACTTGCACGGTGCTTAGCAGTTATGAAATATCTGCCAGTGCAATATGAATATATGAATATGAATATTTAAGAGACAGTCAAAGAAGCTAATGAAGTCCTTGCATGGCAGTGATAACAAAGGGAAAGGAAGTGAGGTGAATGAACGTGACTTAGTAAATGATTTGATATGAGGTCAGAGAGGAAGAAATCAAGGTTGAATCTTGGGTCCCAGCCTGGGACATCACATAGCAGATAGTAGTAGTAACTAAAGCAGAGAAGGCAAGAAGAGCACTTTTCAGAGAAGATAAATGGATTTGGTAGCAGAGACAATGCTTGCAGGACATTCAGGAGATGTCTAGAAGCAGCATGATTATGGACATCAGTAGTGTATTGAGGGCTGAAGATAAATCTGGTACTCATTCTTTTGAGAAATAGTGTCCTAGTCTTTAATCAGATTACAGCTCAGAGGTAGAAGCAGACACGTACATAATTAACTACATTACAGGGAAGGTACAAAGAAAACACAAGCAATTCTGCTTTGACAAGATTTCCCCCAGAGGTAACATCACAGCTGAAACAAAGGCAGAGAAGAAAAAGGACAGAGAAGGGGAAAGAATAATAATCCAGGTACAGAGAACAAACAGCACTGCAAAGGTTATCAAATGTAGTGAAGTAAAAATTTTTGTAGAAGAGTGAGCTCAGTTTGGCTGAGATACTAGGTGAGTTTGGGAAGAGCAGTGAGAAGATGAAGCTGGAGAGGTAGACTGGGGTCAGACCATGAAATGTATGGTTATGCCATTGTGGCTATTTGGATTTCAAGTTGTAGGCAATGGGAAGTCAGTTCACAACTTAGGAATTTAAATAGGGAAATGGCTTTTTATTGTTTTAAAAAGTGATAGAAATTTAACAACAAAAGATAATGACTCAGCAGAAAGAGACCAGAAGTAAAAATAAAAAGTTGCCACAATGATCTGACAGATAACAAGGGCCCTAACCCAAGACAGCAGTAGAGGGTAAAGATTTTGGAGTTCTGAGGCAGTGTGGTTAGAATTTGGTGACTGCTCATTTTCTACTTTGGTGTCATCATTAATGAATACAGATTTGTTTTTGAGAAAGTGCAGGATAAATGATTCCTTTTGGTACATGTTAAGTTTAAGGTCCTAGTAGAGGAATGAGGTACTCATCCACCAGCTCCTGGGGTATTGGTGGCTGACAGCTCTCACTAGAGTCCCTGTCTAAGAAATTACCTTTCAGGAAAGAGTGCTGGTGTGCCCTCGGGCATGCTCTCCTCCAGGGGAGACCACCTTATCAGAAGGGCTGTCCCACTATAGAGTTCTTGTGGATTCAGCTGAGGTCACTGCTGCAACTGCATTTTAGTTCAACTTCTCGCTCTGCCCAATTCTGCTTCCCTTGCACACTTACTTATTCCTGATAAAATTCACCAATAAAACTCGTGCACACAATCTACGAAAGGTAGGTGATGATGCCCAGAAAGTACCTATATTTGATTCTGAGGGTCAACAGAGATGATATGGTTAGGTAAGAATTTTGGTGGACTAACTGGCACCTGGAAGACTGCTGAAACCATAGAAATAATTTTCCTATTTCCACATTTGGAAAGCACATAAGGCAAAAAGTCAACTGAAAAATGGGTCACCAGAGAACTCCTGTCTAAAGGGTGGACCAAAAAATATGTCATTAAAAGAGAAAGAAAGGTTAGTCAGTGAGGCAGAGGAATGAGAACAGAGCACCATCATTAAAGACCAGAAAGAGGAGGATTTTATTAAGTGGTCAGTGTCAAATCTGACAGATTAAATAGAAAGAAAAATGAAAAGATGCCAATAAACCAGGCAGTTATGGCCTCAATGGTGACCTCCGCCAGTGCATAAAAGAATGAATAGGAAACATGACTGAGAAAACACACACAGACTACTCTCTAAGAGTGTGGGTGAAGGAAAGAGAGACAGCAAGCTTGACGAACTGACACAGTCAAGCAACAACTTTTTTCTTTCCAAGATGGAGGAAACTTAACTATGATCTAATTGGGTGGATAAAAGTCCATAGAGGAAACTGAAAAAATATACTAATGAGAATAGTGTTTCAACAGAGGAAGGCTCCAGAGAACACCAGAAAGAATGGGATCAAAAGCCTATGTGAAAGCATTAGCCTTCAAAGAAACAAAGGCATGCCTCCTTTGAAACAAAATTAAAAGCAGACAAGGAAAGGAAAATACTGTAGACCTCTGATGTCCGGTAAGGCAGCCACTAGCTACACATGGCTGTTGAGCACTTTCTGAAATGTGGCTAGTCCGAATTCAGGTGTGTTGTAAGCACACCAGATTTCAAACTTAGTTTAAAGAAATGTAAAAGATCTCACTGATAATTTTTCTATACTGGTTATATGTTGAAATAGATTTTTGCAGATTGGCTTAAACATTTGTTAATTCTAACTTTACCTGTTTCCTTTTACTTTTAAATATGTGGTTACAAGAAAATTTAAAATTAAGTATATGGCTTGCATTATACTTATTGAACAGCACTATAGGTGTGTACCAACTGATGATGTTACTTACTGTGGGAATACAAATCTTGCTTAAGGGGTTTCCATCCAGGAGATAGGATCCATTAAAGGTTACATATTCATCATAATACTGAGGTGCTTGAGGAATAACACTACACAATAATTTGCGTTTTTCTTCAATTTTTTTCCTTATGTGCAAGTATTCAAAATAAGGATTTGCTCTCTCTGAACTGTACGGTTGAATCTCATCTAGTTTCAGAGAATCTACAATGGCTGCCAGAGACTGCTGAGTTTTTTCCTTCGCTTGTAGTAAAGAGGGACTCACTTGCACAGGCTGAGGGACACGTGACACTTTCCTTTTCCGTGGATGGTGGATTTGAGGATCATCTTCTTCAGTTAATCTTATTCTTCCTCTAGGAGATGAGGATTCACTGTCTTTTTCTGATAATAGTGTACAGCTGGCAAGAATCTGCTTGCTTTGATTTGACACTGTATTTGCTTTATTTCTAGTCATTCTTTGAGGGATCTGATGTTCATTTTTATCATCTTCAGCATTTTCTTCTAATTCTACTTTAACGAATTGACCATATTTATGTATTTCTTGTTGAGCTGACTGCTGTGAATGGTTTTCCAGATTTGATAAAATGCTTTGTTGAGATTCTTCATCATCCATGGAAAGCAAACACTTTTCACTTTCAGGACAATGTTTTGAATTATCTTGTTCATTCAAGTTTTCTTTTGGCATCCCTGCATTCATTTCACATAAATCAGAATCACACCTATTCAAGTGAGTTAAAACCAAACTCTCCAGTTTTTCTTTTTCATGAGGAATAACCTGAATATCAGTTGTGCTAATCTCAGCTTCATGGCCACTGGAAGACTTGTAAGTTAGTTTGCTAAATGCATAATGTGTATTCGGCTGGGTAGAGGCATCACTTCCATTAAAGTCCTTTTCTAATGCTAACACAGGTAATGTATTAGCCTTCTCAAAGTTTGGCGATGCTTCGTGAATAGTGTTTTCAGAGTACACAGGGACAAAGGCATCTGTCTTTTGAACGTCTCCTAAAACAAAAGTATTTTCCGTATCTTTTGTAGATTCATTATCAGTATCTAAAACAGAACTGATAATTTGAACTGCATTTTTTTGTTGTAAAACACCTGGCTCTTGATTGGCAACATACGATAAAGACATATGTTTAGAAATAGATTCAGCATCTGAAGGTGATTGGCTGGGGAAAGAGCAAGGTTGCTGTGAAGGCAGAAAGGATGCCGGATCCTGAGCACAAGAGTTTCCTGGAGGTTCAGTCTGGTGCAAAGATAAAAAATCTGCATTTTCTTTCAAAATTTGGTTTTCAGAATTACAAAAACCCTGAAGAGAAGAATCTTGATCAGGTGTATTAGAATTTGGGCAGATAAAGTCTCTGGTGCTTAATGACTCCAGTCTATCAACAGGTATCTCCCATGATTTATTCTGGATTACACCAACCTGATTAGATGATTCTAAATGCACAGGACTGTCCATTATAGTGCCCATTAGAGCAGTACTCTTGATGGCATTTATATCTGCTGAAACATATTTGCTGCTTATAGATCTAGTTGGAGAAGAATGTATGTTAGACACATTTGAAAGGTCTCTTTCAGGCACATTTGAGAATACTTCAGGTTTGGGAGAAAGACAAGTATCTCTTGGCACAGGCACAGGTAATGAGTTACCTTGATTGCTTTCTTCTGATATTGTTTGGAATTGCTTTGTATGTTCACAAATGACAGATGGCATGCTACATCTTCGAACTTCTACAGTAGGTCTTCCCTCGCTTATAATTAACTTAACATCTTCTACAGAAGATGACCTGAGGTGGGATGCTGGAAGTCTGCTTGCATAAGGTGGTTTAATCCGCTCTGGCAGATCAGTCAGGGTGTCAAATTCCCTTTCGTGAAGGGCAGGAGATTTGGCAATTGGCAAAAAAGGTGACTGAGAAAAGGACATTTGGGATTCTGAGCCCTCTAGCATAAAATCAGAGTCATACTCAACTGGAGGCCTTGGGGTTGTCATTGTGGTATGACAGGAATCTTCGGAACTAGCAACAGAAATCATGGATACAGATCTGGAACTGAGACCTGGCTTTTCACTTTCTGATCTAGGAGACCTGTTTAAACTACTATCTGAAACAAAAGATGATTTCCCTAAATTCACTGTATTTTTGGTGTCAACAGATTGTGATCTGTTACTTACAGTATCTTTAGATTGTTTCTCCTTGGTATAGGCATCAGTCAACTCTGAACTCTTTGATCTAGTAAGCTCTTTGTTTTTGGATTCAGCTAGTGTATGCTTTGTTTTTTCTTTATCTTTTACTTTAAGTTCTAAACAGTTACGATTTCTCAACCTTTCTTTTTCTTTTTGCTTAATTTTTTCCTTATGTTTTTTGTGCCACTGTTCTATTTCTAGATCTTTAAGGCTTAGCATTCGTTCAAAACTTGTCTGCATTAAATCATCATTCACTAACCTCTTTTCTTTAGGTCGAGTATCTTTTGATGCTGGTGATGACTTAGGTTTAGGTTTATCTGCTTCAGATTTCAATTTGAGTAAACTACTCAGTTGAATTTTATCTTTATGTTTGTCTCGTTCTTTGTATCTATCTATATCTTTATCTTTTTTATCTTTTTCTTTTCCATCTGGAGTTCTCAAAGGTTCATCTTTTGTTTTTTCTTTAAGGGATAAGGATTTTTCATATTGTACTTTACTACTGTCTCCTATACTTGACTTTTTTTCTTCCTGTAAGTGTTTGGAGTTAGTTATATTTATACTTTCTTTATCTTTTGATTTTTCCTTTTTATCTACCTCCCTGTCTTTTTCTTTATTTTTGACTTTTTCTGATTTATTATATTCACTATTATCTGATTTAATTTTTTTCTCCAAGTGCTTTTCTTTACTTTCCATTAGATGCCTCTCTTTTTCAGTTTTTTCTTTGTCATGTTTCCTCTCCATCTTTTCTCTGCTTTTCTCTCTGTCATCAGTTTTTTTAATAGTAATATTTTTTATCTTCTCACCTTCTTTATGGCATTTATCTGTGTGATGTGAATATAACTTGTCCTTTTCTTTTATTCTATCAACACAATCACTAAGATCTAATTTGTCTTTTTCTAACTTATGCTCATGTTTTACCTTCTTCTCTTTTTCGAAACTTTTTCTTTCAGCCTTTTCCACATCCTTTTCTTTAATTTGAAATCGCTTCTCAGATTTTTCTTTACTTTCTTTGATATGCTTTTCTTGTTTTTCAATGTCTATTTCCTTTTCCACTGAATGCAGGCCTATAGATTCCTCACTTGTACTTAGACCCAAAGAACTGAATTCTGCTTCTTTATCTGTGGGTACGTTCTCTCTCTCTTCTTTTAGATCTTTTATTTTTTCTTCCCTAAAAGATTTGTCACTTTCTTTTTTAATCTTTTCTCGTTCTTCTTTAAAGGTCTTCTCTTTTGAGACATGCTTTTCCTTGGTTGATTTATCATCTTTCATGTTTTTTTCCAATTTTGATTTTTTCCCTAAGGTTAGAGATTCATGTTCCATATTTACAAACAGATCTTCATTTTCATCACTTTTAAAAAAATTCTCTTTCCAAAATTCTCTATCAAATTCTACACTCCTCTGCAGTTCTTTAACACCATCCTTATTTTTGTATTTTTCCTTTTCACCTTCAGTTTCTTTCTTATGCTTTTCTTTTTCCTTCTCTTTATGTTTCAGTTTATGTTTTTTTAATGTTTTACCCTCTTTGTCCATTTTTTTCAGTGTACAATCTGAATTTTCAAACGTTGGACTATGATCTTCATCCTTTATTTTGGCATTTGATTTTTCACCAAAGTCTAAGTGGAACTCTTTCTGATGTTTGTTTTTTTCCCTATGCTTACAAGATTTTACACTTGAACTTTCTGGCAAGAATTCAGATTCTGTATTATCATAACGAACAAGATCAGGCTGTAATGACATTTCAGAACTTCCTGGTGATAAACATGTTTTAGTATGTTCTTGCTTTAGTGGTGTTGACTGTTTTTCACTCAATCCACAAGAATGTTTCGGAGATTTACCAGTGGAAATATGAAACAAATGTAAGGAAGCATCATCTTTTGGGCTAAAAGATTTTCTAAAATTCCCCTCCTCTCTGGTCTTTTCTGAACAATCTAGTGCAGTATTGACTGTCAAGTTTGTTACTCTGGTATTTTCTTTTCCTTCTTTTTCCTGTTTTAGCTCTTGGTTCTCTTTATTTTTATTCTGGTTTTTTAATTTCCTTTTAACTTTGCCTTTCTGTTTGTGTTCACTTGAAACTAAATGCTCTTTTTTGGTTTGTATATCAGAATTTGATGTTTCAGGCACAGAACATGAAGAAGAAATCTTTTTGTTCTGAAGAACTTCTTCATCAGAACTTTCAGTACTTGAATACAAAACTCTTGATGGCTTTTGTTTTTTACTTTTAAATGATTTAGGGTAGAAGGTTTTCTCCTGTTTTGCAAATAAACTATTCTTTTCTGCTTCAGATTCATTCTCTTTTCGTTGTTCTTTCCTAAGAATATGCCTATCATCAATCATCTTATTTATTTCTTCATCATCATCATCTTTGAATTCATACTCATCAAGGGCAGATGGGAGAGGTGCTTTACTGGGAAGTATTTGTTTACTATCACAGATGAGAGAGTCTTTCTCTGTTTCAGAGTCAATGTTTTCATCAACACTAGAAGGATTTACAGACTGAGCCTCTTCAGAATCTAGAATAAAAACAGAAAGTCTGAGGTTGGTCAAATCACAACTGTCAGAAAAATAAGACAATTTTTTTTTCTGAGAGAAAGATACAGCATATACAACAAATATTTCAAACAATTCAAAATAACTTCAAACTTATATATAAGAATGCTGCTATAATGTTGTAGAAGAGCTTTAGAAAATCTCCTTTATGATGAGATCCTTTTGAGAACTCTAAGAGCACACAGAATGTTAAAATCACAACACATAGTATAAAAATATAGTACTACAGTAAACAAAAGAATGCAGATTGCTCTTTGATATAGTGATTTTTTTTTTTTTTTAAGTTGGAGTCTCACTCTGTCACCCAGACTGGAGTGCAGTGGCCGCTCCTGGCCACTGCAGCCTCGACCTCCTGGGCTCCATCGATCCTTCCGCCTCAGCCTTCCAAGTAGCTGGAACTATAGGCGCATGCTATCACGCCCAGCTAATTTTTGATTTATTGTAGGATGAGGTCTCACCAAGTTGCCCAGGTGGGTCTCGAACCCGCGGGCTCAGGCAATCCACTCACCTCAGCCTCCCAAAGCGCTGGGATTACAGGCTGAGCCACCGAGCCCAGCCTGATATACTGATTTATTTTCCATTGGACACATACTCAACAGTGGGACTGCTGTATCATATGGTAGCCATATTTGTAGGTTTTGGGGGTTTTCCTTGAGTTGGAGTCCAGGCTAGAGTGTAGCAGCATGTTCACAGCCATCCCAATGTCGACCTGCCAGGTTCCAGCAATCCTTCCGCCTCAGCCTTCCGAGCAGCCAGAACTACAGGAGCACAATACCACAGTGGCTAATGTTTTAATTTATTGTAGAGATGAGGTCTCATCAAGTTGCCCAGGCTGGTCTCAAACCTGTGGGCTCAGGCAATTCCCTCACCTCAGTCTCCCAAACAGCTGAGATTACAGGCTTGCATCACTGCCTCTGGCCTCTATTTGTAGTTTTTAAAGGAATCTCCACATTGTTCTCCATAGTGGCCGTACTATTTACATTCCCACCAACAGTGCAGAAAGGTTTCCCATTCTCCACAACCTTGCCTGTATTCATTGTTGCCTGTCTTTTGCATAAAAGCCATTCTAACTGGGGTGAAAGAAAATCGGTACATTAAAGAGATGTCTGCACTCCCAAGTTTACTGCAGCACTATTCACAATAGTCAAGCTATGGAATCAACCTAAGTGTCCATCAACAGATGAATGAAGAAAGAAAATGTGGTACACATACACAATGGAATATTACTCAGTCATAAAAAGAACAAAATCCTGTCATTTGCAACATGACTGGAACTGGAGGACATTATATTACATGAAATAAGCCAGGCACAGAAAGACAAATGTGTTCTCATTTGTATGTGGGAGCTACAAATAAAAACTAAACTGGGAGTATAGAGTAGAATGATGGTTACCAAAGACTGGGAGGGGTAACAGGAAGTGGTGAGGGATAAAGAGGAGATGGTTAATGGGTACAAAAATATTAATTATATAGAAGGAATAAGATCTACTGTTCAGTAGCACAATAGGGCAACTATAGTTAATAACTATCAAGTATTTCAAAATAATTGAAAGAGTGGAATTCCTAACACAAATGATCAAACGTTTGTGGTGATGAACACCCCAGTTAACCAGATTTGATCATTACACTTTGTATGCTTGTATCAAAATATCATATATATCCCATACATATATACAACTATTACGTACCCATAGTAATTAAAAATCAAAAATTAAAAAAACTGTAAAGCAAGAAGCAAATATTTTATATATATATATATATATATATATATATACACACACACACACACACACACACACACACACACACACACAGAGCTCAACCAGGGGCCTGGATACAGGGGAAACATTAGCTACTAAAATGTTAAGTATCCTTTACCAGGGGAAGTGAGGACCAGTTGGAGTTCAAACTTCAGCTGCATGCAGCCTACTTGTGTAGTTAATCCTGACTTGTACCTCACATTTTTATAATTAAAAAATGTTAATTAAATTCTGCATATATGTACATTTTGTTCTGGAAGACATTTAACTTGAATAAGATTCTTTGATCCAAAACAGATGAAGAAACGGTTTAATTATGTAAACATCACATTGTTTTATGTGTTTCAGAATATTAGTAAAATTATTAGGGATCACACAATTCCCATTAAGGATAATAACTTAAAAAAAGATGAATGGTATTAATTCTACAAAAAAACGTTGACTATTTAGAAAAAAAATCAGAAAAATTAAAAAGAAACATAAACCCCAATTATGTAATCAAGAGTTTAACAGATAAATTGAATATGCAATCTGAAAGAGCTGCTGCTTCCTTCTTTAGTTTGCTTATCTATAATTTAGATTTGATACTAATATACGCTTTAGTACAATGGCAAAAATAATACTCAATTCCTACAAGTTTCAAGGACATCAAAATTCAGTTTTATGAAATTGCACCTAAGTTGTTACACAAGATAACCAAAGCTGTGAGATTTTTTTTCCAATTTATCTTTTTGAATAAATATAATTTTTGTTCTTTCCAGGGTGGCATCTTTTCTTAGTTTAAATGTTATATATGGGGCCTTTAACTGAAAAGAAAACCCAGGACTCTAAGGGGAAAGAAAACTGAGGCCTCTGACCAAGGAGGAAAAACACTCCAAATTCATTACAATAATGATAATTAAACACTTCATTTGCTAATAATTTAATATTAAAATTACATATTTTAATGTTAATCATTCTCTAATGTAATCTAGTTCAATATTCTCTTCACCTGAAAACACTCAAATTCTAGGGGCATCTGTGAGTATCTACAATGTTCCCGGCACTGTATTAGTATCACTAAGAGATCCCAATCATTTTTTGACATTTGGTACCATTCTAAGACAGTATCGTTAAGTGTCAGTGAGTGACACAGTTACTCTGACACATATGGCATAAAAAATAATATTTTTGGAATTATAATTGCTTGTACATATGTTAAAAATACATTTGCAGTTATCAACACTGCAATGCACAGTGTTAAATTGTAAAGCTTTACGTTGCCAAAAGGAACACTTACTTTGAGATCAGTATTTGTTTTGGTTCATGATTAAATGAACAAAAAAAATGCACGTATACAACAGCTGCTGTTTTCTCTTGTTATCACCTTATTTATAATTTGGTCAAATAATTCATTTATCTATTTATAGCTTGTTTCACTTTAGATTATTTGTTTTACTAAAAATTGGGAAGTAGTTTTTCCTTTGTATGAAAGGGAACCCCCCAAGAACTGGAATAATCATTTGGAGGGAGGGCCCCTTGTAGTACACTTGGAATTTGCTCCTCGGGAGCAAACAGTCAATTAAAGTTTTTACCTACAAATTTTGAGAAGGTTGCATCACGATTTGTGGAAGAAACGTCCCGAGTTGTGGCAAACAAGTGTCTGATTCTTCCACCATGACGATGCACCTGCTCACACATCACCAAGTGTTCGACAATTTTTGACCAAAAATGGCATGACCCCATACCCCACCCTCTATTTACCTGATCTCACCCCAAGCGATTTTTTTTTTTTATTTCCCTGGATGAAAAAAGTCCTCAAAGGGAAATGTTCTGCTGATGTGGAAGAGGTGAAACAAAAATACAACAGAAGCACTAAAAGGCATCAAAATTGATGAGTTCAAAAACTGTTTTTAGCAGTGGAAAAAGCATTTCAATAGGTGTATTGCATCAAACAGAGAGTACTTTGAAGGTGACTGAGGTTTAAACATGCAAGAATACATATTTAATAAACTCTGGGCTATTTTGGTTCTCCCTTCATATATCCCACAAGACCCTGATACAGTGTCCTATACTTAGAACAAGTCTTTGATAAATATTTATTATTGAGCTCTTCCAGGCACACAGTGCTAGGGACTTGGGGGGGCAAGATGAAAAGAACACAGTCCCCTGCCTCAGGAGGCAACTACACTCTTAACAGTTATCCAACCTGGTAAATGCTCAAACAGCAGTAGATAACTAGGTCCACAGGGCGCACAAAGGAAGGAATCTTCTTGGGAGAACTGAAGGAAGGTTTCCCAGACAAGTGGGACTCAGGTGAGGCATGAAGAATGTACAGGAATTTCAGGTAGGATTTAAAAGCATGACAGTAACTTAATATGATCAAGCTGCTCAAGTTACAGCATCTATACCATTTCATATATGATTAAAACAGATTGTAATCATTTTACATTATATTTTCAATACTATTTTAATGACTACATATTACATTGAGTTAATATGTAATTATTTAAACCAACTCTTCCACTAAGAGGACATTCAGATTGCTCCCAGTTACTTTACAGGTATTTAATAATGTAGAAAAAGTTTAGTACATACTACTACCTGGAAATGGGGAGGGGGGGAGAGGGAAAGAGTGAGAGACAGAGGTGCGCGAGAGGGAAAGAGTGAGAGACAGAGGTGCGCGTGTGTGCGCGCACACACAGAGAGGGGGAAGGAGAGGGGACAGGGACGATGAAAGGGGGAGGGAGAGGAAGGGAAGTGGGAGGAAGAGAGACACACAAGGAAAATACAACAAAGTGGTATCTGTAGTTAATTCTGAGGAAAGAAATTGATGATTTTTATTTTCTTCTTTAGGCCTTTCTGTACTTTCCAATGTTCTAGCATAACAGATATATGACTTTTATCCTTACAAAATATATTTTTTAAAAGTACACTAATAGCTATAAAATGGTACCACTAGTTTGATTCTTGATTACTGGGATGACTTATTTTTCCATATGTTTGTATTTCCTTCTGAGTAATGTCACTTTACAATTTCTTCAGCCTATTTTCTTCTGGTCTTTTTACACCTATACATAACTCAATAATATGCCTATATATAACTTCGATTATATTACATATATAGTCTTATGTATGTTTTGCTTAACTTTATATCACAATGCTCACCAGTTCTGAGTATATATATATATTAAAGGTAACATGCAAACTCTCTTTTTAAAAAGTTATATATGTATACACTGAGAGATGCATGGTTTGTCATTTGTGCTCCTGATATATCACCTTGATACAATGCTTACTAATGCAGATATATCTTTTATTCTACTGGTTCAAAATATTACTACTTTTTTAAAAGGAAAGAATGTAAGTTCTAAAGTAAGTTAGTCTGAGAAGTTCCTACAAGTGAACAGCTCCCACCTGGCTTTGTATGCTGAGTCACACTGCCCATCAGGTTCGCCATTTGGCTCACTGGTTTTTCAGTGCCGTCTGCTATGAGCCTGTGGGTCTCAGTAAAGACCACTACCTACATGATGCTGTTTCACTTGCAGACCAGTCTAAAATCCTTTCCTTCTTAAGCAGCCCCATTTTTTTTTTAACTTTAACCATGTAGTAACATAAGTCAACTTAGTCCTGGATTCTAGGGGGCAATAACTTTTCAAAAGTGTTTATTCTACCTTTCTTGGCAGATGACTGCTATAGTAAGAAAATCACTTAAAATCTGCAGATCCTCAACTATCTGTAAGTCAGCCAGGCATGGTGGTTCACGCCTATAATCCCAACACTTTTGGGAGGCTGAGGCTTAGGACCAGGAGTTTGAGACCAGCCTGGGCAAAACAGCAAGACCCTGTCTCTACAAAAAAATAGAAAAATTAGCTGGGCATGGTGGTGCACACCTGTAGCTCCAGCTACTTGGGAGGCAGAGACAGGAGGACTGTTTGGGCTCAGGGGTTCAAGGCTATAGTGAGTTGTGATCGTGCCACTACACTCCAGCCTGGGTGACAGAATGAAACCCTGCCTCAAAAACAAAACAAATTTCTGTAAGTCAAAAATGCTTACAGTTATCATAATACTGAGTTATTTTTCCAAAACTTTTTTTTAAGTCTCTGTATCTAATCACTAAATCTGAACTTGAATTTAAAACATTTTATACTATTATTTCTGACAAAAATGCACTTTAAAAAATTTTAAAGTTTATCATCTCAATTTATTCTCAACAATTGTATATGGAAAACTAGGAAGGAAAATGAGGAAGAGAAAGGTTAAGCAATCATTAAAACATGAACATTTTTATTAAAGCCTTTTTCTTCTCCATGAAAAAATAATAAATTAAGCTCCATTATATTATTTAGCAAATGAACATATATACATTTGAAAGTTGCTCTTACACATCTCAAGGCAATTTCAGATATCTTTAAGGCTGGAAACATTTAAGAAACAGTGAAAATGTTACTTGAGTTGTCTATTACCCTTGGGTTTGACCTTTTACTTACTGAGCCTACCATAAATTTCCATCTTTTCTATTTGGTATCCAAAGGAACAGATGTGACCAACGTAGGGCGGTAACAGTATATAAGGTAAACCCCTTCCTCAAAAATCTCTAAAAAGATAACAGGCAAAGAGGTTTTCACATCTGACATCTCTTCTCATGCTGACATTTGACAAAGTAATTACATTTCACGTGCCTAAGGAAGAAACTCAACAGATGATGAAGTTTTTAAAATGTTTGAATGACATTAATGATTACACATTTTTAGAAAACATAATTATTCTATTAGTGTTACATGGTGTCACATGTATTTTGGGAGTGGGTGATGATCATATAAAACTAAACATACTATGACTTTAAATTTATTTAAAGAATGTATAGTCAAGTATTTCTTTCTCCTTTCTTCCGAAATTCAAGTGACTAAGTTGGAACTTCCTGGACTCCTTTCAACTACCTCAAAATCAAGACTGAAAATATTCAACTCATTCCTTTTACTCATTACCATAACTGCTTCCTCTTGCTGTTTAAAGCCAGTATTCCTCACCTATATACCATAACAATCAAATCTGGTTACTTAAATTAAAAACCTCAAAGCCATTTCAAACTCTCAATTCTTGGATTTTCATATTCAACTGTTCAGTTTCAACCTCTGGACCATTTTTTCATCCCTTACAACTAACACTGTTTCAGCTCATGATTCTCATTATTTCTTGCCTAGATCAGTAATCACCTTAAACCACAACGTGACCACATGATATTATGGATCATCTCATCTGAGAGCTCCTCACCATAGGATAGCATAAAAACCCCAAAGATGGTAAAGAGTTCTCATCTCCACTATTACAATGTTTTTCCCCCACCTGCCCCCCTGCAACCTTTTTCCTTGAGTCAGGGTCTCATTCTGCTACCCAGGCTAGAGTGTAATAGCAAGACCACGGCTCACCACAGCCTTGAACTCCAGAGTTCAGGTGATCCTTCAGACTCAAGCCGTCCAAGTAGTTGAGACCATAGGTGCACACCACCACGCCTAGCTAATTTTAAAAAAAAAAAAGTTTTTTTTTGTAGAGATGAAGTCTTGCTATGTTGCCCAGGCTGGTCTTGAACTCCTGGGCTCAAGCAATCCTCCTGCCCTAGCCTCCCAAAGTGCTGGAATTACAGGCCTGAAGCCACTGCGCCTGGCTGTACAACTTTTTTTTTTAAAAAAAAGCTACTCAAGTGAAGCAGTGGGAGTGGAGAAAGAACAAAGAAATCTGTAACTAGCTGTAATCAATTAGTAGCGCAACCCCATTACGGTAGGATCAGCCACTATCATTTATTAACCTCTATTATTTCCTGGGTAAATAATAATTATTCTTTACAACACCTATTATTATTCCCACTTAAGAGTCAAACAGAGCCATTAAGTAGCTTTCCAAGGTCACCTATTAAGATGCACTATTAAGAAACGCAGCATCCCTAGGGTGTTTTTGTCTGACTTCATAGTATGCTCCCCATTACCTCCTCTCTTTCATTGTTTCTTGCGACATCAGCCACACTGGTACAGTCCTTACTTTTCCCTAAACTTCTATATCTATTTATGTGGGTCCTACTCTTTATTATTTTCCATCTGCTTAACTAGGAGATATTTTAGATTAGCGGTCAGGGAGAGGAGTAGTTTTCATGAATTTATACATAGGCTAGTCTGAGTGCAATGAATGGTGTTTATTGTGTTAACTGATCACAATTAGTTACACATTCCTGTTCCTCCACTCTCTCCACTCCCACTGCTTCGCTTGATCAGCTTTAAAAAAAACAAAAAAAATTTATATATAAGAAGGGTTTATATGTAGTAATCTGTTGTAGGGAGGATGATGGGAAGGGAACTTATCTTGAGAGTATAATTGCACTGGAATTTACTTACATTATATGTGTACTTGAAGTGACTTCGAAGGAGATAAAATTAACCTCCCAGTCACCCCTGAAAACACCACTGGCTTAGAAGCATTCCAAAATGTGTGCCATCCTTTATTCCTGTCACCCTGATCACTGAGCTATAGATGGTCAAGATATGCTGGTTTCCCAGAAGAGGCAAGAGGCAAAGGGAAGACTATCTACTTCACAAATCCTCAATGCCTTTAAATTCGCATGAACGCACACACAGGATTTAGCCTCCTGTAAACTTATAAAAAGTATACTATTTTATTAATAGTACCTGCCTAAATAAGAAACATTTATGTTTTATAAAGGTAGCATGGAGGATGAGAGGGGATGGGAGTGTGGTTACTGAGACATAAAAAGGCCTATTGAGGAACCTGGGGGTCTTTAGGGGTAAGGTACTGTCTAAACTATGGTAGTGGTGATTTTCTGCTTCTGTTTTCTGCATTATACAACAGATACTTCAAATATGAATCTATGTTCTATACTTAGGGATTTTCATAATGCTTAGCATAGTGCTTAATGTTAAACGTACAAGCAGTGAGATTTAGAACTGTATTAGGATATCAAGAAATTAAGTGGGTGTGCATATGATAGGACAGGAGTAGTACAGAAAAGAGATAAAAACATCAAATACAAATTTATCAACTATATAATTTTGTACAGTATCCAGATGGCAACTACTGCCTGGTTAATTCATTGTTATCATCTCCTCTAAATTCAGCAATTTGAAGGAGCGGTAGACATTTCTTCCACATGCCAATACTTCCCATACTATCTGTCACATGGAGCTGTTTGCTATCTGCTATTTGGTTTGCTTCACAAGTTACCCTTGGCTTTCATATAGCTTGTCCTTTCACACATTATGCACTGACATGCCTATCTTCCTACATGAGCTCCAGCTTTTATACATCAGTTGTTGAACCTTTTTGCCAAACAAAAGATTGTTTTATACAATGGCACCATTTTCAGAGAGTGGTGTTTGTTTACCTATTTGAATACATCTGTGATTCATTTATATTTTATGGAAAAAAAAAACTGCTGACACTAGTAATAATACAACTAAGATGAAGAGAACTGTTAGATTAAAAAGTGGTAACTCTTTAGCCTCCTTCAGAAGCTTACCAAAATGAACACTGTTCAATTGTGAAATAAAGGAAAATTAAAGAATCTACACACATACATTACTATAGAGAGGGAGACAGAGAGAGGGAAAGTAAGAGGGGGAGGGAGGGAGGGAGGGAAGAGGGGAGGGAGGGAAGAGGGGAGGGAGGAAGAGGGGAGGGAGGGAAGAGGGGAGGGAGGAAGAGGGGAGGGAGGAAGAGGGGAGGGAGGGAAGAGGGGAGGGAGGAAGAGGGGAGGGAGGAAGAGGGGAGGAGGAAGAGGGGAGGGAGGAAGAGGGGAGGGAGGAAGAGGGGAGGAGGAAGAGGGGAGGGAGGAAGAGGGGAGGGAGGAAGAGGGGAGGGAGGAAGAGGGGAGGGAGGAAGAGGGGAGGGAGGAAGAGGGGAGGGAGGAAGAGGGGAGGGAGGAAGAGGGGAGGAGGGTCGGTCAACCTGTCAACATTATGATCTCCTGTACAACCCCCAGAAAAATATTCACAAGCAATTTTTTCTTTCCAACATTGAAATCACTCTAGGTAAATGGAGAACATTTAAAATTAAGATAAGAAAACATTTCAAAATATTTGCTTCACATAAAACCATAGAGATACACAATAAGCAAAACACAGACTCTAGGAAAATTTACCAAGCAAATGATTCAGTTATTTCAACAGAAAATGCAAGGGCGTTAGAAAAAACAGGAAGGGAATATCTATAGATTCAAAGCAACCCTATCATTTTACGAGACAGATACTGAACTATTTTCCTGTAAAAGGGCTTCAAAATACAAAGTGGGGAAGAATGGAAAGGAGTAAAACAAGATTAACTATATGGTGGTAATTACTAAAACCTGGTACTAGGCTCTTAATACTATTTTTTTAACTTTTGTAAATATTTGAAGTTTCCTATAACCAAAAAAGTAAAAACATTAATGTATGATTATATTTTAATCTATTTAAAATTTTTAATCTATATTTTAAATAATGAATACATTATGCAAGTATAGAATAAAACCCCAAAACCCTAAACGTGTGTGTGTGTGTGTGTGTGTGTGTGTGTGTGTATTATATTCAGGAAGTTTTTACAATTTTCTGAGTACAAAGTAAGGAAAAAATGTAAGCAAATTTTCAGGAATACATTAGGTAAGAAAATAGACTGGGTGCGGTGGCTCATGCCTGTAAATCCCACAGCACTTAGTGAGGCTGAGGCAGAAGTTTGAGACCAGTCCGAGCAAGACAGTGAGACTTCATCTCTACAAAAATAAAAAAATTTGCCAGGTGTGGTGGCATTTACCAGGTGTGGTGGCATTCCTAGCTACTTGGGGGCTGAGGTGGATGGATCGCCTGAGCCCTGGAGGTTGAGGCTATAGTGAGTCATGATCATGCCATTGCATTCCAGCTCAGGTCGACAGAGTGAGACTGACTTTAAAAAAAAAAAAAAGTATTATATCACTGGGGTTAATGAAATAATGTAGTTAATGGTAGTTACGGTAGGTTCTATGGCAAAAAGCAAACCAAGAAACACCACTGATTAATTTCATTTTAAGCATCCTTTTTGTCCAACAGAAAGTGTTACATTAAAACAATGAAGAATTGAGTCATGGCACATTTCACCATATGTGCAATTAATTCAAATAAATGTGATCCTTTAGAATGAGGACAATGGAAACCACCAGTCTTCAAGTAAACAAATGGACCTACATGCATACAGACTTTTCATGAGCAGGGGTAGGGAGAGGCACAGAAAGGCAGTGTGGGAGAAAAGAAATAGAGTGTACCAAGAATCTGTTTTCTTCTAATATTTCATGTAGTGTTTGGTGAATTTTATACTTTTACACATAAAAGTACTAGACATAATTGACACTTGTCTGTACAAAATATTTTTTTAGCACCACTCAAAGAAGAGGAAGAGAAAATGGGAATAGAGAGAGGAAGAGGGGGGTGAGGGACACAATAATATAAACTTTGTTTAATTTGCTAATGGCAATTTAATGCCATTATGTAATGATGACTTAACAACAGGGCCTCTACAACTAAATAAGTGGAAGAGAACTTTTCACTGAAAATAAACCTTGGTGAAAGGTTAAAATTAATATTGAATTTATGCAAGTCTACAAATTGTCTCATTCATATCTGTGTCCATCTTATATACCCAGAACGGTACTATATAATGTTAACAGTATTAATAATACATTTGTCTATGACCATAAAGTCAGTAAGTGGCAGAGCTAGGCCTTCAAACACATTTCTCTGACTCCAAAGTTGATACTACAACCATCATTATCTTCTGATGTTACTTCTGAGTATAAAAGGCACTCAATATAGGCAAGATGAGTTGTACAAGTGACCAAAAAAATTATGCCATACTTTGTGACCTTTCCATAAGCATTCAAACGAATGCCTTCCACTTCTATCTTTAGTTCATAATCAATTATATGAGAAAACAAGCCTGCCACAACAATCTAGGCTCCAGAATAAAGTATCATTTTAAATGAGATTTACTGTTATTAACTTACATAAGTATTTTGAACTAAAAAAAACTCAAAATGCTGTTAAACATACCCACCTGAGATTAAAGTTGAATTTCAAATACGAACTTGATATTTGTCTATTCTTTACTTGATTTTGAGATGTTCACATCTCAGATATAAATATTTCGATTTTCATAGCCCATAAAAATAAGATAAAAATAACTCATGCATCACTATTAATACAGTTTATAAAGGAAAAAAAGCCATGCCTTGACTGCCTTAAGTGATTATAAACTAGTGGACTTAGAGTACACTTCCTATATTTATAATAGCATATACAAATGACATTTTAAAGAGTATAAGGCTGCAATATCATATAAAGCATATTTCATTTTTAATAAATGTCTGTGATAACCTTATTTGATTTTTACTAATTTAAAGCTAGTATTTATCAAGTGCTAATTCTGTGCCACTCAATATTCTATGTACATAAATGTTAACTAATTTAGCCTTTACCACAACTTCATGAGGTATGTACTATAATTCTTATTTTATAAACTTAAGCACACACAGTTCAACTAATATGCTCAAGATTAGACAGCCAGGGATCAAACCGACATAGCTTAGAAGTGCTAAAATCTGAGTTCTTATGATTAGCATAGCCATTTAAGAGAGTAGAAAAAAATTGTTTATAAATTGATGCCCAATGTCAAAATTTCTACAACGTCAAAAGGTCTTTTTGTGTAATATACTCAATCAGAATTAAGTATTCTTTTAACACTAGAAACAGAACTAAGAAAACATTATCTTTATATTTGGAATGGTGTTCGTTTTATGCCATTTTTATTCAGATGGGCTAGAGCATAAAAAGTGCTAAACGGCCAGGTTCGGTGGCTCAAGCCTGTAATCCCAGCACTTTGGGAAGTCAAGGCAAGTGGATTGTCTGAGTTCGTGAATTTGAGACCAACCCGGGCAAATTGGCAAGACCTCATCTCTTCAATAAAAAAATAAAATAAAAAATTAGCCAGGCATGGTAGCGCATGCCCATACTTCTGGCTACTTGGAAGGATCGCCGGAGCCCAGCAGGTCAACACTGGGGTGTCCATGAGTGTGCCACCACACTCCAGCCTGGGCGACAGAGTGAGACTCCAATTCCAAAAAAAAAAAGGGCTAAGCTGTACTTTAGTGATCTCTACTTGTTGTTTTTATTCATTTACGGTGAAATAACATTTGTTGCTCTTGTATTACATATGATTTTATTTGAACTTAAGTAACTCAGAAATAATAAACAGAACTTCTAAACTTCAGGCCTATCCTCCTGGCCCTTTCAAATTACCTGACCTACTACTGTCATTTTAGAAAGTGTGCTTATAGTCCTCGAGCAGTCCAAAATCATGCCTGCTTCATATTTAGCCCATGATAGCTTGTGCTCCTACAGTTTATTTTCCATGAAGTTTTTGTTTTTCTTCATCAGGACAAAATGACTTCATATCATCAACAGTATGACACCGTGAACTCTCCCAGAATCTTATTTAAACAGTAAATGTACAGGGAAACATTCTTAATAACATTCTTCACCAAGTTCTCCGAAATTCTGTTCTGAAATATACTAATTGCTCATTGCTGTCATTCTGGATTTTTCATCAAAATCCTGAGTTAGTGCTGGCACAATGGCACATGCCTGTCTTTAAGAGTCTGATGTGAATTTCTTAAGACTAGGAATTCCAGACTAGTCTGAGACACCATTCAAAAAAAAAAAAAAGAAAGAAGAAAAAGAATCCTGCGTTATTCTACATGCCTTTCTTTCATTTTTCTCTTTCTTTCATTCTTGTACTCCACCCCCCGTATTTTAGAGACAGGGTCCCACTCTGTTGCGCAGGCTGGAGTGCAGTGTTGCAATCATAGCTCACGATAGCCTTAAACTCCCGGGGCTCAAGTGGTTCTATCACCTCATCCTCCCAAGTAGCTACCATGCCCTGCTAATTTTTTAGAATTTTTTGACAGAGAAGGGGAACTTGCTATGTTGAATAGGTTGGTCTTGAACTCCTGGTCTCCTCCTGCTCCAGTTTTTCATGGTGCTGGGTTTACGGGTGTGAGCCACCCATGCTCAGCCTCTTCATTCAGACTTGTAATTGTGTGCCACCAAAAGGTAATATATTTGAAAAATGTTTTTCAGAAAAAGAAAGTATGTACAAGGATTTTTTTCTTTAGCCCTTTCACCGAGTAATGGAATTTTAGGTTTAAAATAAATTCCTTTTAATTTAAAAATGTGTCAAGTCTTTCTTTAGTTAAAAGATTCTTCAATTAAAAAAAAAATTTTTTTTCCTAACATTTGCTTTTTGTAAGGTGAATAATGTATGTCCTGGGTATTTTTTTAAACCATTTTTCTCCCGTTTCCAACATCTTTGTTTTCATTATGTTTTATATGTTGCCCTTCTCTTAGATCTCAAATTAAATATTTAACATGTCTAGTCTGTTCTTCTGTCCTTTGTAGAATATTTATTTTAGCAATATTATATATAAGTTTAGAATTCATACATATCTTGAATTCAAAAGACTTCTTGGTCTTTGATTACTTTTCTCACAGCAACTTTTTGATATGGTTTGTGCACTAAATGCTCTCTCTAACCTCCAAAGAGGTTACCCCCAAGAACCTACCCCTCTAAGAACTTATCCCTTTGCTTTCTACATAATTTACACTGTCTAGGATCAACTATCCTGTTGGCCCTTATCTTCCATTTACTTGATTTTTCTCAAATTTCTAGATTTCTTATTTTTAAAGGGAAAAACTCATTTTTTGTAGTTTGTGTGGAGAACCTTTCTGAGTGGTAGGCCTGTTAGCAGTGATCTGCAGTTCTCTCTAATTTTAGTCTTCCAGCTGAGTATGTTACCTATACAAGCTGGCTCTGAGTTTAAGTGACACTCTGTTACTTCACTGGGAGAAATTTTTCATAACTACAGCAGTCCTCTCCTGTTTCCCTGAGTGGTTCCTTTGTTACACAATAGCTCACTAACTAAAACTAACATAAAATGTAACTGCCATTTGTGTTAACTAGCCAAAGAATCAACATTAGAAAAATGCCTCTGCACTCTGGGAAACAAATTTTTACAGCTTTCAAATCCCCAAACTCACTGGAAACTGTAGCTTAAAGATAGAAAAATAAAATATTAGGTGATTTTACACAGCATTTTCCAAATTTCCATTTATTTATTTATTTATTTTTGAGTCGAGGTCTCACTCTGTTGCCCAGACTGGAATGCAGTAGCACAGTTACAACTCACTGCAGCCTTGACCTCCTGGGTTCAGGCAATCCTTTAGTCTCAGCTTCCTGAACCTAGTTACAACTCACTGCAGCCTTGACCTCCTGGGTTCAGGCAATCCTTTAGTCTCAGCTTCCTGAACCGCTGGGACTACAGGCCTGCATCAACACGGTTGGCTAATTTCTACAATTTTTTTGTAGAGACATGGTCTCACTATGTTGCCCAGGGTTTCGAATTCCTGAGCTCAAGCAATCCTCCTGCTTTGGCCTCCCAAAATGCTGAAATTACAGGTGTGGGCCACCACACTGCCTTAATTTCAATTTCTAAACCTCAATTCTCTGAAGTAAAGGTTAGATATTTTAATTCTACCTTAGAGGAGAAAAGTAGTCATGCATCTATTTCAAAATAAATTGCCAGATGAGAACTTATTTTCACTGTATAGTAATAGCTACTGGTAAGACAATCACAGTTAAGAGTTTAAGGATGAGGTGGGGAGAGAAAAGAATATAATCACCAGCTGAAAATGTTAAGTCTAAAAGCAAAACCTACATTAAGAAATAAAATCAAGTACCACAGCACTCCATATACTCCCTCAATTTGTCATCATACAATGACAAAAAAAATCTACTAAATAGTAGAATATAAACTGATTCTATAAATAATCAAGATGTTTTCCCTCTGATAAAAGATTTGTATCACTACAAAAATTTTGACGTCACTAAAGTAAACTGACAAAATCACCCAATCTCAGCTATTCCATCATAAATATATACATTACATGAAGGTCCTTTTAACCAAGACTAGATAAAACATTTTTCTGCATCAAGGATGATACAACTATAGCTGAAATCATTTAAATATATGCATTTACAATTAATATTTTTAAGCCAAAGGTCTTTTGTTAGTGTTCTGCCCAAATGTACCCTTTATACAGAGTTTTAGTCTTAAATATCGAGTAATATCTCACTGCTATAATTATGTGACAGACTCACTTTAAGTTGCTAAGCACTGGTAGAAATTTCATTCTTAAGAAAAATCAACAAGCTAATATTTTAAACAAAAAAAACTATTAACTTTGGTATTTGCAATAAACAATCTTACATGTTTTGGGCAAATACACTTGACATTTTTTGACAACTATATTTAAGTGAACTTCAAAAATAAGCATCTAATAGCCTGTTATGTATCATAAAATTTGAAGACTTACATTAGTTTGCAGTCATTCAGAGAACACTGCAGCTGCAGTCAGAACTTCCCATTTATTTTTCATACACACACACACAAGTCAAAGATTTTTCAAAAGACATTGCTAAAGAGTGAATTTTTACAGTGAATGTTAATTTAGGTATTCAAAATTTCTTTCCTTTTTTCTCCTAATTTAGGTATTCAAAATTTCTTTCCTCTAAAACTTGACATATATTTTTCATTAAAAATTACTTCACCTGGAATTAAAAATTTGTACATTTTGGAACTTGGCTGATATATATTAATCCACATCTGTATGTGCTTTATTTGTTTAAGAAATAAATGGAGGCAAGTTGGTGATATTTATATTTTAAAAGTTTAACTCTGTGTGTAAAGTGTGCCACATGTTACAAAGCAGAAGAGAGAAAGTAAAGCGTGCAAATGCTGTAATAACATTTCTTTTAATTGGTTAATAAGTGGCCATTAGATAAAAGTGTATCTCATTGCCAGTGATGCTGTATGCTCAGCCCTCTGCACATAAGAGATACTATAAGTGCTTTTTTCATTTCTTCTGAGCACTAATACCACAGGGATATATGAAAGAGGTGCTGAATACCAAACAAACAGGGTGCTTGCTGTATTCAACAACTTTAGAAATATGCTAAATCAAAAGAGGTTGTGGACAGTCCTATTAAATAAAACAAAGTTCCTGGGTTATAAATAGATTGTGATTTTCTGTATTAGGCCTAAACCCTATTATCTAACAAAGACACTAGAGGTGATTAACACATGCCATTTGGAAAGAAAGAAGACAAAATATTTACATTTTAAGTTTACATGTTAAATGAAAACTTCTTTAAGTCTAGGTACACTAATTAGTGCAAACTACTTTATAAAATGCTCTATTCAAGTTTAGACTACTAATTATTAAACCTGCTGATATATATTTGACACTCTAAAAATACCTTATGTAATCTCTTCCTGCAGTCTTTATACTTCTAAAGTTAAGGAGTTTGTTTTAAAGTTTCCTAAAGTGTTGCTTCTTCCTCCTTATGGTTAAACTGTTGCCATTACATAATCCACTTGATAAAAAATTCTGGTATATTCTGACATATAATTCTTTTTTTGGATCTCTTGACTTATTAACTGTTAAAACTCCACAGAAGCATATACCAATAGTTGTATATTCATAGTTCCTGAAATATAAAACTGAGGAAACGAATTTCACAAATTATGACAATATAATAGTATAATTCCCTACTTTTACAATGAAAAAAATGAGGCTTCAAAGTACTGGTCATTTTGTGTATTTTATGACACAGAAATGCACGCAGTAAACAGCAGGTAATAACATATCACTGTATGTTTAAAAGTTTTCTAAGTTGTCTAAAGTAGACTCTAAAAGTATCTTGTTTATTTATTATGATAGTGTATTTCCTTGGGTAAGTTGAAGTGTGCAAGTGAGAAAAGTTTATAGCAGCTGCTTAATAAACAAAGCCAGATTACTGGCAAGGTAAGACAAAAAAAAAAGGTAAATAGTCCTTCTGACAGTGACTGGCATTTAAAACTTTGTCCACTGGGTACTCTAAGTAATAAGACCAGTGTCTGGCAAAGTTGTTAACAAAAATCTCTACTTTGGCAATTAATAAGTGCCAGAAAGTATAGAGGGGGCACTATGTGACACTTCTCTGTTTCCATAATTGCAGTTTATGAGCAAGATCTGGCACTGTGAATATGACTGAGTTCTCAACAAGGTGGCAAGAAGCAATTATTTGCAGCAGACACTATTATTAGACAAGATTTCTGTACAGGAAGATAATGTGCAATTAATTAGTATAAGAAATAGGCAGAAATTTTGGGGGAAAAAGACTAAATAATTATGTGAATTTAAAAGTGTCACACATTTATATATAAATTAATTGTATTAACAAAGTCATGTATTCCTGCAACAACATAAAAAATGTTTGCTATGCATGATATAAGAAGCTTGCACCAAACATGGAAATCAATTATATCACTAAGCACAATGCTTATTTCAGCTGATGTTTCTTTTCCATGAAGGAGGCAGTGCACTGATTTACATTCTGGCACAAACTCCTTATTTTGAGGACTGACAACAAATAAGCTTATGGAATGGCTACTCTGAGTTGCAAGGACATAAAGCACAATGCTTAACAGAATAAACCATATTTAGAATGCTACATATATAACAACCTTTAATTTACTCCAAATTAATTACGTTCTGAAATTCATAGTCTTCGTTATGATCTAACTTTGCAACACTTAAAGTGCATCTGTCACATGGATGACATGCTGTATCAGATGGATAACGTTATCAGGCTTCACACATTACATCTACAGGCACTTAATTCTTGATGAAATATTAATATGTTCTAAATTTAGATTGGATTTTAGTATGGTAAAGTCTAATAAGGACCTCATGTAAATTAATAAATTGTGGGTATTTTCATCAGTCTTTTTTAGCAACTCCGAAATCTTTGTATGATACTTACTGAAGATTTTTTGCATCATTCCTTGAGGGACTTTGATCAAGCAATAATTCAGGTACATTCACCATGTAGAAAATAAATATTCTGAAAAATCAATACATAGCTGATGAACACATGAAACAATCAAGATCAGTGAAAATCAAAAAGGTTCTAGAAGATGTGTTCTGCTCTAATTAAACATGTGAGTTTAAATAAAATACCCATCTTTTTCTGTGGGAGAATTTGTTGTAGCACTTCTTCCTAATGGCAAGTTTATAACAAAAACTACTTTTCACAGCTAGCTTTCTGGAGAGACCAAAATGAAAGAACTCGTATCCCTAATAATAGACTTAACATACCATACAAATAATTTCTACTTTTCAAATTATATTTTACTTTCTCATGGAAGTCAAAGCAATTTCAGCTACTACAGTCTTGATCCTACATAGCACAAAGATGTTCAAAGGACTTTTAGCATGTAACTGGTAGATGGACTTAGAATATTATGAAAGTAGAAATTGAAAGGGTTAGTGGATTATCATGTTTTCTTCTTAATCAGCTGTATCCCCAGTGCTTAAACAATGCCTAATACATAATGGGTGCTCAAAAATACCTGTTGAGTAATTGAACTGAAGGAAAAGTAGGATGACTCCTTATTACTTATTATATATATGAATGATGTTACCCTTAATTAAGATAGGAAAAGCAAGAAGAGGAGTGTAAATGGTGGAAGTTCCATTTCAGTATGAATTTTGAGCTTTCTGTGAGGAAATCTCAGTGGTAATATTCAGAGGGCAGACAAATATATAATTAGAAAATTAAGAGAAAGGTTCTGAGATAGATATATTTGAAAACCCTCACCGTATAAATGGTTGTAAACACTGTAAATGTGAGTGAAATCTGTTTGGGAAAACATGAAGCCTGAGAAGAAGGTCCAGAAAGCAAAATCTTTGGGAACACCAACACACAGATGTACAGGAAGGAAATTATGAAGATGTAAAGACAAGATTCTAGAACGTAGCTGAGAAGAAACAATTTGGAAAGTTGGATGAAAGTTAATGTTCCGGAAATCAAGGCAAGAGAATTCTGGGAGGAACATGATCAACAAAGAATTTCAAAGAACAAAGACTAAAACACAGCTAAGGGATTTGGCAATGAGGAGAATATGTGCTCTTAATAAAAACAGATTCCATGGAGGAAAACCAGTCTGTAATATACCTTAAGAGGCTTAGCTGTAAGGGAAAGGGCATAGAAGATTAAACAAACAGGAATGAAGGACAAGAGAAGATTTTGTTGAGTCTTGTGTACAAAAATATTATCACATGATTGTGTCAAGCACTACACTTCAACCTCTTTTCCCGGTGCACAAATCACCTCCTCCTATGCCACTAGCCCCCTAACACATGCCTCATTAGCAGCCTCATTATACCCTTCCAGGTTTTGCTCCATGCTTATGGAATTTTACACAAATGTACACACATATACAGATTTTAAAAAACACTGTTCATTCTACAAAAAATTTTATTCGATTCTTGTATGTATTTATTGCTTATGCTCCAACTGTTTCTTTTTCTCCCTTTTAAATTCCGATAAGTAACTATTATTCACAAGTTGGCTCTGTTAGGTCTCCAGGATCTCTTCTCCAAGTCTTTTATCTTTTCTTTAATGATTCTACAGTACTTTTGCTATGTGTTGTAAAAATTATTTTACTTCATTTTTCAGTCTAATAACTGAAGTCTCCACAGTGACCATTCCTCAGTTCATCTATGGAGTTGTCTGGTCATAGTTTGCTAACTCTGAAAAGTCTTTCTGTGCTGTAGTCAAATTTTCTTAAGTGCCCGCTTTTGTTATCATTAAAGTGATGCTTCTTCTAACAGTTTTACTTAGCTAGGTTAACATTCTATTTATTCACATTGATCATTCTCTCACATTTCTAGGCAACCTTGGAGGGTTGTTAACTCATTGCAACTTAATGTTGGAACAGTCCCAGTGGCAGCTCTCCTGCAAATGGCGGAAGGTAAAATAGCCTTCACCCTGTGGTTACCAGTCAGCAGCTGAAGTACCAAGAGGCATCCTCCCTGTTCACTAACTCCAGGTCTTCTCCTAACTTTCCCAGTCCTAGTGATGAAATAAACAAGCCTACACATTCAGCTATTCCTTGGATTTATGGGGAATGAAGAGTACTGGGATAATCCCCAGGGGCCAGTCCCCTATCCTAATTCAACAAATACTTATCAAGAAATAGCTATATAGCAAACATGTAAGGAGTCTACATTTTTACTGGAGAGTTAAGAGGTAAAAATATACTAAAAGTAAAGTTGCTACCTTCATAATTTTTCCTGCAGTTTTAGCTCCATTCATGTGTTACTTCCTTCAAATACTTATGTCAATCCTTTACCAATGATATATTTTTCTCTCTTCATTCCCCACTTGCCCCATTTCCTTTTCCTATAATTAGTCCTGCGCTTTTGAATAGGTGATAGGTTAGTGGAGGCCCTAAATATTCCCTAAGTGAAACAAAGGAACTTTCACTATTGCTGGTCCCTTCTCAAAATCATAGATTACCTATCAATCTTTTTCCTTAAGATATAATCTGAGGCCAGGCTCGGTGGCTCAGCCTGTAATTCCAGCACTTTGAGAGGCTGAGGCGAGTGGATTGCCTGAGCCCGGGTTTGAGACCAGACTGCGTCTCTACAGTAAATTAAAAAAATAGCCAGGTGCGATAGTGCACACCTGTAGTTCCGGCCACTTGGAAGGTTGGCTGAGGTGGAAGGATCGCCGGGGCCCAGCAAGCTGATGCTGGGGTGGCCATGAGTGTGCCACTGCACTCCAGCCTGGGCGAAGGAGTGAGACTCCAACTAAAAACAAACAAACAAACAAACAAACAAACATATAATCTGAAGTATTTCTCTTCTCTTGCCTGGGTCTCATGCTGTTACCTAGACTGGAGTGCAATAGCATGCTCATGACTTACCACAGACTTGAATTCCTGAGCTCAGGTGATCCACCTCAGCCTAAGTAGCTGGGACTACATGCACACACAATGATGTCTGGCTGAGTTTATTTGTAGAGATGAGGTGTCACTCTACAGCCTAGGCTGGTCTCAAACTCCTGGGCTCAAGCAATCCACTTGCCTTGACCTCCCAAAATGCTGGGATTACAAGCATGAGCCACCACATCTAAATTCTTTAGTACTAAGAATTTCTTAGTATTAAAAAAAAAAAAAGGTTTACCAATATCCTGGATCTAATATGTGCCATTTACCTTCACTGAGTTTGTAAAAAATTTTCCCAGAGAATAAATCACCTACTAAATAATGCTTAATTTTTCAGTCTTGCTCATTTATAAAAAGTTTGATATATCTTTTAAATCATGTTTATCTTTTTCTATAGGGTCTCTTTTTTCTTTTCCAAACAATTTAGTTATTAAAGAACCAAAGCTGTTTAGGTTTCTCACAATCTTCATTTTGCTGATGGCATACTCTTGGTGTAGTTTAATATGTTCTCTGTGGGTTAAATTTATAAAGACATTTCTCCTTATCTATAATGAGATTACCTGTGATAGAGGTTCATATATGAAAGGCAAGATAAACGATTTTTTCTTTACATGCCTTTATTATTATTTTTGTAACAGACAGGATCTTGCTATATTACCTAGGTTGGTCCTTATGCTCCTGGCCTCAAGGGCTCTTCCTGCCTCCATCTCCTGTGTAGCTGGGCTACAGGTAGGCCACAGTGTTCAGCTACTGGCCTAATTGTTTAGATGGCAAACTAGTTGTCTATAATCCTTGGATGACAATGAATTAATTTTAAAAATGACCATCATAAAAAATTCAGCAAAATAGGTGTCTAGAGACATAAGACACTCATCCTCTCTAGAAAGATGAACAAAAACCACAAATAGATAATCATACCTGGAATAAAACATCTAGAAGAGAACACTAGAGTCCAATAAAGAAGTCATGGGAAACACCTGAGGGCACAGAAGGAAGCAAGTATCCTGATCAGTCAAGATCTGCTTGGAGTCCAGAGGGACTTCATCTTATGGGGAAAGGGTGAGAGAACTTCAATAGGCCACAATTCCACCATGAAATGCTGTAATCTGAACCACAGGAGAACCCCTCTATTCATACAAACCTTGGTAATAGTGTGGGCAATGATGTGAAAACCCCACAAAGACACCGCACCAGACAGGAAACTTGTGACGGATCACTCAACTTTATCCTGAGGTCTAAGTGGCTGCAGCTGGGTACCACTGTGATGGTATAGCCTTCACAGTACTGCATCCTGCCCTGGGATCCACAGACCCCACATCTCCACACCCTGGGAGCTTCTACTGACATTGTTTTAGTGTCTACCTGGAGGGCTACAATGGCACAGTGCAAGCTGGACCCAAAGGTGCTATGGAGTCACTAGTAATCCAGCCCATAGAGAGTACTACTCTTTAGGGAAAGGACATGCAGTGATGCAAAAAGGCACCCCTAAGACAAAGGAAACCAAAGTACATGTTTTTCAGAGCCCAAGAGCTCCCTATCTAGCACTGTGCCTCAGCAGCACAAACTCTGTGCTCAGCCTTGCAAACAGAGAGTGAGATCCCCTCCCACTGACTGAGAAGCCTCTGTGCTTGGGTTCACCCTTCTTCCCCTCCACACACTGTTATAGGCATAGCTGCCGGTGCTGCCACTAGTGGCTGAGATACACAATATGAAGGATTGCCTGTCTGGCCCTGAAATGATGACTGTGCCCCCACAGGTGGCGTGGCCTCTGTGTCTGGGCTCACGTGTGAAGGGCGGGCTCCATCCCCACCTCTGCATGGTTCTGCATTGCTGCTGCTGCTGCAGAGACTGAGAGACCCTGAGAGCTGTTATCTGGGGCTGTGGGTGGCAAACCCACACTGCAGCAATTGCCAGCACCAGCATGCATCAAGGAAATCAGATATTAATGACACTGTTTACAGCTGAAGAAATCACACAGAGACTACAGTGCCTCATGCACCCAGAATCAAAGTCCTACCCAACTAATATCATCAGTACATCTTCAGGAAAAAGTCCTTCCCTACAAAAGTGTATTCAAAAAGCTGGGGGAAAAAAGTAACTATTATACCAGAAGCACAGATATCAATGTAAGGACACAAGAAGAAAAAAAAACAAGAAAAAATGGCACCTCCAAAAGAATACAATAATTCCCCAGCAACAGTTAAAAATAAATTAAAGAAATTCTGGGGAAAAGTTCAAAATTATGACACTAATGAAGCTCAGAGAGATAAAAGATAATTCCAAAAAATAATATAAATGAACGAGAAATGTACCATAGAGATAAGACATCATAAAAAGAACCAAATCCTAGAACCTAAGAATTCCCTAAATGAAATACAAAGTTCACCTGAAAACTTCAACAATAGACTAGACTGAGCAGAAGACAAAATCCCAGAATTTGAAGATAAATATTTTCAAATAACCCAGATTAAAACAAAAAAAGAATGAACAGATTCTTCATGATATATGGGACACCATAAAGCGACCAAATATATAAACTATTGGTATCCCCAAAGGTGAAGAGAGAATGAAAGGGCTCGAAAACCTGTTTAATAAAATAATTTTTCAAAAACTTCCCAAGTCTAGCAAAAGATTTAGACACCCAAATACAGGACACTCAATAATCCCCAATTGGATATAATGCAAAAAAAGTCATCGCCCCAGCACATTATAATCAAAGTGTCTAAAGTCAATAACAAAGAAAAAATTCTAAATACAGCAAGAGAAAAGTGCCTAATTCCCCCCAAAAGAGAGATCTCCCCATAAGACTAACAGCAGACTTTTCAGCAGAAACCTTAAGGTCAGGTGAGAATATGTGGATATACTCAAAGTGCTGAAAGAACAAAACCTGTCACCCAAAGATAATATCTCCAGTAAAATTATCTCATAAAAGATAGAGTAATAAAGTCAATCCCAGACAAACAAATGCTGAGAGAATCCATCACCACTAGACCTGCCTTAACAGAAATGCTCAAGGGAATCTTAAACCTGGAAGCAAAATGACAACAGGTGCCATCATGAAAACACACAAAAATATATAATTCACTGGTAAAGTATACACACAAATGAAGAAGAGAAAAGACTCAAATGGTACTACCAGAGAAAACGAACAAATCACTAGGAAAATTAAGAGAAAAAGAAAGGAACAAGGAATATACAAAATAACCAGAAAACAGTGAACAAAATAATAGGAACAAAACATCAGATATCAATAATAACCTTGAATGTAAATGAATTAAAATCTCTACCTAAAAAAAAGAGACTGGCTGAATGGATTAAAAAAATACCCATGATCCAACTATTTGCTGCTAATAAGGAACACATTTTATCTGTAAAGACACAGACTAAAAAGAGATAGAAAAAGATCATTCCATGCAAAAACCAAAAGTGAGTAGAATGAACTATACTAATATCAGTTAAATAGACTTTAACAGTAAAGAAAAAGAAAAAAGGGTTATTATATAATAGTAAAGGAATAAATTCAGCAAAAAAAAGTAACAATTCTAAATATATATGTGCACCTAACACTGGAGCACCCAGATTCATAAAGCAACTATTACTACACATAAAAAAAGAAATAGACGCCAATACAATAATAGTGGAACCTTCAACATTCGACTCACAGCACTAGACAGATAATCCAGACCAAAAAAAAAGAAACACTGGACTTAAAGCTAGACTTTAGACCAAATGAACCTAACAGATACTCACAGAACATTTTATCCAACAATTGCAGAACACACATTCTCATCAGTACATGGAATATACTAGCAAAACAAATGAAAATGGAAACGCAACACACCAGAACCTCTGAGATACAACACAAGTAGCGTTAAGAGGGAAATTTTACAGCAATAAATGCCTACATCAAGTAACAGAAGGATTTCCAATATACACTGAAACGGCGCATCTCAAGGAGCTAGAAAAGCAAGAACAAACCAAAATTAGCAGAAGAAAAGAAATAATAATGATCAGAGCAGAACTAAATACAGGAGAGACTAAAAACCAATACAAAGGATTAACAAAAATAAAAAGTTGATACTTCAAAAAGGCAAACAAAGTTGATAAACTGCTAAATAGACTAACGAAGAGAAAAACCAAACAAAACCAGAAATTAAAAAAGATACATTACAACTGATAACACAGAAATACTGATTATCAGGGACTATTATGAACCAACTGAAAAAACTTAGAGAAAATTGATAACTTCCTGGGAATATAAAATCTACCAAGCTAGAACCAGGAAAAAAATGGAATACCTGAACAGATCAATAATGAGCAGTGAGACTAAATCAGTAATAAATTCTTTCAACAACAAAAAGCCCAGGTGTAGAATGATTCACTGTAGAATTCTACCGAAAGTATACAGAAGAATTAATACCAATTCTCCTGAAACTATTCCAAAAAATTTAAGAGGAGGGAATCTTCCCTAATTTATCCTAGAGGCCAGCATCGGTCTGATTCTAAAACCAGACAAGGGCACAAGAAAAAAAGAAAACTACAGGCCAATATCCCTGATGAACACAGATGTAAAAATCCTCAACAAAATACTTGCAAACTGAGTCCAACAGTACATCAAAAAGACAATAACAACATAATCAAGTGGGACTGATATCAAGGATGCAAGGATAGTTCAACATATGGAAATTAATAAACTTGGTACATCATATCAACAAATTAAGTACAAAAACCATATGAACATCTCAAAAGACAGAAAAAACAGTTGACAAAATACAGTACTCCATGATAAAAACTCAACAAACTAGGCACATAAGGATCAAACTTTAAAGTAATAGTCATACATGATAAACTCATAACTAACATCATACTGAATGGAGAAAAGTTCTTTCTTTTCCTACAATAACGGAAACAAGATGAGTATGTTCACTTTTACCACTCCAATTCGACACAGTACTGGAAGGCCTAACCATTGCAATCAGGCAAGAAAAAGAAATAAAAGGCATCCAGGTAGGAATAAAAGAAGTCAAGTTATCCCTCTTTGCACACATGATCTGATATCTAGAAAAATCAGAAGACTGCACCAGAAAACTCTTAGAACTCAAACAAATTCTGTAAAGTTGCAGGATACAAAAATCAATATTATTTCTATACATCAATAATGAAATAGACAAAAAAGAAGAAGACAATTCCATTTATAATAGCTACAAAAAAAAACAAACACCCAAGAATAAATGTAATGAAGGTCAGGGAGCTCTATAAGAAAAACTACAAAATACTGATGAAAGAAATTGAACGGACACAAATAGATTGACACCCCATGATCATACATCAGAAAAATTAATAATATTAAAATGATCATACTGCTCAAGAAATCTACAGAGTCAATGCATCCTTACCAAAATGCCAATATCATATTTCATAGAAACAAACAACCCCAAAACTTGCATGGAACCAAAACACAGCTGGAATAGTCAAAACTATCATAAGTCAAAAAAACAAAGCTGGAGGCATCACTCTACCTGACTTTAAAGCATGTTCAAGACTATGTTAACCAAAATAGCATGCTACTAGTATACCAACAGACTTATAGACCAAAGGAATAGAGAACCCAGAAATAAATCCACATATTTACAGCCAACAGAACTTTGGCAAAGCCTCAAGAACATACAGTAGGGCAAGTACACCTCTTCAATAAATGGTGCTATGATAATTAGGTAACTACATGCTGAAGAATGAAGTTGGACTTCTCTCACCATACAAAAAATTCAATGCAAGATGAATTAAAGACTTAAATGTAAGACTTGAAACTGTAAAACTACTAGGAAAAAAAGCATAAGGGAAATTCTTCAGGACACTGGTCTAGACAAAAGATTT
Source organism: Cephalopachus bancanus (assembly GCA_027257055.1). NCBI lineage: Eukaryota > Metazoa > Chordata > Mammalia > Primates > Tarsiidae > Cephalopachus > Cephalopachus bancanus. The sequence continues at coordinate 215,883 of JAPVLO010000179.1, forward strand.
TATGGCTAAGGCCCAAAAGCACAGGCAACAAAAATAGACAAATGGGACTGCATTAAACTAAAAAAGCTTCTGCACACACAGCAAAAGAATCAACAGAGTGAAGAGACAACCTCTTGAGAAAATATTTGCAAATTACTCATCTGACAGGGGACTAATATCCAGAATAAATATCTCAAATATATAAACAGTAAAAAATAGATAATTTTTTAAAACTCCATTAAAAAACAGGCAAAAGGACATAAGTAGACATTTCTCAAAAAAAGACATACAAACGGCCAACAGGTATACAAAACAATGCTCAACATCACTACTCATCAGGGAAATACAAATCAAAACCACAAAGTATCATCTCACCTCAGAATGGCTATTATTTAAAAGGCAAAAAATAAAATGCTGGTGAGGATGCAGGGAAAAAGCAACTTTTTTTTTTTTTTTTTTTTTGAGTTGGAGTCTTACTCCGTCGCCCAGGCTGGAGTGCAGTGGCATGCTCACGGTCACCCCAGCGTCAACCTGCTGGGCTCCGGCGATCCTTCTGCCTCAGTCTTCCAAGTAGCTAGCTGGAACTACAGGCGTGCACTACCATGCCTAGCTAATTTTTTTTTTTTTTATTATTGTAGAGATGAGGTCTCACCAAGTTGCCAGGACTGGTCTCGAACCTGCGGGCTCAGGCAATCCACTCGCCTCGGCCTCCCACAGTGCTGGGATTACAGGCTGAGCCAGGAAAAAGGAATTCTTATACACTGTTGGTGAGAATGTAAATTAGTATAACTGCTATGGAAAACAATATGGTGATTTATCAAAAACTAAAAAACAGAATTACAATGTAATTGCAAAACCAATACTGGGTATCTATCCAAAGGAAAAAAAATCAGTATATCAAAGGGATACCTGCACACACGTTTATTTCAGCATAATTCATAATAGCAAAGACATGGAATCTAAGTGCCCATCAATGGACAGACAGCTAAAGCAAATGTGGCATATATACACAATGGAATACTATTCAGTCACAAAAATAATGAAACCATTTCATTTGCAGTAATATGGATGGAACTGCAGGTCATTATGCTAAATGAAATCAGCCAGGCACAGAAAGATAAATACAGCATGTTCTCACTCATCACATGTGGAAGCCAAAAACTTTGATCTCATGGACTGGGAGGGATGGGTAGGGTAGCATGAAGAGAGGCTGGGTATAGGTACAAACAGAGTTAGAAGTTATAAAGTAATGTTTGAAGTATGTGCTAATGTTTAAAATAAGCTATAAAGTTCTAATGTTTGATAGCAGACATAGATGACTATACTTAGCAACAATATTATGTATATTTCAAAGTAACTAGAAGAGAGGACTTGAAATGATACCAATGCATAAAAATGAAAAGCATTCCAAGTGATGAAATACCCCAATCATTACACATTCTCTGCATGTAACAAATACACAGACTCCCATAAATATAAAAATTATTACATCAGTAAAAGGGGAAAGATTATCATTATATACAACTTAAGCATCCCACCTTTGGCCAAAAGGAAACCCCTCCAAATTGTCTCCTAAGGCCTTTTGATAAGATCTTATATTAGTCTTTGATAGTTTCCTTAAAATCTGGAATGGTAAGACACTCCAAGCTCAAAAGAGTTCCCAAACCAGACATGGAATCATCATCTTCTAAGAAATATTGGTTTTTAGTAGAAAACATTTTAAGATCATAACCTGGGAACTAGGAATGATTATGGGCTACTGTCTTAGTCATTCATTTTAGATATTTTCAATAAACAGAGCAAAAACATTTATTTATGAACATTTAATTTTATTTGGAAATAATCTGGAGCCTAGGCAACACAGTGAGACTGAATCTCTACAAGAAACACTTAAAAAAATTAGTTGGGCATGGTGCACCTGTAGTCCCAGCTATTCAGAAGACTGAGGTAGGAAGATAGCCTGAGCCCAGGAAGTCAAGGCTGTGGTGAGCTATGTAGTGAGCTATGATCATGCCACTACACTCCATACTCCAGCTTTGGTGACAGAGACCCCAACTCAAAAAAAAAAAAAAGAAATTATTTGAAATTCACAAAAAGTTGGAAAAATAAATAATACTAAATTCTATATTCTTTATTCAGATTTGCCTATTTTTTACCTCCTTGCTTTATAATCTGCTTTCTTTCAATATATACATGTCTGTATGTGTATATATTATATACATATATTTTTTTCCTAAAGTATATGAGAAAAAAATTACACACATCATGCTCTATAACCCAATATACTTCAGCAACTATTTCCTAAGAAATAAGTATTTCCTAAGACAGAAGAATGCTCTCTTTTGTCACCAAAGTACAGTTGTCAACTTCAAAAATTTATACTGGTACAACACCAATCTATTTTTCATACTCCTTGTTAAATAATGTCCGTCATTCATAATTATTTTTCCTCTCTAGTACCAGATCCAATCTAGGAGAGGTATTACCTTTTTCATCTCTTAGACAGTCTGCACATTTCTATCACCTTTACTGGTCTCTCATGACATTGCCATTTAATCATTCATGACATGAAACTGGCTTTATATTAAAAAAATAAGAGTTCTCACGATTGTGTATTCTTGGCTGGAATACTATTAAAACTGATGTTATATTTCTCAGCTATTACAACCAGAGGTGCATGATGTATTTCCCTCCCTTCTTTGAAGATATTAACACTGACCACAGTGTAGGTGCTGCTATATTTCTCCACTGTATAATCATTGGTTTGTTTCCCTGACTCCTGCTTTCTGAGGTGAAAAGGCCATGTAGATATCCTGCTTCTTATCAAAAATGCTCCCTAGACATAACAGCAATTAGTGATTTTTATGATGGCTGTAAAATGACCACTGGCAGAAATGGGAACTGATTAGGAAGAGGCATAAAAGAACTTTCTGGCGTGATGGGGAAATTCTATATCTTTTTTTTTTTTTTGAGTTGGAGTCTCACTCTGTTGCCCAGACTGGTGCTCCCGGCCACCGCAGCCTCGACCTGCTGGGCTCCGGCGATCCTTGCGCCTCAGTCTTCCGAGGAGCCAGAATTACAGGCATGTGCTACCACGCCCGGGTGATTTTTTGATTTATTGTAGAGATGAGGTCTTGCTGCCCAGGTGGATCTCGAACCCACGGGCTCAGGCAATCCACTCACCTCAGCCTCCCAAAGGCGCGGGATTACAAGCTAAGTCACAGAGTCCGGCTGAAATTTGTATCTTGATGGTGTTGGATTACATAGGTCTAGGTATTTTGCAAAACTCACAAGGCATTCTATTGAAGAATTATAAATTTCATAAATATAAATATTACCAAAAAACCCCAAACAAATATGAAACTCTATTTAATAAAACGCAAGCCCAAGTATTTAAGGATGTCTGCAACTTATAAAATGCCAGAGCAATTAGGCAAGATAAAGCAATAAAGGGTATCCAAATTGGAAAAGAAGTCAAACTAACTCTGCTGATAAGTTCTCAAACGAGGTCTGACAATTAAGTTCACTAACTCATCCTAGAAAGAGTGCTACGTACCTCACTGCTGAATATCACCATAGTCACCTTCAAAGTACTACCCTTGGGAAGCTATACACCAACGCCAGTGCCTAGTCCACCTGATCAAAGCAATCTTGGAACTCTTTTTCTGGAATGACCATGAGAGCTGTTGTCATGAGAATGTCAGGGTTTGAACTGAAGCAACAAATAAACATCAAATTTCTTGTTAAACTTAGCATGGAATGGAAGTGAATGGAATGGAATGGAATGGAAGTGAAATCAGGGACTTGTTAGTCCAAGTTTATAGGGATAATGCCATGAAGAAAACAGTAGGCTAGGTGTGGTGGCTGACATGTGTAATCCCAGTACTTTGGGGGAGGCTGAGGCAAGAGGACTTCCTGAGCCTAGGAATTCGAGACCAGCCTGGGCAACTTGGCAAGAGCTCATCTCCACAATAAATAAATTTAAAAAATACAGCCAGCTGTGGTGGCATATGCCTATGGTTCCAGCTACTTGGAAGGCTGAGGCAGAAGGATCTACCTGAGCCCAGCAGGTCAAGGCTATAGTGGCTGGGAGTGTGTCACTGCACTCTAGCCTAAATGACAGAGGCACTGACTCAAAAGAAAAAAGAAAAGAAAACAGCAGTGTACAAATGGATTCAATGTTTTTCTGAGGGGAGAGAAGGCATCACTGATAAAGCAAGGTCAGGACAGCCAGTGACAATCAGAACTGATAAATATACTACAAAAATTCTTCAAATTGTGTGTCAAAATTGTTGGCTGACTGTAAGAAGCATAGCAGACTAAATAAACATTGATAGAAAAAGTTAGGAAAATCTTAACTGAAAATTTTGGCTTGAGAAAGGTGTATGCAAAAATGGTCCTGAAGAAACTCTTGCATCATGACAATGCACCAGCTCACACGGCACTGTCTGTGAGGAAGTTTTAGGCAGTAAACAAATAACTGTATTGAAACACCCTTCTTACTCACCTGATCTGGTCCCCAATGACTTTTTTCTTTATCCAAAGATAAAGGCAATATCGAAAGAAAGACATTTTGATGATATTCAAGACAATAAGGTAATACAATGACAGCTCAGAAGGTCATTCCAGAAAAAAGTTCCAAAACTCCTTTGATGGATGGACTAGGTGATGATGTCGGTGCATAGTATCCCAAAGGGAGTACTTTGAAGGTGACCATAATGATAATAAGGAGTGAGGTATGTAGCACTTTTTCTAGGGTGAGTTCATGAACTTAATTGTTAGACCTTGTATCTTGAAAACCCTAAAGACTCCTCCAAAAGACTCTTGAACTTAATAAATGAATTCAGTGAAATCCCAGATTACAAAATCAACACACACAAGTCAGCAGCACTGCTATATATCAGTAATGACTAAGCTGAGAATCAAATCAAAATTTCAATCCCATTCACAATAGCTGTCAAAAAAAAAACAACCTAGGAATGTATTTCACCAAGAAGGTGAAAGATCTCTACAAGAACTATAAAACACTGATGAAGATAACAAACAAATGGAAAACCATCCTGTGCTCATGGATTGGAAGGATCAACATTGTTAATATGATCATACTACCCCCAAAGCAATCTACAACACAATCTCTATCACAATCCCTATCAAATTACCAACATCATTTTTCACAGAATTAGAACAAACAATCCTAAAGTTCATATGGAACCAAAAAAAAAGGGCCCAAATAGCAAAAGCAATTCTAAGCAACAAGAACAAAAGCTGGAGGCAGCATATTACCTGACTTCAAATCATACTACAAGGCTATATATAGAAACCAAAACAGCATGGTACTGGTAAAAAAGTAGACACATAGATCAGTGGAACAGACTAGAGATCAATGGAACTATAGTGCTTTTGTCTGCTTTGTCAAAGATCAGATGGTTGTAGGTATTTGGGTTTATTTCTGAATTCACAATTCTTTGACAAAGCAGACAAAAATATACACCGAGGAAAAAACACCCTTTTCAATAAATGGTGCTGGGAAAACTGGATAGCCATATGCCGAAGAATGAAATTGACTCCTTTCTCTCATCATATGCAAAATTTAAGATGAATTAAAGACTTAACGTAAGCTCTGAAACCATAAAAATTCTAGGAAAAACGCTTCTAAGACACTGGTCTTGGCAAAGAATTTTTTTTTTTGAGTTGGAGTCTCACTCTGTTGCCCAGACTGCAGTGCAGTGGCCACTCCCGGCCACCGCAGCCTCGACCTGCTGGGCTCCAGCGATCCTTCCGCCTCAGCCTTCCAAGTAGCCAGAATTACAGGCATACGCTACCACCCTGGATGATGTTTAGATTTATCATAGAGATGAGGTCTAGCCAACTTGCCCAGACGGGTCTCAAACCCGCGGGCTCAGGCAATCCACTCACCTCAGCCTCTCAAAGCACGAGATTACAGGCTGAGCCACCGAGCCCGGCTCTTGGCAAAGAATTTATGTTTAAGACCCCAAGAGCAAATGCAACACAAACAAAAATAAATGAGGCAAAGTAAAAGCTTATATACAGTCGAAGAAATAATCAATAAAGTAAATATGCAAACTACAAAATGGGAGAAAACAGGCTGGGCACAGTGGCTCACACCTCTAATCCCAGCACTTTGGGAGCCTAAGGCGGGAGGATCACTTGAGCCCAGGAATTTAAGATCAGCCTAGGCAATATAGCAGGACCTTGATTCTACAAAAAGCTGGGCATGATAGCATTATTCTGTAGTCCTAATTACTTGGCAGGCTGAAGTGAAGGATGGCCTGAGCCCAGGGGGTTGAGCCTTTGATGAGCCTTGATTGTGCCACAGCATGCTTAACCTAGGTGATAAAAGTTAATTAAGACCCTGACTCAAGGAAAAAAAAAATGGGAGAAAACATTTGCAAAATACATTCAACAAAGTACTCATATCCAGAATCTACAAGGAACTCAAACAAATCAGCAAGAAAAAACAAATAGCCCATTAAAAAGTGGGCAAACAACATGAACAGACATGTCTCAAAAGAAGATAAACAAATGAACAACAAATATATGAAATAATGTCCACTATCACTAATCATCAGGGAAATGCAAATTAAAACCACAATGAGATACCACCTAACCCCAGCCAGAATGGTCATTATTAAAAGGTCAAAAAACAACAGAAGTTGGTGGATGCGGTGAAAAGGGAATGCTTATACACTGCTGGTGGGAATGTAAATTAGTACAACCTATATGGAAAACAGTAAAAGCAGATTATTCAATCCAATCCCACTCTACTTGAAATCTATCCAAAAGAAAAAATGTCACCATACAAAGAAGACACCTGTATTTGTATGTTTATTGCAGCATAATTTACAACTGCAAAGATGTGGAATTGACTGATGTGGAATCAACCTAAGTGCCCGTCAACTGATTCACTGATAAAGAAAATGTCAAATGGAATACTATTCAGCCACAAAAAGTAATGAAATAATGTGTTTTGCAGCAACTTAAATGGAATTGGAGGCCATAATCCTAAGTGAAGTAATACAGGAATGGAAAACCAAGTATTACATGTTCTCACAAGTGGGAACTAAGCTAAGGGTTCCCAGAGGCATACAGAATAATATGATGGAAACTAAAGATTCAACATGGGGGAGGGTGGAGAGGGGCTGAGGAATAAAACACTGAGGTACAGTGTTGCACTGGTTTAAAGCTCAGACTTCTTCACCACCATACAATATATCCATATACGCAAAATTCACTTGTACCCCTAAAACTACTGAAAAAAAATGCATTGAAAAATAAGATGAACTGATGGATGAATGGATGCAATAATGGAAACAGAACAAAAGGTTAACAACTGTTAAATGTACTTGGTGAATACAGGGTGTTCGCTGCATAATTATTTGAGCTTTGCTACATGTTTGAATATCTTCATAGTAAAAATGGGAATTAAAAAAAAATTTTTTTGAGACCAAAGTCTCACTCTGCTGCCCAGGATGGAGTGCAGTGGTGCAATACTGGCTCACCACAGCCTCAACTTCCTGGGTTCACGTGCTCCTTCTACCTCAGCCTCCTGAATATAGCTGGCATTTCAGACGTGTGCCACCACACCTGGCTAATTATTATTATTTTTTACAAAGTCTCACTATGTTATCCAGGCTGGTCTTGAACTTCTGGGCTCCAGTAATTTTCTGGTCTTGAACTCCCCAAGTGCTAGATTACAGGCATAAGCCACCATGTCTAGACAAAACATGGGAATTTTAGAAAAATAGTACTGTAAGTAGTTTGATTATAAATAACAAAAAGAGTAATTATTATGTGGGTTAAATGTTTCCAATGGTAGCACCATACTTCGATTTAAAAAATACTGTACATCTAAAACTGTGGATGAAAGTTAAGATGAAAAACCACTAAACGGCTAAAAGGTGGTTCTGGTGATAATGAAAACACTGATGTCATATTATGTGAACAATTTTTTAAAAATCATTTCGTAAGAGTGAAAAAACCTAGTATTTCTAAATACATGTATGATTTCAAATGTCTATATTTGAAATAATACTTTTTTTTTTTAGTTGGAGTCTCACTTTTTCACCCAGGCTGGAATACAGTGGCACACTCACAGCCACCCCAGCACCAACTTGCTGGGTTCCAGTGATCCTTCTGCCTCAGTCTTTCAAGCAGCCGGAACTACAGGTGTGTGCTACCACATCTGGTTAAATTTTTGGTTTATTGTAGAGATAAGGTCTCACCAAGTTGCCCAGACTGGTCTTGAACCATGGGCTCAAGCATTTCAATCGCCTCAGCCTCCCCAAAGTGCTGGGATTACAGGCTGAGCCACCAACTCCAGCCAATAAATACTTTAAATAGGTGTTTATTTTATCCCTATATAATTTACTATTCAAATAGGTCACAATACTTTCTCCTTTTCTTTTTTCTTTTTAAAATCTTTGTGTCCATCTTGTGTCTCTCCTAACAATTGATGAAAAGTGCTTTCCATCTTTTTTGTTTTGTTTTGTTTTGAGATAGGGTCTAGCTATGTTACCCAGGCTGGTCTTGAACTCCTGGGCTCAGCCTCCTAAATGTATGGGATTACAGGCATGCAACACCATGTGCCAAGCCCATAAATCTTATTTCTTATTTTAAATTCTTACTAGGGTAATGTAGATTGTCTTATATTTTGGTATATGTAGTATAGAGAAGGCACTTAACCATATCATAAGAAATATTTTCAAACACAATGATTGTACAAGATACATATACCTTAAAAATTATCTGCCCATTTTGGGGCATTTAGGTCATTGTAATTTTTTAGTATTATAAGCACCAATATGTTAACAGCACTACACAGTCAGCACTTCTGGTTACACCCTTTTGAATTTTTCACATTAACAAACTGTTTTCCAGAAACCACACTCAAAAACAGAATATAATTGCAGCTTCATTATAAGTTCACAAACATATGAATACTTCTAAAAAAAATCTTTATCAATTTTATAAAGTCGTCTTTTTTTTTTGTAAGCACTTCTGTATGTTGGGCACTATGTTAAAATTGAATACTGTTTTGCAGTTTCCTATTTGTAGGTTTCCTTTCTGAATTACGTATCAGGATTTTGCTGGCTTAAAAAAAGAAGGAAGAAAATGTTTATGCTTTTATCACTTTAGACTAGTTATAACAGCATGGCAACTTGACTGTGCCCACACCTGCTTCTCCTTTCTCCTCCCTCTTTTCTGTCACTATGTTTCCCTCAGTCTACTGTGTTTGTGTATTTATCGTTAAAGGGTTTTTTTGGGGGGAGGGGGGTATTCTGCTTAAGTTTGAAAAAATCTTTTACACTTTTGTGGCTCTATCCATTTTCTTATTCTCCAATGATATTTATGAACTTCTGCCCATTTTTCCTTGATTAGATTTGGTAGACATCTGTCTAGTTCATCTTGTCAGTCAAGCAACTCATGGTTACATTCTATTTTGTTTAGAACTGTTAGAAAATTTGTTTTCTTATAGCCTGCTTAGTTTGTTTTCTAATAATTCAATTTTGCTCTTTAATATCTTGCTTTTCTCTTTAGATCTTCTTTTTTCCTTCCTGATTTTCTCAATAAATTCGTTTGTTTTCATTCTTAATGAGTTTAATGATGATAACTATTAACTTGTACTAAATATAGCACAACTGTGGCCTCATGCCATAAGCACTAATGGCTAAATATTCAATGTCTACAATTTTCTATTAATAAAGAATTGCAAATGCTGGAAAAACTTAAAGTTTACAACTTACATTATGTTTCTGTCAATTTTGCCTTATATTTCTAATAACCTTTATATATTTTGACAGTGTTACCTGGTATTTAAGAAGTCAATAAAATTTTATCTTTGTATTATACACCTTTACTAGCATAGAATTATCTTTTTGCCATGCAATATTTTCTGGTTTTAATTCTTCCTTGTCTAATATTAATACTTTAATTCTTATATTTGGCTTTCAAAAGCATTTAATACATTCTGAACTATAATAGAAAAAATGGTTATCATATAACCTTCCCTATTTGAAACATGAGTTTACTATACTTTACCATTTTTCCTACACAAATGCTATGAGTTTTGGTTTTTTTCTCAGGTGTGCACTTTTATTGAACTGGTCTCAAGTCAGTGTACAGGTAAGCCCTGGCTGCCTCCACACATCCACCCACTCCCAGGGAGACCAAAAGCCTTCATATATCTCAAGTCGGGGACGAAAAGGGGGGCCACAGTGGCTGACCAAAATAAAACAAATAAAAAAGTATTAAGGTGAAGATTTAAAAAATTTTCACTACATAATTTACACAAAAGCAATGCTGTTTCCTCCCCGGTGTGGACCAGGAAGAGAACAGGGCTACTCTCCTTAGAGAGAAGTAGGGTGGCTTTTGGGAGGGCAAGGGACTTCCTGTAACAATGCATCTCACGATATTTGGAATGACCATTAAAAAAAAGAACAATGTACAATCAAAGTCCTTGGCCACACTGCAGACCCTTGGGGATGCTCGCTCCAACTAGCTGTCACCTTCACCATTCCAGTTTTTAAGTCCTGAGAGTTATCAAGCAAAAAAAACCCACATAAAAACAAAAAAGACAAATAAAGCCATACCAATCTCATTTTGTTTTCTGTGCAAGTTAGGTTTATCAAGAAGGATGTAATGCGTTAGTCAGTCCACCTAGAAGCACATGCGGTGCATGATGGAGGGGCTGGACTCGTCGTACTCCTGCTTGCTGATCCACATCTGCTGGAAGGTGAACAGCGAGGCCAGGATGGAGCCACCAATCCACACAGAGTACTTGCACTCAGGGGGTGCAATGATCTTGATCTTCATCGTGCAGGGTGCCAGGGCAGTGATCTCCTTCTACATCCTGTCAGCGATACCTGGGTACATGGTGGTACCTCCAGACAGCGTCATGTTGGGGTACAAGTCCTTGCGGATGTCCGCATCACACTTCATGATGAAGTTGAAGGTGGTTTTGTGGATGCCACAGGATTCCATGCTTAGGAAGGCAGGCTGGAAGAGAGCCTCGGGGCAGCGGAACCGCTCATTGCTGATGGTGATCACCTGGCCATTGGGCAGCTCGTGGCTCTTATCCAGGGAGGAGGAGGAAGTGGCCATCTCCTGCTCGAAGTCCAGGGCGACATAGCACAGCTTCTCCTTGATGTCACGCACAATTTCCCGCTCAGCTGTGGTGATGAAGCTGTAGCCATGCTCGGTGAGAATCTTCATGAGGTAATCTGTCAGGTCTCAGTCAGCCAGACCAGATGCAGGATGGCATGGGAGAGGGTGTACCCCTCGTAGATGGGCACAGTGTGGGTGACCCCATCCCCTGAGTCCATCACGATGCCAGTGGTGCGGCCAGAGGCATACAGGGACAGCACAGTCTGGATAGCCACGTACATGGCTGGGGTGTTGAAGGTCTCGAATATGATCTGGGTCATCTTTTCCCGGTTGGCCTTGGGGTTCAGGGGAGCCTCGGTCAGCAGCATGGGGTGCTCCTCGGTGGCGACACGCAGCTCATTGCAGAAGGTGTGGTACCAGATCTTCTCCATGTTGTCCCAGTTGGTGACGATGCCATGCTCAATGGGGTACCTCAGGATCAGGATGCCTCTCTTGCTCTGGGCCTCATCGCTCACACAGGAGTCCTTCTGGGCCATGCCCACCATCATGCCCTGATGCCGCAGGTGCCCCACGATGGAAGGGAAGAGGGAGCATTGTTGTCCGCAAAGCCGGACTTGCACATGCCAGAGCTGTTGTCAACAACAAGCGCAGCAATATCAACGTCCATGGTGAGCTGGAGTGGCGTGGACCGGTGGCAGAGCGAGGGCACAGGTCGGCGCGAGTGGGCGGAAGCAGTCTTGAAGGTCTTAATTGTTATTTAAATTTCAGATTGTTATTGCTTTTTAATTTTTCCCTTTTAAAGTATGATGTGACACAGTCAATTTGACAATATTTACCACAGTTATTTACACATCTCTTCTGTAATCAGTGCTCACTGCCAAAACTTTCATTCCATGATTTCTTTCTTCTTTTGTTCATAATTTGGCCTCATCTCTTAGTCAGAGTATATTTACAATGAACTTTTGTTCAACAAGACAAGAAGGTTGCTATATTCAGAAGGTGTATTCTTTCAGTTGACTTTCCATGTGAAAGACAATTTAGTTGTAGTAAGTAAAACTAAAGGGTAAAACTTTCTACTTCAAAATTGTGGATTTTTAGCTGAGCATGACAGTGCACACCTGTAATCCCAGCTATTGGGGAAGCGAAGATGAGAAGATCACTTGAGCCCAAAAGTTTGAGGCTGCAGTGAGCTACAATTGTGCCACTGCACTCCAGCCTGGGCAACAGACTGAGACCCCAACTGGGACAAACAAACAAAACAAACCAACAAACAACAGATGTTGTTCTACTACCTTCAGTCAATCAATGGCTAAGATTAATGAGTAAGGTATGGTTTTTATCCCTTCATGTGTATTGTTAATATAAAAGTAACATTACCTAATTACTTATATGCATTCTTTCAGGTTTTGTGAGGACATGGTCATTTATAAGACTGATAAAATTCTTTTTACTTATTTATTTTAAAGATGTGGGGTACAATACAGGATAAGGTAGGTATACAAGTGGTCCTCGTCCAGGTAAAGTTTGGGCCTACCTTTGGTTTCCAACTTGCCTGGTTTGTGATCAGGTACCCATATGAATGCGATGTGCCTGCTCCGCCCATCCCCACTAGCAGTTTCTGGCTACTGCCAATTCCTTTCTTATTGTATTATGGTAAATGTTCAGGACCCTCTTAGGCATGAAAACATATAGTACTCTGCTCTTTGTTTCTGTGTTAGATCACTAAGTATTGTAAATTCATCCAAGTTGCTGTGAAGTCCATAATTTTCTTCTTCTTTATGGCTGTGTGATAGTCCATCATGTATATGATATGTACCACATCTTTAAATTCCAGTCCAGTTTTGATGGGCAGCATGGTTGGTTCCATGTTTTGCTACTGTAAATAGTGCTGCAATAAACATGCATGTGCAGGTATCTTTTATATAGAGTGATTAAAGTTCTTCCAGGTATATTCCCAGAAGGGGGATTGCTAGGTTGTATGGAAGGCCAATTTCTAGTTCTTTTAGGAATAGCCACACTGTTTTCCACAGAGGTTGAACTAGTTCACATTTCCATCAACGTGTTCCCCTTTCTTCACATCCTCGCCAGTATCTGTTGTTGTTCACTTTATTAATGATGGACACTCTTACTAGTTTGGTAGTATCGCAATGTGGTTTTCATTTGCATTTCTCTGATGATTAGTGAGACTGAGCATGTTTTCGTGCGTCTGTTGGCTATCTTCTTTTGAGAAGTGTCTATTCATATTCATGTCTTTTGCCCACTTTGTAATGTGGCTTTTTTTTTCCTTTTGGCACTTCTGAGTTCTTTGTGGATCCTGGATGTTAGGGCTTTGTCAGATATGCAGTTGGCAAATATTTTTCCCCATTATGTGGGCTGTCTCCCCACTCTCTTGATGGTTTCTTTTGCTCTGCAGAAGCTTTTCAGTTTGATGAGGTCCCAGCAGTCTATACTATTTCTTATGGCATGGGCTTTTGATCAGGAACTAGTTGCCTGTTCCAATTTCCCTAAGACTGTCTCTTGAATTCTCTACAATTCTTAAAATTTAAGGTTTTACATTTAGGTCTTGGATCCATTTGGAGTTGATTTTTACGTATGGTGATAGGTAGGGAGTCCTGTTTCATTCTTCTGCACATGGTCAGCCAGTTTTCGCAGCACCATTTACTGAATAAGTTCTCCTCTCCCCAGTGGTGGTTGTTAGAAGCCTTGTCTAAGATGAATCGGTTGAGAAACTGAGGTTCCAAAATCTCTATCCTGTAACAGGTTGTTCTGATGCAGCCTTATAAAGTTGCTAAAATTCTTTTTCATTGACTTTTTCCTGGAATATGGTAAACATCTCCAATCTATATAGAAACGACCTTCTTCAACATAGGAAAGTTTTGTGTGTGTGCAATATATATATATATCCCCTTAGAGATGGCGTCTCACTCTGTTGCCCAGGCTACAGTGGAGTGGTCATAGCTCACTACAGCCTTGAACTCCTGGGCTCAAGGAATCCCGAGTAGCCAGGGCTACAGGCATACATCATCACACGAGGCTGATTTTTCTAGTTTTTGTAGAGATGGGGTCTCACAATTTTGCCCAGGCTGGTCTTGAACTCCTGGCTTTAAGTAATCCTCCCCTGGTTAATTTTTTTGATTTATTGTAGAGATGAGTTTTCACCAAGTTGCCCAAGTTGGTCTCGAACCCGTGGGCTCAGGCAATCCACTGACCTTGGCTTTCCAAAGTGCTGGGATTACAGGTTGAGCCACCAAGCCCGGCCTGTTTATGATTTTTAAAAATCCAAAAATGCCAAAAGTTTTCTAAATACTCTTTTGAATTTTTCTTTTATTTATTTATTTATTTTTTGAGTTGGAGTCTCACTCTGTCACCCAGACTGGAGTGCAGTGGCCGCTCCCGGTCACTGCAACCTCGACCCACTGGGCTCCGGCGATCCCTCCGCCTTGGCCTTCCAAGTAGCTGGAACTACAGGTGAGTGTTACCATGCCTGGCTAATTTTTGATTTATTGTAGAGATGAGGTCTCGCCAAGTTGCACCACACGGGTCTCGAACACGCAGGCTCAGGCAATCCACTCACCTCATCCTCCCAAAGCGCGGGATTACAGGCTGAGCCACCGAGCCCAGCTGGATTTTTCTTTTAAAAAATTGTATCTATAGAAAAATTGCCCCTTCCCTGCAACAATGACCAATGTTCAACCACCTAACTCATAAGAGTAGAGCTACAAAGGACGACTCATTACTGCCAGATAAAAACACGAAGGATTTGGTTAGTAGCTCTATAACTTTTAATAGAATGAAAAGAAGTCAGAGTGGCAATGGTGGTTTCTGTGCATAGAGAGAGGCTCTATGGTAGGTTTGAAAGTAATAAAAGAATAGTTTAGACATTTATGGGGAAAAAATAGAAATAGGTCAATGGCACTAAGACCCCATTCACACAGGGGATATGTAGCAAATGTCCAGGTTATTAACTTCACTATTCTTAGCTAGTTAGCTAAGTAGTATTCTAATAACAGCTAGCCAGCATTAACCTAAGATATCCAAACATTCTATGTATTCTAAAGCAATCCAGAATGTTCTATCAAATATCACATCAAACCAACAGTTGAATGTAGGTTATTTGAAACAAACCTGTGTAGCTTTCATCATCATCAGACAGAGGCACCTCTCTTTTTAGTAGCAACTCCAATTCCTCTGTTTCTGCTACATCCACTGGACGCTCCCCATGTTTATTAGCTTGAAATGGATTTCCACCATGGCGGAGTAATAGTTTCACTATCTGTAACATTAGACAGTAGGAAAATTTAGTCCTTTCACAGACCTGGTTACAGAACCATTACTTTCTGCTTCTACCACCTTAAAAATGCTTTATGGGCCAGGCTCGGTGGCTCAGCTTGTAATCCCGCGCTTTGGGAGGCCGAGGTGAGTGGATTGCCTGAGCCCACGGGTTCAAGATCCACCCAGGCAACTTGGCGAAACCTCATCTCTACAATAAAATCAAAAATTAGCCGGGTGTGATAGCGTGCGCCTGTAGTTCCAGCTACTTGGAAGGCTGAGGTGGAAGGAATGCCGGAGCCCAGCAGGTCGAGGCTGCGGTGGCCGGGAGCGGCCACTGCACTCCAGTCTGGGCAACTGAGTGAGACTCCAAATCAAAAAAGAAAAAAAAAAAGCCTTATGAATGGCTTAAGTTGTCATGACTATCACTGAGTGAAATCCAATTCTTTGGCAGAGGCCCAAAACACATAGTACGTATATACAGAAATAAGTTTTTAGTAGATCTCGTTTCCCTCCTCCTTAGACACAAGTAAAAGAACAAAGAGAAAATAACTCTCAATAGTTCTCATATTGTGACCCCCTACTATCCTATTCATGCTGGTAGAAGAAAAACCAAAGGTCTCTTGAAAATAGCATACCAGTCTCCCTTTGGAAAGAGACTGGAAATAATGAGTCCTTGTAAGTATATATGCTCAAAGGTCAGCTTCTGGAAAGATTTTGTAGCTATGTGCATATTTAGAAAATTGTATTCATAGAGACTATCTTATTTACAGGCATAATTATTTAAAATTACATGCAGAAACCAGGAAACCTTTATTATTGTATTCAAAGAAAAGTTATCCATCTTTGGTAAACTATATCAATAATGCATTTTAAAAGGGCAAAAGTACAGTATTTAAAATATGCTAGTCAGAAAACAAAATCAGTTTCTGATAAATATAGAGGAAAGGGCAATGTACCCTAACTGTTGTCAGGTCCTACAGATTAAATTTTTGGCATTTTGCCTTTCCTCAGTTACCCACCCACCCACCCACCCATCCATTCGTGCCAAATTTATTGAGCATTTCTTATATGACAAGCAGTTCTGGAGTCATTAACAAAAAAACCACAAAATGCCTATATGCAGAGTTGTATTTGCAACCTAGTACAGAAAATGTGACATTAGAAGAAAACATCAGTAAAAAATTACATAGTAAGGGCTATCACATAGGTTTATATGAATTGCCAAAGGAGCAGAGAGGAAAAGAATAGTCCAATGGTAAACAAGGACCAGTTCAAAAAAAATTCATACTTAGGAGTTGCATTTTTCTTCTTTCAAAATAACTTCCTTATCCTTATTGAGACATGAAAAAATGTGTTACAGAAAAATGTAATTAGGAAAGACAGCATTAATTTCTAAATTTTGTTTCTAAAATATATGGGTGTATTTGCACCCATAAAGACTGTATTTATAATTTTATTTCCTTTTTTTAAGTCAAGGTCTCATTCTGCCAACCAGGCTGGAATGCAGTGGCACAATCAGAGCTCACTGTAAACTTGATCTTCCGGAAGGCAGTTCTTAAATTTTTACTCTGAACTCTATAATATTTTACATTTTATTTTTTATTTGTTTGCTTGTTTATCTATTGAGCTGGAGTCTCACTCTGTTGCCCAGGCTGAAGAGCAGTGGCATGTTCATGGCCACCCCAGCGTGAACCTGCTGGGCTCCGGCAAGCCTTCCGTCTCAGCCTTCCAAGTAGCCAGAACTATAGGTGCACACTATCATGCCTGGCTAATTTTTTATTTATTGTAGAGATGAGGTCTCACCAAGTTGCCTGGGCTGGCCTCAAGTCTGCAGGTTCAGACAATCCACTTGCCTCAGCCTCCCAAAGTGCTGGGATTACAGGCTGAGCCACTGAGCCTGATAAACATTTTACATTTTAATGTGTGCTTGCATGCACCGTGTTTTTTTGTTCCTTCAAAATATCCCCTTTTAAGTAGGTATTATTTATTAGATAACTTAAAGATAAGGAAGAAAATAGAGATGAGAAGTAACTTGCACAAGACTATACAGTTAGTGGGCCACAATGGAACTATCTATCTTCAATCCAAATTCATGAAACAATTCATTCACTGTTTCAATCTAAGTAAAATGCCTTTTAAAAAATAGGTAGTGCAACATTGCAAAATTTTTATTGTATGTAAAATCTACTTTAACCACTACGTCCAGTTGTCTGACAGTAGAATGTCTTGAAACAAAAATTTTGCCAATTAATCAATTATCAAATTAAAGAGAATATTTTATAAAAAGATAATGCTAAATCTGACTATGAATTAGTAGTTAGAAAGCTAAAAAAAAAAAGGGACAGCAAAATATAAATGAGTTGATCAAGCAGTGAGTGAAATATGACACAAGATCATATGATTAAGAAGTGAATGAAATTACCCTGGATTAAACTTATTATTTTGAAGAGGTATATTATTGTCTTTGTGCTTTCATACTTACATCTCTGTGCCCACTACTTGCAGAATCATGGAGTGGAGTGTCATCATCTAATCCTTGTGTGTTAACATCTGCTCCAGCTGCTATCAGTACCTTGGCAACATCATAATATCCAACATTACAAGCTTCATGTAGTGGTGTCCAACCTCAAATTAGAATATTAATTTAATATATTATTCACCTGCACTAATTTAAGATATGTGTTTTTCATATACATACTTATGCGTGACATAAGAAATCTAATTTGCACATGGCACAAAAGAAAAAAGGAGTTATATAAAGAAGCTACTGAAAATAAATACCCAAGAACGCCACCAATTTTACTGAAGGTTCATTCAACAAAATATTACAGTTGACACTGGAACAATGTGAGGACTGGGTTATTGACCCCATATATTCGAGAATCCCCATATATTCGAGAATATAACTTTAACTTCCCCAAAACTTAACTACTAATAGCCTACTGCTAAACAGAAGCTTTGCTGATAACAGTTGACACATTTTTAATGTTACATGTATTATATATTGTATTCCTACACAATACATATTCTTTAGTAAACTAGGGAAAATAAAATATTTAAAAAATACTAAGGAAAATATATTTACTAATAAATTGAAGTAGATCATCATGAAGATCTTTATCCTCATTGTCGTCACATTGACTAGACTGAGGAGGAGGGGAAAGGAGATGATAGGTTGGTCTTGCTGTCTGAGGGGTAAGATGTAAAAAGGGAGGCAGGAGAGGTAGGCACACTCGGTATACCTTTACAAAAATACACTGCAATTTCTGTCTAACTTTTTGCTTTTTTATTTCTCTAAAAATGTTTCAATATGGTACCAATCCTTTTTTTCCCTATCTTCTTTAGTTTCAGTGCCCATATCATAAAAGGATTTTTAAAAAGTCAGAGCAGTCTTAAATAACTGAAACACTTTTCCAGACTGTCTAATGTCAATTTTTTACTGGTATTCCTTTTTCTTCTAAGTCTTCTTCTTCTTCACCTGATAATGTTTTGGAAGGATGTATCTCCATCAAGTCATCTTCTGTTAATTACTCTGGATTAGCTACTGAATTTCTCTAAAATCTGTACCTTGAAACCCTTTTTTACTCTCCATTTTTTTTGCCATATCCACATTCTCTTTCATGATTTCCACTACTGGCTCTGTGGTAAATTCTATGAGGTCATGCACAACATCAGGACACAGTTTTCTCCAGAAATAAATGATTGTTTGGGTTTGGTGGCTTTTTCTGCAACAATGGCATCTGCAGTGCTATAACCCTTCTAGACTTTCATGATGCTCTACTGGGGTTCTCTCCCATAGTGCTGATAATCCTTTCCATAGGAGTATCCTGTGTAATGAGCCTCCAATGTCCTTATAACTGTCTGATCCAGAGGTTATTAGAGATTCTGGTTTGAGGGCAAGTAGACTACTCCAACACCTTTGATGTTGAACCCACAGGGGTCTGAGTGAATAGGAACACAATATCAAAAGAACTTACTGGCAAGGTACTTTCTGATTTAGGGAGAAATAAACTAATGAAATCCAGGAAAAGGTTTCCACTGTCCAGGCCTCTTGTTGTATAGCTAGAATACTGGCAGCTAGTGTTTATCTTTTCCCTTCAGGGATCAGGAGCAGTCTTGATCATAAACTCAGCTGCATTTTCCAAAAACAGCAGTTAGCCTATCCCTTCCTAGCGCTCACTTTTTTTCCTTACTAATAAATGACCTTTGTGGTGTTTCTTTCTCCAGAACAGGGCACTTTTATCTGCATTTAAACCTTGTTCAGGCAGATACAAGAAGGGAAAACAAAAAACAAAAAACAAAAAAAAAAGGAATTTGTTTTTACACGTTTAAACCTCAGTCACCTACAAAGTACTTTCTATTTGATGCAATATACCTATCAAGACACTTTATTCACTGCTCAAAATAGTTTTTGAACTTATAATCTGGATGCCTCTTAATGCTTGTGCCATTTTATGTTTCATTTCTTCCCACATCAGTAAAACATTTTCCTTTGAGGAATTTTTCCATCGGGAAAACAAACAAAAAAATGCTTACTGTGAGATCAGTAGGAAAGGTGGGACACAGTAGAAATGCCATTTTTGGTCAAAAACTTAAGAACACTCAGTGCATTGTGGACTGGTGTGTTGTCGTGGAGGAAGAACCAGTCGCTTATTTGCCACAACTGAGGATGTTTCTTCTGCAAATCATGATGCAATCTTCTCAAAACTTCCAGATAAAAACTGTGGATGACCATTTAATATGGAGGAACAAATTCCAAGTGCACTGCAATGGGTCCGTCTTCCAAAAGATAATTCTGGGCTTTTTTGGGTATCCCCTTGTATCCTTTGCCTCACTGATTTTCTTAATTTTCTCAGTATTTCTAGGTTCTGCAGTTTTTCTGAAGTTTTCTCAGACTGCTGTAAATCTCCAAAAATCTTTCCAATATATTTATTGAAAAAAAAACTACATATAAACGGACCTGCACAGTTCAAGGGTCAACTATATTTCCAGTGGGCTAAATTATTTTTTAAAACTTAAATACAAAATACTTAAGCTTTCCAATAAATATAAGCCTGACATAATTTATAATCATCTATATACTGATAGAAATACATGTAAGACATTAAGAATTATAAACTGGTATGGGTAAAATAATTTCATTTTTAAAAATTCTATATATAAGTAAATGTTCATCGTGTGTGTATGAGATAATAAAAAGGTACTGAAAGGGTGACTTCCAAATTGCTAATAATTTTTTGGAATACAAAGAAACTGAGAGGAGGGAAGGTAGGGTAGTATAGTATGTGAAATAAAAGAAAATTTCTATATTGTTCTCTGCATACCTTTACTGTTTTGAATTCTTTATAGTAAGAATGTACTGGTATGCTATTTGAGTAATGAAAATAAAAATAACATCATCCTTCTCTTACGGTCCTCATGTTCAAGTTAATAAATGTTCTTAAAAGAATTATGAATTACTTTGAAAACATTTTATAATTCAAATTCACCTTGACTATAAGCTAAGCTGGATAAATAATTATACAGACAATATACAGCAATATGTCAACTAAAAATATAGGTAATACTGACAAGGAATTGTAGCAGAGATCAGGGTTTCATGTACACACTCCAAAAGTTTTATAACAGAATACTTTTAGAACTCTCTTATTTCAGCAAAAGAAATAAAATAAAGTAGATTAAGCTGTAACCAGGATATGCTTAAATTTTAGTTCCTGATTATTAGTACTGAATTACAAGTCTTACCTGCAAAATCTTTCACATTCACATTTGCCCCTAAACTTATTAATTCTTTAACTTGTTTCACATCTCCTCGGATAGCTGCCATGTGTAGAGGAGTTTCACCACGTTCATTTCTTTTGTTAACTTTATCTTTCTGTCGAGATGAAGAACTGGGAGTTTTCTTTTGGGCTGGTGTTGTTTGTGATGGATGGTTTGGTGTGGAATCTATAAGAAGAAATTAACAAAAGTTCTAGGTTAAATATTTTGTACACTTATTTAAGAATTTTCACTGGTAATGTGCTAATTTCCTGGAACACAGGGAATACCTTCTCATTCTAACAACCCAGAGCATGACATGGATGAAATATTAATAATTTTACCTAAATACAAGAAGAATCATCTTCTCTTATGATTATTGAGTATCATGAGTCAATTTTTAAAAATGTTTTATTCTGTCAATTCATAAAATTCATTAAAAATGATAACAAAGTACCAGGCATGTACCCTAAAACTGTTTGCTTAATGAATATCTTTTGACTACAAAAGTATATATTTTTCCTAGTCACTTCATGCTATTTTTCTAAGACCTAGATGAAGAAATAAAATTGAAGGCTGAAGTCCACATCTCAGATTCGGACAAAGCACTGGAGTTTTGTTCAAAGATTAAGTGCAAATTAATGTCATAATGATTCTAAGCATGAAAATAAAACCGAGAAGCTAAATAAGATACTAGGAGTCTACAAAAAGGCTATAAAAGTTGAGCTTTAAGCCGGGCTTGGTGGCTCAGCCTGTAATCCCGCGCCTTTGGGAGGCTGAGGTGAGTGGACTGCCTGAGCCCGCGGGTTCAAGACCCGCCTGGGCAGGGAGACCTCATCTCAACAATAAAATCACAAAAGCAGCCGGGCGTGGTAACGCATGCCTGTAATTCCGGCTACTTGGAAGGCTGAGGCGGAAGGATCGCCAGAGCCCAGCAGGTCGAGGCTGCGGTGGCCGGGAGCAGCCACTGCACTCCAGTCTGGGCGACAGAGTGAGACTCCAACTCAAAAAAAAAAAAAAAGTTGAGCTTTAGATGACATTATCCTATACCTCAAAAACCCAAGATAATCTGTCAAAAACCTCCTTGCACTGATAAAGGACTTTGGCAAAGTCCCAGGGTTTTAAATAAAGGTGCAAAAGACAGCTGCATTTCTATACACCAACAGTAAACAAACAGAAACCCAAATAAAAAGCACAATCCCATGCACAATAGTCACAAAAAAACTGGAATGCCTTGGTATCTTCCTAACCAGAGAAGTCAAAGACCTTTACAACGAAAACTACACAACACTACTCAAAAAAATCAAAGATGACACAAACAAACGGAAAAATATTTCATGCTCATAGTTTGGAAGAATCAATACTGTTAAGATGTCCATCCTACCCAAGGTAATCTACAGATTTAACGCAATACCCATTAAATTACCAGCAGCACTCTTCTCAGACCTGGAAGTGACAATACAGGAATTCATATGGAAACATAAATGACCACAAATAGCCAAAACAATCCTCAGCAAAAAAAGAAAAATAAAGCAGGAGGTATCACATGTCCAGACTATAAACTTTATTATAAAGCTACAATAATCAAAAGAGCCTAGTATTGGTACAAGAACAGGCATATAGACCAATGGAACAGGACAGAGATTCCAGAAGCAAAATCTCAATTTCTCAACCAACTCATCTTCAACAAAGCCTCCACCACCAACCACTGGGGAGAGGAGAACCTATTCAGTAAATGGTGCAGGGAAAACTGGCTGACCACATGCAAAAGACTACAACAAGATCCCTACCTATCATCATACACAAAAATCAACTCTACATGGATCAAAGACCTAAATGTAAAACCTCAAACTATAAGAACCTTAGAAAACGCAGGAGACACCCTTAAGGAAATTGGAACTGGCAACCAATTCCTGATCAAAACCCCAAGTGCCCAGGCCATAAGAGATACGATAGACAAGCAAGACCTCATCAAACGGACAAGCTTCCACAAAGCTCAAGAAACCATCAAGAGGGCAGGGAGACAGCCCACAGACTGGGAAAAAATATTTGCCAACTGTGTATCTGACAAAGGCCTAACATTAGGATCTATAAGGAACTCAAATATGCCAAAAAGAAATGAACAGACACTACTCAAAAGAAGACAAATGAGCAGCCAACCAACACACGAAAAAATGTTCAGCCTCACTAGTCATCAAAGAAATGCAAATTAAAACCACAATGAGATACCACCTAACTCCAGTCGGGATGGCCATCATCAATAACTCAAAAAACAACAGAAGATGGAGAGGATGTAGGAAAAGGGAACACTTCTACACTGTTGGTAGGAGTGTAAACTACAACCACTGTGGAAAACAGTTTGGCAATTCCTAAAAGATCTAAAAATCAACCTTCTGTATGACCCTGCAACCCCCTACTGGGAATATACCCAGAGGAATTGTAATCACTCTATGAAAAAGATACCTGCACCCATATGTTTATTGCGACACTGTTCACAATAGCAAAAACATGGAACCAACAGTGCTGCCTGCTGAAAGAGGACTGAATTTAAAAAATGTGGTACATTCTTCTCAGACCTAGAAAAAACAACACAAGAATTCATATGGAAACACAAACAAACAAGAATAGCCAGAACAATCCTCAGCAAAAAAAAAACAAAGCAGGTGGTATCACATTACCAGACTTCAAACTTTACTATAAAGCTACAATCATCAAAACAGCTTGGTATTGGTATAGGAACAGGCATATTGATCAATGGAATAGAATTGAGATCCCCGAAGTAAAACCTCAATTTCTCAATCAATTCATCTTCGACAAAGCCTCCACCACCTACCACTGGGGAGAAGAGAACCTATTCAGTAAATGGTGCTGGGAAAACTGGCTAACCACATGCAGAAGATTGAAACAGGACCCCTATCTATCCCCATACACAAAAATTAACTCCAAACGGATCAGAGACCTAAATGTAAAACCTCAAACCATAAGAATCCTAGAAAATGAAGGACATACCCTCATGGAAATTGGAACTGGCATCCAATTCCTGAACAAAACCCGAAATCCACAGGCCATAAGGGATAAGATAGACAAGTGGGACCTCATTAAACTGACAAGCTTCTGCAAAGCCAAAGAAACCATCAAGAGAGCATGGAGACAGCCTACAGACTGGTAAAAAGTATTTGCCAACTCCAGGTCTGACAAAGGCTTAACATCTTGGATCTACAAGGAACTCAAACGTGCTGAAAAGAAAAAAACAAACAACCCTGTTATAAAATGGGCAAAAGATATCAACAAACACTTCACAAAGGAAGACGTCCGAGCAGCCAACAGACACATGAAGAAATGTTCAACCTCACTAGTCATCAGGGAGATGCAAATCAAAACCACACTGAGATACCACCTAACTCCAGTCAGAATGGCAATTATCAACAACTCAAAAAATAACAGTTGCTGGAGAGGGTGTGGCGAAAAGGGAACACTTCTACACTGTTGGTGGGAGTGTAAACTAGTGCAACCTCTATGGAAAGCAGTGTGGCGATTCCTAAAAACTCTGAACATCAACCTCCCATATGACCCTGCAATCCCCCTAATGGGAATCTACCCTGAAGAACTCAAATCGCTCTATCAAAAAGATACCTGCACACGAATGTTTATCGCAGTATTGTTCATAATAGCAAGAACCTGGAACCAACCATGCTGTCCATCAAAAGAGTACTGTATTTAAAAAATGTGGTACATATACACGATGGAATACTATGCAGCCATAAAGAAGAACAAAATCATGAATTTCGCAGCAACCTGGATGGAGCTAGAGTCTACAATATTGAGTGACCTCTCAAAGAAACAAAGATCTGAGTATCACATATTCTCACTCATACAGTGGACCTTGATCATCCCACACACTACCATAAGAAAATGACTGACAGTGGTGGGAAACCATGGCGGGGGGATGGGACTAATGGTAGTAAACATCTGTCTGGGGACAGGGAGACACCTGTTATCAACAAAGGGGCCTGAATGAAGCATATTTGTATACCTAACCCTTAACTGTACCCCACAATATCATAATAAAAAATACTGATTTAAAAAAAAATGTGAGCTGGGCTCAGTGGCTTAGCCTGTAATCCCGCGCCTTTGGGAAGCTGAGGTGAGTGGATTGCCTGAGCCCGCAGGTTCGAGACCCACCTGGGCAGGCAAGACCTCATCTCTACAATAAAATAAAAAAATTAGCCGAGTGTGGTAGCACGCGCCTGTAATTCCGGCTACTCGGAAGGCTGAGGCAGAAGGATCGCCGGAGCCCAGCAGGTCGAGGCTGCGGTTGCCAGGAGTGGCCACTGCACTCCAGTCTCGGCGACAGAGTGAGACTCCAACTCAAAAAGAAAAGTGGTACCTATACACAATGGAGTATTATGCAGTCATAAAGGACAAAATTATGAACTTTGCAGCAACTTGGATGGACTCAAGAGTCTATAATACTCAATGATCTCTCACAGAAACAAACAGCTGAGTATCGCACATTCTCACTCATAAGTGGACCACTCACAAGTGGACCTTGAACAATTATCATAATATTATAAGAAAAGGATTGGCAGTAGTGGGAATCTGCATGGGGAGGGGTTAGGCATACCTCATCAACAAGGGTACCTGCATAATGAACATTCATATACCTAACCGTGAATTGTACCCCACATCTTTAAAATAAAATATTTTAAAAAGAAAAAAAAATTGTGCTTTTCCTTGATTCCTTTATTTTGATATTTGTTCTAGTTTCTATATAACTAGATGATGCCCAAAGGCTTCTCCCCCATTTCAGCACTACTAAAAGAAAAAAATGTGATTTCTTAATCAATTAACAAGTTAAGATATATACAGTGTTCTTCAATTCTGAAAACTTACAACTATTTAAAAGAAATTGCTCTAAGAGAAAAAGAAATCTATAGAAAATAATTTTCTATTAGTCTTGCAACCTGACATGATTAGAGCTCTACAGCAGTATCATCCTTTCCTCAATTTAAAAAACTTTTTTTAAAAGGTCGGGCACGGTGGCTCAAGCCTGTAATCCCAGCACTATGGGAGGCTGAGGTGAGGGGATTTCCTGAGCTCAAGGATTCGAGAACAGCCTGGACAACTTGGCAAGATCTCATCTCTATAATAATAAAAAATTAGCCAAGTGTGGTAGCATGTTCCTGTAGTTCTGGCTACTTGAAGGCTGAGGCAGAAGGATGGCCTGAGCCCAGCAGGTTGATACTGGGGTAGCGTGCCACTCCAGCCTGGGTGATGGAGTGAGACTCCAACTAAAAAAAAAAAAGTATAAGGCTTACCTTTAGAATTTTAAAGCATATTATCTCAGCAATAGTTTTTTACCCAAGTATTACTAGAATTTACACTCCATAAATGCAAGGACCTTATATCTACCTTATTCATCACTGTATCTTGACTGCTTAGAAGACTTCTTGGTACACAGTGGTAGTCAAGAAGTATTTGTTGAATGAATCAATTTAATCATAATCTTTATAGACAAATTATTAAGAAAGTCAGCTTGTTGAATTCTTAAAAACTAAACATATATCTAATAGATAAAACAATTAACCCTAAACTTCAAGTATATCTATATGATGGCAAACAGACTGATATTTCAAAAGCTTTCCACTCTAGTTCTACACATATTAATAAAGTTGACTAAGAGTTACCCTTAAAAGAACCAAGTGGTCAGGCTTGGTGGCTCTGCCTGTAATCCCAGCGCTCAGGGAGGCCGATGCAAGTGGACTGCCTGAGGGCAGGTTGGAGACCAGCCCAGGCAACTTGGAGATACCTTGTCTCTACAATATATCAAAAATTAGTCAGCCATAGTAGCCACGCCTATAGTTCCGGCTATATGGAAGGCTGAGGCAGAAGGATCACTGAAGCCCAGGAGGTTGACACTGGGGTGACTGTGAGTGTGCCACTGCACTCCAGCTTAGGCAACAGAGTGAGATTCCAACTCAAAAAAAAACGGAACCAACTCCAGAACAGTATCATAGTATAGCCCTATTTATACTGAAAAGCAAACTACAATGAAAGATATATATGTATTTATATGCTTGTGTCTAGAAAATCCTTAGAAGTATAGACAAAAAACTGTTAACAGTAGTTGTCTCTAGAGGAGAGGTCACTGGATATGGAGAACTTCTACTTTTGTCATATTGTATTAATTATTTAATTTACTATAAGGGCAAAGGTTCGTGTTATTTAATCTTTTTTTTTTTTTTTTTTTTGAGTTGGAGTCTCACTCTGTCGCCCAGACTGGAGTGCAGTGGCCGCTCCCGGCCACCACAGCCTCAACCTGCTGGGCTCCGGTGATCCTTCCGCCTCAGCCTTCCGAGTAGCCGGAATTACAGGCATGCACTACCACGCCCAGCTGATTTTTTGATTTATTGTAGAGATGAGGTCTCGCTGCCCAGGCGGGTCTCGAACCCACCGGCTCAGGCAATCCACTCACCCCAGCCTCCCAAAGGCGCGGATTACAGGGTGAGCCATGGAGCCCAGCAGGTTCATGTTATTTAAAAAAATCAGTTTAATAAAAGTTGGTCGGACATGTTGGCTCACACCAGTAATCCTAGCACTTGGAGAGGCTGAGGTGGGAGGATTGCTTGAGCCCAGGAGTTCAAGGCTTGCCTAGGCAACATAGAGAGATCTCAGCTCTACAAAAAAATTTGAAAATTAGCCAGGCATGGTGGTGCATGCCTGTTAGTTCCAGCTACTTGGGAAGCTGAGTTGGAAGGCTAACCTGAACCTAGGAGGTTGATGTGCAGTGATCCATGATTGTGCCACTGCATTCCAGCCTGGGTGACAGATTGAGACCCTGACATACATACACATACTTACATAACAAGTCTTCCATCTGACTATAAAAATCAATTAATAAAGTTGAATAAGAATTATCATTAACTTTGACATGGACTCAACATTTCACAGAAACATTCAAAGTTTAACACTGTAAATTATCTTTAATTTGGCCACAGTCTTTCCAAAATTGGAGGTGGAAAAGGTAGGAGTAGCCACAACAACAGAGTCAAAGCAGGAAGCCCTAAAATGTTGTTAGTAGTGGAAGATAGTACACACATTCATGTTTTGATTAAAATGATGATACTTAGAAACTAATATAATCACATTAGAAACTAATATAATCACGTCTCAAATTTTCAAAAAGAGTGAATACAGGAAAAGGACCCAGAGTCATACATAAAATTGCCTTGAATTCAGAACCAAAATAATTTATTTTTCCTCCAGGAAAAAAGTGATTTACTTTCTTGTATCAGTCAATAAGAATTATATAATTCAATTTTTTTCTTTTGTGTTTTTAGCTGCTAGAATACATAGCCAAGTGCAATGCTGAATAGTAATAACTATCTCAGGCATTTTATCTACTCTTTTAGTTCTCTTTTATAAGTCAGCAGGTAGTTTGGTTCATTCCTTCTTTATTTCTGTCCTGCTGGTAAGTTGTCATCAATTATTTTTAAAGCACACAGCAAAGATAAACACATATAAGTGTGGTACAACACCTCAACTGAAAATGTGAAATAAAAGAAACTTAGCAAACTGCAGGTATTTTTCCTTTTAAAAGAATTTAGTGGATCTTAAGCAATTAAATATGGATTACACACATGTTTGTAAAAGTACAAATGTGGTAAGATGACCAGTTACCAACTAGGTGCTAGTAAACTGGAAAGAAAACCATAAGCCTGGAAATAGCCTTACAGAATCTAAGATTTTAAAAAATAATAAAATAAAAAACAAAAGCAGACCAGGCCCAGTGACTCACGCCTGTAATTCCAGCACTTTGGGATGCCGAGGTGAGAGAATTGCCCAAGCCTACAGGTTCGAGACTAGCCTGGGCAACTTGGCAAGACCTCATCTCTACAATAAATACAAAATTAGCCGGGCATGGTAGCACACGTTTGTAGTTCCGGCTTTTTGGAAGGCTGAGGCAGAAGGATTGCCGGAGCCCCGCAGGTTGATGCTGGGGTGGCCATAAGCATGCCACCCACTGCGCTCCAGCCTGGACGACAGAAGTGAGATTCCACTCAAAAAACAACAACAAAACAAAAGCAAAAAAAAAAAAAAAAAAAAAAAAACCTTCAGTAAGGTAAAAGCACATACTTCTGTAGATTTCTCAAGCTGATTAACCCTTTTCTAAACTACTCATTTAACCCTTTGTGCTTGAAGATATCTTGCAGATATCTTGCAGATCACCTATCAGCAACGCAACTGCACTTTTTTACAAAATAGTGAAGAACAAAATCACTTCATATTAAATAGTTTAGCACTGGAACCAATTACTTTATTGTAATGATATTTGGGTTATAATGGAATTTTGGACACTGAAGAACTTTTTATGACCAAAAAAAAAAAAATCAAACTTCTCTATCTTACCGTTTTCTAATGTACGGTAACATGTGAAACAGTCACCAACATGCATTGCAGGTTCATTGATACAAGTTGTGCAACAGTAATTTGTTTGATGTCTTCCACCTGGTGGTTTTCTATCTGAGCAATGTAGTCTTGTTTTCTTCCTCCCACATTAATAGGATATAATTTTCTGTCCAGTCTGTGCACCACTGTAAAAGCACTTCAAACATTCTCTTTCTATGTAGCACCAGCTGGTAATTTTTTAAACATATATCTCAGTATATATTCTATCTTTTTGTTATGTGCAATTTGAATGGAAAACCTCAAGGAAACATACTTTTTAAAAAAACTTTGCACTGGCATAGGTTTATCCTGTATAATCACCAGCAACCTCTTTATGGAGTGATTCGCTAGATTTATGATGTCCCCACAGAGGGGACATCTGAGTGCAGAGGGTTAATTTAACTAATATTTACTGAAGGTCCACTAAGAGCCAAGAGCCCTGCTCTTGTATAGCTTCTAATTTAGTGGAGGATACAGATGATAAACAAATTGTCACACAAATAATCACAAAATTACAAACTGCTTTATAAGTAATTCTGATTAAGTCCAAGAAAAGATCAAGATTAAAAGTAGTTAAAAATAACTGTTAAAACAAGGTTTGATTTAATTGCCTGAGAAAACTTAAGAATACATATTAACTCAATGATGGTAGGTATCACCTGGACTGTTGTCTCTTGCTGTCATCTGCATAAGTAGCGCCATCTGCTTTCGTTCAGAGAGTGGATAACCAAAAAGAATGCTAACTGGTGTGGATTTCTTATTTCCAGCATCCTTTTTTGTTTTCTTCTTTTCTGGACCTTCTTTCTCTGGAATTATTAATAAATTTTTAAGATTTTGAAACAAATGAAAGTACTCAAAAGCAAACATAAGATGATTTTTTTATAGTTGCTACACATGTATATGAGAAAAGTGTAGAATACATGAACAAGTAGTAGTCAAACAAAAAGACAATGGGCCTTTATTATGTTTATGTAAAAGTAAATTCTTAATTCTATTGTTTTCAGAAAATTAATAACATTTGAAAATGTATTCCTTCTGGGCTCTGTGGCTCAGCCTGTAATCCCGCGCCTTTGGAAGGCTGAGGTGAGTGGACTGCCTGAGCCCGCGGGTTCGAGACCCGCCTGGGCAGCGAGACCTCATCTCTACAATAAATCAAAAAATCAGCCGGGTGTGGTAGTACATGCCTGTAATTCTGGCTACTTGGAAGGCTGAGGCGGAAGGATCGCCGGAGCCCAGCAGGTCGAGGCTGCGGTGGCCGAGAGCAGCCACTGAACTCCAGTCTGAGCGACAGAGTGAGACTCCAACTCAAAAAAAAAAAAAAAAATGTATTCCTAGTGAAATTTGACTTTGATGATTTGTTCTAGTAAAATTTAATTTCTTCAGTAACATTTCAAACAATGCTTAGTATTTACCTTTGAAAATTCTCTTTCATTCACTATATTTTTATTCTTCTTAGTTATTGCTAAAATATATATATAGCAATGCTCCTTCAAATTACTTCCCTAATTCCAGCAATGATTTGTACAATCTCCCAAAGAGCTAAGTATTTAAGCCAAGTCTCATCACAAAGAATAACTACTTTTAAAAAGCACCTTATCATTTTATTCTTGTGATAGGACAGCTGAATATGAAATGATATTAAATAAAAGCTATAACTGAGTAACTTAAAGATACTGTGTGGCTGTGGATGAACACACATCTTGCCAAAAAAAAATCCCAAAATTTCCAAGGACCTCTTCAAAGAGGCCTAATCCATCACAAAGTCAGCTCTCAGATTTAACTACTTAGAAAATACACTAGCAAAGTAGCCTGTATTTTCCATTAAGGGCCAGGAAATTCAGACTGAACTGAAATCTGTAAGTGAGATAAGGAGTTCTGTCTTTTCTTTAGGACTCCTCTGAGTGTTAATGCAGGAGCCCTACGAAGGCTAATGCAGAGTTCTGGCTATTACCTGTCTAGGCATGTGTTTTTTGAAAAACCCTATACAAACATCTGGACGTTACTGATACAAGTTTGAGGGTACCTGCAAAGAGAAGCTACAAAAATGTAAAAAAAATGAGTGGAAGAAGGGAAGGCTTAATAGTAAATACAGTGATTTCTTTTCAGGCAGATGTGACCAGCAGCTAGAATAATCTAAGAGATAAACATTTATTAATCTAGCAAATTTCTAGAAATTAATGAAAATGATATTAGTAGTAGGCATAAGAAATTAAGAATTCTTCTAGTGTACCACCTACATTAAAATAAACTGGCATCCTTCATGGTCAAGAACTACTAGAGGTCCTAATAAAGTCTGTTGCCCACAAATTATCAAAAAGTCCACTTTATTGAAATTTTTATTTTACATACAAACAAAAATTAAGACTTATTTAAATCAACATTATATTTTTTCAGTATCTTTTATTTTCATATTTTTAATATAATTAGTGATCCAATTTAGTATAAAGTCAATCTTAGTACAATATTTAGCCTAACTTACTGCTAAACTATTAAGCTCTATTTTTGGAGAAGCCTATTTTTCTTCCTGAAAAGTACACATACTTTCTCTTAGTAATTTTCTGTATGTCTTGGTTCTCTAGTATTTAATTTAATAACAATTATTGTGCTGCTTTAATGGTTTTCTATTTGAATAACAAAATTTTAAATATAATGAATGTAATTCTTTCCTAAAATTAATATATTTAACATTGTAAAAATTTTATATTAAGTAGAAAAGATGTTTCAAGGAAAAGAAGCAAAATCTAGTAATCAGAGGGAAAAAAATACTTAGCATCTATCCTCAAAATGTTGTAAAATTTTGTCTTCTATTTTTATTTGCAAAACAGTTGACTTTTTTGGTCAATTAATAAACATTTTAATACAATGCTAAAAACACACTGATCGATAGAATGATATATGACAAGGAGACACTAAAAAATACTTTTTTAAAACAAAAATTCAAATTACATGCTAGCAGCCAATATGAACTCTATTTTCTTTCATTAAGATACCATAGTCATTTGTGTGAGTTCATGTTTTGCACGAGATAGGAATAGAAACTGAACAGTAGGTAGCTAGGTTAGAGACAACTACACCATTCTTCAACACTGTGTTAGACTAATATGTGCCAAAAGTATGCATTTTCAAGTTTAGAAAAGTCAATAACACTATCTGGGATTTGTCCTTTAAAGAATCTAACCCAACATAAATAAAAAGTGATGGTACACTATACTCTTTGATAAAGAGCTACTTCTCAAGATTTAGTAACTGAAAATTTTATTTTTTTATCCAAACAGTAGACCAGAACTTTGAAGTTTAAACATAGGTACACTGACAAATGTGCTCATTTAGCAGTCTACTATTAACTTAAAGTTCAATTCAGACAGACTAGAGACTTTTAAGAAAAAAAAAAAAAAACTCCAAGAGATCCACCTAAGACTACTCAAAGCAAACAGAGAAATAAACTATTCAACAAACTAACATTCTTCCTTTCAAGGTCCAGAGAATATTCAAAAACACAAAAATGTCCCGGTTTCATAATGTTGAAGACTGAACATTTTCTTTTCAGGCCTTGTCAAAATAGAGAGAAAGGTCAACATTGTCACATCCCAATTAAGTCTAGAGTACATATTAAGGAGATGAGACAAAATTACATTTCTTGGGAATCTTTGTTCATAAACCTTATAGTGTCTCAAAAATTAAAGAATATGACATCTCCCCACAAAGCAATCACTGTGTAAGGAGTAACCAATAAGACTATAATTCAAATACAGATAAACATAATTAAATCAATCATGTTTGCAATGTATATACTTCAATTCTAAGGAATAAATTTGTCATGACTCTCTGGTTCTAAAATATTTACATGAATCTCTAACAGTTGAATGTCTGTATCTTTTGATTTTCAGCAATGACACTCAGATCATGATGGCTTTGTATACATACAGTTCTCAGGTGCACCATGATGCTTAGGAATCACCCTTTAGAAAATTATGCCTAATTCCACAGTAACTGATTGCTAATATGCCACTTTCACCTCAGTTTTGGTAACCAGGTACTACTGGTTTAATTAATCAGCCCCATTAACAAGTTTCAAGATAATTTTAAAGACTACTATTTCGTTCTTCTACCACCCCACACAACCCCACAAATGTATAAAATAAGAAAATCAGAAACAGAAAGTTTTTATCAGTTTTTATAGCTAAATGCATACACTGAAAACTAGACACTTTAGATTCACAGTTTTTATAAGTTCAGAGATGAGAATGTTAGCCCACTTTAAAAAAGGACAAACAAAACATTTAACTGTTTCACATAGTAGAGAATACATTTATTATTTTTAAATGATAGTATATATTCTCTTGTATTTTTCTAGCTGGAGCAATTATGAATCAGTAACAAACTGGTGCCATAGGTGAATAGAGGGATCCCAAACCATTAACTGGTAACCAGCATTTCTCCATATAACCTGGTATTTTAATCCACTTATGGTGAAATTCAACCTAGGCAACAAAGTCAATAAAGACTAGAGAGTTCAGAGGAAAAATAATTTTAATGTTTTTCAAAAATACATCACATGACTAAAGGGTTAGATAACACTGTCTACCGAAATCAGGTACACCTTGAGAAGGATATACAACAAAACAGACTAAGGAGCTTGGGTATTTTCCCACAGGAGTCACTGCACTGCACAATGCCAAGGATTGACTTTCACATGAATGGTGTTCCCCACATAGTGCTGTACAAAATCTGAGTGGAGGTATATAGTCCTTCTACAAGGTTCACACATAGCATGTGTTGAATATGACACACTAGGTATCTCAGAACAAAAATAGGGAAATTTGGTGTCACTCGTGTAGGTCATTTATTTAACCAAATCTCTACTTATAGGTTTGAAAATAAGTTATAGTACAATAATTAATTGTAAACGTGACAGAAATCACTGGCTAAACAGGAGCACCTGATAATCTAATTACCTGAATATGTCCTGTAAGAAGATATAAGTCTCTCCCCCCAATTTTCACTTGTATGTCCTGGATCTGAATCTACAGAATGAGAAGAGACAGGAGAAAAGAAAAAAGCACACGAAGGGAAATGCAGAATTCACAAACCAACATTTTTCAAAAGACCACCAGTTAGTTAATAAGCTATTATTGTTCTTCCAAAAGATTATTTTTAAGGTAAAGCCAAAAGCACATTTAAAACAGAAGTTTGGCTAAACCCAAGACTTCAGTTTCTCCAACTGAAATATCTTTAATTTGAGAAATTCAACCAAGCAGTTTCAACAATAGACATTATTTATTAAAACATACACTCTCTTCTTTTGATGCTATATATTTTTCAATCTCTGAATAATAGAGAAAGAGGCAGTGCTCTATCACTTGTTTTCCATTTAGTATTTGTCTTGAGAAACCTTGAATCACCTTTTTTTGTGCTGAGTGTCAAAATTACTCCTAAGACAATAGAACATTTTAGACTTCACTACCATCCTAGACCACAGACCTTTCTATGAATTACATACATTTCAAATTGTATAAATTACTACTGATTACTACTGAAAACCTCTTAGAAAGAAGGCAGTCTAAACCAAAACAAAGTTTAACAGTTAAAAATATGAAATTTTGCCTAACAATTCAAAACAGAGAAAAAAGAATATGGAGAATTAACTCTGGTGATATGGCCAGAGCAAATAATTCACTTACATACAATATGCCACTTTAACTCATAATATTATTCTAATCTTCATATTCACAATTTACTGACACATATTTTTAAGGACTACTGTTATAGACAGTACAGTCATGATTTCAGTTAAGTATAACTAATCAAGCGTTCCACTTAGACAAGAGAATTTTAAAGATAAGCCTAAAAGTTTAGTAATGAGAGGATATACTCAACAAGAAGGGAAATCATTAATAAAATAACATTTATATCTATTCTAAAATTGGCAAATAGATTGAATGATAAGACTTTCAATGAACACGTATTTCAAAACTGAATACATTAAGTCAGCAACTACAAGAATTCCATGAAAAATAGTATTTGACATTTCATTTAAAGACAAGCAAAACATCTTAAATGACCTCCATAGACTGCAAAGAAAAAGTGGGAACCAATGAATTGTGCCATTTGGATTAAATGGATTATTGAAAGCAGATCATATTACTTTAAAAGATTAAAGCACAGCGGATAAACTGAACTTTCAATTATATTCATTAATATAAGGAGCTAGTTTAACAGTTTACCCATATCTTCCTTTGGAAGTAACCAATTCACCCTGACCCCACACACCTGTTTTTTTTTTGTTTGTTTGTTTGTTTGTTTTTTTGAGTTGGAGTCTCACTCTGTCGCCCAGACTGGAGTGCAGTGGCCGCTCCCGGCCACCACAGCCTTCACCTGCTGGGCTCCGGCGATCCTTCCGCCTCAGCCTTCCAAGTAGCTGGAACTACAGGCGCGCACTACTACGCCCAGCTGATTTTTTTTTTATTTATTGTAGAGGTGAGGTCTTGCCAAGTTGCCCAGGCAGGCCTTGAACCCGCTGGCTCAGGCAATCCACTCACCTCAGCCTCCCAAGGCGCAGGACTGCAGGCTGAGCCACCGAGCCCAGTTGACCTGTTGGTTTTTACTTAAATAAGCATGTTTCTATTTGGGGCCTGTGAATATATATTGTACAGAGATTTAATTCAGAAGCTGGAAAATTAAAGCTCTTATACTCTGTCCCTTCACTCATTTCTTCCTTTATGCTATACTGAGACTAGGCTGGATGAGACTACTGCTATTTATGAGACAGACTTAAAACACTGAGGGTTAAGCAGAGCAATTTTCTCTCTCTGTTACGTTCTTTATAGCAAGACAATCAATACCTGCTTTTTTTTTTTTTTTTGAGTTGAGGTCTCACTCTGTCACCCAGGCTGGAGTGCAGTGGCACACTCACAGCACACCTGCTGGGCTCCAACAAGCCTTCCGCCTCAGCCTTCCAAGTAGCCAGAACTACAGGCATGGGCTACCACACCTGGCTAATTTTTTATTTATTGCAGAGACAAGGTCTCGCCAAGTTGCCTGGGCTGGTCTCGAACCCACAGGCTCTGGCAATTCACTTGCCTCGGTCTCCCAAAGAGATGAGATTACAGGATGAGCCACCGAGCCCAGTCAATACCTGTTTTTTTAGAAATAATCTTTTAAAGTTAATATTCTGCTTTGGGCTGCAAGAGAGTAAGAGAAAACTTAGAAAAACAAGAACGGTTGTAAAAGTCTGTGATGTATGTTTAAAATTTGTATAATGAAATATCAGGGAGGGAACAGGAATAAATCTGTAATAAATGTCATGAAAATCATCAAAGGTGATTATCCTTATTAAGTAAAGCACTGATTTTACCTGCCATTTTAACACAGTTCCTAGAAAACTTATATTTATTTTCTTTTTAAAAAAAGTTCCTCTCTCCAAATTTGTCTGAGTCATATTAAATAAGGTAAATCCTTTAATGCATCTAAAGTCTTAAGAAATAGGACTTCTAAGGTGACTGGCAGAGAAGATTTAGTTGATAAAATTTCAACATGCTCTACAGCTGCCACCACAGACTTTGGGAACAGATCATACTGTGCCTCTGTGAATTTTCTCATATGACATTATCTTTTGAAAAAAAAATATTATCTTTTGCAAAAAAAAAATTTAGTAAGCCAATAAATAATACTAAGAGGAAGCAAATACTAAAAGAAAAAAGTGAGTATTGTATTTTTCTAGTTATTTAAATAAGCAATTTAAAATGATGAACACTACTGGCTTACCTTTACAGATCTACAAAATCTAAAGAAAAACACGTCTCCCAATGCTACTTGAACATTCATATACTGATGGAGGCTTTGTAACTAGGTATGATCATTTTGGAGAAACATAACAAAGCATAGAAATGTTTAACCCTTTTAACACTGTAACCTACCCCTAAGAATGAATAAACAAACAATTCAGGGTACGGCCTGGTACAGTGGCTCACACACGTAATCCCAACACTTTGGGAAGTCAAGGTGGGAGAACTGCTTGAGCCCAGGAGTTTGAGACCAGTCTGGGCAACATAGCAAGAGCTCATTTCTACAAAAAAAATAATTTTAAAAAATTAGCCAGGTGTGGTGGCATGCACCTGTAATCCCAGCTACTCAGGAGGCTGATGCAGGAGGCAGCAGAGCGAGACTGACTCATTAAAAAAAAAGTAGAAAAAAATAGTTCAGGGTATGACAAAAATACAATCTGCAAAGATGCTTTTAATAACATTACTCATAACAAAATAATTGCAAATTTAGTCTAAAGATCCAAAAAGAGACTCCCTCATATGTAGCCTAGACAGCTGTTCAATAATTTCATTTAAAGGAATTACGGCTTTCCCTTGGATGTCATGAGACTAGGAAAGTATGATTTTACAACTGATAGTGGAGGAATAAAACACACATAGGTAGAAAACTTAATAACTATTAAAGGTGACAAAGTTAAGTTATTGTTTACTGTACACTTTATATACAGTGGCAGATACTGTAAGATGCCTATACAACATTAATTCTTCCCATCTTACCAGGAATACCCCAATTTTTGTCAGATAAAAGTATTTTGAGTTTTCACTCCCTTGCAACTAGAATAGCCGAATGAATGAGATGCAGGCAGAAGTTCCACAGGAGGTTGTTTCATCAGTAAAAAGGCCAAGTCTCACTAGGAGAAAGACACTTTTGTCCTTAGTTCCCCCCCTCCTTTCTGCCCAGAAGCAACAATCTTGTAACTATAAGGAAAAATGCTTAAGAACGAAGCCCATGTATGTACTAAGTGTAGTAGAGCATTAACATGAAAGGCATTATTGAGCTGCGATACAAACTCTGCATTGCCTTTGCCTGCCACAATTATTATTAAACGTAAAAATCCTTATCTATTTAAACCAGTATTAGTTTTCCATTATGTTTAACGTTTCACAAACTAAGTTTACATGTTGTGTCACTTAAAGGTCACAATTCTCTGAAGTTACTATTATCAGATGCACTTTCACAGATAAAGAAGCTGGGACTTACAAGAAGTAAGATTATAGGGCTAGAGCTTGCAGAGGACTGAGAAGGGAGTCCAACACTTTATAATAAGCATTATGCTATGATTTACATATTATAACTACACTAATCTATCCTGTCAGAATTGTAGACTAGGAGAGATTGAAAGTAAAAAGTAAAAACATCTGATAAAGGAAGTTGACGTAGCAGGTATAAGAAATGACTTCTAGATAAGCAGTTGCTTTGACACTTCCATAGGTTCAATGGGTGACAGTATATACTGGCTTCTTAATATCCCATAGGACAAAATTTATGGGAATTTTCTGATAGAGTAAGACAATGTGGGATAGATACTGGAATTATATAAGCAAGTATATTGGCAATTTGTTTAAATAAAATAATTCGGAATGAATTTCAAGGTGGGACCGAAAAGAATGGAATTATTTTTTGGAGGGCAAGCCCCTTGTGGTACAGGCTTCCCCTGCTAGGTAAGTGTTCTAGGAACACATTGGCATCCATGTACCAGCTAGTGTTGTTGTGAGAGGCTGTGTTCAGCTTCAGTAAAAATTTTTTTTGAGATTCTTTCAGCATGTTTGCCCATTTCATGATGGGTGATTTACCAGTGCAACTGCCTATGCCACACAGAGTATTCATAAGTTTTTGACCAAAAATGGTATGACCCCTGTACCCCACCCTCCATATTCATCCAATCTTGCCCCAGCAACTTTTTTTTTTAATTTCCCTGGATGAAAAAAGACCTTAAAGGAAAACATTTTGCCAATGTGGAAGAGGTAAAACAAAAAAATGGCAGAAACACTGAAAGGCACCAAAATTGACAAGTTCAAAAACTGTTTTGAGGAGTGGGAAAAGCATTTTGATAGGTGCAATGCATCAGACTTTGAAGGTGATTGAAGTTTAAACACGTAAGAATTAGCACACAAAATTTTAAAAATAAATTCTGGGTATTTTTGTAACCCCCTCATAGTTGCAGCTGCAAAGACCTACTGGCATGATTTCAAATTATCCCTTTCCAAATTTTATCTTTCTAGTCAAGCAGCTACTTTTCCAGCAAGCATTTTCTTTTAAAAAATTTAATAAGTACAAAGTAACTGAGAATTTAGAAAGTTTAAAACTCACTAGGGTATTTCAAAATGAAGACGAAGGCCGACTATGGTGCCTCATGCCAGTGATCCCAGCACTTTGGGAGGCCAAGATAGGAGAATCGCTTGAGGCCAGCAGTTTTGAGATCAGCCTGGGCAATAAAACAAGACCTTGCCTTTATAAAAAAATAATAATAATAATCAAAATAATTTGCTGGGCATGGTAGTACACACCTGTAGCCCCAGCAACTTGGGGCAGAAGGATCACCTGATTCCAGGAGCTCAAGGGAGTAATGAGTTGTGATTGTCCCACTTCACTTCAGCCTGGGCAACAGAGTGAGACTCCAATTAAAAAAAAAAAGACGATACTCTCCTTCTGCCGATGACATTACTGCTGATTCTGGTGACCAATGGGCCTTCCTTGAACAATGATATGAATACCTCTCACAAAAATTATTGACTTTATGAAAGTACCATATGACCATTATTTCAAAAATTCAAGTCACACAAAAAATACAAAAAAGGAAGGTTACAAATATCCCACATGCTGGAAATAAAATATTAACCTCTAGTGAGCATTATTCCATGCATCCCTTTAAATATATGTAAAGACAAAGGAACAGAGACAGAAATAAATGTATTTAAGAATAGGAAAATAACATGTATGCTATTTTTAAATAACAGGTGTAATGATTAATCTTATTTTAATCCAATATAAAAAGATAAGAAGCTAAAGAAACTGTTTCTTTAAAAGATAATATATACTAAAATATAAAGCAATTTTAAATAAAGAAACATTAAAAAGTTTAAGCAATCATTTTTAAAAACTACATATTTCATTTTAGAAATGCCTGTTAATCGTTTGCTTACAAGAGATGATCGGCTGCATAAGGTTACTAATGCTTTCACCTTATTCCCTACCCCCTGCTCTTTTACTAAGTCAGGGTTTACAACATTTATATTTTGTTCTGGACCCAAAATACACCCACGAGGTTTAGGCTTAGTTCCCAAGTGAAACAGCCTTTCATATCTACACAGTCTTATTTTATCTTTCCGTAAGAGTGTTAACATACAAGGGAGACCCAAAAGACTCCGGAATTATCTTTTGGAGGGTGGGTTCTTTGTTGTGTACTTGAACTTTGTTCTTCAAGATTAAACAGTCAACCCAAGTTTTTATCTGGAAATTTTGAGAAGGTTGCATTACGATTTGGGGAAGAAACATCTGAGCCATGGCAAACAGCTGAAAATGCAACTGCCAGTACTGCTGTACTGAGTGTTCCCAAGCTTTTGACCAAAAACAGCATGACTCCTGTGTCCCACCCTCCCTATTCAACTCAATCTCACCCCAAGCAGCTCCCCCCACCCCCGATAAAGAAACATCC
Organism: Cephalopachus bancanus; assembly: GCA_027257055.1. Lineage (NCBI taxonomy): Eukaryota > Metazoa > Chordata > Mammalia > Primates > Tarsiidae > Cephalopachus > Cephalopachus bancanus. Next base: position 256,942 of record JAPVLO010000179.1, read on the forward strand.
TCAACGGAAATGTTTTTGCCCATGTGGAAAAAGTAAGACAAAAAATGACAGAAACACTAAAAGGGTATCAAAATTGATGAGTTCAAAAACTGTTCTGAACAATGAAAAAAGCATCTCAGTAGATGTATTGCATCAAACAGAGAGTACTTTGAAGGTGATTTAAGTTTAAACATATAAGAATAAATACACAAATTTTTAATAAATAAATTCCATTTTTGGGAGGTTGCCTCCTCATATATCATATGTACACATGTATACATAGAGATAAATATACAAATTATAATTTTAATGCAAGGCAACAGTACAAAGTGTTTCATAAACTAGTTTTTCATTTCTAATACCAGGAACATCTTTCCGTATTGTGTATTTTTTCACAATGTTATTTTTAAAGGTGAAAATCACATTTCTTCTTTGGATTTATCCTAATTTAACAAATCCTATATTAACACAATTTTACAGGGTTTTTTTGTTAGTATAAAAAAAGAGACAAATATCCTCAAAGATAAATGTTTGCTTTCATACATAATTATTCATATAGAATAAATGACAAAAGAGGAAATTAGTTAAATGTTAAGAAACTTAGTTTTTATACATGTGGACACATTTACCCTAAACAGGGTATTCCTTAGAACAACTAAGCAAATTCCTGTTTCTAGTCCATACCCAGTGGGTATGATTTAGACCAAACCAATCTTGTCAATCATAAATTATATTTATTTGATTACTACTGATGTAACTTTCATGTGGTTTTTTTTTGCCAACTGTCATTCTGTTGTTCTGAACTACCTACCTGCTGGTATTTTTGTCCATTTTCTCATTTTTCTGTTTTTCTTTTCACATTTAAGAGATCTTTAAATGATATATATATACAGTTTTGGGGTTTTTTTTTGAGTTGGAGTCTCACTCTGTCGCCCAGACTGGGGTGCAGTGACTGCTCCCGGTCACCACAGCCTCAACCTGCTGGGCTCCAGCGATCCTTCCGCCTCAGCCTCCCAAGCAGCCGGAATTACAGGCATGCGCTACCACGCCCGGCTGATTTTTTGATTTATTATAGAGATGAGGTCTCGCTGCCCAGGTGGGTCTCGAACCTGCGGACTCAGGCAATCCAGTCATCTCAACCTCCCAAAGGCGCGGGATTACAGGCTGAGCCACCGAGCCCGGCTTATATTGAGTTTTGATATATCCTGTAAATATCTCCCCCTCTTAACCTTCATTCATAATTTCACCTTGTAGCTTAAAATATAGCACAATCCATTAAAAAGATCAATGTCAAATATGAAGTTTGGTGCTGTACTTATCTTTCCTATGGAAAATCTCACTTGATGGTACCTAAATTCTACTTTTTTAAATTATAAAAAGTAAAAGAGAGTTGGAATGTAAATAACACATGTTGGGTCTAAGGAAATTCTTAATGTTTCTGTAGCATGTGGTATGGAAAACCAAAGTCTTAATCTATTATTTACTAAAATTTACAGATTCACCTTACTAAAATTATAAATACAGTGAATCCTTGAACAACATGGGTTTGAACTACTCGCATCCACTTGTTTGTGGATTTTCTTCAGTTTCTGACGCCTAAGACAGCAAGACCAACCCCTCCTCTCCCTCCTCCTCCTTAGTCTGCTCAATGTGAAGAATGAAGACATTTATGATAATCCACTTCTACTTAATAAATAGTAAATATATTTTCTCTTCCTTACGATTTTCTTAAGTGACATTTTCCTTTCTCTCACTTTTCTCTTTCTTTTCTTTTCTCTTAATGCAGTATATAATACACAGAACATACAAAATATGTGTTAATCAACTGTTTATGTTATTGGTAAGGATTGTTGTCAGCAGCAGGCTATTAGTAGTTATGCATGTGCAGTCAAAAGTTATATAAGGATTTCTGACTGTGAAGTGGGGAAGAAGGAGGTTGGCACCTCTAACCCCTGCACCATTCAAGGGTCAGCAATCTATGTCTTAAAATCCATCAAGCCGGGCTCGGTGGCTCAGCCTGTAATCCCGCGCCTTTGAGAGGCTGAGGTGAGTGGATTGCCTGAGCCCGCGGGTTCGAGACCCGCCTGGGCAGCGAGACCTCATCTCTACAATAAATCAAAAAATCAGCCGGGCGTGGTAGCGCATGCCTGTAATTCCAGCTACTTGGAAGGCTGAGGTGGAAGGATCGCCGGAGCCCAGCAGGCGAGGCTGCGGTGGCCGGGAGCAGCCACTGCACTCCAGTCTGGGCGACAGAGTGAGACTCCAACTCAAAAAAAAAAAAAAATCCATCAAAATTTTGTTTGGCAATGGCATGTCACTTTTCAAAATTCCAATTATTAAAATATGAATTGGATTACATTTATTCAGTGCCTAAAGTTCATGTATTCCTAAGTTACATTTTCTACTTTATTTTACCCTAAGTAGAAGAATAATCCACCTGACCTAGAAACAAAGGCTCTCATGGGAAGTTTATTATTTGAAACCTTATTTATTCCTAAAAAGTGTTAACACACTTTGAATTTATCAAAATATCTTCTTCAAACTACTATCAGAGATATCATTGTCACTGGAAAACAAAATCTGGGTAGTATAATTTAAAATGACTAGCAAAAAAAACTTTAAGGAGAATACGTGAGAAGAATTAAATCTTAAACAGCTATCCAAAGGCACGTAAGTACCTTCTTCTTGGCTAAGAGACTTAGTGAAAGCTAGAGAATATTGCTTAGGGCTAAGGAAAGTCATGCTTCAGAAAAAAAAGATTCTGAATCTCTAGAAGAAACCAATGTATCTTCAAATAAACAAACACAAATTTCTTAATCACTACAAGAAAGAGTAATGTTCAAAGTTTAAAAAAAGTCACCAGTGTCTAAGAACAATTTCTAATTCAATCCAAGAATTAAAGCAAAATGCACATAAAAGGAGACTAAAAAGCATGTACCACAAATTAAGTATTTTCTAAAGCTATGTTAGCATAGGCTGTTTCAAATATCTTTAAAGAATTTTCAGTTTCCAAAGTTAAGATCATTTTTGTATTAAAAATTAAAATGTCTAGAAAGATATTAAGAAGGATGTAATCTCTGTATATAAAATTAGAATGAACACTAACTTTCTGTGAGTGAAGCTGATGATTATTTAATGCAAGGACTAAAACAATTATGATAAGTACATACAAACATTCAAGTTTATATTAGTTTCAAGAAATGATTAGTTCAGGGCAAAAACACAGCCTAATTCATAACAGAGCAATAATAAGGTTCTCATCTATTATGAATAATCGGCAATGACTGAACTCAACTATACATTTCTGATAAGAATTTTGAGAAACAAAAGTACTATAAATAGCACTGAGGGAGTTAGTCTCAATTTTTGTGTGCATGTAGTACATATTTCTAATTCATTTTTTAATCTAAAGTGCCTAAACTTCTTGGTATCTAATAAGTTCACAAAATTTCAACAACTCTTTTTCAAACCTACCACATCCTAATGGTTCCTTATCACTGAATAAATTTTTGTCATTTGACTGTGCACCAAAAAATTAAGTTCCAAAAGTGGCAGGAGATTTTCAATACTCATTCAAAGAATCAGGAATAAAGAAATTGTTTCCATCACTAGTTAGAGATATTTATCACATTTGGGTGATAAATAGGTGAATTTCTGTCCCACAATTATAAATCTGATATACTGAAGTATAAATATTTCTCTATAAACTGGAGAGTCAAGAAGTGATGCACCAAAGAGGAAAATCACAGTGAAAGCATGATTAAGATTTTACCAGAAAACAGCAAATTATTCTACCTGTGTCTGAATCTCGTTCTTCGTTTCTTGATGGGCTAATGGTAAAAGGAAGTTTACGTTTCATGGATGATTTCTCTTTCATCTCCTTGCCTACATCACTTCGGTCAATTTTTGGAGTTTTGCTGTAGGATGCAATCTTGTCCTTACTCTATTAAAAAATCAAATACAATAAAGTTATATCCACATAAGTTAAACAATACAGTATTAATAAAACCTCTTCGCTAAGAAAATTTTCAAACATACACAAAAGTAGAGGGGAGCATTAGAAACCATCATTGTATTCAATGTACTCAAGACCCAGCTTCAACAACTACAATATTTTTTCTAACTTGTTTCGTAGTCCCTTATTTTTGCTTAACAGAATTTTAAAATAACAATAAAACAAAAAATCTTGAGTATAACAGAGCCATATGATGTATCATCAATGAAAGAATATATAAATTTGAAAAAGCAACTCTGGATTGAATTAAACTGACTGTACTTTATTAAAAATATAATTATGTCAGTAGTTCTAAAGTGATTTTGGGACTGGCAGTAGCAGCATCACCTGGGAACTTATTAGAAATACATGATGGGCATGGTGGCTCACACCTGTAATCTCAGCACTTTGGGAGGCAGAGGTGAGAGAACTGCCTAAGCCCAGGGGTTCGAGACCAGCCTGGGCAACTTGGTGAGACTTCATCTCCACAATAAAAAAATTAGCTGGGCATTGTGGCACTCACCTGTCGTTCCAGCTACTTGGAAGGCTGAGGTGGAAGCATCACCTGAGCCCAGCAGCTTGCGGCTGCAATAACTATGAGCATGCCACTACACTCCAGCCTGGGCAACAGAGTGAGACTATGACTCCAAAAACAAAACAAACAAACACACTCTCAGGCTTCATCCGAGAACTAATGAAACAGAACCTCTATGGTATGGCCCAGCAATCTCTTTTAACAGTCCTTCCAGGTGATTCTAATGCATGCTGTAGTTTGAAAACCAATGCTCTTTATCAATAAAGAAATACACACGGAACACAGTAACCAAAGAATAATCTATCCACTTTAGTAAAAGAGTACAACCCCATTTCTTAAATCATGTTAACAAAAATATGTTTCTAATTCAATCTGGAACAGAACATTTCAAATACTGTAAAAAATATTACATACTCACCCAGTCAGGTGAAGCGACCTACAGTTATTATAAAGTTCATTCCTAAAATTCAACATCCAAATTGATATAGAACTATCTAAAACTAGGGCATGACAACTCCTTTGTGAAAAATATGCTTGACACTGAGAATGAAGCCATGTAACCTTAGCAAAAGAACTTAAAAAAATACTCATCTATTACAATGATATTTATCATAACTGTAGAGATTCTCAGGCAAATGAAAAGCAGATCCAAACTCCAAAGGTACTAGTTTTTAACCCAAGATGAAAGATGAAGGAGGAAGGGGGAGAAGGGACATGAAAAATGAAAATACTGGGGTTTTTTTGAGTCGAGGTCGCACTTTGTTATCCAGGCTGGAGTGCAGTGGCACGATCACAGCTACCGCAGGCTTGGTCTCCTGGGCTCAGGCAATCCTTCTGCCTCAGCCTCCTAAGTAGCGGAGACTACAGGTGTGTGCCACTAAGCTTGGCTAATTTTTTTTATTTCTTTGAAGAGGGCTCACTCACTATGTTGTCTAGGTTCATCTCAAACTCCCGGGCTCAAGCAGTCCTCCCATTTTAGCCTCCCAAAGTGCTGGGATTACAGCATGAAATACCATGACTGGCCAAAATACTGAATTTTTTTTTTTAAAAGTAGACTATCAATAAAGCCAAAATACTGGGCTCGGTGGCTCAGCCTGTAATCCTGCGCCTTTGGAAGGAGGAGAGTGGATTGCCCGAGCCCGCGGATTCGAGACCCGCCTGGGCAGGCGAGACCTCATTTCTACAATAAATAAAAAAAAAAATTAGCCGGGCATGGTAGCGCGCACCTGTAATTCCTTCTACTCGGAAGGCTGAAGCGGAAGGATCGCTAGAGCCCAGCAGGTCAAGGCTGCGGTGGCCGGGAGCGGCCACTGCACTCCAGTCTGGGCGACAGAGTGAGACTCCAACTCAAAAAAAAAAAAAAAGAAAAGAAAGCCAAAAGGTGACTCTAAAGGAGCAACTGACCAGACAAACTTTTGATGAGTCTAATCATGAAAATGAGATATAAGAGAAAAATAATAAAGATTGGGATTAAGCTTGAATACAACTCTAGAGGGAACATAAAAAAGTTACAAAATAATGCTGTGTTTACTTTTATACTATTAACTTCAAACCTGGAAAAATGAATAATTTCCTTAGAAAACAAACATTACTAAAAAACTGACTCATGAAAAAGAAATCCTAAATAGACCAATGACCATAGAAAACAATAAATCCATAAAGAAAGACTGTATGTTTCAAAAAAAAAAATTCAAGGAACAGACATTTCCCATTCCATATAAATAGTACTACAACATAGAAATAAGATTACAAGTTACCCAAATCATTTTTTTTTTTTTCTGAGTTGGGGTCTCGACCTGTTGTCCAGGATGGAATATATAGGCAGGATCATGACTAACCAGTCTCACACTCCCGATCTCAAATGCTACTCCCGAGTAGTTGGGAGTGCAGATGTGCACCACCATGCCTGGTGTGTGTGTGTGTGTGTGTGTGTGTGTGTGTGTGTGTGTGTGTGTGTGTGTGTGTGTGTGTGTGTGTGTGTCTGTGTGTGTGTGTGTCTGTGTGTGTGTGTGGAGATGAGCTCTCACTATGTTGCCTAGACTGGTCTTGACCTCCTGGACTCAAACAATCCTCCCACCTCAGCCTGCCAAGGTGCTGGGATTAACAGGCGTGAGGCACCACACCTGGCCCCAATTCATTAAACGACAAAACTGCTACCAGAGGAGCATAACATAAAATATTGTGGAGAAAACCTGATAAACATAAGTGCAAAAATCCTAAACTGTCAAGTCAAATTCAGTATCTTAGAATATAAATATGCCATTATATATTCTATTATATACTATATTATTTATTTAAGCAGGGTTCATCCAGAGAATGCAAGGGTAGTGCATTAGTAGAAAACCTCAAGACAATTCACTGTATCAAAAGACAAAAGAAGAAAACCATGTGAAACAGCAAATGACGTGCATTGTAAGTTCATTGATACATGTTGTGCAACAGTAATTTGTTTGACATCATCTACCTGGTGCTTTTCTATTGGAGCAGATAACATATTCTTATTTTCTTCCCCCTACATTAATAGTATGTAATTTATTGTCCAGTCTGTGTACTACTGTGAAAGCACTTCAAACATTCTCTTTCTACGTAAAGTCAGCTGACATTTTTTCACATATTCCATCTCTTTATTTGCTTCTTCACACAATTTGAGGGAAAACGTAAAAGAAACCTACATTTCTGAAAAATTTGCTCTGGCATAAGTATGTCCTGTATAATCACCAGCAATTTCTTTTATGCCCCCTTAGAGGAGAAATCTGAGTGCAAAGGGTTAAAAAGTGTCTGTTAAGTTTATTATTTAAAAATATTTTATCTAGCATTTTTCACTTAAATTAACATCATTTTCTTAATGACCTGCAACAGCTATCATACATAACATAAAATCAAATAGTAAGACAAAAAGACCTTCTACCAACGCTGCTATTAAACAACTGATAACCATTACCATCTCAGTAAGACAGAATAAGCAAGAGGTAAAGATTTACCTAGAAAACAAGAAAGAATATATATACGTGTGTGTGTGTGTGTGTGTGTGTGTGTGTGTGTGTGTGTGTGTGTGTGTGTGTAAGCAAAAACTCCTACAAGATATACAGGCATATCTTGGAGCTATGGCAGATTCTGTTCCCGATAATCAAGATAAAGCAATATAATGATATAGTGATTCACACAAATTTTTCCCAGTACATATAAAATTTGTATTTACACTGTACTGTAGTCTATTAAGTATGCAATAACGTTATGTTTAAAAAATATACATTACTTAGTATTTTTTAAATACTTTATTGCAAAAATGTGCTTAAAATTATTCGAGCCATCAATGAGTTGTAATACTTCTGCTGGTGGAGGATCTGATCTCAGGTTGATGGCTGCTGAATGATTAGTCAGGGTGGTCGTCCCTGAATGCTGGGGTGTCTGTGACAGTTTCATAAGACCATGAAGTTAGAAAGATTTCTCTGTAGCACACAATGCTATCTGATGGCAATTTACACAGAGTAACACTTTCAAAATTGGAGATCCAGCCGGGCTCGGTGGCTCAGCCTGTAATCCCGCGCCTTTGGGAGGCTGAGGTGAGTGAATTGCCTGAGCCCGCGGGTTCGAGACCCGCCTGGGCAGCGAGACCTCATCTCTACAATAAATCAAAAAAAAAATCAGCTGGGCGTGGTGGCGCATGCCTGTAATTCCGGCTACTCGGAAGGCTGAGGCGGAAGGATCGCCGGAGCCCAGCAGGTCGAGGCTGCGGTGGCCGGGAGCGGCCACTGCACTCCAGTCTGGGCGACAGAGTGAGACTCCAACTCAAAAAAAAAAATTAAAAAAAAATTGGAGATCCTTTCAAATTCTGTTGCTGTTTTATTAACTAAGTTTATATGATATTCTAAATCTCTTATTGTCATTTCAACAACGTCCCCAGCTTCTTCACCAGGAGTAGGCTCCACCTCAAGAAACCACTTTCTTTGCTCATCCCTAAGAAGCAAACTCCTTATTTGTGCAAGTGTGATCATGAGATTTCAGCAATTCACATCTTCAAGCTCCAAGTTTAATTCTAGTTCTCTTGCTATACTCTGGCTATTTCCACTCCATCTGCAGTGACTTTTTCCACTGAAGTCTGGAATCTTTCAAAGACATCCATGAAGGTTAGAATAAACTTCTTCTAAACTCCTGTTAATGCTGATATTTTGACCTCTTCCCAAAAACCATGAATGTTTATTTATATTTTAAAGATGTGGGGTTTTAATGTCATCTAAAACAGTGAATCCTTTCCAAAAGGCTTTCAATTTACTTCTTCCAGATCAGTCAGAGGAATCACTATCTATGGCAGCTATAGCCTTATAAAAAGGTATTTTGAGATAATACGATTTGAAAGTCAAAATGACTCCTGGATCCATGGGCTGCAGAATGGATGTTGTGTCAGAAGGCATGAAAACAACAATAACCTCCTTGTACATCTCCATCAGAGCTCATGGGTGACCAGGTGCACTGTAAATGAGCAATTTGAAAGAAATCTTTTTTTAAAATATCCCAAGTTCATGGATTGGAAGAATCAACATTGTTAAGATGTCCATTCTACCCAAGGCAACCTACAGATTTAATGTAACACCCATTAAATTACCAGCAGCATTCTTCTCAGACTTGAAAAAGTCAATACAGGAATTCTATGGAAACAGAAACGACCACAAATAGCCAAAGCAATTCTCAGCAAAAAAAAAAAAAAAAAAAAACAAAGCAGGAGGTATCACACTCCCAGACTTTAGACTTTATTATAAAACTACAATAATCAAAAGAGCCTGGTATTGGTACAAGAACAGGATAGAGATTCCAGAAGCAAAACCTCAATTTCTCAACCAACTCATTTTCAACAAAGTCGCCACCACCAACCACTGGGGAGAGGAGAACCTATTCAGTAAATGGTGCTGGGAAAACTGGCGGACCACATGCAGAAGATTAAAGCAAGACCTCTACCTACCACATACACAAAAATCAACTCTAAATGAATCAAAGATCTAAATGTAAAACCTCAAACTATAAGAACCTTAGAAAATGCAACCAGCCCAGTCAACTTGGCAAAACTTCATCTCTACAATAAATAAAGGATAAAAAAAATGTGGTACATATACACAACAGAACATTATGCAGTCATAAAGAAGGACAAATATATGGACTTTGCAGAAACTTGGATGGATTTGTCGATCATACTCAGTGATCTATCACAGAAACAACAGAGTACCATATGTTCTCACTTGTAAGCGGACCTTGAACAATTGTAATGCTATAAGAAAGCTACTGGCAGTAGTGGGAAACTGTCAGGAGGGGATTGACAGTTGAGGGAAACTGCTAGGAGAGGGAGGGGCATACATCATCAACAAGGGTACCTGCATGATCAATGTTTGTATACCTAACCCTGAATTGTATCTCACCTCTTTATAATTAAAAAAAAAAAATGGCTGGGTGTGGTCACGTACACCTGTAGTTCCGGCTACTTGGAAGGCTGAGGCAGAAGCAGGTTGACAATGGAGAGTCCGTGAGTATGCCACTGCACTCCAGCCTGGGCGACAAAGTGAGAGGGAGGGGGAGAGGGAGGAAAGAAAGAAAATGCAGGAGACACCCTTATGGAAACTGGAACTGGTAACCATTCCTGATCAAAACCCCAAGTGCTCATGCCATAGGAGACAGACAAGTGGGACCACATCAAACTGACAAGCTTCTGCAAAGCCAAAGAAACCATCAAAAGAGCAGGAAGACAGCCCACAGACTGGGAAAAAATATTTGCCAACTGTATGTCTGACAAAGGCCTAACATCTAGGATCTACAAGGAACTCAAACGCACCAAAAATAAAGAAAAACAAACAACCCCATTACAAAGTAGGCAGAAAATATGAATAGACACTTCTCAAAAAAAGACACACAGGCAGCCAACAGATATATGAAAAATTAGTCATCAAATAAATGCAAATTAAGGCCACACTGAGATACCACTTAACTCCAGTCAGGATGGCCAACATAAATAACTCAAAAAACAAGAGATGCTAGGGAGGAAACAGGGAAAAGGTAGCACTTCTACACTGTTGGTGGGAGTGTAAACTAGTACAACCTCTGTGGAAAACAGTTTGGCAATTCCTAAAAGATTTAAAAACTGACCTCCCATACTACCCTGCAATTTCCCTACTGGGAATATACCTGGAGGAACTCAAATCACTCCATGAAAAAGATACCTGCACACGCATGTTTATTGCAGCATTATTCACAATAGCAAAACACGGAACCAACCATGCTGCCGATCGAAAGAGGACTGGATGAAAAAAATGTGGTATATACACACAATGGAATATTACACAACCATAAAGAAGGACAAAATTATGAACTTTGCAGCAACTTGGATGGACTTAGAGTCTATAATACTGAGTGATCTATCACAGAAACAAAGAACTGAATATCACATGTCCTCACTCATAAGTGGGACCTTGAACAATTACTGTAATACTACAAGAAAAGGATTGGCAGTAGTGAGAAATTGGAGGGGGGGTGGAATAGGCAGTAGTGGGAAACTGCCAGGGAAGGGGGAAGGCACACCTCATCAACAAGGGTACTTGCATAATGAACATTTGAATACCTAACCCTGAATTGTATCCCACATTCTTAAAATTAAAAATTATTAAAAATAAAAAAAAAAGAAATCTTTTTTCCTGAACAGTAAGTCTCAACAGTGGACTTAAATTTTTCGTAAACCATGCTGCAAACAAATATGCTATCATCCAGGGTTTGTTGTTCCATTTACAGAGTACAGGCAGAAGAGATGTGACATAATTCTTAAGGACTCTAGAATTTCCACAATGATAAACGAGCACTGGCTTCAACTTAGTCACCAGTGGCACTGGTCCCTAATAAGCTAGTCAGACTGTCCTTTGAACCTTTGAAGCAATCACTGACTTCTCTAGCTTTGAAAGTCCTAGATGGCATCTTTTTCCAACAGAAGGCCATTTCAACTATACTGAAATCTTTGTTCAGTGTATAGCCACCTTCATCAATGATCATAGCTAGGTGTTACAGATAATTTACTGCTTCACCTTGTACTTTTATGCTATGGAGAGTTTCTTTCCTTAAAGTTCCTGAAGTAACCTCTGCTGGTTTCCAACTTTTCTTCTGCAGTTTCCTTCTCTCTCTCAGCCTTTGCAGCACTGAAGACAGTTAGGGCCTTGCTCAGGGTTAGGCTTTGCCTTAAGGGAATGTTCTGACTGGTTTAATCTTTTATCCAGACCACTAAAACCTTCTTCCTATCAGCAATAACACTGTTTTGCTTTCTTACCATGTGTTCACTGGAGAAGCATTTTAATGTCTTTCAAGAACTTTTCCTTTGCATTCATAACTTGGTTAACTAGCGCAAGAAGGCCTAGCTTTTGACCTATCTCTGGTTTTGATTACTTAGTGTAATCATCTCAAGCTTTTGATTTAAGGTGAGACACGTTCAAGTCTTCCTTAGAGTCCACTGTAGGGTTATTAACTGATTTAATTTCAATACTGTTGTGCCTTAGGGAATAGGGAGGCCTGAGGAGGGAGAGAGATTAGGGAACTGATGGCCAAGGAGCAGTCAGAACACACACAGTTATTGATTGCATTCACCATTTTATGCATAGTTTGTGGTACCCCAAAACAATTCCAATAAATCACTGATTACGGAACACCATAACATATGATATATTAATAAAGACAGTTTGAAATATTGTGACAATTACCAAAATGTGACACAGAGACAAGAAGTGAGTACAGGCTGTTGGAAAAATGTTGTCAACAGACTTGCTTGACCTAAGTTGTCACAAACCTTCAATTTGTAAAAAGTGCAATATTTGTCAATCACAATTAAATAAGGTCCAATAAAATGAGGTATGCCTGTAAACCAAAATGTTAATGAATATCTGTGAGTAGCAGCATTACGGGTGTGTTGAGAGATAATTCTTCTTGTCTCTCTTGTATTTCTTATTCATCTTAAAAGCAGAGACACTAATTTCCTTTGTTCTAGACTATGTTTTTTCTTTTATTTTAAAGATGTGGGGTACAATTCAGGATTAGGTATACAAGTGGTCATCATATAGGTAAAGTTTGGGTCTCCCTTTGGTCCCCATGTTGCCTGGTTTGAGATCAGGTATAGACTATCTTTTCAAGGATACTTGTATAATAAACAGCCTTCAAAGACACAGACAGTATCAAAGCAAAGAGCCTATCTGTTCACTGTCCAGTATAATACCATCTCCTTCTAGGGCAAAGGTCAGGTAGACTTACTGTCCATCATAAAAGATTTGTGGTTTCTCTCCTGTAATGCAACCCACTGCATATGCAGTGGTCATCTGAACATCTTTGCATTCCCCTTGTGAGAAATGAGGATCAGACAGGCACAAATACTGACACTCTGGATACTGATATTCCTGAAAAATAAAATTTTCTTTATCCCTGACACAAGAGTTTTGTGATTTTTTGTCAGCATCCATGAAATAATTAGCTTTAACAGTAGGGTAAAATCTCAGATCCTTCAGTTTTTGACAAGGCATTTTGTATTTTCATTATTCTTACGTGTATTTTCTAATTTTTCTACAATAAACATGTATTATATCACTTGGATAAGAAAAAATTCTCAATAATCACTTTAATAGAAAATAATGAATGTCTGAACTATACTGATGATGAAAAGGATAAGACAAAACTATTCAAAAAGTTAAAATGATTAACCCTTTGCACTTGGAATGTTCTCTCTGAGGGGACATCATAAATCTAGCAAACCACTCTGATATTCCCTCTCGGCAGATATAAAAAGATTTGCTGGTAAGTATATAGGACAAACATGCCAGTGCAAATTTTTCAAAAATTTATGTTTCCTTAAAAGTTCTTCCATTCAAATTGCATGATAAAACAAATAAAGAAAATGGAATATATATGCTGATATATATGTGTGTAAAAACAAATCAGCTGGTGTTAGTAGAAAGAGAATGTGTGAAGTACTTTCACAGTAGTGCTGACACTTTTTTGTAACAGAAGGTAGCAATAAAGAGTGTTTGTAGTTCCAGCTACTTGGAAGGCTGAGGTGGAAGGATCGCCAGAGCCCAGCAGGTCGAGGCTGTGGTCGCTGTGAGCGTGCCACTGCACTCCAGTCTGGGTGACAGACTCCAACGAAAAAAAAAAAAAACAGTGTTTGAAAGACACCAATGGGTATACCCTTTGTATCATATGGCATAACTTGAAAAGATAGACAAACATGTTACTGTCGCCTTGAAACTTTTGAAGCTTCAAAATTGAAGGCAGATTGTTAACACACATTAGAAAAATATGATATACAACTTTGATTTTTTAAATAAATCCCTCAATGTCCAAAATTCCATTATAAGCCAAATACCATTATAATAAAACAACTGGTTTCAATATTATACTATTTAGTATGAAGTAATTAGATTTTCACTATTTCATTAAAAAGTACAATCAAGTTGCTGGTAGGTGATCTGTGAGAGGTCTCTGAGTGTAAAGGCCACTCTCTTACAATTTGTAAATTTAACCCAGGTTTTAGATTATTGTATGAGGTTTTATAAAAGATTCTGCTTTACAAGTTATAAATATTGACTTACAGCTGAAAGCATTAGTGGATAAATTTCTAAACTGTACCAAAACCAATGGGGAGAAAAAGATCAGAGATGAGCAGAGAAAGAATAAAACAGTTGCAGAATTGTGAGTGGACATTCTTGATAAAACCCTAATTATTGTGATATTTCACAAAAGTATTTTATATAAAAAGTAAATTGCTGGCTGGGCAGGCTGGCTCAAGCCTGTAATCCCAGCACTTTGGGAAGCCGAGGTAAGAGGACTGTCTGAGCCCATGGGTCCAAGAACAGCCTGGGAAACTTGGCGAGACCTAATCTCTACAATAAATTAAAAAATTAGCCAGGTGTGGTAGCATACCCCTGTAGTTCCAGCTATTTGGAAGGCTGAGGTGGAAGGAGTGCCTAAGTCCAGCAGGTCAACACTGGGGTGGCGGCTGTGAGCGTGCCACTGCACTCCAGCTTGGGCAATGGAGTGAGACTCCAACTCCAAAAAAAAAAAAAAAAAAAAGTACATTGCTACAGAGTGTTAATTATTTAAATTATGCTCTATGTAAATGTATTTAAGGAATAAATTTTGGTTTCACATTATTTTATTTAACTTAGGATGCCATAAAAGCAATAATCTGTCATATTAACCTGTAAATAAGGACTCTATTTACATAATAGAATTATATATATATTTCTAAAAATGTTATCAAAAAAATAACTCAGCAAAATTCAGAAGCTGACTTCAAACTAATCATTCACTAAGAAAAGACAATAAAAAATTTGCATTTCAAATACAGGTGAATAATGTGGTCCTGCCATCTTCCCATCCCACCCCACAACTTCTTCACTTAAATACTAAAAGCAAGCCGGGTTCGGTGGCTCAGCCTGTAATCCCGCGCCTTTGGGAGGCTGAGGTGAGTGGATTGCCTGAGTCCGCGGGTTCGAGACCCGCCTGGGCAGCAAGACCTCATCTCTACAATAAATCAAAAAATCAGCCGGGCGTGGTGGCGCATGCCTGTAATTCCGGCTACTCGGAAGGCTGAGGCAGAAGGATCGCCAGAGCCCAGCAGGCCAAGGTTGCAGTGGCCGGGAGCGGCCACTGCACTCCAGTCTGGGCGACAGAGTGAGACTCCAACTCAAAAAAAAATAGTAAAAGCAAAATGATCTATATGCAGAAACTTTGGAATGGAAATTATGGTCCTTCATCTCTTAAGGTAAAATAAGAAGTTAAATATTCATTTGAAAACGGAGGAGAGTATTTTTTTCTTTTTTAAATGCTTTATTTTAAAGATGTGGGGTACAATTCAGGGATAAGTATACAAATGTTCATTATGTAAGTAGAGAATACTTCTAACAACAGCTTTTGATGTGAAGTTCCTCTGAAATCTCAAAGCATGGCAATAAGTGCCATACATATTGCCCTTAGAAGATCTTCTGATCCCTACCCAAACAAAAGTGATCTCGGAAAAATATAGTATGGTTAAACAGAGACTGAAAATAAATATACGCCCTTTACAAAGGAGGACCCCCAAAACCCAGAATTTATTTAACATTTGTATACTTATTCTTACATTTTTACATTTCAGTCAACTTCAAAGTACTCCTTGTTTGGTGCAATACACCTATTGAGATGCTTTTTCTACTGCTCAAAACGGTTTCTGAACTAATCTATTTTGAAGCCTGTTAGTGCTTCTGCAGTTTTTTGTTTCACCTCTTCCACATCAGCAAAATGTTTCCTTTTGAGTATATTTTTCATCCAGGGAAACAGAAAAAAGTCGTTCAGGACAAGATCGTGTGAACAGAGAGGGTGGGTGGGGCACAGGGGTCATGTGGTTTTTTTGGTCAAAAGCTGAACACTCAAGCATGGTGTAAACAGGTGTGGTCATAAATCACCCATCATGAAATGGGCCAACACACTGAATGAATCTCCAAAAAACAAAATTCACTGAAGCCAAACGCAGCCTCTCACAACAATGCTAGCTGATACGCCGATGAAGAAAGGTTCCTAGAACACTTACCTAGTGTGGGAAACTTGTACTACAAGGGACCTGTCTCTCCACAAAATAATCCTGGGATTTTTGGGTCCCTCCTCGTATATAAGCCAAAAGTGTATTAACTTCAGGAATGCAATAGTTTGTATTTATTCTTCCTGTTTATTTTATAAATATAATTAACAAGCACTTTTAACTTCTCTAAGAAATGTTTTCAACATAAATATGTTAGTGAAAAGTGTCTGCTTTTTTGTTCTGATTGCTATTCTCTCTCCTCTCCTCTCTCCCTCTCTCTGTCTCTCTCTCCTCCTCTAAGGCAATTCTTCCACCTCAGTCTCCCAAGTAGCTGGGACAGGTGTACACCACCACAACTGGCATTTTTAAATTTCTTGTAGAAATGAGGTCTCACTATGTTACCTAGACTAGTCTAGAACTCCTGGCTTTATGCAATCTTCCCACCTTGGCCTCCAAAGTGTTGGGGTTACAGGCATATGCCACCACACCCGGCCTCCTTTCTCATCTCTTGATTCCTCCTAAAATATGTGAATTTCTCAGAAAATAGCCTCCTTCATTCTTGTCCAACTTTATACACTCTCTTTGGTTGACGTCTCTATAACCATAGTTTCCTTTTGTATAAATCCCATATATTTATTTCCAATCTAGACTTCTGTTTTAAGTTTGAGCTCTTAATCTCAAATCCAATTGCCTACTAAACATTTCTACTTGAATGTTCTCGTGGCCAACTCAATTCAACAAGTACAAACCAAACTTAAGCAAAACAATATGTTCCTTCTCTTGAATTCCCTCTCAGGAACCAGACCAATCATTAACCTAGTCACTGAAAACAGAAACCTCAGAGTAGACCCAGACTACTTGCTTCCATACACAAGTTCACTCAACATTTGTTAGATCTGTCAACTTCTCTCCATCCCCAAAGCCACTGCCCACATTGCCTCGTTTGAATTTTATAAAATAGCTGTCTAACTGGTCTCTTCTATGGCGCTTCCCTTCTGGCTCACTAACTACAGAGTAAATTCCAAGATCCTTTTCAAAGCACACAAGGCCATAATGAAGTGGCTCCTCTCTAATGCAACAGACTCATCTCCTATCTTTCATCCTTCATAGAATACATTCCGATTTAGTATGCACTACTATAACGGATTCATGTTCGTTTTCATTTGCTGCTTCTTTTGCTTAGACAACTCTTTATTTTCACTTTCTTGCTTGTCAATTACTTATTCATCCTTGAAAATTCAGATTAACTATCTTTTCTACTGTGGCATTCCCAAGCCCAAAGTAGTACTGATGGCTTCTCTTCTTTTCTTCCTCCTACCACTGTACACAAAAGAGTTTCATTAATGTGCTTAGTATATTGGTACAGCAATTCTCAAACTGTGGTCCCTAAGACCATCTGAGGGGATCTGACAGGTCAGTATGCTCATAGTAACACTAAGATATTACGTGTATCTTTCTCTCCTTCTTTCAAGAGCACATACTGGGGTAAAAATGTTCTAAAACTGATGCTAGTTATGACTGTACATCTCTGTAAATATACAAAAAACTATTAAATTGTATACTTTAAATGCATGTTATGTGAATTATGTTTTTAAAAAGTGGCAAAATCAAGATTATTCCTACCTAAATCAAGGAAGACAGAGAATTCATGGCTGAAGACTGGCCTTATAGTAAATATGAAGGAAAATTCTTATAGCCTATAAAGAAATAACACCAGACAGTAACTTGAATCCACAGGAAGAAATTAAAAATACCAAAATTGGTAAATCTGTGGGGAAATACAAAGAACTGCATAAACACAGACTTATCTTTTCTTCTTTGATGTCTTTAAACTATAAAACTATATAAAACAATTTTAACAATGACAACATTGTTTTGGGTTATCAACATATGTAGATGTAATCTATGTGACATAAATAACACAAAGGAAAGGAAGAAAATGGAGCTACACTGAAGCAGAGTGGCCATATTTTACTGGAATTGAGTCAATGTTTATGTGCAGTAGTGTGATAAATCAGGATTATATTGTAATCTCTAGATCAACATCTAAGATAATTCAAAAAAAGTTTTAGAAAAAAATCAAATTGTAAAATAGTACACTAAAAAAAATTTAAAACCAAAAAAGGAACATAAAAGGGAGAGAAACAAATGTGAGTAGACTAAGCACTATAAACAACAGGAGAAGATTACAAGTGCAACAAGGGGAAGAAAAAAAGGTAATCAGACAACAAAAAAAATAATCCAGACTAGAAAAGAAGGAGCATTTTCTGTACTCAAACTGACATCATCCTGTGGGTAAAAAAATCCTAAGAAATCATTGATTTTTAGAACCAATAAACGAGTTAGATCAAAAGGTACAAGTCATCACATCAAAATCAATTACATCTCTGGGACTAGCAATTTAAAAAACCCAAAATGAAACTATCATAACAGAACCTGAAAAGAATAAAATACTTTAAAATAATTTTAACAACAGTCGTTAAACCCTGAAACCCACGAAGCACTGATGATGGAAACTGAAGATCTAAGTAATTGAAGAGATATTCCCATGTTCATGGATTGAAAGATATTATTAAGATGGCAATACTACTCAAAGTGGTCTACAAAGTCAACGTACAGATTCAATAAAATTCCTCAAAATTCCAGCAGGAAATTTTTACACTAAGTGACAAGTTGATCCTAAAATCTACATGGAAATGCAAAAAACCCTGAATAGCCAAAACAATTGTGAAAAGAAAATTTTTTGAAAACATACACTTCTTGGTTTTGAAAGCAGATTTGGGGTTGCCTGGAGGTTGAGAGGGGGACTGGGAACTGACCACAAATAGGCAAAAGCATCTTTTCACAATGACAGAAATGTTCTAAAACTGAATTGTGATGATGGTTGCACAACTCTTCTAGTTAAAAACCGGAAACATCTCAGACATCCTTCAATAAGAAAATGGCTTTTAAAAAGACTTAAAAGAAAAAAGTAAATGGACATAAAAAAATTCAAAAACAATGTCTAAAACTAACTAGATAGGAAAGACTAGGGATCCAGTTAGGAGATAATTGATAATTGCAGAAGTCCAAATGAGGGTTCTGAGGGTCTAAATTAAGTAAGAAAGAACAATAAGTATACAAAGACAATCACAAGTCACTAGCAATGACTAATAACAAAAACTATAACATTTATTTAGCATTTACTATGTTCCAACATTGTATTATGTACAACTCTTACGCCATTTCACTTTCACAACAATTCTACTAGGCATTACTGTCCTCTATTACAGAGAGAGACACAAAGGTTGGAGAAGTTATGCTAATGTATCCAAGGTTACAGACCTGGAAAATGGAATCACATGTATGTATGTATGCACATATGTATGCATACATATATGCATGTTTCACCGCTAAGAGTCATGGAAGAAATGCCAACTGTGAGGTCTTGGATTTCCCCCTCAATGATTACTTAGTTCTTAAGCAATTATGTAATCTTAGTAACTATGTTCACCTTAGGGAATAAAAAACAATCATATTCCCCAGGAATCCAATTTATTTTGAAAAAGCTTAAATAGTTTGGATTTATCTGGTATCCACACCATTTTTTTGTTGTATAACAAAACATTAAAAATACTTAATTGGAAGTCTTTTTCCCAGTTCAAAAAGAGTCAACAAATCTTTAGTATAATCATATACCTTTCTTCCATATGGTTTCTCTACCATATTGCTGTCACTGTCAGAATTTTCACTCTGAACTGGTTTTGTGAACCCAGATTTGGGCATTTTATAGCTGTTCAGCTAGCTTCTTTTATCAGTCTTCTCATCCTGGATCTGTAAAGAATGGATACATAAAGGTTATTTGTATACATATAAAATAGAATCTACTTAAAGTTTATAAGCCGGAATTATTGCAACTTGTTTTCTCTCTGTTTCTGTAATTTATTTTCTCAGGGAAGCTATCTTAACCTAAAATAAGTTTTCACTTAACAATTTTAGCTTCTAGTTCTCTTGTTCAAGTCCCCTGAATTTGTCAACAAAAAGAGAATTACTTTTATATATTTCTTTCCACCTTCTCTAAACTAGTAATATCTCCAGCTTTCTGAGTATCCAGAAGCAATAGAAGTGAAAGCAGTGACAAAGGGTTTTTCTTTTCAGGCAGAAGCTCCTAACAGATTCTCTGGTATTTCTGAGTTGGTCTGGAAGTTATTTCTGAAGAGCCAGTTGAGAACTTGTTAGGTCGGCTCAGTAATTTTACAACACCTAATTTCCTATGTTAAACCCTTTCTACTGAAAATCCCTGGAGTAGTTTGCTTTCCTTCACTGAGCATCCCCAGGCATTTAGTCACTTTACCAACCTACTTACTGATATAACACCTATACTGTACAGTAATTTCACTGTATATATTATTTTCTTTTCAATTTGTTTGGCCTTTTCTCCCCTACTCTGCAAGCTTAATAGGTCAAGGACTCTCCTAAAAGCTTATGCTTAAGAGATCCAGAAAATATTTCAAGAAAGGGTTTTATGTATAAAAAACTATGAAGTTAGACCTATGTTGCTGTCTGATGACCTATTAGTCACATGTGGCAATTTAAAACTAGTTAAAATTAAGTGAAATTAAAATGAAGTAGCTACTGTACTATACATAGCACATATACACATTTATATCATCACAGAAAGTTCTACCGCACAGCACTGGGCTAGAACGCGGTTGCTGGCTGAGGGAAACATTACTTGGACTACAACAACAAGCAGAATGGGCTAGGTACGGTGGCTCACACCTGTAATCCCAGGCTGAGGAAGGAGGATTACTTGAGGCCAGGAGTTCAAGACCAGCCAGGGCAACATGGCGAGACCCTGTCTCTACAAAAAAAAAAAAAAAAAATCAAAAAAATTAGCCAGGCGTGGTAACATGTGCCTGTAGTCCCAGTTACTCAGGAGGTTGAGGTGGAAGGATTGCCTGCCTGAGTCTTAGCAGATCAAGGCTGTGGGGAGCCACTGCACTCCAGGCTGGGTGATAACGTGAGACTTCAACTCATGAAAAAAAAAAAAAAAACCAGAATGGCTGACAAACTTATGCTGAACTCTTTCATGCTATAAATCTTTTTTAAGTTGGAGTCTCACTCTATCACCAAGGTTGGAGTGCAATGGCACACTCACAGCCACCACAGCCTCGAGCTGCTGGACTCAGGCAATCCTTCTGCCTCAGCCTTCAAAGTAGGTGGAACTATAGGTGTGCGTCACCATGCCCAGCTAATTTTTTGATTTACTGTAGAGACGAGATCTCGTCAAGTTGTCCAGGCTGGTCTTGAACCCCTGGACTCAGGCAATCCTCTAGCCTCTACCTCCCAAAGTGCTCGGATTACAAGAGTGAGCCACCATGCCTGGTTTCCTACCATAAATGAATAACACAGGTCTAAGTAAGCTGTCATTTCTAGTATCTGTGAATTATTAAAACTCAAGCAGCTTGAACAAAGTATTAGTAAAATCTGCTATGCACTTCAAATTGTTCTATTGGTGCCTTAAAATTGGTTTTGATAGAAACAAAACCAAACATTCATCAAATAAACTGAGCTAATTTAAAAATTATCAAAACCATATTAATCTCAATATAGCCAAATCAAAATATATTACAACACAAAAAAAAAACCTGTCAAATTTCAAATAGTTCAAACGTTTCATTTTATAGGGGAGGAAACAAACTTGAAGATAAGAAACTTTTCTGACATGACACCTAAGAGGTAGAGTTTAACTTAGGGCCAAAGAACAGTTTCAACTATTAAAAAATAAATCGTTTAAATATAACATGTTTCGCAAAGCTAGCTATGGGTAAAGCTTACAGAGTTAATGTTATGAGTGATATAAAACAAAAAACAAAACCTGTGATGGTTATGCCTATAATCCCAATGTTTTGGGGGCTGAGACAGGAGGACCACTTGAGGACCAGCTGCCAACAAAGCACCATCTCCACAAAAATAAGAATTAGCCGGGAATAGTGACACATGCCTGTAGTACTAGCTACTCATGAAGCTAAGGCTAGATTACTTGAGCTCAGGAGTCTGAGGTTACAGTAAACTATGTTCATGCCACTGCACTCCAGTATAGTTGACAGAGCAAGACCCTGTCTCAATAAAATTTAAAAAACCATACACATACAACCTCTGAAAAATTTCAGGACTGAAGTAATAAAAACTACAATTAGGTCCCCAAAATATCACTTCAATCAACAAATTTTAAGCATTTAATTTATAGTTAGTTTCTGGATCCAAAGTATATATTGTAATCACTAAGGCACCCCTACTATGCAAACTATACAAAGAATAATCAAAATCACAGGTAAATTAAAACGGGGTATTTTAAAATATACAAATAACCTAACAGAAGGCAGGAAAAAAACCTTGAGGAATGGAGAACAGGTGGAACAAACAAAATGAAAAAATGATAGGCCTAATCCAAAATATTAATAATTATATGAAATACAAATGGTTTACAAACACCAATCAAAAGACAGAGACTGTCAGAAGGAGGGGAAAAATAACCAGTAAGAAATTCACTTCTTATATATATATAATACTAAGTACGGTAAAATAAAAGAATTGAAAAAGAATCCATGTAAGCACTAACCAAACAAAAGTTTGAGTGGTTATATTAGTACTAACCAAAATAGTCCTCAGAGCAAAGAGGAACATTACTTATTACATACTGATAAAAGGGCCAATTCACTAAGACACACCAATTATAAATATGTATGCAACCAAGAGTGCTTCAGAATACATGAAACAAAACTGACAACTGATGGATGAAATAAATTCAAAATTATAGTTGGAAGCTTCAACTACTTTCTTTTTTTTTTTTTTTGAGTTCGAGTCTCACTCTGTTGCCCAGACTGGAATGCAGTGGCCGCTGTCGGCCACCGCAGCCTCAACCTGCTGGACTCCAGTGATCCTTCCGCTTCAGCCTTCCGAGTAGCCGGAATTACAGCGCGAGCTACCATGCCTGGCTAATTTTTCGATTTTATTGTAGAGATCAGGTCTCACCTGCCCAGGCGGGTCTCAAACCCGCGGGCTCAGGCAATCCACTCACCTCAGCCTCCCAAAGGCGCAGGATTACAGGTTGAGCCACTGAGCCCGGCTTCAACTATGTTCTATTAAGACAGAAAATCAGCAAGCATATAAAAGAACTGAAATAAGCCATCAACCAACTGAATCTAATTAACATTTACAGAAATATCTACCCAACAACAGCAAAATATACATTCTTTTCAAGGGCACACAGAATATTCCCCAAGATAGGTCATATCCTGTGTCATAAGACAAAAATTAACAAATCTAAAATAATTAAAATCATACAAAGTTTGTTCTCAGAAAATAAAGAAATATCAGAATCCATTATAGAAAGATAGAAATATCTCCAAACTAAAAAATAAAGTGAAATCAATGAAACTGAAAACTGGTTGTTTTACAATGATTAACAAAATTGATAAATCTCTAGCCAGACCAATTAGAAATAAGACATAACTACCAATACGAGCAATGAAAGAAGAATATCACAACCGATCCTATAAGCACATAAAAGAATACTGCCGGGCAATTTTGAGACTCTGACTCAACAACAACAAAAAAAGTATTCAAGTCCCTTCTGTTTCTAGTTTGCTAGAAGTTGATATTTTTTATGGGTTTTGAATGTCTCTTGAGGGATCATATGTTTGTATGGTTTTGGTCAGTACATACATAGATTGATCTTTAAACATTAAGCCAACTTTGCATTCCTGGGATAAGCACTACTTGGTCATTATGTATTATCCTTTTTGTATATAGTTGGCTTTGATTTGTTAATATTTTGTTGAGGGGTTAAAAAATATGATCATTAGTCATTTGGGGCTGTAGTTTTAAGACTTAATCTGATGTTAGTATCAGGATAATGATGGCCTCATAAAATGTGTTTTTCAGGAGTTTGTGTAGAATTGGCATTATGCCTTCCTTAAGTATTTTGTAGAATTTACACTGAAGCCATCTGGGCTGAGTTTTGTTTTTAACCATGAATTGAAATTTTAAAAATAAAGATAGGGCTATTGAGGTTGTCTTTTCTTCAGTGAACTTTGATAGTTTTTGCCTGTCAAGATATTTACCTGTTTCATTTTTTAAAAAAATTTTTTTTAGTAAGAGTCTCACTCTGTCATCCAAACTGGAGTGCAGTGGGGCACACTCACGGCCACCACAGCCTCAACCTGCTGGGCTCAGATAAACCTTCTGCCTCAGCCTTCCAAGAGCTGGGACCACAGGCATGCATCACCATGTCAGGTTATTTATATATATATATATATATATATATTATTCATTCTTTCATTTTAGAGATGAGGTCTCAATAAGTTGCCCAAGTTGGTCTCAAACCCCCTGGGCTCAGGCAATCCTCTCGCCTCCACCTCCCAAAGTGCTGGCATTATAGGCATGAGTCACTGTGTCCAGCCAAACACTTTCTCTTCTAAGATCAACATCAACAATGAGGCAAGGATGTTCCCTCTCACCATTTCTATTCAACATTGTACTTACCAGTGGCCCTAACTAATTCAATAAGAAAGAACAAAAACAGGCCTTATTTCCAGGTGACATGATCATCTATGTAGATAAGCAAAGGAATATACAAAGCCATTAGAACTAGTAAGTGAGTATAGGAAAGACAGAATAAATGGTCAAAATATAAAAGCTCCTACAGACTAGCAATAAGCAATTGGAATTTGAAATTAAAAATACAACTTACAATAGCACCAAAACTAGAAAGTTCTTAGGAATAAATATAATATGTGCAAAACTGTACAATGAAAAATACAAAACATTTTGGAAATAAATTAAAGATGACCTAAATATATGAAAAGACATGACATGTTCGTGGATCAGAAGACACAATGTTGCTAAAATGTCAATTCGTCCTAATTGCACCATAAAGTCAAAATGTTGGGATTTTTTTTTTTTTTTTTTGCAAGAAATGACAAACTGTTTTAGAATGCACATGAAAATGTGAAGAGGAAAAAACTACAAATAATTTTGGGAAAAAACAAACTAGTGGACTCACATTACCTGATTTCCATACTTATAAAGATACAGTAAACTGTGTAAAGATAGATTTACAGTTTAATGGAACAGAATGGAACGTCCAGAAATAAATTTACACACACATGTCCAACTAATTTTCAAAAAGCTGTCAATGTTATTCACTGGGGAAAAGATATACTCCTTTCAATAAATGGAACAGCTGCATATCCACATGCCTAAATAAATAAATAAAAGAGCTTTGACCCTTACCTCACTCCAGAGAAAAATCACCTGAAAAGGCATCATACATCTATGATCCAAGCTTAAAAAAACACAGCATACAAGCTAAAACTATACAACTTTAGCAGAACACAGAATATTTTGATAATCTTGGATTAGACAAAGAGTTCTCTTAGATGAACAGCAGAAACTATAAATGGAAAAAATGGATAAATCAGACTTTATAAAAACTTTTGCTCTTTAAATGGCACTGTTATGAAAATGAGAAGCAGCCAGGTGTGGTGGCTCACGCCTGTAATCCCAGCACTTTGGGAGGCAAAGGTGGGAGAACTGCTTGAGCCTGGGAATTTGAGACCAGTCCAGGCAACATAGTAGACCTCATCTCTACAAAAAATAAAAAAAAATTAGCTGGGTGTGGTGGTGTGCCTACAGTCCCAGCTACTGGGAGGCTGAAGCCAAGTATTACTTGAATCCAGGAGTCTGAGGTTGCCGTGAGTCATGATTGCGTCACTACACTCCAGCCTGGGCGACAGAGAAAAACCCCAACTCAAAAAAAAAAAGAAAGAAAGAAAGAACAAGAAAATGAAAAGCAAGTATTGGAAGAAAATACTTGCAAATCATATCTTTATAAATAGCTTATATCCAGAACATATAAACTTAGGTCAATAAGAAAATAAACATTCCAATCTTAAAGTATATAAAAGATTTTAACATTTCACTCAAGAACATAAAATGAATGGCAAATAAGCAAAAGAAAAGATGCTCAACCTCAGTCACCAGGAAAATAACGAGATGCTGTTCTCATACATGGATGCTAAAAAAGTTGATCCCTGGAGATAAAAGAGTGTAATAAGAGAATAGAAAGGATGTGTATGGCGGAGGAACAGAGAAGGCAGTAGGAGTGAAGAGAGGTTGGTTAATGGGTACAAACACAGAAGAAGTAAGTTCTAATGTTTGATAGCAGAATAGGTTGACTATAGTTAACAACAATGGATTGTATATTTCAAAATAGTTAGTAGACAGGACCTGAAATGTTCCCAACACAGAGAAATTATAAATACTTGAAGTGTGAATACCCTATATATCCTGACTTGATCATTACATCTTCTATGCATGTAACAAAATCACGTGTACTTCATAAATATGTATAATATATCAATTTTTAAAATAAAATAACAATAATAATTTAAAAATTAGATGCTACTATACACATCCACCAGAATGGTTAAAATTATTAAGACTGAGAAGACCAAGTGTTGGTGAGGATGTGGAAACAGACACTGGTGAGGATGTGGAACAACAGGTACTCTCACACAGTGCTGGGAATGGGGGGAAGGGGAATGCGTAGTGCTACAACCACTTTATAAGTGAAAACAGCTAGCAGTATCTTTATGTAACTAAGAAAAGTTATTCATATTCCTCCATTCTTTGTATAGCACTTTTGGTGGCTATTACACTGCTTGCACTTCAACCTCTTTGCCCTAAGGGCTATCTGGAGGTATCAGTTCTTGTTAAGGATTTTTTTCCTGTTTAAGCCAGCCAACCACAAGCTCTATTATAGACGTTATTATCCAAGAGTTAATAGAATGCAGTTTAAAGATTTGGTTCTGCCTTTTCAAAAATGTTTCTTCCCTTAAAATAATTCCATTCTTGCGTCTTATAGACCAAGAATCTATGTATTTAACAGCAACTCACTTCCAGAGTTAGCATTCTATAAATACATGCTATTAGACAGTTTTCCACTATTTAATTTACAGCAGTAAAACATATCTTCCTCTAAAATACAACAACTCAGTATTCTCTTTTTTTAATGGCATTACTACTTGTGATCATTCAAGGGATACTAATAAATAATTTTTTGAGTCAGAGTCTTACCCTGTTGCCCAGGCTGGGGTGCAGTGGCACAATCATGGCTCACTGTAGCCTCCACCTCCTGGGTTCTGACAACCCTTCTGCCTCAGCCTCCCAAGTAGCTGGGACTTAACAAGTGCAAGCCACCGCATCTGACTGATTTTTTTATTTTTTGTAGAGACAAGGTCTCGCTGTTACCCAAGCTGGTCTCCAACTCCTGGGCTCAGGTAAATCCTCTTAACTCAGTCTCTCAAAGTGCTGGGATTACAGACGTGAGCCACTGTGCCCAGCCTAAAATATATATTTTTTATATTATTAATCTCTAAATCATTTTGTTTGCAATCAAGGCAAAATATTCTAGTCACTATTCTGAAGTACCAAGATATAGGTACATCAAAAACACTAGCATAAACTAAACATTGTTTAGGTGAAGATGTATACAGACCTTTTATTTAGTATAAGCATCTTAAAAACAGGTTTGTTTGCTTTTTTTAAACTCTGTCAAAATTATGCCGAAAACTTAATTTTCTATCATAATGTGGAATCACAGATAGGTGAACATTTCTGTTAGACTATCATTATCTTAAACCAATGTCATTACCTTAGCAATGTCATTAAATTATAATTTAATAACAAGGTCAGCAGAATCAAACAACACAATTAACTCAAGACAAGAGCAGTGACACACAGAGATAAATATCCTTCTTGAAAGCTGAGGCAACTGCAATGATGACAAGTCCTGCTTGACTGGCTTCTCGGTACAGTAATTAAGCTAACTCTTCAGGTAACAAAGTTGTTTTTTGTTTATATATTGCCCTTCATCCTAAAGTTAACAATTTGGGGAAAATTTTATTTTCTTAGCAGAGAATACAAAATCATCTATAGGATAAGGCTGAACTTTGTCAAGAAGATGCCTTGAAAGCTGATCAAGAGGAAAACAAGCCTTGGGACCATGTATGTGGAGGAAGCTATTCAACAAAAGGGCAAAAGCAGAAAAGATTAGGGGGAAAAGTCCAAGAAAAGAGAAAGAAGTCTCAGGTGGACTACTTGGAAGATAGAGCTGAGAGAAAAGAACTATAGTTGGCAGTGTGGCTAGAGAACTATGGGGCACAGAAACAGATAACAGAGTTTGTGAATATGTATGCAACGAACATGTAGACTACATGTGTAAAAGTGAAAGTTTACAGAAATGTTCCTTTAAGAACTAGAGAGTCTGTATGCTTTTCTCACTTTATTGTGTTTGCTCTAATCACTATGTTCCAAATTTAAAACTAACTTGAGATTTTTCAAAGGTGTTACACAAAGCACTGGCATTATTCTTTAGTTTCCATCTACAAGACAAGAAGGGATCAAAATCAAAGTCAGTCAGCAAATTTCCCAAAAAAGTTTTCAGATATACTTATCTTTACCATAGCTCCATAGCTAACTACTAGGCAATCAGAACTTTCCTTTTTTTTTTTTTTTTTTTTTTTTGAGTTGGAGTCTCACTCGTTGCCCAGGCTGGAGTGCAGTGGCATGCTCACGACCACCCCAACGTTAACTGGCTGGGCTCCGGCAATCCTTCTGCCTCAACCTTCCAAGTAGCTGAAACTACAGGTGTGCGCTACCACATCCAGCTAATTTTTGATTTATTATAGAGACGAGGGCTCACCAAGTCGCCCGGTCTAGTCTCAAACTCGTGGGCTCAGGCAATCCACTCGCCTTGGTCTCTCAAAGTGCGGGAATTACAGGGTGAGTCACCAAGCCCAACCAGTACATATACTTAAAGAGTGCATTTTTACTAAGGTGCTGGAGATGGGGAGGGGGTGGGGGGGTGGCTTCCCTCTGACTGGGCTAAGCAGAAGTTTTTAAAAACAATTTAAGGAAAAAAAAAATCCCCTAACAAACTAGGAGGAAACAAGCAGAACAAAGTACAACCAAAAACTTAGTGATGGAGAAACACAGACTATAGATTAAAAATTACCTCAAATCTAAAGATGAATGCAACAAACTCTGTATAAAATGATTTCCCTCATTTCAACCCTATCTAAGCTTTTAAATTAAAGATCAAACTGTGTTGGCATTGTTTTTGGCTTTGATGAGGTGCTCCCAGATTCACCAAACTGCTTCTAGAACTTTAAAATTTACTCTCAAATTTAAAATGTTGTTCTTTTAAAAAGGTTCATGCCACTTGATAATTCAAAACTGCCTGGTTACCAGAAGTAAGCTGAAACCTTTTTAAAAGATACAGATTCCCAGCTTCATTTTTAGAGCTACTAAATCAGAGTATCTGAGCGCAGTGATAAAAATCACTTTTTTAAAAGCCCCCTTAGTGGTTGCCAGGGGCTAGGAGAGAAACAGGAAGTGACTGCTAATGAGGTACAAGAGTTTCTTTTGGGTGATGAAAATGTTCTGAAATCAGACAGTGGTGATAATGGTACATCATTGTGAGTATATTTTAAAAACCACTGGATTGTAGGCTTTAAAATAGTTTAAGTGGTAAATTAAATATAAAGTCAACGCCAATAAAAGAGTTCCCCAGGGAGCTATAACTACTATATACGTATACAGGAAAGAAACAATAAATGGATGGCGAATGGTAGGAGCCAGATTTCTCACTGTTGGGAGTGGAAGGTTACAGATAGACAAGTCAGAAGGCCAGAATGTAGTAATGGATTCAAGCTCGAGATATGAATATGAACTCACGTTTACTTAAATACAGGTACAGATGTTACATATAAAATTATAGCTATGTATATATAGAGTTAGAATACACACATATATTTTCTTCCTATGTAAACTGAGAGAATCCATAAGCAGCAACACCCCAGTAGTAGGAAGCATACCTAACATGCAGATCTTGGCTACTAATATCTTTCTCCAATAAAAGGAACAAGAGCTCTTTGAAGAAATGGAGAAATAGGACTGGAGCAGGAAACATACAAAGTGAGTCTGGATAATCTTGTACTACCAGAAAAAGAGTGTTCAAAAAATATACACAGATATATAAACACAATAATGTTGACATGTCAAAGGCAATCAGGTGCAAACTAAAAGAGGTCCCAAATGGACAAAGCCAGAAAAATTGGGGCAACAGAATAAAGTAGTAGTGGATTATAACCCAAGGTTTCAGCATTTATGAGTCCACACTGATTTATAAATAATTGAATGAAAAAATGGGAAAGAATGGACAAATTGTCCATGAAGAATTACAGAGAATGTATGCAGAAACTCTGCTCTCAGGGAGGAGCATAACTCCTAATTCTGTAAGTGTAGGCTGGGCAGAGGAACTTCCCTCCAAAAAATATAGTATGGAAAGAGGAGAAAGAAAAGTAACTGCACTGTGAAGAAACCTGACAAATACTACCTCAGCCAAGTGATCGAGCTTAACATTAACAGTGAGAGGTCATGTTCATAATACTGTACCCATGATGTGATAAAAATGACATGTTACCTATGTGATCTTCCTCCTCAAAGTCATAACTGCAGCCTAATTATGAGAAAAACATAATACAAATTCCAATAGTGTGGTATCCTATGAAAACCAAACCAGTACTTCTTAAAACTCCTTAAAACAAGTTCATCAAAAGGTTAGTCTGAGAAACTGTCACAACCAAAACAAGCCTAAGGAGACATGATGACTAAATGGAATGTGGCATCCTAGATGGTATCTTAGAACAAAAAAAGGACATCAGGTTAAAAACTAGGGAAATCTGAATTAAGTATGGACTTTAGTTAACAATAATGTATTAATAGTGACTTATCATTTGTGACAAATGTACCATACTAATTAAAGATATTAATAATAGAGGCAACTGGTGTAAGGTATATAGAAGAACTCTTAATATTCTCTTGGAAAATTTTCTGTAAATCTAAAACCATTCTACTAAAGTAAAAAGTTTATTTTAAATGCCCCAGGTAATTTTAATGGTTTAGAAGTCATTAAGCAGCAACTCCCCCCAACCTTTTTAGAGCAAGTATTTACATATCTCCAGTCACTTTACCTCATATTGACTTTTTGACACTTACAGCCTTTATCTGTACCTCAAAAACCATGCCCTCATCCTGGTTCTCTTCAAAGTTCATGTCTATGTGCCATTCCACACTCTGGTCCCTTAGGTTCTTTTGGGAGGCTGAGGCAGGAAGATCACTTGAGCCCAGGAATTCAAGACCAGTCTGGGCAACATAGCAAGACTCTGTCTCCACAAAAATAAAAAAATAAAAAAAAATAGCTGAGTCCTAGGTACTCAGGAGGCTGATGTGGAAGGAATGCTTGAGCCCAGGAGGTCGAGTCTTCAGGGAACTGTGATGGCACCACTGCACTCAAACCACTGCACTCCAGCCCAGGCAACAGAACTATCTCTAAAAAACAACAACAAAAGAAAAGTGGCCAGGCACAGTGGCTCACCTGTAATGCTAGTGCTTTCAGAGGCCGAGGCAAGAGAATTGTTTAAGCCCACCAATGCAAGCCCAGCCTAAGCAACACAGTGAATTCCTATGTCTACAAAAAATATTATATACATATTTTTTGTGTCAGAGTCTCACTCTGTTGTCCAGGCTGGAGGAGTGCAGTGGCACGCACACGGTCACCCCAGTGTCAACCACCTGGGCTCAGGAGATCCTTCTGCCTCAGCCTTCCAAGTAGCCGGAACTACAGGTGCACGCTAATATGCCTGGCTAATTTTCTGATTTATTGTAGAGATGAGATCTCGCGAAGTTGCCCAAGCTGGTCTCGAACCTATGGGCTCAGGCAATCCCCTCACCTCAGACTCCCAAAGTGCTAGGATTACAGGCTTGAGCCACCACGCCCAGCCTACAAAAAATATTTTTAGAAATCAGCCGGGCGTTGTGGCAAGCAGTTGCAATCCCAACTACTTGGGTAGGCTGAAGTGGAAGGATCGCCTGAGCCTGCTAAGTCCAGGCTAAAGTGAGCCATGAGCGTGCCACTGCACTATAGCCTGGGACTCCAACTCAAAAATAAAATAAGTAAAAATAAAAATCAATAAATAAAACAAAGTCCTAAATAAAAATTTTACATTTCTACAATGTAGATATCACCAACAAAAATCACAAGTAAAAGCATTTGCCAAACATATAAAAAAGAATAAACCAAGCTATACTAAATCAATGAAAAACAAACAACTCAGTACAAAAAATCAGAAGAGGCAGTTCAAAAAATAAATACAAATGTTGAGTAAACATACAAAGGTATGCCAACTATTGATAATTTTAAATAATGGCATGACTTCTCATTTAGTATAAATATAAGCTACCATTTAAAAGTGAGGGTTAACTAAAGATATTTTCAGGCATAAAAATGTTTTAAAGGTTTACTTAATAAATATCCTGTTTGAAACTGCTTTTTACTTCTTTCCTACTTGAGTAGTAAAAATAGAAACAAATCTATGAGGACACTATGTAATACGTGGGAGAGAATAAATAATAAAGTATGTTTCATAAAAAAAAAGAAAAAGAATAAATGAATTTAAGAATACCCTACCAACCCGGAACTAAAATTCTACAAAACGTCAACATGACTATTGGGAGGGAAGGGGAAGGAAACGAAATGAAAGTGAGACTGAAGACAAAGAGAATGTGTTGGCAAGAGTTCAAAAAAACCAGCATTCTCATACATTGCTGATGGGGACGAAAACCGGATCTCCTCTTTGGAAAGGAATTTGGCAGAAATCATAAAAATATAAATGCATGGCCTTTTGTCTCAGTAATTCAACTTCTAGGAATTTATCCCACAGGTGTACTTACACAAATATGTAAAGATAATATACAAAGACATTAAGAAAGTGTTATTAGTATCCTCAAAGCACTGGAAGGGAAATATACATATCCATTTATGGCTGGTTACACAAATTATGGTCCATTTTCATGCTGAAAATTACGTAAACGACAGAAAGAACAAGAAATATAAAACACGCTTATTTATTTTTGTACCTATCCTTTTCTGAAAAACTTGTAAATGTCAGGAGTGCCTCAGCATTTGATGCTGGGCCCCTTTCTATTCGCCAATTCACACTACCTAAATGCGTGAGTTAGAAAACCTAATCCAGGCTCACAGCTTTAAATATCATTAATATACCACTGACTTCCAAATTTGTATCTCTAGTCCCACCACCTTATCTAAAACTCCAGATTTGAATATACAATTGTCTACCTGACATCGTCACATAGATGTCTAAAAAAGACTACATATAATTCTTAATTTTCCTTGTCAATCCTCTCCTCCACACCCATCTATACATCTCCATTTCAATAAGTGGCACGACCATCTATCCAACACCTATGCCAAAAATTCTGAAATGCTGATTCCATCTCTCAAATAACTCACAAATTAAATTCCTATCTTCCCATCTCAATTGCTACCATCCTAATTCAAGCCACCATGATCTCTTGAATAGACTTATTGCATACAATTCCCAAATGATCTCCCTGTTTACAGTCTTGTCCCCACGCTCAGCCATCTTCCATAGGCAGCAGTCAGAGTGATTTCTTTTTAAGAGACAGGGTTATACTATGTTGCGTAGGCTAGCCCTAAACTCTTGGGCTCAAGCCATCCACAGGCCTCAGTTTTCCAAGAAGCTAGGACTACAAGTTTGTGTCTCTGTGCCTGCCTCAGTGGTATTTTATACTAAAAATCAAATATTATTGCCTTGCTTAATTTTTTTTTACTGATTTCTCATTGAATTTAGAATAAAATTTAAACTCAAACTATACAAAGAGAAAATAATGAAACAGACATATGAAGAATTTTTTTGAAACATTTAAAATCCTCAAAGAAACAGAAGATTGACAACATACAGCAAGACTAAGCAGCTATAAATAACCAAGAAGAACAAACACAATGTATGAACACACATGGATAGAAGAAAAACAAAACTCTTCAGGTTAGGTAAATAATAGAATAGCTAAACCAAAGAATGAATTTAGTAAGCTAGAAGTAGAAGACAGTACCAGAAGGTATCAAAAATTGTTTTTTTAAAAGAAAAATATTGAAATTAAGAGACATAGAAAAGTTAGAAATGACAGAATCCAAATAACAGAATTCCCAGAAAGAGGAAAAAAATAAAGAAAACAAAATATTTTTTAAAATGACCAATAATTTCCCAGAAATGAGGAAGACGGAAAGTGTCTGGAATAAATCCTGGCACACATAGGCTCCCAAGAAATTAAGTATTTATTGAATAAATAAATATAAATCTGGGGGCCAACAAGATGGAAAATGAACTACACCCAGACACATTATAGTGAAACTAAAAAAGACAAAATTTCAAAATCTTCTAGAGAGGAACTACAGGTGACACACATAGTAAAAGAAATTAAATCAACCTCAGAACTTCCCTAAAGCAATACCAGAGACAAGAAATATTTTCAAAATGTAGTAATATTTTCAAAATGTTAAAGAGAAAGTGTTTCAAACCAAAATCATTAATCAAATTAAGCGACCATTTACAAGTGAGGGTTAACTAAAGGTATTTTCAGGTATAAAAAGGCTTTATAAGGTTTACTTAACAAATACCCTGTTTGAAACTATTTACTTTTTACTTGAGTAGTAAAAATAGAAACAAATCTAGGAGGACACTGTGATATGTGGGAGTGAATAAATAATAAAGTATGCTTCATACAAAAAGAAAAAGAATAAATGAATATAAGAATATCCCTACCAACCCAGAACTAAAATTCTACAAAACATCAACATGGCTATTGGGAGGGAGGGGGAAGGAAACCAAATGAAAGTGAGAAAACCTTTAAAAAAGAACTTATATATTAACCCATTGCACTCAGATGTCCCCTCTGAGGGGACATCGTAAATCTAGCAAACCACTCTGATATCCCCTCTCAAAGGACATAAAGAGAATGCTAGTGATTATACAGAACAAACTTGTGCCAGTGCAAATTTTTCAAAAGTGTATATTTCCTTTAACTTTTCCATTCAAATTACATGAGAAAGCAAATAAAGAGATAGAGCATATACTGAGTTATGATCGATTAGTTGAGAAGTGGTTTTTAGGAATCACGAGTGTATCCTTCCACATCTTCTTCAAACAACAGACTGGACGATAAATTACATATTATATTAACGTGAGAGAAAGAAAAACAAGAGTGCACTGTCTGCTCAAATAGAAAAACACGAGGTGAAAGAAGTCAAACAAATTACTATTGCACAACATGTATCAATGAACCTACAATGCATGTTCGTCACTGTTCCATCACATTAGAAAATTTACATTAGAAATTAGAAAATTAAGGCGGGCTCGGTGGCTCAGCCTGTAATCCCGCACCTTTGGGAGGCTGAGGTGAGTGGATTGCCTGAGACCGTGTGTTCGAGACCCGCCTGGGCAGGCAAGACCTCATCTCTACAATAAATCAAAAATTAGCTGGGCGTGGTGGCACATGCCTGTAGTTCCAGCTCCTCGGAAGGCTGAGGCGGAAGGATCCTGGAACCCAGCAGGTCAAGGCTGCGGTGGCCACTGCACTCCAGTCTGGGCGACAGAGTGAGACTCCAACTCAAAAAAAAAAAAAAAAAAGAAAAGGAATTAGAAAATTACATTAGAAAAATATAAGATATAAGCTTTTGATTTTTTGATCATAAAAAAGCTCCTCAAGCTGGGCTCGGTCGCTCAGCCTGCAATCCCGCGCCTTTGGGAGGCTGAGGTGAGTGGATTGCCTGAGCCCGCGCGTTTGAGACCCACCTGGGCAGCGAAATCTCATCTCTACAATAAATCAAAAAATCAGCCAGTCGTGGTAGCGCATGCCTGTAAATCTAGCTACTTGGAAGGCTGAGGCAGGATTGCAAGACCCCAGCAGGCGAGGCTGCAGTGGCTGGGAGCGGCCACTGCATTCCAGTCTGGGTGACCGAGTGAGACTCCAACTCAACAACAACAAAAAAGAGTTAAGAAACTTTGAAAAATTAAAAAAAAAGTCTCAATACATCAAACAAAATGTTCACTTCATGTGAAAGACAGAAAATTTTTTTAAAGTATAGCTAATAGAATGCAAATAATTTCCAATATATGTATTATTACAATAAATAAAACTTACTAATCAAAAGATAGGAAGCTCTCAGGTAGATTAGCAGAATTCAGCAATATACTTTTTAAAAAAGACACCACAACAGACCACCAAAAAAGATTAACAGTATAAAGATAGGAAGAAGATACACCAGGAAATACAACCCAGGCTGGTAGATGGTGCCTCCCCTTTTTAAGGCCCCATTTATGAAAATAAAAATCAGTCTTCCTGTTCTGGGCTTTTACTGAAAGAGTCCAGTCTCAGCTACTTGCCATTCCCAGGTCTGTGGATTCCACCACTACATTAAAGCTCACACACTAAAGGCTATTTTTTTATTTTTCCTACAGGACACGGCTTCAGTTTTCTGTTATGACTGAGTTCTTTCCATTTCAGGTACCTACAGATTCTCATTTCTTTAAATGCTGTATTTCTGTCTATCATTTTCATATATTTGAAAAAGAAAGGAGCTTCTCAGTCTGCCATCTTGTGCAGAAATTCCTAGAACATGTACTTTAAAATACAATCAAGAGCATAGTCCAAGTTACTTAATTTTGTCATCTATAAATGCTGCCCTCAAATTTATCATCAATTTTACATATTCTACCTAGAGAAAGAAAAGAGGCAACTGTGAGCATGCAATGGGAGTTCCCAACTTTATTTCCATTCCCACTTCCACAGAGCTGCAGCTGCTTTGAAGACAAAAATGCTCCCTCCAAAACTTTTTTGAGAAAAATGGCAACTAGTAAAAGACCAAATCATAGTAACAAATTTCAATGGTCCTTAAGTGTCATTCAATCAGGATCTGGGAGCGAAGTCCAAGATTCTATTCTGAGACCTACCACTGACTTTTTTGCTGACCTTATCAGTTCTCAATATTTGTTTCTTCTTCTTGAAAGTAAAATTAGATGATTTCAAGATCGGTTCTCCTCCAAAAATTATGATTCTAGACTAGAGGTTTACAACAATTTCACTCCAAATTATCTGTTGTTTTTGCTTTTGAGTTGGGGTATTACTCACAGGAAGTGCAGTTGCATAATCATGGCTCAGGCAGCCTCAACCTTCTGGGCTCAGGCAATCCTTTCACCTCAGCCTCCAGAGTAGCTGAGAATAAAGGCCAAGCATAATGCAAAATATATTAGGAGAAAGTGAACAAAGTAGAAAAAAACAGAAAACTTGGGTTCTAGTTTTAACGTGAAATTTCTAGTAAATTCCTTGGGTTTCAATTTCCTCATTTTAAAATTCAGTCCAGCCGGGCACAGTGGCTCATGCCTGTAATCCAAGCACCACGGGAGGCAAAGGTGAGAGGAATGCCTAAACCCACAGGTTCGAGACCAGCCTAGGCAACTTGATGAGACCTCATCTCTACGATAAATAATAAAAAAAAAATTAGCTGGGTGTGGTGGCACACTCCCGTAGTTTCAGCTACTTGGAAGGCTGAGGTGGAAGGATTTCCTGAGCCCAGCAGGTCGAGGGTGCAGTGGCTATGAGCAGTGTGCCACTGCTCTCCAGCCTGGATGACAAAGTGAAACTCTGACTTAAAAAAAAAAGTTCTAAATTTCTGTCATTCTTTATTTCTCCCTCTACTGTTCCTCACTAGAGACACATCATGAAAAGTATGTCCAATAAGCACTGGTCTAATAGAACTAATTCTCCACAAAGCTTCAACAAAAACGAATTAAGTCTGTGATGTTAAATTATTTAACTATGGGTACTTCCTTTAGCGATCATACCGCAGTTTGTTCATGCAATCATTCTATCACATAACATGTACTAAGCACCTATATATCACATAACGGAACTAACATGAACAAAGGGAATTTACAGTTTTTTAAGGAATAATAAATGTTTCAGAACTATGGTAATAATAACACAAAGGAATCACCCAACTCAGGTGCATGTGCATAGAGGTAGGAGTAGGGAATTTCAAGTGGTAACACTAAAATAAAATAGACTCTTAAGGATAAGGCAGGTAGATATAGATGAGGATGGTGTGGGGGAGGGAGGAAAGAGGATAAGCATATACAGAGATGTGCACACAAGCCCACACAAGAAAGCAGGTTACACTGAAGGAATAGCAAAACACTGAAGCACAGTAGGGTAAAAAATGAGGCTACAGAAAGTAGAAAGGGATCACTTCATAAGGAATCTTGTCACTGTGTAGTCTGATCTTTATGGTAACAAAATTCCAAGGCTTTTAAAAAGGTAGTGACGTAACCTGAGTAGTCCTTTAGAAAGGTGCCCTTGGTGAAACTCTGGAAGACAGACTTAAGAATTAACTGAGAGACATGGAGACCACTGAGGAGATTGTGAGGTGGGTGGAAGAGCAAACAAGCACAAGGAGGCTAGAATGAAACCTAAGCTTCTGGTGGCAGAAATGAACAAGAAGTAAAATTGCTTTAGAAGCAACTTAAAGAAGCAATTAGCATTTATCTGTTGTACTTATCTTCTAATAGTAACAGCTGAACAAGATCTCAAATTTTTAAAAAATAAAATTCTCATTACTTCGTAAGACATTATTTACGAATCAGATTAGTTTGAAAGTGTTTCTTGTTTGTTTTGGTTTTTTTTTTGACAGTTACATAGGTAGTCATGTTTACAAAGATCTGTTTGCCCAGGTATCTTAAGCTTGTGTGTGTGTATTTTTTTTCCTTCAGAATCATTAAGGAGGGCATGAAAAATATTCACTTGCAATTGAGAGGACTGGCATAGACGACTTCTAAGGGTCTAAGATTCTAAAAATGAGTTGCTGAGTTTTTTGACCTCCTTCTGGTCTTAAAAGGTTCTAAATTGTTGCAACTTGCATAAACCAGTAGAGGGCTGCAAAAGCACAGAGAAAATGATTAGGCAGCTTTGCTTGCATTTCTGGCACTGGGAACTGAAAATATTACCAGCGCTGAAAGTAGAAATCTAATATTCACTTCGCCGTCAACAGTGAAAAAAGCTTACAGATTCTCAGGTCAGGAGCAATCCCTTAGATCCTTAAAAATACAAATATCCATAATTAAGAATTCTGCCATCATCTCCTTTTTCTTCCAGCAAAACGGGTAAACTGTTTATAGGTAGAGTTATAATATCTCACTAACATAGAGTAACTAGTTGGGGGGAGGCAATCAAAATGAGCTAGCAATTCATCACTTCCTTGCAGACCCATTGCTTCACCCAGTTGTTACTAATCTTCCTAAAATAATAATTTTTGTTTGGTTACTCTCAAATATACTTTATCAATTTGTTCTGAATATAGTGCAGTGTTGAACTCTAACTTTCATCAGGGTAGATTGCTACCTCACATATTCAGTCTTATTTTCAACTGCCTTGAGTCAGACTGCTCTTAACTACTATACACAATGTACAACAGAGTTAAGATGGAAAAGGTCAAACTTCACTGAATAGGTCACACTTGAGAAGAACTTTAAGAAAAAGATTTAAGTCGGGCTCGGTGGCTTAGCCTGTAATCCCGCGCCTTTGGGAGGCTGAGGTGAGTGGATAGCCTAAGCCCACGGGTTCGAGACCCGCCTGGGCAGCGAGACCTCATCTCTACAATAAAAATCAGAAAATCAGCCGGGCGTGGTAGCGCATGCCTGTAGTTCCAGCTACTCGGAAGGCTGAGGCGGAAGGATTGCCGGAGCCCAGCGGGTCGAGGCTGCGGTGGCCGGGAGCGGCCACTGCACTCCAGTCTGGGTGACAGAGTGAGACTCCAACTCAAAAAAAAAAAAAAAAAAAAAAAGAAAAAGATTTAACAACACTAGAGAAGGGTGAAAGCTCATAGCTCATTATGCTCTTTTCTGAACCTGTTAAATTATCTGAAATGTTTCAAGATTAAAAAAAACTTTTTCGTATTTTAATTTTTGCCACCCCAGCAGCCCCTCCAGAAGACAAGCAATTGTACTCAACCTTTGCACCAAACCCTAACAACTGCAAATAAGCTTAGTGCCATTCAAAATACCACTCACAGTATAATCTTTCAAAATGCCCTATCTCACTAAGTTTACTGCTTCTGTTAAAAATGACAGTTGGCCGGGCTCGGTGGCTCAGCCTGTAATCCCAGCACTTTGGGAGGCCGAGGCGAGTGGATTGCCTGAGCCTGGAGGTTCGAGACTCGCCCGGGCAACTTGGCGAGACCTTGTCTCTACAATAAATCAAAAACTAGCCGGGCGTGGTAGCGAGTGCCTGTAGTTCCAGCTACTTGAAGGCTGAGGCAGAAGGATTGCCAGAGCCCAGCAGGTTGAGGCTGCGGTGGCCGGAGCATGCCATTGCACCTCCAGTATGGGCGACAGATTGAGACTCCAACTCAAAAAAAAAAAAAAAAAAAATGACAGTTGGGTGGAGTTGACCAATCTAGGGGCTCTGACTACTCCAGGCCCAGACTGGCCATCTTTTGACTGTGGTATTAATATCTCATAAAGCTTTTAACCCATTCACTGAATAAATGGCCCCAAAATAAATAAACAAATTAAACAAACATGACACAGTTGGGGCAGGAAGAGGTGACTCAAGTCTGTAATCTCAGCATTTTTGGAGGCCAAGGTGAGAGGACTGCCTGAGACCACGGGTTCGAGAACAGCCTGGACAACTGGGTGAGATCTCATCTCTACAATAAATCAAAAAAATTAGCCGGGCATGGTAGTAAGCATCTGTAGTTCTGGCTACTTGAAAGGCTGACGCAGAAGGATCACCTGAGCCCAGCAGGTCGACACTGAGGTGGCTGTGAGTGTGCCACTGCACACTCCAGCCTGGGTGACGAAGTGAGACTCCAAATCAAAAAAAAAAAAAAAAAAACACAGCTGGCGAGGCACAGTGGTGCAGGTCAACACTTTGGAAGGCTGAGGTGAGAGGCTTGCTTGAGCCCAGGAGCTCAAGACCACCCTAGTCAACACAGTTAGGTCGCATCTCTACAAATAAAGAAATTAGTCAGCTGGGCTCAGTGGCTCAGCCTGTAATCCAGCGCCTTTGGGAGGCTGAGGTGAGTGGATTGCCTGAGCCCACGGGTTCGAGACCCGCCTGGGCAGCGAGACCTCATCTCTACAATTAATCAAAAAATCAGCCGGGTGTGGTAGCGCATGCCTGTAGTTCCAGCTACTCGGAAGGCTGAGGCGGAAGGATCACCGGAGCTCAGCAGGTCGAGGCTGCGGTGGCCGGGAGCAGCCACTGCACTCCAGGCTGGGCGACAGAGTGAGACTCCAACTCAAAAAAAAAAAAAAAAAGAAAAGAAATTAGTCAAGCATGGTGGCATGCGCCAATAGTCCCAGCTACTGAGGAGGGGAAGGAGGACTGCCTGAGCCCAGGAGTTTGAGGCTGTGTCAAGCCATGACTGAGCCACTGCACTCCAGTCTGGGCAACAGTGAGACCTCGACTCAAGGTAAAAAAAAAAAAGATAGGCTCATACTTTAGCTTTAAATGAAAGAAAAGGGCCTTTAATTGCTTAGATAATGGATGTAGTTTTAACAGAGGTAGATAAAATGATTGTGATAAGTCATCAAAAAGAAAAAA
The DNA here is from genome assembly GCA_027257055.1 of Cephalopachus bancanus. Taxonomy (NCBI): domain Eukaryota; kingdom Metazoa; phylum Chordata; class Mammalia; order Primates; family Tarsiidae; genus Cephalopachus; species Cephalopachus bancanus. The sequence goes on from JAPVLO010000179.1 coordinate 298,603, forward strand.
AAACCCAGCAGATTACGATAATCACTGCTTCTGCAATATAAGCCTATGACCTTAAAACTCTGCCAAAACTCTTTATGCAGTCACAGTGGAGTGAAAGCAGTACCCTACAAGAGAGCAATGCTAAAGGAAGTAATAAGGTATCGCTAACTCACATACCACCCCATTCTCATCCTGACCCAACAATATGGTAGGTAATCAAACACTGCTTCAATTATAGCCTAAAACTCCCACTTCTATAACTTCATAGCAGGATCAAACTGTAGGGCATTCAAAGATAAATACACGCTAAACTAGTTTAATGTAGTAGTGTATGTCATTGGTAGCTCTCCTGACCAGCACAATTTAGCATCATAAACTGTTTCTCTGTCAAAGTATGTTGATGAGCATAAGAAGAAATATGGCAATGAGGAACCAGAGTAAATTCACTGTATTCTAACAGCTGTAAGAAAGTGATATGAAAAGGCTGGCACTCTGAAAACTCCAACGCCAGTGGAAAAGAGTAAGTGCATATTTAGTCTTATTTTTTAAATAAAACTATTTCCTGACTTGCAACCACAGAAATATTTTTGAATTGGGGGGAAAAGGCAAATCTCATTGATTTGTATTTGTTTAATACAAATATTAAACAGCTTTATCTACTAAAGAAAATATACTACAAAGATGCCTAAAAAAGAAATTTAGGGCTATTTAAGAATGTAAGAAAAAAACTAAACCTAAATGTCCAAGTTAGTGAGTGGAGTGATTAGTCTTTTTGTCAGACCTATTTCAACACCTAAAACTCACAGATGCCTTACTCTAAACACATATTCACCAAAAAACCTACATTACAACTTCAAAATATTCACAGAACCGCTTCCTAATTATGGATCCTTGTTTTACGTAATTATTTCCTCCTGCTAGATTTCAGGCTGCACACAAGCAGAGAATAGTGTTCAGATATGTGCTTAGCATTAGGACCTAAAACCTCAAAACCTAGGAGCCTTTCCAATGATCACCTTGTCTCCTATTTAAATTCCATACAGCTTATAGAATTATTTCCTACAAAAAATTAAAGATTATCCTCTTATTTTATGTTTATATTTTGTTCCGAGTGTGAACTCTTAAGAAGATAGACTATAATACTGTCTTTGCTTATATTTCCCAAACGCTTGCCTCACCAATGCTAAATGCAGTACTGTGCATAATGACTTTCCTTTAAAAATTGTTAACTATGTAAGTCTTTAAAACTTTACTATATATGGAGCTGGGTATGGTGGCTCGTGCTTGTAATCCCAGCTACATGGGGAGGTTGAGATGTGAGGATTCCCTGAGCCCAGAAATTTGAGGCTGCAGTGAGCTATGATCACAACACTGTTCAAGCCTAAGCAACAGGGTAAAACCCTGCCTCTTTAAAAACAAACAACAAAAAAACACACCAACAAAAAACTTCATCATATTCATAATACATGTTCACTGTGGTAAAACTGGAAAATTCAGAAATGAGATAAATTCCAATTACTTTCAAATTCAATAACATCACATTTTGAGGCTGAAAACTTCAGGACAACCTTTCACTCCTTGTAAAAAATTCATAGTACAAATTACATATTTTCTCCCTAAAGGATCTAAGTTGACTTATTTTATCCTTTTTTTCTATTAGTATCTTTTTTTTTTTTTTTTTTTGAGTTGGAGTCTCACTCTATTGCTCAGGCTGGAGTGCGGTGGCACACTGATGGCTACCCCAGCATCGACCTGCTGGGATCAGGTGATCCTTCTGCCTCAGGCTTCCAAGAAGCCGAAACTACAGGTGTGCACTACCACGCTGGCTAATTTTTTTTTTTTTTTTAATTTATTCTAAAGACAAGGTCTCGCCAATTTGCCCAGGCTGGTCTAGAACCCACAAGCTCAGGTAATCCACTTGCCTTGGCCTCCCAAAGTGCTGGGATTACAGGCTGGACCACCAAGTCTAGCCAATATCATCATTTTTGATGGTACAGTTTTGAAAGAAAGCAATACAGTCACTATCACTTACTAGATACATGTAACTTTAAATTATTTAACTTCCAGCTCATCTGCAAGATGGAAATAAAATAAACTTCACACCGGGCTTGGTGGCTCAGCCTGTAATCCCGCGCCTTTGGGAGGCTGAGGTGAGTGGATTGCCTGAGCCCGCGGGTTCGAGACCTGCCTGAGAAGCGAGACCTCACCTCTACAATAAATAAAAAAATCAGCCGGGCGTGGTCGCACATGCCTGTAATTCCAGCTACTCAGAAGGCTGAGGCAGAAGGATCTCCGGAGCCCAGCAGGTCGAGGCTGCAGTGGCCGGAAGCGGCCACTGCACTCCAGTCTGGGCGACAGAGTGAGACTCCAACTAAAAAAAAATTAAAATAAAAAAAATAAAATAAACTTCACAAGGTCATTGCAAGTAGTCAACGAAAAGTTATGTGAAGATTCTATTATCAACTATAGAATACTTGTAATTTTGCCTCTACCAGTTTATCAGCCCTTCATAATGAATGACTCAAGTGTGAGACTACATGCCTCCCCCCCTCAATGCTCAAAGGAGTCTCACTATCTTTGCTACTCTCACTCTAACATACAAAAACTAAGTAGGGGAAATTCTTAGACTAGGGACATGAACAGAATAAAACAGCTTAAAGAGTTATCAACCCAATAAGGTATTAGTACTTTGGAGAGGAACCGTTTCTTTGGTGCTATACAAGTTCAGATTCAAAAGATAAATGATAGCTCAGAAAAAAATGTTTGCAACATATAACAAACGATTAATATATAAAGATTATGCATAAAGAGGCTGGAGCATTACTAACCTTTTTATTACATAGTTTTAATGTAACAACAGCATATATTAATTTTGTAATGTAAAAACCCAAATAAAAATGTTCAAATATTATTTGTTTAAATTCCTAATTGCTCCTTCTAGAAGTTTTAAGAAACAGAAAAATGCAAATGATTATTTTCTCATGTATTAGTTAATGATCCTAATTCCTATAGCTAGAATCAAATACTTTCATACAACAATGAAAGAGAAAAGCCTTAAAGTGTAAGATGAAAGTGATAATATAATTTGATTTTGGGGGGGACATCTCACTCTGTTGCCCAGGATGGAGAGCAGTGGCATAATCACAGCTCACTGCAGTCTCGATCTCCCGGACTCAGGCAATCCTCCTGCTTCAGCCTCCCAAGTAATTTGAACTACAGGTGTGTGTCACCACACCCAGCTAATTTTTTGATTTGTTGTCGTTGTTTTTCTATTTTGTAGATACAAAATATTGTTCAGGCTGGTCTGGAACTCCTGTGTTCAAGGAATCCTGACACTTCAGCCTCCCCAAGTGCTGGAATTACAGGTGTGAGCGACCATGCCTAGCATAATTTAAATTTAATAAAACAAATATAAGTATATAGCAGTGATTATGTAAGTATCAATTTATCTTGACTACGGTTTGCAAAGCAAGAGAGCACTAACTCCTGAAGGAAGAGGAGGAGCCTTGAAGGGGGAAAAAGGACAAAAGAAAGGAAGAAGGAGTGAGCCAATTTGCTGTCAACCATTCCTGTTTACTTTCAACAACATGACGACAAATGGAAACATGATAAAGAGGTGTTTTGTTTTGTTTTTTTAATCCTGTTCAAATGCAGCTTAAGGAGAATACTCTTCTTCATTCCTGAGATATTTTTACAAATCCTGGAAGACAAGGATAATTTCTGAAGGGTGAATAATCACTGCTGGGTGATCACCTCAACTATAAATAAATGAATGAATTGGGTTGATCTCAGAGAAAAAATTCCTCAAAGTAATAGACTTACAATCATATAACACAAATTTCAAGTTGGTTTTTGAGTAGTAAGATCTACGGTTGGACATATTCTGGTGGGAACTTTTCAAGTGTTTCCTTAATTAAATATGTAAGATATCTACTTCATATATTAAAGTAACATATATTAAAGTATCTAATAGTACCTAGCACACCGAAACTCAATATAAGTTTTTTCCTTGATTGCCAAGTAATTTCCAAATAGCAAGAATTAAACTCTGGCAGTAAAGATTTATTTTAACTCAGAGGTTGCTAGACTTTAGTACAGAACACTGGAATACAAGCCAAGGTTTTATTCCTAGTTACCATATTCTTGTGCAAATTATGGTAGGAAACATTCTGCAAAAATTTTTTTTTTATCAAATTGTCTTTAATATCATTAACCATTACTACTAATTAGAAACGTTGTATAAAGAATATTTTAAATGTTTACTTCTACCCTACTTTGTTTCCGAAGAGTTAAACAGAATAGAAAGGCAAATGTGTACAACATGAACTTGGTGAGAGAAAGTAAAAGTCCTTCTTTTTCCTTTAGGTTTGCTAATGCTTCTCTTTCATAAGTGAATTTCAAAGGAGTCTAGCATTATTTCAGATAATTTTAAACTGGATCCAAGACATGACTCAAAAGCATCAGATTAGTTGACAATCCTTGCTGTGCCTCACAGAGCTGACAAAATCAAGAGAATGGGATGTAAAATGTACATTGTGAACTGCAAAGCAGTATGCTTTTTAAGGTACTACCTTTCTTTTAACTTGAATCAATATAGGTATTTCTTGGCAGAAAAGAAATCCACACATGTTTTTTGTTCTCTGTTAAAGTCAGAACACACAAAACTCCTATGAAGGAGGAACAATCTGAAATCTCATAAATTAGAGACCTCTTACAAAACTCTTTCCTATTGTTACAATAAAAAACCTACAGCAGGCATGGTGGCTCCTGCCTGTAACAAAGAAACAGATCCAGCAATAGGAAATTTGAGTTTGAGCAGGTAAGAAAACAGCATCTAAGACTAGGTTTTCTAAGATTAGTAAGACTCTACAAAATTTTAAGAATCCCAGCTGTAATCCCAGCTACTCAGGAGGATGCAGTGGGAGAATTGCTTAAGGTCAGGAGTTCAAGACCAGCCTGGGCAACACAGCAAGATCTCATTGCTAAAAACAAAACCAAACAAAAAACTATATAATAAAAAGGCTAACATTCTCCAACCTCCCTATGCATAATTTTACACATTAATCTTCTATGTATTACATGTTACAATAAGATAATTAAAAGCAGTAGCTAAAAATGTATTTAATGTTAATTGTTATTTTCTCAAATTGTGGCGCACTGATAACCAGAAAGATAAACTACTACATATTTTGAAACAATTTTAGTGCAATAAACAGTGCTAAGAAATTGGCCAAAGAAGTCACATTTTAAATTTTTAGAATTTGTAAAGCCAAAAAAAAAAAAAAAAAAAAACAGACTTCCACCCTATGACTTTCAGCTTCATAATGTACCTCCTTTATTTATCTCAATTTGGAAGCATTTTCATGTTTAAACTTAATTTTCTAAAGATTTATGTTTAAGTTTAAGTTTCTTAGAATTTTGGAATCTCACTAATCAGAAAACCTAATCTTGCATGCTATTTTCTAATGTGGTCAAACTCAAATTTCCTATTGCCCGATCTATTCCTCTACTATACTCCTAAATGAGTTTATGTTGAATTATTTTTTTCTTTACTCAGTGTGATTAAAGTATGTCTTCTTTAAAATAATGACATCAGTATCAACATGGAATTTGTTAGAATAACCTCGTATAACAACCATAGTCCTGTAGCTAGTGAGAATAATTTGCTTCTGACAACTAATATAAAAACAACATCACAGCAATAAAATAATTAAAAGCAGTATTTCATTTAAAAAGCAGCATCTCATTTTAAAAGTTTGCTGGCCTATCTGCTATAATTCCCATAAGGTATATATATTTTTTTCTTTTTTGACCAACCAGTGGAAGGTAAAATAGCTAGCTGACCCCCAAACATTTTTCATGAAGTATGAAATTTCTAAAAAACTACCTTAAAACTTTTCAAAACCAGCAAGACACTCTTAATTAGAGACAGAGCACAGAGAAATGGTTAAGAAAGGAGACAATGAAACATTACTTATTTAGTTATTTAAGTATCAACACATCACATAACTGTGCACAGCCTCAGTTACCTCCGCCATGTTAGAATAATAGTACCTGTTTTACAAGGTTGTTATGAAAATTATCGGAAATATTTCGCTTAAAACAGAGACTTGGGTAACCCCCTCAGGTCCCCTCCCACTGTGGAAGCTTCTCTGTCCTCTCAATAAACCTTGCTTTCTTAAAAAACAAAAAAGAGCGACTTGCATATTTTACATGCTTAACAAATATTATCTATTATTATCATCATTACCTTTGTTTTCAAGACTATAAATGCTCTGAAAAACCTATGTAGTACTGAAATTTTTTTTTTCTTTTTGAGTCAGGGTTTCACTCTGTTGCCCAGGCTGGGGTGCAATGGCACAATCACAGCTCACTGCAGCCTCAAATTCTTGGGCTCAAGCAATTCTTCCACCTCAGTCTCTCAAGTAGCTGAGACTACAGACATATGCCACTATGCCTGGCTAATTTTTTTTTTGTAGAGACAAGGTCTTGCTATGTTGCTCAGGCTGGTCTCAAACGCCTGGGTTCAAGTCATCCTCCTGCCTCGGCCTCCCAAAGTGCTCGCACCGAGCCAATGCATCAGGAAGTCCTGCAATATTGACATGTTGGTTTCTAGTATTATCAACTTAAAGCACTAAAAGAAAAAGGTTTTAAACTTATCAGCAAAAGCAAAAAAAAAACCTGTTTAAAAATACTCTAAATTTTTTAATTTACTAGATGATCCTTAACAAGATTTACTTAAAGCTGAGTTCACAAAAGAAATTATCTCCTGTAATTGCCATATCTGCAAACCAGCAAGAGACAAATTTACATTGCTACTAAGATACTTTCACTATTACTTTTAAAAGCTGTCAAAGAAACAGATTACGCATGCATGAGTATATACAAGTATGTTTTCAAATGCTAGGTGAAAAAATTTCATATTCTTCAGGGGAAGTCAGGCTCTGACAACTGCAATATTTAAAATGTTCATAAGCGGCTTTACTAAGATTAGAACTAAGTGGGGATTAGAAAATGTATGCACAGGGAATTATAATCTTTAAATAAGGTGCTGAAACAATAAAGCTAGAGTTAAGCAAAAAACCTATGAATCTAAACACCTTGTTACACTTTAAGAATTATATTTTCCTTAAAAACAATATCGCCATTTTTATCTGTGTAAAAGCTTATAGTATACAATGTGTTTTCGATAAAGTATTCTCATATGTTCCACCCAACAACACTGTGAATTATTATGTGGGAAAAAAACTTTTGTATATTAAGAAGGCAAGGTTCTAAAAGTTAATGTGATATGTCAAAAACTACTGCTAGAATGTGAAAAACAATGAATTTAAACCTGGGCCTTCTTACTTATATTTCAATGTTCTTTCCACAACTCCATAAAGCTACTTCTAAAGAGGCAAACTAGCATCTCCACAGGAAAAAACCTCTAGGCTAAACCACAGACTGCTTTAAACCAGCTGCAGACTAACTGTAAGTCATTTCACCATACCAGGCCTTTATTGTCTCATCTGTCAAATGAGGTAAACAGATTAGAAAATTAGAAGTCCCTTCCAATTCTAAGGATAAATCTCCAATGCTGTAACCTGCACAGAGTACAAGATTTTTTACAAATACACGATACTGTTAGCAACAGATTCCAAGTCAGAAAGCTGTGGCAATAGCTCTTAATCAATTTACTGCAGTTTTTAAACAAATTATTCACATCTATCTGATATGTTACTTCAAAATTATTACATTTATATACAGAAAGCAATCGCAACCTCTTGTGAACTATGATGGAAATGACTAATTTCACTAACCATTCTCTTTCAGACTGCAATAAAGCTCTTAAAACAAACAGTTTAAGAAAAATTTAACTACAGGTCAGCTAATATCAAGAAATTGAAATAATATTTTCACAACTATTTTTCATATTTTTTAAAATAAAAATCTCGTTTCCAAATATCCCAAATAACTACCATTTTTCCGATCTACTTCAAAAGAATCAGTCATATTTTTCAACTTCTGTAGGGAAAAAAGTAACATCGACATCTTGATAAAAACATCTTTCGTTAACTTACTTCATTCCACTGGTTGGATACTCGTCTCCAAATTAAATTCACGTTTTTCTTAGATATTAAAGAACCAATATCAGACACTGCACAATGTATTTTCAGCTAGTAAGTTCTTTCCTGGTCTGAATATTTTTGCTCTTTATTCTTCCTCAAACATTCTTCACTTTATTCCTCATTTATTCCAAACATTATTCACCCAGTGATTTTTCACTTTCTCAGTTCTGCGTAGTTTATAAAATTACTCCAATAACTAGTAATTCTTAACAACTACTATGAAAACTGTAAAGAAACTATAAGACGTTAAAGGTATGTCCTACATGATTACACAACACCCTGGTTTTCCTTAATTTTAACACCTTGCCTATCTTTAAAATAGAACACATAACTCGAAATAGTTAAGCTTGACCTTAGCCAAGCTGTCCTGTAGAGTTCTGGAAATTTATTCAGTGCTTGTGTCAACTATAGAAGATCCTGAAGTAGTAAAACATCTCTTCCCTTGTCTATAACCTCCTAGGGGAAACGTTTCCAACCTTTAAGTGTTTCTGCTTTTAACTAAAATTAAGATTTTTCTCAACAAGATTAGTTAAAATAACGACATCTTATACAGCCGACACTATCTAAATTTGCTTTTAAGTCACTTGGCGCCAACAGAACATATGTGCTGCCAGTTCTGAGCTAATCTCCAGGAAGGCCTTTGTATAAGGATTGAAGAAACCGAAACAACCAGTGCCCAAGATTTGTTAACAGCCTACTTGAGCGTACGTTTTTAACAGTTAATTTACTTTAAAACGGCTATTCCATACTTAGACTTCCTTTATCATTGGCACAAGCTATCCTAAAATAAAGGAATACAAGACTGAGAACACAGGTCCACTTCAACTTCGGATTCCAAAGCGAGTCGGACCCCTGGATCTGCAACACATGCGTTCGCAGCGCAGCCACGGGCGGCCGGCGGAAATGACAATCCCGGTGACTACGCTGCTTTCAATGTTTCCTAAGTTTCAACTGGCGCAATACTGTTTACTTCCCATCCGAAGCCGCTTCCCGCTGTTATGGTTAAAACAGCTGTCAGCTGGGCCTCGGTAACCTCTTTGTACAGCCGTTCGCTCCACGCTTTGGGATCCTCGGGGACGCGTCATCCCACATCACTCCTCGAAACCAGACCGGAGAGCCCAGCGTGCTCCGAGGGACCGGGAACGCCACCCCGGCGGGTCCTCGAAAGCGACGGCGAGCACCGGCTGCCGAAGGCGGCACGGTCCGCTCACGCCGGCACCGGAGACACCCCCGCGGCGCGGCCGCTCGCCTTCCTCCCGACGCTCCCGCGGCGGCACGTCCCCGCCTCGCTTCCATCCACCTCGCCGGGCCCCGCTACCTCCGGCGCCCCGCGGCCCAGTCTCCGGCGCCGGCGGCGGGAACGCGGCGGGCTGGGCGCGCCCCCGCCCCCGCCCCGTCCGGCCGCTGCACGCCGGCGGCGCCCTCTCGGGCCGCGCACACTCGCACGCACACGCTCCTCCGGCCCCGCCATGTTCCGGGAGGCGGCGGCGGTGGAGCCCCAGCCCCGCGAGCCGCGGTGAGGGGCGCCCGCGCCCAGCTCCGCCGCTCGCGGCCCTCCCGGGTGCCCGCCCCGCCCCTCACGGCGCCCCCGCCCAGCTGGCGGCGCCCACCTGCGTCGAGGCTCCTCGGGACGCCGGGAGGGGCGGCGGCGGCGGGCGGGGTCCCGGCGGACCCGCGCCGGGGGCCACCAACGGCCTGTCACCGTCAGGCGGGCGGCTGCTCCGGCCGGGCCGGGCCGGGCGGCGCGCGCGGGGCCGGGCGGGCCGGGCAGGGCGCGTCCCTTACCTTGCTCGGGGGAGGGGGAACCGGAGCAGCGCGGAACTGAGGGGTCTCCTCCCAGGCGCCGGGGACAGGCTCGAAACCGCGCCCCTCCTTCCTCCTCTCCTGTCGCCACGCCCCCCTCGCCCGCACGGACCCGAGGCGCGGCCGGCGCAGGAGGGTTTACGCCCTGGACGAGCGCCTTGGCGTGGCCGTCGCTGTCGTTGTCTCCGCCGCCGCTGCAACCGCCACCAACGCCGCCGGGGCCGGGCTTGAAAACATCTCCGGTCTCGGTCCGTCTCTCACCACAGCCTCCTCGCTCCCAGGACAGCGCCGCGCGGCGATTGGCTGCGGCTCGAGCACGTGACGCCCGCGTACACGTGACTCCCGCGGGCACGGGACGGGCGGCGTGACCGCCCCGCCCCCCGGCGCCCGCCCCTTTTGCGGCTCCGGAGAAGCGTCTCGAGCTGCTGGGCGGAGGAAGCAGAGCGTACCAAGTGGGAGACAGCGGAGGGGGGTGGGCCGCAGCTCCTCTTTCCTGCTTGCCCGCCTCCCCCCACCCGGGTGTCCGCACCTCCCCTCCGCCGTCACCCGCCCGAGAAGGAGGGGGGACCAAAGGCTGCGCGAAGAGGCGGTGCAGGCGTCGCTGCCGCTGCCGCCAAGCGGACTCTGCAATAGCTTTTTGCGGCGACCATGGCGGTGGCTGTGACTGGAAACTTCTGGAAATGGCGGCGGCGACGAAGAGGCCCACGTAAGGGTATTATCATCTTATCTTTGCAGGGGGCGCGTGTTCCGACCCAGGCGCAAGAGCGCCGCGATCGCAGCCTGAGGCCGCGGCGGTTCCTTCCCCCGAGGCTCGCGGCAGCCGACGGTCTCCCGCGGGCTGGGCGGGGGGGGCGGCGCGAGTGTCGGCGCCTGCGCCGCTCCAAGCCGCTGCACCTGCGCGTCTTGTCCTCCGAGCCCTCGCGGGTCCGGCCGGCCCGAGGCCCACCCCGAAAGCGCAGTAGCGGGCGCCTCCCCTGGGGTCTACAGGGTCCCAGTCGCCCCTTCCATTTTTTAGAGAGAAAATCGTGGTGCATGTCCCCACGTGTGGCACTATGGATTTAAGAGGGCCCGGGGAAACTGACCCGTCTCAGCCCAGGTCCGGGGCAAGAGTGTCGTGGGAAACTGAGTCTCGGCGTGGCTGCGGCATGTGCGCTGACAGTTCTGGACGCTGCCTTATTTACTTAGAGGCTCATCTGCGATAGCTGTATACACCTTAATTTAGCCACCCATCCTCAGCTGGAAACCATCTTCCGCCTTCTCGTGAACTGTGGCCTCCTAAACCACAGCGTCCGTTCATGACTTAATGCGCAGTTACAAATGTATGTCAGACTGTTTCTTTAGTCTTTATAAACTGAGGGTTCACGTGAATACAGCAGATGAGGCGACACTCACGTCCTAACAAATTACTACGTAAAGCATAATCCTGCATTGAAGACCAAGGGATTTTCCTTTCCTAGCTTCCTGATTTCTCCACCTATAAAATATAAGGTTCAACGATACAGTAAGAGAGCACCTTTGGCTAGAAGTAAAATAGTGTTAACGTTTTAGATATTCATGGCGTTAAACTGAGAAAGTTAAGAATTCTAGGGTGGGAAGCATTTCCATTGTATCTACCTTTTGGTGCCACTTGGAAAATTAGACATTGTTTAACCTTCTCCCAAGTAAAAAAAAAAAAATGTAAGATATACTTGAAAAAATATTTGTTTTTAGGCATCATAATTGCTAGTGAATACTGTCTCAAAAGCAAGGCCAAACAGTGACTTTGAGAAGTCCTGAAATAATTTAGTAAGTTTAGGTTTATTCATGCATTAAGGCTGGCTATTATTTTTTCCAACTTGCAAAACTAATGTACTATAGCTGATTTCTTTAACTGATGTTAATACACAAAAGGTTTTATCCTTTAAGCTGTAGCATCCATACAACTGAGGAATATTTTGCATGTCCACTGACCTTTCCAACTCATGGTTATACTTCGAATTTCTTCACCCGATTATTTTTTGTATACTTTCAGTGTCAAAATAACCAAGAATAGCGTCCAAGTATCCTTGGCTGTAGTTTGTACCTTTCCTTTTTTACTTCATTTTTAAATTCTTATTTTTCTTACAGAAAATGTTGCCTAGCTGGTATCAAACTCCTGAATTCAAGAGATCCTACCGCCCTGGCCTCTCAAAGTGCTGGGATTACAGGCTTGAGCCACAGCACTGGAATGCTTTTCTTTTTTAAAAATGATAATGCTAGCCGGGCTCGGTGGCTCAGCCTGTAATCCCGCACCTTTGGGAGCCCGCGGGTTCGAGATCCGCCTGGGCAGCGAGACCTCATCTCTACAATAAATCAAAAAAATCAGCCGGGCATGGTAGCACATGCCTGTAATTCCGGCTACTCGGAAGGCTGAGGCGGAAGGATCGCCGGAGCCCAGCAGGTAGAGGCTGCGGTGGCCGGAAGCGGCCACTGCACTCCAGTCTGGGCAACAGAGTGAGACTCCAACTCAAAAAAAAAAAAAAAAATGATAATGCTTCTAGAGACAACTACCTTATCCTCCTTATACTACGGTGTGCTTGAGATGTCACTAACTAGTTAGAAATAGAATAACAATTATGTGTTGTAAATGTAAAAATTCTTAAATGGAGTACTGAAATAAAGTTAATAGAAAGCTGGTAACTTAAAATTTGGCTGTGGCTAAAGATGGGAAAAGATATTTGAAATTTGACAGAATTTTTACTTCATAGTAACCTAATTTTTACTATAAAAATTAGCTGGTGTTGAATGAGTAACACTGGAGTAACTGTTAACCAGGTTATGTAATAATGTTTTCCATAGTTAGCCACAGATAGGCCAGGCATGGTGGCTCATGCCTATAATCCCAGCACTCTGAAAGGTCAAGCAAGGCAGGACTGCTTGAGCCCAGGAGTTTGAGACCAGCCTGGGCAACACAGCAAGACCGTGTGTCTACAAAAAATATTTAAAAATTCGCTGGGTGTAGTGTCTTGTATCTGTAGTCCCAGCTGCTCAGGAGGCTGAGGTGAAAGGATCGCCTGAGCCCAGGAGTTTGAGGCTGCCATGAGTTGTGATCATGCCACTACACTCCAGCCTGGATGACAGAGTGACTCTGACTTAAAAAAACAAAGTCACAGATAGCAGAAGAACGTAAAATGGTGCTATGTTGTTTTGGCATAATACTTATAGCTCAGTTGCTAAGGTTACCACCAAAATGTATGCAGAGCAGAATAAACAAATAACAAAAAAAAAGTTTATATAGATAAGTTCATATTTTATTTCTCCAGTACCATATTTACAGCTGAATATAAATTAAAGGCCTGCTTGTACACCAAAGCCAGGTCCCTTGGGTGGTTCAGTCAAAGAGGTAAGACCTCCAGCTGGCTCACAAGAGAAGCGTCCACTCCTGAAAAGAAAAGTAACATTAATGAGTAACATTTCTAAATCTTTACTCAAAAAAATTGTCTGTTGTCTGATCAAAACAGCCCAGCTAAGTAATTACTTCTCCCCAAGAACTAGCATGGATTATTGAATTCAAACATTTCAACTGCTGCAAGATTTTCTCCTTCTAAAGTCAAGTATTATGAAAAAAAAAAATAAAAACTCATCATAAATATTAAAAATATAAAACCAGCACTAATAATAGTTCCCATTTATTGAGCAGTGTATGTATTTATCTTTACAACAATGCACTGAGACAAGTGATGCTGGCTTTATCTTCTAGATATGGAAATCAAGGTTTAGGGTATTCGGCATCTATCCAAGGATCAGAGCAAAGAATTATGGCAAAAATAACCCAGCCCCAGTGGACTTTTTTTAAACCATGTTTTAATAAACTAGGGTACTGCACTTATTTTTATAGTCAAATTTTATTTAAACTGAGATCCATTTGTCACAATGAATAGAAGGAACGTACGCTTGTACACAGTATTTGGAAGTAAACAGAAACTAGATTCCTTGAGAAATAGAGGATTTGGGAGGATGTCCCTTAGAAGCAATGACATTCAATCTATTTGCATTTATGTTTCTTTAAAGCTATATTAGTAGTAGTAATTTTCTGAAAAAATGTTCCACACCAGGATGGCCACTGCCACAGAGAAGAAAAACAAGAACAGCTCCTGATGGAAGATTTATGAACAGAGGCAGAGGCAGTACAGAAGTAGAAGAACCTGTCTGTGTTTTTTTTTTCCCCAACCCCACACATACTTTCCCAGTTAATTGCTCACCTCTGCCCTGTCTGACCTCTGTTGCTAGAGCTCAGTTCAGCACCCACTCCGTATCACCTCACCCCTCCCCCACTATTCCCTGGTTTTGCTAATTTATTTTGTTTCTGCTACAGATTTTAGCTAAAGAACTTGTTCAATTTATATCTTTACAACTTCCTCTAGCTTTGCCCTTCACATTCTATCCACCCTACAGTGATGATATATATGTCTGTTCCTTAGAGCCGTGGGAAATCATTTTTTATTGAGGTGACAGGAAAATGATACCACATAATCACATATAAATCTTCCAAGTTATCACAGTATGTATCAAAGCAATATCTTTTACTACCTATTAGTAATATGAAAGCAGGTTTAGAAGTTATTTTCAGTGCTTTAAATTCACTGAAAATAAGTACAATCTCAGCACACATCTATTTACTAACGTCAAAATTAAGAAAGAATACAGCTGAGCCTTGAACAACATGGGTTTGAACTGCACAAGTCCACTTATATACATAGATTTTCTTCTGCCTTGGTACGCCTGAGATAGGCCTAACCCCTCTTCTTCCTCCTCAGCCTACTGAACATGAAGATGAAGATGGAAACCTTTATGATAATCCATTTTCATTGAATGAACAGTAAATATATTTTCTCTGCCTTATGATTTTCTTGGTAACATTTTCTTTTCTCTAGCTTGCTTCATTGTAATATAGTATATACTATCTATAACATACAAATATGTGCTAATCAACTTTGTTATTGACAAGGCTACTGGTCAACAGTAGACTATTAGTAAAGTTTTTGGGAAGATAAAAGTTTTACACAGATCTTCAACTGTATGAGGAATCAGTGCCCCAATCCCCATGTTGTTGAAACATCAGCTATATTACCTTACCACTGGTTTAATATTTTCTTTTTAAAGTAATTTACCAGAAACAATTTTAAAAAGCAGTTTTCAACCTAATAGAGATGTCAATCTTTTATTAATTTTGGCCACGGTAGACCTCATGGTGGTACTCAGAAATCATTTACTATAGAACAAGTTTTAATTTATCTTAGTTTTTCATTACTCAAACTACCAGCACCTCTTTCAATTAGCTGGAGCTTGATTATAAAAATAGCAGTAAAAAACAATTCGTTTTAATTAATATACGGAATAACTGTAACTGTATTATGATTATTGCTATCTCAGTCTCTTTCATTATCCTATATATCCAAGATATTAACTTGGGAAAATAAAGTGAAAAGTTGTTTTCATATGCTGATAAAACATTCTAGTATTACCATGTCCAAATACAAGCTTTATACACCATTGGTGGATATCCTGCAATTATTGAAAAGTAAGTAGATTTATGTCTGCTTTTAAAATAACAGTGATAAGTAGAAAATAAAAACAGATTCAGACACCAATAATTCTAAAATCTTTCACTCAAATATGTCAAGAAAATCCCAGTGAAGAACTGTTTATAATGATGAGCAATCTGCCTATTATTATCAGATATTGAAAGTGTTAACTGTAGTACCTAGTTCCTGTTTATTACTATTAAAATACGTTATAGTATTTTCCTATATTAAAAACAAATTCTAATTTCACCCCTGATAATTTCATTCAGACTCAAGACTTTAAAAACTACCTTTCATAACTGATGAATCCCCAAATTTTATTTCTAGCCCTAATCTATTTTCCAGGTTCATACCTGCCTCTCAGTATTCTGTAATATTTCAAATTTACCATGTCTAAAACAAAAGTGACTTTTCTTATCCCAAATCTTCTCCATTTTAGTTCAAGGGACCATGAAAATGCCCAAGCCAAAAAGGTAGAAATCGCTCATAATTTCTCAGCCCTACACATCCACCAAATTCTAAACTATTCTCCATATAGCAACTAGGACAATATTTTTAACAAGACTGCTCATATCATTCCCTACTGAAAACACTCCAACAACAGCTTTTTATTATATTTAGGATTCACAACCCAGATTACTTATCTGGCCCCTATCTCCCTCTCTGACCTGTTCTACCACTTTCTTTGCCCATCACCTCACTGCAATCACACTGTTCTTACTTTGCCTCCAAGACCTGGATATGTCCCCTTTACCATCCCTAGACTGTTATTCCTCCAGATCTTTATATGTTTCCCTATAGCTCAACATCCAGGTCATGGCTCATATGTTACCACCTCCGACAGCCCTCTCCCAACAAAATTTACTACCAATTATTCTCTAACCCCTAACGCTATTTCATTTTATTTTGTAGCATTTTATCACTCAGGTACACATTATTTGTCTCTATCACTAGAATACACAAGATATATGAGAAATTTATTAATAACCTAAATTAGTGCCTGGCACACAGCAGGCTCAAAAATGTGAAATAAATGAATATTAAGTAAGTCATGTAATATGATGTAATAAAGTAACATCTATGTTTATTAGTATGGCAGGAGAGTAATGCTGGATTATTGTCGTAATTCATAAATCACAGAGTTCACGAGAAGCAGAAAATTCTAACCAACAAAATCATGACTACAAAATTAAACATCAAATCAGAAGGGAGCCATCTAAAGAACCCAAATGGATTTCACAAGAAAATCTGCACTTGGAATATTTTTTAAAGTACCCAAAAGGTGAAATAAGCTATGCGTTTAAGTACAAACATAAAAATAGAATAAACTTACTTAAAAACATCTGGCCGGGCTCGGTGGCTCAACCTGTAATCCCGCGCCTTTGGGAGGCTGAGGTGAGTGGAATGCCTGAGCCCGTGGGTTCGAGACCCGCCTGGGCAACTTGGCGAGACCTCATCTCTACAATAAATCAAAATGAGCCGGGTGTGGTAACGCGCACCTGTATAGTTCCAGCTACTTGGAAGGCTGAGGCGGAAGGATCGCCGGAGCCCAGCAGGTCGAGGCTGCGGTGGCCGGGAGCGGCCACTGCACTCCAGTCTGGGCGACAGAGTGAGACTCCGACTCAAAAAAAAAAAAAAAAAAAAATCTGAATCCTAAAAAGGAGCTGAAGCTTGTGGAAATACTATGAAAAATTGACTATTAGGGGAGATTTTATATTTGAAGCAAGAGTAAGAGATAGGACCACTGGCTAAGAACAGTCCTGTAATACTAAATGACAAAAGATTTCATTTCTCCAGACTTCATAAAGGAGAATGATTTCTCACAAGGGAAATATTTTACCTCCTAAAAAAAGTAAATGTAACCAAGAAACTGAGGCACTTGGAACAGAATGCCAAAATTCTTAAGCAAATTCAATTCTATAGGCTCAGGGAGTTGAAGGTAGTATGCATTTCCTAGAAAAGAAAGTAATAGTCAGCAGAAGTCTGCTAGCGTTTACTAAGTTATCCTGAATTGGCCTCATTTTTTCATTAAATAGTCTACCAAAACAATGGGTGAGTACTTCAAGAAGAGCAAACTATAGAACCACTCATACTTTCTGACTTAGTAATTCAACTTCAGGGAGCTGTTATTTTAAAAAAAAAAAAAAAAATATATATATATATATATATATATAAAGCAGGGAAAAAAGAGCACATTATAACTCTTATTAATCACAGGCTGTGATTAGTTTAAGCTCAGATTAAAGTCATTAGCCAATTTGAAACCCCAGAGCAGAGAGACCAAACTATGTCATATAAGGAAAAATAATGAAAGCACTGTGGATATTTAGTCTGAGAGAAAAATGAAGAGAAGATAAGATAGTTATTTCAAGTGACTGAAGTGACTTGGAACAGGTATTACATTTGTGTTGATTCAAAGAGCAGAAATCGATCTTTAGGTGGAAATTAGAAAGAGCAGTCTTTGGATCCATCTTCTAGCGTATAAACTTTTAAATAATGGAATACTTTCTATTTGTAGCAAATTTTCCTTCTCTATAAATATTCAGGTAGATATCAGGTAGATCTCATATCTGATATGGCTTTAGAAAAAAAAATTATTACTTTAGATGACAGTTTGCTTTAGCTAGTACTATCCAAAGCACCTGCTGGTTCCTAACCTAGGGCATAAAATCTTAAAAATTGAGTTTATGTGACAAATTAATTCAGATAAGCAATTAAAACTCATTATATACAAATAAAAGCATACTTTGGTCCAGGTTTTGGAATCTTGCCAGCCTTGAGCTCATCAATAATTTCTTCAATATCCTTAGGTGTCAGATCCTCCTAGAAAAAAAATTACAAGTCATATTGAAATTACTTTCTACAGCTGAAATCTATAAATCCCTAGTACCAGTTATTTTATTGTCTGTCTCAGCTCACAAGACAGTTACAAGGTATCAACAACCGAATAACTTATATACAGTATATACTGCTAAATATAATATGCAACAAATGCTGTAGCTAGAGGCTATACTAGTGTTTTGAAGTGAAACACATTTGGATTTGAGTCCTGGCTCATCATTTACGAGCTATTAATCTTGGACAAATTACTCAGGCTTCCCTAATTTGCTTATTTGTAAACCTACTTCAGCATGTTTTTGAGGATTAAATAAGACAATATATAAAGTAGAACTATGCCAGGGCATATGCTCAATAAATGCTATATCCTTGATGAGGTACAAAGAGAATTAGCACAAGTGGTTGTAGTAATGTAAATAAATGTCTAATAACTATCCCTAGTCTAAAAATCCAACTACTAACTGAAAGTATCTCTATCTCTTGAACAAATCTATCCACAGGCTACTATATTTAGATTTACAATGCCTCATACAAAGCCTTAACTGTCTAATTCCTATTTAAAACAAATAAATAAACACTCAGAGCCAAAAACTCAAAAGAAAAACCCAGAGTCAAGTAACACCAAGCAAACTTGGCTTCAAGGTTTCAAAGCCTATAAGGGTATGGGATAAAGCCCCTGGCCAGCAAAATACTGCCTAACAAGAGACCATCTAAACCACACAAAGTTAAGATTCTAAAAAGTTATACTTTCAATATAAGAATAAATTGTCCCTCAAAGAAAACTGCTAGTCTAGCACCTTTCATATTGGGTGGCAGGATAGGACTATGGTATAGGAGAGGGACTTCTTCCAGAGGCCAGTAGTACTCCAGGAGCAAGAGAGAAGCACCCACCCCCCCACCTTTTTTTGTTTGTTTGCTTGGGGTTTTTTTGTTTGTTTGTTTGTTTTGAGTTGGAGTCTCACTCTGTCACCCAGACTGAAGTGCAGTGGCTGCTCCCAGCCACCGCAGCCTTGACCTGCTGGGCTCCGGTGATCCTTCTGCCTCAGCCTTCCAAGTAGCTGGAACTACAGGCGCGCACTACCACACCCGGCTAGTTTTTTGATTTATTATAGGCAATTCACTCACCTCATTTGTTTGTTTTTTGAGTTGGGAGTCTCACTCTGTCGCCCAGGCTGCAGTGCGGTGGCACGCTCATGGCCACCCCAGCGTAAACCTGCTGGGCTCAGGCGATCCATCTCAGCCTGCAAGGTAGCAGGAACTACAGGTGTGTGCTACCACACCCGACTAATTTTTTTAGCAAATCCCCTCTTTAAAAAAGTCAACCTTCAATGCAGTCCTCAAAGAATTCCTATACATGAATTTCTAAGAAATATGAGCTAATGAGATACCTTGAGTGAAAACCATGGTATAATTCCAGTAGGAAGCAATTTTTAAATAATTAGAAAACTCCATGCATTTGGTATTAAGAACACTTTTTTAAAAATGTACAGGTCAAAGAAGAAAACAAAATGCATAACTTAAAAAAAAAAATCGGGCCAGGTGCAGTGGCTCAAACCTGTAATTCCAGCACTTTGGGAGGCCGAGGTGAGGGAATAGCCTGAACCCATGGGTTCCAGAACAGCCTGGGCAACTTGATGAGACCTCATCTCTACAATAAATTAAAAATTAAAAAAAAATTAGTTGGGCATGGTAGCGCACGCCTGTAGGTCTGGCTACCTGGAAGGCTGAGGCAGAAGGATCACCTGAGCCCAGCAGGCTGATGCTGGAGTGGCCGTGAGCATGCCACTGCACTCTAGCCTGGGCAACAGACTGACACTCCAACTCAAAAAAAAAAAAAAAAAAAAAAACACCAACAGAAATACTCAATTTTCAAAAAATGCAAAACTTATGAGATCCAACTAAAGCAGTGTTTAGAGAGAGGTAAGATATCTCTGTAACAGTTATAAAACAAACAATTTAACATATTAGTATAGCTAAATACATATGTAGAAAAAGTTAAAATATATGTACAGGAAGAACACACACTAAATTTATGATAATGGTTATCTCTGGGGAAGAAAGGGAGGAAAAAAAGGTTTGGGATGGGGGTGCTTCACCTGTATCTATTGCTTATTTCTACAGATGATGATGATATTTGTAATAAAATGTGGCAAAATCTAACACCGGTAAGTATTGGCAATTGCTACACAAAGACCTATTTTCTTATATGTAAATTACTAAATTTTTCATATAATTAAAAGTTTGTAATATTGTTATCTGGAGTTAAATACAAAAATGCTTCAAGATAATTTTTTTAAAAACTTTCTGGATATTAATGCTAACAGTTTCTTTTAAATGAATAATTAAGAATCTATCAGGGGAGGGGGGTGCTGGAGGGAGGGGCATATCTCATCAACAAGGGTACCTGCATAATCAAAGTTTATATATCTAACCCTGAATTGTAACCCACATCTTTATAAGATTTTTTTAAAAAGGAACATCGGCAGGACACAAAATATCATATTCCAAATATGACACCATACAACTTAACTTACATTAAAATGAAATACTCACATAGTAGTTGTCATTTATTTGAACCATTGGTGCATTTACACAGGCCCCTAAACATTCCACCTCTATAAGAGTAAAAAGTTTGTCAGGTGTAGTCTCCCCAACCTTTATCCCTAAAAACACAAATGATCATTGTAAGGACTAGGTTATATTTTAACAGCAATTTTTAAAAAAACTCATATTGAGAATTGAAGATGGAGAAAGAAAAATATAGTACAGAGGTATATAAGAATATTTTTCTTAAAAATATACTCTACATTAAATTATACTAAAACAATTCAAGGATTTCTTAAGTAGGCTTGTTCCTTTAAAAACAAAGTTCAGGGGACTCATCTCCAGTGTTTGTTGTTATACAGCAGTGCATCAGGCTGTATTATTTTCATTTTGATTGTTATAATTAAGCTACTAAAATCACAGTCACACTATCAGACTGGCAAAGACTCAAAAAGCCAATGGCAAAGATTATTAAAGATATGAAGAAAATGAATACTCTCATACATTTTAGGGAAGGCATTTTGGCAGCATATGGTAAAGTCTGACCCTGTGATTCTACTTCTGAAAAACAACTTCAGTATACAACAGGACAAGTATATGAAAGTAACTGCAAAGTAACTTAATCTATAATACAAAAAGCAAGCCAGGTGCGGTGGCTCACGGCTGTAATCTCAGCACTTTGGGATGCAGAGGCAAGAGGATTGCCTGAGCGCATGGGTTTGAGACCACCCTGGGCAACATGGCAAGACCTCGTCTCTACAATAAATCAAAAAATTTGCCAGGCATGGTAGTGCATGTCTGTAGTTCCAGCGACTTGGAAGGATCACCTGAACCAGCAGGTCGAGGCTGTGGTGGCCATGAGCATGCCACTGCACTCCAGCCTGGGCGATGGAGTGAGACTCCAGCTCAAAAAAAAAAAAAGGGATAGACTTATATATTCTGCTATACAAAGATAATCAAAATAAAGTATAAAAAGCAAATACAGAGTAAATGATATAAAATCTATAACAATATACCCAACTGTTATCAGAATTTATACCTTGAAGGAGTGGGATTTTAAGCCAACTTTAGCTTTCTGTTTTATATACTTCAATATATGCTCAACTATTTTTATAACATGCAAGTACTTACATTCAATAACAAAAGATACCTGCATTTACTCCATTTGGTATATACAGTTATAAGCATCAATGGCAGTGTTGTATAGAAAAATGCCCATTTTTTTTTCCTATTTACTTTTTAAATGCCACCATAATCACATCAATTTCAAATTTCCCTTTCAGAAGCATTCTTATTATGCTAATATTTTATTTGTTCCATGGCTTCTTTTGGAGGAATACAAAGACAATAGTCACTTTTTTAGTTAATGCATGCTTTCATACAATAAGTGAAACAATCTTCTAAACTTCTAGAAGCTTTTAAAACATACTTAATGATTTAAAAAGAGAAGATGAAAACTCAGCTTTGAGGCTGAGAACAAAGAAAGAACACAAAATAGGAAGAAACAAAGGTGGCCAAACACAGTAAGACAAAACTTTACTGGGGAAGTCCAGATCCAATAAGATGAAAGAAGTTGGAAACTTCAGGTACAGATACTTCAATAGAAAGACAATTCTGGTTTTTTATCAATGTTACAAATAGAATGTATCCCATACCAAGCTTTTTCTGAATGGTCTCCAATATGCTGTCAGAGTTTCGAAGCATGCAGGGTGTAGTAGTGCAGACCTGGATGTGATACTTTCCAACTGGCTTTCGATTATACATTGTATAAAAAGTTGCTACTTCATATACTCTCATTGGAGGTACTTGTAAAACTTCTGCAACCTAAAATTTTAGAACATTTTCAAGTAAGATAACTACAGAGTTTATCAACTGAGCCTTAGGCATGTTTTTAAAAATGTAATTTCAAAACTGCCTTAATTTGGTAAAAACAGGAAAATTCTTCAAGGGCGGAAAACATATGTGTATCTGATAATAACACTATATAAACTATTCAATTTTTGCAGACAACTTAAGCCAGAGCCCAAAAGCTAATGGAGTTACAGCACTCCCTTCTCCTTCTACCCCATTTCGCATTTCCACAAAAGGATATTGTTCTTCTCTAAATCTTTAGGTCAAAAGACTAAAAGAATTTCTACTTTGATCATTTCAACTCTTATTGTATAATTTAAATTGTTAAAATGGCAAAAATTTGGTGGCCAAACCGCAATAAAAGAAGCAATTAGATTTTTTAAGCCCTTTAAAGATTTAAAAAAAAAAAAACAAAAAAAAAACCTTGAGGTTACTGGTGATGTTCAGCACATGCAAATGGTACAGCAAAAGGAAAAAAGGTTGAGAATCCAAGCTCACTTTTAGCCTGTATTTGCTTACATATCTACATTTAGAAATGTAAACTCAAAATTTGATGCCTCTGCATACTAATTTTTTTTTTTTTTTTTAATTGGAGTCTGCCTCTGTTGCCCAGGCTGGAGTGCAGTGGCACACTCACAGCCACTGCAGACTTGACCTGCTGAGCTCAGGCAATCCTTCCGTCTCAGCCTTCCAAGTAGCTGGAACTACAGGCGTGAGCCACCACACCCAGCTAATTTTTTTTATTTACTGTAGAGACAAGGTCTCACCAAGTTGCCCAGTCTGGTCTCGAATCCCTGGTCTCAGGAAATCCTCTGGCCTTGGACTCCCAAAGTGCTGGGATTATAGGCTTGAGCCACCGCGCCTAGCCTGCATACTTATTTTTATACACATATATCACACTCACACATACACACAACCCCCTCTCCAGAATAATCCAAAACACTACTGTTTCATATCACAGTACTCTTCCTGAAAGCTGGTCTTACAGACTAGTACTTCCCAACCTTTCACATCAAAGCATTAACAGACAATATCTGTTTGACATACTTAGCATTCTTAAAAATTGTATATATAATATGTATCACATTATATATATGTATTCCATGTTCTGACATAAAAGAAGAGCTCATTAAATGACATTTCAAATGACAAATATATTGAACTTTCTCCTATCAGGAATTTTAAAGGAAGTGTATTCTCAAAAGACATTCTAATCACAGTTAACATACGACAGATAAACTAGTTGGTTTAATTTGGTAGTCCTAAGCCAGGAAAGTACCTATGAATCTGGGGAGCACACCACCACAATACACATGGAGCCCTACCACTGGAATAACTTAAAATATTGTGTGAGGCTCTGATTGTCTAATTTGGAAAAGCTACCCCCAGAATTCTGCTGCACATCTCACCAAGCCTTAGTGACAGTTTAAGAAATAATTAATGAGCCTCTATTTTTTTGTTGTTGTAAGATTGGGTGTTTGCTGGGTATTTCTTGGGTTGCAGGGGCCAGATAGGGAGGCAGTAACATTAAAACAAAATCCCACATGTAAAGTGGAATGAATTTTGATTCTATTTCCTATACGCTATTTCTTCCCTCTTCCCCATACATATCCAACTCTAAGTAGAATGAGATGATAGATTAGATAGCTAAATTAGAGACAGGTTCTTAAAGACAGAGTCTCACAACGTTGGTCAGGCTGGCCTTGAACTACCAAGCTCAAGCAGTATTCCCACATCAGCCTCCCAAGTAGCTGGGACTACAGCAAGTGCCACCATGCCCTGTTCATGTTTTAAATGTTTTCACATTTCATTTCCTATTTATTTTATTTTGCTCTGCTAAGCTTGCCACTTAGCCAGACTTTCAATTGGCTTGCCATTATTAAAAACATGAAATTTCGTGCGCGCACACACACAAAAAAGTATAATTAGAAACATATATATCATTATTTAGAAAGTTGGCTACTTTAAAAAGTATTGTAACGCCCAAAGAAACATCTGATTTATTGAAAAAATAACCACCAGACTATGCTTGCTTATGATAGTACCTCACTATCAAACTTGCTCTATAACATTTTTCATAGTGAAAAAAATACTTAATACAGTGTTAGAGCATATATCAACTACAAAGTAAATAATATATCAATAAACTAAAAGGTGCATTTCGGATTCCATTAGATAAACTGAGGATATTTCTATTCTCTAAGAAAGATGATGGTCTAACCTAACAGTGATAACCAAATAAAGTTTAGAAAGTGGTAGGAATGAAGTACAGCAGAATCTCTGTGATAGTCAAGTAGAAAATGCACTGATTTGGAAATGAATTCAGTACTAGCTCTATCACCTAGGAATCATATGTAATAATTGGAAGAGATTTACCTATTTTAAAACCTTCATTGCTGATGAGGAAGCTCAGAGAAAAATCAGGTTTCTTAGCTCTAAGTCAAACATATTTTCCATTATATAACACGGCTTGGTAGTTGTGTAATTTTCACAGCTTTAATCATGTCAACTCATATTGTATAATTTGTTTAAATGGCAAAAATTAAGTGACCAAACCTCAATAAAGGAAACAATTAGATTTTTCGAAAACTATTAGAAAAAAAGGAATCTTACGATATGCATGAATAGACTAACTTCATATATGGATCACCCACAGCATTTCATTTTCCATAGCATTTCATAAGTCATTGATTCCAAGGCAGCATAATCAAGTAGCATAAATACCATGTATTACATAGATTACTGTTAAACCAGTAACCAAAGATGTAAAATACTCAGAAGATTCACATTAGCTGTGAGATCTTTTTCTGTAATTCTGTTTAAATATTACATTAATTTTCAGAATATCTTGACACCTAATTATAGACATTTGGAATTTTTTACCTTTACTATGACCATTTCCCTCCTTCAAAAAGGGGGGAAAAATCCCCGCAAAACCCTCTTTCACCATAATGCCTTCACTATTTCCTACATGAACAGAAAACTCTACTTCAGTTCCCTGAATTAAAAGAACCAACAAAAACACAAATATAATTCAAGAAAACATATAAATGACTAAAGAGCTCTAAACTCCTAGATTCTGACACTGGAGATCATCAGAATAATTTCTATTTAAGGAAGTTATCAAACACAATCTCTCCTCTTTTCGAACCAAAGCAAAAATGAATCCAGTACCTTGTTCATAGCAGAGATAGGCAACCACCCATTCTGCCTTTGGGCTAAATCCAACACTGGAAGCACAGCTGCTGCTTTATGCCCTTCTGGATAGTTTTTTACAATTGCCTCTATCCTCTATATAAAAGAAAAAGCACCATTTTATGTCTGGAATATACTAAATTATTCTTAAATTAATTATGTTAATCTATTCATACCTTATAGTTTTCTGGTGTGAAATCAAATGGTGTATCTGGATTATTCTCAGGAGTATCTCTATGCTATACCAAAAAAAAAAAAAGTTTTCCAAAATTATCCAAATTCTCACAAAAGTATGAGTAACATTGATCATTACTATGCTATTGTTTATTGTTTAATCTCTCCATCTTAATTCCAACATGATATATATCCATCTGTCCTTCCATCAGAAAGAATGACTAAACACACATTTGATGACTATGACAACCAAAGGAAAGTTAGGAGAATCCAAAATTTCAGAAAAATTTCAGAAAGCAGTAGCTTTAGAACCAAAAAACAAACAACAAAAAGTGTTATACAACTTCATTAGAGAATAGTCTTTTAATATAACTACTAAAACACTCCCAATAACTAAAAGCCTTATGAAATTAAGACAAAATTCTGAGTGTGAACATATGTGCATTTTTCCAAAAGAGACATCAGATTGTCAAAGGGATCTGGGATCCAAAATGTTTAAGATACATTACTTTAGAGAAGGCACAAAAGGACTACCTCTTCCTCATATGCTTTCCATAAACAAAAAGCAGTCAACATCAAGAAGCTTTATTTCTTCTCCTTAAAGAACAGAGCAGGACCTTTTCAAAACTAACAAGAAATGGCATGTCAACAGGAAATCAATGACTCACACTGAGATTAACACATCAATTAATGTTAAATATGTATGGTGAATACAGAAATGAATCTCTTGATATGTTAACTGTCAGAGTTCTGCTTTTTAAAGGACTTAAGCCAAGAGGAAAGACACCAGAAACTTCAGACAATGATCTCAAACGTGGCCAACCTAATATATTTTTAGATAAAGGTGATAAACATAAAGCAAGAAGCTGCTTATACTGTTAACTCTAAATTATCATACAGATCCACTATATTACCTTTAAATAATGCTAGATTAATCCCTGAAATCTGCACCTTGTCAGATAAAAAGGATACATATCTATCCTTTCTGAATTGTGCAGCTAAAGCTGGGGACTTCATGGACTTCTACTTGTAGAAGCCAAAAATATATAAGGGCAGCTGCTGATGTATTCACTACTTTACTATAATCTGTCATTTTGGGATTCCCCAAGTTCCAGCCCCAGAACCTTCCATGAGACAATATGACTGATTTTTAAGAAGCCAAAGTGTGATGGGGCTCACCGTAATTTCACAAAAGAACAATTTAACTCCTTATTCCCAGAATTTCCCTGGTGCCAATTTAAAAAATATAAGAGTTTCAGCTGGAACAACAAATCTTTTGAAATGTAGTTAATTCAATTAGCTATATTTAAATTCCCACAATGTCCACCATATACCAAAGACACTAGTGTTAAAGATATTTTGAATTATAACAGTGGTTTACCCAAATTTCCAAGCTTTTTTCCCCAAAGAAATCTAAGTACTTACCACAAATAAAGCTCCGCCAGCTCCATTTTGCACAGCTGTCTTATGCAAATTTCGTATATGTCCTCCCTAAAATTTAAAATTTTAAGAAAGTTTAATAAATCACAGCCTTAAGAAACTTTCATAAGGAAATACTTTAAGATTCATAATTTAAAACAATTGAATTGACTTACAGACATGAAAGATCTTTTTTTTTTTTTTTTTTTTTTTTTGAGTTGGAGTCTCACTCTGCCACCCAGGCTGGAGTGCAGTGTGGCACACTCATGGCCACGCTGCTGGGCTCCAGCGATCCTTTTGCCTCAGCATTCCAAGTAGCCAGAACAACAGGTTCACGCTTTCACACCCGGCTAAATTGCCTGGGCTGGTCTCAAACCCGCAGGCTCAGGCAAACCATTCGCCTTGGCCTCCCAACGTGCTGGGATTACAGGCTGGGTCACCAAGCCCGGCCAAAGAAAAAGATCTTAAGAGATACAGTCTACTACCCTAGACTCTGCCCTCTATTTCAGGAAAAGCATCCCTTCCAAACCTCATGTTAAAATAATTTTTTTTTTACTGGAGATTCAAAAGCAATGTTATTCACCTGCCTAGGGTCACACACACGAGTCAAGAGGAAAACCAGGACCACAACCCACATCAGCCGAGTTATATATCCTTTCTACCATTCTGCTGGCATGCATCTGACAAATTAATGTACTGTTAACGTATTGCTTTTCACTTTTGTCTGAATCAAGCTGGATTCCAGCTTTCATTTAACGTGGGCCTTCATAAACATGTTTTCATTCTGTACAAATGAGTCATATACTCTGTACAGATGAGTCAATTGTATCCTCCTTTCAATCCTTTACTAAATTAGTTTAGAAACTCCGGTTGTTTAAGAGTAGTTTCTTTCTTTTTTTTTTTTTTTTTTTGAGTTGGAGTCTTGGTCTGTCGCCCAGACTAGAGCGCAGTGGCCACTCCCGGCCACTGCGGCCTCGACCTGCTGGGCTCAGCGATCCTTCCACCTCAATCTTCCGAGTAGCTGGAACTACAGACGCGCGCTACCAGGCCCGGCTAATTTTTTGATTTATTGTAGAGATGAGGTCTCGCCAAGTTGCCCGGGCGGGTCTCGAACTCGCGGGCTCAGGCAATCCACTCACCTCAGCCTCCCAAAGGTGCGGAATTACAGGCTGAGCCACCAAGCCCGGCTAAGAGATGAAATGCAACAGAATAACAAACTCACTCCAATTTCTGATTTCTACCAACAACAGATGGCAGAACACTGGATTAAACCAAGCATGGGACTGGCAAAGAGTTAAACAATTCAAAGAAGGCAAGCCATGAAAGAGAAGACAGTAAACAGAGTAAAAATTACATATTTAACTTTCCCCTAGATCCAAATAATACTTCATTTGAATGTCAGGGGAGGAGGAGTGGGATTGGCAGTTAAGGGAAACTGCTTAGGGGAGGGAGGAGCATACCTCATCAACAAGGGTATCTGCATAATCAGTGTTTGTATACCTAACCCTGAATTGTACCCCACATCTTTATAATAAAAAAGATTTTGTTCATATAATAAAATTGAATTGCCATATGTCTGTTTCAGACAATGAAAAAAAAATTCTCAGTTGAAGAAATAAGTTTACACAGAACACTTGCTTTAATTAACAAGAAAAGACTCAAGTAAAGAATGTGAGACATAGGTACCAAAGATGGGAGCGATAAATATCAATTACAGGATAATGGGGTGATGCTATCAGAGAGAGATATACACAAGGGGACTTCCACCGTGTTGGTTTTGTTTTCTTTCTTAGGCAGCCAGTGAGTGAGTATACAAGTGTTACATTCTTTATGCTTCATGTCTTAAATATAGAATAATTTTTTTTTAAGTGACACTTAGCTTCAAGGAGACAGTAAATGTTCTTATACTTTCATTGTTTCCCAAATTGCTTCAGGATCAATCTATGAATTATGCCTATATCCCTAATTTACCTGTCCAGAACCTGGACTGACACAAACATAAAACTAAGACCATAATTCCCAAGTAATACCATAGAACAATATTAGCATAAAGCCTTGAAAAAGTAACTGAAACTAAAATTTAGAAAACAGTCTTTTCTGTTTGCTGAGAAAATATTTTAAGAAATTAAAGAACAGTTTTTGAGTAGCACTAATTTTAAAATTATGATGTTAACAAGGGACCCTTGTCTTATATTTTCTTATATTTTCTCTATTTTTCAAATTTCCTACTTACCATAGATTAATAGGACAAACTAAAAAAAAAAAAAAAAAAACTTAAAATATTCACCAGATACAAATGAAACTTACCACTCTACTATAAAATCCATTTCTTCTTCTAGCCTCCCTCTATGTCTAGTTAAAAACCAATAATCTCCAAACGAAGATAGCTTTCATTTTGAATATTTGAGTCCTTTCTCATTAATCCAGGATATGTCATATGCTCTCATTTAAAATAAAAATACAGGTAACCCCCTTGGGTCCCCTCCCAGTGTAGGAGCTTTTCTGTCCTCTCAATAAATCCTGCTTTAAATAAATAAATAAAAATACAGAGATAATCTTGAAAAGCCTGTGTAGCTACATATTGGAAAATCTATTTTGAGACACTCTCTTGGTGACTTAGAACTACGGATATGCACATGAGCTTACATACACATTTCTTAAAAAGTGTTTTGAAGTCCAAATCATTGAAGACAGACTGCTGTTTGAAAAGGGTCAGGATAAAGCAGCTAAGTTCTGGGGGGGGCAGGACTTTCAGATTTTGTTGTTGTTATTGAAGGTTTAGACTACTACTCTGCCACTTACTAACATGTGACCTTACACAAGTCACTTAATTTTTTAGGCCTCAATTTCTGTACCTATAAAACAGAGCTGTCCTCTTATTAGACTGTTTTGAAATTAACAAAGTTACTCTGAAAGTACTTTATCACCTATTAAAGCATTTTTTTCCCTTGTTTAGCTAACTCAAGGATAAAATATTTAGTAACTGACAAAATAAGATTCAAACTGCATTTCTACAACTAAACAGATTTTTTTTTTTAATTGTGCTATTTTTGCTTTTGCTGGGTGTGGTGGCTCATGCCTATAATCCCAGCACTTTGGAAGGCTGAGGCAGGAAGATTGCCTGAGCCCAGGAGTTCCAGGTTGTAGTGAGTTGTGATCATGTCACTGCACTCCAGTCTGGGTGACAAAGTGTGAGACCCCAACACATACAAAAAATTGTGATATTAGTTGACTTTATCAAGAGAGTCACAGAACAGATTATTGAGTTTCTTGCATTTGCACATATTTTAAAATATATCTACATAAGGCTTATAATTTTTGTTAGAAATTATAATGTATTTTAGATGGTTGAAAAAATACCAACTACTTTTTATCAACTGAAACTGACACAAATTTCTTTTTAACTTAAAGTGGAGACGGAAGAAGTAGTGCTGGTAGAAAATTTTCCATGGGTCTCAAGTTTCTGCACATATTGTGGGCAGAGGAACTGACAGCTTTTGTTCCAGAACATCTTTTCAAGTATTTTTGTAGAGAATGTCTCCACCCTTGGGCAAAGGTTGAGTGTGTTTTCTGTAAGACAGGTTCTCTAAGCTCTGAGTTCCCAGCTGTGATGCCCAGCATTCACCTGGGCTGCTCCACATCACTCCCATGAGCTATGACTGTGCGAGGGAACATGAAGCTCATGTTGTCTGCTGTGCCGTAACAGTCTCTAACCCAGGAATCTCCTGCCAGCATCCGAGAAACTGAGACATGTTACCTTGTTAGCTTACAAACATGGTATCAGTTTAATAAGAAAGTCAATAAAATCTAGAAGTATACCACTTTCCATATCCTACTGACTTTCTATCAAAATATCCCTGTGAATGAATATGGAGATATATAAAAAGAAACTAGTAACATTTGCTGTCTCTAAGAGGGGAAGGGAAACAAGGATGTGGAAAGGGAAGGAAATTGCTTTTTATTATAATATATGCAACACATTTTTTTCATAACATATCCTTGCATCTCTATTCTAAACTGGAATACATACATCATATTGTATATTTACTATAATAGACATCCTTGCTAACTATGAGTTTTTTGCCACACATATATATATACACACTTCAGTTATTAAAAATAAAATCTTTAGTCCTTTCCCTGTCTTACTGTCACCACTATTTCAGACATTATTCATGTCTGTGCATTACTTTAACAGTCTTCTAGCTGATCGCTTTCTCAATCTAAAACATCCTAATGTCACCGAACTTATCTTAAAAATCCTGTCCTTCTGACAGTGGTTGTGGTATGAAAGAAGACCTACACCAAATATGTTCTAGCATAGGCAGTATCAATTTCATTATTACTAAAAATAATTCTAACACCTCTGAAATTGGAATGTATCGCTAATATCTAATATTCGTAAATATCATATTCATAAATATGGAGAGACAATATAGCAAAATGGTTAAAAGACCAGCTCCAGGCCTGTTTCTTCATTTGTAAAAACAGAATAATAACAGTATGTACTTCATAGGGTTGTTGAAGGGATTAAAAGAGATATTTCATGTAAAGTGCTTAATACTCTGCCTGGCAGATGTGTAAGTACTGTATTATATTAGTGTTACCTGTCATTAGCTATTTTTATTAGAAATACTGTATGTCAGGTACTAAACATTTTCACAACATTTGATTCTTAAAACTTTTCTGCAAGATGGGTACTATTTCCAGAAAACCGAGATTTAAGCAAATTTTGAAAACTTCTCAAGGCTACATCACTAATTAGCGACAGAACTCAAGTTAGACCCTAGGGCCACATGACTACAGAGGCGATGACTTTATTATTAACCACTTGGACTGGAACTATTTGATGACATCAATCAGAGCTCCAGAAGAACAGAGTAGGTCTAAGAAACAAGAGAGTTTAAGGAAAAAAACCAGACATAGGGAGAAAAGCCCTGCCTTCTTGGCTTACAATGCTCTTCTTTAGAAAGAAGGACGCAAGTTACTTAATTTTCTTTTTAATCCTCGCCACTTTTCTGTCCCTGCAGAAAACCTGGACATACACATATGAGCATAGCATTTGAGCAATTTCAATGTCTGAAGTCAACCTCTTCAAAATTAGAAAAGAAGGGTTTAGGTTATGTTTATAAAATGAAAGAATCAAACAAAATAGGATAAATTTATAAAAATGAGCCCTCACTTTTTACTGGCACAAATCTATGATTCATCTCTATCAAGATACACGTGGCTATTTTCAAAGCTGCTCTGTTTCTTGGTATGCTTAAAGAACATTACCTATTTTACATTCATTATAATATCCATGTCAGACACTTTCAATAAAGGAGTAAAAAAATATTAAGAGTTCTAATTCACATCTTTACACTAGAAAATGGACAGTTAGAATTCAGTTTCACTTTTAAATAAAACATTCTAGAACCAATCAGTCTCAGAACTGGACAAAAACAACTTAACTAGGCTGGAATGAGTCAAAGAGTAAAAACTGAGTTCTACCCACACCCATCTTAGACTACAATCTAGTCTTTTCCCTAGAATCTAGTTTCTCGTGAGACTCTGAAATGTTTATACTTCAATAAATTCCAATTTAATCCAATGAACACCAACTGAAAGTCCAAATAACTTGTTTTTTAAGTAAAGAAGAGTATAATATTTAAGCAAATAGAGACAATCTTTTCTCTGGATTCAAGTAAACCTTGAGTGACTTTATGTCAAGCATTACTACATATCTTTTTTCACTGACTCAACAATCTATGGTTTGTTATTATTGCCATTTTACATTTAAAGAAACTCAGGTTCTGAGACAGTAACTCGCCTGATACCATATAATCAGTGACAGATCGATTTTGGGCCCTGGCCCTGTAAATGTATGTCTTGTGCTCTTTCTACTAGCGTTTCCCTTTTACTATCATTTGCGAAAACACCACCAATAGCTCAAAATGGCAAAAATTAAAATTTTATATTCTCCCCAAGAATAAGACTCCTTAGAGATCTTTTCATGGGCTCTACTCTTATTTACAAGTTTCTTCTGTGGCTCAAACATTAGTATCCAAGGCAGCTCACATTTCTGTTCTATCAGATATTTGCATCATAAAAGGACACAACCAGCCAAGAGAGCTTAAAGGTACTAGAAAATGTGAAGAAAAACAATTCCAGAATTAGTAACCTAAATTAGTCAAAAAGACAGGACTAAGGTCAGGCAACTGAAAAACAAGCTTTTCCTTTATTAGCTGTCAACTCAGGCAAGGATAACCTTCTGACGATCCCTAACATTTATAGATTAAACCCACCAAGATGTGGGTTCACATGCAGAAGGGTCACAACACATATGTGCAACATCTCTTGGTAAGTCAAAAGTATCTGGGATACATTCATGCATTCTTCCCACTGTTCACACCTGCTAGTTTGTTACCCACAGTCTCCCCTCCCCCACTGCCAGCTCAATCAAGAAAACTGAAAACTCCCCAAAAATCAGTGTCCATGATACACTAACAGCAAATATTTTTAATTTAAAAAAAAATACCGGCTGGGCTCGGTGGCTCAATCAGTAATCCCAGCACTTTGGGAGGTCGAGGTGAGTGGATTGCTTGAGCCCGCAAGTTCGAGACCCGCCTGGGCAACTTGGCGAGACCTCATCTCTACAATAAATCAAAAAAATTAGCCGGGAATGGTAGTGCGCACCTGCAGTTCCAGCTACTTGGAAGGCTGAGGCAGAAGGATCGCTGGAGCCCAGCAGGTGGACACTTGGGGTGGCTGTGAGTGTGCCACTGCACTCCAGCCTAAGTAACAAAGTAAGACTGCAACTCAAAAAAAAAAATCTTGAAGAATGCGTTTCTCATTGCATTTTATTTTTCATAAAGTAGATGCTGGGTGAACAGTAACTGTAAAATCTATTTCAAGAATAATAATACTTATTCTGTATCAGATACCGTGCTACAAATATATATACTATTCCTCATTTACTTCTCTCAGCAAGCCTACCAGATAGGTATTATTATCCAGTTTTACAGGTAAGAAAACTAAGACTCGAAGAAAGGAAAAAGATTTTCCTGAGGTCATACAACTAAATAAATAAAACGCCAAACATAGCCAGGTGTGGCAGCGCGCGCCTGTAGTTCCTGCTACTAGGAAGGTTGAGGCAGAAGGATCGCCGGAGCCCAGCAGGCCGGGAGTGGCCACTGCACTCCAGTCTGGGTGACAGAGTGAGACTCCAACTAAAAAAAAAAAAAAAAAAAAAGCCAAACATAGCTTTTCCTAACGAGTACATGCCTCAATCACTAAAATTGAAGTTTTGTCATATTTTCTAATAGACATAGGAGTTCCTATGATAATAAACTTCCACTGATAGTTAACTAAAAGTGTTAATTTTGGTTAAAAGCATATAAGTAATTTTTCCGCATTATAAAAAAATTAATAGAAAAAGTACATGAACAATTCAGGTATTATTATAGGCACTATACATTACAGATTAAGATAACCACATTAATACCACCTTGACCATAAATTAAAGCATTCTTTAGATATCTAAAATCCAACAGAGACACAAGCAAGACTGTTGTTCAAAAAACAAGAATAATTTATAGAAATGAAATGCCAGCTGGGTGCAGTGACTTAAGCCTGTAATCATAGCACTTTGGGAGGCCAAGGTGAGCTGATTGCCTGAGCCCACAGGTTCAAGAACAGCCTGAGCAACTTGGCAGGACCTCATCTCTACAATAAATCAAAAACTTAGCTGGGCTTGGTATTGCACACCTGCAGTTCCAGCTACTTGGAAGGTTGAGTTGGACGATCGCCGGAGCCCAGCAGGTCAACACTAGGGTGGCTGTGAGCGTGCCACTGCACTCCAGTCTGGGTGATGGACTGAGACTCCGACTCAAAAAAAAAAAAAAAATTAGCTGGATGTGATGGCACAGCCTGTAATTCCAGCTACTTGGAAGCCTGACACAGGCTTGCTTGAGCCCAGCAAGTCGAGGCTGTGGTAGCCATGAGTGTGCCACTGCACTACAGCCTGGGTGATAGAGTGAGACTCCAACTCAAAAAAAAAAAAATTAATAAAAACAAACACAGATATCTTTAAAAACTTTGGCTAGGAGTTAACTGCCACAATAACTCTGACTTGGGAAATCAGAGCAATCACTGTGTAGCAATATCCGCACGTTATGAAAAAGAATAACTGAAATCCATACGGACTTCATATGTAGAATATGTAGAAAGTACTACAAAAATACCAAACAAACTTTAAAATACACCTTATATAGTGCTATAGAGAAATATGGTGAAGGTTGGAAGCAGTGGCTCACACCTGGAATCCCAGCACCTTGGGAGGAGGAGGCAGGAAGTTTGAGAACCCAGGCATGTGAGAACAGCATGGACAACATAGCAAGACTTCGTCATAACAATAAATCAAAATATTAGTCGAGCATGGTGATGTGTGCCTGTAGTCTCTGCTACTTGGGAGGCTGAGGTGGAAGGACTGCCTGAGCCCAGTGAGCCATGATCATGCCACGGCATTCCAGCCCAAAATGAAAAGAAAAAGAAATGAAATGCCCGGGCATCCGGTGACCTGAGTTCAGTCTCAATTCTGAGTTTCACTGTCCTTCTACATGTAGCTACCTATATCTACATTATCTCAACTAAATCCTAAAACCAGCAAAAACTCCTGAATTTCCATCTTTTTCCTAAGTAAAATGAAATCACACTGGCACACTTTTTTATTATTACAGCATCTTCTAAATTTAATTATTATTATTTTTTTTAGTTGGAGTCTTACTCTGTCACCCAGGTTGGAGTGCAGTAGCACACTCAAGGCCACCCCAGCTTCCTGCGATCCTTCCACCTCAGCCTTCCAAGTAGGCGGAACTACAGGCATGTGGTGCCATACCTGGCTAATTTTTTATTTATTGTAGAGACGAGGTCTCATCAAGTTGCTGCGGCTGGTCACGAAACTACGGGCTCAGGCAATCCACTCGCCTCGGCCTCCCAAAGTGCTGGGATTACAGGCTGGGCCACCGAGCCCAGCCTGAATTGAAATCTTCACCATATATACCAACTTCCCTTAGTATACTTGATCAACTTCAGAAAGATAGATTAAAAAAAAAAAAGCCAGGCACGGTGGCTCATGTCTGTAATTCCAGTACTTTGGGAGGCTGAGGCAGGAGGATTGCCTGAGCCTAAGAGTTCAAAACCAGCCTAGGCAACATGGCGAGACCTCACCTTTACAATCAATCAAAACAGGACTTGCAAAAAACCCCAGCCCATACTATATAATCTTGGGCATTTATTTGTCTGGGGTCTTCATGTATCTCACATACAAAATGGGTAACACCTTGCAAAGTATTACATATATAAAGCCACCTTCCTCCTCTGCAAAAGGTGTATACACATAGTAAGTAGCTGGGCAGGTGCGGTAACTCACACTTGTAATCTCAGCAGTTTGGGAGGCTGAGGTGAGAGGATCACTGAGGACAGGAGTTCGAGAACATGTAAGTCTTCAATGTTTTGCTGAATGAAAGAAATTTTCTACAACTGATTTATAACATGCTTCCTGAATTGATTCACAAACTAGTGACAAGGTTTCCCATTGCAAAATCAGACTTACTTTCACCCTATAGGTTATGCATGGTCAATGAACCTATAATTTATTACTCAGTGTACCAAGTACCAAAGAATAAGCAGTGCTCAAAGAAGGGAAATTCAATTATTTATTGCAATGGAGACTGAGTTCACATCTTTAATGAAACGATCTGAGTTTGTAGTTTGCAATAGTGGCCTACTGAACCTAACTAAATATACTACAGTTTGTTCATTTTCTTTCCTCCCTAAACTGCTTATTTATGGCTGTGACACATAGAATAGTGGTCTCCCAAAATTACCCACATTCTAATCCTGGGAACACATTCATCCTGTGAAAGTTAGTTTACACAGCAAAGGAGAATTAAGGTTGCTAATCAGCTGACCTTAAAATAGAGAGATTATCCTGGATTATCAAGGTGGGCCTGATGTAATCATAGGGCCCTTAAACACTGGAAGAGGAAACAGACTCAAGCAAGGATGTGTGATGAATGACAGAAGTAGGGTCAGAATGATGAGATGTGAAAATTAGACCTGACTTTGCTGGCTTTGGAGATGAAAGAAGGGGCCAAGAGCCAAAAGATGAAGGCAGCCTCTAGGAACTAGAAAAGTCACACACAAAAAAAGATTCTCCCCTAGAGACTCAAACAGGAACGCAGCTCCATCTATACCTTCATTTTTACCCACTGAGACCCATGTCACCTTTGACCTACAGAATCTTACGATAATAAATATGTTGTTTTATGTCACCAACTAGTGGTAATCTGTAATTTGTTATAGCAGCGATAGAAAACTAAGAATGTTTTGTTTCCCTACAATAAAAGAATTTATTTAGTGTCCTTGAGCCAAAGGGAGACACACTGAGACATTAGTGTATCAAAATCAGGTTTAAGAATCTCTGATGTGGGCAACCCCTTCGGGTCCCCTCCCACTGTGGGAGCTTTTCGGTCCTCTCAATAAATCTTGCTTTAAAAAAAAAAAAAAAAAAAAAAACCTCTGATGTAATGGGAAAAATATTTCATTCTACAAAACTTAAAATTTGGAAAGAAAAATGCCACCATAGAAGGTGGCATACTTCTAGTATAGCTGGGTAGATGTTGTCAAGCGAAACTACTGAGTAATAACTGTAAACTCTGGTCAAAATACTTTTTTTTTTTTAATGGGAATCTCACTGTGTTACCCAGGCTGGAGTGTAGTGGCACACTCAAGACTTCCGCAACCTCGACCTGCTAGGCTCCTTCCTCCTCAGTCTTCCAAGCAGCTGGAAATACAGGCGTGCAACACCACATCCGGCTAATTTTTTGATGTAGTGATGAGGTCTTGCCAGTTACCCAGGATGGTCTCGAACCCCTGGGCTCAGGCAATCCTCTCTCACCAAAATACTGGGATTATAGGGCCCCACCGCACCTGGCCTGCCCAAAATATTTTTAAGAAACAAAACATTATGAAGGCACCAGAGACCCAAAACAGTCATGCACAGGACAGGAGTATACAAGCCAGTGAGATTATTGTTTTTTTTCCTTTACATCTAGCCTGAAGGCACGCCTCAGTGAGAGTTTGGGACAGCCAAAGGCATGGGAAAGTGAGAAATCTCAGAAAAGGAAGAGCCAGAAAGGGTAAACTATATGTATACTCTACCCAAATCTCTGCTGAACCATGCATATGCATTCAGCAAATTCCTAAGAAACCAACCAAAAGACCTGAACCAGTATTTCATCTGCTGCACACAAGGGAGATGGATAGCAATAACATAACACACTCTTTGGAGAAATAAAACAGCATTAGAGCCTCTTATAATATAATATTGTTCACAATGCCCAAGATACAATTTAAAATTTTCAACATACTGAAACCAAAAAAAGGAAAACACAACCTATTCTCAAGATAAAAGAATCAACAGGCAATGTTGGAGGCTGAACTTGATGACTTCAAGGAGAAAAAAAAAGAATCAACAAAAATCACCAGACACAGATTTCAAAGCAACTATAATCATGCTTAAAGACATAAAGGAAAACATCCTCAATGAATGAAAAAATAGAGGGTCCCGGACTTACAATGGTTTGAATTTGCCATTTTCTGACTTTATAGTGTGAAAGTGATATGCATTTACTATGCTCCTCGATAACCTCACAGTAAATTGAAAATATCATAACTCAAAAACACATTGTGAATTTACAACATCTTCGATTCACAGTGAGTTTACCAAGATATAATCCTATTGTAAGCAGAGGAACACCTGTATTTGAAAATGTCACAACTCTCTCCTACCAAACTTAAATTAGTAGCTTGGGAATGAGGCAGTGATGAGTTCTAAAGTGGTATCAACATTACAGAAAACCATGGGTAATTACTGAAGTAATGAAGGGAATAAGCCTATCCTGAGAACTTATTACTTAAATAATTCATAATTTTTAATCAATTCTTACAATCATCTAATGAGGTATTATCTCACTTTACAAAAAAGAAAAATGAGGCCCACAGAAATTAAGCTAGATGTCTCAATGTCACACAACTAGTACTAAATTCTGGTCATATTTTAAAGATGAGTTGAAAAGCCTGTCAAAGAGACCAGCAGCTAACAAAGCAGAAATCAGAACAAGCAATTGCTTTGAAAATGTAAATGGGGGGGAGGTAAAAGTCTCTCATTTAGGAATGAAATGTCCTTATTTAGACCTCACTCATACTTTTCCTGATCTAGCCTACTATTGGTGAAAGGTTAGAAAAAGGGCTGGTTATTTAAGTTTGAAACATCCACACAATGGAATGCTATACAGCATGAAAATGTCTAGATATGGAAAGCTGATCATAACATATTATGGAAAAGCTGGCTACGAAAATCTTCCAACTAAAAAAAAGGTCTGTTAATTGTAGACATCAAAATGTTAACAATGGTAATTCCAAGTTGATGAGACTACGAGTGATTTTTTTTTTTAGCTTATTCTATTGCTATTCTCAATATTCAGTTTTTCCTACGGTGTACTACTTGTGTAATAAAAAATTAACTGTATTCATCAACGCAATAAGTATTTAGTGGGCACATACAGCATACTAGGTACTACTTGAAAAAAAATGAAAGGAAAAAAACTGTTTCAGAAACATTAAACTTGATTACAATTTTCCTCCACTACCTGAAGTTGTTCTTTTTCATTGTTAAAACTGCGTTTCAATTTACACTTCTAACCCTTCTGCCTCAAAATCCAAAGAAACGAAATATATGTGTACCCCTATTTCTATCCTTTCTATAATAGACTAGGTCTGACGCTCATCATCTCCCACCTAAGGTTCTGCAAGAGCCTCTTGACTATTTTGTCCCTCTGGGTCCAGTCAAGCCCCTTTCACCTTCATCTCACAGTGATTCATCCAAAATAGAAAACCAACAATATCACTCTGCTCCTCTAAAACCTTTTAGACTTCTCACTGCCACTAAGATAAAGTCAAACTCTAGTATGGCATGCAAGGAGCGCCAGTTATCTGGCCTCTGACCTGGCCTCTACCCCTCTCTTATTTCACTTGGGAACACATCTTACCTTCAACAACAGAGGTGGCTTCTTATACACACCAACCTCTTTCTTGCTAAGTATCAATATTCTTTTCTATGTTGTCCCTTCCACCTAGCATACCCTCTGATTCCACCCTCAATCTCTTAGTATTACATTCAGGAAAAATCCCATCCCCCTTTCAAACCAAACTAGATGACCCTATTGCTGTCTCTAACATTGCACGGTATCATATTTACCTTAAGGTTCCTCTTACATGAGACTATCAACTCTAAAAGAAGAGGGATTGTCTAGGTCTTTTTCTTATCTGTAATATGAGGTCAAAATAGTACCAACCTCAAAAATTAGATGTGGAACGTAGGTATTTAACTCGGTGCTTGGCACACAGGAAACAGTCACCAAATGACTGTCATGAGTATCCACCTGGAGTTCAGGAGTGCATGTAGGACTTCAAATGTTTATTGAAAGACTAAACTCTACAAGAGGGAGTAGTTCCATTTACAACTGAGGAAACTGAGAAAAGATGAACAGTCCAAGGTTACACAGCTACATAAGGCGGTGAAACTACCATTCAAACTGGAGTCTAATTCTAGAGCCCTAAACTCATTGTATAACATAAAATCCCTCTTTTGCTGAGAACTAATTTAACCTTTCTTTTTTACGCCTGAGAAAAGACCAATAAAGATAAGTTTTCCTTTCAGTAAATGCCTGTGGTATAATCAACATTTCTGGAATCTGCACTTTAGATTGAACTCAGCGATTCGGTTTCCTTGCCTATAACGAGATGTACTTGGCTCTCATTCAAGCTCTAAAATCCCGTGATTCTTCGGGTGGATGCAGTTAGTTGTGGTGCTGTTCTTTCAGTTAGTTTGATACGATTACGTACCAACATTTCCGATACGCAATGCACAACTGCAGTCAACCCAACGCTGGTCACCCTTCTGCGGCCCTAAAGCAGCTCTCAGGAAGCCTTCACCGAGAAAGCCAGCGTTCTCTCAAGGATGCTGCAACCTGACAGCAAGGCTGTCACCAGGCCTGACGACCTGGCAAGGTGCCTCCTCCCTCGAAGGCAGGGGTCTTGGAATCTAAACCGGCCCCCCCAGGACAGGCCTACGTGCCGCGCTGGAGCGAAACAACAAAAATCAGATCGCCAAAGGGCCCCTCCTCTCTGCCGCCTCAACCAAGTCAGGCACACGCGTCTCAGTCGAGCCGGGGAGGCCACTAGCTGCCGCCGGCAACCTTCCCTCCGGCTCCTCGCTCGCCGCGGAGCTGCCGCGGCCTCCCCGCCAAGAGGACGAAGGCCGCGGTGCCCTTGCCGCCGCCTGCAGGCCCGGGGACAGCCCTGGGCTCTCCTGCGCCCAAAACCAAGGGAGGCACGGAGAGCGAAGGAAGGGCGGTGGCAGTGCCAGGCTCATCACGAGCCTCCTTACCCAGTGGGCGGCGAAGCCGGCCGCCCGGGCCCGGAGCGCCGTGGAGAAGAACATGGCGGACCAACCCGTACGCCTTCCCCAGGCGGCGCCAGGCAGAAGCCTGAGCGCGCCCGGGACGCACAGCGTGCGCGCTCCCGAGACCAGACCAGTGCATCCAGGGCGAT
Source organism: Cephalopachus bancanus (assembly GCA_027257055.1). Taxonomy (NCBI): domain Eukaryota; kingdom Metazoa; phylum Chordata; class Mammalia; order Primates; family Tarsiidae; genus Cephalopachus; species Cephalopachus bancanus. The sequence continues at coordinate 340,718 of JAPVLO010000179.1, forward strand.
GCGCCGCTCCCCACGCCGAAGGGCGACAACCGGCGGGAGCGCGCGAAGGCGCGCGGACGCTACTGGGCCCAGTGGGCGGAGACTTCCGGGGGGTGAGGGGCGGGATGGGAACGGAGGGCACGGCCCGGAAGCAGCCAGAGCCCTCAAAGCGCTGCGTCCTGCGGGCCGTTGCAGGGGTCTGGGCATGGAAGGGGAGAGTCCCAGAGCGGCGCCTTGGAAAGAATTAAACGCCCATTTGGATTTGTGGGGCGAGCTTCCTTCCTGGAGAGCCGTAAGGATTAACCACCTTCCCTTATATTGCCGTTACTTAAAAAAAAAAAAGCAAAAACCAAAACGCCGGGCGCGGTAGCTCAGCCTGTCATCCCAGCATTTTGGGATACCGAGGCGAGAGGACTACCTAAGCCTGAGGGTTCGAGACCAGCTCGGGCAACTTGGCGAGATCACGAGGCTACAGTAAATTTAAAAAAACAATAATTAGCCGGGCGTGGTAGCGCGCTCCTGTAGTTCCGGCTACTTGGAAGGCCGAGGCGGAAGGATCGCCGGAACCCAGCGGGTCGAGGCTGCGGTGGCCGGGAGCATGCCCCTGCACTCCAACCTGGGCTACGGAGTGAGACTCCAACTCCAAAACAAAACAGAACAAAACAAGGAAACATTCTGGCCCTCAATGTTGATTTAAATTATTTTATTATAACGTTCCTAAATATATATACACCCAACACTATTATTACACAATAGTTCTTATACTATTTGTTGAACGAAAACCTAGACATGTCACAAGTACAAACTTACAAATGAATGACACTGATATGGTATGGATTCTTTGAATCTGTGATGCGTGCTTTTACTGGATTTTATTAGGGCCTTCTCTAACCTCCCAGTCCAGATTAACCCTCGAGATACCCTAGTGCAAATATGCCTGCCTCCACTTTCACTACCACATTTACCACCAGATTATACGTAGCCTCCATGGGCACGGAGACCTGCCCTTCCCATCTTGTTTGGTTCAGCGTCTTGCACTATACCTGGCAAATAGAAGGCATTCAATAAACATTTGTTGATGGGGCAAACACCTTGTACATAGTGCAAATATCCTACTATCTAAAAGGGTTCTATCTGTTGGGTCAAAATTATGCTTATTTCTATGCGTTATCAATGAGAGTACTTTTTGTTACAAATAACAGGAGACCTTAACTAATGTTAAGGAATATTAGGTTCATTATCTCACATGAAAAGAATTCCAGAAGTAGAGGAAGGCCAAGGTTAGTTAATTCAACCTTGCCCAAGGATACCCTCCAAGTCTTAAGTGCCTTCCAACTTTCTACTCCAGCATACTCAACTGTGACTCCTATTGTGGTCACAAGATGCCCACAGCCGTTCCAAATACCATATGCAGATGACCACATTCCAACTCTTACCTCTAAAATGTCCCAGGTGTTTCTCTAGCTGACTTTGTCTTGTTGACATACAGTTCATGGCAGCGAAGAGGGCAGGCTCTAGAATCAGACGGCCAGCACTCAGACTCTAGCTCTACAACTTTCTAGCTGTATGACTTCACTCTCTAGGCTTCAGTTTAGTGATAGTACTTTCCTCATAGCTTTATTATGAGAATGAAATGAGTTAATACCTGTAAAGTTCTTTAAACAGTACCTAGCACAGAGTAAGTGCTTAATGTTAGCTTCTATCATCATCATCACCATCATCAGGAAGAGGACATTATAATGTTATGATGGCTAAGCCCACCAATGAAAAGAATGGAAGATCCAGTTTGGGGCTGTTTAGCTCCTGAACAAAATAGCTATGCAGGCAAGGAAGGGGCTGAGGGAATAAACTCAGTTAGACAACTGATAGGGTCATCCACAGTAGACTAGTATCTTTTGGAGTTCACACCCCATAGAGAAGGTATATATCCCATTAGTGTCTAACAGTATTTAAGGACTTCTTAGGTATCCCCAATTTTTGTTACCTAGGAGCAGAACCAAAGAGTGCAAAGAGTAATGTTTACAACATTAAGGATCAAGGCTAAGTGAGTGTCTAGCCTGTTCACACTTTCTTGTAGATTATATAGAAAGTAAAATGCTTTCAGTTCAAGTCGTTAAACTGCCAGTAAGTGTGACAGCACCCTCAGCCTTTCCAGTAGCTGGAACTACAGGCACATGCCAAAAAATAAAAAAATAAAAATAAATGTGACACCACTCTGTTCACCAAGTTAAAAGAATTATTAATGTCTGGTGTGACTTTGGCTTATCCTTAGCCCAAATAATACTCACTGAAAGTGAAAATGTCAGGATTAATATTGCTCGCATTCAGTAATGTAAGTTAATTTCTAGAGTCACTCCACTTATAAGTACCCTCATACATAAGCAGTCATTCTTCCCAGAGCCCTTAAGATAGAATTTTGGGGGCTGTTTGGAAAACCCCTGTTCCGTTTCTCACTCTCGAAGTAATTGTTTCTAGACACAGGCCAACATGGACATCAGTGATTCCAAATGTTACTGACCTAACCCTATAGTCTTGATTGCAACTAGCTTGATTACATAGAAGAGGGACACCAAGCTGGGCTCGGTGGCTCAGCCTGTAATCCCGCGCCTTTGGGAGGCTGAGGTGAGTGGATTGCCTGAGCCCGCGGGTTCAAGACCCGCCTGGGCAGCGAGACCTCATCTCTACAATAAATCAAAAAATCAACCGGGCGTGGTAGCGCACCTGTAATTCCGGCTACTCAGAAGGCTGAGGCAGAAGGATCACCGGAGCCCAGCAGGTCGAGGCTGTGGTGACCGGAAGCAGCCACTGCACTCCAGTCTGGGCGACCCAGTGAGACTCCAACTCAAAAAAAAAAAAAAAAAAGAAGAGGGACACCAAAAACATGGAATTATCTTTTGGAGGGTGGGCCCTTTATAGTACACTTGGAATGTGTTCCTCCAGATCAACCAGTCAACGAAAGGTTTTATCTGGAAGTTTTGAGAAGATTTTGTCATGATTTGCGAAAAAAACATCTTGAGTTGTGGCAAACAAGTGACTCGTTCTTCCACCATGACAGTGCACCTGCCCACACCACGCTGAGTATTCAGCAGTTTTTGACCAAAAACAGTATTCGTTTGTGTCCCATTCGCCCTATTTACTCGATTTCACCCCAAATGACGTTTTTTGTTGTTGTTTCCCAAATGAAAAAAGTCTTCAAAGGGAAACATTTTGTCCATGTAGAAGAGGTAAAACAAAAAATGGCAGAAGCACTAAAAGACAACAAAATTGACAAGTTCAAAAACTTCTGAGCAGTGGAGAAAGCATCTTCATAGTATTATTACTTCAAGTGGAGAATTCTTTGAAGATGACTGACGTTTAGACATATAAGAATAAATACGCCGGGCTCAGTGGCTCAGCCTGTAATCACGCGCCTTTAGGAGGCTGAGGTGAGTGGATTGCCTGAGCCCGTGGGTTCGAGACCCGCCTGGGCTGCGAGACCTCATCTCTACAATAAATCAAAAAATCAGCCGGGCGTGGTAGCGCATGCCTGTAGTTCCGGCTACTCGGAAGGCTGAGGCGGAAGGATTGCCGGAGCCCAGCAGGCGAGGCTGCGGTGGCCGGGAGCAGCCACTGCACTCCAGTCTGGGTGACCGAGTGAGACTCCAACTCAAAAAAAAAAAGAATAAATACACAATTTTTAATAAATAAATTCCGGGGTTTTGGGGGTCCCACCTCATACATGTAATGAACATGGCTACCCAGTTAGATACATTCCACTGTTCTAAGTTAGTGTTAATACTATAAGCCCAGGGAAATTGCCCCAACTATAGTGGTCAACCCTTTAAATAAAAAATGTGGCTAGGTTCAGTGGCTCATCCTATAATTCCAGCACTTTGGGAGGCTAAGGCGAGTGGATTGCCTGAGCCCATGGGTTCGAGACCAGCATGAGCAACTTGGCAAGACCTTGTCTCTACAATAAATAAAAAAGCCAGGCATGGTAGCATGCGCCTGTAGTTCTGACTAGTAGAAAGACTGAGGCAGAAGGATCTCCAGAGCCCAGCAGGTCAACGCTGGGGTGACCATGAGCGTGCCATTGCACTCCAGCCTGGGTAACAGAGTGAGACTCTGACGCCAAAAAAAAAAAAAAAAATGTGTGGGTGTTGGAAGTGGAGGTTGTAATACTGGGGAGTAGGGGAACTAGAATAAAGTCTAGGGAAATGACCAAATGTTGAAACTTTGACTCTCATATCTCTGATTTCTTCTCTATTTAAACCGTCACACATAGGCACTGTCAAGGACGTGGTATAAAGAAAACCATGAGCTGTATAAATTGGACAAACTTGGATTTGAATTATGACCTCATCACTTACTTGTTTCTGTGATGCTTGGGTCCTCAGTTTCTGAATGTATAATTAGAACATTAAATAATTCAATGTATGGAAAATAATTAACATGTGCCTGGCACACAGTAAAGGTTCAAAAAGCTTTTTTTTTTTCCTCCCAGTATCTAACAAGGTGGTCCACTCCATCTGTGGAACACTTTAGTCAGACATTCTAAATTATAATTATCTCCTAAATCACATTCTACTTATTAACGCAGCCATAGGCACATCGTGTATTCTGCCTCTCTGCATGTCTGCACATAACAATACTGGATTTTCCAATGAACAGTGAGAGACGCAGGCCCTGTCCTGCTTTGTGGAAAGAACTCAGAGCCCATTGGTGTAAAGTCAAAACTCAATGAAAGGGGGAAAAAATGGGATACGGTCACTACTGGATGGGTGTGTGAGAGAGAATTATTTCAAGCAGGAAATTTGAAGATACAAAGAAGAGTGATCCAGTCACAGTGGTATAAAGTGTTGAACCTGTTTTACACTGAGGTGGGAGAGGGTATGAGATTAGTGAGTACATTCTTCATCATCCTTTCAAATTCTTCTCAAGCTAATCTTGGATATATGGGACCCAAAGGGAAAATTAAAATCAAAACAACCTCTTAACTATATAGACTTCAAGAACAGACTATTTTTAAAAATAGTACAAGCAGAATGTCACATAAGTCATTGTCATATTCAACATGTGGCTGATCCTTGCAGCTTCCGGGGATGAAGTGAAATTTTCTGTCAGAATTTGACTGATGCTTCCCTAGCAAGTAACCAAATTGATTAAACAACAATGAATGTAATTCTTGCCTAATAGATTGGCATACTGCTACTCGCTGTTGTATGGAGCAACACACTCTCATCTGGTGATGCTAGGAGTGTAACACCACCGGCCTCTGCAGAGGGTAATTTGGCAGTATATATTCAGTTTCTTAATATGAATTCACCCTAAGTAAATTACTGACTAAGTGTACCAAAATGTTCATTTCATTACAGTGTTACTAGTCATAATATTGGAAACCTGGACGTCACGTAAATCGCCATCAGTAAAGAATCGATTAAATAAATTATAGTACAGTCATACAACGGAATATTGTTCTCCAGATTTAAAATTAACAACGAGCCAGGCACAGTGGCTCACACCTCTAATCTCAGCACTTTGGGAGTTTGAGGTGAGAAGATTGCTTGAGCCCAGGATTTTGAGACCTGCCTAGGCAACATAGCTAGACCAGGTGTGGTGGTATGGGCCTGTAGTCCCAGCTACTCAGGATCCTGCTCATAAAAAAGGTTAGAGGAGACATTCCCCTCTTGCTCTGAGATGCGCTTCCTATCAAGTAATTTCACTGCATAGTAACAGAGGCACTTGACGCTGATGATGAAGCCTTCATTGTTCTTCATAGAAGCAAGATGCTTTTGGCAGGGACTTGCACACTATGTGTGTTAATTGCTGTGTGCTAATGTCAAGATGACCCATGAAAGAATTTCAAAGCCAGATAAGAAGGGGCTTTGCTATCAGACCAGAAGGTTCACCTGAGCCCAGGAGGCTGAGACTGTGTTGAGCCATGATCATGCCACTGCCCTCAAGCCTGGGTAACAGAGTGAGACCCTGACTCAAACTAACTAATTAAATAATAATAAGGATCAATATTTATTGTAAAGGAGAGATGCCCATGATGTGTTAATTGTAATAAAAAATTATCAAACATCATGTATAATATTAGTACATTTTTGGTATATGCATAGGAAAAAATATGAAAAGGTACACATCAAAATGTTAATAAGAGTTCTCCCTGGGTGATGGGATTAAACATAATTGTCATTTTTTCCTTATATCTTTTGTAGCATCTGAATTTATTTCAATTAACACACATTTTTACTGTAAGAAAACATAAAGCTATATTCATTGAGTAGTCTAATAAAAGAGAAATAAAAGTGAAAAATTATATACTCATACTAATTTCTTGATTCTTTTTTATATACTCTTTTATACTTCTTTTTAGTGGATGTAAACCTCTTCAAAGTGTACTTCTTTTTACTGAAATTAATTTTCATTCAGGTTTTAAGTTAGGGTATTGAGGAGGAGGGGCTGGGAAAAGGGAAATAAGTCTTTTCTTAGGCTTTTTGGGCAGCTTTCATTCTAGGCAGAAGAAACAGTTCTGGACTCCCACCCACTCCTTAAAATCCCTGTGAATATGTGAATTCTTGTCTTCCTTGAGCAAAAAGATTCATATCAAATTTCCTTATATAGCCAATTCTTGCACATATAAAATTTTCTTGACTAAGAAAAATTATATTGCATCTCAGTAGTTCATTTGCTGTAATATACTCATGTGGTATGATATAAATAGCATAAGCTGTATACTAAACAATCAGAACAGGGTGAAATTGGTCAGAAAGTACTTCATTAGTTCATTTACTGTGAAAATGTATGTTCAGCACCTATTATATACTAGGCACTAGAGCACTGGAAATACAAAGGCAGAAGACCACAGTCCTTCTTGGGAAGACCTTGCACGTTGGCAGGGAAAAGATTATAATGCAGAGTCTATGTGTCAGAAGAAATGGAAACTTGGAGGAATGTGTGCCAAAGTCTTACTAAGGACATCCGAGTATCTTTCTTTCTTTCTTTCTTTCTTTTTTCGAATTGGAGTCTCACTCTGTCGCCCAGGCTAGAGTGCAGTGGCACACTCACAGCCACCCCACCGTCACTGTCTGGGTTCCAGTGATCCTTCTCCCTCAGCCTTTCAAGTAGCCAGAACTACATGCTTGCGCTTCCACGCCTGGGTAATTTTTTACTTTACTGTAGAGACGAAGTCTCACCAAGTTGCCCAGGCTGGTCTCGAAGCCGCAGGCTCAGGCAATCCACTTGCCCCGGCCTCCCAAAATGCTGGGATGTCAGGCTGAGTCACTGAGTCTGGCCCCGAGTAGCTTTCACAGAGTGTGTGACACTGGGCTGATACTTGAAGGTTGCATAGGGACTTTTTATATAGAGAGTTTCTTGGAGATAAGTTTTTACCTGAAAGAATTCGCTTAAGAATTGTTAGAGAGCAGCTAGAGGGTCAAGGTGGCAAATAACTAATCTCCTAAACCGATCCTGCTCATAAAAAAGTTTAGGGGAGACATTCCCCTCTTTCTCTGAGATGTGCTTCCTATCAAGTAATTTCACTGCACAGTAACAGAGGCACTTGACCCTGATGATGAGGCCTTCATTGTTCTTCATAGAAGCAAGATGCTTTTGGCAGGGACTTGCACACTATGTGTGTTAATTGTTGTGTGTTAATGTCAAGATGACCCATGAAAGAATTTCAAAGTCAGATAAGAAGGGGCTTCACTATCAGAGCAGTAGGACAGGAACTGTTGTGTGAATTCTGAGATCGCCTGATTTGATGGGACCTGGTATCAACACTTTAGAGCAGGAAGGACTAGAAAACATCTGGTCCAATCTCATTTTACAGGTTAAAAAAATGAAAACTTGCTGCAATTGCCAAGATCTTAACAACTGTCTTCTTCGTGAATCAGTTATTGAATGTGATGTTCTGTGTAGCTGTGCTCTGGTGTATCTCTGTAAATCTTTTTTTTTTTTTTCCTTGAGTTGGAGTCTCACTCTGTCGCCCAGACTGGAGTGCAGTGGCCGCTCCTGGCCACCGCAGCCTCGACCCGCTGGGCTCTGGCGATCCTTCCACCTCAGCCTTCCAAGTAGCTGGAATTACAGGCATGCGCTACCACGCCTGGCTGATTTTTTAATTTATTGTAGAGATGAGGTCTCGCCGCCCAGGCGAGTCTCGAATCCGCGGGCTCAGGCAATCCACTCACCTCAGCTTCCCAAAGGCGCGGGATTACAGGCTGAGCCACTGAGCCCGGCTTCTCTGTAAATCTTAATGGGAAGATTCATTTTGTTCATCTGGCTAGCAGGGAAATACTGCTCAGTTTGTGTTTATACGGTCAAAGGTCAAAAGCTGACTAAGAATAAATGAGCTCTTTCCTTTTGCACCATTTTTAAACTTTTGAGAGGACTTAAAATAAACTATCATTTTCCACTATTTACTTAAGGGATTTGTTTTGCGGGATTTGTCGTTCTTGGAAACTCCCTTGTTGTACTTATGAAGTACACAATCTGATTCTTACTCATCTATTAACATCTAAGGAATGCTAGTATTAAAATACATGGTTTAAATCATCCAAAATGGAATAAGAATACTGAATCGGCCAGTAATATTTATGGCATTTTTACAAATATGAAAAGGGACCCCAAAAGAACCGGAATTTATTTTTAAAAATTGTGCATTTATTCTTACATGTTTATACTTCAGTCACCTTCAAAGTACTCTCCACTTGATGCAATACACCTATAGAGAAGCTTCTTCCACTGCTCAAAACAGTTTTTGAACTTGTCGATTATGATGCCTTGAAATGCTTCTGCCATTTTTTGTTCCACCTCTTCCACATCAGCAAAATGTTTCCCTTTGAGGACTTTTTTTCATCCAGGGAAACAAACAAACACACAAAAAGTCATTCAGTGTGAGGACAGGTGAATAGGAAGGGTGGGGCACAGAGGAAATGCCATCTTGGAGCAGACAATTGTGATGTTATGGTGGAAGAACCAGTCATTTGCTTGCCACAACTCAAGATATTTCTTCTGCAAATTGTGACACAACCTTCTTAAAACTTTCAGATTGGCCAGGCTCAGTGGCTCAGCCTGTAATCCCAGCACTTTGGGAGGCTGAGGCAGGTGGATTGCCTGAGTCCGTGGGTTCAAGACCAGCCCGGGCAACTTGGTGAGACCTCATCTCTGCAATAAATCAAAAATTAGCCAGGCATAGCAGTACGCCCCTGTAGTTCGGACTGAGGCAGAAGGATCGTCGGAGCCCAGCAGGTCTATGCTTGGGTGGCCATGAGCATGCCACTGCATCCCCAACCTGGGCGACAGTAAGACTCCAGCTCAAAACACACACACACACACACACACACACAAAACAAAAAAATACTTCTGGTTGAAACCCATGGGTTCCTAGAAAACTTACCTACCAGAGGAAGCCTATATTACAAGGGGACTGTCCTCCAAAAGATAATCCCATTTTGGGGGGGATCCCCACTCGTATCTTATATGTATGGAATCGGGAACTCACCCCTCCTGAGACAGAGGAAATGATAGACAAATTCATCAAAGAAAAGAAAGTCTGCCCTACTTTCTCAGGGACCCCTCTTGCAGAACAGTGCAAAAGGCCAGCTTCTAAGAAATCATGGCAGCTCAGTTTGACTTTATTTAACCATCTGATATAGGGGAATGGAAAGTGGAAGGATTAATATATTTAAATATGTAAAAGGGGGTAGCCCCACCAACTGGAATTTATTCATAAAAAGTTGTGTATTTATTCTTACAAGTTAAACTTCAGTCACCTTCAAAGTACTCTCCATTTGATGCAATATACCTACTGAAATGCTTTTTCCACTGTTCAAAAGTTTTTTAACTCATCAATTTTGATTCCTTTTAGTGCTTCTGCCATTTTTTGTTTCGCCTCTTCCACATCAGCAAAACGTTTCCCTTTGAGGACTTTTTTCATCTAGGGAAACAACAGCAACAACAAAAGTCACCCAGGGTGAGATTGGATGAATATGGAGGATAGTGCACAAGGGTCGTGCCATTTTAGTCAAAAATTGCTAAACACTCAGTGTGCAGGTACTTTGTTATGGTGGAAAAACCAGTCACTTATTTGCCACAACTCAGGACATTTCTTCCACAAATCGTGACATAACCTTCTCAAATTTTCCAGATAAAAACTTTGGTTGATTGTTTGATCCAGAGGAACAAATTTGAGTATACTACAAGGAGCCCAGTCTCCAAATGATAATTCTGGGATTTGGGGGGTGGGGTCTCTCCTTATATAGTGGCTAGAGAAATTCAAATTTCAACTAAGGTCTCAATCTTCAACAAGTGTCATGATGTATTTAAATAAGAGTCATGAAAAACAATATAATAAAAGAAAAAAAACCCAGAGAATAAGAAGGCAAAATCCTATTTGTAGTCTTAAAAAAAAACCCAGAAATTAAAAAAAAAAGAAAAGCAATATGAAAATATCTGTTAAAAATGTCTACTTGGTTGGCATGGTGGCTCAAGCCTGTAATTCCAGCACTTTGGGAAACTGAGGCAAGAGGATTGCCTGAGCCCAGGGGTTCGAGACCAGCCCGGGCAACTTGGTGAGACCTCATCTCTACAATATATCAAAAAATTAACTGGGCGTGGTAGTGCTCACGTGTGCTTCCAGCTACTTGGAAGGCTGAGGTGGAAGAATCTCCTGAGCGCAGCAGGTCGACATTGGGATGGCCATGAGCATACCACTGCACTCCAGCCTGAGCGACAGAGTGAGACTCTGACTAAAAAAAAAAAAAAAAAAAAAGTCTACTCTAACTGAAGATTAATCAGGTTTTACAAGTAGGCTATCTTTGTAAATAATGATTTGGTCTAAAAATAAGAGAACATCTCAGAAATTTATCTGAGGTAACCAAAATTTCTAACCAGCATTTATTCTGAGGTAAATGATAAAACAATGGACATGTTCTGTGCTCACAGCTACCGCAGCCTCAACCCACTGGACTCAGGCAGTCCTTTGACCTCTGCCTTCCAAGTAGCTAGAACTACAGGAGCATGCCACCATGCCCAGTTTATTCTTTTTATTATTATTATTATTATTATTATTATTATTTATTGTAGAGATGAGGTCTCAACAAGTTGCTCAGGCTAGTCTCGAACCCATGGGCTCGGTAACTCTCTCACCTCCACCTCCCAAAGTACTGGGACCACAGGTGTGAGCCACAACCGCCAGCCACAATAGACATAATCTTAAACCTACTGCAGTCTCAGAGTTTTAAGAACTCACAAAAGTTTACAGCTGTCCTTTGTAGAGAAAAACTGCAAAAATTTTCACAGGGATTTATTCTTCTGCTGAACTCCAACTCTGAATCTCTGTGAGACACTATTCCCCAAAGTATATACAGTTTCTAAATTCTTGCTAGTTGACCTCACTAGATAAACTTAGATCCTAAATTTTACTTTCCCAGTGCCTGGGTTGTAAAGTCTCATTCTGACTACCATGAAAAGTGAAGATGTTACTAGATACAGTTTCTGTTTGTCCACATATAGATTTTCTCAGTTTGGCATTTTGAAACGTATTATTGAAAAAATGAAGATATCCAGAGCCAACATGGGAAAAGCTGTATTGGCATTCATTTAACCAAATATGTTTAATATTCCTGCAATACTAGTAAAATTTTCTCTTTCTATTGCCACTTTCTAAATTTCATAGTATATGGTTAAATGTGCATCCTGGAGCAGGAGATGTCCTAAGATTGGACAGATTCTGGTTGTTCACTAGACCATTCCTTAATCCCTTTAATGATTTCCAAGTTCCTTTCATGTGTCAGAGAAGGGTGCACTAAGTGTTGATGATGTTAAGATATAGAATATAACTTGCTTTCAAGGAGCTCACAGTCTAGCTATTAGTAGCTAGACTGGGTTCTTAGTGGATCTATCCATTACAGAGAATAGAATTTATAATCCCAAACTCTCCATTATATAGTCTGCCCCCTCTAAAATCTGGCATTTATTTTGTCGTGGAGCAAATTTTTAACTTATCCTAATGCTTTAAGAATAATAACCATTCAAAAGAACCTACTTTATTGAGCACCTACTATAACCAGGTGGTAAGGACATTGTGGCAGGCAGGCTTCCAAGATGACTCTCTGATCCCTGCTCCCTTGTGTTCATGGCCTTATATAAGTAATCTCCTTTTGAGTATGGGCTAGACCTAGTAACATGCTCCTATCCAATAAAACATGGCAAAAAGGGTGGGATGTCTCTTCCATAATTGGGTTAGAAAAGATTATGACTTCTGTCTCTATTGCCTTCTTGACTTACACACTTTGATGAAGCAAATTACCATATTGGAGAAGCCCGTCTGATAAAAAAAAAAGCGGAGAGTACCCTCTAGCCAACAGCACTCAAGAAACTGAGGACCCTCAGTTCACCAGTCCATGAAGAATTGAATCTTCCAACAACCCTGTGAATTTAGAAGCAGGTTCTTCCCCAGTCAGTTCTTCTGATGAGACCTGAGCTTTGGCTGACATCTTGATGACACCCTGTGAATGACTGAGAATGAGGACCCAGTTAAGCTATGCCAAGATTCCTGACTCACAGAAACTAAGATAATACATGTATCTTGTGTTAAGGTGTTAAGTTTTAAGATAATCTGTTATGCAGCAACAGATAATATGTTCAGAAATCATCCCTCTTCTTAAAAAGTTGACAATAGAGCTGGAGTCAGAAAGAATACTACTATAGCACAATATTAAAGGTAATGCCATCTTCAGTGACTCCACAAATGTTGCTAATTCTGTGTTTCTAGTATTAATTCTAGTCTCTATCTTAAGTACATTGTTATAGATTTTCCAGCTGGAAAGACTCTTGAGTAACTCCATGCCTTCAGTTTTTACCCCACATTCCACCTGAAAAGAATAATGACACATACTGTAATTGTCCAACAAGACTATATGTTTCTTGAGGGCCAGAAGAGTATTTTACACTTAGTGATCTTTCATATCACTTAGTTCATGCCCTTTCACATGGGAGGAAGGCTCACTAAATATGGATAATGAACTATATTCTCAGAGTTAATAAAAGAACAAAAACCCAGAAAGAACCTCTGGGAATTCTGGATATATCTGGACATGACAAGGAGGAGGTGGGGGGGGTCCAGTCTAAGCAATCTTATATAGTGCTCTGATGCACAATTCATGAATCAAACATAAGAAACCTAAGAAGAATTCCAAGGAAGGGGGCAGGCATGATGGCTCACATCTGTAATCCCCGCATTTGGGGAGGTCAAGGCAGGAGGATTGTTTGAACCCAGGAGTTTGAGACAAGCCTGGGCATCATAGTGAGATCTCATTTCTACCAAAAAAAAATTTTAAATTAGCCTGGGCCAGGCTCGATGACTCAACCTGTAATCTCAGCACTCGAGGCAAGTGGATTGTCTGAGCCTGTGGGTTCGAGACTAGCCCAGGCAACTTGGAGATACCTCGTCACCACAATAAATAAAAAATTAGTGAGGCATGGTAGTACACACCTGTAGTTCTGGCTGCTTGGAAGGCTGAGGCAGAAGGATCACTGGAGTCCAGCAGGTCGATGCTGGGGTGGCCATGAGTGTGCCACTGCACTCCAGCCTGGGTGACAGAATGAGACTCCAACTCAAAAAAAAAAAAATATTAGCCTGGCATGGTGGCATGCTACCCAGAAGGTTGAGACGGAAGGATCGCCTGAGTCCTGGAGGTCAAGGCTTCAATGAGCTGTGATTGTGCCACTGTACTCCAGTCTGGACAACACAGTGAGAACTGGAATTAAAAAAAGAAAAAAATTCCACAGATAATACTCTTTGTGATATTGTGAACCTTCTCCAGAAGCTTTCCATAATCTCTAAAGAAACAGCTTTGAGTGTTGTTTTTCCAGATTTTTTACAGATTGTAGCAGATACTGCCTGTGCTACGTCTATAACCCCTAGGAACTCACCATAGAGCTGAATGCTAGGGCAACCTAGTACAAGAACCTGCAATTCTCCACTCAAGGACTTCAGTCTGAAGTGCAGGTGCAGCCCTCAGCCAATAACTATAGCGATAGGAAGGAAAAACCTCACGCTTCCGTGACTTCCTGTGTGGGACAGCTCTGAGGTATGTTCTATGCTTTCATCCAGTTACCCAGTGACACTGAACCCCATGTATTCACAGGGGTAGCCCATTCAGTCACACTTCCTTGGGTCACCCCCAAAATAAACTACTGGGACTCAAATCCTTGTCTCCAAGTTGGCTTCTGGGGAAACCCAACCAAAGATTCTGATGAATAAAGAGACAAAGATAGGAAGCTCAAGTCTTACTCTCCTGATTTAGTCCTGCTGAAGCTTTTCTGCTCAACCACTTCAGGAAAGAGCTAGACTTAATTTGGCTAAGTGGGATCCCACAGAGGAGGCTAGAAGGAATGGAACTTGTAAGTTGACTTGCTGACTGTGGGGGGATGAATACCAGAGGCTCAGACCCACCTGCTGGTGCTGAGAGAAAATTAGGCTGCAGGACAGTAGCTAACAGGTGTATAATAAGAGCTTCTAGTTTATGTAAGCAGTTGGCTTCAGAGACCTGGCCTGCAGGAGTCTGGTATCATATCAGACAGGAGAACACAGTGATGGCGAATTCAGGTTTATATTTGGATATCCAGGCAACCAAGCAGTGGTAAGAAACATTGTGAGTGGAGAGCTGAACCCAGGCACTCAGTCAGGGTCAGAGGGAGCTTTCCAATCTCTGAGGATGAATGACTAGAACAGAACAGCATCCCAGTCCTTAAGGAGACTCTGGTACTGAGCCTGAAACAACACAGGGACTCAGGCAAAAGGAATAAAAAGAAGCAGAATCCAAGACCAAGGATCATAAAGACTGTGATTAAGAGCACAGGTTTTGGAATCTGAGAATCTGTGGTTTGAATCACAGCTTCCCAGCGTTCTAGAAGGGTGACTTTGGGCATGTTGTTTAGCCTTTCTGGACTCAATTCCTCATCAGGAGAATGGGGATGATGGTTCTTCTCTTACAGGCTTGTGGTACGATTTTAATGATGTAAATATAAAGTGGAAGTATGAAGGCAGTGTATCACTTCTGCGTTTGAGTAAGCAGGGACAGCCCTGGGAGGCTACGCTTTTCGTTAGGACTAGCACTTGCTTTAAACACAGAAAGAAGATAGTGTTCTAAGAAATGTGAATGATCAAAGAACCCGTCATATCCCTTCTTGTGTGACTTCCTTGTACCAGCCAGCCACTTTCCGAAATGATGCTTTTCGGTCAGAGGGCAGAGGAAGCTACGTGACTGAAGTATCATGACTGGGGATGTTAAGCAGACTGGCACATACCGAGAGCAACAGAGTGTATGTGTGTATGTATGCGTGCGTGCGTGCGTGTGTGTGTGTGTGTGTGTGTGTGTGTGTGTGTGTGCGCGCGCATGCCAGAGAGGTGAGAGTGTGAAAGGTGGGATGGGGGAGTAAAGCTGGAGAGGTCTCTGAAGTGTCAGATCATCTGTTCCTTGCTGGAAATCTAGTACTAAATCCAGGGTGATGAGTAGAAGGGTTTAAATAAGAGACTGGATGAGGTCACGGTGAGATGAGGATTATATTGCCTGGCAATGGGAAAAGGAAGGCCAGAGAAGCAGTAGACTAGTAAGGGTCAAAGCCAGATTTCAGTGCTGAGGCACCAAATCTGCCAAGACCCATGCATCTAGGGGCAAAAATGATCTCCTGGGCTAGGGTGACAGAATGTTGAACTCCTGCTAAGACTCAGGTACTAACCAATTAAGATGAATGTTGGCCAGTATGTCACTGTCTGCCAAATACCAGCTCTGACTCCAGGAGTCTACCAAACAACACCGAGAGTGCATACCTGTTGGTACCCCAGGGAGTAATCAATACATAGAACTTGCTGAATGCTCTACTACCAAGACTAATATATATCAGGCTATATTTGTATGAGGCTGGTTAGAAAGGAGGGGAGGTCACAAAAAAACACAGGGGCTTTCTGAGAAAGGTGGCTATTTAATCACAACACTTAATGATGCTTGTATCCAATATCCTTAAACTGGCCCAGAAATCTAGGAAAAATATCAAGCTGTACTTTTCTTGAAGAAAACAGCTTGTGTCGATTTGGGGTTGACACATAACTTTTTCAAATGATGCAGACTTCTCAATAGTTTTTAGAATATTGACAAATAAAATAGTGGCTAACAGCCATAAATCAACACAGAACTTGGTTTCTTTTAGCAAAGCTGGAGGAAGACTCAAGTCACCCCACAAGCCCCACCTCTGCCAGGCAAGGTCCAGCGAAGTCCCAAGGGAGTAGCTATGCTCTTGCTTTGACCTCTCAACCTCCTAAGCTCTCCCAGTTCTTGAATGGGGCAAAAGCCAAAAAATATGGGTCATGTTTACTGCTGCAATTGACTCCAGTTATAACTACCCAATCCAAGCCTGCAGGGTCTCAGTAACACTAAGGAAGTGTAAGTGTTTTGTAAGTAAATTACCTTTTTCCTGGTTTAATAAGAAGCTTTTTATAATGTTTGGTTTTAAAGTATATGCAAATATAGCAATCTCTGAAAGATCTGGCCAATATTTTTTTTTCTATTTTCCATCTTTTAACATAGATGCAGCCTTGCTTAAATGAAAGCTGATTCTAAGAGCACACAAATTAGCAGACGGATAAGGTTAAATACAGCAACTTAGCAGATGAAGAATTTAAACTTCCTGAGCAGGTCCTTTGAAGAAAACTGACCACCCAAGACTGTTACTTCACCATTGAAAGTTTAAGTCATTACACTGTACAAGCAAATGCATTTTTGTACATAAATTCAATTGTGGAGTTTGTTTTTGTACCTTGCTTTTCTAATTCCTGCTTAATAAAGAATAAAAGACATAGTTAACCGCAGTCTTTGGTAGACAACCTCCAATATGTGAATAAAGTCAGACTCCAATTCTTCATCAAAAGGTACTAATTGGAGTTGTTAGACACCTTCCAACATAGATCCTCGTTCCAATGGCCAACTGGTGAGAGAGAAGCAAAGAGGGAAGAAAAATTTTCAAAAATTCTATTTAGAAAATATCCTCTTTCTTCTTAACAGTGAGTTCCTCAAAGTAAGAGAGGCTGTGTGCTTTGCATATTTAAAGAAGCTATCTCTTAGGAGGGTCTATGGTTGGAACATGTGCCCTACAAAATTCACCGAAACTCAATCTCGACTGCGGTGGTATTATAAGAATTGGGGCTTTTGGGATGTGATTAAGTCATGAGCCCTCTCTCCCCACGATGAATGGCTTAGCACTTTATAAAAGGACTGGAGGGAGCTAGCTTGGGACTTTTTACTTCTGTCCATTCCATCGTGTAAGGACTCAGTGTCCCCTCCAGCGTGCAGTAACCAGGCACTATCTTGGAAGTGGCCCTCACCAGACATCAAATCGGCTGGTGCCTTGATCTCAGACTTTCTACCCTCCAGAACTGTGAGAAGTAAATTTCTATTGTTTATAAATTACCCAGTCTGTGATATTATGTTATGTTAACACAAACAAACTAAGACAGGAGATGTTTTCAAACCAACTTGACCAATCTTATACCCAATCTGAATTATTCTTCAAAATGTTTTCATTTTCTTTTTTTTTTTTTTGAGTTGGAGTCTCACTCTGTCGCTCAGACTGGAGTGCAGTGGCCGCTCCCGGCCACCACAGCCTCGACCTGCTGGGCTCCAGCGATCCTTCCGCCTCAGCCTTCCGAGTAGCTTGAACCACATGTGCGCACTACCACGCCTGGCTGATTTTTTGTTTTATTGTAGAGATGAGGTCTCGCCAAGTTGCCCAGGCGGGTCTCGAACCCGCGGGCTCAGGCAATCCACTCACTTCAGCCTCCCAAAGCACGGGATTACAGGCTGAGCCACCGAGCCCGGCTAAAATGTTTTCAATTTCTCTCAATATTTTCTCCTTCAGGCTGGGAGTTTTTTGCTCCAATGCTGTGGGTGTCTGTTTTTAGGCTGTCTACCTTGTGGTGTCTGAAAGTAAAGGGGGTGTCACAATGGGCACTCATGGAGAACTGGCATCCGGATTCATGCTGGGCAACAAGTACTGTTTTTTGCATGCCATAATTGTAAATAGAGAGGGAAGTTACAGCCCCACTCCATTCCCGTGACTGCTGGGATGGGGTCACAGCCATAGGCCCTGCAGGTTCTCCTTCTGCAACCCTGGGGCTCTGCATGTCTGTGATCAGAGGGTAGGGAGGAGCTGGTGAGGGTCTGTGATGAGCAACCCAAGAGTCTACCTACATCACTCTTACTTTTTTGCCATATATTTTTTATTTTATTTTTGGTAGAGAAAGGGTATTGCCATGTTACCCAGGTTGGTCTTGAACTCTTGGCCTCAAGCTATATTCCTATCTTGGTCTCCCAAAGCGCTGGGATTACAGGCATGAACCACTGTGCCCAGCAACATTTTGATGTGTTTTTAAGAAAAGTAATATAACATTCAGATAAAATTCAGGCCCATTTTGCTGCCCTCCTCAATTGCCTTCTTCCACTTTTCTCCCCTGAGCAAACCCTGATAGTATCCTTTAGTACACAATTCTCTTTATTATATATGTGTATATCCATCATCAGTATACCCAGTGTTTTTACAATTAAAATAATTTTATACTGTATAAATATTTCTGTAATCTACTTTTTTCTCTCAATGGTATGTTTTTGTGACCTATGTTGATAATGTTAAGACCTAGAAACCTAGTTCATATTTTAAACTGCTGTTTTAACTCTCTTGGGAATATATGCACTCTATTTTTCATTACCTTATTGATGGACTTCTAGATTGTTTCCGACTTTTTGTGGATCTCTTCTGTGCACATATTTGTAAGTTTCTCTAGAAGAGGACTTTCTGAGTCATATGAAACATAATTTTGTGGCTTTACTGAGTATCAGCAATTTGATATCAAAATGGTTGTGCTAATTTTCACTCCCACCAGCAGAATACGTAAGTTCCTATGTTCTATATCCTATCTCATACTGTAGACAATCAGGTGGCTATACCTTGATATCTCATTTTAATTTGTGTTTCTCTAACTATGTGAAACTGAACATATTTTGGTGATTTTATTTTCCTTTTCATTTCCTGTAGATGTATTTGTCCATTAATCGCTTTTTTGCTTATTAATTTTTTCCTTGAATCTCTTGGTTACTAAGAATGTGTTATACATGTTAAATATACCATTTCCTGACCTGTGGCTTGTTTTTTTTACCTCATTTTTAAGTTAAGCTTTAAATTTTTGTGTCCTTTATAAATTAAAGCAAATTTGTAAATCTTTTCCTTTATGATTCATGTTCTTTCTGTATTGTTTTGAGAAATTCTGGCAGGTTTGAGACCAGCCTGGGCAACATGGTGAGACCTCGTCTCTCCAATAAATCAAAAAATTAGCTGGGCGTGTTAGCGCGGGCCTGTAGTTCTGGCTATTTGGAAGGCTAAGGTAGAAGGATCGCCGGAGCCCAGCAGATCGATGCTGGGGTGACTGTGAGCATGCCACTGTACTCCAGCCTGGGCGACAGAGTAAGACTCCAACTCAAAAAAAAAGAAATTCATAACTCAAGTGCATAACTCAAGATCATGAAGAAAATGTATATGCTTCCTTCTAATAGTATAATATTTTTGCTTTGTGTATTTTCTACAATGCTGACTGTAACCTGCCTGTGAATAAAGTGTTAATTGCAAATACAAGGTAAGGATCTAATTTTATTTATTTAAATATAGGAAGCCAATTTTTTCAATACTGTTATTTTTATAATGGAAATATCTTTTCTGGGTATATAAATAATTAATGGTCATTGGTAAAATTCAAATAGTTATTTAAAATCTGAAGAAATATTTTAAAAGTCACCTGCAATTTTGCTTCCCTATGATGATCACAATTGACATTTTCAAAATTATTTATCAAATAGTTTATCCTATTCCCCTCTTGTTTATTATACTTCCTCTGTCTTATAAGGAGAGTGCTTTTCTGGCATTCAGACAAACTTTGAGAATTAATACTAGCTTTGGATATAATTTGTAGAATTTTAAGTATTAGCTTAAAGGATTTTCAAGTTGGAGAACATCCTATGATCTGATTTCATTAAGCAGTGTAAATAAGTAAAAGTAATAAAAAGCAGCATCATGAAGTAAGTAAGGATTTCACAGGAATAACGGTTCTTTAATGATTTGAGGACATATGAGGACTAAGAACTGCAAATTCATGAAACTAAGGCACAAGGTCTCTTAGTATCACATTCAGCATGCCAGGTTCATCTTGCTAACATTTAAAAATTAAGACCATTAATATTTCCTCCTACAGATAATTTATCTCCAGTTTTGCCATAGGAGTATAGAAGCATGCAAGGCAAAACAGTTAATTCTTAGGAAAGCATGATATGACTAACTCTGCTTGAATGTGAAGCAAGGAATACTTGCATTCTTCTATTCTGGATGCTCTGTGGAAAGAAGACATTTATTATATTTCACTAGCATCAAGAAAGATGGTCGTCTTTCCCCTGTACATAAATACCATCTTCCAGGTTGTTAATACTTGTCATTCTTCATGAACTTCATAGTTATATTCCTCTGTGGGTACATTAAAAATGCATTTGCTCTGTGAATTTTAAAAATCACCAATACCTATCTGGTTCAGATTAGTCAATCTCTGTACCTCAATTTCCTCATCTGTAAAACAAAAATAAGAGTAGCTAGCTCACATACTTTTAAGATAAGGTGCTACCTGTCACAGAGTGAGGACTATATAATGTGTATAGTAGTGGCACTACCGCCCTAGAGATGCTCAGATTAAACACATTCATAAAGATCGAGGTGACAGAAGGAGAGAAAGCAACATTCCAATGAAGAACGCTGCTAACAAAATGAGTAGAAAGAGTCAGCTATAGATTTTTGTCCAGCTTTTCTACTTTTAGCAGTGCAACCTAGGGCTTCAACTGTCTCAGTTATAAGGACAATTTCTAGCTTTAAGGTTATGGTGAGGATTTAGCAATGATATAAAGCTACCTGGGATATCGTGTGGCATACAAAAGGTGCTCAATAAATAATCTATTACTACTAAAAAAAAAATCACCAATACCATATATAGGCCATATTTATCAGCATTTAGGATGAGAGTCCTTTTGTTTTCTGCCCTTGGGTCTACTTTGATGTCAAACGAACAATGAAGAAATCACTCGGTTTTTACATCCTACAATATATATGATGTGGGTTTTTTGCAAATGTATTTAGTCATCACTCATTTCTGTTACAAGGTGGTTTAACATTTTTTTAAATGACTAGAGTATTCGATGTAAAGTTCAGTTATAAACTGTGGTACTGTAGGAAGATTTGGAAGAGCTATATAAGAATTAAGTCCTTCACTCCAAATGTAGCAATATGGAGAGGCTAAAAAATAAGATATATCTCTTATGATTTGGTTTGTCTCCGTTCTGAATTTTTTTCTTTGACACAACCCATACTAAAGTGGCAGAAATGGAAACAACAATCAAGAAGCATTATCAGTGTGTTCATAGAAATGAATTCACAGCACCTGACTTGTGAATTTGTGTAGACCCAGGTGAATCTGGTTGACTTCTTTTCGAGGGATGTGCAATTTAGCTAGCCGATGACCAGCTCCAAACTCTCCTTGACCACTCACTTCCTTAAGGCTCACCTGCTGCTCAATCCAAAATTTACTCAAGCTGCTAAAATGTGCTATTACTTTAAAACATTAGGTTTGGAAAGCAGTTTTCCTTGAGAACACTCCCAAGGAGTATGTTTTCACATGTGTGTTTCTGAAACAATTTCAAGAGATTTTTAGCAGACAAACATTTTCCATTGCGTGGTTCTTTTTTGTACGTGTCTCATCTGAAAGACACTGTGGTTTTCAGCTAGCTTGATGCTGTTACTACAGTCATTTTACCTGACCTCTTTCTTTAAACAGGCATACGACAAGGCTGAGCTCATACTTTCATGAAAGCCACTCTGCCACCTAAGCAGAACTAACACTGTTAGAAGAGCATGCAAATTGTAATTTTAAAAATCCATAAGCCAGCAGTTTCTTTTAACCACAGTGGTTTTTCTTTTCCTCCTGCTCATTCTGCTGATATAGCAGCATTGGTGTGCATGGCAAAGCTTTAGTTTTCTGCTCTAATTTGCTGTTCTTCTGATGAGAATTGTGCATTTGAGGATGTTTTGTTTCATGTGTGTCAAGTGTTGCACATCCAGCTGGATTTTAAGTTTCTAAAGACGTGGGCCCCCTGCCCCTTTTATCTGTCTCTTCTATAGTACCCAATACAGTATTCTGTTGTAGGTGCTCAATTATTGTGTGTTGAATGAATGTGTGATTGAATCAGTGAGTGACTAAATGGATATTCCCAGTCTCCCATTTTCTAAACTGCACGGTGCAAACTGGATGGGGTCCATTTCAATCACAGAGCAATGCAGAAATAAAAAGATAAGTCTAAGAAATAAAGATGAGATAAATAGAGAAATAGAATATACTTGTATCTTATTATAATACATATAATGAGAAATTAAAATGAGAATAAAAACCAGACAGACAGAGGCAGGAGCTGAAGAGTTCACCAAATTTGGGGTCACAATGAAGATGATTTAGGTGTGTAGATTAATACATGTAGTATATTTCAATAAGCATGTATTATATAATTATCCATATTTTATGTATTATATATAGTATATGCTTATATTATGTATGTGTATATACGTGTGCATTTGTGTGTGTGTATGCATTTATGTGCATATATATCATTCAAGAAACATATTATATATATGCTAAATAATTTACACCAGAAACCAGGTGTGGTGGTGCATGCCTGTAGTCCCAGCTACTCTGGAGGCTGAGGCAAAAGGGTTGCCTGAGTCCAGGAGGGTGAGGCTTAGGTGAGCCGTGATCGTGCCACTGCACCCCAGCCTGTGTGACGGAGTGAGACTCTGACTCAAGAAAAAGAATTTACACTAGAGTTCCTTTTTTGTTTAATCAATATTTTTTATTATGATGTTGTGGGGTATAGTTAAGGGTTAGATATACAATTATGTTTCATTCAGGCACCCTGTTGATAAGAGGTGTTTCCCCGTCCCCAGACAGATATTTGCTTCCGTTAATCCCATCTCTCTCCCCCACCCATAGTTTCCCACTACTGTCAGTCATTTTCTTATAGTATTACATTGGATGTTCAAGGTCCATTGTATGAGTGAGAACATGTGATACTCGGATCTTTGTTTCTGTGTAGAGTTCCTTTTAAAGAACGATCTTTGTTTGAAAAAATACCTTGATTAACCACTTGTGGTAGAAAGTAAGGCCCTGAGGCCACTGAATGGAAGAATACAAGAAAACAGAATTATAGCTAAACCAATCTGAATCTAAACGTCAACAAGACTGGAGTGGGAGGAGAACTGTCAAGAGAGGAGAGAGGAGGGACACTAAGGAGAGAGAGATGGGCTTATACACGGCTTTACCTCGGCAGAGTGGTTTGGGGGAAATCCAGGAAAAGAGGCCGAATACCATGATGGAATTGGTCCAAAGCAGGAAAAGATGACAGCAGCGGAAGTGGACATTCAGAGAGGTGTGAGTTGGGCAAAAGCAGCATTGTGAAACTGGAAGTGAATGCATGTCTGAAAAACCCTGATTGGGAATTAACACCAATCTGGAGAGATCATTAGACCTCTCACGGAACTTGGGGAGAAGGCTCAAGCATGTTTTAGTTAAATCTTAAAAGGTGTTCTTATCTCAGTTTGTGTCTTGGAGTTCTTTAAAAACCAGGTTGAGGGCACGTGGTTTAGAAACCCTTCTCTTCATTCCAACTTATCAGTCTCTTATATGATCTTCTGAAAGCCAGAGTTAAACAAAACAAAACCAAAGCAAGAAAACAAACAAACCCCACATCCTCTTTCAGGGGTTGTTAGTGATAGATACGTGACCTGGGAAGGCACAGAAAGCAACGACAGTCCTGATTCTAGTGCTGAATCCAAAGAGGGTACAGCGCTCCATGCAGAAACATCCCTGATTCAACAGGCCTCTCCTTGGTAGTGTGGCCCTGTTAGGGCACCAAGGGCTAGGATGTGGAGGTTGGTGAAGATGCTCATAACCTGGAATTGAAATCTTTGTACTTTTCTCCCCCGCCAGGGCTATTTTAGTTAATATATTAAAATACCAGGATAACTGTTACACTTCCAGGATGTAGCTGGTTACTGCTCTTGTTGAACAAGTAAAAGGGCTGCCACACACGCTTGCTCAGCACCAGCAGGGCAGGATTCTGAGTGAGGAATTATGGTTTCCCAGGCTGGGCTTGGTTCACTGGACACCATTGTCCTCTACAAAGGGTTTATTGTGAAACGTTCACAAAAGCACTTTTAGGAAGCATTCAATGTCTATTTCTATCTTAGTGAAAATGTGAGTGAATCTATATGGTGATAGAGTCTCCTGGCAGAAGGGAGAAGGGAAATGAACCCTTGCTGTTTTCTTACCAGGAGCCCAGCACCAGGGCTCTTTGCCAGCATTCTCTGCACTTTCTGAAAGATAAAGCAGCAGTGACAAACTCTCTGGTGATGTAATATTTTATAACTTAATAGGATGGATACAAGATGTGCATCTGTCAAAAAGTGCACCCACTGATGCACTTATAATTTGCACATTTCATTATTTTAACATTTTACCTCCAAAGAAGAAGAGCCATAGCTGGGTGTGGCCCATGTCCAACAGTCCCAGCTACTCTCAAGGATGAGGCAGAAGGATCACTTGAACCAGCAGTAGTTTGAGTTCTTCCCGGGCAACATAGCAAGACCCTGACTCAGTTAATGATATGGACACTAAAGTGTTTAGCTGTGAAATTCCTTATACCTAAAACGTACTTTGAAATGCATTCAAAAAATAAGATGGATTGATGGATGGATAGAGGGTGGTTAGATGGATAGAAATGTGATCAAAGTAGGCATAGCAAAATATTACTTGTAGAATCCAGGTGATAAATACATTAGAGGTTTATTGTGTCATGCATTCAACTTTTCTGAATGCTTTAATATTTTCATAATTAATTATTAGGGAAAAGTGGTATAGAGTTTCTACTAATCTGGCTGCCACATGAAGTCTAGAAATCTGAGTGTTTTGAAAGAAAATATTTCAGTCAGGCCAGTTTTATAGCTATGTGGATAAAAGTTCCTCCTTGAAAGTAAGGGATTCTCAGCTACTCATAGTTGAAATTTCTAGAAAGGTATATTTCCATTTCTAGTACACAGCACTCTCCTCTTTGAACTGCTGTTGAGTGCTTTTCACACTACACACAGGTTGTGGTCCTAGCTCATGGCTGAGCAGCAGCTTTTGGCGCCGTTGGCCACTTCCTCCTGATGGGACTTTCTCTTCTCTCAACTTGTTAGACACCACAGTCTCCTGGTTTTTCTCCCACTCCTTCAGTAGGTACTGCTCAAGTTCTTTCCCTGTTTCCTTCTCCTTCACATATTTTTTGATGTAGATGTTTCCATGGGCTTGGCTCTGGGTCTTCCTGTCTTTTCCTTGTACTCTTTTACCTGAGATAGTCTCATCAGTTTTCAAGACTTTTGTATTATCACCCACAGCAATTGACTCCAGTCTAAGCCTCTCTTTGTAACAACATTCTTAAATCCAAATGCCTCCATGACATTTCCACTTGCATGTCTCCTAGGTGTCTCATCCCTAATAAACCCACATCTCAACTCCTGAGGACATCCCCTCCCCAATCACCAAAGTCTTTCCACTTCTGAGTCCTTCCTCTTCAAAGTCTTTCCTCTTCCCATGCACTCTTTCTCAAGCCTACACTGTCTCATTCCCCACACACCATCCAGCACCTAGTCTGGGTGTTTCCCTTTTCCATCACCTCCTCAGCCACCACCCTAATGCAGTCACCATCATCTGTCCCTGGACAACCATCATCACCTGAGTTGCTCTCTCACCATGACTGTCGCTCCATTCTAATCCAACTGAAGCTGTCAATGTTATTTTTTTAGATATATAAATCTGATTATGTCTCTTCTCTGCTTAAAACTTATCAGTGGCTTGCCACTGATGATAGGATAAAATACAGAGTGATTGATATGGACAGCAAGGCCTCCAGGGCTGAGGTTTCTGCCGACCTCTCTCTCCTTATCCCTGGCCCCGTTGCTCACTCAGCTATGCTCACGTGAGATTTCTTTCAGTTCCTAAAAGAGCAGTAACCAGCTACATCCTGGAAGTGTAACAGTTATCCTGGTATTTTAATATATTAACTAAACTAAGCATTTTCCTACCTCAGAACCTTTATATAGGACCATCTCTCTTCTTGAAACCTTTCCTGCAATCTTTCCCGGTGTAATAAATCCCTACCTTTCCTGCAATCTTTCCTGGTGTAATAAATCCCTTGTTTAGGTCTCAGCCTTAAAAATACTTCTTGAGACAAGGTGTATTTCTGACACACCCCTCCTCCATCCTAATTATGTCTCCTCTGCTATTGTCTTTTATAAAGCCTTTACTTTTATCTTGTAATAGAATTAGTGGCTATATGCTTGTCTCTAGGCTTAGTTATTTAATGCCTATCTCTTGCAAGGCTTCAAACTTCATGTGAACAGGGTGCCTGTTTGCTATTCTCAAATCTGTGTACTGTACTCAGCACCTTACAGGGTCCCTGGTACTTAGAAGATACTCAACAAACATTTATCAGCCGAGCAAACACATGGCTGTGCTGTGGGAAGATGTAATTTAAAAGGTGATGGACAGTGTCACAGATTAAGTTGGTATTAGGACTCAGCATTAATAAGACCTGTCTCTATTGCCTACCTCACACAGCTGTTACAAAGAACCATTCCACACTGGCAGTGAGAACATGATGGGCACACATAGCCTTTTCTAGATTATTCCTGTCCTTCTGTGTTTCTCTTCCCTCCCCTCAGCCCACTCCCCATAAGCAGATGAAGGGGGGAAAAAAAGTATCTAGTACTTTAAATGCCTAATAAAAAGCATCTTCTTCCTCATCTGTATGTATGGAGTCTTTGTGGACATAGGCTTCAAGCCCACAAAAATGAAAGACAGCTTGAACTCAGAAATCAGATGTTTGGTTCTTCCCTGGCTCTATGACTCCTTAAATGTATGGTCATATGTGGAAATTTTTAAATCTTAGAAACTCTATGTGCCCCACCTATCTCATAGAGCTATCAGGAGTACAAAATGCGCTAATGTAAGTGAGAGTGGTTCTTATGCCATAAACCTATAAATCACCACATGGATGTGAGTTACTGTGAAGTTTAAAGAATAGCGAAATGTTAGATTTACTGATTTTGCTGATTTTAACAACAGAAGGTGCTACGACCAGTTGTCTTCACAATAAGAATAATGAGTAATTGGTATTATTTCCACTTTAATTATTCTTAATTATAGATAGGAACACTGTAGAAATGACCTAAAATTAGAAATGTTATTTCCAAAATCCTCAATTCATTGTCAAGATTACTCAGCACTTGAATAGTGTGAGCATTCAACTGACTTTTTAGTAGTAATTTCTTAGGTTTTGCCATACTAAAACCCATATTTTCCCTCATAGTTATGATATTATTCTCTAACAAAAAATCCTTATTTTTCTGCTTGTAAAACGAATAAATTTCCATAAAATTCAAATGATATGTAAATATGAGTAATAAGAGAAAATCATTTATAAATATCTTCTCTTTACCTACTTCCAAAAATTTTGTAAAAATAAGTAAGACTCCAAAATAAATGTAAATAAGCTTTATGAACAGGCACAGTCTGTGAGAATTTTAAAAATCTCATGTGTAGCCATGTGTGGTAGCTCACACCTGTAATCCCAACACTTTGGGAAGCAGAAGAGAGAGGATTGCCTGAACCCAGGGATTTGAGACCAGTCTGGGCAACTTGGCGAGACCTTGTCTCTGTAATAAATTAGCTGGATGTGGTGGCACACACCTGTAGTTCCAGCTACTTGGAAGGCCGAGGCAGGATTGCTTGAGCCCAGCAGGTCAAGAATGTGGTAGCCATGAGTGTGCCACTGCACTCCAGCTTGGGTAACAGAGACTCAGGCTCAAAAAATTAAATAAAAAGCTCTTATGCACGTGATTATTTCAAAAGACTGTTATCACAATGCAAAAAGCATACATTGTGTTTATGATAAATGTCCAACTTAGCAACTATAGCTCTTTCAGGGAAAAATGGCTTTACAATGTGTATTTGAGAAGACCATCCTTTTCAGTTGACTAATAAGAACCAAAGTGTCCATCAAATATTTCCAGTGACTCTACAATATGTTCTCCTGTGGCAATCAAGAAATGAAGAAATTGTTAGCAATGGGAAATGCCACGCAGAGCCCAGTATTTTTACTATGTTAGCTGTGAGGGGAGAAAGAGAAAAGCCTCATGGCATATGTTTACCTTGTAGATTATTAATAAATACAGACAGTACAATAGCTTTGATTTTTACACAGCAGCAGTTCATCTGCATTGCCACAAGGAAATGGCTGAGGATATTACTTATTTTAAATGCCAACCTGTCAGCAAGAATGAAGCTGAAACCCAGGGATGCCAAGAAAGGGCAGAAACATGCCAGGAGCATGGAGTAAACTTTCAGGCTGAACCCATGTGAATTAGCGGGAAGCCCAGGATTTCAAAATTCCTCTGCAGAGCACACACCACCTACGTGCCAGTGAATAGGCCAAGGGAAGGGCTACGCCTGTTCTGTATTGCCACCTAGTGGATAATGATACCCACATTCCTTGGCATATTTACTTCAGAGAGGCTTGCCCTAGTTAGCAAACGAGCTGATGAATATTATTTGAGACGCAGAAGATGAACTAACCTTTGAGTTTTAGTCTCCTTTGGACCTTGAAAAGTCTGTTTAGTGAAGCAAATGTGGCATTTCATCATATTCAATCAGCCTATAGGAAAAAATGAACAGTATTTATAAATGGCATCGCTTCCTCTTTTCAAGAATTAAAAATGCATGAGGGTGGTAATATGTGCAATGAGTAGTCATCAATAATTAATTTTTAAATTCTCTCTCTCTCTCTCTCTCTGCTTTTGTCTTTTCTATCTACTTCACAAGGCTTCAATAGAAACTAACGACTCTACTGTGTAATTTAAGACAAAAAAACAATGCCAGACCTGGACTTCAGTTTCCATTGCTGTAGAAGCAATATATTAGTGGGTCCTGATATCAATATAGTGGGTCACAACCAGGATTAGAAAAAGAAAAAATCTGTTTTTAATTTGAGGAAGCTTCATACTGCTTTCCACTGCATAATTACACTTGTATGAGATATTTAAAATATCAAACTCATGGGTGCAGAGAGTAGAGTGATGATGTTTGCTTGGGGCTGAGGGAAAGAGGAATGAGAGTTGCCCAAGGGATGTAAATTTTCAGTTATACAAGATGAGTAAGTTCTACAGATCTACTGTACAACATCGAGCCTACAGTTAGCAACACTGTATTGGTCATTAAAAAATCTATTATAACAAGAGGGCGAAGCTCATGTAATGTTCTTACCACATTTTTTTTTAAAGATAATTAAGGAAACTATGAACAACAAAAAGAAAGATTGGGCTAGAATCTAAAATGTCAGGCTGCTTCTTACGTGTAGAGAAAGAATTTTTCTATGAAACTTCTGTTGCACATGAGTGCATTTATATGAACTAGGGCGTAATATGAAGAGATTTTCCTTCTGTGGGTCAAGGTAAAAAAAATAAAGTTCAAAAGCCTCGGCTCTATTGTTCTAAAAAATCATACTAAAGCTTAAAAATCTACATCATATTTCAAATTATTTAGGTTTCCTTGTATGTAAACATGCTTGTGTATATTTCTAAACAAGGCAGTTGAGATGCCCCAATGCATCTTAAATGGGATGGAATTTGAGGCACATAAATGGGAACACTATGCTTGCTGGTCCAGTTTCTTCTTTTCTCTATGATGGCAGGATAATATATGGCTGACCTGGAAGCTTCACAGTGATGAGGCTTCACAGTGATGAGCAGGACAAACCTGATTTTGAGTTCCGACATAGACTTTGCTAGCTAAGACGCAGCATCTTGATCTAAAAATGAGAAACCAGCCGGGCTCAGTGGCTCAGCCTGTAATCCCGCGCCTTGGGAGGTTGAGGTGAGTGGATTGCCTGAGCACGCAGGTTCGAGACCCGCCTGGGCAGCGAGACCTCATCTCTACAATAAATCAAAAAATCAGCCGGGCGTGGTAGCACATGCCTGTAATTCCAGCTACTCGGAAGGCTGAGGCGGAAGGATCGCCAGAGCCCAGCAGGTCGAGGCTGCGGTGGCCGGGAGCAGCCACTGCATTCCAGTCTGGGCGACAGAGTGAGACTCCAACTTAATAAATAAATAAATAAATAAAAATAAAAATGAGAAACCAAATGAGTGATCGCATGGTAGGCGTACAGTATGAACAGCTATTAAAAACAGCAAGAGTAGCCGGAGTCGGTGGCTCAGCCTGTAATCCCTTGCCTTTGGGAGGCTGAGGTGAGTGGATTGCCTGAGCCCGCGGGTTCGAGACCTGCCTGGGCAGGCGAGACCTCATCTCTACAATAAATCAAAAAATCAGCCGGGCGTGGTAGCGCATGCCTGTAATTCCGGCTACTCGGAAGGCTGAGGCGGAAGGATCACTGGAGCCCAGCCGGTCGAGGCTGCGGTGGCCAAGAGCGGCCACTGCACTCCAGTCTGGGCGACAGAGTGAGACTCCAACTCAAAAAAACCCCAAAAAACAAAAAACAGCAAGAGTTGGGGCAACCCCTTCAGGTCCCCTCCCACTGTGAGAGCTTTCCTGTCCTTTCAATAAATCCTGCTTTCTCACTTAAAAAAAAAGAAAGAAAGAAAGAAAGAAAAGAAACAGCAAGAGTCACCAAGTTACCGACACCATTTTATTTATTTTAATTTGCTTATTTTACATATGTGAGGTACAATTTAAGGTTAGGTGAGTACCCTTTTGAGGAAGTGTGCCCCCCACTCCTCTGGCAGTTTCCCACTACTGCCAATCCCACCCCTGTCCTCCTCTGGCAGTTTCCCACTACTGCCAATCTCTTCCTTGCAATATTACAATAATTGTTCAAGGTCCGCTTATGAGTGAAAACATGTGGTCTTCAGTTCTTTGTTTCTGTGATAGATCACTCAGTATTATAGCCTCTAAGTCCATCCAAGTTGCTGTGAAGTTCATAATTTTGTCCTTGTTTATGGCTGCGTAATATTCCATCATATGTATGTACAACATTATTTTTTATTCAGTCTTCTTTTGATGGGCAGCACGATTGGTTCCATGTTTTTGCTATTGCGAATAATGCTGCAATAAACGTGTGTGCAGGTATCTTTTTCATAGAGTTGATTGAAGTTCCTCCAGGTATATTCCCAGTAAGGGAGTTGTGGGGTCGTATGGAAGGTTGAGTTTTAGATCTTTTAGGAATCACCACACTTTTCTACAGAGGCTGTACTAGCTTACACTCCCACCAACAGTGGAAGTGTTCCCTTTTGACCACATCCTCTCCAGCATCTGTTGTTTTTTGAGTTATTGATGATGGCCATCCTGACTGGAGTTAGGTGGTATCTCAGTGCAGTTTTAATTTGCATTTCTTTGATGACTAGTGAGGCTGAGCATTTTTTCATGTGTCTGTTGGCTGCTCTTAAATCTTCTTTTGAGAAGTGTCTATTTATATAATCTTTGGCCTACTTTGTAATAGGGCTATTTGTTTTTTTCTTTTCGGCATGTTTGAGTGCCTTGTAGATCCTAGATGTTAGGCCCTGGTCAGATATGCAGTTGGCAAATATTTTTTCCCAGTCTGTGGGCTGTCTTCCTTCTCTCTTGATGGTTTATTTGACTTTGTAGAAGCTTGTCAGTTTGATGAGGTCCCACTTGTTTATCTTATCTCTTATGGCATGGGCACTAGGGGTTTTGATCAGGAATTGGTTGTCATTTCTAATTTCCATAAGGGTGTCTCCTGCATTTTCTAAGATTCTTATAGTTTGAGGTTTTATGTTTAGGTCTTTAATCCATTTAGAGTTCATTTCTGTGTATGGCAATAGGTAGAGATCTTGTTTGAGTCTTCTGCATGTGGTCAGCCAGTTTTCCCAGGACCATTTACTGAATAGGTTCTCCTCTCCCCAGAGGTTGGTGATGGAGGCTTTGTCGAAAATGAGTTGGTTGAGAAATTGAGGTTTTGCTTCTGGAATCTCTATCCTGTTTCTTTAGTCTATATACCTGTTCTTATACCAATACCAGGCTGTTTTGATTACTGTAGTTTCATAATAAAGTTTAAAGTCTGGGAGTGTGATACCCCCCACTTAACTTTTTTTGGTGAGGACTGTTTTGGCTATTCATAGTCATTTATGTTTCCATATGAATTCCTGTATTGTCACTGTCATGTCTGAGAAGAATGCTGCTAGTAATTTAATGGGTACTGCATTAAATCTGTAGATTGCCTTGGGTAGGATGGACATCTTAACAATGTTGATTCTTCCAATCCATGAGCATGGAATATTTTTCCGTTTGTTTGTGTCATCTTTGATTTCTTTGAGCAGTGTGCTGTAGTTTTCACTGTAAAGGGCTTTGACTTCTCTGGTTAGGAAGATGCCAAGGTATCTCCATTTTTTTTAGTGGCTGTTATGAATGGGATCGGGCTTTTTATTTGGGTTTCTGTTTGTTTATTTTTGGTATATAGAAATGCAATTGTCTTTTGCACATTTATTTTATACCCTGACACTTTGTCAAAGTCCTCTATCAGTGCAAGGAGGTTTCTGACAGATTCTCTGGGGTTTTTCAAGTACTGACACCATTTTAAACAGTTCTTGTTTTCCTTTATTGCCCTAGATTTCTATATCTTAGAATTGTAAACATCCCTAAATAATTGAAAGCCTACAACAGAGCCTGAATCCCAACGTGGTCCTTTGTCTTCTTCTTCAGGGCATCTGGTAAGAGTCTCATCTCTATTCTCTGACTCTGTTTACAGATGTTTACTTATGTTTAGTTTATTACAAATCTCAACGGGACTGTTTCCCTTACTTGTGTAGTGCCTTACATGTTTTACAGAGAACTCAGATCTCTACTGGTTTTCCTTCTTGAAGTCAGGAGCCATTCTGGGTGACTGACTACCCAAATGTAAGACAGTGTCTCATGTGAGTGGCACAGTCGCTGGGACAGGAGTGATGGCCCTTCCCTTCAGCTTGGGCTCACATTGCAGTCTCTCTCTGTTTTCTCCTTCCTTCTGCAACCTGCTACAGCTTATCCCAGAGGAAGTGGAACTGACAAACCATTGCTAAAAATAGCTCCCAGCTTGCCTGCTCAAGGGGATGTCCTGATGAGGAAATGAGAAAATGAACATGCAAGCTCTAAGAACAAGGGTTATACAAACAACAGAGGTTGTTTTTGCATTATGGCTCTACTCATGGTAATGTTAGGGGGCTATCACTTGGTGAGCCCACTTTGGTCTGCCCCTTACAGCTGTGTGACTTTGGGCAAGTTACCAAACCTTCTGAAACCTGGGTTAACTCCTCTGTAAGTTACCTACCACTCACAAGATTCTTTAAGAATCAAAACACACAATGCGCGTGGAGATCTTAAAATAGAGCTGAGCCATGGTAAGCCACCAATAGACACCAATGCTTATTATTATCATATCTCATATTGTGTGCCTTCGAAGGGCCAGAAAGGTGGTCCTCAAGTTAAAGTTAAAAAGTTAAAGATTTTCTAGCCAGGCACACTGGTTCACACCTGTAATCCCAGCACTTTGGGAGGTGGAGGCAAGAGAATTACCTGAGCCACGGGACTCAAGACCAGCCTGGACAACTTGGCGAGACCTCATCTCTACAACAAATCAAAAAATTAGCCGGGTGTGGTGGCATGCGCCTGTAGTTCCAGCTACTTGAAGGCTGAGGTGCAAGGATCGCCTGAGCCTGGCAGGTCAAGGTTGCAGTGGCATACTCACGGCCTCTGCACTCGTCTGGGTGACAGAGTTAGACTCCAACTTGAAAAAAAAGGAGGGTTGCTCTGAAAGAAATTTGGTGCAGGGGAACCTCTTGATCATGCTCTCAAATCATACTATGTAGGCAACTAGCTGAGAGTGATACTGCACTGTCCCGCAGAAGGGGTTTTCCACATTTACTTGACTTTTGGCTTCAGAATGGCCAGTGTAATGACTAACTCCATGAATGGTTCATGAGTCTGTTTTAAGTTATCAATATTTTCAAACCACACAGATTGTTTATCACTTTTTAAGGCTCACTATAGTACTATCTGCCCATTTGCTGGAAATCGCCTTTCCCCCCTTAATTTGGGTCCTGTTTTTCTAGTCACAGAAGGCAAGCAGACAATAGGCGCAAAAAGGGACACAGGGAGGAGGAGGAGGAAATAAGAAGGGGAGAGGTAAGGCATGGGACAGAGAGTAGAATGCTGGAAAAGGCACTTTCTTACTGTGTGTTCTTAGAGGAAATGTTTTGTCAAAGGGTGCTGTGTGTATCGCTCATAGTAGATGATATGATTTTAGGTGGTATATAGTTGACTACTTAAAATTTCATAGTTGCTGACCATCAGCTCTCAGAAGACCACCAGACAAACCTACTGAATAGGCAAAACTGTTTGTTACTAGGCTTACTGCAAAAAGAGAGACCTCCACTTTGGCGATTTAGGTTGTGTCTCAGAAGGAAATTTCAAGGAAGAATAGTTGTAGAGTTTTGAGGTGTGGGCTCAAGTGATTTCAGAAGGTAGAGAATGAATTGGGGTCATGCACAGGGTTAGGTCACGCTCCCAGCGGGGGCTCCAGAATGTCACGTCGGGCCCTCCAGTGGTGTGGGTGTCTGGTGTGTGATCCGATGCTGCATGAAAGATGGAAAGGCGGAAGTTAGAATGGAAAATATAGTTTATTTAGAAAGTAAATTAGAGAGAGAGAGAAAGAGAAAGAGGAGATTCACCTCCCCAGGGTGTGGGAGGAAGCCAAAGCCAGGAAACATGGCGACCACCATGGCTCAAAGAGCATGTGGCCACACAAGAGTCTGGTAAGGCAATGGTGGCTGGCTGCTCGTAGTTGAGTCCTTTTAATCCTTCCCTTTGATAGGGGAAGGTCATTAAGGTGATTGGGTGGTGGTCTGCTCCACGTCATCATGAAAGGTCGGGTAAGCGCAGATACTGATATCAGGTGACTGACAGCAGGCACCTGATGGGTGAGTTAGTCACATGATTGCTGCCATGGTGGGGTCTGTGTGTGTTACATAGGTCATGAAGGGCTGATAAGGTTAACTTGGGTCTTATGGATGGAGGCAAATACTTGAAATAGAAAAGATAATTAGTAACGAACTGGAGAGGGGTTTGTGAAGCACCTATCAATAGCCACCTCTGAGAAACTGGTTCTGTCCTTGGCTAGTGATTAGAGGCTAAGTTAAGTGAACTGCTAGAGAAACATGAGATTTAGGCAGTGTTAGCCGGGCTCGGTGGCTCAGCCTGTAATGCCGCGCCTTTGGGAGGCTGAGGTGAGTGGATTGCCTGAGCCCGCGGGTTCGAGACCCGCCTGGGCAGGCGAGACCTCATCTCTACAATAAATCAAAAAAAAAAATCAGCTTGGCATGGTAGCACATGCCTGTAATTCCGGCTACTTGGAAGGCTGAGGCGGAAGGATCACCGGAGCCCAGCAGGTCGAGGCTGCGGTGGCCGGGAGCGGCCACTGCACTCCAGTCTGGGCAACCGAGTGAGACTCCAACTAAAAAAAAAAGAGATTTAGGCAGTGTTAAAATGGCTGCTCATAATCCATGTTATGGGCCAGGCGTGGTGACTCAAGCCTGCAATTCCAGCACTTTGGGAGGCCGAGGCAAGTGAATTGCCTGAATTCGTGGGTTTGAGACCAGTCCGAGCAACATGGCGAGACCTCGTCTCATCTCTACAATAAATCAAAAAATTAGTCGGGCTTGGTAGCACGTGCCTGTAGTTCCAGCTACTTAGAAGGCTGAGAGGGAAGGATCGCCTAAGCCCAGTAGGTCAAGACTGCGGTGGCCACGAGCATGCCACTGCATTCCAGCCTGGGTGACAGAGTGAGACTCCAACTCAAAAAAAAAATATCCACGTTATGTCCTTTCACACAGTTTCTGACATAATGGTTTAGGGTGATTGAAGAGCATGGTAAGGCAAGGGTCTTAAGGAATCGCCTTATCTAATAAGAGAGCTCTTTGCCCAAGTAAGAAAACTGTCTAAAGAAATTGATTGGTAGGAATTTTATGAAGCAAATTGTAAAGTTATATATTGGTTTACAGGCTTATCTTCCTGGAAAAGAGTGTCCTGGAACAGTTGTATGATGTTGATACAGATGGTCTCAGTTCTCATAATTATTTGTTTAATTGATGTGTATTTGAAAACCTATAACTTGCACATCCAACCACTGATCTTGAAGATAATATTGTTTAAGACAACACTGAAGTAAGTTGGATTTGAAGTTTGAGACTGAGCTGATTTAAAGAAAAACACGTTAAATAATTAATAGTGTAATGCATCAGCCCAATCTGGTCCAACTTTTATGTAACCAAGTTATGAGTTGTTTTCAGTTGCCATGGGTCCCCAGGTTGAAGGCCATGTAACCTGAGGATGCCCAGATTAACCAAATGTGCAGCCGTGGGCAGAATCTAAGCACTGACCAAGGAGTGGGGACCGAATTAAGAAGTAGACACCACACGGCAGGATCCAGAATCCAATCAGATCAAGCCCTGGCTTTACTGCCTGCAGGATCCAGTCAGATCATGCGTCCTGGCATAATCTCATTGCAAGATCCAATCAGAGGATGCCTCACTTCCCTATGCTTATAAAACCCACCCCAGTCCCCAGCACAGGGAGGCAGATTTGAGTGTTTTTTCCTGTCTGCAGTAGACTTGAAATAAACCTTTCTTGCAGCAAAAGTCCAGTGCTTTGGTGTTTGGCTTTCTGTTGCATGGAGACAGATGGACCCAGTTTGGTTCAGTGACAAAAGTACAGCTAGTACTTAACTAGGACAAAAATTGTGACCACTGGACAAAGACTAAAGTGTGAAAAGCATTGCTTGACACTGTAAGAAGGTCCCAGTAGGATCTAGGCTAGAGGACAACCCTCTGAAGGTGAAGGCCTATAACACATCACAGACAACGGGGGAAGAGAGTGGGCTTGTAGAGCTGGTCACCTGGGCTGGGAGGGGCATGGGCACCCCACGGGTTGAATGTCATTTCTGTTGTGCAAATGAGTTAAGAGCTAGAAAATCTCCCTGACTGGAAACTGACTAAGTGTGGGTCTACTTGGGGCTAAAGCTTTCAAACAGGAAGTAACAGCTGGTGTTGGAAGATCTCACGCAAGGCAGATGGGTTCCCCAAGAGTAACACCTGCTATTGTGGTGACCAGACCCTGGTGAGAACAGGCCAAATGCTGACTGAACAGCATAGTGAGGAGAAGCTGAGATTCATTAAAGGGCAAGCCAACCAGAATGGCTTGTGATGAATATTTTGGACAGAAAAGCATAGAAGGCAAGGGCAAGGGAAACTACTAGTTATCCAGGCCCTGAGCCACAGGAACTTCTGGGTGTGGGGCCAGTGTGGAGAAGGAGGTTACATACAAGTCAGTTGAGACCAAGTTTAGTT
This sequence comes from Cephalopachus bancanus, assembly GCA_027257055.1. Taxonomy (NCBI): domain Eukaryota; kingdom Metazoa; phylum Chordata; class Mammalia; order Primates; family Tarsiidae; genus Cephalopachus; species Cephalopachus bancanus. Next base: position 378,251 of record JAPVLO010000179.1, read on the forward strand.
TGAATCCAGGGAGAGGAGCCTTTGAAGCCAGATAAAGAAGAGCTTTTGTTAGGTAGAAAGCTCAGTGATTGAGGCAGGATCCTGAGAATCTACTGTCCTCAGATGGCTGCCTAGACCAAATAAAGCTTGGTCCTGGGTCAGGAGGCTGATGGGGCAGAAAGGAAGCAAACAGGTTCTGAAGACTGCTGAGAATATTACTACTGCGCTCATCAGTGATGTCCTCATGAATCATCCTGACCTAAATCTTAAATAGCTTTACTACCAACATTCTATTCAATCCAAATTGGGTGAGTCTCACCCTAGAGTAAAACATAAAGAACTAGGAAAGAAAACATTCTAAAAGGAAACCTTGCCCTGCTACATTTCCTTCAAGACAAGGGCCAAATAATGCTGGTGTTCTACAAATTGTCCATTTGTAATGATTCTTGCAACAACTGGATTGTTGCTCACATTACTGCTCTTTGTTGGCTTCCCCAACAAAGAGTGGTGGTTGGAGCTTGGCTCCAGAGTCAGACTGTTGAGGTATGGTTATTATTCCCTTACTTAGTACCCAGGTCACCTCAGACAAGTCACTTACCCTCTCTGAGCCTGAGATTTTTGCATTTGTACCTTCTTCACGGCAGGGCTGTGATGTCCAAGTGACAGACTGTATGTAGAATGCTTGGCATGATGAGCACTTTCTAAATATTAACTGTCAACTATTGATTTTGATAAACCTTCAAGGTATGTCTGTTTTAGGATTTTTGCTTCACATGGGCTGGGGGAAGAGAAAGTTAGGCCAAAGAGTGAGTGATGACAGTGCAGAGTCACTTAAACAAAGCTCTGTGGCCTAAGGAAAAGATCCTATTCACTCAGGGATTAAGCTACCTGTGTGACCTAAATTCCCCTGTCAAAACAACAACAACTCTCAAATCATAAAAAACCACAGACTTCTAGGAACAGAAGATGAAAAGGAGGTAAGAGGAAGATACTGATGAGAAAATGATGTGAAAAGCTGATTTTGTAGCTCTGGCATATAGGAAAAGCCTCTATGTTGATGACTTATTTGAATAAATGTTGCTTGAAGAAAAAGAAAGCAGCAGAAAGAGCAGAAAAAATAGGGTGAATGGAAGAGTATCATGCAGTGGAGAGGTATATGAAGTCATATTCCATGAAAAGCCATAGATTTTAAAAGATATATATGTATATACAATTGTAATTTTGTGAAACATGTGCCTACATTATTAATGATTAGAAAAAAATTTAGAATAATTAAAATCTGTTGTTCAGTAAATATTTAGGCACTTAAATTCATATGAAAAGTATAAAGCACACTATGAAATAAGTTAAAACTAAATGTTTCCTTATTTTACTGTTGTCTATTTATAATTACAAATGAAAACAAAAGCAGCAGAAATCCTTAGGTGGGATGGATAGGATGCTGGACTTGCAGCATCTCAGAGGACTTCTCTGTGGGTCCCGATTTTTCAAAGACTTCCCATCTGGCTTTCCCAGTCTAGCCCTTCTGTATGATCCTGTAATGGCCTACACTTCTTCAGTGCAGCACTTCCCTACCTTATTACGAATACCTGGTTTTTGTTTTGTTTTGTTTTGTTTGAGTTGGAGTCTCACTCTATCACCCAGACTGGAGTGCAGTGGCCGCTCCCGGCTACTGCAGCCTCGACCTGCTGGGCTCCATCGATCCTTCCGCCTCAGCCTTCTAAGTAGCTGGAACTACAGGCGTGCACTACCACGCCCAGCTAATTTTTTGATTTATTGTAGAGATGAGGTCTCGCCAAGTTAGCCAGGCGGATCTCGAACCCGCGGGCTAAGTCAATCCACTCACCTCAGCCTCCCAAAGCACGGGATTACAGGATGAGTCACTGAGCCCGGCATGAATACCTGTTGATTTGTGTCTCTTGAACTGTAAACAGAAAAAGTAGATGATGCATATTTGTTAAACGAACGAATTCATTCCCCAACCATTTATTGGATGCCTAGTGTATGGCAGGCACTTTTGGGGCATTGGGGCTGTAGCAATGAGCCCAGTTGCAAACAGCATCCTTGACTTCAAAGAGATTTAATTGTGTCAGAGGAGACAGATAATAATAGAAATAAACATCTGTAGCATGTCAAATAGTGATCAGTGCTAAGGATAAAAGACGACATAGAGAAGAGGGATGGGGTGTACTAGCGTAAGGGGTGGGCAGAGACCTGAAGGAGGAGTCACAGTAAGTCCCAGGAGCACCCCGCTGACATGAGGGAGGAGCAGTGCAAATGCCTTGCCCCCCGGGAGTTCCAGGACACCAGAGTAACTGAGGGGAGGCCATGAGAGAATAGTCAGAGATCAGATCAGAGAGGTAAGCTGGGTTGCAGATTGTACAGGACCTTCCAGGTCACTACAAGAACTTGGCTTTCTATTCAGAATGAGTTGGGAGGCTGTGGGCGGTCTTGAGTAGAAAAGTGATATTATCTGGCTTTCCATTTTGAAAGGATCGCTCTGGCCGGTGGATTGAGAATTGCACCAGAAAGCAAAGACTAAAGCAGCAAAAGCAGTTCATAGGCTATTGCAATAATCTAGGCAAGGAAGGATGGTGATTTCACCCTGGAGGGAATGAGTCGCTTGGGTTCACCTGGAAGATTGAGCAGGGTATGAAATGGGAGAGAAAATAGTCAAGCCTGACTCCAAGGCCGTTGACGTGAGCGGCTGAAAAGATGGCCAGTGCCTTCTCTGTGAAGGTGAGGCTTGGAGAGCAGTGGATGTGATGTGTGGAAAAGGCCAGAAGTTGATTTTGGATGTATTTAGTCTGAGTTGCTTAGTAAAGAATCTCTCTTATTTGTGTTGTATTCTCCATCTAATTTGAAGAATAGATGGTGTTTCTTTTTCAGTATTACAGTCTAACAGGAACTGAGAATTTATGTAACAGAGCAGTAGAAACAGAAACAATGGAAGTGTTAGGGAAGAGGGTTTTGAGCGGTTTTGTTTAAATATAGGGGCTGGGCACAGTGGCTCATGCCTGTAATCACTCTGGAAGGCAGAGGTGAGAGGATTGCCTGAGCCCAGGGGTATGAGATCAGCCTGGACAACTTGACAAGACCTCATCTCTAAGATAAATTTTTTAAAATTAGCTGGGCATGGTGGCATGTGCCTGTGATTCCAGCTGCTTGGAAGTCAGAGGAGGAAGAATTACTTGGGCCAAGGAGGTAGAGGCTGCGGTAGCCACGAGTGTGCCACTGCTCTCCAGCCTGGGCAACAGAGTGAGACTCCAACTCTTTGTCTTGTGTCTTCTGTCAGCACCGATGAAACAGTTAACAGTGTAAGTTGGGTAGTGTGAGAAGCAAACTCACCCGCCCAAAATTAAAGGATGGAGCGTACAGCAGAAGCAAGACTTTAATGGAGATTTTGCAAGATCAGGTGTCTGGTAGGCAGGCACACCTGGGTGGCTACAGCAAGCAATTTATCTCCTAGCTCACAAATTCCTCTCCTGGTTCCTCATTGGCTGAGTACTTTGGGGTGTATAATCTTTCCCGGACGTTGCCTAAGTTCCAATTTTTTCCTTTATAAGATTATCCCTGGCTCCCTTCCCTGGTTAAATCTCTATTTTCTTAAGAATAGTATGTTGTTTTCTCGTTGGCTTGTTTCCATCTCCTGATTGTTTAGGAGTCTGTCAAGAGCTGGGTGGCTGAAGATTGCTACCTCCGCCAGCCTGCTTAGACAGGCCTTGAAAATGAACCATTAGAATGTTTCTTACAAATTCCCTCCTCTATTTCTTTATGAATTTCTGGTTCCATCTTCACCTTAGATTCTTTTCTTTTCTTTTTAAATTTTTATTTATTTATTGTAGAGATGAGGTCTTGCCAAGTTGCCGAGGCTGATCTCAAACCCGTGAGCTCAGGCAATTCTCTCACCTTGGCCTCCCAAAGTGCTGGAACTATAGGCATGAGCCACCACACCTAGCTAGATTCTTTTCAAATTGGCTCAACATTTGTTGACTTTCCTCTTCATAATCTACTATAGTTTCCGTGAGCATTAGATTGATTTGTGGGTATGTCAAGGGCATTTGTTTGTTATTGTAGTTTCTATGAGTTTCTATGTTAAACGCTAGACATAGGGAATAGCACAATATTCCATTGCCATGAAGATTTCTGCCACATAGCCGGGCTCGGTGGCTTAGCCTGTAATCCCGCACCTTTGGGAACCTGAGGTGAGTGGATTGCCTGAGCCCGCAGGTTCAAGACCCGCCTGGGCAGCGAGACCTCATCTCTACAATAAATCAAAAAATCATCCGGGCGTGGTAACGCATGCCTGTAATTCCGGCTACTCGGAAGGTTGAGGTGGAAGGATCACCGGAGCCCAGCAGGTTGAGGCTGCGGTGGCCGGGAGCGGCCACTGCACTCCAGTCTGGGTGACAGAGTGAGACTCCAACTCAAAAAAAAAAAAAAAAAAAGATTTCTGCCACAATTATAAGAGAGGTCAGAACTAACTTCCATTTCCCAAACTATCCTTCTAACCAGTTTATGAATGGATTATTAATACCTGCATTTTCTACTAAATCTTTAGCTATGGTTGTTAGTCCCTGTAAGATTTTGGTGACGGTTTCATCAGGGGCAGTGTTATTTGGGATGAAAGTACAGCATTTCCCTCCCAACATGGCACAAACTCCTCCTTTCTCTGCCAGGATTATGTCTAATGCAATTGGATTTTCCCATGCCATGTGGCTGGTGGTGTCCAGTAAACTAACTACCCCTTGGATGTCATCCCTGGTGTAGCCAATAAACTTTTGCTGATTATACTATATATATAATTGATCCAGTTCACATTCTTATTAATGGTGGACCACCAGAAGGGTGATGATTCAAATCTGGCAGCTATCTGATTTCTAGCTTTAAATTCATTGGTAACTCCCCTTGGAACTCCTATTGAATTTATGTATACATTGGAGTCAAAAGATCCTTCTAGAGCCCTTCAGTTTCAGTGATGGGCACTGTTACCCTCAGTGGTTTGATGGAATGCCAAGGTGAATGGAATGGCCAATTGGACGAGTGCACAAGCCTCAGTCCAGTTGGACAGCTACTGGTTGCACAGGCCTTTTTTTCCACAGTGCCACCAAACATCCACTTTCAGGATGTTCGGGTTAAAGTAATTATGACTCAACTTACCCTGACATTTAAGATATGGGTACAGGTCAACTGGTTTCCTACGGGCTTATCGAACTCTACCCCCTGCCTTGAGAGGCAAGAGAAGTAATTAACCACCCCTACGGAGAAAGAGGGATTCGCTCTCAGGTCTGACTTTCACGGTGCAGTAAAGAACAATGACAAGCTCTTGCAGGTTTAATTTCCCCATGCATCCTTGTCTAGAGACATCATGCAATTCATCTCTGCAAGGTCTGCATCCCATCCAAGAGGAAATGGAACTACCTGCGCCTATGGCTGCCCTGCAGTGTAAGCATAGCAATTGCTTTTGTTGAGTGCATGCACAGAGAATTAACCCATTCTACCCAGGCATTGACATTACCATATCCTGTCTCAATTTCAAGTGTCTGTCTTAAATCCTTGACTTCAACTATAGTTACCCTCTTGGGATCATTATTAGGAAGGTTGTCATGTCCTCTGGGACTTGGAGTTGGTTTAGGTATATCTGATGTGTTATTATTATCTAACCCAAGGACCAGTCGTCTTGGGGGGTTTTTTCATGTGACAACTGCTCCTAATTCATATATGCAAGATGCCACTCTTGGTTCTTGATCTAGGGTAAATGGGTTGTTAATAGTTAAAAGTGTAGGGTTGCATTCTAAGTTCTGACATACTTCTGGTGGAGTACCCTTAGAAAGATGTATTTTATCTTTTAAAGGTCGCCAATTTGGGGTGAACCACCCCAGGTTTACTGTCCATCCTTTCCACTGGATATTCCACCAGACATCGTCCCAGCTGGGGCAGGGACTGGCACTACTGTAGCCAGTGCCTGGTTCTGGGCAAAGGTATTTTTCTGTTTGTGGCAACTGTTTCTGATTTTCTAAATACCCATAGGGTAGAACTTGACATGCATCACACTAAATGGTTTGGGGGTTAGAGTTTTTGTTATATTTATCACCGACTTGAGAACTGGGAACCCATGTGTTCCCTGCCAGTTCCCATTAACTTCTGCTCCATTCATGATTATGTATCCAGCCATGTTAAATACCAAATTTGAACCTGGCCATGTTTTTTATGAAACTTTCCTTGTAGTGACCCTAAAGGATTCTCCAAGGGACCTGGATACTTTCCATCAATCTTTGGCTTCTTTTTTAGTTATTGGTCCTTTAACTCGGTTACAGTGAGTCCCCCCCTTTTCGACCATTCACATAGCAGTTTCAGTAGTCTGGAGTACTTGATAGGGATCTTCCCAACTCGGCTGGAGTTTGTTTTCTTTCCAGGTCATTATGAGGATGAAAGTGCCAGAGTGAACGGGATGAACAGCGAACTCAAGAGGCAGGGTCTGAGCAAGCAGTCCTTTTAACCTAAGGAATGATAAAATGGAAGATATAGCCAGTATATAGGTTTTCAGAAATTGGTTCTTAGCTTACATAGTGGGAAGGTCTGTAATTCTGCCCAGGTACGAGAGTCCATACAGTAATTCATAAGGAGACAGGCCCACATCTTTTCGTGGGGCTGTCCTGATTCTGAGAAGTGCAATTGGAAGGCCCTTCACCCAGGGTAATTTAGCTTCCATTTATTAATTTAGTAATATGCTTTTTGATATTACTGATTCATCCTTTCTGATTCATACTGAGGAAGGAAGGTACCAGGGGGTGTGGTAATCCTCTTGAACTTGTAAACTTCCCATGACCTCTTTCAATTCCTGTGATGTAAAATGACTTCCATTATTCGAGTCTACATTTTCCATTAGTTCAAATCGAGGAATAATTTGTTCTAGAATTATTTTGACTACAGGCTCTGTAGCAGCAGTTACAAGGGGAAAGACTTCCACCCAACCTGAATGATGATTCGTTATCATTAATACGTATCTTAATTTCCCTATTTTTGGCATTTCTGTGAGATCTACCTGAATGCTTTGAATGGTTTCAGTCCTGGAGGCCTTCCTCCCACAGCTTGCTTTCAAATGATCTTTTTTGTTTATTCTTTTACAGGCTATACAGCCTTTACATACTTGCTTGGCAATGGTATAGAGGACACATCCGTAAGTTTTTCTGTTCGTTTGTTTGTTTTGAGTTGGAGTCTCACTCTGTTGTCCAGGCTGGAGTGCAGTGGCACGCTCCCAGCCACCGCAACCTTGACCTGCTGGGCTCAGGTGATCCTTCCACCTCAGCCTTCCAAGTAGCTGGAACTACAGGCACGCACCACCATGCCCAGCTAATTTTTAAATTTATTGTAGAGATGAGGTCTCGCCAAGTTGCCCAGTCTTGTCTTGAACCCACAGACTCAGGCAATCCACTTGTCTCGGCCTCCCAAAGTGCTGGGATTACAGGCTGAGCCACCAAGCCCGGCCCATAAATTTTTAATACGGCATCACACGTGGCCTGAGGACCCCAGTGGCTCCCCGAGTGTAGTATAGTCATTAATTGTCTCATTATAGGCTTGTTGATCATTCCCCTCCCATCTGGGAGGATCCATCCGTCCCCATTCTGAATAGCTCCCAACCTGCTTGGTTCCCCTTCTTCCTGTTTATGAATTGAGGTTTTAGTGTTACTTTGGGGATGCTAGAAATGAGACTCAAGAGTTTAACCTTTTCTTCTAGGGCGGCTTGTTTTGCAACCTCGTTTGCCAGCCTGTTTCCTACAGCCTCCCCTTTTGGTGACCATTCACATGTACTACTGCTATTTCAGTTGGAAGCAGGAGGCTTTTCAGGACCTCTTCTATTAGCTCCCTGCATACTAATTCCTTTCCCTTACTGTTGATGAGACCTCATTCTGTCCAAATCTTCCCAAAGGCACATACCCAAATATGCCCAAAGCCATATTTGGAGCCAGTATAAATGATACCCTTCTGCTCTGCAAAGAATTTTTTTTTTTTGAGTCGGAGTCTCACTCTGTTGCCCAGGAAGGCAGTGGCACGCTTCCGACCACTGCAGCCTCGACCTGCTGGGCTTAGGCGATTCTTCCGCCTCAGCCTTCCAAGTAGCTGGAACTACAGGTATGCACCACCATGCCCGGCTAATTTTTTGATTTATTGTAGAGACGAGGTCTCACCAAGTTGCCCAGGCGAGTCTTGAACCCCTGGGCTCAGGCAATTCACTTGCCTCAGCCTCCCAAGGCGCTGGGATTACAGGCTGAGCCACCTTGCCAGGCCTCTGCAAGGAATTTTAAGACTTTATTGAGGGCATACAATTCACAGGTTTATGCAAATCAATGGTTAGGCAGTTAACCCTTCTCATATATAGACTGTTGATTTCTGTTAACAACTGCATATGCATTATGCCTCTTTCCCTTTATTATACAGGAAGACCCATCTATAAGTAGTTTTGCCCCATCCTGCAACGGGATCTCTCATAGGTCTGATCTAACTTCGGTTTGATATTTAATTATATCCAAGCATCTCTTGTTTCTGGATTCTCATCACCTTTCCACAGGAAACTAGCTCAGTTCAGACAAACATCTGTGGTTAAAATTAAGTCATCCTTTTCTAATAGCATAGCCTCATATTTTAGGATTCGGGAATTAGTTAGCTGTCTTCCTGCTTTTTGGTCAAGTATGGTTCTGACCTGGTGAGGAGTACTAACTGTTAAGGTTTCCCTGAAGGTCAGTTTCCTGCTTTTTTCTACTAACAGAGCAGTGACTGCCACTGCCTGGATGCATTCCAGCCATCCTCGAGAGACAGGGTCAATGAGTTTAGAAACAAAAGTAACAGGCTGCTTCTCCCTTCTCCCCCTCCCCAAGTTTGGGTTAGTACTCCTAGGGCCACACCCTGATCCATGGTGACAAACAAGTGAAATGGCTTGTCTACGGATGGAAGAGCCAGGACAGGGGCTGTAATGAGGGCCCGCTTTAAATCCTCTATAACTTGTTTTTCCTCCTGAGACCATTGTAAGGGATCAGGTTCCTCCTCTAACTGTTTCAGATACAAAATTCTTGTTCTCATAAGATTTAATCCATAGCCGGCAACAGCCACTTAGTCCCCAAATTTTTTTGAGTTCCCTTTTCGTTTTGGACGGGACCAGGCTCATTATGCCAGCTAGTTTCTCTGAGTTTATTCACTGCTTCCCTTCGCTGATGAGATGTCCTAAATATTTAACCTCCTTTTCTAAAAATTGTAGCTCATTCCTTGAAATTCTCAGCCCTTTTTGTCCCCAAAAGTTGAGCAAGCTCATAGTAGTTTCCTATACTTCCTTTCTTTCCAGAGACTAGCAAATCATCTACATATTTCCACCCTAGGCTGAAATTCCTCCAGGACAGTTTCTAAAATCTGATCAAATAAATATGGGGCTTCGATGAAGCCCTGGGGTAGTACTGTCCAGCGGCACCGTTGCTTCCTTCCAGTCATAGGATTTTCCCATTCTAAAGCAAAGAGGTCCCTGCTGTCAGGGTCTAGGGGACATGCCTAGAGGGCATCCTTTAGGTCTAGCACACTGAACCAGGTGTGTTCATAGGGGATCCTGCTAAGGAGAGTGTAGGGGTTGGGGACAACCAGATGTTGGGCCTGAATGATCTGATTAATGGCCCTTAAGTCTTGCACTAGCTGGTAAATCCCATCAGGCTTTTTGACTGGGAGGATGGGGTGTTACATGGCGATCTGCAGGGTTTCAGCAATTCATGTTTAATGAGGCCCTAGATTACTGGTTGTAGGCCCCTTCTACCTTCAGCAGGAATGGGATATTGCTTTCTACAAACGGTTCCTCCTGGATGTTTTAAATTAATTTTTAATGGGGTGACAACATTTAGCCTTCCCCTATTTCCTTCTTTGACCTAAACCAGGGGGTTGATTTGGTTCTCTTCCTCCTCCGTGAGGAGGGCCATTTCCATCTTTATTTGTCCCTCTTCTACTTCTAGTCTCACGCTAAGTCTTATAATTAGATCTCAGTCTAGGAGATTTATCCCAGCCTCTGGGACAAATAGGAAAGGCCACTCAATAGTCTCAGATTCTAACCTAACTTTCATGTGCTTGAATATCGGGACCTGAAATCCTTCCCCTCTCATCCCTGACACAAGCAATTTTTCTTTAGAAAGTTCAGTCCCTTGAGGCTGATATATTGGTGAGGAGTGAGCCACTCCAGTATAAATTAAAAATGTCGCCTCTTCTTTAGGACCCACCCTCAAATTTATCAAGGGTTCCTGATGGGACCTCATTAAAGGGAACCCCTGACCTCCCTAGTCTTCATCAAAAGTCAAACGTGGGGTCACTTCTTCTTCCTATTTGCATTCAGGGCATTCTATCTTAAAGTGACCAGGTTTTCCACATTTGTAACATCCGTTTGTAACTGGGGCAGCACCCCGCCCCGCCCTCCAGGGCCTCTTTTGTCTGTTGACTAAGGCCTAAAATTTCCCCCTCTGGTGGAGAGGATTTCAATTTAGCTCCTCCTCCATTATTCTCTCCACAGTAGACACCATAATTTTTGCCCTTTGTTTTTGTTTGTCTTCTTTTCTCCTCACAAACACCTTTTGGGCCTTTCTTAGTAACTCTTCATTTGGTTTCTCATTCCACCAATCAAGCTTTTGCAATTTCTTCATAATGTCAGGCCAACTTTTAGTTACAAAATTGACCTTCAAGAGGCCCTGCCCCACTGGGTCCTCCGGATCTAGCCCAGAATACTTTCTTATCTGATTCTTCAGCCTCTGCAAAAAGGCAGGAGTTTCTTCTTTCTCCTGTTGAATTTCAAAAGCCCTAGAAACATTCTGAGATCTCAGAGTGGGATTATTTCATTCCTCTAATTATTAACTCCCTGAAATCCTGCATCCAAGCCCAATCTCTAGAGTCATTATTGTTCCAGTTGGGATCTGAATTTGGGAACTTCCGTTCTGCAGACAGGACCCCTTGTCCAGAAGGATGTTGCCTTTCTCAGATACACATTGTGGCCCTTCTAATCATCCCCTTTCTTCCCCTGTAAATAGGATGTTTATTATGGACATTATTTCAGCCCAAGTGTAAAAGCTGGGCCCCAAGAGTTGATCGAGTTGGTCTGTCAGCCCAAGGGAGTTTTCTAGTAATGATTTCATTTCCCTTTTAAAATTTCTGACCTCAGTGCTTTTCAGAGGATCGTTTATGAATCCAATCTTTCCCCACCCTATAGAGACTTCCATAAGGGGAGATATTTTAGAAACCTCCACAGGAATCTTGGAGAAGAGTGGAAAATTTTCTGTCGTTTTTGCATTGCTCTAATTCCTTCATTAGGTTTGGGTAGAGGTTTGTTGGAGCAGCAGGTTCAGAACTTCTTTGAAGCCTGGAGCCCCCTGGCTCAGATCCCTCAGGGCACCCTGGGTTCCCTGACTGCCTCTGGCTTCCCTGTTCCCAATAAGAGGGAGGGAGACTGGAAAGAGGATCCCAGGAGTTTTCCTTGGGGCCTGTTTCCTCCACCATGAAAGGGAACATAAAAACTGCTCCTGGCAGCCAACAACGAGCATAATCTCTTTCCTCCTCCAACGATGAGGCCTTATTAATAACATGAAGAACTAGGATCTGGCACAGCCAGTCCTCCTCCGAGCCAAACTGTGGCCAGAAAACCACAGGTTTGCGAATTGGCTCCCTAGTCCAGACAAAACAACAGTATTTAATCATCTTTTGTTTCTCCTTGTCTTTAGTCTGGGGACTGCTTCCTCATTGTTTTAACATATCCCTCAATGAACTGTCTGGAGTAATGTCCTTGGATGGGACCTCTTCCCTTCTTTGCCCTCCTCCCAGGCCATTTACTTGTCCCTCCTTTGTTCTCCTAGGCCTAGAATTTTTATTCCCCATTTTTCTGTTAGGTTGATAATCCCAGTGCCTAAGTTTCCCTATGTACTCAGCCCCCTTACTGAAGTTTTCTTGCATATACTAGAATCTGCTTCATCTGTCTCTGGCTGCTTTCTTCTTGGGAGAATAGAACTGCAGATTGGGGCTCCACACTTAGTATCTAGAATATGTCTTAGGCACACACACTCAACCTCTGAAAATGCCCAACCACCAACGCAGTACTTAGAGTCCAATTTTCCTACCTTGGCTAATGCACAAGGTTGCCTGGTTGCCACAGTGCCTGCTAGTTCGCTCCCTGCGTCATCTCTGCTGTCTCAGGCACAGCTGTCTCAGGCTTATCTATGGTCCTGTAGAGAGCCAGGACACCTGAGCAGAGTATGCCACCCTAAAATTGGGTGGGACACATCTCCCTCTTTGCTTGGGTCCTCCTCCCATGGATGCAGATAATCCTGGACGAGCCCCCAAATTGTGATATGCAAACTCACCCGTCCAATATTAAAGGATAGACCTGGAGACATGGAGCATAGCAGAAACAATAATTTAATAGGAGTCTTGCAAGATTGGGTGTCTGGTAAGCAGGCACATCCAGGGCAGCTACATCAAGTGATTTATCCCCTAGCATGCAAATTCCTCCCCTGGTTCCTTATTGGCTGAGTACTTTGGGGTGTACAATCTTTCCCAGATGTTGCCTAAGATCCCATTTTTTTCCCTTATAAGGTTATCCCTGGTTCCCTTCCCTCGTTAAGTCTCTGTTTTCTTAAGAATAATGTGTTGTTTTCTCATTGGCCCATTTCCATCTCCTGATTGTTTAGGAGCCCATCAAGAGCTGGTGGCTGAAGATTGCTACATCTGCCAGTCTGTTTAGACAGGCCTTGAAAATGAACCATTGGAATCTTTCGTATAGGTAGTTTCAGGCCTTTTACAGTTCTTGACAGGTCTCATCTCTCTCAAAGGAGTTGTCTAAAGTCCCATTCTGGGATTGAGAAGTAACTTGGGGTGAAACATAATGAGTTTCTGACCAGATGCCCCAGGTCCAGCTGGGAAGGAATCCATTTCCTCCTGCTTTGCTTCTGAATGAAGTACTTGAGGTAGAGGGTGGGAAGTATGACAAGATGCAAGAAACTGATTACATGGAGTTGAAGGGATTAGGCTAATTTTCAATTTGTTGATACTCTTTGGCTCAACATATAGTGGTACATGTGAGTCCTTTCCACAACCCCTTAGGACTGAGTAGAAGATGGGGACACATGGAAAAAGCATTTTCAGAGTAAAAGCAGCAGATAATGATTGCTGAAATAAAAGAAATCCTAGTCTACTTCTGCTAGGTATGGACAAGTGGCTAGTCTACAAAAAATGCAGGATGTTTATTTTTACAAAGCAAATCAATTTGCAACTTCAAGACATCAAAGACTGGCTAGGCGAGTGGGTACTGACCCTTCTCATTTACACTCATTACTATTGAATTCACTTCCTCCTCTATTCCTCTGTGGCACTGATGCTCAGTGAGAGACCAGCTGGCAGATGTTCATGGAAGTGCTTGGGAAAAGTGAAAAGATCTAGAGGAATTACTAATTGTCTATGGGGACACTGGAAAGAGGCATCATTTAAGTAAGCATCAGCCTTTAAAAAATGTAGAGTACTAATTTAGAAATGTAGGCCTGGCATGGTTGCTCACATCTGTAATCTCAGCACTTTGGGAAGCCGAAGCAAGAGAATTGCTTGAGCCCAGGAGTTCAAGACCAGTCTGGGCAACATAGTGAGACCTTATCTCTACAAAAATAAGAAAAATTAGCCAGTGTGGTGTCACACACCTGTAGTCCCAGTTACTCAGAAGGCTGAGGTAGAAGGATTGCCTGAGACCAGAAGGTTGAGCCTGCAGTGGCCATGATTGTGACACTGCCCTCTACTGCCTGGGCAACAGAGTGAGATCCCAACTTAAAAAAAAAAAATTACTGAATTTCTGAAGAACTGCAAATCTGTTATTTATACTATTTGCAATGTCATCCCTCTTCCCTTTTATTGAACTCGTTTCTTTTGAGTTGATATCAATGGGGAGGAAGTGCGTAATGGAGCTTATCTGGAGCCATTGTCACAGAGAGCACACTTCTTTTTTTTTTTTTTGAGTTGGAGTACTGGAGTGCAGTGGCTGCTCCCGGCCACCACAGCCTTGACCTGCTGGGCTCCAGTAATCCTTCTACCTCACTTCTAATAAAAAATGCAGCAGTAGGCTTGAGTGAGATGTAGAGAAAGCTCATGTTCCCACTGATGTCATCAATGGTTTATCCAATATCCCCTCCAGCTTCTCAAGCTTCCCCTGACTTGCCAAAGTCTGTTCGAGAGGGATGAGGAGAGGGTTAGTATGGTACACTGTGACAAATGTTATACAAATAAGCTGATGTTGAGATAGTTTGTACTGCTTTTTATCCCCCTAAGTAAAAAATATTTAATTCCAGAGTTTCTTTCTTTTTTTTTTTTTTTAGTTGGAGTCTCACTCTGTTGCCCAGGCTGGAGTGCAGTGGCATGTTTACTGCCACCCCAGTGTCAACTTGCTGGGCTCTGGTGATCCTTCCGCCTCATCCTTCCAAGTAGCCAGAACTGCAGGTGCATGTTACCATGCCTGGCTAATTTTTTGGTTTATTGTAGAGATGAGGTCTCACCAAGTTGCCCGGGCTGGTCTCAAACCTATGGGCTCAGGCAATCCCTTCACCTCGGCCTCCCAAAGTACTGAAATTACAGGTTTGAGCCACTGCACCCAGCTCAGAGTTTCTTTTTATTCCTCTGAACTATGCACCTATCCCAAATAGAAAAGGATGAGAAAATGGTAAGATGATGAAATTTAAAGATGCCAGAAGTCACTTTGATAAGAAGTCGGAAGCATTATGTTTCTTTACACATATAATACTTTTGAGTGTGTTGGCTGAATTAAGAAGAATCCTTATCTTCCCCCATAAAGCATAGACTGTTTCATCTTCATTTGTAAAATTCCTTATTACTCCTCTTACTGTTTCAAGTGTTACCCTAAAAGGACAAACGTGATATATCAAACTGAAATCTACACCACTGACTTCCAAATTAAATTCTAATTATTTCCATCCTCTTTTGCTCTTATGTCATACAACAAAAAAAATACATTAATTGCAGACAGTCTCTGAATCCAGGGCTCCTGCAACAAAGTTGGTGAATTAATTAAAGTTTCTATATCATTTAAAAATGAACACCAGTACAAATGCATATTGTTTCTACAGCAGAAATTTGTGTGGATAATCATTATCTGGCTGAATTGAAAGACAGAGAGGTAATTATATTCTTCTCTGGGGAGTGGTCGGTTGAGAAAAACACTTTTGACTTTGTTGCTGAGAAGTAGCATTAAGGTTGGAAGAAAAGAAATACCAACTATCACATGTTCTGGGAAGGGATGATGGTTTCAGGAAGGAAGCATTTGTACTGTAGAGTCTTTTTTGGGTTCCAGACCATCCCCAGGTTCTTGTGCTGGGTAACCCGACAGGCCTTTATTTCAGAGTACCAAATGGCAAAGTATGATCTCTCCCTCAGCAGGGCTCTGTTAGCATGCTGTCCACTACAGAACATAAGATCTTCCCACACCAGCCACATGTGACTACTGAACTCTCCAAATGTGGCTACTTTGAACTGAGATTTGTTGTAAATGTAAAATACACATTGGATTTCTATAACTACACAACGTGTAAAATACACATTGGATTTCTATAACTTAGTACAAAAAAAGAATATAAATCATCTTGTTAATGTTTGCATTGATTATTGAAATGATAATGTTTTGCCTTTATAAAATATATTTTTAATATATATGTTTATATATAATATATTTTATTGCCAGGCACAGGAGCTCACATCTGTAATCCTAACACTGGGAGGCTGAGACAAGAGGATTGTTTGCGCCCAGGAGTTCAAGGCCAGCCTGGGCAACATGGTGAGCACCCGTCTCTACAATAAATTTTTAAACAATTAGACAAGCATGTTGGCTCATGCCTGTGGTCTCATGCCTGTGGTTCTACCTGCTGAGACCACAGGTAGAACCTAAGGTAACCATGATTGTGTCACTGCACTTCAGCCTGGGTGACAGAGTGAGACTCCGACTTAAAAAGAAAAAAAGGAGCTACTAGAAAATTTTCAGTTAAATGTGTTTCTCTCTCTTTTTTTTTTTGAGTTGGAGTCTCACTCTGTCGCCCAGACTGCAGTGCAGTGGCCGCTCCTGGCCACCGCAGCCTTGACCTGCTGGGCTCCAGCGATTCTTCCACCCAGCCTTCCAAGTAGCTGGAACTACAGGTGCGCCGCGCCCGGCTAATTTTTTGATTTATTGTAGAGATGAGGTCTCGCCAAGTTGCCCAGGTGGGTCTTGAATCCACTCGCCTCGGCCTCCCAAAGTGCTGGAATTGCAGGCTGAGCCACTGAGCCTGGCCTCCATATTTCCCTTTTTATCTCAAATACCCCTACAGCCCTCCCTTAGTTTTTATATTCTATTTTCTGCCACCCTGATGAGCCTTTTTAGAAACCTTATTTTGATATCTGCCTCTCTGGATCCAAATGTGATTTGAGAGGATTATATTTATTTCCCAGAATCCTCTTTTCTTCAAATTAATGTTTCCTCTTCCAAATATATACCCTATACTTACTCAAAGTCTTTTCTTCAGGATTGCTGTTAGTAAAATGCACGTCATGTAGTGACCGTGTCTGTGGCCTTCCCGCAGTCAATTCAGCGCCCTACAACCATTCCCAAACAGTACACTCTGGTGAGCTTCTTTAGTTTCCTTTTGTAGTCTTACCATGATCCTGGACTGCTCCAGTTGTGTTTTTGCTACCTTTTTCTCTTGGTGTCGATGAAACCCTGTATTGGCTATCTGGTAGTTTCTGCCACACTGTTTCCTTAGTCTCAGAGAGTTTAGCCTTGCATTCAAGTTCCTGACCCTTGGGGCAATTGTGAAATTGGCTCTCGTGATTAAATAAAAAGGTTCTCCACTTCTCCTTTGTCTTTATCTACTCTGAATGCTTTAGAATCATTAAATATAATATTAACTCTGTCAGCGGTCTTTAAGATAATCTACCTAACTCATTAGCACTTTCTCTTTTTACCTGCTACTGAAAGAAAAAATGAGATTTCAGAGTCTTTTTTATTTTCCTTTGCAGAGGAAGGATATTATGTGGAAATAGTCTAAGGAACTGACTCATGCACAGTAAGTCAGTGTTTCTGTTCATTTGGTGATGACTAACAGCATTCATTTGGCTGTGCAGTGTAATGATTTTAAATTATTATATTGTGTAACCAAAAGATGGCAGTACTCCCTCTTCCTGTTTTCTGTTTTAGGACAAAATGGAAAGGTCATCGTGTTCTTATTACATTTTTCTTCTACTCACCACAAATGAAAATAGTGAGTAAAAGTTACATAAGCAAATAAATGAAATGTATCCCCCACCTCTTTAGTACAACATTAGTAATTTGATAGAGACACATCTTGGCAAGAGAATTCAAGACATGTTTTTTTCTTTACTTGCTTCACTTTCCTAACAGTAGATGATTGCTTCTATTTCTGAACACCTAAAACAGTGACAGCAAAACCCTCCATGATCCATCCTGAATAAATGGTAGTTTATGTCTATACCTGCCAAAGCAATAGTAAGCAAAAATAAAACTCAGCAATAGTGACAGATTGTTTCTTGGTCATTACATTTCCTCCAATTATTACCCTACTCACCCCATCCCATTTTTTCTGAAGTATCTAAATCAGTTTATCTTTCAAGTCCCAACAATGTTTTTACTTTTTGTTTTTTTTTTGAGAAGGCATCTCACTCACTCTGTCACCCAATCTGGAGTGCAGTGGCACTATCACAGTTCAATACACCCTTGACCTCCAGGGCTCAGGCAATTCTTCCACCTTAGCCTTCAGAGTAGCTGGGACTACAGGTGCACACCACCATGCCCTGCTAATGTTTTGTAGAGACGAAGTCTCACTATCATGCCTCTGCTGGTTCACAGAATCCTCCTAGTTTCGCCTCTCAAAGTGCTGGGATTGCAGGCATGAGCTACCACACCCAGCCCAAATTTCTTTTTCTTTCTTTCCTTTTTTTTGAGTCAGTGTCTCACTCTATAGCCAGGCTAGAGTGCAGTGGTATGATCACAGCTCCCTGCAGCCTCGACCTGCTGGGCTCAGGTGAGCCTTCAGCCTCAGTTTCCCAAGTATCTGGAACTACAGGTGCATGCCACCATGTCCAGCTAATTTTTAAATTTATTATAGAGATGAGGTCTCATCAAGTTGCCCAGGCTGTTCTTGAACCCCTGGACTCAGGCAATTCCTTCACCTCTGCCTCCTAAAGTGCTGGAATTACAGGCTTGAGCCACTATGCCTAAAAATTTCTTTCTTTTATAACTCTGCTTTCTTATAAGTCAGGCCACTTCTCTATTACACCTAGACTAAAGCCCTGTTAAAATAGAAAACCCTACAGTCCGGCATGGCCAAAAAATAAGTTGGCTCCTACTGGCCCTGAATTCCTTCAGAAATAATGATTCTAATTCATCCTCTTTCAGAAAATGAGATGGTTATAAACAAGCAAACTTGTAGATGTCTCTGTTGATACATTGTATATTACAGTCAGATGACCTGAATTCACATCCAGACCTTGCTAGTACTGTAATTTGGGCAAATTTCTTCCTAAGGAAAAATGGGGATAAAATATCCAATTTGCACATCTATTGTGAGATTAAGTGAAAAGAGAGCTATACTGTGCCTAGCAAACAGTAGACATTCAATCAGTCTAAGCCTTCTTCCTTTCTATTAAGACAACATACATGTATATCCACTATTATTATTGCTTGGTCAGCAGAAGACTATAAAAGGACTATACTTTGGTAAATATTCTGTTCCTTTAGGAGCAAATACTTAACAGGTTTACATGTCCCATATGGGCTACTGGTTAAATCATTCATTCAGCCATTCATACAGTAGTAACTAACATTGACTGAGTGCCAGGGCTTTTCTAAGTGTCTGGACTTGGTTTAACTCCTTTAATTCTCCCAGTATCACTATGAAAAGATATTATCATTCCTATTCTCCAGCTGGGGAAATGAAGCTGCAGAGTCGTTAGGTAGCTTGTCCAAATGTTACTGAAACACTAGAGGCTGATTGAGGTCTTGTTGCTCTCCACATAGAAAGCCAATCACTGAGACAATTAGTTTTGCTAGGGAAGAAGGCTTTCTCTTTGGGTGATATCAACCAAGGAAAATGGGAGGTTTAACCTCAAATCCATCTCCCCTTCCTACTGAAGTCAAGGGTGTATATAGTGGGGCAGGAATGTAGAAAGCAGAAATTAGGGAGAGAAAAGGAAGATAAGTTGGTAAACACAAGGGGTATGGAATCTCATTGTCTGGATGTGGTGATCTGGTGAGTTTCATTACCTTGATACTATATGTCTGAGAGTCAGTTTCAAGAGAAAGGAATTCAGATGAGACAAATGCAAGTTTTAAGCTTTGACCAAAAAGGTCAATTTCTATGTTTATTCAAAAACAAAACAAAACTGTAACTCTTAGTTCTATGAGGAAGCTGGGCCAGTTTTTTCACGAGGTCACATAGCCAACAAGATGAAAATCTTAGTAGTCAAACCCAAGCAGTTTGCCTCTGGTGTCTGTGTTGTATCATTATGCTATTCCACATCTCCATTTTCCCTGATGAAAAGATAAGCTCATTGGAAGGAAGTTTTTTCTTCCACCCTTTTCAGAGTACAAGGAAAAGGGTTAGGGCTTTAAAGACAAATGTAGAAACCTCTAGGCTTTGAAAGAACATCTAGACAGGTTTCCAAAGGATACATTTAGGAAGAGTCAAGGGCAACCTTGATTGTTGAGACATGTATTCAGCAGAGAAAATGGGAGAGTGGGAAAATAAGACTGTATCTAAAAATGGTGAGGGCAGTGAAGAATTGTCAGAAGTTTTGGGAATCCTAGTACTGGGAGATCTCCCATCCTAAGTCTGTGAATTACCTTGAATACTCCTCTTTGTTCACTGAGAAATTGTGGGAGTATTTAGTGTTCTTTGGAAGCCTCAGCACCTCATTTCTCTTTTCTGCGAGTGGGCAGTTATTAGAATTTTTGTGTGTGTCTGTATTTAGGGAGTCTCACTCTGTCTCACAGGCTGGAGTGCAGTGGCATGATCACAACTCACTGCAGCCTCAACTTCCTGAGCTCAGGTGATCCTTCTGCCTCAGCCTCCTAAGTAGCTGGGACTACAGCCACCATGCCTGACTAATTTTTTTACTTTTTTGGAGACTAAGTCTCACTATGTAGCCCAGACTGGTCTCAAGCTACTAAACTCAAGCAATCCTTCTGCCTCAGCCTCCCAAAGTGCTAGGATTACAGGCATGAAATACCATGCTTGGCTACCTTTACTCCTTATGTCTTTACATACATCACCTCAGTTGATCTGCACTGTGGTCTCACAGGGTAGATGTGGGCAGCCTTATCTCTATTTTATGGACAAGGAGACTGAAGCTTGGAGAAGTAGAGTAAGTAGTTCAACAACACTCATAATCTGTGGGTTTGGAACACAAATCCATGTGCTTTGATTTGTATATGTTATGCTGTATACACTTACAAAACTAGATGAACTCTCTCTAAGATTTAAATATATATACAAGGCCTGACAATTAAGTCGTGAACTTGCCACCAAGCACTTATGTTGGCAGCACTGTACAAACAACTTGTTAAGGTTTCATAACCTTGGTATATCAGTGTCTCACAGCTGTGTTCATGTTGACATGTGGCGGTATCTTGCTGAGTGGTGTCTTTTATTGTTGTTCTATGTTTCTGTATGCCATTGCAAGAATGTCGGAGCTTGAATTAGAGCAATGAACAAACATTAAATTTCTTGTTAATTTGCCAAGAGTGGAAGTGAAATCAGGGTCATGTTAGTCCAAGTTTATGGAGATAATGTCATAAAAAAAACAGCAGTGTACGAATGGATTAAACATTTTTCTGAGGAGAGTGAAAGCATCACTGATTAAGAGAAGTCAGGACCGCTAGTAACAAGCAGAACTGATGAAAACATTGCAAAAAATTCATCAAATGTGCATCAAATTTGTTGGCTGACTGTGAGAAGCATCACAGACCAAATAAACACTGCTAGAGAAACAGGAAAGTTTTAAATGAAAATCTTGGCATGAGAAAGGTATGGGCATAAATGGTCCTCAAGAAATTCTTGCATCATGACAATGTACCAGCTTACACAGCACTATGAGGGAGTTTTTAGCCAGTAAACAAATAACAATATTGGAATACCCTCCTTACTCACCTAATATGACCCCCAGTGACTTCTTTTTTCTTTACCTGAAGATAAAGGAAATACTAAAAGGAAAACATTTTGATGACATTTAGAACATCAGCATCAAGGGTAATGCAATGACAGCTCTGATGGTCACTCCAGAAGAAGCATTCCAAAACATTTGATGGGTGGACTAGGTGCTGACATCAGTGCATAGTTTCTCAAGGGGAGTACTTCAAAGGTAATCATGGTGATATTCAATAATGAGGTATTCAATAATGAGGTAATGCAGTACTGTTTCTAGGATGAGTTCGCAAACTTAATTGTCAGGCCATACGTATGTATATGTAAACACACACACACACACACACACACACACACACACATATAAAAACTGGACCTGCATTCTTAAATACCACTGATGGGAATGTAGACTACAACAACATTTTAGGGGAAAACTTTGGCACCATTTAATAAAAAATTGAATAAGTATATATCGTATGACCCAATAATATCACTTCATAGGCTCTATCCTTTGGAAATATTAATATGAATATATGAGCTATAAGTAATAGTCTTCAGAGCAGCTTTATTTGCATAACCCTCACTGTGGTATACACTATTCAAAATCTTTCTGTATATTAAAGAATCTTCTAACAATCCTAAGAGGGGAAATATTATTAAATCTCCATTTTTAAAAACAGGGAAATGAAGGCCTTGAAAGATACATTGCCCAGGTCACAGTAGCAAATAGTGTTTTCTAGAAATCCTGTAACAATATTTTCCATCATACATGCTCTTCCAGAAACTTGCTAATTCCTCATCAGGAGATGGAATGTGTTGCTGCTAGGAGATAGTTCTCCATGGTTCTTTCACATTTCTGAATGTCCTGTGCGCATAAGCACTGACAGCTTTTTGTGCAAGACCATTTTTTCAAGGATTTGAAAGATAGAGCAGAGAGCAGGTTTGTTTGTTTGCTGTCTTGTATAATAAAGATGATGTCTCAGTCTGGAGCAAAGGTCAGATAAGTTTGCCTGCAGCTCAGGGTTCTTAAGCTGTGACAAAGCTCCGTTGTATGTATAACATTCACTTGGGTTCCTTCATGTTGCCACTGTGGGACTTGGTAGGTAAGGACAACTAAGGTAAACCTGAAGCTCTAGCTGCCTGCTGTGCCATGAGTAACAAAGTCCTTTGTCTCTGATTCAAGAGTCTCGTGTCATCTGCCAGCAATCATGAGACGGTATCAGGCTAACTGGTTAGCTTGCAATCAAGGTAAAATCTCCAACACTTCCCAGTTCTTGACAGTTTTGGTGATGAAGACAGGATTATGAAAGTATGGCTTTCTGGAAGGGGAATGAAAAAGGTCTTACAGGTTAGGTTAGGTCATAAGAGAAAACTTCCTGGGATTTGATAGTGAATGTTCTTGCCCAAGTGGTGGTGGATAGGGAGAAAGGACTTCCTACTTCTGAACTCTTTAGAAGTTGAATGGCAAGAATTGAAATAAACATTCCAAACAAACAAGGCTGGTTGTTGCTCACTCTCCTCCAGGAAGGAGGAGGAAGGATTGAGTCACACATACCTATCTAAGTATGCTGGGGAACTTAGGTGGCAGGGTGGAGAGGGGTAACTTAAACATTTATGGCTCTGTTGAGTACAGACAGCAAAGTAACTGTCATGCCTGGTCCTGTAGGGGTAAGGACACAGGATTCCACTGATGGGGTTTGGGCAGGATTCTCATTAGAAAAAGAAAGATGACAGGAGCTTTTGGATGGAGCCCTTTGGGCCGAGTCAACATACTGTTCTTGGAACTGATCTGAGTTGGATTATTTTCAGTGTCCCTGCATACTCAGATAAGCCAGTTCTTTGTGCATCCCCAGGCCAGGGGTTCTAGGAAATCTGTGGTATTTTTGAGTTCCTACAATCCCAATAACCTCTTTGAGCTACAAGTCTCTATGACTGATTGGGTTAGCCAGTTCAAATTTCTGTCAAGGAGAAGCAGAGAGAAGCTAACACTGAAAGGTCACTAGTGCTCCACAATTCCCAGCGGGGTCAGTTGAGGCCTCTATTGCAAATTAATTGTAAATGAGCCTTCTCTGTCCCATCTTGCTTCCCCTTCCTTCTTACATTAGGGTTCCCTTATAATTTCCTGCATAACAATCTCTGCCTCAGTCTTTTTCTGGGGGGATGGGAGAGGTGGGAGGTTGAGCAGGGGTGTGGATATGAGAGATCAGAGGAACTTGACCTTTGGCATTGGGTATATAACTGCAGCATCTAAGCTGCCTAACCACTATTCTTTACTATTTACATTCCCCAAGTACTGACTTTGACTTTGCTAGCTGGGAAAAAAACTTTAAAATGCCAAACTGGGGCCAATCTCTTTGGGTCCCCTCCCACCGTGGGAGATTTTCTGTCCTCTCAATAAATCATGCTTTCCCACTTTTCAGCTGTCCGTGTCCCTCATTCTTCCTGGGCACAAGACAAGAACCTCGACCCTGAAGAGTTGTGATCTGAAGAACTCCAAAAATAATCGGAGCCGAAGAGCCGTGCACCCCAGAGGCTGGTTTGCCAGCCGATATAGCCGACTGAATCAGGAGAACTGCCTGGAGAAGGTGAAACTCTGAAGCTGCGACACCTCAGGGGCTAAGTTTGCCAGCCCACCAAACCAGCAACACTCTCAGAGCTTTGGCTCGCCAGCCTGTTAGAGCTGACACTTCGGAGGATAGGCTTACCTTGATGACCCTCTCTGGGACTTGGCTGGCCGACCCACTGAGCTGACACTCTCGAAGCCCAGGCTGACCTGAATAATACGCATCAGTTTTGGTGCCCAAACGTGGGGCTCGACGAAAGGAGGCCATCAAACTCCAAATGGTGATGCAGATGGAACATTGTATGGAAGCTTCTTTCTACCGTGGACCTTTAGATCACCCTTTGGATGATCCCTTGCTACAGTTCCCATAGGATGTCCATGATCAGCAGGAAGTAGCCAGACCGGTCATTTTGCTCACTTCCTAGCGTCAGTTAGGGGTACTACTCCAGAAGGGGGAATGTGACAGGAGATAGCTAGAGAAAGGCTAGGCAGACATACAGGAGGGGAGGGTCCTCTGGTAACAATGTAGCAAAATCCTGACTGGGCCTCTCTGGTTCAGCATTGGTAAATAAACTCCCCCCAAGCCTCTCAAGCTAGAGCTTAGGTACTCACTGCTGGGATTGAAAAGCAACCAATCAGCTCACCATTAGGCCCCTACCTCCTGCTGATTGGCCCTTAATACTGACCAATCAGAACAGCTACAGCTCACAGCTAGTGCTAACCAATCGTCTTGGACTTAGGGCTATAAAAACACCAGGTTTTTGGCCCCAGAGGGGCAACTCCTTTGGGTGCTTTCAGTTGGGAGCTTTTCTGTCCTCTCAATAAATCATGCTTTCTCACTTAAAATAATAATAATAATAAATAAAACAAAATGACAAACTGGAAGGAGTCTCTGGCCAGGATGTATTTTAGGACATCAAAGGACTGGTCATTGGCAGTCATGGGTTCCTCACGTGATAAATCACTACCTTCTACATGGAAGGATGGGGAGGAAGAGAACTGAGCTAAATTTTCAATTTTGTTGAGTAAGGAGCTGTTTGTGAGATAGAGAGGAACAGAAAGGAGGTCATAACTGAGGTTTCATGAAATTGAAATCAATGTTCTAGAAACATTTTGGAAGCAACTTTAATGAGGGAGATGCAAATGAAGGCAGGGTAGCAATGCAGCCGCTGTCCTTCAAAGCAGGCAGCTGGTCAGAGAGGCTTCCCTTTGCAAGCCTTCTAGCCTTCCAGTTGCTATGACAGCAGTCATAGCTCTTTCCTGCAGACTCCAAATAAAAACACACTCCTGTGAATCTTTCTCAATTTTTTGACATAGTTTTTTGAAATTGAAGTAAACTATTCAGGGCTGGTAGCCTTAAAGCCCTTTCTTGTACCCTTTCTATATATGTAAAATCAATACTTGAATACTTACAATTTGTATAGAATCTTAAAAAGAGGGCTTTATGTAGCTGTGGCCAAATAACTAGGTGAACATTACTATGTCACAAATATTGAAAAGTTCCTTAACTGCCTAGATAACTGTAAAATTGGATTCCTATTGGCACTTTGACCAAAAGACATTAATTTGTTTATTAAAGTGTTGCATGTCTTATTTCTCCCTCCATCATGAACAAATTTTTAATAAGTGAATTTTTGTTAGCTAGTTTGCTTAAAAATATAATCTCAAATCAGAAGGTAGAAGACATTGAAATGATAATACATAAGAACAATTTTCTATCTGGTTCTTGTTTGGATAGGCATATCTGTACGTAAAAGTGTTTCAAAAAGCCCTCAAACTGTGTTTTTCCTGTGGTCTCACACAACCACAACAACAATCATCAACACTGAGAGAGGCTTCTGAGACCAAATATGTCAGAGTTTCTTCTCTCACATCAAGCAGCAGACACCAGCTGTGTGTCCTCCTGTCCTCTAATTCGATTTTGACCCTATCTACCTGGAGATAGCATCAGATCCCACAGGGGGAGGGCTTAGTTCCCAAGACTGCATTCCACCCTCGCAGTCACAAATCTAGGCCTCTGGAACTTCTGACAGACCAGCTTCAAGTTAGGGTACCTACAACTCCTCTTTGGGCTTGATTCATTCACTGGAATGGCTCACAGAACTCAGAAAAACTTAAATTTATCGGTTTATTACACAGGATGTTACAAAGGATACAGACTGAAGAATACATAGGGTGAGGTGTGGGGGAAAGGCGTGCAGAACTGCCCTGCTTTCTCCAGGTGTGACTCACTGCAGTAATCTCCTCATATTCACTGTCTGGAAGCTTTCTGAACCCAGGTCTCCTTGGGTTTTTATGGAAGCTTTATGACATCAGCATTCTTTTCCCCAGAGTATGGACAAGACCTCCTCTGGAATCATGACCTACAATCAGAAAGACTGGGAAAGATTAGAGTCTTATCTTGGGGCAGATGAAAGGAAGGCAGAACAAGATTAGAGAGATTCTATCTATTTCTTTTCTTTTTTGAGTAGGAGTCTCACTCTGTCACCTACGATGGAGGGCAGTGGCACGCTCCTGGCTACTGCAGCCTCGACCTGCTGGGCTCAGGGGATCCTTCCACCTCAGCTTTCCAAGTAGCTGGAACTACAGGCACACGCCATCATGCCCGGCTAATTTTTGATTTATTGTAGAGATGAGGTCTCACGAAGTTGCCCAGTCTTGTCTCGGACCTGTGGGTTCAGGCAATCCTCTCATCTCGGCCTCCCAAAGTGCTGGAATTACAAGTGTGAGCCACCACGCCCGGCCTGAGAGATTGTCTATCTTGAGGCTTACTCCTCAGTCCTGGCACACCCAACATTTTATCAAAAGACTGTAGCAAGGGCTATGGGAGTTGTGGTGTTTAGAGTTGTGTTGTAGGGGACAATAATAGCAACGCAGTAATTACCATTTATTGAGGATTTACTCTGTTCCAGGTACTTTGCTAAGCACTTTCATATAAAAGTTTAATTTAGGCTGGGCTCGGTGGCTTAGCCTGTAATCCAGCACTTTGGGGGGCCAAGGCGAGTGGATTGCCTGAGCCCGCAGTTTCAAGACCCACCCAGGCAACTTGGCGAGACCTTGTCTCTATAATAAATAAATAAATAATTAGCTGGGGTGGTAGTGTGCACCTGTAGTTCCAGCTACTTGGAAGGCTGAGGCGGAAAGATCGCTGGAGCCCAGCAGGTCGAGGCTGCAGTGGCCAGGAATGTGCCATTGCACTCCAGTCTGGGCGACAGAGTGAGACTCTAACTCAAAAAAAAAAAATTTAATTTAATCCTTAAGTTACCTTTATTAGATAGGTGTGAAGTCTCAATTTTAAAGATGTGAATTTGGCAGATACAGCATCTTGTTAGAGTGATGTAAAAGGTGTATGTAACAATATCTACCTAGTTGATATCAGTGCAGTATGTTTGTTGTCATTTTCTCCAATGAGGAAGCAATTTACAGAGTTTTGGTATTTTAAAGCAGCAGGTCTTTGATTAGGGCAGATGTATTTAGGGTTCAGATTGATGCTTTTTCTTAAATATAGGTATGCAGATGCTTATTTCTTTGTACTAGAACTTTGAAGTTAAGTCAGCAGACATTTATTTACTACTCACTGTGCCAGGCATAGGCATAAGGACCAGAGCGTAAAACAAAATCTCAGGATGGTATTTGAGTGTCCTGATCTAGTCTCCAAAGGCTTATTAATTTTTTTTTAAAAGTTGGGGTCTTTGAACATCCAATGTAATACTATAAGAAAATGACTGACGGTACTGGGAAACTATGGGGAGGGAGGGGGATGGGATTAACAGTCGCAAATATCTGTCTGGGGATGGGGAAACACCTCTTATCAACAGGGTGCCTGAATGAAACGTAATTGTACACCTAACCCTTAACTGTACCCCACAAAATCATAATAAAAAATATTGATTAAAAAAAAAGTTGGGGTCTTGCCTTTGGGAGGCTGAGGTGAGTGAATTGCCTGAGCCCGCGGGTTCGAGATCCGCCTGGGCAGCGAGACCTCATCTCTACAATAAATCAAAAAATCAGCCGGGCGTGATAGCACATGCCTGTAATTCCAGCTATTTGGAAGGCTGAGGCGGAAGGATCGCCGGAGACCAGCAGGTCGAGGCTGCGGTGGCCAGGAGTGGCCACTGCACTCCAGTCTGGGTGACAGAGTGAAACTCCAACTCAAAAAAAAAAAAGGAGTTGGGGTCTTACTTGTCACCCAAGCTCTAATCACAACGGTGTAATCATAGGTCACTATAGTCGCATACTTCTGAGCTCAAGAGACCCTCTTGTCTCAGCCTCTTGAGTAGCTGGAACTAAAGGTACGTGCCCCCACACCTGGTTAATTAAAAACTTTTTTTGTTTTTGATACAGAGTCTCCTTATGTTTCCCAGGCTGCTCTTGCAATCCTGGCCTCAAGTGATCCTCTCAATGTGTGTCTTCCCAAGTGCTGGGATTACAAATGCCTAGTCCTCTTTTTTTCCTCTAGGCTACCATGCCTAGTCCTCTTTTTTTTTTCTTAAGCATTGCTCCTGGGTTAGGTTTCCAAAGTGAAGAGGAGAGGACCTGAGACTTTTCTCACCCTCATAATTTTGCTTATGACTTGATCTGGAGTTGTGACTGCTTTTGGATTTCCTGATTTAACAAATACTAAAGGTGAAGAATTAAAGATAGATGAATCCCCAAGTGAGTGGAGTAAACAGTTTCATAGACTTGAAATTTCATAGCCCCAGTGAGCAGTCCCACCTTCACACTTAAGTTCCTTTCCTGATGCATTGATATTTGTGCTGAGGTCAGTACTAATCCAATAAAGATTTAAATTATTCACACAGGGAGGTTAAAAGGGCTATTGTTCCATGCAGATCTAAGCTGTACTGTTTTCCAGGTCTCATTTCAAGGAATGTGTTGCCTGCCCTTTCCTGATACTTGTGTTCAAACGCTTGCCTCTTGCTCTTCATTTGTCTTTTCTTCCCTGGCATGTTTCTCAGCGATAACTGGACTTATTATAAAAACAAAACATATTTTCATTTATGCAATCAATTGAGCTGTACATGTCTTGTTCTTAATATAAAAGAGATAAGTAGGCGGTTAAAATATTTCCCTTAAAAATAAAATTACTTTTAAGAAAAGCAGAGAAGAAAATTGGGTGGCTTATCACTGATTTTCTTTTTCTTTCCCTTTTTTTGAATTTTTTTTTTCTGAGTTGGGGTCTCCTTCCATCATCCAGGCTGTAGTACAGTGGAATGATCACAGCTCATCATAGCCTCGACCTCCTGGGCTCGGGTGATCCTTCCTCCTCACCCTCTTGAGTAGCTGGGACTACAGGTGCCTGCCACCACACCTGGCTAACTTTGATTTTTGTAGAGATGAGGTCATGCTATGTTGCCCAGGCTAGTCTCAAACTCCCAGGCTCAGGCAGTCCTCCCTCCTTGCCATCCCAAAGTGCTAGGATTACAGGTGTGAGCCACTGCGCCTGGCCAGCCTGTGGATTATAGTTCTTGATTTTTTTTATAAAAAATTATCCAATCGTATTTTAAGAGACAATTAGATGTGAGTTACTTTCTTCCTTCACTTCATAACTGAGAGGATTCAGAAGGATTGAGGGGGAGATTCTTAGGTTCTGTTAATTAGTCACAATATTTAAAATAATTATTAAATTAAACAGAACATCTGAAAACAAAACCTCCAGATAGTGAAAAATATTTTATAAATATTAAAATTTAGGGCAACCCCTTTGGGTCCCCCCCCGTGGGAGCTTTTCTGTCCTCTTAATAAATTCTGCTTTCTCAAAATAAATAACTAAATAAATAAAATTTGGTAAGTCTAAAACCCTAGTTAGTTGGTAATTAAGAGAAAGAATTTTGAAAAGTATGTAGGAACATGCACCGATCATTTCTATTAATATCACTAATAAGTATCCTATCAGATTTAGCTCTTATTGGAATTAATTATACACATTTTTTTCTGATTATTTTCCTACTCAATTCAGTATTGAGACTTTTCCCATGTAATTTGGCATAAAAAACCTAGAACATATGGATTTATAGAAATTTTGTTTCTGAGTACTTTGAAGTGTATCCTACCCTGTTTTCTGTCTGTGCCCTTAAACAATTTTATTTTTTATTTTATTGTGATAAAAACACTTAACTTGAGATCAACCCTCTCAACCTTTAAGTACGTGAGACAGCACTGTTACCTCCAGGGACAATGTTGTTCACTGGCTTTTGAGAACTTTTTCATCTTGCATAACTGAAATTTTGTGCTTGGTGATTAGTAATTCCCTCCCTCCAGCCCCTGGCAACCACCATCATATTTATTGCTTCTATGACTTTGACCGTCTTATTTTATTTTTTATTTTTATTTTTAAGTTGCAGTTGCACTCTGTTGCCCAGGCTGGAGTGCAGTGGCACACTCATGGTCCACAGCAGCCTCAACCCCCCAATTCTTCCTCCACCTCCTGAGTACCTGGGACTGCAGACGTGCACCATCACACTCAGCTAATCTTTTGATTTTTTTGTAGAGATGAGGTCTTGTTGTGTTGCCAAGACGACTGGTCTTGAATTCCTGGAGTCAAGCAATCCTTCTGTCTCCTCCCAAAGTGCTGGAATTACAGGTGTGAGGCACCACGCCCAACCTGACTATTTTAGAACCTCATATAAATGGAATCATAAATTATTTGTCCTTCTGTGACTGGCTTACTAAACTTAACAATGTTCTCAAGGTTTATCCATGTTGTCACATATTGCAAAATTTTCTCTTTTTTTTGAATTGGAGTCTCACTCTGTCGCCCAGGCTGGAGTGCAGTGACATGCTCATGGCCACCCCAGCGTTGATCTGCTGGGCTCTAGTGATCCTTCTGCCTCAACCTTCCAAGTAGCCGAAACTACAGGTATGTGCTACCACGCCCAGCTAATTTTTTGATTTATTGTAGAGACAAGGTCTCACCATGTTGTCGAGGCTAGTCTCTAACCTGCAGGCTCAGGCAATCCTCTCACCTGGGCCTCCCAAAGTGCTGAGATTACAGGTATGGTATAGACATACAATTAAATATTATTCATCCTTAAAAAACAAGGAAATTGGCCAGGTGCAGTGGCTCAAGCACCTGGCCAATTTCCTTGTTTTTTAAGGATGAATAATATTTAATTGTATGTCTATACCATATTTTTAAAATTTACTCTTCCATTGATGGACTTTTAAGTTGTTTACATATCTTGAATATTGTGAATAATGCTGCAATGAACATGGTAGTGCTGATAACTTTGACACACTGATTTCATTTTGCTTAGATATATAAAAAATAGTAGTTCTAATATTACTTTTTTGAGGAAGCTTCGTACTATTCAATCAGGAAGGGCAATGCCTCCCATTTGTTTCATTTTTAAAATTGCTTTGGTTCTTTGGTGTTTTTCATGATTTCAGTTGAATATTAGAATTTTTTTTAACTTCTGTAAAAATGCTATTCGGATTTTTGAGAGAGATTGCATTGAATCTGCAGATCACTTTGAGTAGTATAAACAGTTAACAATATTAAGACTTCCAATCCATAAACATAGATACATTTCCTTTTAGTTATGTCTTCTTTAATTTCTTTCATCAGTGTCTTGTCTTGTTTAGTGTACAAGTTTTATAATGGTTAGTGTACAAGTCTTTAATTTCCTTAGCTCCGTTGCCCAGGTTAGTCTCTAATTCCTAAGTATTTTATTCTTTTTTAATACTACTATAAATGGGATATTTCCCTAATTTCCTTTTCAGATAGCTTTTTATTAGTGTATAGAAGTGCAACTGATTTTTGAGTGTTGACTTTAAATCCTACAGTTTTACTAAATTCATATATTAGTTCTAACAGTTTTTTGTGGAGTCTTTAGGATTTTTCTGTATATAAGATCATGTTATCTGCAAATAGGGACAATTTTGCTTTTTTCTTTCTGAGTTGAATGCTTTTAATTTCTTTCTTTTGCCTAATTGCTCTGGCTAGGACTTCCATTACTGTGTTGAATAGAGGCGGTGAGAGTGTACATCCCTGTCTCATTCCTGATCTTAATAGAAAAGTTCTCAGCTTCTCACCATTGAGTATGGTATTAGCCACTGGCTTTTCATATATGGCTTTTATTATGTTGAGTCATTTTCCCTCTATGACTCACTGGTATGGTTTGGATGTGGTTTGTTTGGACCTGCCAGTCTTGTGTTGAAATCTGATCCCCGGTACTGGAAGTGAGACCTGGTGGGAGGTATTTGGATCATGAGGTGGATCCTTCATGAATGGCTTGGTGTCATTCTCACAGAAGTGAGTTCATTGTCACTCTTAGTTCTCATGAGAGCTGGTTGTTGAAATGAACCTGGCATCTTCTTTTTTTTTTGCTTCCTCTCTCACCATGTGATCTCTGCATGCTGGATCCCCTTCACCTTCTGCCATGAGTGGAAACAACCTGAAGTTCTCACCAGAAGCAGATTCTGGCACCGTAATTCTTGTACAGCCTGAACAACCTTGAGCCAGACAAATCTCTCTCTCTCTCTCTCTCTCTCTCTCTCTCTCTCTCTTCTCTCTCTCTCTCTCTGTCTGTCTCTCTCTTTCTCCCTCTCTCTCTCTTTCTATCTCTCAATCTCTCTCATTTTTGTGAGCCAGCATCTCACTCTGTTACCCAAGCTGGAGTGCAGTGGCACACTCACAGCTACCACAGCCTCAACCTGTCACTCAGGTGATCCTTCCACTTCTGCCTTCCAAGTAGCTGGAGCCACAGGCGTGCACCACCATGCCTGGCTAATTTCTTGATTTATTGTCAAGACAAGGTCTCACGAAGTTGTCCAGGCTGGTTTAAAACCCCAGGGCTCAGGCCTTTCACCTCTGCCTCCCAAATTGCTGGGACTACAGGCATGCACCACCATGCCTGGCTATAAATCTCTTTTCTTTATAAATTCCTCAATCTCAGGTGTTCCTTTATAGCAATGTGAAAAACAGACTAAGACTGTAGTTTGCTGAGAGTTTTTTCTTTTTTATCAAGAAAGGGTGTTGAATTTTGTTAAATGCTTTTTTCTGCACCAATAGAAATAATCATTTTTAAATTCTTTATTCTGTTAATGTGGTGCATGGTACTAATTGATTTTCATTTGCTGAGCCATCTTCACATCTCAGGGATAAATCTCATTTGGTCACAGTGTATGATCCTTTAAATGTGCTAAAGAATTTGGTCTGTTAGTATTTTGTTGAGGACTTTTGCATCTAAGTTCACCAGGGATATTGGCATGTAGTTTTTTCTTATCTTTTCATATCTGTTTCACTTTGGCATCAGGATAATGCTGGAATTATTTCCTGTTGTTTCTATCATTTTGTTGTTAACCTTTCTAATGTGGTATCAACAAGAAGAACAATAATGCAAAAATTGTATTGATGCTGAAAGTTAGTAAGTAAAATCTGCTAAAATGATACCTGGTATAGTATTGTTGCCATAGGGAAAAACTGTTAAGAGAGGAATGAATGTAACTTGAAATCCTAGGAAAACAAAATATAAATTGCTCTGCAGTAAACTGGTGATGAAAATATCTTAAATTTGGTTGCTATTTTTTTTTAAAAAAGCAGCAGCAGCAGCAACAACAAAGAAGAACACCACCAAATTCCTAAATTAAATAACTTCGACTCAGTTGACCTTTGATCTGTGTGTCCTGTGCTTATGATACTTACCTATGTTCTTCTGTAAAGCAGTGAGCCTGGGAGTCATAATATCTATCATACTGCATATTAAACCTCCACTCCCATTCCCACTCCAGCCTCCCCAGAAATCTTTTATCCTGAAGAAAATATGGGACTTACCCAATGTTTATTCAAATATTGTGTATTATATTAGAAGACAAAAAAGGGATTTTACATGCTAGGATACAACTGGCAAAAGACACAAATTCATTCTATCAGAAAATGCTTCTATGCTTTACCTTTGTGACACTCTGCTGCAAAGTGTTCCTTCTCGGTAAGGCCATGGCATTTTTTGCTTAAGCAGTTTATGTGCAGTGGGACATTAAGCTGGGTAAATTGGGCAATTTGGGTTATAGTTGTGGCTTTGCTGCTGTCATTGGCACGGTAATTTATTTGCATGTGTGAGAGGGACGTTGATTTGTAAACACTGCAGTTCTCGTCCCCTATCTTCCAAGGAGGAAGTGTCCTTTGTTCACCAGAACAAGCTGGAGTTTGTGTTATGCCAATCAGTAAAAGGGCGGAGTCTAAGAGAACTAGATGGAACTGAAGAATGTCAAAATAATTTACATTTCAAAGGAACAAATATAATATTCCTAAAAAAGAAATGTGTCTGAACACAGAGAGGGAGAGGTAAGAGAGATAGCTAAAGGAAACTGATTTGCAGAAAAGGAAGTGTATAGGAAAGAGAGAATTTATTTAAGTCTACTTAGCTGAAGTATGCTTTACATGCACTAGAATGTACCCATTATAAATGTACTGTCTAATAAGTTGCGACAATCATATTGTCAAACAAAATTATGGAAGGCCATTAGTTTAGACTGAGCTCCTGTGGTAGGTCCCAACAGACAAGACCAAACCAAAATGGAGTCACTCAGGCTAAATGCCACATAATTAAGTTGAAACTTTAAGGAAGCAGATAGATTTCAAAACAGACCTATTTTTCCTAAAAATAGGAGATTTCAGTTATCTGAGTCAGCATAATAAGGAAGTTCATCTACTTTAACCATTATTTTTTAAAAAAGTAACCGGGTGTTAGTCAGACTTTTTTCTATTCTGTTTCTTTGTTTTCACCTTACAAAACCCACTGTTCTGCCATTGCCCAGTGAGAGCTCTCATTCTATTCTGTAGAATGCAGGTTGTCCTAATTCATGAATCTTGAGTAAAGCCAATTAGATCTGTAACTAAGTTGATTGTAATTTTGTCTTTTAACACTAAACAGCTATGTAACTACTACTGTGATCAGGAAAATTTCCATCATTCTAAAAAGTTCCCAATCTTTTGTCTCCTGTTTTTGAGGATTTATCTTTTCTAGAGTTTCATATTATTAGAATCGTACAGTTTTGCTCATTGTAATGTTTTTTTGGAGACTCACCTGTGTGTCAGAAATTTGGTCCTTTTTATTGCTGACATAATTATTGCATGGATATACACAGTTTATCTATTCATCTATTGATAATATTTGAGTTGATTTTTGTTTGGGAGTATTATAGCTAAAACTGCTATGAATGTTAGTATTTTCTTTGGCTAGGTCCTATGGTAAATGTATGTTTGACTTTATAAGACACTGCCAAACTATTTTCCAAAGTGGTATACTATTTCACACTCACCAGCAATGTATGGAAGTTTGAGTTGCCTTAAATCCTCTCCAACCCTAGATATTCTATTCTATTCTATTCTATTCTATTCTATTCTATTCTATTCTATTCTATTCAAGTCAGAGTCTCACTTTGAATCTCTCAGAGTAACAGTCTCACTCGGTCGCCCAGGCTGGAGTGCTAAGGGACACTGCTCACAGCCACCGCAGCCTTGTCCTACGAGGCTCAGGCGATCCTTCCGTCTCAGCCTTGCAAGTTGCTGGAGCCACAGGCATGTGCCACCACGCCTGGATAATTTTTTTTTGTAGGGATGAAGTCTCGCCATGTTGCCCAGGCTGATCTTGAACCCCTGAGCTCAGGCAAACCTCTCACCCTGGTCTCCCAAAGTGCTAGGATTACAGACTTGAACCACCACGCCTGGCTTACTTGATATTTTAAAGCTTCCAATTTTAGATAGTCCAGTGAGGGTGTAGAGGTAACTCCTGTGATTTCTAATCACTTTTCTTGAGGACCAATGACGTTCAACACCCCTTCCTGTTCTTATGTACATTTGTATAGCTTTTCTGGTGAAGTCTTTTTTACCCATTTTAAATTGGATTATGATTTATTATTGATTTGTAAAATTCTTCACATATTTTTTACTTAGTTGTCTGTCAGGTACTGCAAATATTTTCTCCCAGTCTGGGGCTTGCCTTTGCTTTTTCTTATTTGTGTGGCTTTTTTTTTGTCTGTTGGTTTCAGTCAGGGTCACACTCTATTTCCCAGGCTGGAGTGCAGTGGCATGATCATGGTTCACCGCAGCCTCAACCTTCTGGGCTCAGGTGATCCTTCTGCCTCATCCTCCCAAGTAGCTGGGACAACAAGCATGTGCCACCATGTCTGGCTAATTTTTTATTTTTTGTTTTTTGTAGAAATGAGGTCTTAGTATGTTGCTCAGGTAAGTCTCGAGCTCTTGGGCTCAAGCAATCCTCCTGTCTTGGCCTCCCAAAGCGCTGAGATTACAGACATGAGCCACTGAACCCAGAGTTATTTGTGTTTTTGAAGAGAAGAAAAATTTAATTTTTGTGATCTGATTTATCACTTTTTATTTTTTTATTCTTTAAAATATTTTATTTTAAAGATAAGGGGTAAAATTCAGGATTAGGTATATAAGTGCAC
Source organism: Cephalopachus bancanus (assembly GCA_027257055.1). NCBI lineage: Eukaryota > Metazoa > Chordata > Mammalia > Primates > Tarsiidae > Cephalopachus > Cephalopachus bancanus. The sequence continues at coordinate 414,389 of JAPVLO010000179.1, forward strand.
ATTGCACAGGTAAGGTTTGGGCCTCCCTTTGATCCCCACTTTGCCTGGTTTAAGATCAGGCACCCTAGTCGGGCTCGGTGGTTCAGCCTGTAATCCCGCGCCTTTGGGAGGCTGAGGTGAGTGAATTGCCTGAGCCCGCGTGTTCGAGACCCGCCTAGGCAACTTGGCGAGACCTCATCTCTACAATAAATCAAAAATTAGCCGGGCGTGGTAGTACGTGCCTGTAGTTCCAGCTACTTGGAAGGCTGAGGCAGAAGGATCGCCAGAGCCCAGCAGATCGAGGCCACGGTGGCCGGTAGCGGCCACTGCACTACAGTCTGGGTGACAGAGTGAGACTCCAACTCAAAAAAAAGAGATCAGGCACCCTTTTTGAAGTTATGTGTTCCCCCTCAACCCTGGCAATATCTCACTGCTGCCAATCACTTTCATATAGTATTATGGTAAATATTCAGGGTCCATTTATGAGTGAGAACATGTGGTACTCAGTTCTTTGTTTCTGTGTTAGATCACTGAGTATGACAGACTCTAAATCTACCCAAGTCCACATGTTTGCACTTCTTTATGGCTGCATAATATTCGATCGTGTAGATACACCTTTTTAAAAAAAAACAACAGTCCAGTTTCGATGGGTAGCATGATTTGTTCCATGTTTTTGCTATTGTGAATACTGCTGCAATAAACATGTGTGTGCAGGTAGAATGATTTGAGTTCCTTCAGGTATATCCCCAGTAGGGGAATTGCTGGGTCATATGGAAGGCCAATTTCTAGTTCTTTTAGAAGTCATCACACTGTTTTCCATAGAGTTTGACCACCAGCAGCGTAGAAGCGTTTCTTTTTCTCTGCATCCTCGCCAGCATTGTTGTTGTTTGTTTTATTAATGATGGCCATTCTTACTAGGGTTAGGTGGTATCTCAGTGTGGTTTTCATTTGCATTTTTCTGATGATGAGTGAGGCTGAGCACTTTTTCATGTGTCTATTGGCTGTCCTTATATCTTCTTTAGAGAAGTGTCTATTGATGTCTTTTGCCTACTTTTTAATGGGGCTGTTTGTTTTTTCCTTTTGGCATGTTTGAGTTCCTTGTAGATCCTAGATGTTATGCCTTTGTCGGATAAATAGTTAGAAAATATTTTTTTCCATTCTGTGGGCTGTCTCCCTGCTTTCTTGATGGTTTCTTTTGCTTTCCAGACGCTTTTCAGTTTAATGAGGTCCCACTTGTCTATTTTACTTCTTATGGCATGGATACCTGGGGTTTTAATCAGGAATTGGTTGGCTACTCTGATTTCTGTCAGGTTGTCCTCTGTGTTTTCTAAGATTCTTATAGTTTGAGGTTTTACATTAAGGTTTTTGATCCATTTAAAGTTGGTTTTTGTGTATGGTGATGGGTAGGGGTCCTGTTTCAATCTTCTGCATGTGGTCAGCCAGTTTTCCCAGCACCATTTACGGAATAGGTTCTTCTCTCATCAGTGGTTGTTAGTGGAGGCTTTGTCGAAGATGAATTCGTTGAGAAATTGAGGTTTTGCTTCTGGAATCTCTGTTCTGCTCCATTGGTTCATATGTCTTTTCTTATGCCAATACCAGGCTGTTTTGATTATTGTAGTCTTATAGTAAAGTTTAAAATCTGGAAGTATGATACCTCTCGCTTTGTTTCTTTTGCTAAGGATTGTTTTGGCTATTCGTGGTCGTTTATGTTTCCATATGAATTTCTATATTGTCATTTCCAGGTCTGAAAAGAATGATGTTGGCAATTTAATGAGTATTACATTGAACCTGTAGATTGCCTTTGGTAGGATGGGCATCTTAGCAATGTTGATTCTTCTTATCCATGAACATGGAATATTTTTCCATTTGTTTGTGTCTTTTTGTATTTCTTTGAACAGTGTTTTGTAGCTTTTGTTGTAAAGGTCTTTCGCATCTCTGGTTAGGAAGATGCTGAGGCATTTCATTTTTTTTTTTTTTTGGTAGCTATTGTGAATGGGATTGTGCTTTTTATTTGGTTCTTTGCCTTTTGTTTTTGGTGTATAAGAAGGCAACTGCCTTTTTCACATTTATTTTGAACCCCGAGACTTTGGCTAAGCCCTTTACCAATGCAAGGAGGTTTCTGACAGATTCTCTTGGGTTTTTGAGGTATAGTATCCTATTATCAGCAAAGAGGGATAACTTAACTTCTTCTTTTTCTATTTGGATATCCCTGATTTCCTTCTCTTGTCTAATTGCCTTAGCTAGGACTTCCAACACAATGTTGAACAGTAGGGGTAAGAGTGGGCAGTCTTATTCCAGTTTTCAGGGGAAATGTTTCCGGTTTCTGTCTGTTTAACAATATGTTGACTGTGGGTTTACCATAGAAGTGCTTACTATTTTGAGGTATATTCCTTCTATGCCTAGGTGTTCAAGGGTTTTTATCAAGAAGGGATGCTGTATTTTATTGAAAGCTTTTTCTGCATCTAATGATATAATCATGTGGTTCTTGTTCCTACATCTGTTGATGTATCTAATTGCATTTATGGTCTTGAGGATGTTGAACCAGCCCTGCAGGGATAAAGCCTACTTGGTCATGGTGGATGATTTTTGAGATGTGCTGTTAGATTCAATTTGCTGGAATCTTGTTGAAAATTTTTGCCTCTATTTTCATTAGGGATATTGGCTTGTGGTTCTCTTTTCTTGTTGGGTCATTGCCCAGTTTGGGAATCAGTGTGATGTTACCTTCATAAAATGATATGGGGAGAGTTCTAACTTTCTCAGTTACCTGGAATACTTTCAATAGGATTGGTATCAGCTCCTCCTTGTATGTTTTGTAGAATTTGGCAGAAAAACCATCTGATCCAGGACATTTTTTTTGTAGGTAGTTTTCTTATGATAGAGTTAATTTCCTGGGTTGTTATTGGTCTATTTAGTGTCTCAATGTCTTCTTGTTTCAACCTTGGGAGGTTGTGTGATGTCAGAAAGTCCTCCATTTCATTTAGGTTATCAAGTTCGTTTCCATACAGGTATGCATAGTAGTCTCTAATAATTTTTTGTATTTCTTCAGAGTCAGTTGTGATTTGGTCTTTTGCATTTCTGATTGTGTTTATTTGAACTTTTCCTTTCTTCTTCTTGGTCATTCTGGCTAGGGGTCCATCAATCTTGTTTATTCTTTCAAAGAACCAGCTTTTTATTTGTTTATTTTTTTCTGTGATATTTTTGTCTTCTATGTACCATATTTGGGCTTTTATTTGGTGATCCTGATTCTTCAGTTAAAGTTAGGGTTTTGGTGGTCTTGTCTTTCCAGCTCCCTTAGGTGATTTGTTAGGCTGTTAACTTGTGATCTTTCCACTTTCTTAATGTGTGTTCGTAGAGATATAAATTCCCCTCTTAGAACTGTTTGCAAGAGCTTTTGATAAGATGTTTCTTCATTTTCATTTGTTTCCAGGAATCTTTTAATTTCTGTTTTGATTTCTGTGTTGACCCAGTAATTGTTTAGCATCATGCTGTTTATTGTCCATGTCTGTGTGAGTTTTGTGGGAATTTTTTTGGTGTTAATATTTATTTTTATTCCACTATGGTCTGAGAAAAGTGCATGGCAGTATTTTGTTCTTATGAAATTTGTTTATACTTGATCTATGGCCGAGGATGTGATTGATCTTGGATTATGTTCTATGTGGTGATGAGTAGAATGTATATTCTGTGGTAGTTGGGTGGAATGGTCTGTAGGTATCCATTAAGTCCATTTGGTTGAGTGTCAAGTTGAGGTTCCAGATCTCTTTGTTGATTTTTTGCCTTGATGATCTATCTAGGGTTTTTAGTGGGGTATGTAAGTCCCCAGCTATAATAGCATTAGAGTCAATATATTTTTTTAGTTTACTTAGTTGCTTCACAAATGCTGCTTTTCCTCTGTTGGGTGCATATATGTTTGGGATGGAGATGTCTTGCTGATGGATTGAACCTTTTATCATTGTAGTGTCCTTTTGTATCTTTTAAAATTTTTGATAGCTATAGGTTGTTTTGTCTGATATTAAGATCATGACTACACTCGGGCCTGGTGGCTCAGCCTGTCATCACATCACTTTGGGAAGCTGAGGTTAGTGTATTGTCTGAACCTGCAGTTTCGAGACCAGCCTGGGAAACTTGGCAAGACCTTGTCTCTACAATAAGTCAAAAGTTAACTGGGCATGGCAGTACACACCTGTATTTCCGGCTACTTGGAAGGTTGAGATGGAAGGATTGCCAGAGCCCAGCAGGTAGACACAAGGGTGGCCATGAGAGTGCACTCCAGCCTGGGTGAGAGAGTGAGACTCCAACTCAAAAAAAAAAAAAAATCATGACTCCTGCCTCTTTTGTGATCCATTCGCCTGGAAATTTGTTTTCCATCCTCTAGCTTTGAGTTTGTATGTGTCCCTTATTGTGAGATGAATCTACTGGATGCAGTGAATTATTGGGTCAAGGTTTTTAAATCCAGTTTGCCATTCTGTGTCTTTTCAGTGATGCATTCAGTCCATTTACATTTAGCCTGATTATTGAAATGTGATTGTTTATCCTCATCATGAGATTCTAATAAAGTTTTTTCTTTGTTTTTCTGGTTTTTTTTTTAACTTCTGGGTTGATGTATGTGTGTGTTTTCAAGTTTGCAGTCAGAATGTATTCTCTGTTGATTCTGTGTTCTCCTGTTCTTTTGGAAGTGTGTGGTCATTCTTTTTTTTCTTTTTCTTCTTCTTTCTTCTGTGCTTAATACCTTCTTAAGGATCTCCTGTAGAGCTGGTCTGAAAGTTGCATTATCTCTTAGGGATTGGATGTCTGGGAAGGATTTTAATTCTCCATAACTGATGTAGCTGAGTTTGGCTGGGTAGGAAATTCTTGGTTGAAATTGTTTATCTCTGAACATCGGACTCTAGTCCCTTCTAGCTTGTAGTGTTTTGCCTGCCTCTACTCTGACTGGTTTTCTGTGGTAGGTAGTCTGACCTTTCTGTCTTGCTGCCTTTAGGATTTTTCTTTGTACCTACTTTGTGTTGGTGAATTACTATGTGTATAGGGGTTGGTCTTCTCATTTGATGTCTTGGGGGATTATCTGTATCTCTTGTGTTTGGATGCTCACATCTCTGGTGAGATGGGGAAAGTTTTCTTGGATAACCTCCTGGAATACTTGCTTCAAGATGTTCTCCCTCTCCCTTTCTTTTTCTGGGATACAAATCAGGCTTAGGTTCAGCCTCTTGATATAATCACACATCTCTTGGAGGCTTTGTTCTTTCTTTCTGAGTTTTCTTTCTATGTTTTTTATAGATCAGGTTAATTCCATGTTTTCTTCTTCAAGTTCTGAGATTCTTTCTTCTGCTTGATTAATTCTGCTTTCCATGCTTACCATCTTGTTTTTTATTTCCTGAATAAAATTTTTTTTGGCCAAAATCACTCTTACAAGTTCTTTCAGCTCTGCATCTTGTCTTTTTTGAGTCTTATTCATGTTTTCCATCTATTCTCTAATCCCTGTTGTATTCTGGGGCCAATCGTGGGTGACTTCCATTGTTTAGACCCTGAGGTCTGATTTTTCAGGTGTTTTCTATTTTTTGCACTGGGAACTGCTTGTATCCTTAAACTGATTTTTTCTCATTTGTGACCGATCTCTTTCTTTTCTCTTTATTTCCATTTTTCAGTGGAAGTGGGAGAGGCTTTCACTTCTGATGTTTGTTCAGCCCTTTATTCTTCCCTGGTCAGGGCTCTGAATTTGTTCTATTTTGAAACAGGTCTGTGGGTTGTAAGCTTTGTGGGTGTCAAGTCTCTTGTAGTTCTGAGTGTTAAATAAGGTGGAGGATGGAGAGCTAGAATTCAGAAACTACTTGCAAATCACAATGTTCCCTGATTATAGTATGGGTTCCTGGTGACCCACTTCCCACCACCACTTTATGTGATGATGCGATGGGTACATGTGTGTATCCTGTGAGTCCAAGATAAAGTAACAACAATGAGGAGGACAGAGAAAAGTAGAATGAAATAAGACAGACAAAAAATAAATCAATGAAAAGTTAAAAAAAACCCACAGATAGCCGGGCTCGGTGGCTCAGTCTGTAATCCTGAGCCTTTGGAGGCTGAGGTGAGTGGATTGCCTGAGCCCGCAGGTTTGAGACCCACCTGGGCAAATTGGTGAGACCTCATCTCTCCAATAAATCAAAAAATCAGCCGGGCATGGTAGTGCGTGCCTGTAGTTCCAGCTACTTGGAAGGCTGAGGCGGAAGAATCACTGGAGCCCAGCAGGTCAAGGCTGCAGTGGCCGAAAGCGGCCACTGCACTCCAGTCTGGGTGACTGAGTGAGACTACAACTCAAAATAAAAATAAAAAATAAAAAAAACCCACAGAAAAACAAAAGCAGAAACCAAAGCAAAAAACAATTAAAGACACACACACAAACAAAACCCAAAACAAATTGGAAAAAAAGGAAAACAAACAAACAAACAAAACCAGGAAAACCAAACACACACACACACACACACACACACACACACACACACACACACACCACAAAACAAAGAAAAAAAAGAAGAGAAAAAAAGAATTCAAATCGAACTCTCACACATACATTCAAACATACTTTAAACTAAAAAAAAGAGAACAAAAACACGAAAAACCAAACAAAAAAAAAAACTGAAAGATTAGCCCTCAATCATTCATGTACACACATAAACAGAAAACAAACAATGAAAGAAGAAAGAAAAAAGAAAAAGACTGAAAAATAAAAAGAAGAAAGAAAGAAAGGTGGGGGGAATGCAGATGGAGCCCTCACATACACAATCATGCACAAAGGAAAAGGAAAAAAATTTTTTAAACCAGTAAAACAGAAAACAAACAGAAAAAGCAAAAAACAAAAATCAACCTACCCTTTTGTGGTAGGTCTTATAATTTTGTGGTAGGTCTTATAATTTTTCCTCTCAGCTACTCGCAGGTGAGCCCCTCTGCTGTCTCCTTAGGAGCTGTGGCCTTATTCACCATCTCCCCAGTGTCTGGCTGGGGAAGGAGGAAGAGGCTGTGGGGGTGAATAGGACTTCAGTCCTCCTCTCCCACTCTCATATGGTCAGGGGGATTCCCACTGGTGGGGAGGTGCAGGGTTGTGTTTTTCCCCAGGTACTGGTGGGGGGCACCCCAACCAGGCTTATCCTGAGTAGGGTCCTCCTATCATGACTGACGTCCAGGCTCTGCCTGGGTTTGTACCTCTCAGTCATGCCCCAGTTGTGTGAGTCTGACATTCAGAGGATTTCTGGAGAGTGGGGTTGGATCAAACCCAGACTCACCTCTGATCTCTCCTGAGGTCTTTCTCATTCTTTTCTGGCCACAACCTTTGTCCTCCAACTGAATCAGGATAGGGGGTAGGGTGCCTGAGACTCAGCACTTATCTTGTCCTTCTGAAATTTGTGCTTTCAGCATATTCCCTCTGAGTCACAATCAACCCCCAAGTAGTTAATCTGCCAGTCACAGAGATCAGGTCTGTCTCTCCAGGTGAGCAAGCAGGAGCACTTTCCTGCTCAGTTGTCAAGATGGTGGCAGGGTGCCTCTTTCGTCTTCTTCTGTGGGGCTCTGCCTCTGGCTCCCTCACTGTGCTTCCTCTGTAGCCCTAGCTGGTAGAGTCCGACCAGGTGCTGAGTTGGTGAGGCACAGCCTGGAGCCAGCAGTAACTCCCAGCAGTTTCTTCCTGGGAAGGAATTTGCTGATTTAAAAAAAAATGGCGCTCAACTTCTGTACCCCAGGGAGCACAAGGGTCCAAGCAGATCAGCTGCAGCACCAGCTGCTTTACCAGGAGAACCCTGGCCACTTGCTTCCAAGTCCCCACTCAGTCAGCCACTCACAGACCCACTTACTCACAGACACATATATAAAATTTTCCATCTACTCATTCACTCACACTGGGACTCTCATAGTCCAACCAGCTCTGCTGCCGTCTTCCCAGAAGTCCCCACTTTTTTCTTTAATGGTCCATATTTTTAGTATCTTAAGAAATATTTACCTAACTCAAAAGTGCAAAGATTTTCTTTTTTTCTTGAAGTATAATAGTTTTAACATTTAGATTTAGATCTACCATTCATTTCAAGTTCATTTTAATGAATAGTGTGAGGTAAGGGTCAAGTTTCATTTTTATCCAAATGAATATCTAGTTGTATGATGAACATTTGTTAAAAAGTTTATTCTTTCCTCATTAAATTACCTTGGCACCTTTAAAAATCCAATAGCCACATATATATATATATATACATACACACACACACATCTGTTTCTAGACTCTATATATTTTCTTCCACTTAATCATTAATACCTATCCGTTGATTCCTATTTCTAATATGTCAATAATACTACACTGTCTAATTACTATAATCTTATGTCTTAAAGTCAGGTCAAGTAAATCCTCTACATTTGAATACATTTGCTTTTTTTTTTTTGAGTTGAAGTCTCACTCTGTCACCCAGGCTAGAGTGCAGTGGCACACTCCTGGCCACCCCAGCATCAACCTGCTGGGCTCCGGTGATCCTTCCACCTCAGCCTTCCAAGTGGCCGGAACTATAGGCACATGCTACCATGCTTAGCTGATATTTGATTTTTCATTGTAGAGATGAGGTCTCACCAAGTTGCCCAGGCTGGTCTGGAACCCATGAGATCGGGCAATCCACTCACCTCAGTCTCCCAAAGTGCTGGGATTACAGGCTGAGCCTTCGAGCCTGGCCCTTTGTATACATTTTCAAAACAATTTTGGCTATTATTTGTTACAGCCTGACCAGTTCTTATGTCCACTGCACAGAAAAGCCAATACACTGGCAGAGTTGTTGCCATTGAGAAAGAGTTTTTGTTTTGTTTTAAGTGAGGAAGCAGGATTTATTGAGAGGACAGAAAAGTTCCCAGAACAGGAGGGGACCCAAGCAGGTTGCCTGAGAAAGAGTTTTAATAAATTCAAGACTGCTGACCAGGAAGACACGAGATATTTCTCAAATCTGCCTTTCTAACAATTCAAAGCTAAAGTTTTTAAAGGTAATTTGACATTCAGGGAGTTAGGGAACTGGACTGCTGATTGGTTGGGGATGAAATCACAGTGGTTTTGAGGTTGTCTTCATTTGCCAAGTCAGCTCCCAGGTGGAGTTTACAGGTCACTGGTCCACTTGCCATTAGATGGTCTATCAGATGTGGAGTGTGGAAAACATCTCCAGTCTCAGACTTATCATTTCTCTAGGAGAAATTGGAGATGTTACAAATCTTGTGAAGCATGAATGTAGGAGGGGGAGCCCCTAGTGATCGAAGCTATTCACATTCTTTGGTGATTAAGCTTCAGGATGCCATCAAAAAGATCTGATGGCTCATTGTTTAAGAAAAATAAGTTTCTCAATCTCTCAGGCAGTTTCTCTCCTCCAGGGGTCAGGACATGAAGATAATCAATTATTCTCTGTTGAAGCTACTGTGTAAACCATCATGCAAGAAACAACAGATTTGTTAATTTCTTTTCTTTTTTTTTTTTTTTTTTGAGTTGGAGTCTCACTCTGTTGCCCAGGCTGGAGTGCAGAGGCATGACCATGGCCACCCCAACATCGACCTGCTGGGCTCTGGTGATCCTCCAGCCTCAGCCTTCCAAGTAGCTGGAACTACAGGCACGCACTACCACGCCCAGCCAATTTTTGATTTATTGTAGAGATAAGGTCTTACCAAGTTGTCTGGGCTGTCTCGAACCCACTGGCTCAGGCAATCCACTCGCCTCAGCCTCCCAAAGTGCTGGGATTACAGGCTGAGTCACCGAGCCCGGCTGATTTGTTAATTTCTAACTATAGTTGCAACTTTGTCTGCAGGTCTTTTCTACAGTTTTTTCCCATAGCCCCTATATTAATTTTATGTAGGAGGTTTCATATTCTATGTATTTTGCATTTCTTCACAAACTAGAATTTCTTCAAAGTAACTATTTCTTCAAAATAATATTTGGAATTGGGATTAGAATTATGTTTAATATGTTGCCCAATGTGGGATAAAATTAGCATCTTAATAATATTGAATTATTTGTTCCATGAACATGGCAGTATATATTAGACAATATACTAGGTAGTGGAAGCTTCTGCATTGGTACTTAGTGAAAGGGTAAAATGCCCAAATGGGATGATTTAATGAAATGATCTTGGTTACAGTGTAACCATTTTAACATTGCTTAGCTTTGTCATGTTTTTCTAGTAGTCCACTTTAATTTACCCTCTAGTCATTAGCCAAGGACAGAACCATTTTCCCAGAGACAGCTATTGTTAATTTACAATCCCCTTCCCAAGCCTGTGCTATATTGTTTATTTTTCTATTCCAAGTTTATCTTTTAGCCATAAAGAACCAGGATGACCTAGTAACACAGACAAACCCCATCACCATGACAACAGTTATGTGACAAACCCACCCATCTGCCTGCCCCTTCCTAATGACTTAAATGACTGCCACCCAATCACCTTAATGATCTACCCCCACACCAAAGGAAAGTTTAAAAATGATTCAACCTCAAACAGCAGCCACCATGCTTCTCTGTAAACTCTGGCTCTCTCCCCAGTCTGGGGGAGGTGGATTCCCTTTCTTTCTCTCTCTCTCTCTAATCTACTTTCTAAATAAACCATAATCCCCAGTCTAATTTTTGTGCAATTCATTGCATCTTACCTGTGCTGCTGGCTCAGCACATTGGCCCACTGACCTAATGCCGGAGACCAGCTCCAGCCGGGTTCAGGGTACCCCAAAGGTGGAGACGGCATTGGCGACTGGGGAGAAGAAGAAAGAGAGAGAGAGAGAAAGAAAGAGACCAGACTCCAGTCTAGTGCAGAAGCAATGTGTGTTATTGGGAATTACAATGGGTCTTTTACACACAAAGTCAGATGTGGGAGGAGTGTCCCCCACCCACCAGAAACCCTAATCCATGAAAACTTAATCAATGATTGCCTTTAAACCCTTTTCATATGATAATCTTAAAATCCCATAACAAAAGATAACCTAATCTGTGACTGACACATTCTATAAACTTTTTTCATCCTAAACTGATTGATTTATGCCAAGTTAAACAATTCTATATAAGCTTAAGTATTTACTTTACAAACGAAAGTGGCCCATCCCAGAATGTTTGGAATGTGGCCCAGTCCAAAGTTCACAGTGGGCTACCTGCAAGTAACCCAGCTGCATTCTTTCAACAAAATGGCTGTCTTCTAAAATATATTCTACAATTTACACCTTCAATAAATCTTAAGATCATGACCCAGAAGCCTGTGACCAATACTAAGGCTCTTAGATGTGACACAAGTTTGAATTATAAGTTGTATGAAAGCCAAAACTGCAGTTTGCGGAAGAATGGGAGCAATGAGCTTCTAAAGTTAGCTTGTGTTCGTCCTGTCTCAGAGTTTTTATGGTTTGAGCTCACAGGAGCTTAATCTGGTTAGTGCTGAGTAGAAAGGGGGAGGAAATGGGATCAATGGCTCCCAAACGCATCCTAGTGGTCTCGGGGTCAACGGCGCTTCCTGATCCCTAACACTCAGTGGGCCTCCATGGCCGGCTCCCAACAACCTAACAATCGTCCCAGACCTAACATTTTTAGAGACCTAACACTTCATCTGGAAAGCAATTCTTCAATCTTAAAAAAAGGTGGGGGGAAGCTTTTTTAAAAAATCAAAAAACATTGTCTGCGTGTGGTAATTCAGCACTTTGGGAGGCAGAGGCAGGAGAACTGCATGAGCCCAAGAGTTCAAGACCTGCTTAGGCAACATAGCAAGATCTTGTCTCTTCAAAACAAACAAACAAACAGACAAACAAATTAGCTGGGCATGGTGGCACAGGCCTGTAGTCCCAGTTACTCAGGGGGCTTATGCAGAAAGATGGCTTGAGCCTGGGAATTGGAGTCTGCAGTGAGCCATCATCATGCCACTGCACTCCAGCCCAGGCAACAAAGTGAGATCCTGACTTTAAAACTTTTTTTTTAGGCCAGGTGCAGTGGCTCAATCCTGTAATCCCAGCACTTTGGGAGGCTGAGGTGAGAAGATTGCCTGAGCCCAAGGGTTCGAGACCAGCCTGGGCAACATGGTGAGACCTCATCTCTACAATAATATAAAATAAAATAATTAGCTGGGTATGGTAGCATGCTCCTGTAGTTCTGGCTACTTGGAAGGCTGAGGCGGAAGGATCACCGGAGCCCAGCAGGTCGACGTTGGAGTGGCCGTGAGAGTGCTCCTCCAGCCTGGGCAACAGAGTGAGACTCCAATTAAAAAAAAAATTTAAAACATTGAAAATGATATTTGTTTTGGAATTACAGGTGTGAGCCACCACTCCCGACTCAATATTAGCTTCTTTACTTTATGAAATGAGCTATCACCTTGCACTTTGCAGTCTTAGCACCAAAGTAACATTTCTCACAGATTCTTTTTTTTTTTTTTTTTTTGGAAAGCAGAATTTATTGAGAGAACAGAAAAGCCCCCACAGGAGGGAACAGAAGGGGGTTCCCCTCTCATAGATTGAAACCGCAATAAAGAGAATTAATTGTCCTAACCTCTTTTGGTAAGAAGAGTTTGTAACACCACTGGAGCCTTGTTTTTACCTGATGTAGGGGAGGAAAAAGTCATGTCATATCCTCACTTATCACAAGGCTCAGGGCTGAGATTCTCTATAATAAAAGACAGATTAACAAGAGAAAAGCATAACAATAAGAAGGTTGAGGCTATGGTGACTGTGACTGTGTCACTGCACTCCAGCCTGGGTGACAGAGTGAGACTCTTCCAAAAAAAAAAAAGAAGCTAAAACTGGGTTTTATTATGTATTAACTCCAAATAAAACACATGAACAAGACATAAAACCAAAATATTTTACACAGGTTTTAGTTTTCAACTGTCAGTTTGTTATGGTCTGAGTAATGCTCAGCTGCTACCCTCAACACCAATCAATTGAGAGGCAGGAAAACTGGTCAACAGAAGTCTATTTCTGAATTCAAATCCAAGGAGCAGAGCCTGCTCCTGGCCTTTCTAAAATGGTTCTGCTCACCCTTCAAGTTTTATAGTCTGCTTTTATAAGTTCAGGGTAATTAGTACCTATACATTGACTCCATGACTAGAAGAGCATTGTGCAGAACTTAAGTCACAGCCACGTTTTGTCAATAATGACACGTATGGTCCACATTTCCTGGCACCAGTTACCATAGATATCTCACAGCTTCTTATCAGTAATGCCTGGCAGAAGCATTAATCAAGCTTGCCATAGCGTAAAGGGAGTTAACAAGGCCTAAGACATCATACATTACTACCTGTTGTTACACGCAAAAGTTATACAAATTACAAGACTTACGATTACCTTGGACTATATTATTCCAACCCGTGACTACCAAGAAAAGGGAGTAAATGGGACTTTACATCTCTAAGTTTATTGGGCAGAGTCTGCAGCTAAGTTAAGGATTCTTTGAAGTTACTTAACTGAGAATGCATAGGAGATAAGGGGAAGCACACCCTTTTTTTTTTGGGCGGGGAGCAGGATTTATTAAGAGGATAGAAAAGCTCCCACAACAGGAGGGGACCTGAGGAGGTTGCCCTATCTTTTTTAAAAAAAATTTTAACTTTAATGATGTGGGTTACAATTCAGGGTTAGGGATACAAATGTTCATTATACAAGTACCTTTGTTGATGAGGTGTGGCCCCTCTCCTCTGGCAGTTTCTCTCAACTGCCAATCCTACCCTCCCTCTAGCAGTTTCCCACTACTGCCAATTCCTTTTTTATAGTGTTATGATAATTGTTCAAGGTCCACTTATGAGAGAGAACATATAGTACTCTGTTATTTGTTTCTGTGATAGATCACTGAGTATCTATCACTTAGAGTCTGTGATAGATCAGTGACTCTAAATCCGTCCAAGTTGCTGCAAAGTCCATATGCTTGTTCTTCTTTATGACTACATAATATTCCATTGTGTCTTTGTACCACATTTTTTTTTTATTCAGTCCAGTTTTGATGGGCAGCATGATTGGTTCCGTGTTTTTGCTATTGTGAATAGTGCTGCAATAATCGTGTGTGCAGGTATCTTTTTTGTAGATGATTTGTGTTCCTCTGGGTATATTCCCTATAAGGGGATTGCTGGGTCAAATGGAAGGTCAAGTTTAGTTCATTCAGAAATTCCCACACTGTTTTCCAAAGAGGTTGCACTAGTTTGCATTCCCATCACCAGTGTAGAAGCGTTCCTTTTTCTCCGCATCCTCGCCAGCATCTGTTCCGAAATTGGTGGGAAGTCTGAGTGCATTCGGATGTAGGACAGAATGCCAGGGTAAATGGAATAGTTAATTGGACCAATGCACAAATCCCGGTCCAGATGGACGGCAACAAGTCACATAGGCTTTTCCCTTCATAATACCACCAAACATCTGCTCGGGGATGTACAAGTTAGAGAAGTTTCCATTAGACTCACCAGAGACATTTCAGATGTGGACATAGGTTATGAGGTCTCCTATAGGTTCCCTGAACTCTTCCCTCAGCCTGGAGAGGCAAGAAGAGTGGTTCAACATCCCTGTGGAGAAAGAGGGGCCTGCCCTTGTATCTGACCTCCCTAATGCAGGGAAAAGCAGAGACAGGCTCTTACAAACCTCAGTTTCCCAGGCATTCTTGTCTTGGTATAGGGCCATCATGCAATTCATCCCAGTGAGGTCTGTGTCCTAGCCAAGAGGAAATGGGACTTCCTGCGCCTGTGGTCGTCCTGCAGCAGGTACATAGCAATCATTTTATTTAAACCAAGCACTGAATATTCAACCCATTTTACCCAGGTATTGGTGTCTCCATAACCTGTTTCAATTTCTAGAGTTTGTGACTTTTTATATTTGGGTTGTAAATGATTCCATCCCCTAGGATTTCCAAATGGAGTAGCAGCAGTCTACCCCTGGTGCTGCGTGGTCCACCATACATCCCCCCAACTAGGACAGGGAGGTTTTTAATTACCTGAGATTTGTTCAGAACAGAGGTATTCATTTACCTGTGAGAGCTGCCTCTGATTTTTTTTTTTTAATCTCCACAAGGTAAAGCTTGACAAGCACTAAACTTTATAGTTAGGTTTTCTGGGCACCTTGAGCACCTCCTACTGTTTTTCTTCCCTCTCTTTATTATGTTCTTTCTTGGTCCCTTAACATGTGTATAATGAGTCCAACCATTTTCTGCTGTTCTGTGGCTGTCTTGGTGGTCAGGAATACTTGACAGGAGCCTTCCCAGCTGGGCTGAAGTTGATCTTCTTTCAGGATTTAATTAGTGCCAGGTCTCCAGGCTGGCCTGCAGGCAGTTCGGGAGGAGGGTGTGGGGTAGATGTGGCTTCTGAAGTTTTTTACCCCACCCTAGAGAGATGGAATTAAGAACTTGAAGAGCTTAAGTATTACAATTTTTTCTTTTTTAGAAAGCAGGATTTATTGAGGGGACAGAAAAGCTCCCACAGTAGGAGGGGACCCGAGGGGGTTGCCCATATTACAACTGTTGAAAGAATAATGTTATAACACAGAATTACAGGTCATTGTAGGCTACTTTTTTTTTAACAAACAAATTAATATCATTTTTGACATATTTATACCATTTTTTAAATTTTTTTATTTTTTTGAGTTGGAGTCTCACTCAATCACCCAGACTGGAGTGCAGTGTCTGCTCCCGGCCACCGCAGCCTCGACCTGCTGGGCTCTGGTGATCCTTCCCCCTTAGCCTTCCAAGTAGCTGGAACTACAGGCACGCGCTATCACTCCCGGCTAATTTTTTTGATTTTTATTGTAGAGATGAGGTCTTGCCAAGTTGCCCAGGCGGATCTGGAACCCGCGGGCTCAGGCAATTCACTCGCCTCGGCCTCCCAAGGTGCAGGATTACAGGCTGAGCCACTCAGCCCGGCCTATACCATTTTTAAAACATGCTTGAACCTTTTATTTTTGTCCTATACTTTCTTTTTTTTAATAACCAGCCATTTTATTATAGAACAAAAATGTACCATACAAGATCTTTTTCTATACAAAATGATAATGTAAAAACTTCATCTTTTAAAGCTTAGTTTCCTAGGTAATTAAAAGACTTTCAAACCATAACAGCAGTCAGAACTGGAGAAAAAAACTATAACCAATTTAATTATATACCAAGATTTCTTTCACAAATTCCCCTTCGTGAACCTTATCCTGACTTCCACATACCATTGACGACATGCTTGGACTCTGTTTTGCCCTGTATTTTCCTCTTTAATCAGTCATTTTACTTTAGGACAAAATTTTATCATACAAAATTCTTTCATATACAAAATTATTCTCTTTCCTTTATAACTTTCACCAAAAAATACACCTTTATATCCATAACTCTTTTTACATCTCTCGCTTTCCTGTTACAATTTCTTTCCAGTTTTTAAAAAATAAAGTCTCTTAAATAATCTCCAGATTACAAAAAATAACCTAAAATTTTAGTGAGACTCTAAGAAACAATGAATTCTGAACTGTTAGATATTAGTATTTTATAGATGAGAAACTTTGCATAATTTTAGAAACATTTTTTCCATATTAAAACTCTTTATTAATTGAAAGTAGCCCAGACATTTAATGAGCGTCTAAAACAATTTTAAGATTTTAAAATCATATGAAGAGCTTACCCATAACACTGTCTTATTCATATTTCCCTTTATTCATTTACAGCAGTTTGCTTGATTACTTATGAAAACTGAGATCTTCGACAGGCTAGTTATTATTTTAAGATATTTCCTGGCTAATTATTTTTTACCACCCCCCCCTTTTTACCTTTTTTTCAGGTTTAAATGAATTTTCAATGTTTACATTTTAATTAGAATGGCTGAACTGTATAAGAAAAACAAAAATTTTTTATTTAACCTTGAAACAGTGAGCTTATCTCAACGCCAGTAGTTTAGTTACTAGCAGATTTAAAGCAGGCAGAAAAGAGGAATAGATAGATTTTAGAATCCTCTATTTAACTCTCTAGTTGCAAGTTAACTATCTGGACTCTGAAATTTATAATTCCAACATAGATGGCCAGGACCAAACAGCTGGCACCTGTGTTAATTAATAAATTAATTTGGGTTTCAGCACCCTAATACTCACCTGGGGTGTTATCAGGTTCATTTTTGCCAGGTTTTTGATGGGCAATTGGAGTTTTTTCCTTGTTGAGCCTCAAAAGCCTTAGAGACATTCTGAGAATTTGAGTTTGATTCTCTGATTCCCTTAGTTATTAACCTTCTCAGATCCTGAGTTTTTGTCCTTTTTTTTTTTTTTTTTTTTTGAGTCGGAGTCTCATTCTGTCGCCCAGACTAGAGTGCAGTGGCCGCTCCCGGCCACCGCAGCCTCGACCTGCTGGGCTCCCGCGATCCTTCTGCCTCAGCCTTCCAAGTAGCTGGAACTACAGGTGCGCGCTATCACGCCTGGCTAATTTTTGATTTTATTATAAAGACGAGGTCCCGCCAGGTTGCCCGGGCTGGTCTCAAATCCACAGGCTCAGGCAATCTACTCGCCTCAGCCTCCCAAAGTGCTGGAACTACAGACTGAGTCACCGAGTCTGGCCCATTTTTGTCCTGTTCTTTTGATCATTATTGTTCCACCCAGGATCTACATTTGGGTACTTTTGCTCAGCTACCTGACCACCCAGCCCTGGGGGATGTTTTCACTTCCATATGGACGTTGCAGCCCTCCTGATCATTCCCTTTGTTTTTGGTACAAGTGCTATCCCCCCGACCTCAACATTTCCCCAATGGACTATCCGAGGTAATGTTAAGAGGGATAATTTTAATCTTCACCTTTCTTGGGTTCCCTAGGCCTAGAATTTTTATTCTTCATTCTCGGCTAAGTTGAATACTTAACTCCACTTACTAAGCGTTTCTCATATTCCCTGGTTGATGCCCATACCTGAGTTTACCTATGCACTCAACCACCCTACTCATTGGAGGTTTCTTACATACCCCAAGATTCACTTCGTCCATCTCCTGCCATTTCCCTTCTGGGAGAACAGAACTGCGGATGGGGACTTGCTTCGTATCTGTGATACGTCTCAGTCACGCACATACTCAACCTCCGAGAATGCCCCAACCACCAAAGCAGCATGTACAGTCCAATTTTTCCTACCTTGGCTCCTGCACAAGTTTGCCTGGTTGCTGTGGTGCCTTTTTTTTTTCCTTCCCTGTGTCATTTCTGCTGCCTCTGGAACAACAGTCTTGGCTTATCTGCAGTCCTTCGAGCAGCGGAGACACCCAAGCAGAGTAGGCCACCCGAAATCAGGTGGGACGTATCTCCCCCTCTGCTGAGGTTCCCCTCCCACAGACACAGTATCCCAGACGAGCCTCCAAATTGTGAGAAACAAACTCACCTGTCCAAAATCAAAGGATGGACACAGAGAGGTGGAGTGCAGCAGAAGTGAGAGTTTAATAATGGTCTTACAAGATCAGGTGTCTGGTGGGCAGGCACACCCAAAGTGATTGCAACAGCTTTTTTTTTTCTTTTTATTATTATTTTTTATTATAAAGATGTGGTATACAATTCAGAGTTAGGTATACAAATATTAATTATGCAGTACCCTTGTTGATGAGGTATGCCCCTCCCTCCCCTAGCAGCTTCCTTCAACTGTCAATCCCACCCTCTCCCCTGACAGTTTCCCCTTACTGCCAAACACTTTCTTACAGTATTATAATTGTTCAAGGTCTGCTTATGAGTGAGAATATATGGTACTCTGTTCTTTGTTTCTGTGCTGGATCACTGAGTATGATTGACTCCAAATCCATCCAAGTTGCTGCGAAGTCCATATTTGTCCTTCTTTATGGCTGCATAATATTCCGTTTTCTTTCCAG
This sequence comes from Cephalopachus bancanus, assembly GCA_027257055.1. Taxonomy (NCBI): domain Eukaryota; kingdom Metazoa; phylum Chordata; class Mammalia; order Primates; family Tarsiidae; genus Cephalopachus; species Cephalopachus bancanus. The sequence continues at coordinate 433,141 of JAPVLO010000179.1, forward strand.
TCCAGCTTCAGTGGGCAACATGGTTGGTTCCATGTTTTTGCTATTGTGAATAGAACTGCAACAAACATGTGTGTGCAGGTATCTTTTTTGTAGAATGATTTGAGTTCCTCTAGGTTTCTCTTCAGATCATATAAATCTTTTGCCTTTTACAACAAGCTTTTTATTTCCTAGGGTGCAAATCTATCCCCTGGTTCCTCATTGACTAAGTAATACAGAGGTCACAATTTTTCCCAGACGTCGCCTAAGCAGTTTTTGGTCCAAATAAGGCTGAAATAAGTACTTGTTGCTATCTGATTGGAGGGCTTCAGCTTCCTTATTTCTAAGTTTTATTTTTCCTAAGACGACGTGACTATCATCATGTCATTCTAACCTGTTTTTGGTCACGTCTGCTTCCTAGTACGTGCTCTTGGTCATGTTAGCAGATTTCTTTCCATTTTATGAAAATAAATCATCTATTATCTTTCACATTCTGGATATTGATGTCTTATAAAATACATTATTTGCCATTGTTTTTCTCCCATTTAAGTAAGTTACCTTTTCACTCTGTTGATTGTTTCCACTGGCATACAGAAGTTTTTAAGTTTGCTGTAGTCCCATTTGTCTATTTTTGGTGGGGTTGCCAATGATTTGGGTGTGATAGCCAATAAATCATTGCTAAATCCAATGTTCTCAAGCTTTTCTCCTATATTTTCTTATAGGAGTTTAATAATTTTAAGTCTACCTTTAGATTTTTTATCCATTTTGAGTTGAGTTTGATAAACAGTCTAAGATAAGGGTCCAACTTCATTCTTTTGTATATGCATATTCCAAAAAAACAAAATCACAACCAATTTGATCTAAAGATAGAACTGGCTTTTATTAGCAACTCATGAATTAGGGAACATGCTGCTCTGTAAAATAGAATAAGAGCTTTGATGAGCTGAGTAGAAGCGATGGGTTTGAGTTTGTCCTTACCAAAACTCAAGTTGAAATTTGCCCCTGGTTTTTGGGACAAGGGGGCGGATCCCTCATGGATGGCTTGCAGCTGTTCCCTGGATATTGAGTGACTTCCTGCTCTTGAGAGACTGAATTAGTTCTCAGGGCTCTATTCCCCCAAGAGTAGCTGTTATAAAGCCAAGATGCCCCTCGGGTTTTGCCTATTCAAGGGTGTCTGCTTTCCCTTTGACTTTCTCTGCCACGTTATGAGGCAGCCTGAAAGGCCCTCACCAGAAGTGGAGCAGATGCTGGCACCATGCTTCTTGTACTTTCCAGTCTGTGGAACCATGAGCTAAATAAGTGTGAAAGTCATTTTATACAAAGCCACCTTGTGTTAACCTTCAACTGATCAATGATCAAAGTTGACCACCAACCGATCAGAACTGCCTCATTTGCATGGTGGAAACCCTAATGCATGATGGCACTCCTAAAACTCACCCTGGCCAAAAGGTCAGACTCCACTGGGAAGAACCTCAAGCCACTGCCAGTGTGAACAGCTCTTTTATCAGTGTCCTGCTCATTGCCCTCCTTGCAGTGTATTCAATAAACCTGTTTTTCCACTTTAATCTGACTTGGGTGAATTTCTTTGCCACCAGTGACTCTCATTGTCTGCTTGCTACTGGCAACATCTGTAGTGACAATTAGCTTCTTTTTGAAATAAATTACCCAGATTCTGGTATTGTTATATCAATACTAAGCAGACCAAGACAGCTTTATAGGCTGAATAGAGCAGAAATAAGGACAAACGGTGGATTGGCCATTTCAAAGTTACTGTTCTTACAAAGTTAAAATCATAGGGGGCTCCCCTATCATGCTGGTTCAGCTAAACTGTCCCCTTCTGGGTGACTGCAGTAAATCTCCTGTTTTTTGGAAAAACTGTCCTATCTCAAAGTTCAGTTTTATTATGTGGTACTTAGCACAAGTAGCTCCATCCTGGTTTGTCTGGTCTGGCAGGGTCTAGTGCAGGAGCCTATTCCAAAATAATGGCTTCCCATAAATCTATTTAACAAGATCTAGCTTCCTAACCCCGTTTGTTGAAGAGACTGTCCTTTCTCCAGTGGGCAGTTTTGGCACCCTTGTTGAATATAATTTGGCCATATAAGCAAGGCTTTATTTCTGGGCTCTCAATTCTGTTCTATTGGTCTATGTATCTATTTTTATGCCAGTTTCATGGTGTCTTAATTACTGTGGCTTTGTAGTATGTTTTGAAATCAGAGAATGTGAGGTTTCCTCCTCTTTTTTTCACCCCCCAAGATTGTTTTGGCTATTTCAGGTCTCTTGAGATTCCATGGGAATTTTATTTTATTTTTTCTATTTCTGCAAAAAAAAAGTCATTGGGATTTTGATAGGGATTGCATTGAATCTGTAGTTCTCTTTGGGTAGTTGACATTTTAACAATATTAAGTTTTCCAACCCACGAACATGGGGTGTCTTTCCATTTATTTGTGTCTTCTCTAATTTTTTCATCAATGTTTTGAGGTTTTCAATGTGTAAGTTTTTTACTTCCTTAATTAGATTTATTCCTAAGTATTTTATCCGTTTTGATGCTAGAGTAAACGGGATTTTTTTCTTCATTTCCTTTTCAGATTGGTCATTACTAGTGTATAAAAATGTAGCTGGTTTTTGAGTGTTGATTTTGTATCCTGCAGCTTCACTAAATTTGTTTATTAGTGCTAATAAGTTGTTTTGTAAAGAATCTTCAGGGTTTTCGCCATATGTCATCAGCAAACACATATAATTTTATTTTTTCCTTTCTAATTTGTCTTCCTTTTTTAATTTTTAAATTAATTGACAAATAAAAATTGTATATGTCATCTACAACATGATGTGTTGAATTATGCATACATTGTGGAATAGCTAAATCAAGATAATTAACATATGTGTTACCTCACATAGTTATAGTTTTTTAATGATAAGAACATCTAAAATCTACTCTCTTAGCAATTTTCTAGAGTACAATTCATTGTTATTAACTATAGTCATCATGTTGTATAATAGATCTCTTGAACTTACTTCTCCTACCTAACTGAAATTTTGTATACTTTGACCAGTATCTCTTCAAATCCCACCCCACTGCCTTTTATTTCTTTTTCTTTTCTAATTGCTCCACATAGAATTCTTTGTACTTTTTCTGAATAGTAGTGGTAAGAGTTGGCATCTTTCTTTGTTCCTGGTCTTAGATAAGCATATGATTTTAATTGAGCATGTTCATAACCTGGAAGGCATTTATACAATTCTATTAGATTCTCCTCTTGATATTTGCTTTTTTTTTTTTGAGTAGGAGTCTCACTCTGTTGCCCAGGCTGAGTGCAGTGGCACACTCACTGCCACCACAGCCTCCACCAGCTGGCCTCAGGCGTCCTTTCACTTCAGCCTTCCAAGTAGTCAGAATCACAGGTGTGCACCACCATGCCCAGCTAATTTTTTTATTTATTGTAGAGATTAGGTCTCACCAAGTTGCCCAGGCTGGTCTCTAACCCCTGGGCTCAGGCAGTCTTCCTGCCTCTACCTCCCAAAGTGCTGGGATTACAGTGAGCTACCACGCCCGGTGATATTTGCTTTTTTACAAGTCTTTGCATTATAGATAATCACTTCAAATTGAAGATTATGTGAAAGTTCAATTGCATAGTTAAATGAATTTTGAAAAATGTAAATTTCCCTTATACTTGTATTGAGGTATACAAAATACCATTGGAATGGTAGTTTGAACTTGAAAAATATGTCCAGTGCAAATTTGTTTTAAAGAAATGATACCACTTTTTGTTTTAGCTTTTGGTATACCAGAAGTACATAGAGCAGATTGACATTACTTATGATTCAAACACTAATTGTTGAAATGGTTGTTTAGTCTGTGCTGCTATAACAAAATACCACAGACCGAGTAATTTATTATAAAGTATAGAAATGTATTTCTTACAGTGCTGAAGATTGGAAAGTACAAAATAAAGGCACCTGCATTTGGTGTCTGGTGAGGGTTGCTCTCTGCTTCCAAGATGGCTCCTTGTTGCCGCAGGAGGAAATTAGCAAAAAAAAGCCTAAGCTAATTTCCTCCTGCCTTTTAATAGGGCACTAACCCATTTATGAGGTGGAACCCTTATGACTTAATCACTTTCCCAAAGGCCCCTCTTAATACCATCATAATGAGAATTAAATTTCAACATGAATTTGGAAGGGAATACAAACATTTAAACTATAACATTCCAACTCAGCCACCTAAAAATTTATGTATTTCTCACATATAAAGTCTTAACTCATTCCAGCATCAACTTTAAAATCTAACTCCAAATAAGTCTAAGTTAAATATCATTTAAATCATATATGAATGAAACGCAAGTCTATTGGTCTATATATCCATACTTGGGTGACACTCAGGATATTCATACTGAGAGAAATTTTTAACTGTGAGCCTGTGAAATCAAACAAGTTATGTACTTCCAAAACACAATGATGGGACAGGCATAGGATAGACATTCCCATTCTTAGAAGGAGATAAAAGAAAGAAAAAAAAGGAATAATAGATCCCAAGAAAATCCAGAACCCAGAAAGAAAAACAATATTAAATCTTGAGGCTTTCGAATCATCATTGACTCTATGTCCTGCCTTCCAGAAATACTGGGATGGGGATTGAGCTCCTAAGCCTCCCAGGGATTCCACTTGGCTTTGCCGAAGCCCACACTGCAGCTCTCAGAGGTTGGATTTCAGTGCCTGTGGCTCTTTCAGGCTGGAATTGCATGCTGGTCACTCTACAGGTCTGGGGTCTTGGGCATGGCTCTGTACTCATGGCCTTACTAAGAACTGCCCTGGTGTGGACTCTCTATGGTGACACTGCCTCTCTATGGTGGCAGTCCTTTTCCTAGGCTCTGAGGCTCTGTGAGGCATCCTTTAAAATCTAGATGGAGGTAGACATGCCTCCATACTTCTGTACTCTCCATACCTGCAGAGTTAGCACCAAGTACATGCCACCTTTGTGCCCTCCAAGGTGGCAACCTAAGCTGCCACAGACCTCTCTGAACCACAGCTGGGGCAGCTGAGGAGTGCTGTGCCAGAATTCTGGAAGCAGAAGTTTGAGGTGGCCTTGAGCAGTGAACCCTGAGGTCCCATGGATAGCCTGGGATTCTCCTTTGAAACCATTCCATCTTCAAGGTCCTGACACTCTGAGCCTATGATAGGAGTGGCAGCCTCAAAGTCCTGAAATGCCTGTGGGGTCTTTCTTCCATTGTCTTAATGAACAGTGTCTGGCTTTCTTCTATCCATACTAATATCCATATCAGACTTTTGTTTTGCCACACCCTTGATGTTCTCTCTCACACACACATTTTCATTTTTAATATGAATAGGCTGAAAATGTGCCAAATCTTTAAGTTGTGCTTTCCTTTTGATTATAAATTCCATCTTTACTTCATTCTCTCTTCTTGAATTTTAGTATAAGCAGTCAAGAGAAGCCATGCAATACCCTGAGTACTTGAAAACTTGGCTTAAAGATTGCTTTCACCAATGTCCTAGTTCATCATGTTTAAGTTTTGCCTTCTACAAAATACTAGGACATGGACACACAAGTCCTTTGCCAGTTTATAACAAGGATGACTTTTCTCCAGTTTCTGAAAAGATATTGCTTATTTTCATCTAAGACCTCGTTAGAATGGCCTTTACTCTTCATATTTCTACCACCATTCTGATTGCAACCACTTAGATAATCTCTAAGAAGACTGAGCACTCTCTATAGCCTTCCTTTTCTGAGATCTCACCAGAAACACCTTTAATTCTCTGTTAATGGCCTCTAGGCTTTTTTTTTTAGTTGGAGTTTCACTCCATCGCCCAGGCTATATTGCAGTGGTATGCTCACAGCCACCCCAGTGTCGACCTGCTGGATTCCAGCGATCTTCCCGCCTCAACCTTCCAAGTAGCCGGAACTACAGGTGCACACTACCAAGCCTGGCTGATATTTTTTTATTTATTGTAGAGACAAGGTCTTGCCAAGTTGACTGGGCTAGTCTCAAACCTGTGGACTCAGGCAATCCACTCACCTTGGCATCCCAAAGTGCTGGGATGACTGGCAGTGGCTCAGTCAATCTCTGGGCTTTTCTAGCAATTCAAAATTGTTCCAACCTCTTCCAGATCCAAAACTGCTTCCACATTTCCAGGTCTGTGTTATAGCAATATCCCACTCTCAGTAACAAAATTTGTATTAGTCAGTTATCCAGAGAGACAGAAGCAATAAGATATATATATAAATACATGAGAACGGACTTATTAGGGGATTGGCTCATGAGATTATGGAGGCTGAGAAGTCCCATGATAGGCCATATGAAAAGTTTTTTGTTTAATTTGGAGTCTCACTCTGTTGCCCAGGATGGAGGGCAGTGGCAGTTCATGGCCACCCCAGCGTCAACCGTGCTGGGCTCCAGCGATCCTTCTGCCTCAACCTTCCAAGTAGCCAGAACTACAGACGTGCTCTACCATGCCTGGCCAATTTTTTTATTTATTGTAGAGACTAGGTCTCACCATGTTGCCCAGGCTGGTCTCAAACCTGTGGGCGCAGGCAATCCTCTCTCCCCAGCCTCCCAAAGAGTTGGGATTACAGGCTCGAGCCACTGCACCTGGCCCATTTGCTACTTCTTTTTTTAAAAGTTGGCTACTGGCTGGTTGTGTTGGCTCAAGCCTGTAATCCCAACACTTTGGGAGGCCAAGGTGAGGGGATTACCTGAGCCCATGGGTTTGAGAACAGCTTGGACAACTTGGCAAGACCTCATCTCTACAATAAATCAAAAAATTAGCCAGATGTGGTAGCATGTGCCTGTAGTTTCGGCTGCTTGGAAGGCTGAGGCAGAAGGATCGCCTGAGCCCAGCAGGGGCTGCACTCCAGCCTGGGTGACAGAGTGAGACTTCAATTCAAAAAAAAAAAAAAGTAATAGTCTTAAACAAGTTTATTTTCTCAGTCCTCTGTATTATTTCTTTTGCTGACAGCTACAGTCAAACATGGTTTAATCAACTCACTATCAGTAAATGACTTTCATTGCTTGGCTAACAGATGGACCACTCAGAAACTTACTTTGGTTACAGCCTCCTTTTCATTTTTCTCGAGAACTTCATCTGTGATGAAATATTCTATTTTAAATTTTGCAAGTTTTCTGACTGTTGTTTTTCTGTGAGTTGAGACTATTATGATAAATTCTTAGTCTGGCAATGTTGATATAGATAGAGATAGAGATAGAGATATATAGATATATGCACAAAAGCCATAGTTTCATTACATAATAAACACAGTGCTTTGCCTTCTCATTCAAAACAGAAAGTATACAACTTGATGGCTTTTAGCACATTCACAGTGTTGTGCAATCATCACCACGATCTCGTTCCAGAACATTTTTATCACTCAAGACAAAGTACTTCACTGTGCTTTGAAGGAGCTACATTCAAAGCCCACTTTTCCCTTCTTGTTTGACACGATGGGTGTACACTGGTAACAAAAAATGTCATAGGACTACAATAGGTGTGTTGCTTGAGAATGCTGTGGGGTTAATAACTGTCACTGTAGTTTGTAGTGTGCTCAGCAGCAGTACAGGGTGATAAGAACATTTCATATTATCTTTGTTGCATCTATTTATTCAACTCTATTGCTGTAGGACAAAAACAGTCATTGACAATACATAAACAAGTGAGTGTTGCTATATTCTAATAAAACTTTTTTATGGATACTGAAATCTGAATTTTGTGTAATTTTCATATATACAGAAATATTATTCACTGTTATTTTTACATTGAAAAATGTAAAAGCATTTTTTGTGGGCTGTACAAAAATAAGCTGCAAACTGTAGATTGCCTAGTCCTATGTCACACAGAAGAAATTCTTTTCATTTTTTATGTTTTTATTTTTTTCCACAAGACAAACAATTCGGGTTTCCTAGACATGCTCCAAACCACTTGGTAAAAAAATGCAAGCTATATTATCTGGCAGTATGGGACCATCACACAAGGATTTTTTAAAAACTGACCAATTTTGAAACAAATCTACTAAACACAAATTAAAATTACGATTTATGAGTATTAGATCCCAAAGTTGATACACTTCCAAATTACAGTTTCCATTTCTTTACTTTTAAAAAAATTGAGGTAAAATTCACATAGCATAAAGTTCTCCATTCTAACCATTTTGAGTGTACAACTTAGTGGTTTTAGCACATCCACAGTCAATATTGTGCAACAATCACCATTACCTAGTTTCAGAATATTTTCGTCACTCAAAGGGAAACCTCATATCCATAAGCAGTCATTTTTGCTCCTCCTCCTCCAGAGCCTGGCAACCATTATCTGCTTTATGTGTCTATGGATTTACCTATTGTGAATATTTCATTTAAATGGAATAATACAAGATGTGGCCTTTGTGAATTGTTACTTTCACTTAGCACAATGTTTTCAAGATTCAGCCATGTTGTAGCATGTACAATACTTCATTTTTTTTTATGGTTTCATTTCATTATGTTGATGCACTACATTTTGTTTATCAATTCGTCAGTTGATGGACACTTGAGTTGTTTCCAGTTTTTTAGCTATTATGAATACTACTGCTATGAACATTTGTATATAAATGTTTATGTCTTCAACTCTTTGGGGTATATACCTAGGAGTGGGATTGCTTTGGGGTATATACCTAGGAGTGGGTCATAAGGTAATTCTACATTTAATTTGTTTTAGGAACTGCCAAAATGTTTTCCACCATGACTATATCATTTTACATTCCTACAAGCAATACATGAGGTTCTAGTTCACTGAATCTTCATCAACAAAATGTTTTCTGTTTGTTTAATAAGTATAACTATCTTAGTTGGTGTGAAGTGCTTTCTCATTGTGGTTTTTCCTTTGTTTTTTTTTTTTAGAATTGGAATCTCACTCTGTCACCCAGACTGGAGTGCAGTGGCCGCTCCTGGCCATCGCAGCCTCGACCTACTGGGCTCCGGAGATCCTTCCGCCTCAGCCTTCCAAGTAGCTGGAACTACAGGTGTGCGCTATCATGCCCGGCTAATTTTTGATTTACTGTGGAGACGAGGTCTTGCCAAGTTGCCCCGGGTGGGTCTCAAACCTCCAGGCTCAGGCAATTCACTCGCCTCTGCCTCCCAAAGTCCTGGGATTACAGGCTGAGCCACCGAGCCGAGCTAGTTTTGATTTTCAATGTTCATTCCTGTGATCATTAATGATATAGTACATCTTTTCATGTGTTTATTGGCCATTTGTAAATCTTCTTTGGAAAAACGTCTATTCATCCTTTGACCATTTAAAATTGTGTTACTTATCTTTTTGTTGCTGCATTTTAAGAGTTCTTTAAATATTCTGGATAGTAGACCTTTATCAGATATATTATTTGCAATTTCTTTCTCCCATTATGTGGGACATGTTTTCACTTGCTTGATAGTGTCTTTTGATGCACAAAAGATTTTTTAAAAACTTTCCTGAAGTCTATGAATATATGTGTGTGTGTGTGTGTGTGTGTGTTACTTATGCTTTTGGTATCATATCTAAGAATCCATTGCCAAATCCAAGGTCATGAAAATGTACTCTCATGTTTTATTTTAAGTGTTTTATAGTCTTAGCTCTTACTTTTATGTCTTTGATGCACTAGCTAATTTTTGTAGATGGTATGTGGTAGGGATTCAACTTCATTCTTTCTTTTGCATGTGGCTACCCAGTTGTTCTAGCACCAATTAAAAAGACTATTATTTTCATGATGAAGACTATTATTTTCTTGGCTCCCTTGTTGAAAATCAGTTGGTCATAGCATTACAAGCTTAGTTCTATACTCTTGACTATATTCCAATGGTCTACATGTCTATTCTTATGATACTGCCACACTGCTTGATTACTATAGCTTTGGAGTAAGTTTGAAATCAGGATGTATGAGTCCTTTAAGATTGCTTTGCCTATGTTGTGGCCGTTGCAATTACAAATGACTTTTTAGGACCAACTTTTCTATTTTTACAAGGAAAGGCAAAAGGAATTTTGGTAGAGATTTCAATAAATCTGTAGATCACTTTTTTAAAAAAAATTTATTTTAGAGGTGTGGAGAACAATTCAGGATTAGGAATACAAATGGTCATTGTTTTTGTTTTTTTGAGTTGGAGTCTTACTCTGTCGCCCAGACTGGAGTGCAGTGGCCGCTCCCGGCCACCGCAGCCTCGACCTGCTGGGCTGCGGCAATCCTTCCGCCTCAGCCTTCCAAGTAGCCAGAATTACAGGCATGCGCTACCACGCCCGGCTGATTTTTTGATTTATTGTGGAGATGAGGTCTCGCTGCCCGGCGGGTCTCAAACCCGCGGGCTCAGGCAATCCACTCACCTCAGCCTCCCAAAGGCGGGGGATTACAGGCTGAGCCACCGAGCCCGGCACAAATGGTCATTGTTCAGGTTAAGTTTAGGCCTCATTTTGGTCCCTACATCACCTGGTTTGAGATCAAGTATCCTTATTGATGAAGTGTATCCTCTGTCCACTCCCTCCCCTGGCAGTTTCCCACTACTGCCAATCCCTTTCTTATAGTATGCAGGGTCTGCTTATGAGTGAGAACATATGGTAGTCAGTTCTTTGTTTCTGAGATAGATCACTGAGTATTGCAGACTCTAAATCCATCCAAGTTACTGCAAAGTCAATAATTCTGTCCTTCTTTATGATTGCTTTATATTTCATTATGTATATGTATCATATTTTTTTTTAGTTGGAATCTCACTCTGTCACCCAGACTGAAGTGCGGTGGCATGCTTATGGCCACCCCAGTGTTGACCTGCTGGGCTCTGCCATCCTTCCACCTCAGCCTTCCAAGTAGCTGAAACTATAGGTGCGTGCTACCATGCCCGGCTAATTTTTTGATTTATTGCAGAGATGAGGTCTCGCCAAGTTGCCCAGGCTGTTCTCAAACCCGTGGGCTCAGGCAATCCTCTCGCCTCTGCCTCTCAAAGTGCTGAGATTACAGGTTTAAGCCACCACGCCTGGTGTATCATATTTTTTTTTTTTGGAGTTGGAGTCTCACTCTGTCACCCAGACTGGAGTGCAGTGGCCGCTCCCAACCACTGCAGCCTTGACCTGCTGGGCTCCGGCGATCCTTCCGCCTCAGCATTCTAAGTAGCCGGAACTACAGGCATGCGCTACCACGCCCGGCTGATTTTTTGATTTATTGTAGCGATGAGGTCTCTCTGCCCAGGCGGGTCTCGAACCTGCGGGCTCAGGCAATCCACTCACCTCAGCCTCCCAAAGGTGCGGGATTACAGGCTGAGCCACCAAGCCCGGCTGGTGTACCACATTTTTAAAAATCCAGTCTACTTTTGATGGGCTGAACAGTTACCACAAGAACAGGCATATAGATCAATGGAACAGGATAGAGATTCCAGAAGCAAAACCTCAATTTCTAAACCAACTCGTCTTTGACAAAGACTCCACCAAAAACCACTGGGGAGAGGAGAACTTATTTAGTAAATGGTGCTGGGAAAATTGACTGACCACATGCAGAAGATTAAAACAAGACCCCTACCTATCACCATACACAAAAATCAACTCTAAATGGATCAAAGACCTAAACGTAAAACCTCAAACTATAAGAACCTTAGAAAATGCAGGAGACACCCTTATGGAAATTGGAACTGGCAACCAATTCTTAATCAAAACCTCAAGTGCCCATGCCATAAAAGATAGACAAGTGGAAGCTCATCAAACTGTTGATCACTTTAAGAGTATTATCATCTTAGTAACATTAAGTCTTCCTATCCATGGATGTGAGGTATCTTTACATTTGTTTAAGCCTTCTTTAATCTCTTTAATCAATGTTTTGTAGTTTTCAGAGTAGAAGTGTTATACCTCCCTGGTAAATTTATATCTATTTTATTCTTCTTGTTGTTATTGTAAATGGAATTGCCTTTCAGATTGTTCATTGATAATGCATAGAAATGAACTGATTTTTGTATGTATGTTGATTTTGTATCCCATAATTTTGCTGAATTTATTTATTATTTATAATACTGCTTTCAAATAATTCTTTAGGATCTTCTATATATAAGATCATGTCATCTGCAAATAAAGATAGTTTATTTCTTCCTTTCCAATTTGGGTGTCTTTTTTCTCTCATCCAATTATACTGGCTACAGTTTCCAACATAATGTTCAATAAATTGAAGAGGCAAAAGTGAGTATCCTTGTCCCTAACCTCAGGGGAGTACTTTCAGTTTTTCACCATTATTTTTCACATTTTTGAATGAAATCTTCCTAAATTCTGTGAAACTTTCTAGGAAATTATTGAAACTATGGAGGGGGTTGTGGGAACCCTTAATTTATAACCAGCAGTCAGAAGTACAGTTGAAACCTGGGATTTGCAATTGGTATCTGTGGTAGGGGCAGTCTTGTGGGATTAAGCCCTTTAATTTGTGAGATTTGATGTAACTCCAGATAGATAGTGTCAGAACTTAATTGAATTGTAGGATACCCAGGGGTGTCTGTAGAACACTGGATAATTGCTTGGTGTGGAAAAAACCCACACATGTGGTATGAGTAGATAAATCATTTTTTCTTTCAAGTCCATACCTGCCCTTACTTTGTCTCCTGTTGCAAAGACTGACAACTTTCTCTTGCTATCCTAAAGATGGGTGGCAAATAGTAGGCCCATTGCTCCAAAGTCCCGACTTTTTGAAAGTATTTCAGTGTACTTAGAGCACTTGGGACATAGGCTATTGAATGGTTAATAGACAAGTGTGTTAAAATATAGTGTTTATAGTCAGGTATTACAGGGATTTTCACTTATGCAAGAAAAATTAGGAGCGGAGGGGCAAGATGGCAAGAGAACCAGTCACAGTTGTGTGTCTCTGCACAAGTGAGTGTGCATAAGAACGAATCTGTGTGGTGCGTGACCACCAAAACCCTAACTTCAGCAGAAAAACCCAGGTTACCAAAGTAAAAACCCAAATATGGGACTTAGAAGACAAAAATATCATAGGAAAAAAAATCAATGAAACAAAAAAGTTGGTTCTTTGAAAGAATAAACAAGACTGACAGACTCTTAGATTGACCAAGAAAAAGAGACAAAAGAGCCCAACAAACACAATCAGAAATGCAAAGGATCAAGTCACAATTGACCCTGAAGAAATGCAAAAGGTTATCAGAGATCACTCTGTACACTTGTATGGAAACAAAGTCAAAAACCTAAATGTAATGGAGAACTTTCTGACATCACACAACCTCCCAAAGTTAAAACAAGAAGACATTGAGACCTTAAAGAGACCAATAACAACAAGGGAAAGTAACTCCATCATAAGAAAACTACCTACCAAAAAAACAACAACCATGAACCAGACAACTTTCCAGTGGAATTCTACAAAGCATACAAAGGTGAGCTTATACCAATCCTACTGAAAGTATTCTAGGCAATTGTGAAAGACAGAACTCTCCCCAAATCATTTTATGAAGCTAACATCACACTGATACCCAAATTGGGCAAAGACCCAACAAAAAAGAGAACTACAGGCCAATATCTCAGATGAACATGGATGCAAAAATTCTCAACAAGATTCCAGCAAATTGCATCCAATAGCACATCTCAAAAATTATCCACCATTACCAAGTAAGCTTCATCCCTAGGATTCAGGGTTGGTTTAACATCCACAAGACCATAAATGTAATTAAATACATTAACAGATGTAAAAACAAGAGCCACATAATTATAGCATTAGATGCAGAAAAGGCTTTTGACAAAATCCAGCATCCCTTCTTGATAAAAACCCTTGAACACCTAAGGAACATTTCTCAAAATAGTAAAAGCCACCAACGATAAACTCACAGCCAACATATTACTAAATGGACAGAAATTGGAAGCATTTCCCCTGAAAACCGGAACAAGGTAAGGCTGCCCACCCTCATCCCTCCTGTTCAACGTAGTGTTGGAAGTCCTAGCTGGAGCAATCAGACAAGAGAAAGAAATCAGGGGTGCCCAAATAGGAAAAGAGGAGGTTAAGCTATCCTCCTTTGCAGATGATATGCTCCAATACCTTGAAAACCCAAAGGAATCTCTAAAAAACCTCCTTGCACTGACAAAGGACTTTGGCAAAGTCTCAGGGTATAAATCAAACTGCAAAAAACAGTCTCATTCTTTTTATTTTTTGGAGTTGGATTCTCACTCTGTCGCCCAGACTGGAGTGCAGTGACACACTCCTGGCCACCGCAGCCTCGAACTGCAGAGCTCTGGCAATCCTCCCGCTTCAGCCTTCCAAGTAGCCAGAATGACAGGTGTACATTACCACGCCCGGCTATTTTTTTTATTATTATTGTAGAGACAAGGTCTTGCCAAGTGTCCCGGGCTGGTCTCAAACCCGCGGGTTCAGGCAATCCATTCGCCTTGGCCTCCCAAAGTGCTGGGATTATAGGCTGAGCCACTGAGCCCAGCCAATAGTCGCATTCTTATACACCAACAACAAACATGCAGAGAACCAAATAAAAAGCACAATCACATTCAAAATAGCCACAAAAGAAAAGAAATACCTTGGCATCTTCCTGACCAGATAAGTGAAAGACCTTTACAATTAAAACTACAAAACACTGCTCAAAGAAATCAAGGAAGATACAAATAAGTGGAAAAATATCCCATGTTAATGGATTAGAAGAATTAACATTGTTAAGATGTCCATTCTACCCAAAGCAATCTACAGATTCAATGCAATACCCCTTAAATTACCATCATCATTCTTCTCAGACCAGGAAACAACAATACAGAAATTCATATGGAAATGAAAATGACCACGAATAGCCAAACAATCCTCAGCAAAAGAAACAAAGCAGGAGATATCATACTTCCAGATTTTGAACTTTACTATAAGCCTACAATAATTAAAACAACCTGGTATTGGTACAAGAAGAGATAAATAAACCAATGGACCAGGATAGAGATTCTGGAAGCAAAACCTCAATTTCTATACCAACTCATCTTTGACAAAGCCTCCACCAAAACCACTGGGGAGAGAAGAATTTATCAGTAAATGGTACTGGGAAAACTGACTGACCACATGCAGAAGATTAAAACGAGACTCCCACCTGTCACCATGCACACAAATCAACTCTAAATTGATCAAAGGCCTAAACATAAAACCTCAAACTATAAGAACCTTAGAAAATGCAGGAGATACCCTCATAGAAATTGAAACTGGTAACCAATTCCTAATCAAAACCCCAAGTACCCATGCCATAAGAGATAAGACAGACAAGTAAGACCTCATCAAACTGACAAGCTTCTACAAAGCAAAAGAAACCATCAAGAGAGCAGGAAGACAGCCCATAGAATGAAAAAAAATGCCAGCTGTATATATAGCAGAGGTCTAACTTCCGGGTTCTACAGGGAACTCAAATGTGTTGAAAGGAAAAAAACAAATAGCCCCATCAAAAAGTGGGCAAAAGGCCATTGTTTTGCTAAACTCTGGTGTGTCCATGTGGCTCTCTGAGCTACCACTGACATGTTTCTTAGCTTTGGCCTCTTTCCATACCTTGGAGAGGTGAATCTCTCTCTCTCTCTTCTCTCTCTCTCATTTATTTTCTAAATAAACTCTATTTTCTAATCTAAAAAACAAGTGAGCAAAATACATGAATAGACACTTTCAAGAGAAGACATACGAGCAGCCAACAGATACATGAAAAAAACTCAGTCTCACTAATCATCAGAGAAATGCAAATCAAGATCACACTGAGATACCACTTAAATCCAGGAAGAATGGCCATCATTAATAAAACAAAAACAACAGATGCTGGCAAGGATGCAGAGAAGAGGGAACATTTCTACACTGTTGGTGGAAGTGCAAACTAGTTCAATCTCTATGGAAAGCAGTGTGGCAATTCCTAAAAGAACTAGAAATTGACCTTCCATATGACCCAGCAATCCTCCTTCTGGGAATATACCCAGAAGAACTCAGATCATTCTACACATGCATGTTTACTGCAGCACTATTCACAGTAGCAAAAACATAGAACCAACTATGCTGTCCACCAAAATTGAACTGGATAAAAACATGTGGTACATATACATGATGGAATATTATGCAGCCATAAAGAAGGAAAAAACTATGGACTTTGCAGTGACTTGGATGGATTTGGAGTCTATCATACTCAGTGATCTATCACAGAAACAAAGAATTGAGCACTACATGTTCTCATTCATAAGTGGACCCTACACACCTATCATAATACTATAAGAAAGGGATCAGCAGTAGTGGGGCACTGCCGGGGGAGGGGGTCACATAAAATCAATAAGGATACCTGATCCTAATTCAGGTCAAGTGGAGGCCAATGGGAAGCCCAAACTTGACCTGTACCTAGGCCACTTAGGTACTCAATCCTGACTGGTACCCCACATCTTTAGAATTAAAAAAATTAAAAAATTAAAGTTAATCCTCTAACCATATCTAACATTGCTGTTACCACTATGTACCCCACTGAAGAGTAATTTCATTAAGATTTTCAATCATTTCATTGAAAATTAATATGTAACTTAGAAGCAGAGGTTACTAATTTTTCTTTCTTTTTGTAGTGGGAGTCTCACTCTGTCGCCCAGGCTGGAGTGCAGTGGCATGCTCACAGCCACCCCAGCATTGACCTGCTAGGCTCCAGCGTTCCTACTGCCTCAGCCTTCCAAGTGGCCGGAACTACTGGTGCACACTACCACACCCGGCTGATTTTTTATTTATTGTAAAGACAAGGTCTCGCCAAGTTGCCAGGGCTGGTCCTGAACCAGCGGGCTCAGGCAAGTCACTCACCTCAGCCTCCCAAAGTGCTGGGATGACAGGTTGAGCCCCCAAGCCTGACCTACTAATTTTTATAGAATGGTAAATGGCCACAGTCTAATACAGCTATCCTTTAGCAGAGTTCTAGGCACTCGAGGAATAGTCCTTCATTCCTGAAGAATTTGAAAAAAAAAATATGTAAAAAGCTTACAGAAATTCCAAGTTTGTCCTATAGGGTTGACTTTGTAAAAACATCAATCCAGTTCTGATTAGGAGGTCACCATTTCTCTCTTTAGAGCCTCGGTTTTCATCCAGACATCCAAAGCTGGAAATTTATTGAGTGCTAAACATGACATGCCAGCCACCAATTTAGAAATACGCTTAAAACACAATCTCTTTTAAGAGGGGAAAAGGAGTAGAAAGAAGTTCAAGTAGTTCCAGGAGAAGAAAGTAATGCAGTCAAGTGCTTCATGTCTGACACCTGCTCAGAAGATGTGAAAATCGGGATGTTATTGGTGTTCTTAGCAAGCATAATTTTAGGGCAATGGTGGGAACGTGAGGCATATCATGTAGGGGCGAATGTGAGGGGGGATGTGGAGGCTGTGGATAAAGGGTGTTGGAAAATCTTGATGTAAATATCAGGAAAGATGGGGTCTTGATGGGCAGGGTACAGGATCAAGGTATGCTTCTGGATCAGAAGAGCTTGTTTATACACTGAGGAAATACTTTTTTTTTTTTTTGAGTTGGAGTCTTACTCCATTGCCCAGGCAGGAGTGCAGTGGCACACTCACGGCCACCCCAATGACGACCTGCTTGGCTCCGGCGATCCTTCCGCCTCAGTCTTCCAAGAAGCTGTAACTACAGGCGTGTGCTACCACACCCGGTTAGTTTTTGATTTATTGTGGAGATGAAGTCTTGCCAAGTTTCCCAGGTTGGTCTTGAATCCACGGACTCAGGCAATCCACTCGCCTCAGTCTCCCAAAGTGCTGGGATTTCAGGCTGAGCCACCGAGCCTGACCTTAGGAGATAAATTAATGGCCAAGGACAGTTGACAATCTGGGAGGAAGGGGCACAATAGATAGAATGGCATCTTGGAGGATTGGAGTAAATGCCTATGTTTAGGAAATTGCCTTTACTGAGGAAGGGCACTTCATTCTTCAAGACTGGGGGGCATTCAGGGAGAAATAGACACGTGATAGAAAAGCTGCTGAATAAGTATATCTTGGGGGAAGCTCTTTTTTCTTTCTTTTCTTCCTCTATTCTACTTTTTACACTGTCTGTTGTTTAATTTTTCTTGCGTGGTGTGCTGATAACTGAAGATTGTCACGTGAGAAGGTTTTTTTTTTTTGTCCTGCTTATAAGTCTAATAATTTTATAGTGTCTGTGACACTGTTATTTTCTCTATTTGCCTAGGAGAAATATTCGTACCGGGAAAAGAAGGAGTTGCACTATTTCATTTGCAGCCTCACTTTTCTCTTCGAGGGTAGAGAGGGTGAGATGGCATGTCAACAGTGAGGAGGTTCAGTAGGAGCTTGATGATTGGGCACCATATGGAATAACGGATGAAGAGGATGGGAAAGAAAGCTGGCCAAAACCAGGTAAAAGGACTGAGGAGTAGCCGTAGAGAGTCTGTCTCTAAATTGGAATGTCACAATTCTGCACTGTTGAGCAGCTTTACTTTATTTTATTTTTGGAGTTGAGATTTCACTCTGTCGCTCAGACTTGAACATGACAATCATGGCTCAGGGCAGCCTTGACCTCCTGGGCTCAGGTGATCCATCCCCCTCAGCATCCTGAGTAACTGGGACTACAGATGCATGCTACCACACCTGGCTTTTTTTTTTTTTTTGTAGAGATGAGGCCTTGCTATGTGGCCCAGGCTGGTCTCGAACTCTTGGGCTCAAGCAATCCGCTTGCCTCGCCTCCCAGAGTGCTAGGATTACAATCATGAGCCACCACACCTGGCCTGTTGTGCAGTTCTTTTATTTTTTAATTTATTTTAGTCAATTAGAAGTCTTTGTGGTTGGCATTTTAGGGGGTCTAATGAGTAACATCCTATAAGTCAAAAAGATAAGGCAAAGGAGTGCCGAAATACTACCTTCATTATAGATAAAAGTGATATTGGAGATGTGGCTTACATAATCATCAAGTGGACGTCCAAATACTGGTCCCCAGAATTAGCTACATCCATCAGTACCTCAGGCCTCCCACTCCCCACTGGAGACAGCCCCTGTAACAGGAAGGGTAGGGGAGCAGAGCATTCATCCGAAAAGAAGTTCTCCCAGGCCATGAGAATCTATCTCCAGGACCACAAGGGAAGAATGGAATAACTGGTGGGCAGTTACGGGTCCTTTATTCACAATACCCAAAGAGATGCCTCTTCTCCTGATTTGTTTCGAGACAGGGTCTTTTTCTGTTGTCCAGGCTGGAATGCAGTGGTGTGGTCACACAGCTTACCACATCCTTGAACTCCTGGGCTCAAGCGATCTTCCCACCTCAGCCTCCCAGTTGCTGGAACTACAAATGTGCACCATCATGCTGGGTTTATTCTTTTAAAATTATTTTTTATGCCGGGCTCGGTGGCTCAGCCTGTAATCCCATGACTTTGGGAGGCTGAGGTGAGTGGATTGCCTGAGCCCGCAGGTTCGAGACCCGCCTGGGCAGCGAGACCTCATCTCTACAACAAATCAAAAAATCAGCCAGGCGTGGTAGCACATGCCTATAATTCCGGCTACTTGGAAGGCTGAGGTGGAAGGATCGCTGGAGCCCAGCAAATCGAGGCTGCGGTGGCCGAGAGCGGCCACTGCACTCCAGTCTGGGTGACAGAGTGAGACTCCAACTCAAAAAATATATATTTTTTTTATAAAGATGTGGGCATTACTGATTGCTGCATCCTTCAAGTTATCCTCCTATTTCAGTCCTCCAAAGTGCTTGGATTACAGGTGTGTGCTATCACACGTAGTCCTCTCCTCTTTTAGAAGTACTTGGTATAAAGTGCTCAGTTCTACTAAAATATATGGAAAATTAGAATGCACTTTTTAAAACCAATATGCATGACCCATGAAGGATGTCTTTGAAATGTATGCAACAAATAAGTTCCAGTCATCTGTTTGTTAACTGATCAGAGATGTCTCTACAGGTTCCAGGGTGGCTCACCACCCAATTCTGCCATGAAACTACTCTTACACACTTTCTAGCAACGGTGGCAACCCAGCAGCGAATTGAGATGCCTGTTGTCATCAGAAGTGCTCAGGCACAAGGTGAACAACCTTTTGTTTTAGACTTTATAGGGAAATTCCTGTGAGCATAAGAGGTTTAGAATTATAACCACCAAGGAATTTTAAAATTTAAACACTCTATGATTTAAAGGAACTGTAGTTTTTCTGAATTGAAGCATAAAGCTCATGTCACAATCTCTCATCGTGAAGTATGCTAATGCTTTCATGACCGGTTCATGGAGCAAAATGATAGAATGTCTGTACATAAATTTACTGGTTAATCTAGCATGTAAAATCTGGTTACCAGGAGCAGTCAGATGGAGAAAATGATTATGATGAAGAGAAGACCCCAGGGAAAGGATTTTTCTGCTTGAATAAATGAATGTCAAAATTAAATTACTTCCACTGGGAAAAGCATATCAAATTCAAGAAGGAAGGAGTCACACAATAAGAAATGGAGTCTAGCCCCAGCACAATGTTTCTTCAGTTTTAAAAAAGCCACAATCCAAGATACATTTTACATCATGATGCAGTACACACACACACACACACACACACACACACACACACACACACACACACACTTCACTTCTAACTATAACAAAAGCCTCACAAAATGACACTTTCCCTTATTATGGACAATGTACTCTTCCATTCTTCCATCTATTCTGTTCTGGGTTTTAATAATTCTTTTATTAAAGCATAGCAAATAGACAGAAAATTGTCTAATTTCTTGACACATATTCACACAGTAAACACGTTTATGTAACATATTCTATGCTATCCTTTTTTAAACTGTAAAGTATACATAGCATAGTATTTACCAATTTAACACTTTTTAAGTGTACAGTTCTGTGGCATTAAGTACATTCACATTGCTGTGCAACCATCACCACCATCTACCTCCAGAACATTTTTCATCTTCCCAAACTAGAACTTCATACCCATTAAACAATAGTTCCTTATTTCCCCCCCCCCCTGCATCTGGCAACCACCATTCTACTTTCTGTCCCTGAATCTGACTACTCTATGTACCTCATAAAAGTAGAATAATATTTTTCCTTTGGTGATTGGCTTATTTCACTTAGCATAATGTCCTCAAGTGTAGCAAGTGTCAGAATTTCCTTCTTTTTAAAGACTGAATAATATTCCTTTGGGGAGAGCAAAAAAACCCGGAATTATGTTTTGGAGGATGGGCCCCTTGTAGTACATGTTTCCCCCTGCTAGGTAAGTGTTCTGGGAACTTATCGGTATCTGTACCAGTTAGTATTGTTGTGAGAGGTTGCGTTCAGCTTCACTGATTTTGGGTTTCTTTGAGATTCTTTCAGTGTATTTGCCCATTCCATGATGGGTGATTGACAAGTACAACTGCCCACACCATGCTGAGTGTTCATCAGTTTTTGACCAAAAAATGGCATTACCCCTGTGTCCCCCTCCCTATTCAATTGATCTTGCATTGGACAAATTTTTTTGTTTCCCCAGGTGAAAAAGTCCTCAAAGGGAAACATTTTGCTGATGTGGAAGAGGTGAAACATAAAACGGCAGGAGCACTAAAAGACATCAAAACTAACGAGTTCAAAAACTGTTTTGAGTAGTGGAAAAAGCATCTCGATAGGTGTATTACCTCAAACTTTGAAGGTGACAAGTTTAAACATGAAAGAATAAACAATTTTTTTTTAATTTTTTCTTTTTTTGAGTTGGAGTCTCACTCTGTCGCCCAGACTGGAGTGCAGTGGCCGCTCCCGGCCACCGCAGCCTCGACCCACTGGGCTCCGGCGATCCTTCCGCCTCAGCCTTCCGAGTAGCCGGAATTACAGGCATGTGCTACTACGCCTGGCTAATTTTTTTATTTATTGTAGAGATGAAGTCTCGCCAAGTTGCCCAGGCCGGTCTCGAACCCGCGGGCTCAGGCAATCCACTCACCTCAGCCTCCCAATGCGTGGGATTACAGGCTGAGCCAACGAGCCCGGCTTACACAATTTTTTATAAATAAACTCTCTGGTTTTTTTGGGTCTCCGTCATGAGGATATACAACAGTATTTTTATTATCCTTTTATCAGTTGATGGATATTTGGGTTGTTTATACTTTTGGCTATTGTGAATAGTACTGCCATGAACATAGGTGTCCAGGTATCATTTTTTTAAAAATGCTAGATAAAAGATTAAGTCGCTTTTCTTGAACTTGAAAACATTGGTCTGCTAGTTCATAAACTGAAATCAAATATATTCATTCTTTTAAATCAGATTGAGCTAATCAGGCCACTTTTGACTCTTCATTTTCCTGAGTCCTTTAACAATGAAAGTTGCTCACCTGTGAAATGTGATGCCCCATGAAGAGGAATCTCCTTACCTAGCCATCCCTCAGACACACACTAAGCTTTCTATTTATTACTTTGTGAAATGAGATAGTTTGATGAGCCAGTCAGTGTTTCGGCAAGCTCAGGGGTGAGGTGCAGATCCATAGTTACCATACCTACCACTCAAGACTAGAATGAGACTTGCTCAGAAAGCTTCTAAAAGTCCAAAGACTACTCTAAAAGTCATTTACCTGCTGTGAATAACATATTATACATCCTTTCAAAATCAGTCTTGAGAAACTACTTCCCTGAGGTATCAGTTATCTACTGTTGCATAACAAATTACCTCAAAAACATAGTCACTTTAAACAATAGCAGGTCTGTGGGTTGGTGATTGGGCTGGGCTTAGCTTGGCATTCCTGATGTCTGCCCTGGGGTCACACACATGGCTGCAGTCATCTACTGGCTTCACTGAGGCCTTCCTCACCTGTACTGACTGTTAACTGTGCCTCTCTCTCTCTCTCTCTCTCTCTCTCTGCCTCTCTCATCCTCATGGAGGCTAGCCCAGGCTCTTATGAAGGACTCAGGGCTCAAAGGGAGAGAGGGGGAACTGCAAGCCTTTTGAGCCTTGGGTGTGGAAGTCCTACAATACCACTTTCTCCACATTCTATCAGGCAAAGTAAATGACAAGCTGACCCAACTTTGGGGGATGGTGGGGAAAATAAAACTTGACCTTGATTAATGGCTACATATATACACTTAGATAGTTGAAATAAAACCTGATGTTCAATAAATCAGCATGGTGGCTATAGTTTACAATAATTTATTGAATATTTCTTTTTTTTTCTTTTTGAGTTGGAGTCTCACTCTGTCACCCAGGCTAGAGGGCAGTGGCTCACCCCTCGGCCACCGCAGACTCAACCTCCTGGGCTCCGGAGATCCTTCTGCCTCAGTCTTCCAAGTAGCCGGAACTACAGGTGCACGCTACTATGCTCAGCTAATTTACTGAATATTTCAAAACAGCTAGAAGAAAATAATTCAAGTGTTTCTAGCATAAAAAAAGATAAATATTTAAAGTGATAGATATCCCAGTTATCATGATTTGATTATATGAGTGTATCAAATTATCACATGTACCCTAAAAACATGTACATATAATATGTATCAGTAAAAATACATAAATAAACTCAATTTCTTGGTGATAGGAGTGATGAGGTTACACTGTAAAAAGGTATACACTCAGAGATGAAGGGAATTATCACAGCCATCTTTGTCAGCAATCTACCACTCCCCACTACAATCTACCAGCAATCAGTGACACTCCATTCTTGTTTCTAAAAAGTAGGATTTTGACCCAACATACCCACTTCTGATAATGTACTTACAGAACTATCTGCACACGTATAAATTGATACATGTACAAGATTATTCACTGTGGCACTCTTTGTCATTGGGAACAACCCAAGTATTCATTGACAGGGAACTGGTTAAGTCAATCATGGCATACCAACATGAGAGGACACACTGTACACTTATACAATTAGGAAGCTCTCATGTGTTGACACAGAAACTCTAGGATATTATTTTTCACGATAAGCATTCAAGTGATGAGCAGTACACAATGTATCTCCAAAGTCTTAGTTCCCATTGTAAACATTTATAACGTTAGAAGTACAAATGATATAGACATACAAAAAACATGATTTGGAAAGTTAATATATTTCTTTTTTTTTTTAGATTCAAGGGTACACATGCATGTTCATTACAGGGACAGCTGTGTAGTGGTAGGGATTGGATCTCAGGTTGGTCCATTCTCCAGACAGTGAACATTGTACACCATAGGTCATTTCTGAACCCTAATCCTTCTCCCCACTTGTCCCCTTAGTGGTATCCCCAGTGTCTATCATTTCCATCTTTGTGACCATTTAGCTCTCATATACAAGTGAGAACATGCGGTGTTTCATTTTCTGTTTCTGAGTCAGTTCATGTAGGATGATGACCTCCAGCCCCACCCACGTTGCTGCAAAAGACATGATTTCATTATTTTTTATGGCTGCATAGTATTCCATGGTGTTTATATACCTTATTTTCTTTATTCAGTCAATTGTTGGTGGGCACTTAGGTTGGCTCCATGATTTTGCTATTGTGAGTAGGGCTGCGATGAGCCTACCAGTACAAGTATCTTTTTCTTTTTTCTTTTCTTTTTATTATTTTATTTTATTTTTTAAAGGGAGGACCTGACACCAATCCAATTGAAAGTATTCCAATTTTTTTTTTATTTTAAAGATGTGGGTAAAATTCAGTATTCGGTAGATAAGTGGTCATCATACAGGTAAAGTCTGGGCCTTCCTTTGGTTCTCATTTTGCCTGGTTTTGGATCAGGACCCTTAATGATGTTATGTGCCCCCCTTCCTCCCCTGACAGTGTTCCGCTACTGCCAAACACTTTCTTATAGTAGTATGATAAATGTTCAAGCTCTGCTTATGAGTGAGAATATGTGGTACTCAGTTCTTCGTTTCTGTCATATATCACTGATTCAAGTTGCTGGAAAGCCCATAATTTTGTCCTTCTGTATGGAAGCATAATATTTCATCATGTATACATTTTTTTTTAATCCAGTGTGCGTTATGGGCAACATGGTTGGTTCCATGCCTTTGCCATTATGAATAGTGCTACAATAGACATGCATGCACAGGTATCTTTTTTGTAAAATGATTTGAGTTCCTCCAGATATATTCCCAGAAGGGGGATTACTGGATCGTATAGTAGGTCAATTTTTACATGAGTGGCTGAATTGCAAATCCAGGTACTTCTAACTCCAAAACAATGACTTTTTCTGACAGCCCACACCATATATCCCACCCTTCAATAATTCAGAAAGCTCAATAAAAACAATGTAAGCTCCTAAAATAAGACTGTTCAGCCCTAATAGGAACAATTTTGAGAATATTTTCTAATGAGAGCTATTTCATGTGAAAAATCAAGAAAATAATAAAAGAATATGTGTGAAATTGTCCATTAGCCATAGACTAAAAAACAGTAAGGTGGTACTGAGGTCAGACAAAACAATTTTGGTGTCCTCAGCTCTAATAAGTCACCCCATGACCATAACAGGCCAATTAGAATAGGGCTAATTGTTCCTGCTGGTGTCTCTTTCTGGAAATTTCCATGGTCACAGGAGTCCATGTTCATTCATCCTCTGCCTCTTTCTGTCTTGCTGCTGTTGTTGCCATTAATTTTCCTCTGCTGCCCCCTTTTCTGTTTGTACATGTACAGAGCAGGGATCCTTCCTCTTGCCCCGAGCATCTACACCTTGTCAATTTATCAGATTCTCTCTTCCAGTAGAAAAAGAAAAGCCTAGAGTCAATGCTACGCCCTGTTTGTGCACATTTTTGTTTTAACCACAGGCTTTATTTCACATCCTTATTCTCATGCCTCTTCTCTTCCACTTCAATTTTATTCGTCCTTTCTATAATCTTGGATTTCAGTAAGCCACTGTAAATTCTTTTGGAACAAGAAAGAAGTGGGAATACATTTTTTCCATTTACAAATCGAGGTAGCTGAGTGTCCCAGGAGTTATAAGTCACTACTGTCTTTCTTCCTGTATTTAACACTGGCTTGATGAAACAGGTCTCTGGCATGGAAAAATCACTGAGTCATCCTGGCTATCATGGTTCCACCGGGAGCCTATTTTATTTTGATAACTTTGTATTTTTTTTTCTTCAGGACCCAAGAATAATTACAGATCTAGGAAGTGAATAGGTGCTCCCAATCCCAGAGCTGAAGCTCACCACCTATTGATTCCAAAACAGGAATCAATTCCAAAACAGGAATCAATGTTGGGGAGGGGAGGAGTTGTTTGCTTTTTTACAATGTACTTTCAAAAATCCTGGGAACACAATGAGATTCTTCATCATAGTAGGTTTTTGTTTGTTCGTTTGTTTTTTGAGTTGGAGTCACTCCGTCGCCCAGACTGGAGTGCAGCGGCGGCTCCCAGCCACCGCAGCCTCGACCTGCTGGGCTCCGGCGATCCTTCCGCCTCAGCCTTCCGAGTAGCCGGAATTACAGGCATGTGCTACCACGCCCGACTGATTTTTTGATTTATTGTAGAGATGAGGTCTCGCTGCCCAGGCGGGTCTCGAACCTGCGGGCTCAGGCAATCCACTCACCTCAGCCTCCCAAAGTGCCGGGATTACAGGCTGAGTCACCCAGCCCAGCCTTCATAGTAATTTTGTGTCTGCACTTTGTTGGTGCTGAAGAGTTACCGCCTTGATCTTTGTCCTCACCTTTGAGCCAAAGGATGTTTATCAAAGGAAGAAGGAAACTCACAGCAAGTTTAAAACAGAAGAGTGCCCGGAAGTTAAATTCCTCAGCACTAATGGTAGACTCAACATGGTCCTCATTGAAGAAAACTGAACAACCCTGTCTAGTCTCTGGTAGATATGTCCTCCTCACAAACCACCCAAAGACCTGAGCCAAACTAATACATAACAGATGTTGACTGAGCACCGGCTAGGTGCTAGAAAAATGATTTTTTAATGTATATTTTCTAAGCAGGGGACTCTTAAAAATGAATATGACACTGAATTTCAGTATACAAGTGGTGAAGGTGGAGCCAGTTGAAATGAAGGAAGAGCAACTGGGGAGTGGGATAGCAGGAGAGAAAGCCCCTCCCTTATCTCTTGGAGCTGAGACTGAGGAACGCCAAGGCGCTTGGACAAGAGTGGGAGAGATATATAACTACAAGCTGCAGAGGCAGGGCTGTGGTGGGAGTGGGTGCTGGAGCTTCTAGAAAGGGTTGCCCAAACCACAGAGGCAAGTAATAATGCATGTTGGGGAAAATGACATTGTTCCGAAATGAGGGAATGAAGAAGGCCCATGGTGGAAGAATGAGAGGTAAGCAGGAGAGGTAGGAAGGGGTCAGATCTACGCCATTCCAAGGAGTTTGGTTTTTATTCAAACTTATCCGGAAAGTTGTAGAGGCCATCAGGAACAAAAGCAGAGGGGGGATTAAAGGGGATTACAGATTAAAGAGGACGGGAGTGGAGGGGCGTGAGGTGGCCAAGGAGACAAAAAGACCAGTTATTGATCCAGGAGGAGGGCCGGATTCGGGAGTTGGTGTATCAGGCACTTTCTAGACCCACTGTATCATTCCTTTTCAGACCCCATTAAGCTTCCTGTCCTGTCTCGGTCTCTTGTCTCTGTCTCCATAACACTTTCAAGAAATAAACCCATGTCTCTGCCCAGTTCCTTAACCTAGAATACTGATGAAAAAGGGAACACGAATGGAGTTCCCTCACTGTGATATTTTTAGTCTGTTCTTTCTCATTCACTAAAAAGAATTTCTTAAACGATTTCCACATTATTTCTGTCATAAAAACAATGAGAATAGCATTTATTTACTTATTTAGAGAAGAGAGCCAGGCACACAGAAGTCAAAGTTCAATAAATACTTGTGGAGTGAATAAATGAACGAAGAATGAATGGAAAACCAGGGGATTCATTCAACTGTGGCATCGGGACTGTTAAGAGGACCTTTTAGCAGGGAGATGACACTACAGAGAGAGAATACAGGAATGCCCAGGGTAAGTGACTGAGCTGTGGCTGTTTTATCAAGAGAAAGGCTGATGTAGTATAATTATGCATTAGTGTAATTTGGATTTAGAGTCGGAAGACTTCCCTTTTCTGATCTGGGCTATGATCACACATTTGCTGAATCACTTGAAGAAATTAAATTAAACTTTCTGGCTCTTAGTTTTCTCGTCTGTAAAATTATGAAAAATAAGACCTACCTACCACCTTGCAGAATTGTCGCACTAAATGTGTCAATGGAATATAAAGAAATAATCTGTTGCCTTGTTCCTGGGTGATAGGGAGGAATGGGAATAGTGACTGGACGATTTCATTCATTCATTCATTCAGTATGTATGTATGTATTTCCACTTGCAGAATCCTAGACAGACCAGAGGAGTTTTGTGTTGCTTCAACAAGTCGACTTTCCATTAAAATGTGAATGAACTTTGGGGAAGCCTTTCTGTGACAGCCCCTTCTTGCCCTGGGCACATAAGGCCAATTCAAGGCCATGGACAGTCATACATGTTGAATACTGTACTAGGACATTACATCCAAGGAGGCCCTTTTCACACTGTAGATGTATTATGTATATTTATCATACAATTTTCTGTCAGATGGAGGCAACATACTTCCAAAAATCAGCA
Organism: Cephalopachus bancanus; assembly: GCA_027257055.1. Classification (NCBI taxonomy): domain Eukaryota; kingdom Metazoa; phylum Chordata; class Mammalia; order Primates; family Tarsiidae; genus Cephalopachus; species Cephalopachus bancanus. The sequence continues at coordinate 461,573 of JAPVLO010000179.1, forward strand.
TAGTATTGAAATTTTCTCAACAAATAGAAATACACATTATTGAGGAATTAGTGTAAAAGTACCTTTCCATTAGTATAAAAGTACTTCGCCACATCAGTTAGTGCACTTCCAGATTTAGTGTGGTTTCTCCTCACCAGATGCCTGGGCCTCAGCTGCTTGTTTCAGAAACAGCCACAGTCATCACACCACCGCCCAGCACTGCTGCCTGCCTCAGCCTCCCTGGCAAAGAAATATGAGTACTGTCATGTTCACAGTGGCCACAGTAGGTAGGTGTGTGCCAAACGGACCTCTAAGGGTCCGCCCCAGTGGCTGCTGGGGAAGGGTGTTGAGACTTTCAGAAGCCTGGGAGAGACAGTGCCCTTGGGAGAGAACGTGGACCAGCAAGAGACAGAAGATGGAAAGAGCTGACAAACAGCTGCCCCCTCAGCTTCCCACCCCCAGCAGGCTGTTGCAAGGGAAGACTCCTTACCGCCTCTTCAGAATGACAGCATACCGCTGCTCTTCTGTGAGACTGTGACCAACTTTGTCTCACACCACCTCTTACCGTTGTCCCTCCTTTGCTACCTCTTGGCTGCATCCCCTCACCATGGTATCTGGGACTGTCCACCTCCCACCAATGCAGTATGTCAGCGTTGTGGTCCAGGGGCTTGGGCCAATACATGCCCCACTGAGCTCATGGCCTCCCTGGGCCTCTCTGTGTGTTAAAGATGTCCATATAAGCATAATCAGATTGCAGCACACTGGGCCTTTATGGAAGAATTCTTGAGAATATGCCAAGAGAGGGAAATTTGCTCCAAACACGTCCATTTTGATGTCACTTTCCCCCAAAGCCCTATTCTTTTCTTTCTCTTTCTTTTTCTTTCTTTCTTTCTTTCTTTCTTTCTTTCTTTCTTTCTTTCTTTCTTTTTCTTTCTTTCTCTCTCTCTCTCTCTCTCTCTCTCTCTCTCTCTCTCTCTCTCTCTCTCTCTCTCTTTCTTTCTTTCTTTCTTTCTCTCTCGCTCTTTTTTTTTTTTTTGAGTCAGGGTCATTCTTTCACGCAAGCCAGAGTGCAGTGGCATGATCACAGCTCACCGCAGCCTCAACTTCCTGGGCTCAGGTGATCCTCCTGCCTCTCAGTTCCCCATCTAGATGGGATTACAGACATGAACCACCACACCTGGCTAATTTTTTAATATTCCTTAGAGACGAGGCCTTGCTATGTTGCTCAGTTCAGCCTCAAATCTGAACTCAAGCAATCCTCCCAACCTTAGCCTCTCAAAGTGATGGGGTTACAGGCATGAGCCACCATGCCTGGTGCTGTTCTTCTAACCTTCGTCTCCCAACTCCAGTTCCGCCCTTATTACACACAGTTGTAATCTGATTTACCCCTCTCCCAACCACCTCCAAGAGAGGTTTGGCACATAACCAAGCAAACGATCAATTTTCCTTAAGAGGAGGACAAGAGCTGTTGTTGGTAAGAATTATAGTTTAACAGGATTGTTTTGGTCATCCAGGAAGAGATCACCTAACACTATTGTGACTTCTGTCAACTGAAGAAAAAAGATAAAAGTTTTTTAAAGAATTAAGGTTACTTGCATTCAGAAGTCTTCCTGAAAGCTATAGCCCGGGAGCAGTCCTTGAAAGAGGTCCTGTCCGACTGCTTGCATAATATCTCAGCCCATCGTTATGCATTGGTGGCGGGGTTTTTGTTCCTGCAAAATCATATCAAAGTTGGAGAGTAGTTACATTGAATCAAGATCACATCCCATCAAGGTTTGGGTGTAAAAATAAGTCTGGCTGTAGATTATAGAGGCATCATCACTAATCTTGCCCGATGTTTTTTTATGTGTCCAAAAAGACAAAGACTGGGGCCATTTATCTTTTAAGGAATATAGTGACTCAGGAAATCGACATGGGGGCTGTGTGCACTATCCTGGTTTATCTTCCAAACATCCCTCTGGAGAACTGGTGGTCAAAGAGTAGGAGCTTTGGGAAATCATGCTGACTAACAGAAACGAGCACATGTGGCTTCTGATGTTTGCTACTTTATCTCACATGTCTATCGTTATGATCCATCCACTCCCTCTTACCTGTCTTGACCTTGAGACCAATGGGTATGTTGGAAAGAGACTGGCAAGACCCGAAAGCACAATTGGTGGAGGAGGCCTGGGAGTTCAAGGCCCCGCTGGGTGACAGCTCCCCTAAGCTGCATTCAGGCACGTCTGGGAAGCTTCATACCTGTCTACCTCCCCGCCCCCGGCACCTGAACCTCCTGAAGGGAAATAGCCATGAGTGACACAGTCCTCCTGCGGCTGGGCTCACTGGTGGATGCGGCAGGGAGGTGCCAGCCCTGAGTCATGCCCAGCAGGCTGTGATTCAACAGGCAGCGGCCCCCTTGGCTGACACTCTTGAAGCCTGGCCTGGGCTGATTTTGTTACCCAGCATAGGATGTGCCCCGTTTATGTTCCTCAGGAGACAGGCTTCTCCCATCAAGAACCCAGCAATCGCTTTTCCTCCTCAGAGTCCAGTTTCCCTCTGATGCAATCAAAGATAAATACAAACTAGACTCTGTGTGGTGGAAGGAGGACTGACCTTGGGGCGCTGGCAGAACACATTTCAGAAGTTGTAGGCCACCTGCCAAGCATGAATGTGTTCAGGGAATGGCCATGAAAACAGAAAAGCCTTTCCCCATCACATCTGCCAGCACAGCAGCTCTGTGTAATCATGTCGGCACTGTTTCTTTTCCCTAGCGGCCTTCTCTCGGGTTCCCTCCTAACTACTGGACTCACCACAGCATGGGCCTGAGTACATTTCCTTGGCAAACTGTCCTCTGCGGAAGTTTACTGAGACACTGTACAGCTATGCTTAGGAAGCTCTCATGTATTGACACAGAAACTCCTGGATATTGTTGTTCACAGACAAACATCGAAGTGCTGAGCAGTATACATTGTGTCTCCAAAGTCGAAGTTCCATTTTAAACTTTTATAATGTTAGAAGTGTAAATGCAATTAACTTACAAAATACATGATTTGTAAAGTTAATTATACATATTTTTTCTAGATTCAGGAGGTATGCATGCGTGTTCATTACATGGACATATTGCATAGTGGTGGGGATTGGGTCAGGTGGTCTATTCCCCAGATAGTAAACATTGTACTCACAGGTAATTTCTGAACCTTGACCCTTCTTCCCACTTCCCCCCTTATTGGTGTCCCCTGTGTCTATTATTTCCATCTTTGTGACCATTTAGCTTTCAGCTATGAGTGAGAACATGTGGTGTTTGGTTTTGTGTTTCTGAGTCAGTTCATATAGGATGATGATCTCCAGTCCTTCCATGTTACAGCAAAGGACATGACTGCATTCTTTTTCACGGCTGCATAGTATTCCATGGTAAGTATATACCACATTTTCTTTATTCAGACAATTGTTGGTGGGCTCTTAGGATGGTTCCATGATTTTGCTATTGTGAATAATGCTGCGATGAGCATACCAGTACAAGTATCTTTTTTTTATTTTTTAACTTTGAAGACGTGGGTACAACTCAGTATTAGGTAGATAAGTGGTCATCATACAGGTAAAGTTTGGGCCTCCCTTTGGTTCCCAGTTTGCCTCGTTTGGAATCAGGTACCCCTCCAGTTTCCCCTGGCAGTGTCCCACTACTGCCAATCCCTTTCTTACAGTATTATGATAAATGTTCAGGGTCCGCTTATGAATGAGGATGTGTAGTACACAGTTCTTTGTTTCTGTGATAGATCACTGAGTGTGATAGACTCTAAATCTATCCATGTTGCTGCAAAGTACATAATTGTGTCCTTCTTTATGGCTGCATAATATTCCATCATGTATATGTGCTACATTTTAAAAATCCACTCCACTTTTGATTCCATGCTTTTGCTATTGTGAATAATGCTGTAATAAACATGTGTGTGCAGGTATCTTTTTTTATAGAGTGATTTCAGTTTCTTCTGATATATTCTCAGAAGGAGATAGCTGGGTCACATAAAAGGTTGATTTTAGATCTTTAAGGAATTGCCACACTGTTTTCCACAGAGGTATTAGTTTACATTCCCACCCATAGGGTAGAAGTGTTCCCTTTTCCCCACATCCTCTCTAGTATCTGTTATTCTTTGAGTTATTGATGATGGTCATCCTGACTGGAGTGAGGTGGTTAAACACATTTCTTTGTTGATTAGTGAGGCTGAGCATCTTTTTATGTATTTGTTGGTTACTTGTATGTCTTCTGAGAAGAGTCTATTTATATCTTTTGCCCATTTTTTATTAGGGCTGTTTTTTTGTTTTTGTTTTTCCTTGTCACGTTTGGATTTCTTGTAATTCTGAAAGTTAGGCCTTTGTAAGATATACAGTAGGCTAATATTTTTTCCTATTTGTGGGCTGTCTCTTCTCTTGATAGTTTATTTTGTTTTACAGAAGCCTTTCAGTTTGATGAGGTCCCACTTGTCTATCTCATCTCTTATGGCAAGGATATTTTGGGTTTTGATCAGGATTTGGTTGTCTATTCCAATTTTCTTAGGATGTCTCTTGCATTTTCTAAAATTCTTATCGTTTGAGAAGGTTTTACATTTAGGTCTTTGATCAATTTAGAGTTGATTTTTGTAAATGGTTATAGGTAGGGGTCCTGTTTCATTCTTCTGCATGTGTCAGCCAGTATTCCCAGCACCATTTACTGAATAGGTTCTCCTCTCCCCAGTGATTTTTGGTGGAGGCTTTGTTGAAGATGAGTTGGTTGAGAAATAGAGGTTTTGCTTCCAAAAATTTCTATCCTGCTCCATTGGTGTATTTATCTGTCCTTGTACCAATTCCAGGTTATTTTGATTACTTTAGCCTTATAGTAAAGTTTAAAGTCTGGAAGTATGATACCTCCCACTTTGTTTCTTTTGCTAAAAATTGTTTTGGTTATTCATGGTCTTTTATGTTTTCATATGAATGTCTGTATTGTCGTTTCCAGGTCTATGAATAATAATGTTGGTAACTTAATGGGTATTGCATTGAATCTGTAGATTGCCTTTGGTGGGATGAACATCTTAACAATGTTGATTCTTCTTATCCATGAGCGTGGGATATTTTTCCATTTGTTTGTGTCTTCTTATATTTCCTTGAGCAATGTTCTGTGTTTTTGTTGTAAAGGTCCTTTCACTTCTCTGGTTAGGAAGATGCAGAGGTATTTCATTTTTTGTGTGGCTATCATGAATGGGATTGTGCTTTTTATTTGGTTCTCTGTTTGTTGTTGGTGTATAAGAATACAACTGTCTTTTGAAAGTTGATTTTGTACCCTGAGACTTTGCCAAAGTCCTTTATCAGTGCAAGGAGGTTTTTAACAGATTCTCCTGGGTTTTCAAGGTGTAGGATCATATCGTCAGCACTGAGGGATAACTTAACTTTCTCTTCTCCTATTTGGATACTTCTGATTTCCTTCTCTTGTCTGATTGCTCTAGCTAGGACTTCCAACACAATGTTGAACAGGAGGGGTGAGAGTGGGCAGCCTTGTTTTGTACTGGTTTTCAGGGGAAGTGCTTCCAATTTCTGTCTGTTTAGCAATATGTTGGGTTAGCAATATGGTGGGTTTATCATAGATGGATCTTACTATTTTGAGGTATATTCCTTCTATGCCTAGGTGATCAAGGGTTTTTATCAAGAAAGGATGCTGGATTTTATTGAAAGCTTGTTCTATATCTAATGATATAATCATATGGTTCTTCAAATCTGCTGATGGATTTAATTATGCTTATGGTCTTGTGGATATTGAACCAGTTCTGCATCCCAGGGGTGAAGCCTGCTTGGTCATTGTGGATGATTTTTGAGATGTGTTGTTGGGTCTGATTTACTAGAATCTTGTTGATAATTTTGCATCTATGTTCATCAGGGAGGTAGTTCTCTTTCTTGTCATTCTCTTTCTTTGTGGATCTTTACCCGGTTTGGATATCAATAGGGTATTAGCTTCATAAAATGATTTGGAGAGAGTTCTGTATTTCTTGATTTCCTGGAGTATTTTCAATAGAATTGGAATCAGTTCCTCCTTGTATGTTTTGTAGATTTCCACTGGAAAGCCATCAGGTCCATGGCTTTATTTTTAGTTTTCTTATGACAGTCAATTTTCTGGGTTGTTATTGGTCTATTTAGTGTCTCAATTTCTTCCTGTTTCCATCTTGGGAGGTCGTGAAATGTCAGAAAGTCCTCCATTTCATTTAGGTTTTTGAGTTTGTTTCCATACAGTTGTGCATAGTAGTCTCTGATAATCTTTTGTATTTCTGTAGGGTCAGTGGTGACTGGATCTTTTATATTTCTGATTGTGTTTATTCAGACTTTTTTTCTCCTTTTCTTGATCAATCTGGCTAGGGGTCCATCAATCTTTGAAGAATCAGCTTTTCGTTTTGTTGATTTTTTTCTAGGATATTTTTGTTTTCTATGTCCCGTAGGACTTTTACTTTGGTGATCTGGAGTCTTCTGCTGAAGTTAGGGTTTTGGTGGCCTTGTCTTTCCAGCTCCCTTGGTTGATTTGTTAAGCTGTTAACTCATGATCTTTGTATTTTCTTGATGTGTGTTCATAGAGATATGATTCTCCTCTTTGTACTGATGTCGTGGCATCCCAGAGGTTTTGGTAAGATGTTTTTTCATTTTCATATATTCAATAATCTTTTAATTTCTATTTTGATTTTTGTGTTGACCCAGGAGTTATTCAGCATCATGCTGTTTAGTGTCCATGTCATGTGGGTTTTGGGGGAATTGGGGGGGAATTTTGTTGGTGTTGATATTTATTTTATTCCACTTGATCTGAGAAGATGCATAGCAGTATTTCAATCCTATGAAATTTGTTTATGCTTGATTTATGACTGAGTATGTGGTAGACATTGGAGTAAGTTCCATGCATTGATGCCTGTGGTTGTTGGGTGGAGTGTTCTATAGGTATCTATTAAGTCCATTAGGTCAAGTGTTAAGTTGAGGTTCCACATCTCTTTGTTGATTTTTTTACCCTGATGATCTATCTAGGATTGTTAATGGGGTATGTAAGTTCCCAGCTATGATAGTGTTAGAGTCACTATCCTTTTTTAGTCTACTGAGTTGCTGTTTTATAAAAGCTGGTGTTCCTGTGTTGGGTGCATATATGTTTAGGATGGAAATTTCTTGCTGATGGATTGAACCTTTTATAGTTATGTAGTGCCCTCCTATATATTTTTAAATTTTTGATAGCTTAAAGGTTGTTTTGTCAGATCATGACTCCTGCCTTCTTTTATGTTCCATTCACCTGAAAATTTGTTTTCCATCCTCTGACTTTGAGTCTGTGAGAGTCTTTTGCAGGGAGATGCATTTCCTGGAGGCAGTGTATTGTTGAGTTGTGGTTTTTTGTTTGTTTGTTTTTTTAATCCATTTTCCATTCTATGTCCTCAGTGATGCATTGTGTCCTTTCATGTTCAGGCTGATTATTGAGATGTGAGAGTTTATTCCTGTCATGATGCTCTTATAAAGTTCTTTGTTGTCGTTGCTGTTTGTGTGTCTATTTTTTTGTGGATTTTCTTTTGATATTTGGGTTGATATATGTGTGATTTCTTTTTTAAAAATTCAAAAATTTTATTTTTTAATATTCCAATTTTTATTTTAAGTGGTACAAAAATTTTACCTGTATGATGACCACTTATGTACCTATTCCTAAATTGTACCCCTTATGTGTTTGTTTTCAGTTTTGTTGCCACAATGCATGATGTGTTTATTCTCTGTTTTCCTGCATTTAAAAAATTTATTTTAAAGAGTTGGGGGCTGGGGTCAGTGGCTCAGCCTGTACTCCCAGCACTTTGGGAGGCCGAGGCAAGTGGATTGTCTGAGCCTATGGGTTCGAGACCAGCCCAGGCAACTTGGCGAGACCTCATCTCTACAATGAATAAAAAATTAGCCAGCCGTGGTAGCATGTGCTTGTAGTTCCAGCTACTGGAAGGCTAAGGCTGTATGTTCATCATGCAGGTAAAGCTTGGGCCTCCCTTTGGCTTGAGATCAGGTACCCTTATTGATGTTATGTGCCCCCCTCCCTCCCCTGGCAATGTCCCACTACTGTCAATCCTTTTCTTATTGTATTATGGTAAATGCTCAGTGTTCGCATATGAGTGAGAGCATGTGGTACTCAGATCCTTGTTTCTGTGAAAAATCACTGAGTATTATAGACTCTAGATCCATCCAAAATGCTGTGAAGTCCATAATTTTGTTCTTCTTTATGGCTGAATAATATTCTATTCTTTATATGTACCACATTTTTTTTTTAATCCAGTCCAACCAACATGGTTGGTTTCATGTTTTTGCTGTTGTAAATAGTGTTGCAATAAATAGTCATGTGGAGGTATCATTATTGTAGAGTGATTTAAGTTCCTCATGGTATATTTCCAGAAGGAATTGCTGGGTCATATGGAAGGTCAATTTCTAGTTCTTTTAGAAATCGCCACACTGTTTTTCCATAGAAGTTGAATTAGTTTACATTCCTACTGGCAGCGTAGAAGCACTCCCTATTCTCCTCATCCTCCCCAGCAACTGTTGTTTGTTTTATTAATGATGGTCATTCTTATTGGAGTTAGGTGGTATCTCAGTGTGGTTTTTATTTGCATTTCTCTGATAATTAGTGAGGCTGAGCATTTATTCCTGTATTGATTGGTTGCTCATATGTCTTCTCTTGAGAAGTGTCTGTTTATGTCTTTTGACCACTTTTTAATGGGGCTGGTTTTTTTTCTTTCAGCACGTTTGAGTTCCTTGTAGACCCTGGATATTAGGCCTTTGTCAAATATGCAGTTGGCAAATATTTTTTCCCCATTCTGTGGGCTGTCTCTCCACTTTCTTGATGGGTTTTTTGCTTTGCAGAAACGTTTCAGTTTGGTGAGGTCCCATTTGTGTATCTTGCCTCTTAAGGCATGGGCTTTTGAGGTTTTGATCAGGAATTGGTTGCCTATTCTGACTTCCATAAGTGTATCTCCTGTGTTTTCTGATTCTTAATGTTTAAGGTTTGCTGTTTAGGTCTTTGATCCATTTGGAGTTGATTTTTGTGTATGGAAATAGCTAGGGGTCCTGTTTCAATCTTCTGCACGTGGTAGCCAGTTTTCCCAGCACCATTTACTGAATAGGTTCTCATCTCCCCGGTAGTTGCTGTTGGAGGCTTTGTCAAAGATGAGTTGGTGGAAAAATTGAGGTTTTTCTTCAAAAATCTCTATACTGTTCCATTGGTCTATATGTTTTCCTGCATTCTTTGGAAGAGTGTGGTCATTCTTTTTTTCTTTCTTCTGTGTTGATACCTTCTTATCTCTTGTAGAGCTTTTCTGAAGACAGCATAAACTCTTAGAAATTGAGTGTCTGGGAAGAATTTTAATTCTCCATCACTGATTAAACTTAGCTTAGCTGGGTAGGAAATTCTTGGTTGGAATTGTTTATCCTTGAGAACTTTGACGATTGGACTCCAGTCTCTTCTAGCCTGTAGTGTTTCTATAGATAAGTCTGTTGGTATTCTAATTGATCTTCTCTGCCATGTAGTCTAACTCTTTTCTGTCACCACCTTTAGAATTTTTTATTTTATACCTCTTTTGTGTAAGCAAAGTACTGTTTGTCTGGGAGTTGGTCTTCTCATTTGATGCCTTGGAGGGGTTCTCTGAATCTCTTGTGTTTGGATGGTCACATCTCTGATGAGATGAGTGAGGTTTTCTTGGATAACCTCATGGAATGTTTGTTCCAAGGTGATTTCTGTCTCCCTTTCTGCCTTAGGAATGCTGATATGGTGCAAGTTTGACCTCTTAATATAATCTCACATCTCTTGGAGGCTTTGTGCTGTCTTTTAATGCTTCTTTTCTATGTTTTTAACAGTTTGGGTTTGTTCCATATTTTGATCTTCAAGCTCTGAGAGTCTTTCTTCTGCTTGGTTAATTCTGCTTTCCATGCTTCTAAGTCTATTATTTATTTCATTTACTGTATTTTTTATTGCTGTTATCTCAGTTATCAACTTTTTCATCCTTTATTTTTGTTTCTCTTATTCCTCTCCATCAATAACTTGAAATCTGGATTTGAGGTTTGAGACCAGTCATTCTGGGGGACTCTTTATTATTTGAGTTCCTAAGTCTGTATTCTCAGGTGCTGTCTTTTCAAGGGCCCAGGGGACATCTGTGTTCTTCTGTTGATTCTTCTTCATTTGTAATGGATTCTCACCTTTTTCTCCTCTTTAATTATGTTGCTCAGGAATAGGGTGGATAGCTTCCACTTCTGTTTGCTCAGTCCCTTATTCTTCCTTAGGTAGAGCCTCTGGACTTGCTCAATTTTGAAGCCAGGCTGGGGGTGGGGGGTTGTGCCGTCTTTTTGCAGTTTTGAGATTTGATTGAGATGTAATGGAGGCAGCTATGGTTCAGAAGCTACCCACAGATCACAGTATCTGCTGACTGAGATGTGAGCCCCCTAGAACCTACTTCCAATTACCTTACAATATGTCCACATAGTAAGAACAAATATACTTGTCTGCTGCTAGCTCCCACTCTGATTACACATGTCTGTGTTTGGTCCAGCATGGGGGGGGAGGTGCTCGTCTCTCCAGTATCATGCATTTGAGTATCCTCTCTAGGCCAATGATGGTCAATCCCAGAGGGATGCAGAGATTGCCCTTCAATCTCAGGATGCAGGCTGCTCAGAATTGGGTGAGCTAAGGCAGGTCTCTGCCCAGTTTCTGGGACAGAGAAAATGGTGTCAGCCCTTTTTTTCTCCTCTAATGGGGATCACCTCCAGATTTCCTCTCTGTACTTTCTTCACAGTCCCTGCTGCAAGTACCTGGCCTGTTGCCACAGGAGGTGGTATGGGCCAGGTGCCAGGTACTGAGAGGTGGCTGATCTCTGTTGCCTTTTCCTGAGAGATGCTCCAAGCATGGCAGATGTTCCTGTATGCAGGAGGTGGTGAATTCAGAGCAGTGGCAAATTGCAGCCGACTCAACAGGGGAGCCCTGTGTGCTTGATCCCATGTCTCTCCTCAGTTGGACACTTGCTCACCCACTTGTACACACACTAATGCAGATTCATCCTTATGCACACTTACCTGTGCATAGATCACACACTCTGACTGGTTTTGTCATCATCTTGGCTCTTTCTACAAGTATCTTTTTAAAGTATTGATTTCTTTTCCTTTGGGTAGATCCCTAGTAGTGGGATTGCTGGGTCAAATGGTAATTCAATTCTCTGGATGAGAGAAAATATTTGCAAATTACACCTCAGAATCCACAAGAAACAACATGAAAAAAACTCAAATAATCCCATCAAAAAGGACATGAATAGGTATTTCTCAAAAATACAAAGTGGCCAAAAAACATGAAAAAAGTGCTCAACATCACTAATCATCAGAGAAATTTAAATTAAAACCACAATGAGATATCACCTCACACCAGTCAGAATGGTCATTATTAGAAAGTCAAAGAATAACAGATGACATGGTTGCAGAAAAAGGATAACACTCATCTACTGTTGGTGGATTGTAAACTGGTTCGACCTCTATGGAAAATAGTATAGAAATTTCTCAAAGAATTAAAAATTGTATGCATTTCTTATTTCTGTGTTTAGTCTTGTGAATTTGGAATAATACGTTTTAATTGTAATGGTTTTGTTTAATCAGTGTCTGCTATTGTCAGTCAGAGATACTGAAACAACAATTAAAATGAAATATATTATTTAAACTTACATAACTAGGTTAGGCTCAGTGGCTCATGCCTATAATCCTAGCACTTTGGGAGACCAAGATGGGAGGATCGCTTGAGGTCAGGAGTTAGAGACCAGCCTGGGCAACATAGTGAGACCTCTGTCTCTACAAACAAAAAATTAGCCAGGTGTGGTGGTGCAACTTGTAGTTCTGGTTCCTCGGGAGGCTGAGGTGGGAACATCTCTTGAGCCCAGGAGATCCAGGCTGCAATGAGTTATGATCACACCACTGCACTCCAACCTGGGAAACAGAGTGAGAACTTGTCCCTTAAAAAACAAAAATTCCAAAAAGTCACATAACTAAATAAATGTAAAAGAGATTTAAATAAACTTCCAAGTGATTTCATTTGTAAGTTTGTAGCATTTATACTTCTTCACTAAGACTTTTGGGACACCCTATACAGGGTATGCTAACGTTTGTTTAAGAAAAAGGTGAAAAATCCCTACGAACTTAATGGTTTAATGTAGGTAGCAAATCCCTTCGGACTTAATGGTTTAAAACAACAAAAGTTTATTCACTGTTGGTTCTGGAGGTCAGAAGTCTAAGGTGGGCTGTGCTCTTAGAGGCTCACAGGACAGAATCTATTTATTTGCTTTTGTGACTGGTCCCCTGCATTCCTTGTCTCATGACCCCTCCTCCATCTTCATTGCTAGCAGTGTAGTATCTTCCAGTCTTTCTATCATTTCTCTGGCTCCTACCCCCTGCCTCCCTTTTATAAGGACCCCTGTGATCACCTCGGGTGCTCTTGGGTAATCCAGAATAATCTCCCCATTTCAAGATCCTCAATTTAATTATATCTGCAAAATCCCTTTGACCATGTAAGTTAGCAAATTCACAGGACTCTAGGATTAGGACTCAGACATCTTTGGGGGCCATGAATCTGACTACCACATAAGTATATTTATTTTTGCTTGTATTTGTATAATAATACACCAGAAGGATACACTAAAAAGTGGTTACTTATGGGAGCAGAGGAGAATGGGGACAGGATAGAAGAATTCTACAAAATTACTTGTGATTACCATCTTATATGGATTTGATATGTGAACGTATGAATTATCTATTAAAATATAAAATTAATAATGATTATTTAAAAGGTAGAGCCTACTTAATTTCAGGTCTCCCAAACTAGGGATTCCTAGATTTTTATAAACTCAGATGTTATGGTGATAACATAATTTTCCTTTTCTTTTCTTTTTTTTTTTTTTGAGTTGGAGTCTCACTGTGTCACCCAGACTGGAGTACAGTGGCAAGCTCACGGCCACCGCAGCCTCGACCTGCTGGGCTCAACCAATCCTTCTGCCTCAGCCTTCTAAGTAGCTGGAACTACAGGCACGCGCTACCATGCCTGGCTAGTTTTTTTTATTTTTATTGTAGAGACGAAGTCTTGCCAAATTGCCCAGGCTATTCTTGAACCCACAGGCTCAGGTAATCCACTTGCCTTGGCCTCCTAAAGTGCTGGGATTACAGACTGAGCCACCAAATTGCCCAGGCTATTCTTGAACCCACAGGCTCAGGTAATCCACTTGCCTTGGCCTCCTAAAGTGCTTGGATTACAGACTGAGCCACCGAGCCTGGCCACATAATTTTTCTAAAATGGCTGAACTGATTGTATAGAATCAGAATCCTGTGAGTTTACTTCCATGCCATGAGTTGTGACTTTTATATAAAGCAAGTTCTGGAATCTGTCTTCAGTTCATTCTCACTAAGGAAATGGTGAGAATCAGTGTGACTAAGGGAGAGTTCCAGTTCAACCAGGGACACCTGAATGTGACTTAGGCTGCTGCATTCTCTGTGTGGGCATGCTTGTTTCCTGGCTTCAGGATGTTATGGTAAGTTGCGGCCCATTCCTGGTCTCTGCATGTGCGCGCACCTCTGACAGAGCAATTTGCATTTTAAGCCTTTTCTCTCACTATAAAATGAACTGTGGTGGGCCGGGTTTCAGGAACCGAAGGCCAGATCTTGGTAATTGTGGAGTCCACTCCACTAAGATGGGGGGAGGGGATGGGTGCTCATGTCCTCAAGTCTTTTTATCACTGGGGCTGCTGCTGGGTGTTTGCATATGAGCCAGCTCTGACTCACCAAACCAAGAAGAAAAAACTTCCACTGAGGACAATTTGCCAAGGAAATGTGCTCATGCCCACACAGTGGTGAGTCCAGCAGTTAGGAAGGAACCTGAAAGAAGGCCCATGGGGAGAAGAAACACAGCGCTGCTGTGCCCACAGATGTGTTGGGGAAAGGCTTTTCTGTTTTCATGGCCGTTCCCTTAACACATTCGTGCTTGGCAGGTGGCCTGCAACTTCTGAAATGTGTTCTGCCAGCGCCCCAAGGTCAGTCCTCCTTCCACCACGCAGAGTCTAGTTTGTATTTATCTTTGATTGCATCAGAGGGAAACTGCACTTTGAGGAGAAAAAGGGATTGCTGGGTGCTTAATGGGAGACGCCTGTCTCCTGCGGAACACAAGCGGGGCACATCCTATGCTGAGTAACAGAATCAACCCAGGCCAGGCTTTAAGTGTGTCAGCCAAAGGGGCCACTGCCTGCTGAATCACAGCCTGCTGGACATGACTCAGGGTTGACACCTTCCTTCCGCATCCACCAGTGAGCCCAGCCGCAGGAAGACTGTATCACTCATGACTTCCTTCCTCTGGAGGTTCAGGTGCTCTGGTAGGCAGGGATGGGGCTTCCCAGACGTGCCCAAATGCAACTTGTGGGAGCTGCCACCCAGCAGGGCCCTGGACTCCCAGGTCTCCTCTACCAATTGTGCCTTCAGGTCTTGCCAGTCTCTTTCCAACATACCCATTGGTCTCAAGGTCAAGGCAGGTAAGAGGGAGTGGATGGATCATAACAATAGACATGTGAGACAAAGTAAACATCAGAAGCTGCGTATGCTATTTCTGTTAGCCAGCATGATTTCCCAAAGCTCCTACTCTGTGACCATCAGCTCTCCGGAGGGATGTTTTGAAGGCAAACCAGGATAGTGCACACAGAGCCCACGTCACTTGCCTGAGTCACTGAATTCCTTAAAAGATAAATGGCCCCAGTCTTTGTCTTTTTTGACACATAAAAAAACATTGGGCAAGATTAGAGATGATGCCTCTATAATTTACAGCCAGACTTATTTTTATACCCAAACCTTGATGGGATGTGATCCTGATTCAATGTAACTACTGTCCAACTTTGATGTGGTTTTGCGAGAACCAATGCATAAACCGTGCATAAACCGTGGGCTGAGATCTGTGCTAGCAGTCAGACAGGACCTCTTTCAAGGACTGCTCCCAGGCTATAGTCCTCGGAAGACTTCTGAATGCAAGTAACCTTAATTCTTTAAAACAAAAACTTGATCTTTTTTCTTCAGTTGAAAGAAGTCACAATAGTGTTAGGTGATCCTTTTCTGGATGAACAAAACAACCCTATTAAACTATGATTCCTAGCCGGGCTCAGTGGCTCAGCCTGTAATCCCGCGCCTTTGGGAGGCTGAGGTGAATGGATTGCCTGAGCCCGCGGGTTCGAGACCCGCCTGGGTAGGCAAGACCTCATCTCTACAATAAATCAAAAAATCAGCCGGGCGTGGTAGCGCATGCCTGTAATTCCAGCTCCTTGGAAGGCTGAGACGGAAGGATCGCCGGAGCCCAGGTCGAGGCTGTGGTAGCCGGGAGTGCCACTGCACTCCAGTCTGGGCGACAGAGTGAGACTTCAACTCAAAAAAAAACCAACTATGATTCTTACCAACACAGCCCCTGTCCTCCTCCTAAGGAGAAGTGATCCTTTGCTTGGTTATGTGCCAGGCCTCTCTTGGAGGGGGTGGGAAAGGGGTAAATCTGATGACAAATGTGTGTAATAAGGGCAAAACTGGAATCGGGAGAGGAAAGTTAAGGGCACTGTGACTCACACCTGTAATCCCATCATTTTGAGAGGCTAAGGCTAGGAGGATTGCTTAAGTCTGGATTTGAGACCAAAAACTGGGCAACATAGCAAGGCCTTGTCTCTACAAAATATTAAAAAAATTAGCCAGGCATGGTGGTTCATTCCCATAGTCCCATCTACACAGGAAACTGAGGCAAGAGGATCACCTGAGCCCAGGAGGTTGAGGCTGCAGTGACCTGTGATCATGCCACTGCACTCTGGCTTGGGTGAAAGAGTGACCCTGACTCAAAAAAAAAAAAAAAAAGAAAAGAAAAAGGGCTTTGGGGAAAAGTGACACCAAAATGGACAGGTTTGGAGCAAATTTCCCTCTCTTGGGATATCCTTAGGAACTCTTCCATAAAGGCCCAGTGCCCTGCAATCTGATTGTGCTTATATGCACATCTGTAACACACAGACAAGTCCAGGGAGGCCATGAGCCCAGTGGGGTGGGTGTTGTCCCAAGCCCCCAGACCACAGTCTGACATACTACATACTGCATTGTGGGAGGTGGACAGTCCCAGATACCATGGCGAGGGGCAGTGGCCAAGAGGTAGCAAAGGAGGGACAACATGTAAGAGGTAGTGTGAGACAAAGTTGGTCACAGCCTCACAGAAGAGCAGCAGTACAGTGTCATTCTGGAGAGATGGTGGGGGAGCCTTCTCTTGCAACAGCCTGGTCGGGGTGGGAAGATGAGGGGGCAGCTGTTTGTCAGCTCCTTCTGTCTTCGGTTTCTTGCTGGTCCACGTTTTCTCCCGGGGGCACCATCTCCCCCAGGTTTCTGAACACGTTACCCACCCTTCCCCAATAGCCCCTGGGGCGGACAGAGCCTCTAAGGGTCTGTTTGGCTCACACCTACCTGCTGTGGCCACTGTGCCACTGTGGACATGACGGTACTCATATTTCTTTGCCAGGGGATGCTGAGGCAGGCGGCAGTGCTGGGCGGTGGTGTGACGACTATAGTTGTTTCTGGAACAAGTAGCTGAGGCCCAGGCATCTGGTGAGGACAAACCATACTAAATCTGGGTGGTGTACCAACTGGTGTGACGAAGTACTTTTATACTAATGGAAAAGTACTTTTATACCAGTTCCTCAATAATCCGTATTTCTATTTGTTGAGAAAATTTCCATAATATGTTGATTTTTGGAAATATGTTGCCTCCATCTGACAGAAAATCGTCATGAAAAATACACATATTACATCTACAATGTGAAAAGGGCCCCCTTGGATGTAATGTCCTAGTGCAGTATTCAACATGTATGACTGTCCATGGCCTTGAATTGGCCTTCTGGGCCCAGGGCAAGAAGGGGCTGGTACAGAAAGGCTCCCCCCAAAATCATTCACATTCTAATGGAATAATCAACTTGTTGAAGCAACACGAAGCTCCTCTGGTCTGCCTAGGATTCTGCAAGTGAAAATACATACATAAATATATACTGAATGAATGAATGAATGAATGAAATCGTCCAGTCACTATTCCCATTCCTCTGTATCACCCAGGAACAAGGCAACAGATTATTTCTTTATATTTCATTGACACATTTAGCTTGACAGTTCTGCAAGGTGGTAGGTAGGTCTTATTTTTCATGATTCTGCAGATGAGAAAACTAAGGGCTAGAAAGGTTAATTTAATTTCTTCAAGTGATTCAGCAAGTATGTGATCATAGCCCAGAACAGAAAGGGCAGGTCTTCTGACTCTAAATCCAAATTATACTAATGTATAATTATACTACATCAGCCTTTCTGTTGATAAAACAGTCACTGTTCAGTCACTTACCCTGGGTCATTCCTGTAATCTCTCTCTGTAGTGTCATCTCCCTACTTAAAGATCCTCTTAACAGTCCTAATGCCACCGCTGAATGAATTCCCTGGTTTTCCACTCATTCATTCATTCATTTGTTCACTTCACAACTATTTATTAAACTTCAACTACTGTGTGCCAGGCTCTCTTCTCTAAATAAGTAAGTAAAAAAACCAATGCGATTTTCATTGTTTTTATGACAGAAATAACATGGAAATCATTTAGGACATTCCTTTTAGCCAATGAGAGAAAGAATAGACTACAAATATCACAGTGAAAGAACTCATTGGTGTTCCCATTTTCATTAGTTTTCTAGGCTAAGGAATTGGGCAGAGACATGGATTTATTTCTTGAAAGTGTTATGGAGACAGAAACAAGAGACTGAGACAGGACAGGAAGCTTAATGGGGTCTGAAAAATAATGACACAGTGGATTCAGAAAGTACCTGATACACCAACTCCTGAATCCGGCCCTCCTCCTGGATCAATAAATAACTGGTCTTTTTGCCTCCCTGGCCACCTCAACCCCCTCCACTCCTGTCCTCTTTAATCTGTAATCCCCTTTAATCGTTCCTCTTCTTTCATCCTGGATGTCCTCTATAGCTTTCCGGATAAGTCTGGATAAAATCCAAACTCCTTGGAATGGCGTAGATCTGACCCCTTCCTACCTCTCCTGCCTGCCTCTCATTCTTCCACCATGGGCCTTCCTCATTCCCTCATTTCGGAACAATGTCATTTCCCCCAGATGCATCATTTCTTGCCTCTGTGTCTTCACACATGTGATGGTTTGGGCAACCCTTTCTAGAAGCACCAACGCCCACTCCCACCACAGCCTTTCCTCCGTGGCTTGTAGTTATATATCTGTCCCACTCTTGTCCACTCGCCTTGGCGTTCCACAACATAGTGGTTTTCAGTCTCAGCTCCAAGAGATGAGGGAGGGGCTTTCTCTCCTGCTATCCCACTACCAATCTCTCTTGCTTCGTTTCAACTGGCTCCACCTTCACCATTTGTATACTGAAATTCAGTGTCATACTTCATTTTTAAAAGAGTCCCCTACTTAGGAAATATATATTTAAACATCATTTTTCTAGCACCTAGCCGGTGCTCAGTCAACATCTGTTATATATTAGATTGGCTCAAGTCTTTGGGTGGTTTGTGAGGAGGACATATCTACCAGAGACTAGACAGGGTTGTTCAGTTTTCTTCAATGAGGACTATGTTGAGTCTACCGTTAGTGCTGAGGAATTTAACTTCTGGCCACTCTTCTGTTTTAAACTTGCTGTGAGTTTCCTTCTTCCTTTGATAAACATCCTTTGGCTCAAAGGTGAGGACAAAGATCAAGGCGGTAACTCTTCAGCACCAACAAAGTGTAGACATAAAACTACTATGATGAAGAATCTCACTGTGTTCCCAGGATTTTTGAAAGTACATTGTAAAAAAGCAAACAACTCCTCCCCTCCCCCAACAATGAGGCTGTTTTGGAATCAATCAGGTGGTGAGCTTCAGCTCTCGGATTGGGAGCACCTATTCACTTCTTAGATCTGTAATTATTCTTGGGTCCTGAAGAAAAAAAAAATACAAAGTTATCAAAATAAAATAGGCTCCCGGTGGATCCATGATAGCCAGGATGACTCAGTGATTTTCCATGCCAGAGACCTGTTTCATCAAGCCTGTGTTAAACACAGGAAGAAAGAGAGTAGTGACTTAGAACTCCTGGGACATTCAGCTACCATGTTTTATAGATGGAAAAAATTTATTCCCACCTCTTTCTTGTTCCCAAATGAATTTACAGTGGCTTACTGAGATCCAAGATTATAGAAAGGATGAATAAAATTGAAGTGGAAGAGAAAAGAGGCATGAGAATAAAGATGCAAAATAAAGCCTGTGGTTAAAACAAAAATGTGCACAAACAACCCGTAGCATTGACTCTTGGCTTTTCTTTTTCTACTGGAAGAGAAAAATCTGATAAATTGACAAGACGTAGATGCTCAGGGCAAAAGGAAGGAGCCCTCCTCTGTACATGTACAAACAGGAAATGGGGCAGCAGAGGAAAATCAATGGTGTCAACAGCAGCAAGACAGGAAGAGGCAGAGCATGAGTGAACATGGACGCCGGTGACCATGGAAATTTCCAGAAAGAGAACACCAACAGGCACAATTAGCCCTATCCTTCTTGGCCTATTGTGGTCATGGGATTACTTATTGGAGCTGAGAGATACCAAATGGTCTTGTCTGACCTCAGTACCACCTTATTGTGTTTTAGTCTATGGTTTTTAGACAATTTCACACATATCCTATTATTATGGACTTGGTTTTTCACATGAAATAGCTAACATGAGAAAATATTCTCAAACTTGTTCTTTCTTTTCCTTGGCTGGGCAGCCTTATTATAGGAATTTACATTGTTTTCAATGAGCTTTCTGAATTATTGAAGGGTGGGATATGTGGTGTGGGCTGTCAGAAAAGTTATTGTTTTGGGGTCAGAAGTACCTGACTTTAAAATTCAGCTATTCAACTTAATAGCCATTTATGAGTGACCTTAATTTATGCAGAAAATGGAGATGATGTAACCCATATATGCTAGTTTAGGATATGCTTATTAAATGGAAGTTATTACTGAAAATAGTTTGCAATGACCCCTTTGCTTTTTTTAAGAACCCAAGGTTGGGGATCATTAGCCTATACACAGTTGTGCCCCTCAATATCTGTCAGAGATTGTTCCAGACCCTCTCCCCCCAGGGGATACCAAAAATCCGTGGATGTTCAAGTCCCTGATATAAAATGGGGTAGTATTTGCATATAACCTATGCACATTTTCCTGTATTCTCTAAATCATCTGTAGATTGCTTATAATACCTAATTCTTGTAAATGCTTTGTGAATAGTTATACAGAATTGTTTAGGAAATAATGACAGTATAATTTAGTACAGACACACAATTTTCGATCTGCAGTTGGTTGAATCCAGGGATGAGCCCTCAGGCATAGAGGACTGAAATAAGCTGCCTCTAGTAGATGAAAAGAAAATAGCAAAGTGATCTAGATGCTTCTCAAACTTTTAAAATCAAGACCCAAAATATGAAATAATTTACATTACTACCCTGTACACACATACTCACCCACAACTGAAAAAAATCCCCTAAAACAGCAATTGGATAGTTTCATTTCTTCTCCATTGTATTTAATGAAAAATGACTGGTCAAGACCCACTAAATTGATTTTATGAGTTATACTAGTGGGTCGTGGTCTGCAACTTGAAAAACACTGCTTTAAGTCGGGCACTGTGGTATATGCCTGTAATCCTGGCTACTCAGGAGGCTGTTTCAGGAGGATCTCTCGATCACAGGAGTTTGAGGTTGCAATAAGCTACGATCACACCTGTGAATAGCCACTGGACTCCAGCCTAGGTAATATACAAGGGGAGGGACCAAAAAAAAACAGAATTATTTTTTGGAGGGCAGGCCCCTTGTAGTACAGGTTTCCCCCACGAGGTAAGTGTTCTAGGACTCCATCAGCATCAGTGTACCAGCTAGCGTTGTTGTGAGAGGCTGTGTTTGGCTACAGTGAATGTTTACTTTTTGGAGATTCTTTCGATGCATTTACCCATTTCAAGATGGGTGATCTAGGAGTGCACCTGTCCACACCAATTGAGTGATCAGCAGTTTTTGACCAAAAGTGGCATGACTCCCTTGCCTCACCCTCCCCATTTGCCCAATCTTGTCCTAAGCAACTTTTTAAAAAATTTCTCTGGATGAAAAAAGTCCTCCAAGGGAAATGTTTTGCTGATGTGAAAAAGGTGAAACCAAAAAAAAAAAAAAAAAAAAAACCAGCAGGAGCACTAAAAGACATCAAAATGGATGAGTTCAAAGACTGTTTAGTGCAGGGGAAAAAGTGACTCGACAGGTGTTTTGCATCCATTGGAGATTACTTTGAAAGTGACTGAAGTTTAAGTATGTAAGAATGAATACACAATTTTTAAATAAATAAATTCCAGGTTTTGGGGGGATTCCCCCCAGTAGCAAGATCCTGTCTCTAGATGGATAGATGATGATGATAGATAGATGGATAGATAGATAAAAACCAAACAAACTGTAATCCTAGCACTTTGGGAGGCCACGGTGAGGGGATTGACTGGGCTCAGGGGTTCAAGACCCGCCTGGGCAGGTTGGTGAGACCTCATCTCTACAATAAATCAAAAAATAAACTGGGCTTGGTAGCAAGCACCTGTAGTTCCAGCTACACGAAAGGCTGAGGTGGAAGGATTGCCTGAGCCCAGCAGGTTGAGGCTGCGGTGGCTAGAGCATGCCACTGCATTCTAGCCTGGGCAATGGAATGAGACTCCAACTCAAAAAAAAAAAGAAAACTGAACAAACAAACAATTACTGGTCTACATAGTGTTGTTCTATAAATATACATAGTACATTTGAATTTAGTTCCACCACAGACTTCAGACCAAGATATAACAGATTATTTTTTTTTTTTTTTGAAAGCGGGATTTATTGAGAGGACAGAAAAGCTCCCACAGCGGGAGGGGACCCAAAGGGGTTGCCCCAGATTATTTTATTTTTAAAAATCCAATAAATTAACCCCTAAGTTTTCACTCTCTAGAGATTATTGAAAACTTGATGTAGGTCATCATTGTTGTTCTCCTCTTCACCCTCTTGGGGGTCCTGCAAGGGTCATGAGTCTCATCCAGTCTGGACTTCCATGACAAACTGGCCCAGACAGGCTTACAGAGGCAGGATTTAGGTGTGCCATGCAGGCCATTCCCTGAGGTTCTGTGCCCATGTGGTGTCTGCAATGCCCTAGGTCTCTCTTTTCCTGGGACTTGCTCATCACTTCCTTCCAGAACAAGGAGAATCTTCTAAACAACAGTCACTTCAATTCTTTCATTGTCCAAGCAAGTGTGGGAGCTTCTACCTCATTTGGAACTGTGACTCACTGCCTCTTATCTCTGCTCTGCAGCCCTGGCAGCCCCAGGTCTCCCGGGATCAAATCCTCATGTGCTCTGAATGTTCAAAGATGAGGAGTAGACGGTTCATGGGCCCATTGTTCAGCCCAGACGTGCTATGTAATGTAGAGTCAGCACCCCTGGCTGCTCTCCATAAATAGAATGGAGAAAAAGAAATCACTGAATGAAATCACATTCAACCTCACTGCAGAGCACATGCGTTTTCCTCCGTGCATTTGTTAGAGTTAGCTATGTTTAGTTTGAATCCCATGTGCTTAAGGAAAAAACAAAAACAAAAAAACAGTGCTGTTTTCCAAGGCATGAACTCAAGGGGTAAGTAACTAAGGGTCATGTTTCATGTAGTCTGAACTTCCGTGACAAGCTGGCCCAGACAGGCTTGCTGAGGTGAGTGGCAGTGGTTTTTCCCTCCCATATTTCTCTTTTTAAGTGAGCTGAGAATTGAAAAACTTGTATTCAGTCCTTTTCTCTGCTCCCTAGCACTCTCTCTCTTGCCCACTACCTACAGCTGACTAACATTCTGAAGGCATGCTCAGCAGAGTATTGGCTGTTGGGAGCCAGCCTTGGAGGCCCACCTGATTGACAGGGTCCTGGTGGGCCGAAGACCCCGGGCCGCAGGGCGAGCCCGGGAAGCTGAGGCCCTTCTGTCTTCCACCTTTGCTGTTTGGTACCGCCGAAGAATTCTGTGCAGTCGTGGAAGAAGAAAATGGCATGTTTATGCAAAGTACTCACAGTAACCTGAGAATGTCATGGTTCATTTTTCCATTTCCCACTATGCCATTTGGCCTTTTCTAACATATGCAAGGGTTAAACTCTGAAGCACATCAAGAATGCTTTCTTTCACTTGGTTATAAGTTACTAGATATTGCTTAAGTATGGTATAAGTATACTCACTCCTTATTTGATTTAGGATTATGCAGTTTAGTGTTTAGACATAAGGTTTTTAGAAGCACAAGTTTATAGTAAGTTCACTATGAATTCATTATAAGTTCTAACACTTATCTAGGAGTTATGTAGGTGATTTATAACACTGTTTTCACTGACTTAGGATAAAGATTAATCGTTAAGGTTTTTACTTAATTCTATAGTTAAAACTCTAACGTTTATAGAGTGGGTTTTCACTGAACTCAATATACTAATCAGACAGTTTTATGATAAATTAGCTAAAGACAAAAAGCAACCTTGGGGGCCTGGGGAACATTACTAAAAGCTTCTTTTGAGTTCTCTTTAGAAATAAACACTACAGGATAAGAGAAAAGTAACGAAGACATCTGGACAAGAAAGGCGATTACAAAGCTCTGAAGGTCATAGAAGCCCCAGAAGGAGAACTACTGCTACATGAAGAACTTTGCACTTGGAAACTTTCTGGAGACAGTTCAAGGACTGTAATTTGGGACTTTGGACTAAAACTATCATTTTTGGCTTTATGAATACAACTTGTTGTCTGAATGTTTATAGGGATCTTGGTTTGTTTGTTGCTAAGACCACTAGATGGTGGTAACTTTTAGAGGATATGTACGTGAAGGAATTTTCTTTGTCTTGCCTCTTTACAAATGGTATAAAAGCCTTCCCTTAGCTAACATTAAATGTCATCTGTTCAGGAAGCAGGTGTCTGAGTATAATATTTTCGTCTTTCACCTATCCGTCTCTCCTTCAGGAAAGCCAACGACCCTTGTGGGGCTGGACCCCCACAATTGGCAGTACTGCCTGCCCCAGAATCCACAAAGGACTTTGGAAGGCATGGATCAATCTGCTTGAGATCAAATGTACTTGTGTGAGAACTGGAAGCTTACTAATTGGCCACCGGTTTGCGCTCAACCTAAGCTACAACGACCCCAAATCAAAATAGGCTTGGAGCCGGGCTCGGTGGCTTAGCCTGTAATCCCACGCTTTGGGAGGCTGATGTGAGTGGATTGCGTGAGCTCGTGGGTTCGAGACCTGCCTGGGCAACTTGGCAAGACCTCATCTCTACAATAAATCAAAAATTAGCTGGGCGTGGTAACACGCACCTGTAGTTCCAGCTACTTGGAAGGCTGAGGCGGAAGGATCGCCAGAGCCCAGCACATCGAGGCTGCAGTGGCCGGGAGCAGCCACTGCACTCCAGTCTGGGTGACAAAGTGAGACTTCAAATCAAAAAAAAAGATAGGCTTGGATAGTGAGGATGGTGACAACTCAGAGGGTTTAGACTTTTTATGTCTTCTGTACTTTAGGCAGGCAAGTTTATAAAGTTGACATTTTCTGTCTTAATTCTCCTCTTTTTCTTATATGAATAATATGACTTCAATCATTTATGCCTCTATCTAAATTATATACCTGACATATACACAATGGAATATGATGCAGCAATAAAGAAGGACAAACGTATGAATTTTGCAGCAACTTGGATGGATTTAGAGTCTATCATAGTCAGTGATCTATCACAGAAACAAAGAACAGCGTATCATATGTTCTCACTTATAAGCCGACCTTGAACAATTATCATAATACTATAAAAAGGGATTGGCAGTAGTGGGAAACTGCCAGGAGAGAGGGGGTAGGATTGGCAGTTGAGGGAAACTGCCAGGGAAGGGAGGGGCACACTTCATCAACAAGGGTACCTGCATAATCAACATTTGTGTACCTAACCCTGAACTGTACTCCACATATTTAAAAATAAAAATAAAATAAATTATATGCCTGGAAAATTCTATTAAAGTTAAGTTTCTTTATGTTCTTATAATGATAACAGATGTATAGCTCTATTAATGTAATTATAATAAGATTGTATCAAATCTATAAATCAGCTGGGGGATACATTCCACCTTAGTTTAATAATCAAATTTCTTAAAATCAATAATAATAGGACGGGCTCGGTGGCTCAGCCTGTAATCCCAGTACTTTGGGAGGCTGAGGCGAGTGTATTGCCTGAACCCGTGGGTTCGAGACCCACCCAGGCAACTTGGTGGAGCCCTCGTCTCTACTATACCTCAAAAGTTAGCCAGGTGTGGTAGTGTACACCTGTAGTTCCGGTTACTTGGAAGGCTGAGGCAGAAGGATCACCAGAGTCCAGCAGGTCGGAGGCTGTGGTGGCCAGGAATGTGCCACTGCACTTCAGTCTGGGTGATAGAGTCAGACTCCAACTCCAAAAAAAAAAAAAAATCAATAATAATAATAAATCTTGTAAGCAGACAGAGGTAATAAGGACATTATCTACTGAGCAACAAAGATAAGAATGACAGCCTACTAAGTTCTTATTAATAAAAATTGAAAGCCAGAAAGAGTTGGAGAAACACTTAGCGGGGTTTTGTAAATGGAATCCGAGGCTCTGCATTTTAATAGATAAATGTAATCCATTTATATTTATGTTGCTTGCTGATATGTTGGGTTTTTAAAATATCATCTTATTCTGTGTTTCCCATTTACCTTGTGTGGTTCCCCCACCCCCTTTCTGACTTCAATTGACGTAATTGGGTTTTTCATTATTTTCCTTTGTCTATCTTCACCATGAATTTAACAAATTAACTTAACAAATTATCTATTTGTCATTTTCAATTTTTAGCGCAAATACTTACTTAGATTTTAAAGTCCATTAATATTTCTGTCCTTCACCTTAATATGAAGACCTTGGGACTCTTCAAAATCAATCTTCTAACTCCTGTGTTACCATTTTCTGGTTCTTTAATTCCATCTTATTTTTACCCTGAGTCCTACCTCATTACTCAGTATTACTGTTTATGATAAATGCTCACTTAGCTTTACCAATGTATTTACCATATGCTTCTTGCATACCACTCAAATTCATTCTTCCTAGAGTACATTTTTAACCAATTGTTTTAGGGAAGTCTCAATAGTAAACTTGATTGTCTGGAAGCATCTTTATTTTGGTCTTACTCTTGAATGATAGAGTAATTGGGTCTAGAATTCTGGAGACAGTTTTTTTTCTTGGAACTTTGAGATATCACTTCATTATCATTTGACTTCTATTGTTGAGAACTCTTTTCCAGGATAATTGCCATTCTTTGACAAATGATCTGGTAACTTTTAAGTTTTTTTCTTTGTTTTTGAGGTTTTGCTATTTCATTACAGTCTGTTTAGATGTTATTTTGTTTTTGTTTCTCCTGCTTAGGTCCTGATGTATTCCTTTAATCTGAAAATAGTTTCCTCCTTCCCTTTAGGAAAAACTTCAGCCTTTAACTTTTCAAATACTGCCTTCCCCCTTCCATTTTTTTCTGCTGTTTCCTTTTGCAATTGTTAATATACATATTTTGAGAATCCCCATTCTATGCTATTTTTATTCTTATGTTCAGAAATCTTTTAAGGTTTATGTTTAAATTCATTAATTTTCTGTTCAGCTGGGTCTAATATGCTGTTTTTCCATCTACCGTGTCTTTAATTTTAATAACTGTATTCTTTATTTCCAAAATATATGGTTCCCTTTCAAAAACATGTATTATTTTCTCATATTACTCTGTACTTGAATTATGGTTTTTATACCTTCTTTCATGTCTTTATATATATATTTTTTTGTGATCTGATCTTTTGTATTTCTGATTGTGTTTATTTGAGCTTTTTCTTGGTCGTTCTGGCTAGGGTGACAAGATACTTGTTCTTAAACAGCAAAGACCAGGGGAGAGCACGAATGCAGTCCCCCACTACCACAAATTATGCAGTCGAGTTTCCCACTTCTGGGGAAATCGCAGGGGTCAGCACATCTGGAGTGCAATTAATAAGCCTCACCCTGAGAAAACCGCCTTCGTGATCATGCTATCTCCCCTGCCAGGTAAGTAGGTCTTTAAATATTTCAAACAAAGATATTTTATGATACATTCCATCTTATTTCATTACCTTTAGTTTTGGGGAGTGTAAATTATGTTTGTTGTTCCTGTGACTCTCCTTTTGAGAGGTTTAGAAATTTTTCTTGTGAATTTGTCTTCAATAAGGGTACCCAGGCTACCGTGTATTTAGGGTGTCTTAGTTTGCGGGGGCTGTCATAGCAAAATACCATGGTATGGATGACTTAAACAACAGACATTTATTTTTCTCACAGCCCTGGAAGTTGGAAAGTCCAGGATCAAGGTGACGGTAGGATTGTTTTCTTCCTGAGGCTTCTCTTCTTGGCTGCCCTCCCCTGTGTCCTCACTTGGCCTTTCTTCTGTGTGCATGCATCTCTGGTGTGTCTTCCTTTTCTTATAAAAACGTCAGTCATTTTGACCTCATTTAACCTGAATTACTTCCATAAAGGCCCTATCTCTAAGTACCCAGTCATACTGGGGGTCAGGACTTCAACATATGAATTTCTAGGGGATTCATATCAGTCCACAACAAGGGGTAAAGTAATGTCTCTATCAAACAGTTTTGCATGTGGCTCTGCTATATTTCTAGTGGTTTGGGTTTTACCCTTTCCAGAAGAATTTTTATATTAATTTCTGAGCATGGGGGTTTTCTCATCATACTCAAATGATGAATTCAGACCTCGCACCTCCATTTTGATTTATTGTAGGTTGTTCTTTTTTCCAGGGACCAACGTAGACAGCAATCTTCTTGTTTCTTCCCCAGACAAGTAGGAAGCATTTTCAACTTGTATGCTCATGAAAAGGATGGAATTTGAGACTCCTGACATTATGTAAGAGCCTCTTTTCCCATAGCCCTGAAACTAAATCTCTTGTCTCAGTGTGTGTGTTAAAACTCCAATTCCCAGCCACTAAGACCTTTATCTGAAAATGATTCTCCCTGAACCATGCTGCTGCAGTGCTTAATTGCCGCTTTAACTTTGCTTTCCTTCTTATTTGGGGCTCCTTTCCTATAACTTGTAAGCTGGGCTATGCATTTAAATCTACTTTTAGAAGGTTATATTTTATCTCAAATGTTTATGTGTTTAGAGAAAGAGGGTTGGAGGAGGGCAATACACCTCTTCCATGTCCATGCTGTCCACTGTATTGACCAAAGATCATTCTGGAAAGCCTGCCTGTCTTTACAAATCCCTTGCAGTGGCCAGTAGCAGTTCTTCAGTGTCAAAGCTCATGTTCTCTATTGGACATTTCACTAATTTCCTGCTTCCTGAGACAACTTGAGATCTTAGTTAGCTTATATGGTAGAGATTATTGATGGAGGAATAAATTCATAGTTATAAATTTACATTATATCCCTTTTTTCTCCTTGGGAAGATTTATCAGGTTCTTTCTTCCATCTGCCTTCCTTGGGGAAATGTTTTTTTGTTTTTGTTTTTTTGTTTTTGCATCAATTATCTTGGAATGATAAACCCAACAATATAATTGCCACCAGGGGAAAAGATTTTATTCCCTTTATGGCTATTAAAAACAAACAAAAGAATGAAAAAGATACCAAAGCCTAGGTATCCCATATGAAATGTTTTATGGGTCAAAAGGTTAAAATCTTTAGGTTAAACATAGTTATAGAGGGCATGATAACAATCACTGCTAACAAAACTCTTCAGAGTCATGGCTTTTCTTTTCTGGTAGATTCTCAGTGAGGTCTCCAGGGAGCTCTGTACTGACAGCACCAATAAGCTGATCATGATGGAAAGGCAGACCCCAATGGAATTCACATAATAGATATTTCACAATAGAGGAAAAGATAACAATAATTGCAAAAATGGGAAAAATTCAAAGAGCTAATGGATTTCTCAGCTCTATTTTCAACAATACAGGTAGAATTCTGTTTTAAGAAACTTGATTCTATTCAATTTAAAGTTCTCCTGCTGGTTTCAACCTTTGGGTTCTCCTATAGTTCTGCCTAATCAATTCCTACTGAAGAAAAAAATAAAAGATGACTTTCCCCCACCTGCAAATAACTTAACCTGGAAAAGTTTCATTTGGAGCTCAGAAATGTTCCACTGCTTAATTACTTGCCATAATACACATCCTTTCCTTTTACATGGAAAGCTATTGAAAAATAACAGCCTTAAAGGCATTGTAATTGTAGCTAAAAGTGACAAAAATGGTGCAGGTGAGCTTAAATATGACCATGAACTGTGCTTTTATTATGTTCTGTGCACTTTAGTTTAATTACTTGGTCAGCTCTTTGCACAAAAGAATTAGAGAGTGTGACTGTTCTCTATTGTGCTGAGTCTCTAAATCGACCCATTCTTTGACCATCCTGTCACAGAACAATGATAAGGATAATGATGAGTCTCAATGGCAAAAGTCCTAGCTCTGTCTCAGGTCTCCTGTGTCACCTTTTCTTACCCTCTCCAAGTTTGTTTGCTTGTCTTTAAAGAGTCTGACAAAAAATATGAGGCCATTACATTCCAATCCAAAGAGTTAGTGTTGGGGGGGAAAACCCTAAACAGGATATAAATAGGCAGGAAAAGCCAGCTCGGTGGCTCAGCCTGCAATCCCAGCACTTTGGGAGGCCACGGCAAGTGGATTGACTGAGCCCCAGGGTTCGAGACTTGCCCAGGCAACTTGGAAAGAGCTTGTCTCTACAATACAAAAAAAATTAGCCGGGCATGATAATGTGTGCCTGTAGTTCCAGCTACTTGGAAGGCTGAGGTGGAAGGATTGCTGAGCTTAGTGGGTCGACGCTGGGGTGGCTGTGAGCATGCTGCTGCACTCCAGCCTGGACAATGGAGTGAAGCTACAACTCAAAAAAAAGCGAGATTCACTAGAGTCTGAAAGCACTCAGTATCAACAGATGTGGAGAAGCCATCGCAGTGGATTTGTGGCTGTGAGGTTTAGAGGACTGGGCACTAATCTGGGATTCTAGAAACTGGGGCTGTAATTAAAAGATAATACACAATTCACTCTATACTAGTTAAAATGCTTTTGAGCAGCACAGATATACAGGCAACTGCAAAATGAGGGCATCCCGCCATCTGTTACCATCCCTGTTCACCTCAACACAACCTTCATGTCAGCTCCTTGAAGCTATGCAATCCTGCATCCTGCCAGAAGGAGTGAGGCTAGGGCAAGAAGAGAGAAAAGAAGAGATGGTTTCTAGAGCAGTCTGGATACAACTGAACATATGCAATAAATGTTTTTGGTAATTTCTGTGTGAGACACGTTAATACTACCCCTCACTTGCCTTAAGAGGAGGGCAAGTAGCCGGAACTTCAGGCACTCTCTACCACGCCCAGTTAATTTTTGATTTATTGTAGAGATGAGGTATCGCCAATTTGCCCAGGCTGGTCTCAAACCCACGAGCTCAGGCAATGCACTTGCCTTGGCCTCCCAAAGTGCGGCGATTATAGGCTGAGTCACTGAGCCCAGTCAATACTATGTTTTTAAATAAGATTCAACTTTTTGTATCCTTTATTCTAACAATTCATTTATTAAAAAAACCAATTTCTCTTATAAAAAAGCATAATGCACTATTTTCAAGGATAATGCAATTATATGTAGGGGCATATATGCATTAGATCAGTAACTAATTAAGCAATTAAGTTCCAAGATGTCACCGGTGTGTATTCCAGAAACAAATGCAGAGTTAGAGTTTGGTGGACAGGGTATTTATTAGATGAACACCTATGGAAAGCAGATTAAGAAAGCAGGTTTTCTCTGGAAAAGGCTGAACTACCAGCAATGTTAACCCTATGGAGCGCTCTGGCATGTAAATGGCCTGCTGGAGTGGTCCTATGGAAGGCTGAAATGGCTGGACCCAGTTAATTCCCCTGACATAATTGGTCAGTGGCTATGGGTCACACTAGGAAGAGAATACACTTGGGCAAGGCAGCTCTTTGCAACTGAGGCAAGAGACAGCTGAAGACCCTCTATGGACAGCTGGCACAAGTTCTTTCTTGAAAGGGCTGTAGGCAGTGCATCTCCATGTCCCCCACAAGAGGATATCTATATACTTATAAGCAAAGTGAGAGGGATACTTGCAACATAATAGCAGACAACGAGATATTTAAAAGCCAAAGAGCCCTTAGGAATCACTGAACAAAGAAAATTAACGCTACAACTACACACACACACACATATACACACAAAGCACCTGATCAAGAAATTCACAGAATGTATACGAGATGTGTGAAAAATATTTAACCTCATTGAACTTGTATAAGTCAAAGTAATAAAACAGTAAGATTCCATTTTCTATTATCATATCAAAAAGAGTAGACAAAAACTATAGAACTTAGCAAGAGGGAGGATTCAGAAAACAAGCACTCTTTTTTTTTTTTTTTGAGTTGGAGTCTCACTCTGTTGCCCAGACTGGAATGCAATGGCACACTCACGGCCACCACAGCCTCGACCTGTTGGGCACAGGTGATCCTTCTACCTCAGCCTTCCAAGTAGATAGAACTACAGGCACGTGCCACCAAGCCTGGCTAATTTTTTGATTTATTGTAGAGATGAGGTCTTGCCAAGTTGCCCAGGCTGGTCTCGAACCCTTGGGCTCAGGCAATCCTCACCTCGGCTTTCCAAAGTGCTGGGATTATAGGCGTGAGTCACCACACCTGGCCAAAATGAGCATTCTTATGCAACTACC
This sequence comes from Cephalopachus bancanus, assembly GCA_027257055.1. NCBI lineage: Eukaryota > Metazoa > Chordata > Mammalia > Primates > Tarsiidae > Cephalopachus > Cephalopachus bancanus. Next base: position 493,353 of record JAPVLO010000179.1, read on the forward strand.
AGTGAGGGTATAAATTGGCATGACATTTCAGGAAGGCGATTCTGCATTCTACATAAAAAGCCATAAAATATATGTGCCTGATAAGCTAGTTGGCTAGTTATATTAGTTATCTATCACTGCGCAACAAATTACCCCGAAACTTAGTCACTTAAAACAATAAGCAATAAGCACATATTAGTTCATGGTTTCTATGGAATTTTTTTTCTTTTTTTTGAGTTGGAGTCTCACTCTGTCGCCCAGACTGGAGTGCAGTGGCCGCTCCCGGCCACCGCAGCCTTGACCTGCTGGGCTCCGGCGATCCTTCCTCCTCAGGCTTCTGAGTAGCTGGAATTACAGGCACGCACTACCACCCCCGGCTAATTTTTTGATTTATTGTAGAAATGAGGTCTTGCCTGCCCAGGCGGGTCTCGAACCCGCGGGCTCAGGTAATCCACTCACCTCAGCCTCCCAAAGGCGCGGGATTACAGGCTGAGCCACCGAGCCCGGCTTCTATGGAATTTGAGAATAGCTTGGTTGAGTTATTCTAGTTCAGGGTCTGTCTGGAGGTTGTAGTTAAACTGTCACCTGGAGCTGCAGTCATCTGAAGACTTAACAGGGGCTGGGAGATCCACTTCCAAGATGGTACATTCTGGTGGCTATTGGTAAGGGGCCTCAGTTCCTCAATGGCTATTGGCAGAAAGACTCAGTTTGGGACCTCTCCATAGTGCTGCTTGAGTGTCATTCAGGCATGGCAACTAACTTCTTCCAGACAAATAATCCAATAGCAAGATGGAAGTCACAATGTCTTCTGTGATCTACTTTCAAAAGTCATGCTCTGTCATTCATGCATACGTTCTAGTCATTAGAAATGAGTTGCCTAGTTCAATCCACACCCAAGAGGAAAGAAATTAGCACTACAGAAGAGAAGTGTATGAAAGAATTTGTGAACAATTATGAAAACTACCAGTTTGCCCACTGACCACAAATTATTTACATTCTCCCCACATGCAAAATACACCCCGCCCCCAAGCCATCACCTCCCAGAATTCTTATCTCTAAACAGCATCCAGTCAAAATCCAGGATGTTGGTATGTAAATCCATTCCAAGTCCAGATGAGACTCCTCAGACATGGTCAAGGAGATACAGCTTCTCCAGCACAGTTTCTCTTGGTCTGAAGACATGAAGTACATGAAGTACAGAGCCAAGTTCTACTTCTGGTCATTTATGCTGTCAAAATATAATTTTCAAAAAGTTAAAAAAAATGACTCTCATGTAGATATGAAGTCAGCATGTGTCAAATACTTATTCACTGATGAGAGATTCAGTAAGATAGTAAAACTGGTCTGAAAAGGCATTTTGAGGAACTGGTATTTATGGAAGTTTGGAAAAAATGTTTGGAGAAGATTATTAGGTTAGGCACAAAACTGCATCATATCGTGCAGGGTAAGAGGACTGACTTTTGTGATAATTTTTTCTACTGGATAGAAATATATAAGGTAACACAGAATTCACAGTGTCTGGGTTATATTTAAATAGTAAATACCAAAGGCAAACACCAAGACATTCTCTTAGAGAATTAAATAATCTTTGGCAGACTTTTAAAACAATGCTCCAGCATGTTGTTGACAGGACAAACATACTTCCTATTAATGTCCTTAGAATAAAACAATTTTAGGGAAATTATTATGTTGACACACTTGGATTAAGTGTGTTAGAATGTTCATCATGACTGTTTTGCAAAGCACAGTTTGGAGATTGACACCTGTACCAAAAAACACATTTTTTTCTAGTTTGCTGACTTGAGCCCTTACCATATTCACTTTCTAGAATCCTTCCATCCAGCCATCTAGTCTCACTAAACTATTTTCTTTCTTTTTGCTTCTATCACTTCTACAGAATGGAAGTGGATATGGGCAAAGCGGTGAGTACTTTTGTGCTGGTAGATTTTCTTTCAACTCTGAGAACAAACGAATGCTTTGAATGTTATCCCATTCACATCTGAGAGAGGTGCTCTCACCATTTTTCAGAGAAAGAAAGGCTAAGATTCATTCGTTCTATAATTAGTTGTTGACTCCAGCTTGACGCTGGTCACTTTCTAGGTTCTGGGGACACAACGATGAGTAAGAAGGTCTCCGTGCAATAACAGGAAGACTGATTATAGCAGTAGTCACAGTGCCTCACATCCTTGCTACCAAAGTGTTATCCCCAGAGCAGCAGCCTGGTGTCACTTGGGAGCTTGGTAGAAATGCAGAATTTGTGGCCCTGTCCCAAATCTACTGAGTCAGAATCTTTTGTTTTTAACAAGATCACAGGTGATTTGTACACACATTCAAATGTGAAAATCTCTGCTTTAGTCTGCTCTGAATCTACTTGTATTTTCTACTTATCACCTTTCATTGAAAGGCTAGAGATGAATCTTCTTATTTTTGAATAATCAAAGAACCCGCACCACCCATCCATAATTTTAAAGCTTATATCTGGATGTGGTAATACTAGAATGTCTTATCAGTATATGAAGATAAGAACTTTCCCTTTCCTTTCCAAGCTGATTTGTTGGGTACATAGAATAAAGAGAGAGACTGGGAAGATAGCAATAATAAAAAAAATATAGTAGCCATTATCTTTTTAAGCCTAATTTCCTACAAAGTCTTTTAACAAGAGTTGGTTAATTATTTTTTAAATTTTTATTTATTTATTTTTAATCACATTTTTAAAAAGAAGGTTTAGGTTCCAAACAAAATTAAGAGGATGGTACAGAGATTTCCCACCTACTCCTACCCCACACATGCACAGCCACCCCCATTATCAATATCCCTTATCGGAGTGATACATTGTTACTCTACACTGACATATCATTCTCTCCCAAAGTTGATCGTTTACATTAGGATTCACTCCTGGTGTTGCACGTTCTTTAGATTTGGACACATGTGTAATGACATGTATCAACCATTATAATCTTATACAGAGTATTTTCACTGTCCTAAAAATCCTTTGTCCCCACCTGTTTATCCTTTCCTTCCTGCTGGCAACCACTGATCCTGTTACAGTCTCCATAGTTCTGCATTTTCCAGAATGTCATATAGTTGAAATCACATGGTATGTAGCTTTCCATCACTTAGTAATAAGAACTGAAGTTTCCTCCATGTCTTTGAATGACCTGATAGCTCATTTCTGTTGGGTGCCGAATAATATTCCAAAGACTGGATGTACCACAGTTTATTCATTCATCTAAGGACATCCTGGTTGCTTCCAGGCTTTGGCAATTGCAGATAAAACTGCTTTAAATATCTGCATGCAGATTTTTGTGTGGATATGTTGTCAACTGCTTTGGGTAAATACTAAGGAGCACAATTGCTGGATTGTATGGTAAAAGTATATTTATTTTTACAAGAAAGCCAAACTATCCTCCATTTTGCATTCCAACCAGCAATGAACGAGAGGTTCTCTTGTTCCATATGCTCACCAGCATTTGATGTAGTCACTGTTTTGAATTTGGGTCATTCTAATAAATGTATAATGGGTTAATTCTTTTAAATAAATTTTTAATAAAGCTCTTTGCTCACATATTTGAAAGAGGTGCTCATTTTGAGTCTTTGAGTAATGAAGAACTGAAAAAATTTAACTGCTTTAATAGTTGAATTAATAGTTGAGCTGATTTCTTTTTTATTTTTTGATTTGGAGTCTCACTCTGTCACCCAGGCTGGAATGCAGTGGCACACTCACAGCCACCCCAGCATCGACTTGTTGGGCTCCAACGATCCTTCTGCCTCAGCCTTCCAGGTAGCTGGAACTACAGGCACACGCTATCATGCCCAGCTAACTTTTGATTTATTATAGAGATGAGGTCTTGCCAAGTTGCTGGGTCTGGTCTTGAACCTGTGGGCTCAGGCAATCCACTTGTTTTGGCCTTCCAAAGTGCTGGGATTACAGGCTGAGCCACTAAGCCCAGCTTACAGTAACTGATTTCTAGTACAACTAGCAGGTCTACCCTGGTCAAAATTAGAAAAAGATTCATTTTCCTATGTGATTCAACAACTGATTTTTTATTATTTTTAGCAAACAATGTTTTCAAACAAATAAAAATTCGTATTGATACAACAATACGAATTCTTAATTTGACATCAATAAGAAAAGTATTTGTGTGCTGAGATTGCTATTTTAAGTTAAAGTACTAAAATGATTTTAAATTTGCTTGCTAAATTATCAATTAATAGAGAGAAATTTCTTTTGGTACAGATTAGCTAAAAGTAGTTTTAAATCTAATTTGAATCTTCATATTTTGTTTTATAAAGATCTGAAATTGGGCAGACTTCTTTGGAGGTACGTGTACCTATCTGACATACTTTAAAAAGTAGCATAGGAAGTCATAGTTCTACTGTGGATGGTTTTTCTGAAGCAGAACGAGGTGGGAAGAGATATAGACTTTTTAGAGGAGACATCACTAACCCAGGTCTTGAAGGATGGATAGGATCCTTGGTTTTCTTTCTATTCCAGCACAGAGAATAGGGAATAAAATCCAGGATTTGGGATTTTTGGTCCCCTTACCAACCTTTATATTGAACATGAAAAGGTTGTTTGTAGGGTTTTAAAAGCATCTTTTGTATGTCTCTAAAAAAACCAAGATGGTTCTTTTCCATATCTTTTCCTAAATAGGACAGATCTGCAAAGATGGAAAGAAGAGGAAATACTAAAAATAACTTTCCCCAATTAGTGAAAGCCGAACACATATGGTGAGATGGAAATAGTTTTAGATGGCCCAACGTAACACTGTGATGCAAAACGAACTCCCAAGCACAGGGAATAATTAGAAACAGCCACAAAAATGTACTCAAGATGTTATGGGAACAACTGCTGAATACAATATTCAAGGCATGTAGAAGACCCTGAAGAGGTGGTGATTGTGGTCTTGCAACTTTTTGGAACCTGAAGAGACTGAGGAACCGGCTCTGAAAAGGATCTTATCTGTTGTTTTCCATGAAGGTATGGGTGCTGGGTTTCTACTTGGGAGCTCGGAAATTCTGAGTCTCTTACTAGAAATTCTAAGGAGAAGAGTGAGATCAGAACTCACCTTTCATGAAACCCAAAGGCCAGCTGCTCCTTTTCTCCTGGCAGGGATTTTGTTTTTTTTCTCCGGCATGTGGGGAAGAGCCACTTGTGGGCTGTAGCCTGGTGCGAAGGCATGGAGACTGCCGAGATCAGGCTGTGAGCCTCAACACTCTGGGCTCTGGCCCAATTGACCAGCTGGTCACTCTGCCCTAGACATTCGGGCTGCCGCTCAGCCAACTGGACAAGCACTCAGTGCCAGGGCCGTCCTCCTGGCAGGGAGAGTCAACAATGACCATGACAAGATCCTGATCTGACCTGAAGGGCAGCTCCTCAGTGCCTTGCCAGTTTCCTTTTTATCATCAGCTGGCTTTCATGTCCTTTTATGCTCTTAAATACTCGATTTTCTCTCCCCTCTTTCCTATACCCAGCGTAGACATTCAGCCAGTATGTGCCCTATGAGAGCAGTGGTGGGTAAAATACTGAGACTCTGTATTGGAGCAATTGGTGCATTGCCCGGAGCTCCCACAGGCCCACTGCTGCCGGGTACTTCTCCAGGGCCTATCTGGCTGACCTCTGTACGTCCCCCACGGTTGTTTAATACTGTGCACGTGCCTTCTGTCTACACGTGTTATTCTTTCCTTTCCTTTCATCTGCAGATCCTTCATTTCCTACCTGTTCATCCCAGACTCTGCTCTGTGTCTCCTCAAACAACCTCCAGGCCAGGACTCCCTTCTCTCAGAGCCCCGAGACTTACTCTTCACCATGCCAGCACTGAAGCTGGTGGTCTTGCTTACCATCAAATGTCCTGGCAGCATCCTGTGGTCAGCGTCCAGTGGCAGTGTCCTGTGGTTCAGACGGTGCTCACCTCCCTGCTGGAATCTGATGCAAGAGAGTGCAGGTGGCCTAAAGGAAGGACGTGGGACAGTCTATCACTTACAACACAGCCAGACTCCCAAGACCTCTCAAGAACCAGTAAACCAGTGGCATTGTTTTCCTTGATGCCTCCACTCAGCCTGCTCAAGTATGGAGAAGATTAACTTCTTTGCTCCCTGCTTGCTAATCAGTTTATCAAAAAACGTTAACCAAGGCTCACTGTTCCCAGATGGTCCTGCTTGTAGATTGACTGCATCTCTCTCCTCTCCTCTATCCCCTTCTCAATTATAAATCCCACGTTTCCCTTCACCCTTGGCATTGTTCAATTAACTATTGTCCCTCTTATGAGAGCATATTGGTATGCAAATAACTAAAGTTCTCTAGGTTACTCTCTGACTCCATGTATCCTTAGTGTTCCCATGGGGAACACTAACTCAGAACCAACAATTTGAAAATAAACAACAGGCCAGGCTTGGTGGCTCAGCCTGTAATCCCAGCACTTTGGGAGGCCGAGGTGAGAGGATTGCCTGAGCCTGCCAGTTTGAGAACAGCCGGGGCAACTTGGCAAGACCTCATCTCTGTAATAAATCAAAAATTAATGGGGCATGGTAGCACACACCTGTAGTTCCAGCTACTTGGAAGGCTGAGACGGAAGGATCGCCGGAGCCCAGCAGGTGGAGGCTGCGGTGGCTAGGAGCATGCCACTGCACTCCAGCCTGGGTGTCAGAGTGAGACTCCAACTCAAAAAATTAATTAATTAATCAATTAAACAACAAATCAAAGGAGCTGCAATTTTATAACTTGAATGAACGAATGAACACACCTTTGAGTAACCACAAGTAAGATCTGTGTGTACAAAGATGACACAGCAAAAGGTGGTGTCCCTCATGGGGTTGGAGTTTCTGGTTAAGAGAAAGAGACAATATAATCTGGAGGAGGGAATAGAATATGGCATTAGGAGAAGAAGCAAAATGCTCACAGAGGATGGTGAGAACATGTCGACTGGGGAAACTGGGGGACATTGGATGAGAGGAGAGTCGTAGGCCTGGGGAAGAAGCCCACTGGGTTTGAACCCCAGCTCTGCCTAGGACTAGCTGTGTGACTTCGTCATGCCTCAGTGCCCTTAACGATGCAATGGAAATAATTATACTTCCCTCTTAGGAGTGTCGTCAGAATTAAACGAGATGATGTTTACAAAGGCCCCAGAATGTGGTAAATGTGAAATAAATGGAAGCTATTGTCCCGCTGGTTTCATGGAGGCTACAGCATTTGGTCTGGGCCCTAGAGCCAAGGTGGGAGATAGACATATGCACATGAGGGTACATGATAGTGTCAAGGACTCAGAGAAGAAAGGGCTAACAAAGAAGCCGTAACACCTGGCCTTCTTTTGGGCTGAGAAGACTTAATAGTGCCAATTCCAAGGGATACCATTTTTTTTTTGAGTTGGAATCTCACTCTGTCGCCCAGATTGGAGTGCAGTGGCCGCTCCCGGCCTCCGCAGCCTCGACCTGCTGGGCTCCGGAAATCCTTTCGCCTCAGCCTTCCGAGTAGCTGGAATTACCGGCATGCGCTACCACGCCCGGCTGATTTTTTGATTTATGGTAGAGATGAGGTCTCGCTGCCCAGGCGGGTCTCGAACCCGCGGGCTCAGGCAATCCACTCACCTCAGCCTCCCAAAGGGGCGGGATTACAGGCTGAGCCACCGAGCCCGGCAGGGATACCAATTTTTAAAAATGTATCTTTAATTGTAATAGGCCTTCGAAGCAACTACTAAGGACGACTGCGAAAGAGAAAAAAGAGCACTCAGGCGTACATTGCAGGAGGGATTGTGGAAGGTTCATGGGTCTGAAGGTGCCCACTTGCAGGTGGGCAAGCAGTCTGAACTGGACTTGCCCAGAGAGAGCCACTTCTCCCCAAGTTGGCTAGGTGGCGATAGAGGCACACCAACGCAGCAAAAATGTGTCCGTCCTAAATTGTCTCTGCAGCTTACAAGCCTGGGGCCTGGGGCCTGTCCTTCTCCCCATAGCCTGCATTCTCCACCCACCACACACTTTACACGGCCATGTTCTTATCCCTTCCCACCTTTCTCTTGTCAAATAGTTCCCCAAAGACTAATATGCCACAGGCCAGTATGTGTGCTAAGGAACAGAAATGTATGGAAACGTCTATAAAAATATCAAGCCTTGTTAATAATATGAATCTGTTAAGTTGTCACAGTTGAGAAATGCATATCTATTAAGAAATCGCACTAAAGGCTGGGCTTGGTGGCTCAGCCTGTAATCCCAGCAATTTGGGAGGCTGAGGCGAGTGGATTGCCTGAGCCCATGGGTTCGAGACCCGCTTGGGCAGGCGAGACCTCATCTCTACCATAAATCAAAAAATGAGCCGGGCGTGGTAGCGCGCGCCTGTAGTTCCAGCAACTCGGAAGGCTGAGGAGGAAGGATCGCCGGAGCCCAGCAGGTCGAGGCTGCGGTGGCCGGGAGCAGCCACTGCACTCCAGTCTGGGCGACATAGTGAGATGCCAACTCAAAAAAAAAAAAAAAAGAAAGAAAGAAAGAAAGAAAGAAATCGCATTGAAGACTGGGCTTGGTGGCTCAGCCTGTAATCCCAGCACTTTGGAAGGCTGAGGCGAGTGGATTGCCTGAGCCCGCGGGTTTGAAACCTGCCTGGGCAATTTGGCCAGACCCCATCTTTACAATAAATCAAAAAAATTTGCCAAGCATGGTAGCAAGCACCTGTAGTTATGGCTACTTGGAAGGCTGAGGCAGAAGGCTTGCTGGAGCCCAGCAGATCGTGGCAGTGAGTGTGCCACTGCACTCCAGCCTGGGCAACGGAGTGAGACTCCAACTCGAAAAAAAAGAAGAAATCCCATTAGGACCCTAGATGGTCCCTTTAAAGCTCATACCTACCCAAACGCTGTTCAAAGTTTCTGGGACTGTATTTGATTTGAGGAAAATAACCGGCAGCAATTCGACAGTAAAGTATGGAAAGAATATGACTTTGCCAAAACATGGTCCTGGGTTTAACTCCTAGCTGCAACACGAACAGCTACATGACCCCAGACAAGTGATTTAATCTCCCTGAGCCTCAGATTCTACAGCTATAAAAGGTGATAGATAATTGCACATATGCAGTATATGGCATTTAATAGGTACCCAGCAGATGTTAGCTCCTTACACTCTGCTGTTTAGTGTAGGAAACATACAGCATCTTGCTACCTGTGTAGAGAAAAGAGGAAACCGACTAAGCCCGTGTGCAGTAACACATTCTCCACGCTCAGCTGGGGCGAGACTGAGGGACTATAGGCTCTGGGTACATTGGACATCCGTTAACTCAAGCGCCCCCAGTCACTTGACACTTTGGGGGAGAAGATCAAGATAGACTGAGATAGGCTTACTATCTGATGAGGAAGAGAGTTCAATCCAATAGCTGTTTCTTGAGCGCTTCATCTGTGTGAGGCACAGAGTCAGGCAAGAGAAGAATCATCACAAGCCAAGTGGGAAACTGTCCAAGGGCAAAGCTTCAAGAGCAGTGGCGTGATACCTGGACAAAAACAGCAGAGGGAGGGGAGAGAGAGAGAAAAGAGAGAATTCAGTAGAGATACCGGCTCCCTTCCACCACACGGCTGTATGATTAGGTTATGTCAGCTGGTTTCTGGGTAATTGGGTTTGATGGCTCAGGCCTGGAGTTGGCTGATGTGTGCACTGAGGGGGTGTCCCAGGGGAGTCTCGATGTAGATTGAACTGCAGTGAATTTTACGTGTAGTAAAGTACTTAGGAAAGATGGGTACTCTTGCTCTTGGTGCCCTCAATACATTTTGAGACTGTGAAATTTGCTTTAGAACAGGGTTATGTATAAGAAGGGGCTTAGGTTAGGGTCTCTATCACCCATGGGACTTTAGACTGACACTTCATGAGCAGAGTTTGTGGAGGCAGACATCTAGGCTGGCCCCAGCTTCCTGCCCCTTGGTGTACAGGCCCTGGATAACCCTCTCTCCTGAGCGTAGCGGGCCTGTGAATATGGTGGGATGCCACACTCATAATTATCTTACATTGTATGACAAAGGTGAAGGGAGTCTGCAGAAGTAATTAAGGTACCAAATAAGTTGAATTTGAAGTGATGAAAGGGAGATTATCCTGGGTGGGCCTGACCTAGTCAGTCAGGTGAGTCCTTGAAGAGAGAGTCCAGAGGTCAGAAACCAGAGTCAGGAATATTCTCCTGATGGCCTTGAAGCAGCCTGCCTTGCTGTGGAGCAGATCACATGTCAGCAGCCTATGGGAGCTGAGAGCAGTCCCAACTGACAGCCAGCAAGACAGCAGGAACCTCAGTCCTTCAACCATAAAGAACTTTGGCTGTCGTTTCAAAGGGCAGGCCAGCTCGGGGGCCAGTGGCCAAGAAGACTTGGATGAGTTGAGATGAGATCACAGCCCAGATGACTTTTTTAAAGTTGGAATCTCACTCTGTTGCCCAGGCTGGAGTGCAATGGCACTCTCACAGCCACCCCAGAGTTGACCTGCTGGGCTTCGGAGATCTTTCTGCCTCAGCCTTCCAAGTAGCCGGAACTATAGGCATGCTCTACCATGCCTGGCTAATTTTTGACTTATTGTAGAGACAAGGTCTCACCAAGTTGCCCAGGCTGGTCTCAACCCCTAGCTGACACTTCAATTGCAGCCTTGCAAGACTCTGAGCAGAGGACCTAGCCAAACTGTGTTGGACTCTTCACCCATGGAAACTGTGAGATTATGAATGAGTGCTGTTTTAAGCCACCAAGTTTTTGATAATCTTGTAACACAGCAGCAGAAGACTAAAAGGACCTGTGTCACCTACTTTGCAGAGTTATTGTGAGGATTAGGGAAAAAGTATGTGAAGTACTAGCATGTAAGAAACTACAAATAAATTGTAGCTCTAAGACACATAGTCTATTATTAGCCCATTATTATTTTAGAGAATGCAAATCTCCTCTCTTCTAAATGAATCTTGTGGAATGCTAAGACTTGCTGAGAAGACTGAATGAAATAATGTGTCTAACATGTTCTGTGCAGGGTTTAGCACACGGTAAACTATAAATAACAGTAGTGATGATGATGGTGGTGATGATGATAGTGGTGGTGGCTTGTATCCTGCTGAAAATGAGGCATGTATTGCAATAAATATAGATCTATTTTTTTTTCTTAAAACCACTTTTGATTTGCATTGCAAGTAGCTTTTCTTGCAGAAGTACCAGAGATCATCCACTGCCTGAATAGAAATGAACCTTAGATATAATCTGGCTTAACTTCTTCAGTTTGCAAATTCAAAAAAAGTTGGGGTTTTTTGTTGTTGGTTTGTTTGTTTTTTTTGAGTTGGAGTCTCACTCTATCACCCAGACTGGAGTGCGGTGGCATACACCCAGCCCCCACAGCCTCGACCTGCTTGGCTCCGGAGATCCTTCTGCCTCAGCCTTCCAAGTAGCCAGAACTACAGGCACGCGCTACCACGCCCGACTAGTTTTTGCTTTATTGTAGAGATGAGGTCTTGCCAAGTTGCCCGGGCAGGTTTCAAACCCACAGGCTCAGGCAATCCACTCAACTCGGCCTCCCAAAGTGCTAGGATTACAGACTGAGCCACTGAGCCTGGTCAAACAGTGAGTCTTAAATTAGCTTTACAATGACACAAAACAAGTTAATAGCAGAATCAGGGTTAGAATTTAGGTATTTTGATGCCAAGATCACTTCTGCAGAGCCATATATAGTCACCTATCAGTATACATGGGGGGTTGGTTCCAGGGCATCCAAGGATTCCAAAATCCACAGATGCTCAAGTCCTTGATATAAAATGGTGTAATATTTGCATATAATCTACGCACATCCTCCCATGTATTTTAATAATCTCTAGATTACTTATAATAATACAATGTAAAATGCTATGTAACTAGTTGTTATGCTATATTGTTTAGGGAACAATGACAAGAAAAAAGTTTGTACATTTTTGGCACAGAAGCAATCATCCATTTTTTTCCTGAACATTTTTTATCTGAAATTGTTTGAATCTACAAATGCGGAACCCACAGATACACAAGGCTGATTGTTAGTTCTCTTCTGGAATGTTGACTCAACTCACAAAGTATCAGCATTCCCTTGTAAAACTCACACAATTTATCAGTCATGAACATTTTTTTCCAGCTACCTCTCCTGAAGAATTTGTTATTGATAATGATTCATTCAATTAATGTTTACTGAGTGTCTACTTTGTGCTACATTTGGAGTCAAGCTTGTTAAACTGCAGCTCCAAATCACTCTAAAATTATATCTCAAATTAACAGTCATCCATAACAACACTATTAGGAGGTGCAGCTATGACTACCATCTTACAGATGAGGAAATTGAGACATAAAGCGATGCAGGGGTTTACCGGGGTCAAACAAGTAGTAAGCAACGGAGCTGGGATTTGCACACAAAGCGGACTGGCAGCTACTTTTAACTTCTTTCACTTTTATTTATTTATTTGGGTTGGAGTCTCCTCACTCTGTCGCCCAGGCTGGAGTGCAGTGGCATGCTCCTGGCCACCACAGCCTTGACCTGCTGCACTCTGGTGATCCTTCCACCTCAGCCTTCCAAGTAGCTGGAACTGCAGGCACGCACTACCACACCCAGCTAATTTTTTATTTATTGTAGAGACGAGGTCTCACCAAGTTACCCGGGTGGGTCTTGAACTTGTGGACAATCCACTCGCCTTGGCCTCCCAAAGTACTGGGATTACAGGCTGAGCCACCAAGCCCGGCCTCTTTCCACTTTTAATTAGGCTGCTTCCCAGAAGCTGACTAGGCCAAAAATTCATAATAATAAGCAGGACAGGTCAAGAATCCCCGTCACTAGCAGCTATACTGGATCTAGGCTCATGCTGCCTCCTTGATCCTAAGGGCCAACAGCACAAAAGCTCACAGCCTTAAAGGGGAGTGAATAAAGAGCCAATTTTTACCTTCAAGAAAGCAGTCTTAGGGGCTTTTCACTCTTGTTGGGAGATGCCTCAGGATATTCCTCCTCCCCTTGCAGCTTTGAAGAAAAATCTTAAGCTCTTCCCCTCATCTACTGTTGTGGTTGAAGCTCCTTGAAATTGTCTGAGATTGTCTCCACAGGGGCCCGGGCTGCCACCTCAACTTCTGACTCAATTAGATAGTGAAATGGTTCCCTAGAGTTTTTAGTTCCCTTCTGATCAGGATTCTCTTTTTTCGTTGGCAGTCATCTCAGGAACTCGGTCCAACACTGACAGCAGCCCGAATCTCTGGAATGACCTCCTCACCCCTGTCCTCTCCCCTCCCCTCAGGAATGACCCTGTCTCTCCAGGATCGCATCTCAGACCTGCTTTCCCAGGAGGGCGGCTCCATTAGGTGGCAACCATGCCCTGGCTTCCAGGTGGGGATAAGCTCAACGCAGGGACAGGTGTCTCTTCAGGGTTCACATACTGGCAACGAGAGCAGAAAACAAGCCCCAAGGGAAATGCCATTGAAGAACAAAGGCAAGTCTCCCAGGCAGTACAAAATCTACAGCCATGAAGTGTATAAACCGCCCCCTCCTGCCACGGGGGCTGTCCTCAGAGGGCACTCTCTGAACAGGGCTTCCCGGGAGGGGTAACTCCTGCAAGTCCTGAGTTTATGGACCTGTACGAGTAGGCACAGGAAGAGAGCAAGCCTGAGAACAACCGAAGTGCTGTTGTTCAGTTGAGCAGAAAATCTGTGCTTTGAGAACTGAGTTTTGAAAATCACAAAGTAACTGAGTGTTCTGTGAGATGAGCGTGTCAGAACATATGTCCATTCATGCCTGGCAGTGGGGGAAAGCAGGAGACAGTTCAGGCTGGAGGCAAGTAGACAGTCCAACAAAAAGGGAAGCTCAAGGTCAGCGCCAGCACAGGTTGTTGTTAAGGTCAGAATCCAACACCAGATGAGCATTATTTCCGTTTTCCATAGCTATTTGTGCTTAAGGTAACTGTCGGCAAATGGCAGTCTGTTCATTCCGGTGGTTCTTTAAAACAATTCATATGCTATTCTTAACAAATTCTGTGTCTGAAGACCTCACTGAGACTGATCATGCTGATATGCTCTCAAGAACCATCTCTAGGCCGGGCTCAGTGACTCAGTCTGTCATCCCAGCACTTTGGGAGGCCAAGGTGAATGAATTGCCTGAGCCCGCAGGTTCATGATCAGCCTGGGCAACTTGGTGAGACCTCGTCTCTACAATAAATCAAAAATGAGCTGGGCATGGTAGCCCATGCCTGTAGTTCCTGCCACTTGGAAGGCTGAGACGGAAGGGATCACCGGAGCCCAGCAGGTCAACGCTGGGGTGGCCGTGAATGTGCCACTGCACTCCAGCCTGGGCAACAGAGTGAGACTCCAACTGAAAAAAAAAAAAAAAAAGAACCATCTATACGCTGAATTTTACATAGTATGCAAGAACACTGTTGCCATGTGTAAAGTAAAAAATTCACTTTAAAATGCCTTATTTTAGCTTCTTGTCAATACGTATTTTTATAATATGTATTTTATAATATAACAAGCACTATGAATGGAACTTGTGAAATTTTCTGATGTTACAAGAGCATCTCATACTTAAAAAGGTGAGGACCATTGCCTTCGAGGTCTAGTTGAGGAGGCTCCTGGAACCAGGTGGAGAAGCCACTTGGCCACTACCACAAGTAAGTTATTGTTAGGACAGGTAAGCCACCCCTTGAAGTGGCATCCACATCACATAGTTCCTTAGCACCTGGTGCAACCCCAGAAGACTTTTCTCATGTGGCATCTAATATATCTGATCTCGCCTCCCAAGCCTATAAAAAATTATAAAAAGCCTAATTTTTTAGACTGTATTTATGACTTATTATACAGACAAATAGAAATATATTTATATGCCTGTGTTGGATAATTTCCCTGTGGTACTTGTGAGAAGTAAATGGCTAGCGAAAAAAGCAACAAAAATCACTTTAACATTGAACCTAAGTGGCAATTGAAACTACAGTCAGGCTGAGTGTGGTGGCTCATGCCTATAATCCCAGCACTTTGGGAGGCCAAGGAGAAAAGATTGCCTGAGCCTAAGAGGTCAGAACCAGCCTGGGCAACATGATGAGATCTTGTCTCTACAATAAATAAAAAAATTAGCTGGGCATAGTGGCATGTGCCTGTAGTCTCAGCTACTCCAGAGTCCGAGACAGAAGGTCAAGGCTGTGTTGAACTGTGACTGTGAAGCCCTGACTCAAAAAAAGAAAGAAAATCATTGCTAGCCTGCAGCAGGTGTACTTTTATAAGGCATGCACTGGCTTGGACAAGAGATAGTTGGGGTCACTGATAACTCACTCGCTTTCTACCACTGCAGACCATGCATGAATAATTAATTCTTTCTTATTTCTGCTCCTAGGCTATAGCTCCTATCTCCAATGTAAAATTTTTCTCCTACTCCCCACACAGTCCATGAGACAAAGCAGGCCCTTGACCTTAACAAAGGTTCCCTCGGTTCTGTCCTGTTTCTTGAAGTCTGTTTATTGGCCTGTGTGAGGCATTTTGTTCAAACAAACCGTTACTGAGCACCTCCTGGGCAGGGCATTTGGAGGTTAAGTCGGGAAACCAGCTAATACATGGGCCTTTTCTTCCTCTCTTTCCATCCACTGTTGGGATTTACCCCCGCCCCCCTTGCCCCAGGCCTCCTGTGCCCTTTCTCCTTCTCAGCTCAGCTGTACCCTCCTCCACACACGCCTGCTGTTGCAAGTAAAAGAACTGAGAGTGAGAGCTTTGTTTTCTATCCCAAGGGTATTTGCTTTAAAAACCTTTTCTTTCTTTCTTTCTTTCTTTCTTTCTTTCTTTCTTTCTTTCTTTCTTTCTTTCTTTCTTTCTTTCTTTCTTTCTTTCTTCTCTCTCTCTCTCTCTCTCTCTCTCTCTCTCTCTCTCTGTCTTTCAGATTTTTAGTTTTTGCGTTTTGGAGTTTTTAATGTTTTTCTTCTTTCTTTCTTTCTTTCTTTCTCTTTTTTTTTTAGTTGGAGTCACTCTATTGCCCAGGCTGGAGTGCAGTGGTGCAGTCATGGCCACCCCAGAGTCGACCTGCTGGGCTCCGGTGATCTTCAGCCTCAGTTTTACAAGTAGCCAGAACTACAGGCATGTGCTACCACACCCAGCTATTTTTTGATTTACTGGGGAGACAAGGTCTAGCCAAGTTGCCGGGGCTAGTCTCGAACCCACAGGCTCAGGCAATCCACTCACCTCGACCTCCCAAAGTGCTGGGATTACAGGCTGAACCACTGAGCCCGGCCTGTTTTTCCTTTTAAAATTTTTTATTTATTTTAGAATCATGGGGTACATGTAAGAATTTTCTACATATGTGTACTGTGTGAAGGTGAGGCTTGAGCTTGGTACTAAGAAGCCTTCTTTCTCTGCTAATAGTGGACGCAATACCCAGTGGGTGGTTTTCTATTCTTTATCCCCACTGCCTCCCTCTCTTCTGTAGCAGTGCCCAACACCTATTGTTCCTGTCCTTGCACCCATGTGCCCAAATTAGGACCCACTTATGAGTGAGAACATGTGATATTCAGTTTTTTGTCTCCGTGATAGTTCACTTAGAGTGAGGGTCTCCAGTTGCATCCATGTCTCAGCAAAGGATGTGATTTTGTCCTTCTTTATAGCTACATAGTATTCCATCATGTGCAAGAGGGGACCCAAAAAACACTGTAATTATGTTTTTGGAGGGCTAGACCCTTGTAGCACAGGCTTCACCCCGGGTAAGTGTTCTAGAAATCCATCGGCATCAGTGTACCAGGTAGCATTGTTGTGAGAGATTGCATTAGGCTTCAGTGATTTTTTTTTTTAGCTTCTTTCAACACATTTGCCTATTTCATGATGAGTGATTTACGAGTATACCTGCCCACTCTGCACTGTGTTCAGCAGTTTTTGACCAAAAATAGCATGACTCCCATACCCCACCCTCCCTATTCACCTGATCTCATCTCCCGTGACTTTTTTTTTTATTTCCCCAGATGAAAAAAGTCCTCAAAAGGAAATGTTTTGCTGAGGTGAAAGAGGTGAAACAAAAAACAGCGGAAACACTGAAATGCATCAAAATTGACAAGTTCAAAAACTTTTGAGCAGTGGAAAAAGCATCTCAATAGCTGTATTATATCAAACAGTACTTTGAAGGTGACTGAAGTTTAAACATCTAAGAATAAATACACTATTTTTATAAATAAATTCCAGGTTTTTTAGGGGTCCCTTTTGTAGATATACCATGTGTTCTTTATCCAGTTTATTTTCAATGGGCATCTGGGTTGGTTCCATGTTTTTGCTATTGCGCTGCAATAAGCATATGTGTGCAGGTGTCCTTTTGGTAAAGCGTTTATGTTCCTCGGGGTGTGTTCCCAGGAGTGGAATTATTGAGTTGAATGGTAGCTCAATTTTTAGTTATCGAGAAATCTCCAAACTGCCTTCTACATAGGTTGAACTTGCTTAAATTCCCACCAACAGTGTATGAGCATTCCTTTTTTTCTGTGGCCTCACCAGTACCTGTTGGTATATTTTTATTTTATTTTAGTGACAGCCATCCTGACTGGTGTGAGATGGGTATCTCATTAGAGTTTTGAGTTGCGTTTTTCTGATGATTAGTGAAACTGAGCATTTTAAAAATATTTTATAGGCCAGGCTTGGTGGCTCAGTCTGTAATCCCAGCACTTTGGGAGGCCAAGGTGAGTAGATTGCTTGAACCCGCGGGTTCGAGACCTACCCAGGCAACTTGGCAAGACCTCGTCTTCACAATAAATCAAAAATTAGCCAAGCATGGTAGCGCACGCCTGTAGTTCCAGCTACTTGGAGGGCTGAGGAGGAAGGATTGCCAGAGTCCAGCAGGTCGAGGCTGCGGTGGCCAGGAGCATGCCACTGCATTCCAGTCTGGGTGACTGTGAGACTCCAACTCAAAAAAAAAAATTTCTATTACCATGGATCAAAATGCCCTCTATTCCTTGTTAAAGTGACTTGGGTTCAGTGGCAATAGTGGAAGAGGTAGTTTGAGCTCTGTAAACCACCGTTACTAACTTTCTATGTGTACAGGTGATCCAGTGGATAAAACGTAAGTGAATTATAGTGATGATGGTGACTTTGTGAGTGTTCGTCTGCATCAGGTACTGGACTGAGTACCTCATTCTGTCATGGCGATGACTCTGTGAAGCAGGTTTTAGTTCTATATTATGAAAAAAGTAGTAAGGCTAAGTAACGTGTTACCTAACTCCCAGTGAGAATCTACCTGCTCTACAGAGGCAGAGACTTTTGCCAGTTCAATTGGGTATTTAAGAAAGACCATGAGATCTTAGAGAAAAAAGGAAGAGGTTTATTTTTTATTTTTAAAAAATTGCAGACCGGGGAGGCACAGCCTCCTATACAAATGAAAATGTGCTCTTTGAAGAACAAAGACAGAAACTGGTTTAAATAGGGAAACTTCTCACCCTGGTTTTAAATCAGATCCATTTCTGTAAATGAAGAGTTCAATTTTGTTTGGCTTTGATTGGTTGAAATAGTAGGGCCCTAATTGGGTGATTTCCAAGCCCCAAACCAGAAGTCTCTGTTGGATGTTTCTTTTCAAATGGCCAGTTCTGGCCTCAGTTTATCTTGGCACTGATAACAGAAACTGGTTTGGCTTGATTATGGAAATAGAGGTCCTGTAACACATTTACAGCATCTTTCTGAGAGCACAGAGTACACAAACAGTCCCTCACCCACCTGTGGCCACCTAGTTGTGTTTTGACTTTGAGCATCTCAGCCATGGGGAGTTTGTTTTGTCTGTTGGCTGGGAGTATACTTTAACAGGTGAATAAGCCGGGCTCGGTGGCTCAGCCTGTAATCCCGCACTTTGGGAGGCTGAGGTGAGTGAATTGCCTGAACCCACAGGTTCGAGACCCACCTGGGCAACTTGGTGAGCCCTCATCTCTACAATAAATCAAAAAATTAGCTGGGTGTGGTAGCGCGCGCCTGTAGTTCCAGCTACTTGGAAGGCTGAGGCGGAAGGATCGTCGGAGTCCAGCAGGTCGAGGCTGCGGTGGCCGGGAGTGGCCACTGTACTCCAGTCTGGACAACAGAGTGAGACTCCAACTCAAAAACAAACAAACAAACAAACAAAAAAACAGGTGAATAACCGAAAGTAGCAAGGGTAAGATTTTAAACTTCAGCATCAACTTAGGTATGTCAACATAAAATAATCAAGCCGGGCTTGGTGGCTCAGCCTGTAATCCCGCACTTTGGGAGGCCGAGGTGAGTGAATTGCCTGAGACTGTGGGTTCGAGACCCGCCTGGGCAACTTGGTGAGACCTCATCTCTACAATAAATAAAAAAATGAGCCAGGCGTGGTAGTGCGCGCCTGTAGTTCCAGCTATGGAAGGCTGAGGTGGAAGGATCGCTGGAGCCCAGCAGGTCGAGGCTGTGGCAGCAAGGAGTGGCTACTGCACTCCAGTCTGGGTGACTGAGTGAGACTCCAACTCAAAAAATAATAATAATAATAATCAAAAAGGTCAGAATTTAGTTTAAAGAGTTTATTCAAGCACAAAGTTTGAGGATAGCCACGTGGGAAGCACAGATTCAAAAGAATGAAAGTCAGAGTTCCAAAGTGTAGAAATTTGGGCTCATTTATACAGACAGTGTCTAGGGAAACTTAACAGAATTTCAACATTTTTCTCTATAGGGCTTAATTCATAGTTATGATGATCTGATTAGTCGAGGTACTCCTTTTCTTTTGGGAAAAGTATTTTTAACATTCTACACTGAAGATTTGTCCATCTGGTCCAAGTTTGGTACAGAACAATAGGGAGGCAATTAATCTATAACACAGATCAGTGACAGGAAGTCAGGGAAATCTGTTCTCTGGTTTCTTCTAGTCATTTACAGAACAAGAACATGAAGAAGAGAGTTAATCTATAAGAAGCAGAAGTTCACAGTCACAGCTCTCTCAAGGTTTAAAATGCTTCTGAAGTTCCAAAAACTTTTAAATTGTACTTTTTTCACCCAAATCTCTAAACTGTTTTTTATTTTTTTTATTTTAGCATTATGAGGTACAGTAAGTCCCCTATATACAAAAGAGTTCTATTCTGGAAGTTGTAAAGCCAATTTGTTCATAAGTCCAACAAAGGTAGCCTAGGTACCCAACAAACACAATTGGCTATATCGTACTGTAATAGGGTTATAATACTTTCACACAAGTAATACAAAAAAACCCCACAAAAAATAAAAACATTTTTAAATCTTACAGTAAAATACCTTGAAAAGCGCAGTAGGGCAATACAGTACAACAGCTGGCATACAGGGGCTGGCATCGAGTGAACAGGCAAGAAGAGTACTGACGGGAGGAGGGAGCAGAGACGGGAGATGGTAGAGCTGAATAATGGTCAGCAATAGGAGGCGGAGGGCAAGTTACAATGTCACTCACACCTGACGTTGATGGTGCAGGTTCCAGTTTCTTGCTAGATTTAACTCTATCTACCCTCTTAAAAAACACACATTTGTTTCTTTGAAAGTTTGTTACTTTAAGTTTCATATATAGGGGACTTACTATACATGTGAAGATCTGTTTCATAAGTAAACTGCGTGCAGGTGAGGTTTGGGCTTCTAGCAAGCCCCCTCGCCCTTGGGTAGTGGACATGGTACCCAGTGCATGGTGATGTGCCACTCACCCCCACTCCTCTCTACCCCTGTTTTTAGTAACCAGTGTCAGTTGTTCCTACCTTTGTGCTTGCATGCTCAATGTTTAGGGTCCACTTATGAGTGAGATTATGCAATTTTCAGATTATTGTTTCTGTGATAGTTCACTTAGAATGATGGTCTCCAGCTGCATCCGTGTTGCTTCAAAAGACATGATTCTATTCTTCTTTATGGCTGTGTCATATTCCATTGTGTATACGTACCACATTTTCTTTATCCAGTCCACTTTTGATGGGCATCTGGGTTGGTTCCATGGTTTTGCTATAGTGAATAGTGCTGCAATAAACATGCACAGGCAGATGTCTTTTTGGTAGAGTGATATATATTCCTCTGGGTATATTATCAGAAGTGGGATTGCTGGGCCATATGGAAGCTCAACTTTTAGTTCTTTGAGAAAATTACACACTGCTTTCCACAAAGGTTGAACTGCTAATATTCCCACCAACAGTGCAGAAATATTCCCTTTTCTCCACAGCTTCACTAGCATTTATTGTTTCTTAACTTTTTAATGATAGCCATTCTGAGCAGTGTGAGGTGGTATGTCATTGTAGTTTTGATTTGCATTTCTCTGACAATTAATGATGCTCAGCGTTTTTTCATGTTTGTTGGCTGCTTGGTTGTCTTTCTTTGAGAAGTGTCTGTTCATGTCTTTTGCCCACTTATTTTTTCTGATACCCTTTTTCTTTCTCTTTATTTCAATAGCTTTATGGGATACAAATAGTTTTTGGTTACATGGATGCATTATATAGTGGTGAAGAGGTCTGGGCTTTAAGTGCACCCACCACCACCACCTGTGCACATTGTACCCGATAGGTGATTTTTCATTTCTTCAGTCCTTCCTGCCCTCCCCCTTCTGAGTCTCCAGTGTCTGTTATACTATTCCTTAAGCCTTTGCCGATCCTTAGTTTAGTTCCCACTTGTAAGAGAGAACATGCAATATTTGGTTTTCTGTTCCTGTGTTAGCTTACTTAGGATGATGTTCTCCAATTATATCCATGTTGCTGCAAAAGACATTATTTCATTCTTTTTGACAGCTGAAGTATTCCATGGTGTGTCAAATAAAAACTATTACACACACACACACACACACACACACACACACACGTATTAGGGGTGCCAAAAATGTAAACACATTTTTTTTTAGTTGGAGTCTCACCCTGTCGCCCAGGTTGGAGTGCAATGGCATGCTCACGGCCACCCCAGCTTCGAGCTGCTGGACTACAGCACTCCTTCTGCCTCAGCCTTCCAAGTAGCCAGAACACAGGTGCACACTACCATGCCCGGCTAATTTTTGATTTATTGTAGAGATGAGGTCTTGTCAAGTTGTCCAGGCTGGTCTTGAACCCATGGGCTCAGGCAATCCACTCACCTCAGCCTCTCAAAGTGTTGGGATTACAGGCCGAACCACTGAGCCCAGCCTATATACACATTTTAAGAGATGCAATCACTTTTAGTTTGCCATAATCAAAAGTGTCTGGATGCTGATGGTAACCACTTTAAGCACCTCTTTTTATTGCAGAAGTCAAATGTTTTTTTCTTTCTTAAATGTGTATACATTTTGGCACCCTCTGTATATGTGTAAGTAGATATATGTATATCTATGTATACATATATATACCGTGGATATATATATAAACCATTGATCAGTTGATATATATTTAGGTTGATTCCACATCTTTGCAAGTTAGATAAGATCCCACCTGTCAATCTCAGCTTTTGTTGCATTTGCTTTTGCAACCTTGGGTCATGAATTTATTGCCTACTTTGATGCTTAGAAGGGTTTTCCCTAAGTTTTCTTCTAAGATCCTTATGATTGAGTTTCACATTTAAGTCCTTGATCCTTCGAATAATTTGTATATGTGGTGATAGGTAGAGGTTCAGTTTCATTCTTCTGCATGTGGTCATCTAGTTTTCCCAGCACCATTTGATAAATATGGTTTTCTTTCCCCAATGTTTGTTTTTCTCAGCTTTGTGGAAGATGAGTTAGTTGAAGGTTCATGGTTTTATTTCTACCTTCTCTGTCCTGTTTCAGTGGTTGATGGGTTTATTCTTGTACCAGTACCATGCAATGTTGGTTACCATAGCCTTGTAGTAAAGTTTGAGGTCTGGAAGTGTGATGCTTCTAGCTTTATTCCTTTTGCTAAAATTGCTTTAGCTATTCAGGCTGTTTTTTTACTTCCATGTGAATTTCTGTATTTTTTCTGTGAAAAATGATGCTGATAATTTAATAGAGATTGTGTTGAATCTGTAAATTGCCTTGGGTAGAATAGACATCTTGATTATATTAATTCTTCCAGTCTATGAGCATGGAATATTCTTCCATTTGTTTTGTGCCATCCTTGATTTCTTTGAGCAGTGTTTTGTAGTTCTCATTGTAAAGGTTTTTTACCTCTTTCGTTAGATGAATGCCAAGGTATTTTATTTTGTGTGTGAGGCTATTGTGAATGGGTTTGTGTTTTTTATTTGGTTCTCTGTCTGCTTGTTATTGATGTGTAGAAATGCATATTGATTTTGTGTCCTGGCAGTTTACTGAAGTCATTTGCCAGTGCAAGGAGGTTTTTTGACTCTTTAGGGTTTTCTAGGTATAGAATCATATAATCTATTAAGAGAAAAAATTTAACTTCCTCTCATACTATTTGGATACCTTGGATTTCTTTCTCCTGCCTGGTTGCTCTGAATAGGACTTCCAATAAGAGGGGTGTGAGTGAGCATCCTTGTCTCATTCCAGTTGTTAGAATGAATGTTTTCAGCTTCTGTCAGTTAACCATGATATTGGCTGCAGGTTTGTCATAGGTGGCTCTTATTATTTTGAAGAATACTCCTTTGATGCCTAAGTGTTCAAGAGTTTTTATCAAGAAGGGGTGTTGTATTTTATCAAAGGCTTTTTCTGTGTCTGATGAGATAGTCATATAGTTCTTGGCTTTACACCTGTTTATGTGATGGATTACGTTTATTGATTTTTGTATGTTGAGTCAACCTTGCATCCTGAGAATGAAGCCCAGCTTGTCATGATGGATGATTCTTGAAATGTACCATTGGATGCAATTTGCTAGAATCTTTTTGAGAATTTTTGTATCTGTGTTCCTCAGAGAAATTCACCTGTAGTTTTCTTTCCTTGTTGGGTCTTTGCCATTTTGGAGTATTAGGATGATATTGGCCTCATAGAATGAACTTGGGAGAATTCTTTTCTTCTCAGTCACCTGGAATACTGTCAATAGAATTAGTATCACCCCTTCCTTGTATATCTTGTAGAATTCAACTGAGAAACCATCTGGTTCGGGGCTTTTTTTGGTGAGGAGGTTTCTGATTACTGAGTTGGATTATTATTGGTCTGTTTAGATTTCAATTTTTTCCTGTTTCAATCTTGGGAGGTTATGTGATGCCAAGAACTCCTCCATTTCCTCTAGATTTTCTTTTTCTTTCTTTAAATAGAGTTGTAGGATACAAGTGAGCATTAACTACATATGTAGGCTGCATGCAGGTGAAGTTTGGGCTTCCAACTGGCCCTCACTCTTCTTGGTAATGGACCAGATACACTTTTTATTGTTACATGTCCCCCAGCCTTCTCTTCCTTCCCTCTCCTAGCAGTGCCCAGTGACTGCTGATTCCTCCCTTTTGCTCATGTGTCTATTGTTCAGGGTCCTCTTATGAGTGAGAATATGTGCTATTTGGTTCTTTGTTGATGTAATTGATTGCTTAGTATGATGATCTCCAACTCCATCCAATTTTTCTGCAAAGTCCATGATTTTGTTCTTTTTTATGGCTGCATAATACTCCATCATATATATGTACCACCCTTTCTTTACCCAGTCCACTTTCAATGGGCAGTAGGGTTGGTTCCATGTTTTTGCTATTGTGAATAATGAAACTATAAACATGCATGGGCAGGTGTCTTTTTGGTAGAACAATATAAGTTCCTTTGGGCATATCCCCAGGAGAGGAATTGCTGGATCATATGGAAGGTCAATTTTAGTTCTTTCAGGAATTGTCAGCCAGGCTCGGTGGCTCAGCCTGTAATCCCACGCTTTGAGAGGCTGACGTGAGTGGATTGCCTGAGCCCGCGAGTTCGAGACCTGCCTGGGCAACTTGGCAAGACCTCATCTCTACAAAAATCAAAAAAAATCAGTCAGGCATGGTAGTGCATGCCTGTAATTCCGGCTACTTGGAAGGCTGAGGCTGAAGGATTGCCGGAGCCCAGCAGGTTGAGGCTGCAGTGGCCGGGAGGGGCCACTGCACTCCAGTCTGGGTGACAGAGTGAGACTCCAACTCAAAGAAGAAAAAAAAAGGAATTGTCACATCACTTTCCATAGAGGTTGAACTAGCTTATTTCTTCTAGATTTTCTAGTTTATTTTCTTTTTCTTTTTTTTTTTTTGGAGTTGGAGTTTCACTCTGTCGCCCAGACTGGAGTGCAGTGGTATGCTCCCGGCCACCGCAGCCTCAACCTGCTGGGTTCCCGCGATCCTTCCACCTCAGCCTTCCACGTAGCTGGAGCTACAGGCACGTGCTATCACGCCCAGCTAATTTTTTGATTTATTGTAGAGATGAGGTCTCACCAAGTTGCCCAGGCAGGTCTTGAACCCACAGTCTCAGGCAATCTACTCACCTCAGCCTCCCAAAGTGCGGGATTACAGGCTGAGCCATCAAGCCCAGCTTCTAGTTTATTTTCATATAGATGTTTGTAGCAATCTCTGATAACCTTTGTATTTTTTCAGGGTCAGTTGTAACTTTCCTTTTCTTTATTTCTTCCTTCCTTCTTTTCTTCCTTCCTTCTTTCCTTCCTTCCTTCCTTCCTTCCTTCCTTCCTTCCTTCCTTCCTTCCTTCCTTCTTCCTTCTTTCATCAGTGTCTTACTCTGTCACCCAGACTGGAGTGCAGTGGAATGTCCATGACTCACTGCAGTCTCAAACTCCCGGGCTCAGGTAATTCTTTTACCTCAGTCTCCAAAGTAGCTGAGACTACAAGAATGTGCCACCATGTCTGGCTTATTTTTTGATTTTTTATTGAGATGAGGTCTCACTATGTTGCCTAGGATGATCTCAAACTTCTGGGTTTAAGTAATCCTCCCACTTTGGCCTCCCAAAGTACTAGGATTACAAACGTGAGTCACTACACCAAACCTTTTTCATTTCCTGCTCTCTCGTGCGCTCTCTCTCTCTCTCTCTCTCTCTCTCTTGGTCAGGGATCTGTCAATCTTATTTATCCTTTCAAAGTACTGGCTTTTTGTCTCATTGATCCTTTGTATGATTTTGGGGGGGTTCTACTCCATTCAACTGTGAATTTATTTTAATAATCTCCACTCTTCTACTAATACTGGGATCAGATTGCTTTTGTCTTTCCAGCTCCCTTAGGTGAAATATCAGATTGTTTACTTGAGAGCCCTCTATTTTCTTGACATGTACATGAAATGCTATAAACTCCCCTCTCAGCATTGTTTTCATGATATCCCAGAGGTTTTGGTATGTTTTGTCTATACTTTCATTTGTCTCTAAGAATCTTTATTTTTGCCTTGATTTCTGTGTTAACCCAAAAGTCATTCAGAAACTTGTTTAATTTCCATGTATATGTGTGTCTTAGAGTGTTCCTGTTGGTGATTACATTTATTTTTATTCTTCTTGGTCTGAGAAGATGCTTGGTATGATTTTGACCTTTTGAAATTTGTTCATTCTTGATCTATGTCCAAGTATGTAGTCAATCTTGGAGTATGTTTCAGGTGCTGTTGAGAAGAATATATATTATGTGGTTGTTGGGTTAAATGTTCTGCAGATGTCTACTAGGTTCAGTTGGTCAAGTGTTAAGGTTCTGGATTTCCTTGTTATTTTTTGCCTCAAAGCTTTAAGACCGTTAGCAAGGCATTAAAGTCTCTGATTATAATTACTGCCTATGTTCTTTCTTAGTTTAATTTGCAACTGTTTTATAAATCTGGGTGCTCCTATGTTGGGTGCATATATATTCAAGATGGATATTTCTTGCTGATGGAGTGAGCCTTTTTAACTTTTATTGACTTAAAATGTTTTGTCTCATATAAGAATAGCTACTTCTGCTCTTTTTTGTTTTCCATTTGCCTGGAAGATCTTTCTCCAGTCCCTTACCTGTGACTGTCATTTGCAGTAGATAGGTTTCCTGAAGGCAGCAGAAGGATAGTTCATGCTTCTTTATCCAATTTGCCACTCTGTGCCTTTTGAGTAGCATATCCAGTCTATTTAAGTATAAGTTAATTACTGATAAGTGGGGGGTTTGTTCCTATAATATTGCTATTAGGAAGTTGCTTAGCTGGGTTAGGTGGCTCAGGCTGTAATCCTGTGCTTTTGGGAGGCTGAGGTGAGTGAATTGCCTGAGCCCACGGGTTCGAGACCCACCTGGGCAACTTGGTGAGACCTCATCTCTACAATAAATCAAAAAATTAGCCGGACGTGGTAGTGTGTGCCTGTGGTTCCAGCTACGTGGAAGGCTGAGGTGGAAGGATCGCCGGAGCCCAGCAGGTTGAGGCTGCGGTGGCCAGGAGCATGCCACTGCACTCCAGTCTGGATGACAGAGTGAGACTCCAACTCAAAAAAAAAAAAGAAGTTGCTACACTTTTTAGGTTTTGAGGCTGATTTGTATTATCTATAAACTCTGTACTTGTCTGTGCTTTTGTGATGGGTGAAATCTGTGCTTAGAACCTTCTTAAGCATCTCCTCAAGAGCTGGTCTTCTCTTAGGTACTGGATATCTGGCAAGAATTTTAATTTTTCTTCATTACTGAAGCTTAGCCTGGCAGGATAGGAAATTCTTGACTGGAATTTCGTGTGTGTGTGTGTGTGTGTGTGTGTGTGTGTGTGTGTGCACGCGCATTTCGGCGTGGGTCACCCAGACTGAAGTGCAGTGGCATGCTCATGGCTACTTCAACCTCAGCCTCCTGGGTTCAGGTGATCCTTTTGCTTCAGCCTTCCAAGTAGCTGGAACTACAGGAGCACACCACCATGCCTGGCTAATGTTTTTATTTATTGTAGAGATGAGGCCTCGCCATGTTGCCCAGGCTGGTCTCAAACCTGTGGGCTCAGGCAATCCTCTCACCTCCACCTCCCAAAGTGCTGGGATTACAGGTGTGAACCATTGCACTTGGTGAATTGCTTTGCATTAAGAATGCTAAAGATGAGATCTCAGTTCCTCCTGGCTTGTAGGGTTTATGCTGATGGGTCTTCCGCAGTAAGTGGTCTGTTCTTTCTGTCTAGCTTCCTTTAGAATTTTTTCTTTCATGCTTACCTTGTGGAGATGAATTATTATGTGCCTTTAGGATGGTCATCTAGTGTAATACCTCACAGGAGTCCTCTGAATTTCTTGTGTCTGCATGGCCACCTCTGTAGAGAGGTAGGGAAAATCTTCTTGCATGACATCTTAGAAGGCTTGTTCTAGAGTGCTCTCAGTTTCCCCTTCTCTCTCAGGGATGTCAGTCAACCACAGACTTGGTCTCGTTACATAATAACCCAAATCTCTCATAGGCTTTGCTCATTCCTCTTAGCCTTTCCTCCCTGTTTGTGTTTGCCTGGGTTATTACCAGTAGTTTGATCCTCAAGTTCTAAAATTCTTTTCTCTACCTCATCAATTCTGCTTTTGAGACTTGCCATTGTTTTCTGAAATCCCTGGAAACAATCCTTCATTTCCAGAACTTCAGATTAGCCTTGTTATAACGGCCAACTTAGCTTTTACTTCCTGCACTGCTTTTGTGACCTGGATGATCTGTGTCCACCTTCTCGTGAATCATGTTGAGTTTCTGTGCCATCCAAAGTCTGATTTCTATGTCTGTCATCAGGGACAGGTAGTTCTGGATGGGTTTCCTTGCTTTGGATCTGAGAGGCCCTCTGACAGGTATCAACATGTTAAAGCTTTGGGAATTACTGGCATTTTTTCACTGGTTCTTCCTCATCTGTGAACCAAACTCTTATTTTTTTGTGTTTTTTGTTTGTTTGTTTGTTTTTAATTAGATAAGGTCTATTGTTGGGGGGTGGTCATTTGTGGGTTTTCTTTGGTTTGGGTTTTACCTGTCCTCCCTCCTCTGGCCTGCCTGTGGGAGGGGGGCAGCAGTGGCAGGAAGGCTGGTGTTCTGGAGAGAAAACATCTGAAACTGCTTCTGGTACAGTCTGGCAGAAAAAGAATGAGATTTTTCCTTTATTGCAGAGTCTTTCCCCTCACTCCAGGACAGGGTACAGGGGTAATCTCCTCCCCAGATTGCTTATCTTGTTAACAGGTTTGGTAGGTGACAAAGTGGGGCCCTGTGGCTCTACTCTGGCTCAGATTGCTCAGATGGCTCTGGTGGTCCTCTGGGCAGGACTGCCTCTTTTGTCCAGGGGTAGAAGGAAATCAGTGGCAGGTTGGTATTTCTTCCTCTGTGGGTGGGTGAGGTCACTGCCACCATAGGCTGTGTAGAGGTACCCCGCTTCTTAGATTCTACTTGCTCTGTGGGAGGGGCTATGAACACAGTGGTGGCCTCTTGAGGGCAAGTCACATCTACAGCCCTGACCTAGGACCACAAGGGCTGCTGGCTCCAGGGAAACTTCCCCACATTGGTCACATTGACCCTATTGGGTGTTGGAGAGGAAGGGAGGGGAGTATGCCTACAGGCACAGGCCACTTCTGCAGGGTGTTTCCTGCTAAGGACCCCCTGGATAGAGTGGGGGCAGTAGCTGCAATGCAGAAATCCTGGGAACTGGAGTTCCCTGGTTTCCATGTGGAACCTGCTGGTGCCTGTGTCTCCACCTAGGGCAGCCCTTTGTGCCCAGCTGGTGTAAGAGGGGTATGGGGCGGGGAGGAGTTCCTGGACTGTCTCTCCTTTGGCTGGGACTACAGAGGCCCATGTGAGGTATGCAGAGAAGAAAAACTGTTGTTTCCACTCACCCCCTTTGTCTCCAAAGTCACTTTCCCGTTCTTACATCAGGGCTGCCTTCAGGGGTGTCCAGGCCTTGGCACTGTCCATCCTCTGCATCCCCAGGTGACCATATGATAGACCTCAGCTTGAGTTTTCAGGTTGCTCCCCAAAGTCCTAGGTCCACTCCTTCATATAGGCTTCTTTGCAGAGAGTTGCAATCATGTGATTTCTTCAGTCAGCCATTTTGGTCCTCCCTCAGAGGCTGTAGGGGCCTTACTGTTTGAATCTAGTGATTCAGCCACAGCACCAAAGATGCTGGCAGGATGGATGGCAATGAGTCCCTCAGTTCTTGAATTTGACCAGGAAATAATTCAAGGCCAATTCAGGATAAAGCAAGGGATAGATTTTACTGCAGAAGAAGAAATGAAAGAGCCCTCACGTCCACAGAGCAGCTTTCTTACTCAATTTTTTAATGAAAGACAATCAATCCATTAATTTTGCATCCTATAAGGAAACAGTATTTGGCGATTTTTGTGCAGTTGAAGCAACCCATGTGGTCTTCATTTAAATAAACTCACCGAGCAGCTTTGGATTTCTATCTACCCAGCTTACAATTTTCAGTTGCTTAAAACCAAAAAATCTATATCTATTACAAGAGTTGAACTTCTTGAACACCATTATGGAATGCACCTGGGGAATCATGTTGTTAGTTTTCAAGATACACTTATAGGCACTTCTCCTTTTTGTCACTGGATTTTTCCATACAGCCACTGGCTTCATATACGTTTCTGCTCCCAGGCACATTTGTAAACCATGAACACATCTAGTACCTCTTCTCCACCCCTCCCTGCCAACTGCCCTCCCCAATGAACCTGACTCTGTGACTTGAACATGTTTTTATTTACGTGCACTTTCTGTGCCATCTTTTTGGTTGTGCTCCTTCTGTAAGGTTATTCTAGAATTTTTCTGTATCTCTGTATGTGGGACTCCATGTCTATTTCAATGCTGTCTTACGTAATTATTTCCTCTATTTATATAGTTTTCTATTTATATGGTTGTTTTAAAAGAATTCTACATACATTTTCTCATACAACCTTGCCACTTTCCTGTTAGGTTGGCAGAACCGGTATTAATTATTGTGATATTTTACAGATGGGTGGTCTGAGATTCAGGCAGGTTAAATGTCTTTTCTAAGTTAACAAAGTGACTAAAAGGCAGAACTGGGACCAGAACTCAGTTCTTCAGAGGCCAGGCTCCAGGCCCTTCCTACCAGGCCACTCTGGCTCCTTGAAAACCTGAACTCCCCTCAGCTATGATTCATGCGCAGTGGTATGCACTATCAGGTACTTAATAAATGCCTGTAAAAGTGAGTGTTTTCTGAAGCTGAAGTAATGGTCTATGTAAGCAGCATAAAAATAATCGAGTTAAAGGGACAAAAATGTAACCCAAGGCAATCAGAGAGGTGTGAGTGTATCATGTGAGACATGAAGAATACTTACTAGATCCGGTGAGGGAAGATAAGTTCTCAGGGTGAAAGGCCAAGAGCAGACTTAGTGGGGGTAAAAAAAAAAAAAAAAAAAAAAAAAAAAAACCTCACACTGGTGTAGTGTTTTTCACTTTTAAATTAATTATCTCTTTTGTTCTTCAGATCAAACTTGTGAGGTAGGTGTTATTCAGGTCTCCATTTAATTGGTGAAGATTTTGCATAACAGAATTTAGTGCTTCTTCCCCCCTCCTTCCAACACCACTCAACTGAAACCATCCTCACTGGATTAACAAGAATTACATGTCTGGTGCTGGGCAGAAATATAGTTATAATTAAGCATTAAATAGACTGCACTTGGCCCACCTCCTTATAACCAAAAGTCACCTAACACTAGATACTAACAACTTATATCCCCCTTGTTCCTATAGGTAGTGCCACTGACATTAGAGTCAGAAGGTGTTTTGTTTAAGAATTTCAAGGTGTTCTGTAGATCTTGAACTCTAGCTGAACTGGCTGATGTCAACCAGTTGGCAGAACTTCCCACAGAGGAACCAAATCAGCACCAGAATGCCGTTTCTTTATCTGCCCATCCCATGCCTTTATCCTGCACTCTTTGACCAGTCCACAATCCCATACCTCATCTCCCTCCAAACTCCTTAAAATCCTTAACCCCAAACTCCTCAGAGAGTGGATTTGGGGTTTCCTCCCATCTCCTTGTTGGGCTGCCCTATTATTATTGAAATCTGTCTCTGCTGAGATTCTAGTGTCTTGGTAAATTGACTTGATGTGCTTTGGGCAAAGGAACCTACTATAGTTCCACAACGGGTAATGAAACCTAGATTGTTTTGCCCCACCCCCCAAAAATGCTAAGTAAGATTGGGTCTTATATTTATGCTGTTCTTTTGTAGCAAAAATGTACACCCTTTTGGTTTCTTCTTTTTTATAGTGGGTTCTAGAAGAACTTAGTAGTAAATATCACAGAAATAATTTCAAATCCCTGTTCTTCCACTTATCAGTTATGTAATTTCAAGCAAATTACTTCCCCTCTCTGTGCCTCAATTTAGTCATCTGCAAAATGGGAATAATAATGTATCTAACACATAAGATTGTTTTGAAGATAAAATTAGATGTATATAAACTGCTTGGCACAGAGCCTAACACCGAGAAAACCTTCAGTAAATACCAGCTGTTGTCATGTGTTGTATAATAAATAATCTGTCTGGGTTTTATACTAGATTCTGGGACATAGCTTCTAAGCCTTTGGAATTTCTTGACTGACAGGAGTATCTTTGTTATTTGTGGCAGACCCTTGGACTACACCTGAATTTATGCTGAAGTGATTCAGGATAGGAGCCAGTTGTTTGGAAAAGCCAACCTTGTGATTAAAGGCTTGGGGCTTTGAGTCATGTAATATAGGCCTGACCTCCTGACCTCCTGGCCTCTGGGGAAGGCAGTTGGAGATTGAGTTCAGTCACATGGTCAATGATTTAATCATTGATTACCTAAGGAAACTTCATTAAAACTCTGAACACCAGAAGCTTTCCTTGGAGTTGGTGAATGCACCAATATGCAGGAGGGTGATGTGGTCTGATTCCACGGGCAGAGGGCATGGAAGTTCTGCATTCAAGACCCTTCCAGTCTTCGCCCTGTGAATCTCTTCATCTGGCTGGCCCCCTGATCTATATCCTTTATATAAAACTGTAATCCTTTGTATAGTGCTTTGCTGAGTTCAGTGAGTCATTCTAGTGAATTATTGAAAGTGAACCCTGATTCTGTAGCCAGTTGGTCAGAAGTGTGGGTGCCTTAGACTGGGTCTGCAGTGAGGGCAAGTCTTGATGGGGACTGTGCCTGTGGCATCTGTGCTAATGCTGGATGGTTAACATCAGACTTGAACTGCAGTATCACATGTTGCCTGGCTGGCAAAAGAAACTAGACTGTCACGAAAAAGAAACACCCCCAGAAGTCCAGGTTCCAGATTGTGGGGACTGGAAAAACAGGCTGTGTTTTAGTCAGAAACTCAAATTCCACAGAATCAAACCCTCAGTCTTCTTTGGACGAAGAAGGCGGGGGGGGGGTCTCTTCTTGGAGATTTCTTTGAGTGTATTAGAGAAGATGGGACAGAAAGGGCATAAGAAGCAATAAATGTAGAACAGTGTTCCAATTATTTTTTTTCATTTTTGTTTGCATCTAATGTAATCTTCTCAGACTGCATCAATTTTTTTCTGGGATTAAAATAACAATTATAAGGATATTATTATTAATACAAGGTATTACAGATAATCCCCAAAGTGGCTTACTGAAAATTGTATTTTGAACAATCCTTGTTTTGCCTGGGCATTGGGATCCTTCTAGTCTCTCTCATCCCAAGAGCAGATTCTTTTACCAAATGACGATCTCCACTCCTTGGACCCCTTCCAAATGCTCTCGTTGTGTTGTATTTCCTAGTTATGCTCATTTTAGAGGCCTTGCTCCTTCCCTCCCGCTGACCCAGCTCTGTCTGTGCAGGACGAGGCAGACGCTGAGAAGCCCGCCTTCCTCCTCGTTGATTATTTTCACAGCATTTCAGATCTGCTCTCTGTAGCCTCCTGCCATTCTTCAGAGTTCCTGCATGTGGAAAAATCCTTGTGCATCTCCTCCTGTGCCAAGTCTCCTGCCTCTCCTCTAAGTTCTGCCTTAAGATATCTATCTTTTCTGAAGTCTTTCATGGAGATTTTTCTCACCAGAGCCTTCCCGTGATTTATAGCAACTGAACAGTTGTTTTCTCTCCCAGAGTTGTCTTGCAGGATAAGCAGCAGCAGGAACCTGGAGAAAGAGAAGAATCATTGCCAAATGGTGGTATTTACTTCTGCAGTTCTCTAATAAAAATGAGGTTTTCTTTGAAGACAATGATATTGTTAAAAACGGACAAAGTCAACACACATTCTCGGTCTCAGATCATGTTGCCTGAACTCCCTGACAAGTGGTGTAGCTGTGAGGAGCAGGGGTGGGGGCTGGTGGGAAGACAATTGCTGAAGGGCAAAGTCAGATATGGTGATGATTGACCTTCAGCCCTGGAGACAGATGCCTCAGTCCTGCTGCAGAAGGATGTCCCCAGTCCTTAGGTGAATCCACACTTGCTTGCGGTGTAACCTGAGCCTCTTCACCTTAATTGTGCAACCCATGTGTATTCCTGTTAAAGTACAGAAATACACTAGAGAGGCTGAACTGGGAGGATTGCTTGAGGCCAAGTGTTTGAGACAAGCCTGGGCAACCTAGCAAGACCCCTATCTCTTAAAAAAGAAAGGAAGAAAGGAAGGAAGGAAGGAAAGGAAGGAAGGAAAGAAAGGAAAGAAGGAAGAAAGGAAATAAAAATAAAAATTAGCCAGGCATGGTGGCATGCACCTGTATAGTCCCAGCTACTTTGGAGATAGAGGCTGGAGGACCACTTGAACCCAGAACTTTGAGACTGCGGTGGGCTATGATTGTGCTACTGCACTCCTGCCTGGACGATGGAGTGAGTCCCAGGGTCTTCAAAATCCCAAGCAAAAGCAGAAAACCCCAGGTAACCCTAGAGTGACTGCTTGGCTTATTAGCAGTTCATTTTACTCCAATGTTATCCACTGTGTCATTTGAGTCTCCTAATACCTTTCAGCAAATCCAGAGGGGTGTAGCTATCATTATCTGACAATAATGAAACTAAGGCAATGAGTGCTTGCTGGTCTTAACCTGAGGGTACACAGCTGGTTAGACACAGGAAATTTCCTGCCTAGTGTTGCCCAGTTGAGACCATGGGATTTCACTCTCAGTCTCTGCATTAGAAACTAGAGACTGGAAAACTGAGGAATAAGCAAGTATGGAGGAGCAGTAAAGACTTGATGCAGCATACACAATGGAATATTATGAAGCCATAAAGGACAAACATATGGACTTCGCAGCAACTTGGATGGATTTAGAGTCAATCATACTCAGTGGCCCATCACAGAAATAAAGTACAGAGTACCATGTGTTCTCACTCGTGAGCGGACTTTGAACAATTATAGTACTATAAGAAAGGGATTGACAGTAGTGGGAAACTGCTAGGGGAGGGAGGGGCACACTCATCAACAAGTGTACCTGCATAATCAACATTTGTATATCTAACTCTGAATTGTACTCCACAACTTTATAATAAGAAAAAAAAAAAAAGACTTGACGTAGCAGGCTTGGGTTGCTCAAACCCTGCACATTCTAAAGAAAGGTCTGATCTTTACCTGGTTCCTGGGAGAAATCTTCTAAGCTCTTGGAAAAGCCTGCCTGATCCAGTGACTTTGTTAACTTCAGGGCTTGGGCCATGCTAGATAGTCTCTGCTACAGTGCCATTTATAGCAGGTGCCTTGGGTTAAGCTCTTTGACTTCTGCAGAGACTGAAATGTGAGTGGCTCTGTAATGAGGGCGCTCATGCTTGTATGGCTGACCCCAATGAAACCCCTAGACACCAAGGCTTATGTGAGTTTTACTGGTTGTCAATATTTTGTACATGCTGTCACACAGATTTCCTGGGAAAATTAAGCATTGTCTTTATGATTCCACTGGGAATCAGCCACAGAAAGCTCACTCCCGGAACCTGGAGCTCTCTGGGTTCTGCCCTGTGCATCTTTTTCCTTTTATGACTTTATTCTGTATCCTTTTACTGTAACAAGCCATCACCATGAGTCCTGGGAGTCCTTCTAGTGAAGCATTGAATCAGAGGTCTGTCCTGGGGACCCCTGACACAGTTGGGAACCAAGAATCTGTGGCCTCGAGATGGGAAGGGAAGACTTGGCATCTAGGGGCTGCATTTCAGTTTGGGACCACTTGCCTCCTTCTTCAGTTGTAGCCTCTTCCTTTCTTCTTCCCCGCCATGTCTAGGCCGCCACTGTTGTCTCAGTGTCAGGCCAGAAACCACCAGCCTGAGATGTAGCCTTCTAGGGTAGCTTTCCCAAGAAGGACCATTTTTCAAAGGTGTGCCGGTCTGAAACAGACAGGAAGTCTGCATTTCTTCCAGCATGTTTGGTTTCACTTCAGGAAATGGGCTAAATTGAATCTGAAGGACAGATTGTACTTGATTGCTGAGTCAAACCCTGACCCAAGGTTGCAAACATGGTATTTATTTTCCTGCTTCTTGCTGGGGTAGGACACTCAGCTCTGGGTGTACAGGTTTAGAGGGGGTTCAGAGGCTTTTAACTCATTGGCATTTTGGCAACCGATACCAAGATGATATGAGAGCTAACCTGCAACTCCAAGCTGTGCCTTTTTTCACCCGGGTAAGGTCTAAAAATCATGGCCAGATGTGTGGCTCACACCTGGAATCCCAGCGCTTTGGAAGGCTAAGATGAGAAGATCATTTGAGGCCAGGAGTTTAAGACTAGCCTGGACAACATAGCAAGACCTCATTTCTACAAAATTTTTAGTAATTTGTTGGGCATGGTGGCATGTACCTGTAGTTCTAGCTACTCAGAAGGCTGAGGCAGGAGGATCCTCAGTCCAGGAGTTCGAGGCTGCAGTGAGCTATGATCATGCCACTATACTCCAGCCTGGTTGACAGAGCGAGTCCTTGTCTCTAAAACAAAATAAGGCCAGACACAGTGGCTCATGACTATAATCCTAGCACTTCAGGAGGCTGAGGTGAGAGGATTGCCCAAGCCCACGGGTCCGAGACCAGCCTGAACAACTTGGCAAGACCTCATCTCCACAATAAATCAAAAAATTAGCTGGGCATGGTGGTGCAAGTGCCTGTAGTTTCAGCTACTTGGAAGGCTGAGACAGAAGGATTGCCTGAGCCCAGCAGGCTGAGGCTGTGGTGGCCGTGAGGGTGCCACTGCCGTCCTGCCTGGGTGACAGTGTGAGACTACGACTCAAAAAAAAAAAAACCAAATAAGCAACAAAAAACAAGCTAAGGTATCTTTGTGATCGGAATCTCACTCAGCAATTTCCTTGGCTGGAACTAGGGGACAACTGAGGAATGAGGTTGGAGAAGAGGAAGAGGGGAATGAGGGTTAGGAAGGGGTTGGAGGGGTTTGGAAGAGAAGTAAGAAAGATGGAAAGGAGGGAGGAAGGAGGAAATTGGGGGCCACTGTGGGAGTGTGGAAAGTAACTTCTGAGCCAGCCTACTGATTTCAGTTCACTTCGATGTTAAATGACAGTGTTATATTCTTGTTTTCGAACTAGAAAGTTTGTTCTTTGGGGACATCCTATTTCCATTTCCTTTTAAAAGTACAAGGCTTTTTTAGACACAGATTTGTCTTTTTAATGTGATTCCAGCACTCTGGGAAGATCCTCCCTTCCTCCATCTGGCTAACTTCTGCCCATCCTTTGGGCCTTGGCTTCAATGCCACTTTCTTCTGGAGACTTCCTTCGACTCCCATTCCAGATTAGGTCACCATCTGTGGTGCCTTTAAAATGTGGCAGAACCACATTTTCCAGAATTCCCTTCCCTGTATGTTTCCAGTTACGGTGAACAACAAAAGGAATTCTTGCAGGGGGTGAGGCTGGTGCAGACGGAGTAGCAGCCATCCTGGAGCTGACACGTGCAGTCTCCCACTGCTGGCTCTCCTCACTGACATGAAGTGGGGGCCGAGCCTGGGTGACTCCACCCTCCCTGGGATCCTCCTTCATGTGTGTGCATCTTGGTTCATGCCAAAGGACCTTGGTTTGTGCCTGACACCCATACCAAGGACAGAGGCAATGTGATGAACCTGGGTGTGTCCATGCATCCTTGTGGGCTCCAGCTTGTTCTGCATCTCCCCACTCTGCAGCCATCTTTCCTTCCCTGACTGTCTGTCCTGTGGACTTCAGGCTGCAGCCTCAGACATGAATGTAACAGCCTCACAGAGGCTACTTAGAGCCAACTCCCACAATTGCATACAGCCAGTCCCTGTAACAAATCTGTCCGACCAGTCTCGGTGGCTTAGTCTGTAATCCCAGCACTTTGGGAGGCCAAGGCATGTGGATTGCCTGAGCCCGTGGGTTCGAGACCCACCTGAGTAATTGGTGAGACCTTATCTCTACAATAAATAAAAAATTAGTTCCAGCTACTAGGAAGGCTGAGGCGGAAGGATCGCCAGAGCCCAGCAGGTCGAGGCTGTGGTGGCCAGGAGTGGCCACTGCACTCCCGTCTGGGCAACAGAGTGAGACTCCAACTCAAAAAAAAAAAAATCTGTCTGTCTGTCCATCCATCCATCCATCGTCCACCTACCCACCTGCCCCCCACCTATATGCCTGTCTCTCTGTCACTGATTGGTTCTCCCTCTCTGACTGAATCCTGATATATCATCCTAATTGCTCCCTCCACTTTCCAAACTTTTCCCATTACAGTCTTTACAATACTGGACTGCAACCTCCTGTAATCCCCAATGTTCCCCAAGCTCTTCAGCCTTCATGTAGTGTGACATCCTGTTTACTTGTCTG
The DNA here is from genome assembly GCA_027257055.1 of Cephalopachus bancanus. Taxonomy (NCBI): domain Eukaryota; kingdom Metazoa; phylum Chordata; class Mammalia; order Primates; family Tarsiidae; genus Cephalopachus; species Cephalopachus bancanus. The sequence continues at coordinate 531,669 of JAPVLO010000179.1, forward strand.
AGGACAGCACTTCATGAAGGCAGGAGCTACATGTGGCTTCTTCTCAGCTGTAGTCCGTAGGCTAACATAGTCCCTAGCCTATAATAGATGCTCAATAAGTATTTGATGCATGAAAAACGGAATGAATTTTGTTTATATTGAATCTTTTCCCCCCCTGCTCCGTAGGAATTTGTTTGATAGGAACTGGAAAATAGCTCATTTTTAACGCATACATGGTGTGAAAAAGTTGATGTACAGCAAGTGTGGGAAATGTAAGCATTTGCTTCTGGTACCTTTTAGCAAAGTAAAATGATTTGAAAGCATTTTATTGTGCTGGAATCTCATGCACAAATTATTCCCAGGCGTTTATATTTGGGTAAGTAAACACACACACATACACACAGACTATTCCATCCATTTTGCTCTCTCCATTTTTTTTTTTTTTTTTTTGAGTCGGAGTCTCACTCTGTCACCCAGCCTCCCTGCTGGGCTCCAGCGGTCCTTCCGCCTCAGCCTTCCAAGTAGCTGGAACTACAGGCGTGCGCTACCACGCCCGGCTAATTTTTCGATTTATTGTAGAGATGAGGTCTCCCCAAGTTGCCCAGGGCTCAGGCAATCCACTCCACTCAGCCTCCCAAAGCGCGGGATTACAGGCTGAGCCACCGAGCCCGGCTTGCTCTCTCCATTTAAGCAGATTATAGAAGAGGGATCTGGGGAGGGAAGTCCACGCTCTGATGTCATGGGCCCTGAAGCCTACTGTCTGGCCTCGCTCAGCCTATTTCAGCTCGCAGTGCCCTTCTACAGAATCAGCAGGTAGAACCAGTGGATTTCTGACACGGCGTATGACTTCCTGGCTCTGCCATCAGAAAGTTTGTGGGTATCCCTTCAGGCTGGCTTCTCTTGCCTGCTGACCTCACAGAATAACATCTCATGACCACCCAGCAGAATAACATAATGTGACAAAAATGCTTTATGCTCTCACAAATCAAAGAGGATATTTAAGGGCAAAGTCTAAATTCGTGCCCTTGTGAGTTTTCTTGTTTGTATTGTGGTAAAAGTGTATGCAGCATAAAACTTACCATTTTAATCATTTTTAAGTGTACAGTAGCATTAAGTACCTCCACGTTGCTATGCAATCATCATCAACCATCTCCAGAAATTTTTCATCATCCCAGACAAAAACTCTACATTCATTGAACACTAACTCGCCATATCCCACCTTTCCAGTCCCTGGAAACTACCATTTTACTTTTAGTGTCTATGAATTGGACCACTCTAGGGACCTCATATAAGTGGAATCATGCAGTAGTTGACTTTTTGTGACTGGCTTATTTAACTTAACCTAATGTTTTCAGGTTCAACTACGTTGCAGCATGTGTCAAATTTCCTTCCTTTGTGAGGGTAAATAATGTTTCATTGTGTCCATACACCACATTTTTTGTTTATTCATTTGTCAGTGGACACTTGGGCTGCTTCCCCCTTTGGGTTACTGTGAATAATGCTGCTATAAACATGGGTGAACAGAGACATCTGTGGAGTCCCTACTTTCAGTCGTCTTGGGTATGTACCCAGAAGTGAGCTTGCTGGATCATAAGGTAATTCTATGTTTAATGTTTAAAATTTATTTTATTTTAATTTAATTTTTTTTAGAGACAGGGTCTTGCTCTGTCACCCAGGCTGGAGTGCAGTGGTGCAATCATAGCTCACTGCAGCTTCAAACTCCTAGGCTCAAGAGATCCTCCTGCCTCAACCTCTCAAGTAACTGGGACTACAGGCATGCACCACTATGCCCGATTAATTAAAAAAATTTTTTTTTGGTAGAGACTTGGTCTCTCTATGTCTCCCAGGCTGGTCTCTAACTCTTGGTCTCAAGTAATCCTCCCACCTTGGCCTCTCAAAGTGCCGGAATTACAGGTGTGAGTCACCATGCCCAGCTTGTTTAATTTTTTAAGGAATTGCAATACTGTTTTCCACAGTGGCTAGACCATTTTACATCCCCATCAGCCATGTATGAGGGTTCCAATTTCTTCATATTCTCCTCAACACTTGTTATTTTGTTTTTTGGTTTTTTTTTATCATAGCCATCTGGAGATATAAGGTAAATTTTCTTTTTTAATTCTGTGATATTCCTGTTTCCAGAGACACAAGCAATGCTAAGAAGTTACAGTCAGGTAAACCATCGCTCTCTGGAGCCCCACTGCCCATGAGAGGGGCTCCCCTTGTGCCCATTTTGGACTGGTTGTAGTTTCGGATTTTCATTTTTGCTTGAATAATCGTCTTAGTCACATGTTCATCTTTTCCTGGATTGTTAGTCATTGTCTGGGCCATGACAGCTGTTCTCACAGTAGATCTTGGATAAAAGATAGCCACTCTATTCTCAGAAAATGCATTTGAAAGTTAAATTCAGTTATATTTATATTTGAGTGGAACTAGTGGTACCAGCCCCTCTATTTTGGTGGCTCGTGTTGGTCTTAATCATCCTGACTAGGGAATATGGTTTGCACAACACATTTTTTCCCCTACATTCCATTTCAAATTTAAATGAATATGTTGAATGCCTACTTTGGGCCTAGCACTATGCTAGATGCTGCCATATATATTATCTCCAGGAATTCACTCATTAAAGAATGGTTACTCTCATTTGTGAGAGAAAAGAATGACTCAAAATATGACCACCTACCTCAAATCCCTTGGGAAGTTTGTTTTATAAATGTGGGCACCAGAATCCACCTCATATTTTTCACAATTGCCCTGATGACTCTTTTTTAAATTAAATTTCATTTTCTTATAGAGACGTGGGGGCCCTGATGACTCTTACATACTTGGAAGTGTAAGAACCACGGCTCAAGTGGTAATGGGGCCTGGACCCAAGCCTTGGTCCGTTACAGATTCTCTTCACCTGATGTGAGACCCCGTTAGCAGCACTTGATGGAAGAAGAGGGTGCTGAGAGAGACTGTCAGAAAGGCAAATGCACTGTGAAGAAGGGGATACCACTGAGAAGACCCCTGAGCAGCTGCCAGAGAGAAAACCACACAGCAAGGAGGGCTGGAGTCAGAGCCAGGCAACCTCTGGGTGGTAGAAACATTGTAGCTGCTGTTGCAGTCACCAAGTTGCACGGGAGAGCATTGAAGGGTATAACTTGGAAGGTCTTGGATGAGAGTTCAAGTATGCAGCCCTGCCACACGAGTCTGGGAGAATGGCTGTCAAAGAGTGGTGGTGTCACAGCCAGTACAAGGTCCCCTGCAGAAAGAGCTTATCTTCCATAGGTCATGACTTACCCTTCATGAGTGAATATTTGCAGATTACTTTTCTTTTCTTAATTTAATGCTTCCCTAACAAATAATGCTCAGGTACCTGCAGGTGTGAACATGCCCTGCTGCTCAGTCAGGTAGATTTTTGTAGGTTTCTGGGAAGGGTTCAACCCAGATAATCTGGGCAATCCTCTGCCAAGCAACCCACATTCATGCACTAGATAAAGCCTGTGAAAGTTGCATGTGGGGCCGGGCTCGGTGACTCAGCCTGTAATCCCAGCACTTTGGGAGGCCAAGGCGAGTGGATTGCCTGAGCCCGCAGGTTCGAGACCCACCCGGACAACTTGGTGAGACTTCTTCTCTACAATAAATCAAAAATTAGCCGGGCATGGTAGCGTGCACCTGTAGTTCCAGCTACTTGGAAGGCTGAGGCAGAAAGATCATCAGAACCCAGCAGGTCAATGCTGGGGTGGCCGTGAGCGTGCCACTGCACTCCAGCCTGGGCAACAGAGTGAGACTCCAACTCAAAAAAAAAAAAAAAGTTGCATATTGTTTTATGATTTCACCTAAAAACTTTGAGTCTTGAATTCATGATGACATGTAAGGGAACTGTAACATCAGCCATATTCATTATCAGACGATTGGGATTCAAATGTTTAAAATATTTCTGTGGCTCACATCTGTAATCCCAACACTTTGGGAAGCTGAAGTGGAAGGATCACTAGAGGCCAGGAGTTCAAGACCAGTTTGGGCAACATAGTGAGACCCTGTCTCTGTTTAAAGATAATAAATAAATAAATAAATAAACATATTTTATTGTGGTAAAGTATATATAACATTTTTTTTTTTTTGAGTTGGAGTCTCACTCTGTCGCCCAGACTGGAGTGCAGTGGCCACTAACGGCCACCGCAGCCTCGACCAGCTGGGCTCCGGCGATCCTTCCGCCTCAGCCTTCCACGTAGCTGGAACTACAGGCGCGCTCTACCACGCCTGGCTAATTTTTTGATTTATTGTGGAGATGAGGTCTCACCAAGTTGCCCAGGCGGGTCTTGAACCCGCAGGCTCAGGCAATTCACTCACCTCAGCCTCCCAAAGCACAGGATTACAGGACAAGCCACCGAGCCTGGCTTATATATAATATTTTTAAGGGAACAATTTTTTTTTGAGTTGGAGTCTCACTCTTGTCCAGGCTGGAGTGCAGTGGCATGCTCACAGCCAACCCAGCGTCGCCCTGCTGGGTTCCGATGATTTTTCCACCTCAGCCTTCCAAGTAGCTGGAACTACAGATACGGGCTACCATGCCTGGCTAGTTTTAAAAATTTTATGGTAGAGACGAAGTCTTGCCAAGTTGCCCAGGCTGGTCTCGAACCTGCTGGCTCAGGCCATCTACCCATCTCGGCCTCCCAAAGTGTTGGGATTACAGGCTGAGTCACCAAACCCAGCCTAAGTGAACATTTTAATGGCATCAACCATCCATTTCTAGAACTTTTTCATCATCTTAAATGGAAATTCTACACCCATTAAACAAGAATTTTCCATTCCTTCTTCCCCCTAACCACTGGCAACCACCATTCTACTTTTTGTCTCTAGGCGTTTGACTACTTTAGGGATCTTATTTAAGTGAAAACTTACAATGTTTGTCTTTTCGTGTCTGGTTTATTTCACTTAGCACAATGTCCTCTCCATTCATCAACGTTGTATCACAATTTCCACCCTTTTTAAGGCTGAACAATATGCCATTGTGTGAATACGCCACTTTTTCATCTATTTATCCATCAGTGGAAATCTGGGTTGCTCCTACTTTTTTGTTATTGTGAATGATGCTGCTATAAACATTGGTGGACAAATATCTGTTTAAGTTGTGACTTTTAGTTCTTTTAGGTATACACCTAGAAATAAAATTGTATAACATTTTGAGGAAGTGACAGACTGTTTTCCTGAATGCTAAACTTTTTGTTTGAGTTGGAGTCTTACTCTGTTACCCAGGCTGGAGTACAGGGGCTACCTCAGTGTCAACCTGCTGGCCTCTAGCGATCCTTCCGCCTCAGCCTTCCAAGTAGCTGGAACTACAGGCGTGTACACTACCATGCCCGGCTAGTTTTTTATTTATTATAGAGATGAGGTCTCACCAAGTTGCCTGGGCTGATCTGAAACCCACAGGCTCAAGCCATCCACTCGCCTCCGTCTCCCAAAGTGCTGGGATTACAGACTGAGCCACCAAGCCCGGCCCTGAACCCTAATCTTTTAAACTCTACCATCTCAGAGTCTGAAACAACAAGGTTTGTTCATAGGCGTTGTTAGGCGTTGTTAGGCTTAGAGGCCCAGGCCAATTTAGAGAGTGGGACAGTGAGTGTTTTAGAAGTAGACGTAGGTTCAGAACATGGCTCCATTTCACCCCAACTGTCTGATCCTGGGGAAGTTACTTGGCACCTTGACCAGTGTTTTCCTTATCTGTAAAGAAAGCATCATGCTTTCTTCTCCAGGATCACCAAGGGAACTGATGTGGACAAAAATACACAGAAAGTATTTTGTGTAGTGCCTGGCTGGCATAGCATAAAGGCCCAACAAAGATCAATCCCCTGAATTCTTTGCGTTTCGTGGCCACAAACTCTCCACCTGAACGTCTCTCCTCCTCTCCCCTTACAACCCCCCCCAATATCTGTGCTTCTCCTCTCTTCTCTGGAAAACCCAACTGTCTTGGCCTGTCTCCATTCATTCCAGGGATCCTTCTCAGAAATGCCCTTTGGAAAGAAGCTCATTAATGCTCTCAAGCTGAGGAGTTAATAGTTCACCATTTAATACATGGGGCTCCCAGAGGCATTTTGTTTTCACAGGGCTCAAGCTTTCAAACTGAGGATGAATCTTTAATGATGGTGCTTCAGAAACTTGGGACAGGTGTGGTGATACAGCAGTTGACCTTCACAGTGCCCTTCAGATCCTGCTCTGAGCCCCGCTGCTCCACTGTTTCAAGGCAATCAACCTGAAACACTGAATTTGTCCAGTTGCTGGACAGAAACTGAGAAGCATCACATGTTTCTGCCTGAACTGCTCAGAGGCGAACCGATATTTCCATGCTTGAAGTGTTGTTCATCTAATAAAATGCTTAAAATATGCTAATTAATGGTAAGTTAGGCTGAAACCTTTCTGCTAAAGAGTGGATTACACCACTAAGTGACCCAGAGAGATCGTTTTCTGAAATGGATACTCCAGACTGGGTGACTTGATATGCTGCCCTTTTGGCCGGAATTTGCTGGGGGCAGAAATAAACCGTATTTTCGTATAGTTTGTTGGTATGTGAAGGTGAAGTGAATTAGTTTCAACCAAAAATTGAGGCACAGGTTCTCAAAATGAGTTTTTAAAATTGCTTCCTAGTGTGAAAAGTTGTTCAACAGATGTATTTGTATACTAAAATATTGGAATTTCTGGGACATTTTGGTGTATTACAGAGACAAGTAAAATATTAGAAACTGGGATGGTTTCAGAAACACTAGACATATGGTACTCATCCTAGTGAGATTCACTGCCAACACCGGAACCAAAAACAATCGGAATTTTTGGTGAGGTGAATTTGGAGACACTACCAAAAAATGGACTCTTCCTGTCTCTGTCCCTGTTGCCTATAGTCTCTGGCCAAATGCTGTACACGGATGAAAAACAAGGTGTCCCAGGAGGTTGCTAAGTAGATGGCACCATGCGGTGGGACGGGTTTGCCCTGCTGAGCAGACATGACAAGGCACATATGGTGTTCATTCCCACAAATGTCAACTCCTCATATCAAAACCTAAAAATAAAATAAAGTACATTTTAAACATCTATGCACGGATCAATTGAGAATATAATTCCAAGACTGTATGATGCCATGAAGCTGTTGTCAGTGTGTCCCACATAGCCCCTGACAATCGGCCTTGTTCTAGCTGGCAGTGCAGCTGGAGAACTGACTCGGTCATTGCAGGACATCATGCCTTTCAGCTTACCCCAGTGAAACTCTGCAGAGTGAGTAACTTTCCTTAAGTGACTTGTAAGTTTCAGATCCTGCCTGATTCATAGAGTGAAGCCACACAACAACCAGTTTGACCAAGAAAAAAATCTTCAAGAACACTTAGAATTTTATAAAATATGCAGTCTCTTTTCCTTTACCTTTAAGTGACCACTGGATGTATTAATCAAGACAGGCTAAATTATGCTGCAGAACAAGTAGACCCTGGAATCCTTCAACAAAAATATATTTCTCTGCATGCTATTTATCCAACATAGATCAGCAGATGTGGGGGAATAATCTGCTCCATGTAGACACTCAGGAACCCAGGTTATTAGAGTATTTGCTGTCTGTAGTGTGGTCTAGGCAAGAGAAGAGCCTGCATAGACAGCTTACACCTATGGTTCAAAATGCCATATATCGGCAGGCTCGGTGGCTCAGCCTGTAATCCCAGCACTTTGGGAGGCTGAGGTGAGAGGATTGCCTGAGCCCGGGGTTTCGAGACCCGCCTGGGCAACTTGGCGAGACCTCATCTCTACAATAAATAAAAAAAAAAAAATTAGCCGGGCATGGCAGCGCGCACCTGTAATTCCAGCTACTTGGAAGGCTGAGGCGGAAGGATCAATGGAGCCCAGCAGGTCGAGGCTGCGGTGGCCGGGAGCAGCCACTGCACTCCAGCCTGGGTGACAGAGTGAGACTCCAACTTAAAACAAAACAAAACAAAACAAAATGCCATATATCACTTCTTGCAGTCTATTGGCCAAGACTAGTCACATGGTCCCGTTTAATGGCAGGAAGGTTTGACACGTTTCATGTACCTGGAGGAGAGGAGGACTGGACATGAGCACTAGTAATATCAGACTTTAATATTTTATTCATTCATCCTTTCATTCATTCACATGAACTTGTATTAAATGAGTTCTAGACCTGTATTGGATATAGATGCATATAAAATACATTCATTACTCTCAAAATCAGAAGACACCACATCTCTGATTGGGAAAGGTGAGGCTTGAGGCATTGGCCACCTGTACTCAAACAATTACATCATTTGGAATATTTCGCTCCTAAAAGAGGAAGCATGATTGCCCAGAGGAGAGCATACCAAACAGTTCCTGACATGCAAATCCAAGAATTACAAATAACCCCTACCATTAAAGGCGTTAACAACCACCCTCTCACTCTATCTGCCAGAGCCCCATTCCTGTGCCCTGGCAACCAGAGTGGTATGGGGGACGCCACGTTCAGAGAAGTGCTAGAACAGAAGAAGAGGAAGATGTGAAAACAAGAGCACCCTGATTGACGACTTATAGTAGGTTCTGAGACATGGCTGCATCTGCCATCCTGATGGCTTCTCTGAACACTTCCTTTCCTTTTATTGTGCCTGAAATTCAACTGATTTGAGATTAATCTTGGTTATTGAGCAGCTTCTTTCAAAACATGCCTATTGCCCAGAAGACTCTGATGCTAATAGCTATTGACTATGGACCAATATAATAAGATATTTTCCCTTTCTAAGACCTAGCTGAACTTGGGGAGAGGGGATTTATTGAGGACCAGAGGATAGCAGGACTAGTGGGTGACCCAGTGAAGGGCTTAGGGCACAACTAATACACTGAGCACCTGGGTAGGGGGGAGGGAGGTAGCACACTAATCCAGAGATGTCCAGGAAGCAGCCCTCACCAGATACTAGATCTACCAGCACCTTGATCTTGGACTTCCCAAGTTGCTTCCTGGTTTGCAGGTGGCTCTTACTTTTTGTATCTTCACAAGACAAAGTTGAGAAGGTGAGCAAGCTCTTGTGTCTCTTCTTATAAGGGCATTAATCTCATTCATGTGCCTAATCTTTTTTTTTTTTTTTGAGTTGGAGTCTCACTCTGTCACCCAGACTGGAGTGCAGTGGCACATTCCTGGCCACCACAGCCTCGACCTGCTGGGCTCTGGTGATCCTTTGCCTCAGCCTTCCAAGTAGCCAGAACTACAGGTGTGTGCTACCACACCAGCTAATTTCTGATTTATTGTAGAGACCAGGTCTCACCAAGTTGTCAAGGTGGGTCTTGAACCCGCAGGCTGGAATTACAGGCTGAGCCACCAAGCCCGGCCATGTGCCTAATCTTGTTAATGAGATTAATGACCTACTTATCTCCCAAATGCCCCACCTCCTAAGACCATCACATTGGGGGTTAAGATTTCAACATATGAATTTTCAGGGGACACAAACATTCAGTCCATAGTAGGGCTGGAAAGAATTACAGTTGGAATCGAAGGTTTCCTGCTCTTTTCCTGATGCCACCTTCTTTCCAGGCATCAACTTCCCCCTCAGTCTTATAGTCTTGGCCTCCTTGTGTCCAGAGAAGACTCAGGGCAGGACTATAAGAACCAGAGTTCTCCGACCTTGTAGTTGAGTCTCGATGGGCCAGCTCAAAAATCTCTCTTCTGAAGTCATTACGTTTACTATGGCAAAAGGCTTACTGAGCTCTAAGGAGCATGCTCACAAATGCATCTAGGAAAGCTCCAACTGCTCATGGAAGCCTGCTCAGATAATTAACCTCTTAAAGATAGCCAAGTAGTATTGAGGTGTTACTATAGTAGACAGTTCTGTGAGACATGACCGTAAAACACGTGACTCTTTATTCTCAACTAACTTCTGGGTGTGAAAAATCTGGAGTCTGAGTTAACGAGTATTCAAGTCTTCCACTTTCCTGTGCTTGACAAATACTGTATATTTTTTCTAAAATAGATTCCTCTGGTTTAAGTCTTTTCTCCATGTTATCTATTGAAATCGCTTCATCATTTCTGAAATACAGTGTCTTCATTCTAGGCTCTGAAATAACACAAAGTATTATAAGGAATAGAGGTCACTTTTTTTGGTTGCATTTTGCAGATAGAACACCTGGGTTTCCCTGGGCTCCTTCTAGGACTGGATCTGTCACTAGTCAGCTATTAATTATTGATGGAGACATCATTTAACCTGTCTGGGTCTCAGACAGTCTGAATCTCAGTCTGAAAAAAAATGAGTGCAATGAGATGCAGGATTTCTGTTTGCTCAGCACTCTAGGAGTCCGTGATCTGTGAACAGTGGGCGTGAGAAGACCATTTAGGATGAACGTGAGGTTTTCAGTCTTTTAAATTAGGATATGTGGTGTTCTGGTCAACTTTTTGCTGTCTGGGTGGACATCTGCCTTATTATTTTCCATTTGGCACCTGTTCTGGTGTGCAATCAAATATTCTAGACAGAATAATTTCTCAGAGCAGCAGAAAGGCTGCCCTTGGTTCTCCAGGGCCTTGGAGGCTCATAGACACAGGTGCAAGAAGCAAATAAACCATTTCATGTTGCCCTGGCCTGCTCTTTGGGAGGATTGGATCACCATAATGTGGCCTACTAAAGCATCCTTTTAAGGGCAAAGGAGTCACAAGAAGATGACCTGCTAGCAACAGTACAAAGAAGAGTCTCAACAAAAGATTTCTTTCATGAAGATCCAAGAACGTCAGGGTTACAATGAGGATAAGAATTTGGTGCTGCTAACATTTGTACACCTACACTTTAATCCTTTTGCCTTGAAATCTTCCTACTCAAAAATAAAACCTCACATGCTACATAAAAAATTTTTCTTTATTACTTGTTCTCTTTGGTCAGATTCAGATGTTTTTGTTTTTGTTTTTCTTAAATTCAGTGGTAAGAATGATTCAGGTGTTTTGAGATGCCCAGACTATTCCTTGCTGAATTCCATTTTTAAAAAAAGCAATACCTATTATTTGGCACTATACAGATAAAACAACCTATTTCATAAATTATAGAGCACTTCAGCTACTTTCTAAATAAGATGGGCCCAAACTGAACCTTCTTCCAACCTTAGTAAAAATTGAGAGAGGAAATCGTCAAACCAGAAAACCATTTGATCATCCATGCATGTGACTTTGCTTCAACAGCGTTTGACACACACCACAGATAATTATAAGTATCTGTACAAATGGATTCTTCAGATTGCAAACATGTTTTTCTCTTTTGTTGCTTTTCTTGGATGGATTCAGTGATACATACCATAAGCAAAGCCCTCTGCTAGAACATGTAAGGGGTAGAGATGATTATAAGGCAGCATCTCAGCACTCAAAGGGCAGATGGAGGTGGGACCCAAATACCTACAGAATATTTGTATGTGTCAAGGACCATATCACCAGTTACAAAGGACTTCCATGGGAATCCAGTGGAGGCAGGAGTTGGGATTGAGAAGGACGGGCCATCAGTAGTCAGAGAGAACAGGCTGGGTGCACAAGGTCATGTTAGAGGGAAGGAAGGAAGAGGAGCAATCATTCTCCCTAAACACATCTCATCAGTTTTGAAGGTATGCTTCCATGACCATTATGAAAATCGTGATAGAAAGAAGTTAAGAAGGATGGCCAGGCATGGTGGCTCACACCTATAATCCCAGTGCTTTGGAAAGTCAAGGTGGGAGGATCACTTGTGACCAGGAGTTTGAGACCAAACTGAGCAACATAGTGAGACCCCTGTCTCCCCAAAAAATATTTTTAAAATGAGCCATGGTGGTGCACACCTGCAATCCTACTTGGGAGGCTGAGGCAGAAGGATCACTTGAGCTCAGGAGTTCAAGGCTGCAGAGAGCTATGTTCGTACTGTGAATAGCCACTACACTCCAGGTTGGGAAGCATAGAACTTGTTTTTTAAAAAAAGATAATAACAAATACTATAAGAAAGTGTCGGAGTCCAGCTCCAACCTATGAGGGGGTTGGACCCGCACCGGAGAGTGAGGAGGCGGCGAGAAGAAACCACTCGGAGGCAGTTCTTCTGGGATCAGTCTGATCAGGACTGAGTCCAACTTTATTCAAACTTTTTCCAGCTTATATACCATTTTCTATAACCTCCAGCAGTATGACAGATACCTGCTGGGGGCTTACAGGTCTCATGATGCATAACGTACTTCACAAAAGATTTTTGCTTAAGGTAACAATTAACAATCAAAATTCCATGATGCATATCATGCTTCACAAAGCTTACATCAAAATAACAGGTGTATGATTTTAACAGTAGCTTAGCAAACTGTTTTCTATAATATTTAATAACTAATCTGTATATTATAAGCTATACTGAATTTTACTTAAGGTAAAAATTTCCCTATTTACTAACCTACTATGATTTAACAAAACAATCAAGATTTATATTAATTATCTTAACTTCTAGTAGTGAAAATATTTTTGCTGGGGGCATATGAATCTAGTGACACACACTATATCTATTAAATCTGCATCACAAGATCCACATGCTCCAAACAGAATGATTAGTATCAGAGTACACACGTTTAAAACAAAATCATAACTAGCACCTATGATTTTTAGCATCCAACTATATGATTTAATATATGATTTCTTATAAAACTTCAAATATATAATTTCAAATGATAAACTGATAAGGCAGATAAAGCACAGATTATGCCTAAGAGAAGAAGACAGAGGGGCACTAGTCTCGGTGTCTCGCATGCTCTAAACTTTGATCTTAAAAGCCTGTCAGAGACACCATTGTCAGAGTCCTCTATAAAATGCTAAAGAGTGAGAAGTGGAAAACGTTAACCACAGTGTTCGACACACCCAATGCATACTTTACCATCGAAGTCTGCTGGACACTGAAGTTGACACCTCAAAGCAGAAATCCAAAGTGCAAAAGTATATCCAGAAATAAGTAAGAGTACTAAGGATTCACTCTCCAACAGGCCTGTGGCTGGGTTTTATCACTACCATACACAGGCATATTAGACGGCAAATTTCAAACAGAAAGAGGTGAAGTAGCAAGCACAAGTTCACATAGTGTTATATATGGATAACTGAACTATGTATATATTTTTCTAAACTTCCTTATAAAATTTCTGGTCTAAGTGAATAAATCAAATAGTGGTTGTCACACCTTTGGACAGGAAAAGGTACAGTTGCCATGACGATGGCCGGGGGGCAGAGGCAGACTAAGAGTTTTGGCACCTAATGAAACTAGGAACGTTCTGCCTGGCTAGAGGCAGGAAAACAAAACTATTAAAGCAATTTCTGCTTACAGAAACAAAGGCTGTATGGTTACTACTGAGAAACAGAGACTTAAGAATGGCTCAGAGAGTCAGAGAAAAATGAAAACTTAAAGCACAGAATGCTTTTCTGCTGTAAGGCTTTACCTGAAATTTTAGCCTAACTGTTTAAAAGGTTTACTTTCAAATAATATAAGCTTTTATGTCACATATACAGACTGGTCACTATTCATATACCAACACTACAGGTATCACTGATGCTTTTGTGTCAAAAGCAAATCTCCATCATGGGCCTTCATAGGCCTCAACTGTATGGCCATAGATATTGGCTCCCAACAAGAAAGCAAGAGGATGAGACAAGTAGAGAAAGGTCTTCGGGAGTTATCTGTTTTTATGATAATTATACCAACTGAAGTACAGGACCCACTCCTATTCTCACCTCACCTTAGGTTGGTTCTTCCTAAAAGTTCCACCTGACTGAGCCTTTCGGGGCAGGGAGGATGGTACTGAAAATTGAAAAAGGTGAGCAAGGGCCAGGGAGCAGAAAATTCTGGGCATATGCAGCGAGTATTGACTAGCTCAGTTTTGTTGAAATTTCTGGAGTGCAGAGGAGAATAGTGGAAGATGAGACCTGAATGACAAACAGGGATCTGATTTAGAAACCCCAAAATTTCCACTTAAGAACTTTGGACTTTTCTCAGTAGTCAGTGGAAGGTTTTGATCAGGGGAATAATGCAATCAGAATAGTGTGTGAAGAACAGGAATGCATTGAGTATATTTAATATATTCTATTTACAGGTTAACTACATGACAGAAAGTCTTGGGTCAGCAGGAAAAAGACAAATATTCAAAGCTAAAGGGCTAGCAACTACCACTAGGACCTTTACTGACTGGCTGTTCATTTAGCATTGATCACCTACTCTTTTGAACCATAATTACCATCTTATGCACACCAGATTACTAGATTGCAAACTCTCTGGGGTGGAGTCAGTGGGCAATGAATGGCAAATGCTCAGGACATATATCTTAATAGAAATGTTGATAAGACTTGAAATCATAATAGAAACCAAGAGGAAAAAAACCAGGTTTGCAAGCCTTTGATTAATACTCAATTTTTGCTAGACTCGGTGGCTCAGCCTGTAATCCCGCACTTTGGGAGGCTGAGGTGAGTGGATTGCCTGAGCCCGCGAGTTCGAGACCCACCTGGGCAATTTGGCGAGACCTTACCTCTACGATAAATCAAAAAATTAGCCAGGCGTGGTAGTGCACGCCTGTTGTTCCAGCTACTTGGAAGGTTGAGGGGGAAGGATCGCCGGAGCCCAGCAGGTCAAGGCTACAGTGGCCGGGAGCGCCACTGCACTCCAGTCTGGGCGACAGAGTAAGACTCCAACTAAAAAAAAAAAATACTCAATTTTTAAATGAGTAACCATAGAACAGGGAGTAGAATTTGTGCATGATTTGCATATATTTGTGCAGAATTTGTATTTGAGGCAAAAGCAATATGTGTGAAAAGTCACATCTGTTTATTTTAATAGTCATCGTGTTATGAGAATATTTTTAAACCTGCAGAAATACATTTTAAAATATTGTCATGAATAACAACAACAAATATATAAATCTTTTGATAGATTTGCCTCCTTTATTTGCAAGAGTAATTACAATGATTCCTAAATAACCAACCTGAAAACTGAAGCCTCTTCTTAATGGGGCCAAAGTCTGCATCCATTAAGAGGGACATTTCTAATAAAATCTGATCTTTCCTCTATGTGCTCATGTAGTCCAAGTGTACAAGACATTGTTCTGCATATCTCCAATCTATGCAATATACTTGGCAATTACTGCAGAACCTAGAAAGGCCAGCTAAAAGATACCCATTAACAAATCAAGGTAAGTCTTAGTCAACTTACTAAATGAAGACATTGCATATAACATTTTAAGTAAAATAAACAGGCTAAAGTCAACCAGGAACTCTTTTTTTTTTAGTTGAAATCTCACTCTCACTCAGAATGGAATGCAGTGCCATGCTCACAGCCACTGCAGCCTTGACCTGTAGGATTTAGGAGATCCTTCCCCTCAGTCTTCCAAGTAACTAGAACTAGAGATGCACACCACCACATCTGGCTAATTTTTGTGATTTATTGTAGAGATGAGGTCTCACCAAGTTGCCCAGGCTGGTCTTGAACCCCCAGGTTCAGACAATCATCTAGCTTCGGCTTCCCAAAGTGCTGGGATTACAGATTAAGCCACCACATCCAGCCTAGGAACTCTTACAAGAGTACAAGGACTGACAATTAAGTTTGTAAACTCTTCCTAGAAAAAGAACTACATACCTCACTGCTGAATATCACTATAATCACCTTCAAAATACTCCCCTTGGGAAGCTATCACTGATGCCAGCACCTAGTCCACCCATCAAAGCAATTTTGGAACACTTTTTCTGGAATGACCATCACAGCTGTTCATATTACCCTTGATGTCCTGAATGTCATAAAAAATGTCTTCCTTTCAATATTTCCGTTATCTTTAGGAAAAGAAAAAAGTTATCAGGGGCAAGATCAGGTGAGTAGGGAGGGTGTTCCAATACAGTTATTTGTTTACTGGCTAACCCCCACCCACAAACAGTGCTGTGTAAGCTGGTGTACTGCTGTGACTCAAGAGCTCCTTCAGGACCATTTTTGCACACACCTTTCTCATGCTAAGATTTTTAATCAAAACCTTCCTGTTTCTCTAGTGATGTTTGTTTGGTCTGCTATGTTTCTCACAGTCAGCTGATGATTTTTGACTCACAATTCGACAAATTTTTGCAATGTTTTCAGCAGTTCTGTCCATTACTAGCTGTCCTGACCTCTCTTCGTCAGTGGTGCTTTCTCTCCCCTCAGAAAAATATTTAATCCATTTGTACACTGCCGTTTTCTTCATGGCATTATTCCCATAAACTTGGACTAACATGTCCCTGAATTCACTTCCACTCTTGCCAAGTTTAACAAGAAATGTACTGTTTGGTTGTTGCTCTAATTCAAGCTCCAACATTCTCACAATGGTACACAAAAACAGGCAACAATAATGAATGCCACTCAGCAAGACACTGCCACACTTTGGCACGAACACAGCTGTGAGACACTGAAATACCAAATTAGGAAACCTTACCAAGTTGTTTGTACAGTACTGCCAATGTAAGTACACAGTGGCTAACCCAAACTGTTAAAAACATAGAAAAGAAGCTTAAAAAGACAGAACAAAACTTCCAAGAGATGAGCAATTATTTCAAGAGGCCGAACCTAAGATTAATTGGAATCCCTGAGGCAGATAGAGAGACAGAGACCATCCTGGAACAAACATTCCATGAAATTATCCAAGAAAACTTCCCTCATCCCATCAGTGACACGACCATTCAAACACAAGATGTTCCATGTTCATGGACTGGAAGACTCACAGTCTGACCTGTTCCATCGCCATCTTGCCCAGAAGTCTCATAATTTTTTATCTTAAAGATGTGGGGTACAATTCAGGGTGTCAGAGTCTTTAAAGTGTCTCAAAACAGAGAAACTAGGAAAGGGTGGATGGAAGGTGTTACAGCTTGGATTGGAGGACTTTGAAGTATGTCTTCCAAGGCTAGAAATGGGAAGATTGGGCAAAATTAAGAAATAACAGGCTTGAAGTGGTGAGCATAGGGAGATGAGGGTCTTACCTGAGTCTTGTGAGCAAGCTGTTGGTTTTGGTAAGAAAGCTACTTTAATTTGCTCACAGTACTATCCTCCAGGAGCAAGAACTTTATGGATCAGGTAGTGAAGTGTTGCTCCCATGTTCCCTAACCTAGGGGCAGTCCTCCCTGTTGTACTCCATTCCTCCATTTTTCTCTTTTTTTTTTTGAGTTGAAGTCTCACTCTGTTGCCCAGACGGAGTGCAGTGGCACATCCACGGCCGCCGCAGCCTCGACCTGCTAGGTTCAAGCGATCCTTCTGCCTCAGCCTTCCAAGTAGCTGGAACTACATGCACGTGCCACCAAGCTCAGCTAACTTTTTGATTTATTGTAGGGATGAGGTCTTACCAAGTTGCCCAGGTTGGTCTCGAACCCTTGGACTCAGGCAATCCACTCACCTCAGCCTCCCAAAATGCTGGGAGTATAGGTATGAGCCACCACGCCTAGTCATTTTTTTTTTAGTTGGAATCTCACTCCACTGCCCAGGCTGGAGTATAGTGGCATGCTCATGGCCACCCCAGTGTTGACCTACTGTACTCAGGCGATCCTTCGGCCCCAGCCTTCCAAGTAGCCGGAACCACAGGCATGTGCTACCATGCCCTGCTAATTTTTTCTTTTTTATTGTAGAAATGAGGTCTCATCAAGTTGCTCGGGCTGGTCTCAAACCTGTGGGCTCAGACAATCCCCTCACCTCAGCCCCCCAAAGTGCTAAGATTTCAGGCTGAGCCACTGAGCCCAACCAATCATTTTCTCTTCTAATACTGAAAGCCTTAGCACATACATGAAACTAGGGGAGACGAGTGGTAGTTTCTCGGGTCGGAGGGGCTGCTCCCTTGGGAGGTGAGAGGGATCTGTAGCAGCTGCCAGCTTAGTGGAAGTACTAGACATTATTAGGGAGGGTGGGCTTTCTCCACAAGCCCAGAGGGTTCAGCAGGGAGTGCAGAGTCCACATATTCAGGGGCAAACATCTACACATCCCTGTCCCATGTTTAGGATCCCAGGCTTCCCCCACCTTTGCTAACAGACCTTCCTTTACTGAGCATTTAAACCTCTCTGGAGCTCCATGACTCTATCAATCAGGTCCTCAGCCTGCATCTAAGCTGTGTCTGTTCTTCCTCTGCAGGAGATGAAGGTTTCCTTGTAAGCTGTCTCAGAACCCTATGTTAACAGGCCTTCTTCTCTCCTTCTTCTGTCGTGCATCCAAACAGCTTAGTAAGCCAGGCATGGTGGTCCATGCCTGTAATCCCAGCACTCTGGGAGGCCAAGGCGGGAGGATTTCTTGGAGCCCAGGAGTTCGAGACCAGCCTGAGCAACATAGCAAGACCTCATCTCTACACACGCACACACACAAAATCAAAAACTTGGCTAGGTGTGGTGGTGCATGCCAGTAGTTTCATCTACACGGGAGGCTGAAGCAGGAGGATCACCTGAGCCCAGAAGCCTGAGACTGTGGTGAGCCATGATCGTGCCACTGCACCCTAGCCTGAGCAACAGAGTGTGAGACCCTGACTCAAAAAAACCAAAAAAAAAAACAACAACAAGCCCAGCTTAGTGGTATACAGCCCACTCTGCTGTTTCTGTAGGCATTTCCTCACCTGTATTCTTTTTTCCCCACCTGTGTTCTTAAAATGCCTGCATCATGGCACTTGACACATCACGCCCCTCCACCAGAACATTGTCCTGGTCACTACCGGTAAAGTCTTGAGCCACTTCTTTATGCCAGAGATTCAC
The DNA here is from genome assembly GCA_027257055.1 of Cephalopachus bancanus. Taxonomy (NCBI): domain Eukaryota; kingdom Metazoa; phylum Chordata; class Mammalia; order Primates; family Tarsiidae; genus Cephalopachus; species Cephalopachus bancanus. Next base: position 550,330 of record JAPVLO010000179.1, read on the forward strand.
AGTCCACTGGCTACCAGCCAGGACGGCAGGCCCTGCACCTCTGGGAGGCGTAGGGCGGGCCAATTCCCGATCCCCAGCTTTGGGCCTGTTTCCTCAAGCCATCCCTGCCCCGAACTGTGTTACTCAAGGTCCCCCAAGAAGCAGATGCCAAAACAGGATTAACAGTGCTAGAGACATATTAGTGGAAGGGGCTGTGTGAAACAAGGAGGGAGCTGGGGAGAGAAGAAGAGATGTCAGACTGCAAGGCAGGTCTGACCACTGGTGAAGGAGGGTGGAGGGTGGCAGGGACTTTAGGAGGAGGGTGGAGGGTGGCCTGGAAGCTGCAGGTTGCTCTGCAGTGCTCAGCGAAACTCAGTGAGGCTTTGACCAAATCCTTGAGCCAAAATTGCCATCAGACTGCCAGGAAGAGTCCGCCTTAGTACCTGCGGCCCTCTGTCGTGAGAAGCAGGGAATTGGCACAGACACAGTAGTGGATTTCAGAGAGCAGCAGGGGTCCCTTGCTCAGACACACTCCCTGCAGTTGGAAGTCTGAGGGACACCGTCCTGAAGTTGCCACACACACACACACACACACACACACACACACACACACACATAGACACACACATGCACACCACACATCACACACACCATGTACACACCCCACACAGAGATAGACACACACACACCACACATGCACACACCTTCAACAGAGATAAACACACAGACATCACACATACACACAACACAATATACCACACACACATGCATTACACACACACACACACCACACGTGCACTCCACACACAGATGTACACATGCATACCACACCATACCAAACACACATGCATTGCACATACACCACACACATGTACTCGACATACAAACATGTACACCACACCATACCACAACATGCCACATACACAGATACTACACACATACACAGACACTATACACAAACCAGGTCAGACAGACATTGTACACACACACATAGCACACCACACACTACGCACACAGACACAGACACCACACACACAACCACATATACACACATGCCACACCACGCACATACACACATAACCACCCACACACAGGCACAGCATACCCCAAGGACACACACCACACACTCCCAGGTACACATCCCACACCACATATACACATACAAGACTCAATGGATAAATACGTAGGAACATTTTTCTTTTGATTTCTCACTCATAAATATCATTTCACCCAAGTAGAGGGCAACATATTGAAGCTTCTATGATATACTGTATAATTGCTAAATTCACACTTAAATATGAGTAAATCCCCAAATTTAAAATTCAGTTTGGAAATAAAATGTGCAAGTTATAAATTTAAAACATTAAAATTTTCTTAATGTTCAAGGGTCTCAGTGACCTAGTCCCAAAACACCTTGATGGTTTTCTCATGACATTGACCAGTGAAACTATTAGGAAATGCTTTTATCCTTATGTATACATATTGTATTTGTTTTTACTGGCCGTACAATCTTTTTTTTTTTTTTTGAGTTGGAGTCTCACTCCATCGCCCAGACTGGAGTACAGTGGCTCCCAGCCATCGCAGCCTCAACCTGCTGGGCTCCAGCGATCCTTCTGCCTCAGCCTTCCAAGTAGCCGGAACTACAGGTGAGCACTACCACACCTGGCTAGTTTTTGATTTATTGTAGAGATGAGGTCTCGAACCCAAGCAGGTCTCGAACCCGTGGGCTCAGGCAATCCTCTGGCCTTGGCCTCCCAAAGTGCTGGGATTACAGGCTGACCAGCCACACAATCTTAATTGTGATTATTGACCATGTTATTCACTTTTATAACCCTTCACCTTTGCTTTGCTATTTCTTCTATGTAGAGTTGCTTTTCCCCCCTCATTTTCCACAAATCAACATCCCACCAATTATCCAAAATCTTCTGTGATCCCTGAATTGGGATGGGTCACTTTTTACAAAGACTGTGAGAGCCCCTGGAAGAGCAGAAAGGTAGCATCCACTGGGTACCTGAATTGTACCACTGTGAGACACTGTGTTGGCCATTGTCTTAGTCCATTTCTGCTGCTCTAACAAAATACCTGAGACTGGGTCATTTATACAGAACAGAAATTTATTTCTCACAATTTTGGAGACAGGAAGTCCAAGGTCAAGGTACCAGCAGGTTCAGTGTCTGGTGAGGGTTGCTCTCTGCTTCAATATAGTGCCGCCATTTTTTAAAAAAATCAGTGTCTCACTGTATTGCCCAGGATAGAGAGCAGTAGCACAGAAAGAGTAACAGTTACCGTAGCCTTGACCTGCTGGGCTCAGGCGATCATTCCACCTCAGCCTTCCAAGTAGCTGGGACTACAGGCATTTGCCACTACATCTGACTAATTTTTTTATTTATTGTAGAGACAAGGTCTTTCCATGTTGCTTAGGCTAGTCTCAAGCCCCTGAGCTCAGGCAGTCCTCCCGCTTCGGCCTCCCAAAGTGCTGGGATGACAGGTATAAGCCACGGCGCCTGGCGAAGATAGTGTCTTCTTGCTGTGTCTTCACATGGCAGAAGGGCACAAAGGGCACGATGGCACTCCTTTCCCCCTCTTTTTTTTTTTTTTTTTAGAGTTGGAGTCTCACTCCATCGCCCAGGCTGGAGTGCAGTGGCACGCTCACAGCCACCCCAGCATCAACCTGCTGGGCTCTGGCGATCATCCTGCCTCAGTCTTCCAAGTAGCTGGAACTACAGGGGTGCACTACCATGCCCAGGTAATTTTTGATTTATTGTAGAGATGAGGTCTTCCCAAGTTGCCTGGGCTTATCTCGAACCTGGGGGTTATGGTAATCCACTCGGCTTCCCAAAATGCTGGGATTACAGGCTGAGCCACTGAGCCTAGCCCCTTTCCCCCTCTTTTATAAGAACTCAAATCCATTCATGAAGGTGGAACCATCACAAATCAATCATTTCCTCAAAAGTCCCACCTTTTAAAACTGTCACGTAGCCGGGCTCGATGGCTCAGCATGTAATCCCACGCTTTGGGCGGCTGAGGTGAGTGGATTGCCTGAGCCTGCAGGTTCGAGACCCGCCTGGGCAACTTGGTGAGACCTCATCTCTACAATAAATCAAAAAAATGAGCCGGGCATGGTAGCGTGTGCCTGTAGTTCCAGCTACTTGGAAGGCTGAGACGGAAGGATTGCCGGAGCCCAGCAGGTCGAGGCTGCGGTGGCCAGGAGTGTGCCACTGCACTCCAGTCTGGGCAGTGAGACTCCAACTCAAAAATAAATAAATAAAATAAAATTGTCATGTTGTGGATTAGGGTCCAAAATATGTGTTTTGGAGGGACACAGACATTCAGACTGTAGCAGTCACTTTCACCTATCCTCCCATGTAATCCTCACATCAACCTAGCACAGCCAATGCTATTGTCCTTATGTATGTATATTATATTGGTTTTATTTCATGTGGCATAACAAATTACCACAAACTTAGTTGCTTGAAAAAATACACACTTATGATCTCTGTTTCTGTGGAGCAAGTGTCTGGGTGCAGCCTAGTTGGGTCTTAAGCAAAGCTGCAATCAGGGTTATGACAAGGGTTGAGTTCTCATCTGAAGGTTACGACAGGGAAGGGTCTGGTTCCAAACTCACTTGGGTTGTGGAAAGAATGTGTTTCCTTGGAGTTGTAGAACTCATGGTAGCTGATTGTTTCAAACCTCTCAAGGAGAACAAGACTCTAGATCGAGTCTGCTGACAAGACCAACTTTTTTTTTGAGTTGGAGTCTCACTCTGTTGCCCAGACTGGAGTGCAGTGGCCGCTCTCAGCCACCGCAACCTCGACCTGCTGGGCTCCACGCCTGGCTAATTTTTTGATTTATTGTAGAGATGAGGTCTCACCAAGCTGCCCAGGTGGGTCTCGAGCCCATGGGCTCAGGCAATCCACTTACCTCAGCCTCCCAAGGCGCGGGATTATAGGCTGAGCCACCGAGCCTGGCTAAGACCAACTTTTATACAACATAATTAGGAGTGACATCCCATCACCTTGATCATATCCTGTTGGTTAGGAGCAAGTTACAGAGATCACAGGGCCACTTTAAAGTCTATGCCACACATATATGGAAGCTTAAAATCAGTCAGATACCCAATTCTTTCATTGTAGTTAAATGCCATGAATGGATGGAGATACTGTGAAGCTAAGGTAGCATCGACTTCAGCATCTTTATTTGCATGTCCTCTTCCAAGGCCTTAGGAAGGGACTATAATACTGAGTGATCTATCACAGAAACAAAGAACTGAGTACCACATGTTATCACTCATAAGCGGACCTTGGACAATTATCATGATCTATAAGAAAGGGATTGGTAGTAGTGGGAAACTGCCAGGGACGAGGAAGCATACCTCATCAACAAGGGTCCTGCATAATGAACATTTGCATACCTAACCCTGAATTGTAACTCATGTCTTCAAGATAAAAATAAATTTTTTTAAAAGAAAGGGACCATGGGCAGATTCAAGTTTTGTGGGCTCTGAGGCTGTACTTAATGCAAAATAATGAATACAAAATTGTTAGGGCCCCTCCCAGGGCCTGCAGGTGAGAGGCCCTGAGGCTTGGATTTCTTAGCTTCATGGGAAGTCTGCCTTCTGTTGACCTGTCTTTATCACTGTTAGACTTTAACTGGGGCTAACCTTCAGTCTGTTACAGGGTCTGGGAAATAGCAGTCATTCAAAAATATTGCACATCTGTAAATCAACCAAAGTGCTCTCTGAGCATGACCTCGTGTCCCCCAGTTTGCTTACTCACCACCTCCTAACATGGGAGATCCTAGAGCTTTAACCTCTGCTTTGCCCACTCCCTCAGCCCTCTCCTTTCCTCACCGCCTCTCAAGCCAGCTAGACGTTCCAGAATCAACTCCCTAGTTCATTTTTTCTTTGTGTTGTGTCTATCTGTCAAAACTCCAATCATAGATGAGATAAGAAATGTTATATATATACTTCTTGTACGTGTGTGTGTGTGTGTGTGTGTGTGTGTGTGTGTGTGTGTGTGTGTGTGTAATATATGAGGAAGACCAAAAAATCTCCAGAATTTTTTTTCGGAGGGCATTCTCCTCATAGTATAGGCTTCCCCTGCTAGATAAGTGTTCTAGGAACCCATTGGCATCAGTGTACCAACTAGCTTTGTTGTGAGAGGCTGCATTCAGCTTCAGTAAAATTTTTTTGGAGATTTTTTTCAGTGTGTTTGCCCATTTCATAATGCGTGATTTATGAATGTACCTGCTCACACCAAAACGAGTGTTCAGCAGTTTTTGACCAAAAATAGCATGATCCCATGCCCCATCCTCCCTGTTCACCAGATCTCACTCTAGCGACTTTGTTTCATTTCCCTGGATGAAAAAAGTCCTCAAAGGGAAATGTTTTGCCAACATGGAAGAAGTGAAACAAAAAACGACAGAAGCACTAAGAGACATCAATGTTGACAAGATTGAGCAGTGGAAAATCATCTCCATAGGTGTATTGCATCAATTGGTGAGTACTTTGAAGGTGACTGAAGTTTAAACATGTAAGAATACACACGCAATTTTCTATAAATAAATTCAGTTTTTGGGTCCCCCCTCATATACTTTCTCTCTGCTCTAGAATTCCACACTAGAGCGTGTGGGTCCTACCAGGTCAGGTGGACATCAAGCTCCCCATGAACCCAGCACCACCTTGTGCTTCTTTAGGTCTCTCTGATCACCTTGCTCACTCACTCTCCAGTTGAACGTGTCGAGTATTACCTCTCCTCGGCCTCAGCTGCCCGGCCCTCCTCCTCCCTTTCAGCAGATGACTGAGCATCCCACTTTATAGAGAAAATAGAAGCTACCAGATGGATATGCCTTATCTTCCTCCTACTGTGTCTGAGAGCCCACTGCAACCTTCACCATTTTAGTCTTTCTGTAGAAAGAAACCTCCTCCTCCAAGTCAGGGTTCCACCCTCCCCCTGTGCTCTGGCTGCCCCCTGGCCCCCACTCCTGTGGCCTTCTCAGACATCTCACACTGTGAATTTCCCTGCTTTTTTTTCCTTGAAAAGGATTTTTTTTTAAGGGAGGCTAATCTTTATCTTTTATATCCAAAGGGATAATCTTGTCTTTTATGTTCAACTCCGCCCTCTCAAAGAGCCTTCTCATCAGTTTAAAAATCTCTGGACAGCCGGGCTCGGTGGCTCAGCCTGTAATCCCGCGCCTTTGGGAGGCTGAAGTGAGTGGATTGCCTGAGCCCACGGGTTCAAGACCCGCCTGGGCAGCGAGACCTCGTCTCTACAATAAATCAAAAAATCAGCCGGGCGTGGTAGCACACGCCTGTAATTCCGGCTATTCAGAAGGCTGAGGTGGAAGGATCGCCGGAACCCAGCAGGTCGAGGCTGCGGTGGCCGGGAGCGGCCACTGCACTCCAGTCTGGGCGACAGAGCGAGACTCCAACCCAAAAAAAAAAAAATCTCTGGACACTAAACCAATCCAAGTTGAGAGAAAGAAAGGGAAAATGATTGCAAGTTGCCTGTCCACACTGCTCACCCCCCATGCAGCTGCTGCCTTCTTTCCATCTCTGTACAGCCAAATTCCTCAAAATGCTTGATTATACTTGCTGTCTTCATTGTCTTACTTTGTATTTACTCTTCAACTACTCCACTTCCATGAATCCCTTGGGACAGCTTTGTTTAGGTTCCCTGTGATCACTAAAGTCCAGAAACGTTTTTCAGTTTTCATTGTACTCGCTCACTCTCAGCATCACCTGATACTGCTAGCCTAACCACTCCCTCCTTGAAATACTGACCTTCCTTGTCTTCTGTGGAAGATACCATGGGGCTGGCTCATTCAATATTCATTCCACTCCCCTCTTCACACACCCTCTTGGCGGAGGGAAGAACGCTAGAAACAACATTTTCCATATTCCTTTGCCACTGTTTCCAGATGAGATTTCAGTTTCACCCATCAGATGCCATCTCTAGTACCGTCATTTGAAACTGAGATGACGGGCAGGAGACAGGGCTGGAGGCGTCCTTTTGCTGGTGTGCATTGCAGAGGGGGCAGGAGGGTTGGGGCGTCCAGATTGACAACTCCCTGATTATGGCAGAGGCAGTGGCTTCTTTGAGAGTTATTCCTGGAGGCTCAGCCTAGCCTCTGTGCCCTTCCAATTCCTAACAATTCCATACATTGCTGATGACTTTAACTCGTGTATTTTATTTCAATTCGCAAGGCTGGGCATGGTGGCTCATGCCTGTAATACCAACACTTTGGGAGGCCAAGGCAGGAGGAATTCTTGAGCCCAGGAATTCAAGGCTAGCCTTGGCAACATAGCAAGACCTGTCTCTGCAAAAAAACCAAAAGACTAGCCTGTCATGGTAGCACACACCTGTAGTCCCAGCCACTCAGAAGGCTGAGGTGGAAGGGTCACCTGAGCCCAGGAGGTGGAGGCTATGGTGAGCCACTGATCATGCCACTGCACTCCAGCCTGGTGAATAAGACCCCAACTCTAAAAAATAAAAATAAATTAGCTAGAGTGGATTCCGCTGTCTAAGACTAAGAGCACTGATCAAAGCAGTGACCATAACACAGTATTATCCTCCTTCTTCTCCTTTTCCCTGGTGGCTTTTCATCAGACCATGAAATGGAGCTATCCCAATCCCAGTCTCCTTCCTCATTGTCCCTTCCTTCTCCCTTGGCACTCTTTCTTTCTTGCCATAAAAGCAAAAGGATTTCACTGTAAAATATAACACCTACCAAAAGGTGTGTGTAACCCTTGTATATAAAGAATAACACAAGCCAGGCGCAGTGGTTCAAGCCTGTAATCCCAGCACTTTGGGAGGCCAAGGTGAGAGGATTGCCTGAGCCCAGGGTTCGAGACCAGCCTGGGCAACTCAGTGAGACCTCATCTCTACAATACATCAAAAAATTAGCCGGGTGTGGTGGCACGTGCCTGTAGTTTCAGTTACTTGGAAGGTTGAGGTGGAAGGATCGCCTGAGCCCAGCAGGTCGAGGCTGCAGTGGCCGTGAGTGTGCCATTGCACTCCAGCCTGAGTGACAGAGTGAGACTCCAACTCAAAAAAAAAACCAAAACACAAACCCAAGCACCCACCTTCCAGCATGCTTATCCATATCCCTGGCTGCAGTGAGCAACTGTATGAAAAGATGCCCAGAAGATTTGTCCAGCCAAACTTCCTTTCTGAATATAATCAATATGTTCATTTTCTATGGACACCCTGACAAATTACCTCAACTTTAGTGACTTGAAACAATATCCATTTATTATCACAATTCTGTAGGCTTAAAGTGTGGGTACAGTGTGGCTTAGCCAGGTCCTCTGCTTAGGGTCTCACAAAGTTGAAATCAAGGTTAGCAGGGTAGCATTCCATCCAGAGGCCCTGGGGCAAAGCACTTTCTTTTTTTTTTTTTTTGAGTTGGAGTCTCACTCTGTCGCCCAGACTGGAGTGCAGTGGCCGCTCCCGGCCACCGCAGCCTCGACCTGCTGGGCTCCGGCGATCCTTCCGCCTCAGCCTTCCAAGTAGCCAGAACTACAGGCGCGCGCTACCACGCCGGCTGATTTTTTGATTTATTGTAGAAATGAGGTCTCGCCTGCCCAGGCGGATCTCGAACCCACAGGCTCAGGCAATCCACTCACCTCAGCCTCCCAAAGGCGCGGGATTACAGGCTGAGCCGGCCAAAAGCACTTTCAAGGTCGTTTAGGTTGTTGGTAGAATTCAGTTCCTTGTGGTGTGGGACTGAGGTCCCGTTTTTCTTTCTTGTTGTCAACTGGAGCTCTCTCAGTTCCTTAAGCCCTGTATGTCTTGTCACCTTGCCCTTTCCTTCAAACCAGCAATGATACATTGAGTCTCTCTGGCTTCTCCTGCAACCTTCTTTTCTTCTGTTTGCAGTTAGAGAAAGATATATGCTTTTCTATTTTCTCACCTTTTAAAATTATTGGAGGAATGCTTTTATTGAGATAAAATTCATATTACATAAAACTCACTATTTTAAAGCATATAACCCAGTGGTTTTTAGTACAGTCACAATGTTGTGCAACTATCACCAGTATCTAATTCCAGAACATTTCCATCACTCCAAAAGGGAACCAGTTACCTATTAGCAGTCATGTTCTTCCCTCTCCTTGGAAATCACTAATCTGTTTCTGTGTTTACAGATTTGCCTGTTTTGGGCACTTCCTATCAATGGAATTACATAACATGAAGTCTTTTTTGCCTGGCTTCTTTCACTCAGCATGATGTTTTCAAGGTTTATCCATGTGGCAGTATGTATCTGTATTTAATTCCTTTTTATGGCTGAATAATATTCCATTTTATGGATGTATTTTATATTTCATTCGTCCATTCATCAGTTGATGGATACTTGGGATGCTTATACTTTGGGTCATTGTGGATAATGCTACCACAAGCATTCATGTACAGATTTTTTTTTTTTTGTATGAACAGATTTTTTTATGTTGTCAATTCTTTTGAGTGTACGTTTAGACGTGAAATTTCTGGTGATATGGTAACTCCATGTTTAATTTTTTGAGGACCAGCCAAACTGTTTTCCACAGCATTTGCATCATTTTACATCCTTACCAGCAATATATGAGGGTTCCAATTTCCCCACATCCTCACCAGCATTTGTTATTTTCCTTTTACAATAAAAAGTCATGGTCATTCTAGTGACATCTCATTGTGGTAGTGAAGTGGTATCTAATTGTGGTTTTAATTTGCATTTTCCCCAATGACTAACAGCATGAACATCTTTTGATGTGCTTCTGATCAACTGTCTTTCCTCCTTGGACAAGTGTCTATTCAAATCCTTTGTCCCATTTTTTTTGTTTGTTTTGTTTTGTTTTGTTTTGTTTTGTTTTGCTTTGAGTTGGAGTTTCACTCTGTCGCCCAGACTGGAGTGCAGTGGCCGCTCCCGGCCACCGCAGCCTCAACCTGCTGGGCTCCGGCGATCCTTCCGCCTCAGCCTTCCGTGTAGCCGGAATTACAGGCGCGCGCTACCACGCCCGGCTAATTTTTTTAAATTTTATTGTAGAGATGAGATCTCGCCTGTCCAGGTGGGTCTCAAACCCTCTGGCTCAGGCAATCCACTCACCTCAGCCTCCCAAAGGCGCAGGATTACAGGCTGAGCCACCGAGCCCGGCTCTTTGCCCCATTTTTAATTGAGTTTCTGTCTTTTTATTGCTGAGTTGTAAGCATTCTCTATATATTCAAGATACTAGACCTTTGTCAGATATATGATTTACAAATATTTTCTCTCACTTTGTGGGTTGTCCTTCACCTTTGTGATGGAGTCCTAAGTGCACAAAAGTTTTTAGTTTGATGAAGACCATTTAATCTATTTTTCCTTTGGTTGGTTGCTTGTGTTTTGGGTGTCAGATTTAAGAAAAGTCCTTTGCTTTTCTTCTTCCTTTTTAAAAATTTCTTTTTGCCTTTTTTTAAAAAATTAGGGTCTCACTTTGTTGCCCATGCTGGAGTGTGCAGTGGCATGATCACAGTTCACTGCAGCCTCTGCCTCCTGGGCACAGGTGAACCTTCTGCCTCAGTCTCCTGAGTAACTAGAACTAGACGCACATACTGCCATGCCCAAATTATGATTTATTTGTTTGTTTGTTTAGTAGAGACAAGGTCTCACTATGTTGCCTAGGCTGGTCTTGAACTTCTGGGCTCAAGCAATTTTCCTGCCTCAGCTTCCCAAAGTGTTGAGATTACAGATGTGAGCCACCACACCTGGCCAGTTCTTTGCTTTTAAAGGCTCATCTGTTATATAATAGTTATATATAATATACTTAATAATAATTATTATTGTTAGTCATAATTCCTTAATAATTCCTTAAATATCCAGGAATATCCCTTCAGACTCCTAACCTTAATCACATCTGCAAAGTCTCTTTTGCCATGTAAGGTAATATATTCACAGGACCCAGAGATTAGGACATCTTTGGGGGACATTTTTGCCTACCACAAACAACTTATTCTTTGACACCTTCTTTGAGGTGTCTCAAGCTCTTCTGATTCAATATATCTGTGATATGTCCTCTTCTGGTATAATTATCCTACTGGAGAAGAACATCTATGTATTTCAAAAGCCAAACATTTCAAAGTCATCCTTGACATTTTTTTCCTCACTTTCCACATCCTATTCATTGCCAAGTCCTCTGATTTTTATCTCCTAAATTTCATATCTAACTGCTCACTTTCTTTCACTTCCACTAATCTTTTCCACATCTTACTAGTATTTTTGACTTTCAATAATTAACAGATATTGCTGTAACTAACACATATTTCTAAGGCCTTCAGAAGAGTCCCTGATACATAGTTAGTTTCTAGTAAGTGTTAGTTATTGTGTTGCTATTGTTGCCAGTGTCTGGATAGAGACACTATTCCCTACTGATGACTACAAGACCCTGTCTGGGTTAGCCTCTCGTTATCTCTTGGGTTTCACCCAGCATTGGTCCTCTTATTCTGTATTCCATCTAGGCTCATCTTTTTCCAGGCCCTCGTATATCCAATGACCTTGGCCTGGACCCTCCTTCTCTTTCATCTTCTTCACCAGTATCCAATTCCAGAATGCTGTACATGAATGCTTATGGCAGCATTATTCACAATAGCCCAAAGTATAAGTATCCCAAATATCCAACAACTGATGAATGGATGAACAAAATATACAATACATCCATAAAATAGAATATTATTCAGTCATAAGAAGGAATTAGCCGGGCCCGGTGGCTCAGCCTGTGATCCCGCGCTTTGGGAGGCCAAGGTGAGTAGATTGCCTGAGCCTGCAGGTTCGAGACCTGCCTGGGCAACTTGGCGAGACCTCATCTCTACAATAAATCAAAAAATTAGCCGGGCGTGGTAGCGCGCGCCTGTAGTTCCAGCTACTCGGAAGGCTGAGGCAGAAGGATCGCCGGAGCCCAGCAGGTCAAGGCTGCGGTGGCCGGGAGCGGCCACCGCACTCCAGTCTGGGCGACCGAGTAAGACTCCAACTCAAAAATAAAAAGAAGGAATTAAATACAGATATATGCTGCCACATGGATGGACCTTGAAAACATCATGCTGAGTGAAAGAAGTCAGGCATGAAAGACCTGAGATTATGTAATTTCATTGATAGGAAATGTCGAAAAATAAGCAAATCCATAGAGACAGAAAGCTTTCGACACTCTTCAATTCTCAATGTGAGTGCCACTTCCTCAGAGAAATCCTCTCTGGCCTCCCTGACTAGGTCGACTAATTTAGGCTTTCATCACATGGTGTAGGACTCCTTGTCGCAGCTACAATTTTACTTTTGTTTGTGTAATAATTTGAGTTTGCCCTTCTTCTCTAGACTGGAAACTCATCAAATATCTCTGGCATCTAGCTCAGTGACTGGTATTTAACTAGCTGCACAGTAAATAATTGTTGACAAAATGTAAATTCTGGTAGAATCCAAAAACATCAGGATGATAGAGCAATCATCCAATCTACCCCTTTCTCATGGAAATAAATGAAGACCACTCAAGTGAGAATGAGCAGAGGCTATTTCGTTAGAGTTGGGGGGGTCACTTGCCACCAACACTTGCATTTTGGCAGACTCTTGGCAGGCTTTGTATTAGTAAAAAAGGGAAGGCTTTTCTAGTAGAAAAGGGAAGACTTCAGGTGTGTCCTGATTGCAGGCTGTCACCATGGAGAAGCTGTACGTGGCTGAGTAGAAGTGGGATAGCATGAATGATTGGTTAGAGGTATATATACTTGCCTTTCCACTGTTGGGCTTATGTTGGAGGTGGTAGCACAAATTATATAAGCTGTCAGTTATTAATCAAGTCCTGGACGTTTGGGGACAATTGTTACAGAGGTTATTGCTTGGCTTCCTGGATTGTTTGCTAGAGATAGTGGTATGACTTCCTATTAAGTCTGAATCATAGACAGTATGTTGACTTCCTGGCTACTTTAGATAATGAGTTGGTTTCCTGGGCTGTTTGCTGCAGATTATTTATATACAAAAACAGGGTTCTGTTTTTTATATATGGTCTAGCTGTTGTCTATTTGTCTATTCGGTCTTTTGTATACAGGAAAGGAGATGCAGAAGTGTTAAGAGACTTGTCAAAGTCCACACAGCTTGTTAAAGCTTAGTCTGGGACTTCAGTCTAGTAATGTACACCTCACCCTGCCATTCTTTCCCACTCATCTGTGCCTGAGATGCAAATGACAAAGCTCTGTCCTGTAATCTATGAACCATGACAGTCTTTTACAGTCCTCTTAAGACTGAGAGGGGACTACACAATAAGGACTTTTGAGTTGAGGTTGATCATATGGTCCTACTGTTTGAAGAGCTCCACATCTTCTCTTGACAAGTGAATTCGCTTTCACTTTCCCCTGGTGTGGTGTGGACCAACTCATTCAAGTGCATAATTTTCCTTTGACATGTAAGACTAGAGCTGGCTGAGGCACAAGCAGGGCAATTACCCGACTTTGGAAGGTAATTTTGTCAGACATGAGAACAGAGAACTATAATTTGTGGACCTACAAAGGATCGTTTTCAGCTTCAGGGAATTTCTCAAGGAAGCTCTTGTGTGGAATTAGGCTGACCAAAAGATGAGTATATTGAAAATCGAGTCCCTGCAATTATCATCAGAATACAAGTGGTTCCTCGGGAGTCCTTGTGGAATGGTTCCCCTATGTAAGCCACATCTCTAAATGCACCCTTGTGCTGTGTTATGAAGCTCAGAGAGGAGCAGTGAAGCCACTCAGGGACCCTCAAGTGTGTGCCCAGGACACAGTCAGGTCCCTGCTGGCAACATTGTCCTGGTCTGGCTTGCACTAAGGCCCAGAGGAGACAGAACACCCCAGAACTATCAATGTTCTTATTTTAAAACAAATATTCTTTTCAATTTTGTTTTAAATTATTTATTACATATAGTATAAGAAATATAAACACATAATATATAAATATAAAATTTAAAAATAAATATTTTAAAGAGAAAGCATCAGCTAATCTATTAATATATTTAAATGAATCATGCTTTGGAAAAGAAGTTTTCTAGTATAAAGAAGTTAGTAATAAGAGGGATTAATCTGTAGCAGTTTTGGGGGTAACAAAGAGAACAAAGGATAAAATAAACCAAATTCTACTTTGCATGATAATGGACCAGATGCTTGGACAGGTCGGGATAGACACAGTTTTTAAAAACCATTTATCATGGAAAATTTTCAAACATGCACATTCTTCAGAATACTTTATAGCAAATCCCAGAAATGATGTCTTTTCGCCTATAAATTGTATATTTTTAGCAGATGAATATTTTTGAAACATAACAAAAATATCATTGTCACACTAAAAATAATCAACAATAATTGCTTAATATCATCTAAACCTCAGGCTGTTATGCTATACAAATTGTCTTAAAGCTGTTTTATTAGGGTCGGTTTGCTTGAATCATGCACCAAACAAGAGCCACATAATATGTTTAGTTGATGTGTATCAGTAAACCCTTTGGAGTCAAGGAAAATATTTTCTTATATTAAGTTGACGTCTAGGATGGAAACTCATCTATCTGTAAGTGTCTGGCAGTAATCTGAGAGAAGTGGATTTAGAAAAAGAGTCTTTAACTATAGGCATACTTTGCATATTAAACATCTAGGAATATACTTCACTTCCAAAGAAATATGAACTCCCCAACTTCATCTCCCTGCCTTGTTTGGGAAGTCTTGTTCTATTTTTTTGATTCAATAGAGATAAGAGTACAAAGAATGATCTCATTTTCTTGATAAACCTGTGAATAATTAAGAAACAAGAAGATGGAGCCGGGCTCGGTGGCTCAGCCTGTAATCCCGCGCCTTTGGGAGGCTGAGGTGAGTGGATTGCCTGAGCCCGCGGGTTCGAGACCCGCCTGGGCAGCGAGACCTCATCTCTACAATAAATCAAAAAATCAGCCGGGCGTGGTAGCGCATGCCTGTAATTCCAGCTACTTGGAAGGCTGAGGCGGAAGGATCGCCGGAGCCCAGCAGGTCGAGGCTGCGGTGGCCGGGAGCGGCCACTGCACTCCAGTCTGGGCGACAGAGTGAGACTCCAACTCAAAAAAAATAAATAAATAAAAAGAAACAAGAAGATGATAATTGGTAATTAAGCTTTTCCTCATGCTGAGGAAACCAAGAGGTGTTTGGCCCATCCATGCTGTCAGGGAGAGCCGAGGTGCTCAGAGTCTTGAAAGTATCTGCTCACTTCCTTTCTACAGCCACAGCTGTCAGAAATGCTGGCCACAAGAGCCCAGGCCTTTCCAGTCTTTCAGAGAAGCTGACAATTCAGATAAGGGGAAATCTCCTAAATTTAAACTCTGACAACCAATTAAAATGAAAAAGCAATACAGATATGCCCATCTTTCGGCAACATTTTCAGCCAGAGATTTCTTGTGCCTGCTCCAGGAAAGTGAATTTTTCCAGACTACATCTTTATAGGAGAGGCAAAATTATATCTTTTTCTCACTCAATGCAAGGTTCACGACTGAGACTCCTATAACAAAAAAGAGATTAACAAAAGAAAAACATAACAAATGTTTTCATGCAACACAGAAGCCTTCAGCAATGGAAGACCTAAAGACCCAGGAAAAACTGTGTTCTTAGGGATAATCATGATGAAGTATGATTAGAGAACAAAAGGGCACAACCTAACAGCGATAAACTTGGGAGCTTAGCAGGGCCTGTTTGTTCAGATTCTTCTTGCCTCCAGAATAGGCATCCCTCTGGAATGAGGGTCTATGACCTACTGTCAGGGGAGGTGGATCATAGAATTTTTTTATAGCTCACTTCAGGGGAGAAGTTTGGGAGAAGGCCAGAGAGTGACCTTCCTACTTTTGTGGTTTTGTCAGTTTCCTTCATCTTAAAATACCCAGTATAACAAGGTGCCATATTTTGGGGTATCGTGTTCTGAGTTCCAGCATCCCCGCACGGACCACAGGACCATTCTCATCAGCCTACTCTGGCTGCATAATCAGGCTCAGTATAAGATGTTTTCCTGCTATTAAAAAGCATAGGAGGCTGTTGTTTTAGACTAAGCTCCTGCACTAGCTCCAACAGACCAGTCTAAAAATAAAAATGGAGTTACCTAGGCTTACCAAATCAAAGTTGGATTGTCATCTGGCCTCACAAGAAATCAGGAGCGAGAGAAAACAGCTTAAGTTTCCAAACAGTTTCAGTCTTCAGTTGGCATGATGATGAAGTTCACTCTGCTTTAATCTTCACAACAAAGAGGAACCAGAAGTAACCTGATATTAACCGGTTATCTTCCTATTGTTCTTTCTTTCTGTCTCCACCTTACAGGGAAAGCAACCTTGAAATGACCAATATGTGTTTTGCACTTTGTTTTTGCTTTCTTCAGTTCTTTTTCCATCTATAAAGCCAAGCTTCTCTGCTGGATTCATTAGTATTCTTATTCAATTTTATGGGATGAAGTGTTGCCCAATTCTAAAATCACAAATAAAGCCAATTAAGATCTTTAAAATGAATGTGTTGTAATTTTGTCTGGCCAGGCTCAGTGGCTCAGCCTGTAATCCCAGCACTTTGGGAGGTCGAGACGAGTAGATTGCCTGAGCCTGTGGGTTTGAGACTCACCTGGGCAACTTGGCGAGACCTCATCTCTACAATAATTCAAAAATTAACCAGGCGTGGTAGTGCGTGCCTGTAGTTCCAGCTACTTGGAAGGCTGAGGATGACCAGAGCCCAGCAGGTGGAGGCTGCGGTGGCCGGGAGCGTGCCACTGCACTCCAGTCTGGGCGACAGAGTGAGACTCCAACTCAAAAAAAAACTTGTCTTTTGACGCTGTTGAGTTCCAGTGTGTTTCCAGTCTTTTTTAGTCCTCCCTAGAACAGTTCAGTTGCTTGAGATTACTATCACATTCTGAGAAGGAAAAAAAATCCAACAAAAACAATGTATTTCTCCTTATACTCTCACAATACAGTTCCCAGAGAAGGTCCACACACTTGTTTCTTGAGGAGACCAGTGTGGGGTCCAAGGGAAAACCTCCCCTTTATCCTTGAAGATTTACTGAAAAGTCAACTGACAAAGGATAGATTAATAGGAGAAAAAGCATACAGATTTGTTAATGTGCATGAGAGTCTTACAAAAATCTCAAAGAAATGGCCAGCTGGTTGATGCTTTTACACCGTCTTGAGGTTGCAGAAAGAACAGGGGTTTGGATCATGGCAAAACAGCTTATGGGAAGTGAGAGTAGAGGAGACCTGGCTAGCAAGGGTATCTGGTTATGTAGATGAAACTGCACAGGTAGAAGCCCTCAGTGAGAACAGATGTTGATTGTTTCTTTCAGACCTTAGAGATGCAAACTTTCAGACAAGGATGACCCTCAGAGAAAGCCTGGCTGCATCATTGCAGACTCTCTCTATAGATGCAATCTTCCCCACAAAAGACAGATTTTCAGTTATTCTTGTATTTTCAGCCCTTCGAAATGGCCATCTCAAAATATATCAAGGACATGCATTTGGGAGTGAAATATTTTGTCACAAGATAATTGTCTCCAAGCTGCGCCCTGCTGTGGTCTTACTCCATGCTCCCAGAGGAAGGAACCAGACTTCCCAGGCTGGGCCTGCAGACTGCACCTCTCTCCAGAAGAACAATTTATTTTCCCTTCTCTGCTTTATTCTTTCTCAAGTCCTTTCCCTTTGAGAAAATAAATTATTCAAACTTAAAGCTGTTGGAATCTTAAGTTATTCTGAGCCTTGAGAGCAATGTGTCTGTGGTCCTGAGTCATGCAGTATGTAGCTGCAACTTCAGTCTTTTTTTTCTGTAAATAAGATCTCTTCAGATTACTGCTCCTCCTCACAAAGTAATAAAGTAATCTTTGGAATGTAGTGCAAACTAAAAATAAAATCTTAAGTATCTCACCGATTGAATGGAACCCCTCTTGGCCAAGGAGACCTCAGAAAAACCTTAAAAGCTGAGTGCCTGGCCATGCCAGGAAGGGAAGTCAGACATACCTTGCTCCCTCCCTTTTTTTTTTTTTGGTTGTTGGCCACGTCTATATCTTTGTGTGTTTGGAGAGAGAGAGAGAGAGAGAGAGAGAGAGAGAGAGAGAGAGAGAGAATTTGTTTTTGTTTTATTTTAGAGTTGAGAAGTATAAGTTGTGGGGTACTTACTACATAAGTAAGTTGCATGCAGGTAAAGTTTGGGGTTCTAGCTGGCCCTCTCTCCCCCGATAGTGGACCTGGTACCCAGTGTGCTGCCATGTGCCCCTTTTCTTCCCTTCTTTACTCCCCTAGCAGTGTCCAGCATCTGCTGATACCACCCTGTGCTCATGTGACCAGTGATCAGGGTCCACTTATGCGTGAGAAACTGCAGTATTCGGTTCTTTGTTTCTGTGATAGTTCACTTAGTATGATGGTCTCCTGCTGCATCCATGTTGCTGTGAAAACCATGATTTTGTTATTTTTGTTTTTTTTGGTGTTTTTTATTTTTGAGTAGAAGTCTTACTCCGTCGCCCAGACTGGAGTGCAGTGGCACGCTCCGGGCCACCGCAGCCTCAACCTGCTGGGCTCCAGCAATCCTTCTGCCTCACCCTTCCAAGTGGCCGGAACTACTGGCGTGTGCTACCACGCCCAGCTGATTTATTGTAGAGACGAGGTCTCGCCAAGTTGCCTGGGCTGGTCTCGAACCCGCGGGCTCAGGCAATCCACTTGCCTGAGCCCACCAAAGTGCTGGGATTACAGGCTGAGCCACCAAACCCAGCCCACATTTTCTTTATTTTGCCCATTTTCGAAGATGCCCTCTCCCTTTTTAAGTGTAGGCACAACGATGGACCAACATTAATGTTTGTTGTTTTTTTTTTAAGTTGGAGTCTCGCTCTGTCGCCCAGACTGGAGTGCAGTGGCCGCTCCCGGCCACCGCAGCCTCGACCTGCTGGGCTCCGGCGATCCTTCCGTCTCAGCCTTCCGAGTAGCCAGAATGACAGGCATGCGCTACCACGCCCGGCTGATTTTTTGATTTATTGTAGAGATGAGGTCTCGCTGCCCAGGCGGGTCTCGAACCCGCGGGCTCAGGCAATCCACTCACCTCAGCCTCCCAAAGGCAGGGGATTACAGGCTGAGCCACCGAGCCCGGCTAACATTAATGTTAAAACAGAGATGGACCAACATTAATGTTAAAACAGCAGACTGTGACAACAAGATACCAATTATGAGCAAGACCTAATAAGGCCATGCAAGGAAAGAGTTAAGTCATGCCTGCTGGCCATTGATCTTGCTACACAGCATCCTTATCTTAACTTAAAACACTACTTCTGCTAACTCCAAGTTTTAGGTAGAACCTTACTCCTTTAACCAATTGCTGTACACACTTGCTTCAAAATATCCCGCCTTTATAGGCCCAACCAATGTATACCTTTCATGTATTGTTTTATGCCTTTGCTTGTAATTTCTGCCTCCCTGAAATGTATAAAGCCAAAATGTAATATGACCACCTCAGGCATACTTTCTCAGGGCCTCTTGAGATTATGTTTCCCCAGGCCATGGTCACTCATATAGGCTCAGAATAAAGCTCTTTAAAATATTTTAGAGAGTTTGGTTTTTTCATTAATTGTAGCAATCTGTAATAATCAAAGAGCTGTAGTATAATTTACTGGTCTCATATGGAAAATGTTGTGATCCTGCTAAAATTTATCTGTCTTCGTCTATGTAAGTGAAGCCTTATCTTCTCCATTTTGGGACACTGACCCTATTCATTTGGAGCTGGTATCTCCCATATGGCTACTCCTCAAGCTTAGGGATTGAAATAAGTTCTATGCTTAATCATATTCTTTTCAACTTCACTATTCAGGGTTGACATTTCTAAGCCTTACCCCATATGCAACATTCTCTCTTTCCTAGAAGTACTAGTTTTCTATATCTAAAGGAAGTCCTAGTTTGCTGGTCTGGTCTGTGTCCTGAAAATTCTGATGCTTCAAATGTTAGAAGAATTTTGGAGGCTTATATCTCAGCTCAAGAGACTGGTGAAATCTTTAACCACACCTACTTTCCTCACACAGGTAATTAAAAAAATTTTTTCTCTCTAACCCTTGTTACTCAAAATGTTTCCATAAACTAGTTGGGGTTCAGGGAGAGCTTTCCTCTCAGCCCTCTGAAGTTTCACTAAAAAAAATCACGGATAGGATTTACAGGAGAAAAAGCATACAAATTTTGTTAACATGTACACATGGAAGCCTTCAGAATAAACAGTCAACTACCCCCCAGTAGGGTACAGAAGCTTATATACCATCATGAGGTTATAGAAAGAATGTGGGCTCAGAGGATGAACAAAAATAGGTTTTAGTGAAAAGTCAGATTAAGGGAGAAAGAAAGGAAGAGACCTGACTAGCAAAAGGGGCCTTGTTATGTAGCTGAAGCATCATAGAGCAGTTCTCAGAGAGAATAGAGGGAAATGTTTCTTTTCAGACCTTTAAAGGTGTCAAACTTTCAGTTACTCTCTCCTAGATTCACAAAAAGCCTAGAAAGGGAAGGTCTGCCTGCATTAATGGGGATTCTCTACAGATGCAAAATTTCCCCATATCACTCAGCTGGCACCATGGCAGCCACTTCAAAATATGTCAAATAAATATGTTTTGGGGTAAAATACTTTTATTTCCTTCACTAGTAGTATTAGCTAGCCTTACCTGGGAGCTTGTTACAAATACCAAGACTCAAACTCCACCCCAGACCTACAGATTGAGAAGTTGCATTTAAACAAGATCCCAGGTGATCATACGCACATTGATGCTTGAGAAAGTCTGCTCTAAACAACTAGATGGGGCAGTATTTCTGATGTTGGGACAGAGCAGAACTCCCTTCAGCCTTTAAGTAAACAGCCCCCATTCCACCCACTCTGAATTGCACTAGCCGGTTAGCAAGTGAAATCTCGGTAAGGTTATGGACTTCAAAGACATGTATCTAAGCCCAGCTTTGGGGTTGTGGGTTTTGTTGGATGGGACAAGAACAGACTTCAATACTCTCAGGTTGAAACTTTTCTTTGAGTTAGTCCTTTATCCCCAGATATCTCTGAATTGATTTGGAGGAGTGAACATTTAATTCTGACAAGCATTGGTGTTTTTCCCTGCTGTTGTTCATAGCACACCCTTCTGTGTGATTCTGGTTCCTGAGAGCTATTTTACTGTTCTGTGCTGTGTGAGGTAACCAACAGAGATGCAAATTATGTCCTGTCTGCTGGAGGTTCAATTTGTTTCCCTCCCCCACTATGGGAAAACCACTTGCCTCAATTTGCACATTAATTTCAAGACATTTAATCTATAAATTTGTTCTTCAGATTCTATTTTGAACTGGTTATAATATTTGTCTACTTCTCTTGTGAGTTAAATGCAGTCTTTATCATGGGTTTATTTTTATTTCAGTATGAGAGTCATAGATATTATCTTTGTTGAAAATTATCTTTTGACAGTGACTACCTTTCTTCTCTTATCAGGATTGCTCAACCTCGGCACTACTGACATTTTGAGCCAAACAATTCTTTGTGGCGGGGGCTGTCCTGTATGTTGTAGGATGTTTGGCAGCCTCCCTGGCCCCTACTCATTAGATGCTCTTAGCTATCCCTGTTACTGATAACAAGCTCAGCTGCTGGTCACTTGCACACTGAAATAAATAAGCACAAGATGTAACGAGCCGGGCTCGGTGGCTCACCCTGTAATCCCGCGCCTTTGGGAGGCTGAGGTGAGTGGATTGCCTGAGCCCGCATGTTCGAGACCCCCGTGGGCAACGAGACCCCATCTCTACAGTAAATCAAAAAATCAGCCGGGCGAGGTAGCGCATGCCTGTAATTCCGGCTACTCGGAAGGCTGAGGCAGAAGGATCGCCGGAGCCCAGCAGATGAGGCTGCGGTGGCCGGGAGCGACCACTGCACTCCAGTCTGGGCGACAGAGTGAGACTCCAACTCAAAAAAAAAAAAAAAAGATGTAATGAAAGGAAGGTGATTGTATTCTAAAAGCTGGCAAAGCCGGGCTCGGTGGCTCAGCCTGTAATCCTGCACCTTTGGGAGGCTGAGGTGAGTGGATTGCCTGAGCCCGCGGGTTCGAGACCCGCCTGGGCAGCGAGACCTCATCTCTACAATAAATCAAAAAATCAGCCGGGCGTGGTAGCACATGCCTGTAATTCCGGCTACTTGGAAGGCTGAGGCGAAAGGATGCAGGAGCCCAGCAGGTCGAAGCCGCGGTGGCCGGGAGCGGCCACTGCACTCCAGTCTGGGCGACAGAGTGAGACTCCAACTCAAAAAAAAAAAAAAAGCTGGCAGAAGGGGAAATGGCCATGCTCACACCTCATAAAAGCTATTTCAAATTTATAGGCTGAGGATAAGGGATTTTAAAGGAAAAGAATGAAAGGAGGTGTATCTGGGAGTGGCATAGGGAGCTGATCTTGCTTCGATGGTTATTTTGAGTTGTTGTCCACCTAGAGGGCTGGCCAGTATTGTCCCAGTTGTGACCAGGTTGTAGATTACTTGCCTTAAGTTGACCGCTAAACAATGGGGATATCTGCCATGAGTTCTCCATTCTATGTTATTCCAAAGTCAGCCTCTGGAATAGCCGCCGGAATTTCTCAAGCAAGTACATGAAACTGCCTATATAAAATTAATATTGGGTCATGGGGTAAAAGCTATAGAAGAGTTGGGTTTTGTGGCTCAAGCTCACACCTGTAATCCCAGCACTTTGGGAGGCAGAAGTGAGAGGATTGCCTGAGACCAGGGGTTCGAGACCAGCCTGTGCAACTTGGGAAGACCTCATCTCTACAATAAATCAGAAATATGAGCCAGGTGTCGTGGCACAAACCTGCAGTTCCAGCTACTTGGAAGACTGAAGAGGAAGGAGTGCCTGAGCTCAGCAGGACGAGGCTGCGGTGGCCATGAGCGTGCCACTGCATTCCTTTCTGGGCAACAGAGTGAAACTCTGACTCAAAAAAAAAAAAAGTTCATATTTGTGTTGTTGGATTTTGATGGAATATTATAATTAGAGCAAACATTACACTGGAAAATGCAATTGAAAAAATAAATAAATAGGCCCCAAACCTATAAGAATAGCTTAATGTTCCCCATTTGTATATTGAGGTCTATAATGACTGTTTTTAACTTATAAGCCATGTTATCAGACCAGGATGATATACAAAAACTTGCATTTTTCTCATGCCTGTAATCTCAGCACTTTGGGAGGCCGAGGCAGGAGGATTGCTTGAGCCCAAGAGTTCAAGACCAACCTGGGCAACATAGAAAAACTTGTCTCTCAGAAAAAAAACACACACAAAAACCTTGCATTTTTGTCTAAAAAACTTACATCTATTTGGCTCCTCAAACAAAATTGAGCTATATTAGTTTTAAAATGACTCAAAGATACAAACTGTGCCAGGCATAGTGGCTCACACATGTAAACCCAGCACTTTAGGAGGTAGAGGCAAGAGGATTGCCTGAGCTCAGGAGTTCGAGACCAGCCTGCACAGCATGGCAAGACTTCGTCTCTGCAATAAATAAATAAAAATTGCCAGGTGTTATGATACCTGCCTGTGGTTCCAGCTATTTGGAAGGCTGAGGCAGAAGGATTGCCTGAGTCCGAAAGTCGAGTAGCTGTGAAAATGCCACGGCACTTCAGCCTGGGTAGCAGAGTGAGACTCTGACTCAAAAAACAAAAAGATACAAATGGTTTAACAACAATAAAACCATATTCTCTTAGAAAAGCATTTTCATTCCCTAATTCTATTTGTTGGTAACAGATGTTGAAAATTTATAGATAGAAACTAGTGCCTTTTCTTTGATACAGCTAGAAGTATGCAACACTACCTTCTCTGGGGCAGCTTCTGTTATGTCTCCTAGAGTTACGGTGAGGATTCAATGGAATGATCTGTTAAATCTCCCGGCAAGAGATCCAGCATAGAGTAACCACTCTCCAAATATTAACTTCCTTTGCTTTTTCTAAGGGGTTTAAAATTACATATGGGATAGGGATAGGTGGCTCAGCCTGTAATCTCAGCACTTTGGGAGGCCAGGGTGAGTGAATTGACTGAGCCCACGGGTTTGACACCAGCCCGGGCAACTTGGAGAGACCTTGTATCTACAATAAATAAAAAATGAACCAGGCATGGTAGCATGTGTCTATAGTTCTGGCTACTTGGAAGGCTGAAGCAGAAGGATCACCGGAGCCCAGCAGGTCGACGCTGGGGTGACCGTGAGTGTGCCACTGCACCCCAGTTTGGGCGATGGTGTGACTCCAACTCAAAAAATAAAATAAAATTAAATTAAATTAAATTACATATGGAAAATTGAAATAATTGTATAAGTGGGAATTTTCATGAGTCAGGCAAAATTCTGCTATTATAGTAGTTTTCATGTGTTTATGCTTTTAATCAAATCAAGTCTATTAAGCGGCTTTCTATGAAGAGACTGAAACTGTTTTTTCTCCCTCTTCTGACAAGGTCCAGCTATGCTGAGCTCAGCCTATAGTATAAAGATCATGTATGCATTACTGCCCTTTTGTTAAGATCAAGATTGCATTATATTCTACACGTTCAAAGGTGCATCTATAACGCAAATGTGCTGATAATTAGAACAATAAGTATTATATGCCAGGCAGAAATAGAATTATCTTCTCCTCTAAACTGACATTTAGTTGTCTCAGGAAATGATGTATTTTAAAAGCCTAATAAATCACTCACAGATTTATACATCCACTGTAAATCAATGAGTCAACAAGAATTTCCTTTAAAATTGTTAACAGTTGCCAGGCTGGGTGGCTCAGCCTGTAATCCCAGCACTTTAAGAGGCCAAGGCAAGAGGATTGCCTGAGGCTGCGGGTTTGAGACCCACCTCGGCAACTTGGTGAGACCTTGTCTCTACAATAAATAAAAAATTAGCCAGACGTGGTAGCGCCTGCCTGTAGTTCTGGCTACTTGGAAGGCTGAGGCAGAAGGATCACCAGAGCCCAGCAGGTCGAGGCTGTGGTGGCCAGAAACATGCCACTACACTCCAGTCTGGCAACGGATTGAGACTCCAACTCAAAAACAAAAAACAGCACATCATCCATTAAACAATGAGCCTAAGACTGCATAGAAACAAAAGTGGAGACTGCAGAACAGAAGTTGCTCCAATCTCCAGGGATCTCACCTCCCCTATACCTTCCTCCTAAACTACCTTTATGATAACAGCTCGTTGCCCCGGGGTTAGTAGTTGATGGTCACGGGACTTGCTTTATAGGTAGTGTCAATTATAAAACCTATGAATGGTATTTGAGATGATTTTCAGACTTTGTATTTGGATGAACCCAAGGCCCCACCTAGACCCTGAACACTTACTGGTCCTGTGATATTCCCTCCCAGAAATCAGTTCTGTGACATGAAGGCAATTTCAACACCCTGCGTGACATCATCAACCAATCAGCAGTGTTTATCCCCTGCCCACTAAATTCCCTTTGAAAACCCTAGCCTCTGAATTCTCAGGGAAGCAGATCTGAGAAATATCTCTTGCCTGTTATGGTCTGAGTAACACTCACATGCTCCCCTTGATACCACTAAATCAAAGGGGATAGGAAACTGATAGAAAGAAGTTTATTTCTGAGTTAGAATCCAGGGAGCAGGGAGCAGAGAATCTCAAGGTCTTTCTAAAATGGTTCTGCTCATCCTCCAGGCTTTTACAGTTCATTCTTATAAGTCCAGAGTTGTTAGCACCTATACATTAGCCACATGGCCAGCAGAGCATTGTATAGAACTTGAGTTTCAGTTGCATTTATCAACAGTGATATTTTTCGGTCCAGACTTCCTGGTGACAGGTATCAGAGGTATCTCATAGCTTTTATCAGTAGAACCCAGCAGAAGCGGTAATCAAGCTTGCCATAGAGTCAAGGAAGTTTACAAGGCCTAAGACATGCCTTACACAAAAGTTACACAAATCACAAAACTTATGATTGCATTGATACAATACAAATCACAAGGCTTACGATTACACTGATACTATATTATTCAAACTTATAACTGTTAGGGTTCGGCAGGGTGAGGGTGGAGAGCCGCAGAGGTGCAGGGAGGCGCAGCACCTCTGGAGCCAGCAAGCTGGAGGTGCCACTGGGAACCCAGAGATCCGAGTAAATTGCAAAGAATTGCAACACACAGAGGTGAGAGAAGAAAAGCTCACCCCCCCACAGATAGGGAGCGGGCCTACACTCTAGGTGAGTGTGGCGACATAACCCCCGAAAGCCCTGGCTCAAATCCTTTTCTTGGAGATGCACGTGACTGCCATTACTTCCTTATTGATCACCTGTGGATGTCTTGGAGATTCTGTGACACAGAGACCCATTAATGTTCGCCCATATTATTATAGCCCCTAGAGAAGGGCATGACAAGGATTCTAATTCTCCTGCACCTTCCCAAACGACATTCCTTAGAGCTAGTGGAGGGTGCACCTCCCCTTATTTCCTAGGCATTCCCAGTGGGTAGCTTTGGGGGATCCTTGGCTTCCCTGTAGATAGTGCCCAATTTACTGGAAAATCGAATCTCCACCTGCTTCCCCTCTGAGCAGTCATAGCTTTTGTAATTACAAATTTCATGACTTTTGCAATCCTTGCCCAATGCATAATGTCCTAAGCCTTGTAAATCCCTTTACTCTAGGCAAGTTTGCCACTGTGAGATATCTCTGGTAACTGGAAGTCTGTTTCTGAAAAGACAAAGTTGGTAAAGTTAATTTTACCTAAAGTGTGCATTTCTCCAAAAGCATAGCTTCTACTTTTTCATCATTGTGTCAGGATTTAAGAACAAGATGAAAAATGGCTTCCCACTCTAGGTCTGTCCTTTCAATAACCACTCAGAAAAATCAAGTAAATGAAGATTTGCATCTTTCAGTTGATTGGGCATAGACTATAGGGAAGCCAAGGATCCCCTGAAGCTACTTACTGGGAGTGCTTAGGAGATAAGAAGAAGTGCACCTTTTATTAGCTCTCAGGAATGTACAGGAGCGCTTGCGCCCTTGTCATGTCCTTCTCTAAGGGCTATGACAATATGGACAGATTTCAGTCAGTCTCTGTATCATGCCCTCCTTGTTCAGCTGCTTTGTGATATTAAACTTTTTCCCCACTGTAACGGCTGCATCAGTCTTGATTTTTCTGGACAGCAGGCATGAGAACCCAGTCAGCCTATAACATACATAATTAGATTTAAAAGGAAAAAAAGGCCAGGCTCGGTGGCTCATCCTGTAATCCCAGCACTTTGGGAGACCAAGGCGAGAGGATTGCCTGAGCCCGTGGGTTCGAGACCCACCCAGGCAACTTGGCGAGACCTCGTCTCTACAATAAATCAAAAATTAGCTGGGCCCACACCTATAGTTCTGGCTATTTTGGAAGGCTGAGGCAGGAGGATCACTGGAGCCCAGCAGGTTGAGGCTGTGGTGGCCGGGAACATGCCACTGCCCTTCAGCCTGGGTGACAGAATGAGACTCCAACTCAAAAAAAAAAAAAAAAAAAAGAACTTTAAAATGGAGGCTAAGCGAGCAAAAGGCTTAAAACAGTTTCTCAAACAGATATTCTCAGTGACATCCCCTCTGCCTCAGCTGTCTCCAGACATTGTTATATGTTCCCCGAGGGGCAAAATCACCCACCCACTCCCCAGTTGAGAAACACTGGTTTATAGTTAATAAACAAGAGAACATGTGCCTTATCACTACTGAACCAACAGAGAAAATGCAGTTATAGAAGCAGCACA
The DNA here is from genome assembly GCA_027257055.1 of Cephalopachus bancanus. Classification (NCBI taxonomy): domain Eukaryota; kingdom Metazoa; phylum Chordata; class Mammalia; order Primates; family Tarsiidae; genus Cephalopachus; species Cephalopachus bancanus. The sequence continues at coordinate 577,979 of JAPVLO010000179.1, forward strand.
TTGTTCTTTTGATAGTGAAGAAAATAAAAATGTTTTGCCCTAAAATATATTTCTTTGACATATTTGAGATGGCTACCAAAGAGCCAGCAAACAGAAGTAATCCTGCAAAACTGTCTTTTGTGGGAAAATTTGCATCTATAGAGAATTTGCATTGATGCAACCAGGCCTTCCCTTGTTTGGATCTAGGAAAGTTAACTGAGAACCTGGTGCCTTTAAGGATCTGAAAGAAACCTTTGCCTTCTATTCTCTCTGAAGACTGCTACCTGTGAGGTTTTATTTATATAATGAGACCACCCTGACTAGACAGGTCTCATCTCCTCTCCCTGACCCTACTCATAACCTGGTTTACCACCACTGCCTGTTTTTGACCATTTTCTGAGCCCACATTCTTTCTGTAACCTCAAGACGGTATATGCACTTTTGCACTCCATTGAGAGTTGGGTAATCACTCATGATGCTCCCCAAACACATGTCACTAAATTTTGCAAGTCTTTGATTTCTGTGAGCTGATTTTTCTGTGAAACTTCATAGCACGAAGGGGAAGTTTTCTCTTCACCCCTACAATATTTTTTTAAAAAATAAAGGAGTGAGCAAATCTGCTGGGAATATCATGTTTCAGACATTATAAAAGGTCATGAGCACTTCAAGAAAAACAAATATCACTGAAATCTAAAACAGAAGCCAAGAGAGGTCTTTCTGGCAGAAGGCCTTTGGCTTATGGGCAACTTGGGAGGTTTCAGCACCCCAAGGTCCCAAGGAACCAGCTAGGGAGCCTTTGGCTACCATAAGAAGGTGAGTGTTTGCTTTGGGCTCACTTGAAGTTAAAGAGACTGAATGCCTGATGGTGGTGCCGAGGATGATTTACCTGAGTTTCTCTGCCTCCAGTCATTCCCATCCTAGAAGGAACCCCTGGAAAACAGGTTGATTTAATATGCACTCACTCATTTGCTCACTCGTTCATTCACTGACTCTCCACCACAGGCCAGGAGCTTTGTCCTGAGTGAAGGAAGAAAGGGTTAGAGAGACCAAGATACACTTCCTCCAGGAGTCAGTCTGCTATTAACAGAATAGGGATGTGGTCATCACAGCCATGATGATAGCATCTATTTATTGAGTACTCTGTGCTCATTGTATATTTCCCTTTATATAATCATTCTAAGCGGTAGGGATGATTGCCCTGCTTCCCACATAAAGAAACCTGAGAAGGCTAAACAACTTGCCCAATGTCACACAACGCAAGGCAGAACAGGGACTCTTGAAAGAACATAACGTGGAGTCAATATAGCCAAATAAGCAGCCATTTTAATATTGCTTTGCTTTGTCATATTTTTTCAGCAATTCACTTTAATTTACCCTCTCTCTATTCCACTAGCCAAGGACAGAACCAGTTTCTCAGAGGTAGCTATTGATCATTGCTTTATGACCCTCTCCCCAGCTTGTTCTGTAAACAAGTTAACCTAATCAATTCTTCACTGACACACACAGACCCTATCACAATGGCCGCAATCACGTGACTAGCCCACCCATCAGCCTACCGTCCATCATCTGACATCAGTACCTGTGCGTACCTGTCCTCTGTGACGATGTGGAACAGACTGCCACTCAATCACCTTGATGATATTCCCCCATCAAAAAGAAAGTTTACGAGGATCCAACTCTGAGCGGCCAGTCGCCATTTCCTTGCTATGCTATGATCTGGCCATGTGTTCTTTGAGCTGTGACCAGGCCACGTTTCTTGGCTTTAACCCCCTCCCCTACCTCAGGGAGATGAATCAATCTCTCTCTCATTTACTTTCGAGCCATTGCTTTGCTAAGCTATGGTCTGGCCGTGTGTTCTTTGAGCTATGGCCAGGCCATGTTTTCCTAAGTTTTGGGCCCCCTACCCTACCTTGGGGAGGTGAATCTCCTCTCTCTCCCTCATGGTCTCTCTCTCTCTCTCTCTCTCTCTTTCTCTTTCTCTCCATTCACCATTGTTTTGCTAGGCTATGGTGTGACCATGTGGCTCCTTGAGCTATGATTGCTGTGTTTCCTAGCTTTGGCCCCCTCCCCTGGGGGCCTGGGGAAGTGAATCTCATCTCTCTTACTTTCTAAATAAACTATATTTTCTTTTCTTTTTACTTTTTTTATTTTAAAGATGTGGGTACAATTCAGGGTTAGCTATACAAATGTGTTCATTATGCAGGTACCTATGTTGATGTGGTGTGCCACCCCCTTCCCCAGGCAGACTCCCACTATTGCCAATCCTGCTTCCCCGCCCCCCTCCTGGCAGTTTCCCACTACTGCCAATCCTTTTCTTACAGTATTACGATAATTGTTCAAGGTCCGCATATGAGTGAGAACATGTGATACTCAGATCTTTGTTTCTGTGAAAGATCATTCAGTATTATAGATTCTAAATCCATCCAGGTTTCTGTGAAGTTCATGATTTTGTTCTTCTTCATGGCTGTGTAATATTTCATTGTGTATATGTACCACATTTTTTAGTTTAGTCCTCAATAAACTAATCTAACTGCTGCACAATTCTTTGCAACTTTCGTGTGGCACCGGATCACAAAACCCCACACCAGCGGGTCTGACAATATTTTGGAGACCCTGCTGAGATATATATATATTTCTTTTTTCTTTTTTTTTTTTTTTTTTGAGTCTGAGTCTCACTCTGTCACCCAGGCTGGAGTGCAGTGGCATGCTCATGGCCACCCCAGTATTGACCTGCTGGGCTCAGGCGATCCCTCCACCTCAGCCTTCAAAGTAGCCAGAACTACAGGCACGCCCGGCTAATTTTTTGATTTAGTATAGAGACAAGATCTCACCATGTTGCCCAGGTTAGTCGCAGGCAATCCTCTTGCCTCAGCCCCCCAAAGTGGTAGCATTACAGGCTTGAGCCACCACGCCCAGCTGGGATATATTTTAGCCTAACATTTCTGGATGCCCCAGCAAGATCTTTGGAGGCCCCACGGAAATCGTTGGAGACCCCAGCGAGATCTTTAACCTAGCACGGTCTGTACTTGGTCCACTATATACACCCCACTGCTTCTCCCGACTCCACCTTCTGTTAAATGCAGTAACAGACATACATTCCTGTCATCAGAACACAGAGCGTGCAGGCTATGAGAGGGCGGCATCTCGAAGGAGGTGACATTTGAGCTGCACCTTGAAGCATAAGAGGTGTGCTTGTATTCATTCATCAAACATTTATGGGGCATCTCTATGGGCTCAAGGACCCTGCACTGTGAATTTAAAACTAGGCTTCAGCTCTTTCAGGATTTTGCAATTTAAGAGTCTATCTCCTGTTCTCTTCCATTTTATGTGTAAATTGTCGAACTCAAAGCTCCTGATGGTGGGAAGGGATGCCGCTGTGAATAATACTGCAATAAACATTGGCAGACAAGCCTCTGTTTGAGTCTCTGCTTTCAGTTCTTTTGGGTATATACCCAAAAGTGTAATTGCTAGGTTATATGGTAAGTCTATGTTCAGCTTTCTGAGTAACCACCAAACTGCTTTCCACAGAAGCTGTACACATTATATTCCCACCAGTAATGTTCTTGAGTTCCAGTTTCTCTACGTCCTGGTCAACATTTATTTTCTGTTTTTTTTCAATAAAAGCCACCCTAATGAGTATGAACCAATATCTCATTGCAGTTTTGATTTGCATTTCCCTAATGACTAGTGATGTTGACCGCCTTTTCATGTGCTTATTGACCACCTTTATTTTTTAAAAATTTATCTATCTATTATAAAGATGTGGGGTACAATTCAGGGTTAAGTATACAGACATTGATCATGCAGGTACCCTTGTTGATGAGGTATGCCCCTCCCTCCCCCAGCAGTTTCCCTCAATTGCCAATCCCACCCCTTCTCCCCTGACAGTTTTCCACTACTGCCAATTACTTTCTTATAGCATTATAATTGTTCACCTTATGAGTGAGAACATATGGAACTCAGTTCTCTGTTTCTGTGATAAATCACTGAGTATGATAGACTCCAAATCCATCCAATTTGCTGCAAAGTCCATATATTTGTCCTTCTTTATGGCTGTAAAATATTCCATTGTGTATATGTGCCACATTTTTAAAATCTAGTCCAGCTTCGAACCATCTGTGTATTTTTGGTGAAATGTCTATTCGAGTGCCTAGCCTAATTTTTGATTGGGTTATTTATTTTTTTGTTGTTGAGTTGTACAAGTACTTTATATATTCCTGACATTAATCACATATCAGATAGATGATTTGCAAATATTTTCCCTTATTCTGTGATTCTGTAAGTTGTTGTGTCACTCTTTTGATAGTGTCTTTTTTTTTTTTTTGAGACAGGTTCCCACTTTGTTGTCTAGGCTGGAGTGCAGTGTTGCAATCCCAGCTCTCTGCAGCCTCAACCTCTAGCCCAAACGATCGATCCTCCTACCTTAACCTCCCTAGTAGCTGGGGGTACAGACACATGCCACCACACCTGGTTATTTAAAAAAAATTTTTTTTAAGATGAGGTCTCACTGTATTACCCAGGCTGGTCTCAAACTCCTGAGCTCAAGTGATTCTCCTGCCTTGCCCTCTCAAAGTTCTGAGATTTGGGGCATGAGCCATTGTGCCTGGTCAGATAACATCCTGGATGCACAAAAGTTTTTAATTCTGATGTAGTCCAATTTATTCATTTATTTTGTGTTGCCTGTGCTTTTGGTGTCACATTTATGAAACTGTTGTCAAGTCTAGGGTCATGAAGCTCTTCTCCAATGTTTTTTTCTAAAAGCGTTTGCTTTAGCTCTTACATTTAGGCCTTTAATCCAATTTCAGTCCATTTTTGTATGTGGTGTAAGGCAAGAGCCCAGTCTCATTCTTTTGTATGTGGATATTGTACGGGAGGAAAAAATTCTTTCCCTCTACCTATTTAAGTTTCTTCTGCTGGGGTCCTGCAAATTAGACTGACCAAAGACTCATTAACAAGAGAAAAACAAGCAGGAGTTTTTGTTTTGTTTTGTTTGAATTGGAGTCTCACTCCCTCGCTCAGATTGGAGTGCAGTGGCACATTCCCGGCCACCGCAGCCTCGACCTGCTGGGCTCCGGCGATCCTTCCGCCACAGTCTTCCAAGTAGCTGGAACTACAGGCGCGAGCTACCATGCCCAGCTAATTTTTTTATTTTTATTGTAGAGATGAGGTCTTGCCAAGTTGCCCAGGCAGCTTGCAAACCTGTGAGCTCAGGCAATCCACTCACCTCAGCCTCCCAAAGCAGGAGTTTTTAACATGTGCATTGCACGTGAACACAAGTAATCATTCAGAGAGAAACAATTCAAAGGAGTAGTTGGCATATGGGTTTATGTATCTTATTAGGCTACAAAGGAAAAGGAGTTTGGGGCTTCTGGGTGGGAGAGGCAAATCATGAAAAATTAAAAGTGTGGTTGTTTGTTATGCAGATTATAGTTGACACCTTCTCCATTGGTAAGAATTGCTGAGAGTCTTCCACTTCCTGGTACAGGAGAGGGAGCCATCACTACAGACGGAAATTTCTTTTATGAAATTTTATATCTTGTTTTTAGAGCCTGTCTTGTGTCTGCTTGTTCTCAGTTGGCCTTAGTTCAAAACAATCCATATGTCAAAAAGGCATACTCTGTGGTGACATATTCTAGTGCTCTTTCATATCCAACTTTGCCAGCACGATTTGTGGAAAACACTGTCCTTCCCTACCCCCCTCCCTGCTTTTCTTGTGAAAGGATATTAGACCTTTTGTCCTTCCCCCATTTAATGATCTTGGCATCCTTGTCAAAAAATCAATTGACCACGTATGCATGGTTTTATATATAGGCTCTCTAGTCTATCCCTTTGGTTTATGTGTCTGCCTTATACCAGTATTATACTGTTTTGATTACTGTAGCTTTGTAGTAAGTTTTGAAATTAGGAAGTGTGAGTCCTCCAATATGTCTACTTTTTCAAGATTGCTTTGGTTATTTGGGTCCCTTGAGATTCTTTTTTGGATGGGTGCCACTGTTGGTTTTAATGGCCCAATTCCTAGGGTATTTTCTAGTATTCCAAAATTCAGCTCCCATTTGATACTTTGAATTGTCTTTACTTATTGAAGCTCAGAAAAACGCTGCTGAAGAAAACACTGGTTTTTTGTTTGTTTGTTTTTATAAAAACCACCCTAATGGGTATGAACCAGTATCTCATTGCAGTTTTGATTTGCATTTCCCTAATGACTAGTGATGTTGACTGACTTTTCATGTGCTTGTTGTCCATCTGTGTATTTTTGGTGAAATGTCTACTCGAAGCCAGGCTCGGTGGCTCAGCCTGTAATCCCGCGCCTTTGGGAGGCCGAAGTGAGTGGATTGCCTGAACCCGCGGGTTCGAGACCTGCCTGGGCAACCTGGCAAGACCTCATCTCTACAATAAATCAAAAATTAGCTGGGCGTGGCAGCGCACCTGTAGTTCCAGCTACTTGGAAGGCTGAGGCGGAAGGATCGCCGGAGCCCAGCAGGTCGAGGCTGCGGTGGCCAGGAGCGGCCACTGCACTCCAGTCTGGGCGACAGAGTGTTTAGTCTAATTTTTGATTGGGTTGTTGGGGTTCAGAAAAACACTACCCCAAAGTACTTTGGACTAAAGAAGATTGAGAAGTCGTCTGAAGCAAGGTCACTCTGACCATTCCCCGCCATTCCTTCTGACAGTTGGCCATAAAGGAATTCTCTGACCTACCTTCCCTGAAAGTATGTCAAAAGACCCTCATGTGACAGGTGTGCTGCCCTATACCTAGAGGAAAGGAATGCTTCACAAAGAGGGCAAAAAGAATGTGAAGAAACAAGCTTTGCTGAGTTCCCCTCAGTTTACTACCATTAGGTCATACCTTCTTTTTGTCCAGTCACATTTCTATCCAACTGTTCATTCTTCCTTGAACTTAATTATAAAAATACAGTTTTGCTCTGCATTTTGGGGTCTTCATTTTCTGAAGTCTCCTGTATGAATCATGTAAGACTTTGTTCTGTTAATCCAACTTTTTATCTCAGAGTGTTAGTCAAGACCCTTGCCACAGGCAAGGAACAGATGTTGCATTTTCTCCTCTACTTCATTGCTTTTGATTCCCCATCCTTTTGATTAAAAAGACATTTCACATACCCCAAAGATTCTGTTATACCCTCCTGATTGAGAATCATTGTCTTCTGTAAATCTTTAGATCCTAGAAGGTTTTTGTGAATCTAAAAAAATTTCTACCTTGAAAATATTTTTCTGATTTTTAAATAGAAAACTAAATTATAATAATGAATAAGGCCAGGTGCAATGGCTCATAATTATAACCACAATACTTTGGGAGGCTGAGGTAGGAGGATTGCTTGAGCTTAGGAGTTAGAGACTAGCCCGAGCAACACACCAAGACCCATCTCTATTAAAAACAAAATAACATAATGAATAGGCATTTTAAGATGACACTGCTTCAATTGTGACTCAGCGATACAGTGATTCTCTGCCCACTCATAGGCTAGCCAGAAATGACCATACCAATTGGAAGGCTGCCATGAAGCCTTTCTTTAGATCCCAGCATCAGGAAAAGTTGGGCTTTTTGTGAATATCTGGCTTACTTTAGCTTCTAGAATATCTTGAAGTATGCCAATTCTTTTTCCTCTAGCAAGTGTGCAGAACTACATGGCATGCATTTCTTTATGTTCTTTTTGCCATAGTTTTATTCTTTCCTTATCTATTATTTCACTGACATCAATTCCCTCAAATAAATATATTTTTTATAAGCTCCTCAAACCTTTTTTTTTTTGAGTTGGAGTCTCACTCTGTCCCCTAGACTGGAGTGCAGCGGCATGCCCCCGGCCACTGCAGCCTTGACCTGCTGGGTTCCGGTGATCCTTCCACCTCAACCGTCCAAGTAGCTGAACTATAGGCGCGCGCTACCATGCCCAGCTAATTTTTTGTTCATTGTAGAGACGAGGTCTCACCGAGTTGCCTGGGCTGGTCTCAAACCTGTGGGCTCAGGCAATCCACTTGCCTCGGCCTCCCAAAGTGCTGGGATTACAGGCTGAGCCACTGACCCACTGAGCCCATGTCTCAATCCTTTATAGAACATAGTTTTGGGGCCCAGGAAATGACACCCTAAAATATGGTGTGATGGCATTGTGGTGCTTGGAATTGACGAAATTGAAAGCCCTCAGGAATAAGCCTCAGAACCAAGGTCTCTCTCAGACCTTCCCTGCTTCCCTGTCTCTCATCCTCTTTCTTTCTGAAGAACCAGGTAGGGCTTTCTCTAAAGTTTCCTTATCTGATTAAAGGAAGTTCCTCTAGAAGAGATGTGATTACCTTAAAACTTATTCCCTAGAAATCTCAACAAATATCAGGAAAAGATTAACCACTAAAGGTAAAAGACTAAAAGTCATCACCATACCCAGACTTTTCATCTATTCTTCTGAGGACAGTTTTGAGATATTACCTGGAAGACTTTTCCTGTTTTGCCCCCCACCTTCTCACAATTTTCTGCCACCTCCCTCAGAGATCAGAGGAACTCTGTCCCAGGTCAATTGTCTATCTTTAGGCTCATTCATCTCCCCTAAAAATCATTTACTGCCTCTCTAAATTGCCCACACCTTCATCTTCCTCTCCCCTATAAAAAGGGTGCTGTTTAAGCCTCAGCCATCTGGCCCTTCTTTGAGTCTTATATTTTGTGTAACTCTGTGCTATTCATGTTAATAGATTTTGCATATTTCTTTTCCTGTTAATCTGTCTACTGTCAGTTCATTTCAGCAGTGAACTTTCAGAGGGTGGAGGGGATGCTTTCTCTCCACCCTTACAATAGTTAAGATAAACACATTTTAAAAAATAGATTCATTTGTCATCTTTATTGAAATTTGGTCTCATTTCTGCCCTCTACAGCCACCAAACCCATTCAGTCCTAATTTGGCTTGAAAGTCGGCTACATGTCACCCTAACATTTAAAACTTTTAATATATAAATAGAAAGGCTGAACTTCCAAAAAATAGTATCATATCAATTTACTTGTCAGGATCCTATTAAGGATTTCTAATCATAAGTACATAAGTGACCTTTTTCTCCCATATATATAAGCACTAAATTAGTTAATACTGCTGGGCCTGCTTTTTATTTCCCAGAATAGTGTTTGTTTGGAGAAAGTCTAGAAGCATCTGAGCTCTTACAATAAAATGCAAAAACAGAGCTTTCTTAAGCTTGTTGGTGCTTTAAAAAAGAATGAAACAACCGAACACAACTGTGGTCTTTGGCTAACTTTCTAGAGAGAAGAAAACAAGCCATCTGCCAGTAGCAGGCTGCTCTGGGATGGCTGATCACAGGGCCGAATGAAACATTCATAGTAATTAGTGGCGGCACCAAAATAGAAACTTCAGCAGTGCTTTTCCTGTTGTTATGGTGACAATCCCCAACAACCCTTCCCCCCAACAAAAGGCCCTTGCTTTGCGCTTTCTGTGGCCTTCCATCTGCTCTGCTCTCTTGTTGAGTGCAGGAAAATTAAGTTGACTGTTCATTTGTCAACTTGGGGCTGTGTGTATGTATTGGGGTACAAGAAGGAGGAGGGCGTGGATTGGAAGATTCCAAGAGAACTGGGCCAAAATTGTCCCCTGCGCTCAGTCAGAGGGAGAGGAGAGCAGCTGACATATCAGCCCAGGCCACCAAACAGGTGCAGTCAAGGGGGCTGAAAACCCACTGACATTGGAAGATGGCACCTGGGTGAAGATGGTGAATGAGAGTTGGCCTTGTGGTGAGCAGGCTTTTAACCTGCTGGGGGAAAGGCACTTTCCAGTCCCTCAATTTGTCTAGATGTCTTCCACATTCATCTTCTGTGGTTGTTGAGTAATTTCTATGGTTCTTTGGAAATAGTTAAGTGTTGAAATTCTTGTTGCTCTGCTAAAAACCTGAAAATCTGTCCAGAGAGTCTGGTTTGCTCCCGTTCAAAGACTGGAGAAGTAGAAATTGGACTGCTTGTTTTCTTTAGGGACTTGTTCATTTTGGAGTTAGACATTAAGAGCATTGATGAGCACCAGTATCGTGCACTGTTGTCAACACAGTCTCTCCAGAGGCCCTGGAGGCGGCAAATTGAGGAAACTGCTTAGGGTATGACTTCATCACGGCGCCAGGAATTATGGAGAAGGCACATGGAAGTGCTGTGGAAAAACATGAGCTGTACACAGGAAAAGGATTTGATTTATCTATGGCATAAGATGTACAGGTTTTGGATGTTTTAGTCCCTTAACAAATTTTCCCTATATTTTGCTGCCCCATGGACTGGATGGAGACTTTGTGTAATGGATAGAGTTGACATCATTTGCCTGCTGCCTAGTGAAGAGATCCGAGATTTCTGGGTGGAGACTGCTACAGGAAACATATACTTTCAAGCCACACCAATTCCTGTTTATATGAACCACAGCCTCAGGGGCTGCCAGGTAGATGACTGGTGTCTTTCTTTCTGAGCTTTTGTGATGTTAGTAGCCAGCTTTGAGGTTTTTGCCCTTGATGTATCCATGGTGTTTTTGTTGTTGTTGTTGTTGTTTTGAGTTGGAGTCTTACTCTTGTCACCCATGCAGTGGCATGCTCAAGGCCACCGCAACCTCAACCTGTTGGGTTTAGGTGATCCTTCCACCTCAGCCTTCCAAGTAATGGTGCTTACCAGACTATGCCATTCATCATATATGCTATTTCTTTTCTTTTCTTTTGCTTTCTTTTCTTTTGTTTTCTTTTTGAATTGGAGTCTTACTCTGTTGTCCAGGATGGAGTGCAGTGGCACATTCACAGCTACCGCAGTCTCAGCCTGCTGGGCTCAGACAATCCTTCCACCTCAATCTTCCAAGTAGCTGGAACTACAGGCATGAGCCACCACGCCTGGCTAGTTTTTAGATTTATTGTAGAGATGAGGTATTGCCAAGTTGCCTGGGCTGGTCTCAAACCTCTGGTCTCAGGCAATCCTCTTGCCTTAGCTTCCCAAAATGCTGGGATTATAGGCTTGAGCCACTGCACCTGGCTGGTGAAATAGAAATATGCTTATTTCTAAGAACACCTTGCTAGTATGATATTTTTCAACAGCACCTAGATGGGGATTGATTATCACCACATAGACTGGATAGAGTCCTGTGGAATAGAATCATTTGGGTAGCAATTAACTGAATCATAGACTATTAGAGTTGGAAGCTTTCAGGGGTCATCTCGTTCTACTTGTCAGAAAAACAAACTCAGGTCCATGAGCTGCTGCTTAGAGGCATAGCTGGGCCTGGGGTCCTGGTGGTCCCTCCATCCCAAAACCTTCTATAGTTTAATTTAATGAGAGATGTTTGCACCTGTACAGTGCATGGGTGGGGGGTAAGAGAATAGGTGTTGCCGTGATAGCAAAAGTAAAAAACTTATAATAGACTATAATAGCTTGCGTGACATGAGTAACTCCATTTTGTAACAAATCCTCCATCTTAATCCAGAGATGACCCTCCAGTGTAACCTTCCTGTAATCACAAGTTGTAACCTTCCCATAATCACAAGCCCACGTTCTTGTTCTCCTTGGTGCTTGGAAACTCCCTAATTGCAAATTCCATAGCTATCTGTACCCTTTTGCAACCAAATGTTCTGCCAAAAATGTGATCATAACTGTACAGCTTTTGGGTTTTTGCCTTTATAAACCCCCTGCTCACTCTGATCGGGGTCAAGAGTTCTTTGTGGCACTAGCCTGCTCTTGACCACTGGCTAATAAAGGACTCAAATTCGACTCTCTGCATGTTGGTGACTCCTTTTTTGCAATCCGGCTATAACACTGCAACCTCTGGTCTAGTCAAAAAGACAAGACATAGGATTGTGCCTCAACTGGGGAGTGTCCTAAGGCTGCCAAGAAGCCCAGTGGTACCGCGTGGTCCCTCTCCTCTGTGGGTCCTCTGTAGGGTGCTGGAGGGGAAAAACAGTAACCGTCATGGGCCCTCAGTTGAAACAGACCCTTGTTAAAAAGACAAACAAGTAGCCGGGCTCGGTGGCTCAGCCTGTAATCCCGCGCCTTTGGGAGGCTGAGGTGAGTGGATTGCCTGAGCCCGCGGGTTCGAGACCCGCCTGGGCAGCGAGACCTCATCTCTACAATAAATCAAAAAATCAGCCGGGCGTGGTAGTGCATGCCTGTAATTCCAGCTACTCGGAAGGCTGAGGCGGAAGGATCGCTGGAGCCCAGCAGGTCGAGGCTGAGGTGGCCGGGAGCAGCCACTGCACTCCAGTCTGGGCGACAGAGTGAGACTCCAACTCAAAAAAAAAAAAAAAAAAAGACAAACAAGTTTATTATGTTTCTTTCATATATACACGGGGACTATCAGAGAATGAGTAGTTCTCCAAGAGGTGGCTCTGAATTCCAGCTTATATAGCATCTTCAACAAAAAATAGTAAATTTTTAGAGAAATGACAAAGCAAAGAAAAGGGACTTTGAATTTTTACAGGTGACAACTTGGGGGAAGGAAGATAACAGCTAGTCCATAAAGCTTGTTAATATAGATTCCTCTGGGACCATCTCAGGCCCATAAGGGTCCCAAGATGTCTTCAGTGGTTTGATCTTGTTTTGTTTCCCTGCTCTATGCTCAATGCTGATGACACAAAACTGAGAATTAGGTAGTGTCTCTGTTCTTGAATTGCTCATAGTAAGCTGCATGCCTAGACAGAAAGGCAGGAAAGTCAATCTGTAATGCAAATTTAGTGGAGTCATCATAGGAGGAATGGGGATACCTACCACATTTGCAACAGACAAATGCTGTCAATACTATTTATTACACAAATGCTCCAGTCCACAAGACAGTGAAATATAGGAAAGATTTGTTAAAAGAATAAAACATCCAACCTATAGATCTTTTCTTTTTTTTTTTTGAGTTGGAGTCTTACTCTGTCACCCTGACTGGAGGGCAGTGGCCACTCCCAGCCACCGCAGCCTCGACCTGCTGGGCTCCTGCGATCCTTCCACCTTAGCCTTCCAAGTAGCCGGAATTACAGGCATGCACTACCACGCCCAGCTGCTTTTTTATTTATTGTAGAGATGAGGTCTCGCTGCCCAGGCGGGTCTCGAACCCGCGGGCTCAGGCAATCCACTCACCTCAGCCTCCCAAAGGCGTGGGATTACAGGCTGAGCCACCGAGCCCGGCTTCAACCTATAGATGTTATACTGGAGAGGGCAGGATACCTTTTGTCTTTGTAAATCTATGTCTTGCTTTTAGGCAAATGGAGGGAGGGCAAAGAACGTTCCCTTCTTCTTAATTGCCCTCAGCTCAACAATCCTCCATCTTTGGGGCGGCATGTTCTGGTCTCCCACAGTGTGGAGTCAGACTGTCTGGGCCCAAGTCTCTGCTTCATCTCTTGCTAGCTCTGTGTCACTGAGAAAATGACTTGAACTCTCTGTAACTTTCGTCTTCTCAGTTGTAAACTGGGACTAATAATGCTGCATCTTTTTTGAGGGTTGTTTTGAAAATTTTGATTTTGATTTTGAAGATTCGATGAGACAACACATAGAAATTCTTCTGGGCATACTGCCTGGTACAGAGTAATGCACAGTAGCTTTAGTTATTCTCATTAATCAAGTGAATCCCCACTGCTCCTTCCTGTCTGACATTTTACTCTTCATTTCTTAGATTCCCCTTCAGACTCTGGACAGAGAGATGGCACGCCTCTCTCTGCCCAGCAGCTGTTCAGGTTCCAATGGCAGATGGCCAGCGTCCTCATGTCATTAACATATGACAGCCTTTGTGAACAGCAGCGGCTCAGGCCTGTCTTCACCAGCATGATCCACAGCATAAAACCCCCGACCTCTGGTGGCAGCTCCTGCACCGTGGGTGGGTCCGGCCACGCCCCACTGAGCAGGCCGGGGGGTGGGGGGTGGGGGGTGGGGTGATCCCTTCTGGGGTCCTGTCAGCCTTAAGCCTGTCTTATCTTTATCTTTCAGAATAAATTGATTCAACAAACATATCTGAGCACCTACCACATGCCCTGCACTAAAAACACAAAACTGAAAAAGACGAGAGTCCCCAGTGATGCAGATTTAGGGGAGTTCCATAGAGGGGACGAGGACATCTAACACATCTTCAAGGCTGACTCCATGTCCCACACCATTCCTAGAAGCTCTTATGCCATTGAGCCCTAACTGCATAGCTCTGATGTAGTGCCAGTATCCTTACTTTATGATGGGGACAAATCAAGGTCACCCATCCTCTACAAGTGGAATCAAAATTTACACACTACACTCAGATGTGCTAAATCAACACACCTCTACTATCTGTGACTGAGCAACTCTGGTTCTGGATAAGATTCTTGCTGGTGGTAGGACAAACTTAAATGTGTCCCTGATGTATATCTCTACTTCTTCCAGTCCTTTTCAGTTTAAATCAGTCTATCTGAAGTGCAACTTCCTATCTAAGCTTTTTTTCAAGATCAGATGAGAGTGGGCATGTTCAGGGTGGTATGGTCATAGACACCTACCTAGGCTCTTTTATTTGTTCCTTCCCCCTTCCTAAGATGCATCTGAGATCAAGGAAGAGCTTACATTTCCTTCTGGCATGCTCTTCTCTGTTGGCCACATCTGGCTCTGGTGTTTGGGTGTTGGCCTGTGGTCTCTGGGTATGGGTGGGCCCATCTGATTCTTTTGGTATCTGTGCAGGCCCTGGGGTGCTGATATGCCCGAAGTTAATCTAATTTGAGTTCTGGTTTCTCAGCACAGAGTCTGGGGCCTTTACAACTCACCCTTAATCCTGCCCATCCAAAAAATGTTATGACAACCCTGTTGGAGGTGACATATCACCATTTTACTGAGGAGGAAACTGAGGCACGGGGAGGTGATGTAATTTTCTAATGTAGCAAGTCAGTCTGGCTCTGGGGGTGGAGCTTTCCCTGTCCTTCACTGTCTTACCATATGATGATTTTCATTGTTTTTTCTTGTGTTGAAGACTTGATAACTATTAACTATTAAATCCTTCATATACTTTCACTAACAAATACATTTATCAATGTCTTTCCAAAATAAGTTACCATGATGCTACATTTATCATTGACAGGTAAAATGAGGAACAGTTTTAGGATCAAAAATGGAGCACATACACAATATTTTTTAAAAATCCATTTTTCTGGTATTCAGAAAAGTGACATGATGTTTGGGTATTAATCATGACTTGCTAGCATGGAAAACAAGAGGATTCAAGTAGTTGTGCTCTAGAGTCCCATCTGCTGGCTCTCAGGGATTTGGAGGCTACAGAGGTTTGGTTCTTAGAAGATCTAGAAGATCTAAACCACCAAATATTTCAGAGTTTGTGTCTGGGCTAAGCCTGTTAGTAAAGTTGCTTTGGTTAGTTTCATTATTTCCTGAGCAGACTCCTTACCTCGGTCTAGTCCAAAGGCAACTCAGGTGAACTCCTGCTGGTAAAATTACTATCAGATCTTTAAACTGGAACCAAAGAGAGAGAATGAATATTCCCAATTTGCAAATCCATCCATTATGCTGTGCTGGGAGGGTGGAGTGGGACCCTGTCAGGGCTTCAGAACCTTGGCTGTCCTGACTTCCAGGACTCTATATAGCTGATCGCTGAATAGTTCATTCTGGGGGGAAAAGAAGAACCTTTCATGTTCAGTTACTATCTGTTATTAGAATTCTATCATATACTTTAATTTTGTGCTTTGTAGGGTTTTGGAGTCATCTGTGGATATGTATTGAAGAATTCAGTAGCATAGGCAGAAAGTAACATAGGGTTTTTATTATTAAAGATATTATATTATTAATATAATTCTTCTTTGAGAGTTTGTGGTGATAACAATTGTTCTGCATATTTCCCATGTTACGGCTAAAATGAGATGAGGTATGTAAAAATACTTTGCAAACTGCAATTATTACTAATAATCAACCAATAAATAAGTGACCATGTACTGTGTAGGAGGTTTTATCACCCCTTGTGTGTTTTCTTTTTTTTTTGAGTTGGAGTCACTCTGTCATCCAGACTGGAGTGCAATGGTACACTCACAGCCACCACAGCCTCAGCCTGCTAGGCTCCAGTGAGCCTTCTGCCTCAGCCTTTCAAGTAGCCGGACTACAGATGTGCACTACCATGCCCGACTATTTTTTATTTTATTGTAAAGACGAAGACTCACCAAGTTGCCGGACTGGTCTTGAACGCATGGGCTCAGGCAATCCACTCGCCTTGGCCTCCCAAAGTTCTGGGATTACAGGCTGAGCCACTGAGTTCGGCCCCTTGTGTGTTTTCTAACTTTAGGTTTGGTCCCTGAATCACATTTTCTTGATACTTGGGCATACTCATCAGCCAATTTGAAAATGATCCAATCTGTAAACATTTCTATACACAAATACCATACAAACAGCCTTTGATTTGCACAAAGACTCTGAATTGATGCTGGACATCTTCCCACTAAACTGCCTCACATTTTTTAGGTTACAAGATATGAGTCAAAATGTATGCTTCAGAGAGCAGTAGGAATAAATGTTATGTGTAAACGCACTTTTCAAATATATAGCAGAGATAATTACACCGCTAGTTATTATTACTATTCCTCAAAATATTCCAGGATGTAGTATTACCCGTCATATTGCCTATACATCTCTAAACTCTTCAAGAGGTGCTGGGAAATTCAGTTCTTAACACTGAGATTATTAAGGCACAGCTATTATTTCCCCATCTTGTGGCAATAAAAGATGTATTATTTCAGCTATAGGTAACATAAAAATGTTCTGCTACACACACATTAGTCCAAGTGAACATATATCATTACTGTATTCATCACTATTTGCAAAATAGTTATCAGTTACAAACACATTATCATATACATTGAAGCTGGTGATGGAAAAATGCTGCTGTCATAGAAAATTGGATTTTGAAAATAGATAAATGTCCAGGTGCTTATTTTTAAATAATAGTAAAAATAATTATCTTGTAAACTATTTCTAGAGGCATTATGAACATTTGTAATTGCTACTTCTGCAGTTTACCCTTTTGCAATTGTGTAAAAAATAAATAAATAAATAAATAAAATACACAAATTAAAAATTATTTAAATCAAGAAGTTGAATTTGAGTCCAGGACTTCAGACCATATTTGATGAAGTAACAAGTCCTTATGTTATTCAAGGATAATAATTGCCTGCTGCCACTTATGTAATGGAAATAAAGTGACTGGAAACCAATACTATCACAAGATGAATGCTTCCTATTTACTTTTATTTTCTTGAGACAGGGTTCCACTCTATTGCCCAGGCAGGAGTGCAGTAGCATGATTAATTTGTGTATTTTAAATGCTTAATATAAAGAGTGATACAAAATTCAAAAGATTCAAAAGGGAATAAATGAAATGTCCCCTGTCCCTCCCCTTCTCCAGTCACCCAGATCCCCTCCTTGGTGGCAAATGGTGTCAATTTTTTTGTGTGTGTATCTCTATAGCTATTTTATGCATGTACAGATATAGATCTATATATCTCTATTTACCTTCTGCTTCCTGTTATGGACTGAATTTGTGTCCTCCAAATTCATATGCCAAAGTCCTAACTCCCAGTACTTCAGAATGTGACTGTATTTGAAGACAGGGCCTTTAAAGAGAGAACTAAGGTAAAATGAGGTCATCTGGGTGTTCCCTAATCCAATATGACTGGTGTCCTTATAAGAAGAGGAGATTAGGACACAGACACACATAAAAGGAAGAAGACAGCTATCTACAAGCCAAGGAGAGAGGCCTCAGGAGAAACTAAACCTTGATCTCGGATTTCTAGCCTCCAGAATTGAGAGAAAATAAATTTCTGTTGTTTAAACCACCCACTCTGGGGTATTTGTTACGGCAGCCATAGAAAACGAATACATCCCTGACCTTATACAGACTGGAAGCGTACAATGCCCACTTTGCTGCACTTTTCTTTTTTACTTACTATATTTTCAAGAAGTATATAAAAGCTTCCTCCTTCATTTTATTGTTATAGATATATGGATTCTTTTTATTTATGGAAGTAGCATAATTATTTGACTGCTCTCCAACTGATGAACATGTAGGTTATTTTCAATATTTTACTATTAAGAGCAACACTGTAATGATTAAATAACTTTGTACATAAATAAGTTAACATATGGACAAGTATAACCACAGGATCAGTTTTTAAAGTGACAACACCAAGGCTGGGGACAGTGGTTCAAGCCTGTAATCCCAGCACTTTGGGGGGACAGAGGCAAGAGAATTGCCTGAGCCTGCGGGTTTGTGACCAGCCTGGGCAACATGGTGAGACCTCAACCCTACAATAAATCAATAAATTAGCCGGGTGTGGTAGTGCGCACCTGTAGTTCCAGTTACTTGGAAGGCTGAGGTAGAAGGATCGCTGGAGCCCAGCAGGTCGACGCTAGGGTGGCCGTGAGTATGCCACTGCACTCCAGCCTGGGTGACAGAGTGAGACTTCAACTCAAAAATAATAAATACATAAATAAATAAATAAAAGTTGACAACACCGGATGTAAGGGCATTTGCAGTAAAATTTCAATAGTCATTGCTAAATTGCCCTTCCTAGGTGATATACGGATTTATACTTCCACCAGAAAAAATGAGAGTACTTAATTTTCCCTTCTCCCACACACCATTTGTTATTAAACTTTTTTATTTTTACCAATCTGGCAAGTAAAAAGTCATGTCTTATCTCTAATGAAAGCATTTCTTTCATTATAATGTTCAACATGTTTTCATACATTTAAAAGGCATTTGCATTTCATTTTTGGGTTAAGCTTCTTTATATACTGGATGTCCATCTTTTTGTAATGTACATGTTCTTTATTTGTTAGAAAAACGAATCATTTTCAGTATTATGAGTTACAAACATTTCCCCCAGTTTGTATTGTTCTTTTTAAAAATAGTGCAATGGCTTCTTAGGATAAACTTCACAGGTAAGGGCATAGTCCTCCACAAGACAGTCCATACTTCAGACATCAGCTGTAAGTTCAGGAGTCTCCATGCTACCCTCACTTCTGACCAACTGGCTACAAGTTCAGGAGTTCCCACAGCCCTCTCAAGTTTGATAATTCACTAAAACGACTAATAGAACTCAGAAAAGAGCAATACAGTTTTAAAAGTTCAGTTTGATTACAGTAAAAAGGTTACAAATTGGGACCAACTGAAAGTAGAGACACACAGAAGTCTGGGAGGGTCCTAAATGTGAAGCTTCTGGTGTCCTCTCTCTGTGGAGTCAGGCTGCATCACCCTCTTGGCACATCAATGGGCAACAATATGCAGAATACCGCCAATTAGAGATATACACTTGAATGTCTACGTCCAGAGTTTTTAACTGGGTTTCATTATGTGAGCATGACTGATTGAAACATTGGTGATCAATCTCCAGCTCCCTCTGTCCGTCTCTGGAGGTCTGGCTAATATCACTGGACTCAGAGCTCTAACCTTCAATCACGATTGGTCTTTCTGTTGTGGCCAGCCCCCACCCTGAGTCATCTCCTTAGAATAAACTGTCTAGGCCTACCATGAGTCACCTTGTTAGCATAAACTATCGGGGCCCAGCATGACATTCCTAACAAAGACATTCCTATCACCCAGGAAATTCCAGTGATTTAAAGGTTACCGCCCAGGAACCAGGAACAAAGGCCAGCAAATTCTTTATTATATAGGATACAGATTCTGGATTTTGTATCATAAATAGAAAGTTTTTCCTTTTCCTAAGACCATAACAAAACCAAATTGTCCCATAATTTTCTCTAGCTCCTGAACGATTTTACTTTTTTCCAACATAAAAATGTAAATGCAGATTCAACGTTTTTCTCAATAGTTGTCCTCAGGCCATTTATTGAATAAACTATTTTTCTTTCACTGGTTAAAAGTCAGCCTCATCATATACTAAATTTCTGTGTGTATATGGACCTATTCCTGAACTTTATAGTACATTCCATCAATCTGTTTTGTATATGTCCATTGTTTTAATTATTAAAGTTTATCATTTATTACTTCAAATTCATATTAACGGTAAAATTTCCTAAACTTAAAAAAAAATTTGGAACTAGATTTAACATCAAATACCAATTAAAAGTAAGACACAAACATAGCTGTCAGATCAGTAGACAGTATACAATTGATTTGGTTTGTAAGCTGGTTAGCAGCTTAGAGTAGGACTTGCTTCCAATGAACTACTTACTATATGTGCCAGAATTAAAGGGCACTCACAAAACTGTGCTCTGTCAATTTGTCTTTTTTTTTTTTTTTTGAGTTAGAGTCTCACTCTGTGACCCAGGCTGGAGTGTAGTGGCACAATCACGGCCACCGCAACCTCAACTTGCTGGGCTCAGGCTATCCTTCTGCCTCAGCCTTACAAGAGCTGGAACTACAGACACGTACCACCATGCCCGGCTAATTTTTTTATTTATTGTAGAGATGAGGTCTCACCAATTTGCCCAGACTGGTCTCGAACTCACAGGCTCAGGCAATCCTCTCACCTCAGCCTCCTAAAGTGCTGGGATTATAGATATGAGCCACCATACCTGGCCCATTAATTCGTCTTTTATAAAGTTTTTCAGAATCAAATGGAAATTTTTCACTGCATGGCAAATAGTCCATTCAACTCCTCAAATTCAGCAGGTGCATTTTATGTGTTTGGCCTTCTTAATGGCCAGTTGTTGAATGAGTTGGACACATGCTTCCCTCGATGACCACCTCCTGTACGTCTTGACCTGGAACGAAGTCACTCACTTTCTCCTAGCAGAATCAATTAAGCTTCTCTATGTTCCTGACCGAGATGAGTCTAAGTCAGACAGTTCAGCCTGGATCCAGTGTTGGCAGAATCTAGTTCTTTTGTCATTGACCCTTGGGGGAATCATCACCTTCATACAGGACTTTTCCTTCAGACCGGGCAAAGAACATTTGTGGAATAGACCACATATCTGTGGCTCTTGCAGGTTAAAATGTAGCTTTGTAAGCTTGTCTATAACAGAGCATACATTTCAGTCTCTGCCTCACCTGCATGTTCTGAGTGAGACTTAGGCCTCGTTTCCCCAATAACAGTGTTAAAATGCCCACCTTATCCTATCTTTTCATCTTCTTTAATTCTTATACTTATTAAGATTTAAAGGCCATGAAATCTGTTCTTAAATAGAAAGCTGTGGTAATCTCATTTATGTAAGCATACATTTATTTATATCATTTGCTACTGAGCACCACATGCTGGAGTTGTAAGAAAGACGACAGGACCTCAGACCCCACAAAGCTTGGGATGAACTGGAGTAGAGTAGTGAAGACCAGGCTTTTAGAAACAATCCTAATAGTATTTTAAGGAAGAACTGAGTTGGCAGAATGCAAGCTATAAGTGAGCCCATGATAATACACAAATATTTGGTTTTACTTCTCATTCTGTTCCAGGAAAGATTTGAGGTAGCTTAAAAATTTTACAGACATCAAAAAAGAAAAACAGGGCTGGGCTCGGTGGCTCAGCCTGTAATCTCCAGCACTTTGGGAGGCCGAGACGAGTGGATTGCCTGAGTCTGCGGGTTCGTGACCAGCCTGGGCAACTTGGCAAGACCTCATCTCTACAATAACTAAAAAATTAGCTGGGCGTGGTAGCATGTGCCTGTAGTTCTGGCTACTTGGAAGGCTGAGGCGGAAGGATTGCCAGAGTCCAGCAGGTTGACACTGGAGTGGCCATGAGTATGCCATTGCACTCCAGCCTGGGTGACAGAGTCAGATCCCAACTCAAAATCAAAACAAAACAGTAAAGTAGTATACACACAACTAAAAATATCAATAAAATTCTATTATATGTTAAATGAGTAATAATGGATATTATACATGTGATTATCCACTTTGCTCTGGCAGAATAATTTGTAAAATATGAAGCCTTCTGGCTAGCTCAGGAATTGAAAAACTAGAGAATGAATATGCCAATGTTCTTGGCTGATAAATTCAGAAGAAAAGACTCAGGTGTGATGTAGAAACAAGTGGAGCCGGGCTCGGTGGCTCAGCCTGTAATCCTGCGCCTTTGGGAGGCTGAGGTGAGTGGATTGCCTGAGCCCGTGGGTTCGAGACCCACCTGGGCAGGGAGACCTCATCTCTACAATAAATAAAAAAGTCAGCCGGGCGTGGTAGCGCATGCCTGTAATTCCGGCTACTTGGAAGGCCGAGGCGGAAGGATCGCCGGAGCCCAGCAGGTCGAGGCTGCAGTGGCCGGGAGCGGCTGCTGCACTCCAGTCTGGGCGACTGAGTGAGACTCCAGTCAAAAAAAAAAAGAAACAAGTGGAAAGGAAACAAGTAGAAAAGTTGAGTGGGGTGGATATTGTTGTAGCACTCACTGGTGTCTCCTCTTGTGGGCTGAGGTACCCATCTCCTAGTAGCTGGGAAAGCAGGTGCTTCACAGGCAACTGCCCTTGGTCACAGGGAACTGCCTCCCCCAAGAATAGGCATCACCCTCTTTCCCCAGAAAGTGGCTATGGCCAATGACTAGCCAATGTGGGGATACAAAAGCCCAGCCTCCTTATCCCAGTTTGGGCCAACTCTGAAGAGTCATCCCAGCTCCCTCTAGGATAGTCTGGAGCTGCAGTTTCCAACACACTGGGGGACAGCTTCTCTTTCAGTCCCTGGTCCTGACTTTTTCACTTCTGGATGTTAGCTGAGAGAGAGAGAGCGAGAGAGAGATGCCAAGGTCCTTGAGAGACAGAGAGAGAGAGAGAGGGAGGGAGAGAGATGCCAAGGTCAAGAACCTGCCCAGGCCTCAAGGAAGATGAAGAGACCTACCATCGCAAGACACAGCAAGCGCATCTCATCATCTCCTAGAGGTCATCATAGGCAGAATTCTGACACCACATCCCCCTGCCCTGATTCCTGGCTCGTGGTGTACATGGACCTTCTCCCAGCTATCCAATCAAATACCCATCTAGGAACTGCTTTGATGGCATCTTCCCCATGTAATTAAGGTTCCTCATCAGTTGGTGTGAAGATAGGGAGATGATCTGGGAGGGTGGGGGACTAACCTAGTCACATGAGCCCTTTAAAAGCAGTTTTGTCCATCTGGTTACCATTAAGGAAGTAGGAATTTGAAGCTAATGGAGGATTTAATGCACCTTTGCTGACTTGAAGATGGAGGGGATCACGTGGCAAGGATGTGGACGACCTCTAGGATGCTGAGAGCAGCTTCAGCTAACAGCCAGCAAGGAAACCAGGACTGTAGTCCTATAACCAAAAGAACTGAATTCTGCCAACAAGAAGAATGAGCTTGGAAGCAAATTTTTCCCCAGAGCCTCCAGAGAACTTTTCTTCTTGAGCAGGGAACCCAGTCATATGTGCTGGACTTCTGATGTATAGACCTATACGCTAAGAAATGAGTTGTGTTTTAGGCTGCTAAATGTGTGGTAGCTTGTCACACAGTGATAGAAAAGTAACGTAGAAAGGGGAAATGACACAGGAAGGCTCAGATAAGTGCCTTCCCTCTGACACAAACTACATTTAAGTGGGTCCATTTGATCGCATCAGCTCCAGGGAGAAGGGGATATGACACGATCTGAATGTGACTGAAATCGAAAGCTCATTGCATTTGTTTAACTTTATCTGAGACTAGATCAAGTTTTCAACAACAGACAAAAAGGGAGGGGAGACTCAGGGTAAAAACTAGTAAAGTGAAGTTACATTTTTACACCGTGGAGTCTGTGACCTGTAGAACCTATACTCAGTGATTTTCCCTTGATTGCTAAAAGTGACAGGGAATGTCCTTGTCCTACAGTTTCTATGGGTCAATGATCCATTTATTTTACTTTGTTGCAGATTATTCATATGTATTTTCCCTTGTGCCTGGAACTTCTTTGGAACATGGATTAAAAGACTCTAAGAGGAACATCTACCAGTTGCAACACAGGAACTTTATGTAGATCCCAATTTAAACTGTCAAGAAAAAAATTAGGAGATAATAGAGAAATTTGAACCCAGTTAAATATTTTCTAACATTAAGGAATTACTGTTAATGTTAAATGTATGTGTATATATGCACACACATACATATATACATATGCAATGAAACATTTATGGGTGAAATAATGTAATGTCTAGGATTTGCTTCCAGATAATTGGGAGTGGAGGTTAGAGATGAGTCGGTTTACAAATGAACTGACCTTGAGTCAATGAGTATTGAATCTGGGGTGTGGGTTCAGAGAGTGTCATTATATTTGCTCTTTATGACAAATACATGCTATTTTAAATTTTGTATATTTGAAATTTTTCACTAAACAAAAGCCGCTTTGGTTTCTTTCTGGTTTTCATGACTGAAACAGCAGCCAAGCCATGTGCTACTGGGCACCAGAGCTTCTCAGCAAGCCCTGTCCTCACCCAGCAGGTGCTATTCAAGGTACAAAAAGCCTTTCCCTCAGCTTCCTCTACTCCTATAAGGCTTCTTGGCAAAATTCCCACTGCTCTTCTTTTATATTATTTCTCTTTTCTATTTCTGAATTCCATTTCATGCTTTTTCTAATTATTCCCAAGAAAGAAGAAACTTGAAATCCACATATGTTGCACTGAAAATCTTGTAGCTGAAAGGGCATACAGAAATAGCCTGAGGAGTAGAATTCTTTTCAAGGAAAGCAACTGGGGAAGGATTTCTGCCTTATTTTTCTTAAAAATAAAGTTATTTAACATAGGTCTGAGGAAAGTATAGCAAGACACATTTTGTTTTCTTGTTAATTGCACTTGAGCTGAGAAACAGAAGTAAAAAAGCATTTTCTAAAATTAAGAATGAGTCCCTTGAAAGTACAAATTTACTTTGTTAGACCTTATTAGACCAAAGCAAAGGAAAATCTTCATTATGGGGTTACTTCTAGTTGATGAATTGTGAAATAGCTAAGACTTAACCAGAGAACTATAAAACTCTCAGGTAACTGAAATACCTGTGTAAGAGAGAGCTCTTCTCAAGGAAGGGTTTCTCAGTATAGCTAAAAGACCAAGAACTGTCCACTACAATAGCATAAAAAGAATAAATTATGTGGGTATAAGTTTAACAAAAGAATTGCAAAACTTATGCTCTGAAAACAATAAAATATAGTTGAAAGAAATTAAAGAAGACCTAAATAAATGGAAAGACATCTCATGTTCAAGGATCAGGACACTTATAAATTGTTAAGATGACAACATTTCTCAAAGCGATCTGCAGAGTTATTCAGTGCAATCTCCATCAAAATTCCAGCTGAGTTCTTTGCAAACATTGATAAGGTCATCCTAAAATTTATATGGAAATGCAAGGGCCTCAGAATAGCCAAAATAATCTTGAAAAAGAGGAACAAAGTTGGAGGGCTCAATTTCCTGATATCAAAATTTACTATAAAGCTATAGCAATTAAGGTGGTATATTACTGGCATAAGAATAGATATATAGACCAAAAGAGTAGAATTGAGAGCCCAGAAAGAAACCTTCACATTTGCAGTCAATTGATTGTCAATAATTAATAGCCTAGACCATTCAATGGAGTTTGAAAAGAATAGTCTTTTCAACAAAGTGTTCTGGGACAACTGGCTACTCACATGAAAAATAATGAAATGGATGCCCTACCTCACACTATATAAAAAATTAACTCAAAATGGATCAAATACTTAATTGTAAAAGTTAAAATTATAACACTCTTACAAAAAAGAGGTGTAAATCTTCATGACCTTGGATTAGGCAATAGTTTCTCAGATATGATAGCAAAAGCTCAAGTAGCCAAAAAATATACAGATAAATTAAACTTCATCAAAATATAAAACTTTTGCGGTTCAAAGGACACTGTCAAAAAAGTTAAAAAAATAAAAAGGACACCTTCACATAATAGGAGAAAATATTTGTGAATCATATGTCTGATAAAGGATTTATAACTAGAATATATAAAGAATTGTTATAACTCAAAAGTAAAAAGACATACAATCTAATAAAAATGGAAAAAGGCCCTAAACAGACATTCCCCAAAGAAAATATACAAATGGCCAATAAACATATGAAAAGATGCTCAACATCATTAACCATCAGAGAAATCAAATCAAAACAACAATGAGATACTACTTCACACCCACCAGGAAAGCCATAGTCACAAAGACAGTTAATAAAAAGTGTTGGCTAGAATATAGAGGGTTGGAATCCTCATTTATTGTTAGTGGGAATGTAAAATGGTGTAGCCTCTCTTGGAAAACAGATTGGCTATTCCTCAAACAGTCAAATATAAAGTTACCATATGCTCCAGCAATTCTACTCTTAAGAATATTCCCAAGAGAAATGAAGACATATGTCTAAACAAGAACTTGTTTGTGAATGTTCACAGCAGCATTTTTCATAGCCTGGAAACTAGATGATCACTTTTAAGATGACTCACTTGGGCTGACGTTGTTGCTGGCTCTTGGCTGGGAGCTCAGCTGGGGCTGTGAACCTGAAGACTTGGGTCCTCTCTCTATTGGCCTCTCCATGAGCTACTGAACTTCCTCACTGCATGGTGACCAGGTTCCAAGAAGGAGAACAAGCATCCTGAGAGACAGGATGTGGAAGCTGCTAGTTTCTTAAGGTCTGGGTCTGGAAACTGGTACCATTGCTTCTGTTGCATTTTATTGGCCAAACAGTCAGAGAGCCCAGATTCAAGAATAAGGGATCAATAGACCCCAGTGCTTGATGGGAAGAGTGTTAACATTTTGATGACATTTTTATAACTGCCACACCTCATAGTGATTTTCAGAGCTGGGATTGTATCTAGGGATGTCTGACTCTAGAGTTCAAAATCTTAAGAATTCTGCTTTGCATTTCAAGTAGGAGGGGTGAGAGACCCTGGGAAGGAATAATGGAAAAGTTATTTCAAATATAGTTAGCTGGCATTGGAAGGAGTGGTAGTCGTTGCTATATTATTCTCTCATAAATAAGATCATTTTGAAAAAAATATTTGCAGTATTTATGGCAAATGTCGATGATGTCACTTTAATGCTGAGCTTCTGGAGGTGGGAAGGCCACTTATATCAGAGATGAGGCCATTAAAGAACAAACAGGAGAAGGGCTTAAATCCGTTTTAGCAATAGATCTCAGGATAGGAGTTGCCATTAGCAGAAAGCACTGTGTCTTCACTTTGGTTTGGGTGCAAAGGAGCTCTTTATTGTGGACATGCCTTAACTCAACACCAGGTTACTCAGCTGGGTTTTAATCCTTGAACTGCCATCAAACCACTCAAAACCCCATTATTCTACCTAACAGATGGGGCATATGCCAGCATGATTCAAACTTGGTAGCACAACAAAATGGGTGGGAGTCAGGGCCTCATTCAGTTGGTGGTGTGAAGATGCAAATAGAACCCAGCCTCTTTCCTATTCTGCTCTGTTCCCAAAAGTTGCTGCTCACAGGATGGGGAGATTCCAGTCACTGCCCACATTTGGTTTGGGGATCTTGGATTTTAATACCACTAGAGATGAAGATATGCATAAGTCACAGCTGCTAAAGGATAGGCTTAAATAAATACAACATGGTAAATAGGATCTTGCTGCTGGATAATATGAGGTGGTCCAGGGAGCAAAACTATGCTGAGGGAATTGACCCAGTGAGTAGGTTCAGGTATATATTACCCTCCAGTGTTACCCTTTAACAAAGAGAACACAGTCATCTTTGCTAATCATAGGGCTTATTTTCTGGAATAAGACATTCTTATAGAAATTCCCAAGAGCCATGATATTGGATCCTGGAACCATGATCCTGGGATAACTCTGTCCCATACAGGATGATACAGACTGTATCTATCCATTTGCGTCCTCTGGGTCCTCATTCCTGGAGTGGTTCAGTGGTCCAGCTTTAAAAAACTCTGTGGGCCAGGTTTGGTGACACAGCCTGTAATCCCAGCGCTTTGGGAGGCTGAGGCGAGTGGATTGCCTGAGCCCGCAGGTTCAAGACCAGCCTGGGCAACATGGCAATAATTGTCGCTTCAATAATTTTTTTAAAAAATTAGCTGGGCATGGTAGTGGCATGCCTGTAGTTCTGGCTACTTGGAAGGCTGAGGTGGTAGGATCGCCAGAGCCCAGCAGGTGAATGCTAGAGTGGCCGTGAGTATGCCACAGTACTTCAGCCTGGGCAACAGATTGAGACTCCAACTAAAAAAAAAAAGCTCTGTGAATACCACTCACAGAGTTGCCTGCCTGGGTCCTCATTCTGCCTGGGTCCTCATTCTTGGAGTGGTTCAACTTTAAAAAGCTCTGTGGGCCGGATACAAGCCCTTCTCCTGTTTGTTCTTTAATGGCCTCATCTCTGATTTAAGTGGCCTTCCCACCTCCAGAAACTCAGCATTAAAGTGACATCATCGACATTTGCCATAAATACTGCAAACATTTTTTTTTCAAAATGATCTGATTTATGAGAGAATAATACAGCAATGACCACCACTCCTTCCAAAACCAGTTAACTATATATGAAATAACTTTTCCATTCCTTCCCAGGGTCTCTCACCCCTCCTACTTACAATGCAAAGCAAAATTCTTAATACTTTGAACTCTAGAGTCAGACATACCTAGATTCAATCCTAGCTTCACTGGGATAATATGAGTTTGCTCCCTGGAGCACCTCATATTATCCCAGTTATCTCTGGGATAAGGACTACTGCCTGCAGACACTTCTACTACAGGAACAGCCAAGAAAGCTACTTCATAGGGTGATTGTGAGAGAGGCTTTGTCCTTAGAACTAGGAAAGACAAGGAATCTGGCAAAGGACAAAGCCGTCCATCAGAGATTTTTCTTTCCACTGTGCCCTCTCCTGAGTGCTCAGGGAGCTACCAAGGAATAGTCTCAGAATCTTTGCCTAGCAGAGCTGATAATGCAGTTTGCCACTTACCTGCACAGGCTGGAACTTTTCCACCTCTAATGGATCAGAAGCCATTAGCACCATCGATTTCTAGCCAGGATGCAGACTGAGCCCCTCCCTGGCTAATTTATGAGAAGGCGGAGACAGAAGCATCAGCAGAATGTGGTCCATGTGGACTCCTTTCTTTTCTTTTTTTTTTTTTTTATGAGTTGGAGTCTCACTCCGTCGCCCAGACTGGAGTGCAGTGGGCCGCTCCCGGCCACCGCAGCCTCAACCTGCTGAACTCCGGCAATCCTTCCGCCTCAGCCTTCCAAGTAGCTGGAACTATAGGCGCGTGCTACCACGCCCGGCTAATTTTTGATTTATGGTAGAGATGAGGTCTCGTCAAGTTGCCCAGGCGGGTCTCGAACCCGCAAGCTCAGGCAATCCACTCACCTCAGCCTCCCAAAGGCGCGGGATTACAGGCTGAGCCACCGAGCCCAGTTTGGACTCCTTTCAACATGAGGCTTTCATCAGGAGCAGAGGCCTCAGAAGTGGGAAAAAAAAAAAGGCAGAGAAGTTGAGGCTGACAATCTGGCATCAGTTGACAGTTTGAGACAACATGCATGCAAAAGCAGCCTAGGGGTTGAGGAGAACAAGGCTGCAGGTATATGGACTGTTAGAAGAGTAAAGGTTTAGTTGAGCAACTCATCCCTGAGGAAGTGAGGATGAGTAAAAGCTTAAAGGTGTTCTGTGGCCTCTAACTTCCCACTCCTTCCAGATGAGGGCTTGCCTGTCACCTTCAGAACCAGCCCTGCAGAGTTGCTGCATCAGCCCTCACTGAGAAGGCAGTGTTTCAGCAACAGTCCTAGTCCCTACTGCAGGGAATTTAGAATGAGTCACTGGCCTGGGATGCAGAAGACTTGTCACAGTGGCCAGGCTTCTAGGGTTCTGGACTTCTCCCTCTTCTCTCGGCTGTGATTCTCCTTTGCTGCAGTCCTGGGTGCTGCTGTGCTGGTGTGAGCCCCAGCAGACATGTGCTCTATGCTGCCAAATTGTCCATCACTTTGTGCTTCTGCCTCATTATGCTGCCCAAGGCCTCTGAGTTCCGCCCTACTGGGGGCTTTGTAACCTGCTAATTCCCATCAGCCTTCCTTTTCCAGGCATCAGCTCTACCCTGTAGATTCCTGATTTGGCCAGTGGTGGAAGTGGCAGGGGTATATACTGATTGTGACCCCTCCTGGTTTCCTAATTTGATTACCATGTGGAATTTTAGCTGCTGGGTGACTTAGACCTAGAGACAATCATGAGAAACATACCTCTGACTGCTCTGTGGCCCTGTGATTTATCATAGAGACGAGGTCTTGCCAACTTGCCCGGGCTGATCTCGAACCCACAGGCTCAGGCAATCCACTCACCTCGGCCTCCCATAGTGCTGGGATTATAGGCTGAGCCACCAAGCCCAGTCTCCAGGCCAGTTTTTATAGACTGTCTCACCAATGGCCCTGGATGACAGAGGTCCCTGCATGCTCCAAACCTGAGACCACTCTAGGCTCAACAGAGTCTAGTCAGAAACATCCTTTTGAAAAAAAGATGCTCTGATTCCTTGGGAGTGCTGTAGTGCATAACTTCCATTAGACTTGGAGGAAGGGGACACTTTCATACTCTAAAGTCACTGCCAGAGGGACAGCCTGGTTGTTGGCCTGGTATCTAGTCTCTCTGCATAGCTGGGGACGTGTGTTGGCCTCAACCCCCATCTTGGATCTGAGCACCAAGCAGACCTCATACCATGGGAATTTAAGCAATATCAGTCCTGCCTTGTGGGGCTTAAGTATCCTGGTTGCCACCTCCCACCCTTGTTCCCTGCCCTCTTCAAATAACTGAGCCTTTACTATGGCTCCCAGCTGGGTCTAGTTGATCTATTTCTGAGACTGACATTCTGTTCTAGGCTTGGATCTGCCTGCTGACAAATGTCCTTGATGCTGCTCACCTGCCTGCCTCTGATCAGCACCTACCCATACATTTCCCATCTCCCAATCACCTGTCTGTGGTGGGCCCCCCAAGATTCCTGCCCCCTGATCTGCAAGTCCTGGATAAGCCCCTCCCCTGAGCGTAGTGGGACCTGTGAATACAGTGAGATGTCACTTCCATGGTTATCTTATGTTGTACGAGAAAGGTGAAGGGATTTGGCAGAAATAATCAAGGAACCAAATAAGTTCACTGATTTAGTCAAAATGGAGCTTATCTCAGATAGGTCTGACCTAGTCAGGCGACCTCTTGAAAAGAGGATCCAGGAGTCAGAGATAGAAGTTGGAGAGATCTGAAGCAGCAGTAGACACTCTCCTTTGGGTTTTGAAGAAGCAACTGCCATGTTGTGCGGAGGACCACATGGCTAGGACTGGTAGGGATCTAAGGGCCTCAGTCCTACAGCACAAGGAACTGAAGTCTGCCAACAACCAGAGAGGATAGCGAGTAGCTATATTCAGCCTGTGAGACTCTGAACCAAGGACCCAGCTAAGTCAGGCTCCCTAGACTCCTGACCCCTGGAAGCGGTGAGATAATACATGTTGGCTGTTTTAAGCTGGTTCCTTTTGTGGGGGGGATGTCAGAATCTCACTCTGTTGCCCAGGCTAGAGTGCAGTGGCATGATAACAGCTCACCAAAGCCTTGACCTCCTGGACTCAGGTGATCCTTCCACCTCAGCTTCCTGAGGAGCTGTGACTACAGGTGTGTGCCACCAAGCATGTCTGGCTTATTTTTCTGATTTTTTTTTGTGTGTGTGTGTTGTTGTTGTTAAAGACAAGGTTTTGCTATGTTGCCTAGGCTGGTTTCGAACCCCTGGGATCACGTGATTCTCCTGCCTCTCGGCCTCCCAAAGTGCTGGGATTACAGGCGTAAGCCACCATGCCTGGTCTAAACTGGTACATTTATGATAATTTCCTACCCAGCAATATAAAACTAATTCACCACGTTTGAACTTTATGCTGCCTTCTCTGTCTAGGCTGCCTTATTTGTGTGTGGCCCCGTATCACATTCTTTCCTTCCAGAGTAGAATACTCTTCCTGAGTCTGGCCCATGGGACTTGAACACCTCAGTGGGTGAATTCAGCTTTAGACTGAAGATCTGGCTGCCTTGTCTTCTGTTTAGGCTAAGATGTGTCTCAGAGCATGACAATTTCCTTAGAGAATTGTGGCAACTCGCACATTCCTGGCTTCAGGACCATGGTAAGTAGTGTGCTCTGTGATGCTTAGATCTCTGGGCCCCTGGTATTATCTCTAGCCACCTAAACTCTGAAGCGATTGAGAACAGATGGAGTTGACAGAGACCAACTTTGCGCATTTCTTACTGAAGAGGATGGTATTAGAGTATAGGGTTATATCTACACACAGGGGCTTCCTGACACTGCAGCCAGCACCAGGCAGGGCCCCACCCATCAGCACGCCTGAGGCAGCGCTCCCCTGAAGGAGCAGAATGTGGGCTTCTTGCAGACGAGCTGCTCTTTATTAGTTGGAGAGAGCAAGGGCCTGTGTACCCAAGGGGTAACCGCCACGGCAGAAGCCATTCTACCTCTGTCAGACAGAAGTGAGGGAAAGGGCAGAGGCCAGGATGGTTCGTTCTTTAAGCTTGTTCTGCATGGAAAGAAGTACCAGGAGCAAAGAGGCATCTCCTCTGTCATCCATTACCTTTGGTAAAGTGGAGAAGTCCTGTCATCCACAGCCTGCCTCAGAGACACGAAGTCCTCCCCAGCTAACTCCACAAGCTAGGGACAAATCATCAAACCCTGCAGCTCAGCCAAGACAGGCTGGACCTTTTTGATTCCAATGAAAGTGAAGGGAAAGTCAAAATAAAACATAAAACACACAAATGGATAGACTTACTGAGCATACAGTTCTTATTCTAATTGGGCTAAGTTTGGTGAGAGATTTCCTAGATGGGGGAAAGCCTATTAGTTACACAGTACTCATTATTTTTTGTAAATATCGTGGGGCAACCCCTTCAGGTCCCCTCCCATCATGGGAGCTTTTCTGTCCTGTCAATAAATCCTGCTTTCAAAAAAAATCTATTGTGGCAAATATATACATAAATAACATAAAATGTACTGGTTTTGCCTTTTTTTTTTTTTTTTTTGAGTTGGAGTCTCACTCTGTCGCCCAGACTGGACTGCAGTGGCCGCTCCCGGCCACCGCAGCCTCACCTGCTGGGCTCCGGCGATCCTTCTGCCTCAGTCTTCCGAGTAGCCGGAATTACAGGTATGCGCTACCATGCCCGGCTGATTTTTTTGATTTATTGTAGAGATGAGGTCTCGCTGCCCAGGCGGGTCTCGAACCCGCGGGCTCAGGCAATCCACTCACTTCAGCCTCCCAAAGGCGCGGGATTACAGGCTGAGCCACCGAGCCCGGCTTTTTTTTTTTTTTAAACTCAGGGTATCACTCTGTTGCCCAAGCCGGAGTGCAGTGGCATAATCACGGCTCACCATAGCCTCTAACTCTTGGACTCAGGTGATCCTTCTGTCACTTCAGAACTGAACTGAAACTACAGGTGCATGTCACCACACCCAACTATTTTAAAAAAAATTTTTTTGGTAGAAACAAGATCATGCGATGTTGCCCAGGTTGATCATGAATTTCTGGGCTCAAGCAATCCTCCTTACCTTGGCATCCCAAAATCCTGGGATTACAAGAGTGAGCCCCCATGCCTGGACTTTCCATTTTGAAACATACACTTCAGCGGTATTAATTGCCACTGAGGGGTGATTAAAAAAAACCTGGAATTATTTTTTGGAGGGCAGGCCCCTTTTAGTTCAGGCTTCACTAGGTTAGTGTTCTAGGAAACCATCAGCATCAGTTTACCAGTTAGTGTTGTTGTGAGAGGCTGCGTTTGGCTTCAGTGAATTTTTTTTTGGAGATTCTTTTCATGCATTTGCCATTTCACGATGGGTGATTTATGAGTGCACCTGCCCACACCACACTGAGTGTTCAGCAGTTTCTGACCAAAAGCAGCATGACCCCCCTGCCTCATCCTCCCTATTCCCCTGATCTCACATCAATCAACTTTTTTTTGTTTGTTTCCCCACATGAAAGAAGTTCTCAAAGGGAAATGTGGTGCCAATGTGGAAGATGTAAAATAAAAAATGGCAGAAGCACTAAAAGGCATCAAAATTGACAAGTTCAAAAAGTGTTTTGAGCAGTGGAAAAAGCATCTTGATAGGTGTATTGCATCAAACAGAGAGTACTTTGAAGGCGACTGATATTCAAACAAGTAAGAATAAAGGGTGCAATCATCACCTCCATCCATCTCCAGAACTTTTTCATCTTCTCAAACTATAAGTCTCCCAATTAAACACTAACTCCCCATTCCTCCCTTTCCCTAGTCCCTGGTAACCAGGATTCTACTTTCTGTCTGCATGGATTTGATTACTCATATGCTTAGTCAGTTTGGGCTGCTATAACAAAAATACAATAGACTTAGTGGCTTAAACAACAAATATTTATTTCTCACAGTTCTGGGGACTGTGAAGTCCAAGATAAAGGAGCCAGTAGATTTGGTGTCTAGTGAGAACTCAAGTCCATGATTTGCTGACAATATCCGGTTGTATCTTCACAAGGTAGGGAGAGAGAGAATGCTAGCCTTTTAAAAAATTTTATTGTATTTTAGATTCAGAGGGTACATGTGCAGGTTTGTTACATGGATATATTGTGTTATGGTGAGGTTTGAGCTGTTTTTGAACCTGCTACCCAAGTAGTGGACATAGTACTCCACAGATAGTTTTTCAAACCTTGCCCCCTTCCTGCTTCTCTCTTTTAGCAGTGCCCAGTGTCTGTTGTTCTCTTCTTTAAACCAGTGTTTACCCAGTGTTTAGAGAGCGCTTGTCTTTTTCTCTTCCTACAGGAACACTAATCCCATCATGGGAGCTCCACCCTCATGACCTCTTAGGTACTCTAAGTACTTCCCAAAGGCCCCGAGTTCAAATACCATTACATTGTGGTTTAAATTTTCAACATATAAACTTGGCGGGGGAGAGTATAAAGATTAAGTCCATAATATATAAGTGTAAGACCAGACTTGGTGGCTCAGCCTGTAATTCCAGCACTTTGGGAGGCTGAGGCGAGTGGATTGCCTGAGCCTGCAGGTTCAAGACCCATGGGCAACTTGGCAAGACCTCTTCTCTCCAATAAATCAAAAATTAGCTGGGCATGGTAGTGCATGCCTATAGTTCTGGCTACTTGGAAGGCTGAGGCAGAAGGATCGCCAGAGCCCAGCAGGTTGAGGCTGTGGTGGCTGGGAGCAGCCAATGCACTCCAGTCTGGGAGACTGAGTGAGACTCCAACTCAAAAAAAAAAAAAAAGAAAGAAAGAAAATATATATATATATATATATAAATGTAATCATACAATATGTGTCCTTTTGTGTCTGGCTCATTTAACTTAGCATAATGTCCTTAAGGTTCACCCTGGTTGTAGCATGTGTCAGAATTTCATTCATTTGTGAGGATGAATAATATCCTATTATATGTATATACCACATTTTGCTAATCCACTCATCCACTGATGGACATTTATGTTGTGTCTCAGAGCATGACAATTTCCTAAGAGGAATGTAGCAACTCACATATTCCTAGTTTCAGGAACACCTGTGTTGGAACTGACTGCTCCAGTAGGAGTGGTTGGCTTACATTTAGGGACCATTTTATATGAAAAAAATATGAACCTATATCCACTAAATCACCTTCAGGCTGGCAAGATGCTTGCCAAGTAGTCTGCCCCAGTCACTGAGATTAACCTTGGGAACAGCAGATCCCCAATCCCACGCCCTGTTCACTCCACGGCACATGCCTATCGGGTGCAGGAGGTGAATGATTGACTCATCACTTGGTGTTTTCTCGCCCTCTGCTGATTGGAAAAGGTCTAATTTGCATGCTAAGTGTTGACGGGTATATAATGTGGCTCCACTCTAAGCCACGGGCAAAACTTGTTTTCTTACTGGTTCCAGAATCACTCTTGGTCTACCTCTGCCTTGTTCCACTTTGGGTCCTGATGGCTGGCAGTATCTTGGCTTTCTGACCTTTACTCCACTCCTGGATTCGCTGCTTCCAGTGATTTGGCTTCTGGATTGTTGAAACTCTTTAGTTCTTATATTGTTGTCTTTTGAGGGTTGGTTTTCTTTTGAACTATCTTCTCAGTTTGGACTGCTGCACTGTGGGGCTCAAGGTCAGATTGAGGTGCCTGCCCCTGCATGTGGCAGGTCACCTCCTAGCAGAGGCTTTCACTACCCACCTCATCCTCTCCATTGGAGGCTAGATCAGACCCTGGGGGGCTCTTGTTCTTTTGGAATCTGCTTTCTAGTTTGGTCCTGGATATTGCTTGAAATCTCAGGTCTGGGGCTGGGCAACTCTTTCTTTGGGACATCCTGGTTCCTCCTGAGTGAGGAAGGAAATTTTCCATATTACTTCCGAAACATCTTCTGAGATCTAGGTTGTCATGTGGGACCCTGAAACTGCCTCCTTTACTCTTCTCTGGATGCTTTGTCTACCTGAGTTTTAAATCATATTCTCAATTCTAATTCCTCTTTGCTCTTGACTTACCTCACTAAAGGTTAACTTGGTGCTTCAGTGAAGACTCTGGTTTTGCCCCCAGTCAATGATTAGCCTTTCCCAGCTCTGGTTATTATCTTGAGGTCCTCTAGGTTGACTGTCACATTGCTCAGGTAACTCCTAGGAAGAGTTTTTCCATGGTCCAATCACCACCAATATACAGCTGAAAACCAAACCAAACCAATCCAAACCAAACAAGAATGAACCATGATATATTTTTCACATTGAGAAATTATTTCTACCAATACTAAGAGACTGGACCTTCTAGTATGCATATTGTCTACTTTTGGAGCTGGGGTTGAAACCTAAGACACAGCTGACTGGAACACAGATCCCTGCTTACTGGGGCTCTAGAGAGAGTCAGGACACCTGTTGTCCTTTCCCATCTCCAGTGTCCACAAACCTCCCAATGGAGTTGCCATTTCTTGAACACCTCCATATGCTGTCACTGTGTCCAATGCTTTGCCTATACGCAATGGAAGATGACTCATCTTCACAACCCCTGGAGGGTAGGCATTTAAATTTCCCCTTTGTGGTCAGTGGAAACAGATTTAGATAGCTCGAGCACTCGCCCAGGGGCTCACAGTGGGTGACTGGCAAATCCTGTTCTAAATTCAAATTCACATATTCCTAACACAGAAGTGTCCAGCAAAATTCTGAAGTAGGTAAATCTCATCTTTGTTGCTTTCAGCATCTTTTGTCTTCTACACTCTATCCATGAAGCCACAGTCTAATACAGTACCACATTTTGTACCAGGCTCTTGGTAGAATCCTATAGTTTATTCCTTAATGTTTCCCTTCATTCTCAAATAACTTGCCCTGGGGCTATCCTAGCAGGCTTGGCACTGGGCTGGGTAATTAAAAAGCAAAATGACTACCATGTTAATAGGAGACAATGACTTCATATGCTTCTCTTTTATTAAAATGTTTATACCTTAATAAAGCTCTAGCTCAGAGGACCAATGGTAGGAATTTGAAACATGTAGCAACTCCGAAATGGAAAATATTTTTGGATAGGTGTTATGGACTGAATTGTGGGCTCCCAAAATTCATATGCTGAGGTCCTAACCCCTAGTACTTCATAATGTGACTATATTTGTATTTAAAGAGGTAATTAAATTAAATGATTAGGGCTCTAATCCAATTTGGCACTCTTAAAGAGAATATTAAGACACAGACTGGCACAGAAGGAAGATGACAGGAAGACACAGAGAGAAGGTGGCCATCTATAAGTCCAGAACAAAGGCTTCAGAAGGAATCAGCCCTGTTGATGTCTTCATCTTGAAATTCCCAACTTCCAGAACTGTAAGAAAATTAATTTCTGTTGTTTAAGGCTCCCAGTCTGTGGTACTTTGTTATGACAGCCCTAGCAAACTAATACAATAGGCCTTGTCAATATACTGTAAGTCTCAAATCACACAACAGAGGTCAGTGGTCATGGGTGGGGAAGGCAAGGCTGTCCAACCCCTTGGCGGGAAGTGGAAAGACACCATCTCCTTCCTGACTTCCTGTCAGTAAGTGCTGTAATGAGCCGGCAAGGGCTTGTGGTCAGCATTCTAAGTACGTTGATGGGATATATGAGATCAGAGACACAGAGACACTGTAATCACCTTCAAGGAGCCAGACAGAAAGGCAGAGTGATGGAGGATAGGAACAGCCTGGAGCCAGGCCTACTTAAATCCAAGATCTGACCTTTGTGCTATGCAACCATGGGCAGATCATCACCCTCTCTAGGTTGTGGTTTCATGAGACAAGATTAATAATACCTACCTCACAGGGCTGCAAACATTAAAGCAGTGGTCTATACTTTCAAAAACATATGTTGTTGGTGAACAATCAGAAAACAACATCCCCAAAAGTACAAAATGACATGACACTGACCATCTGGCCATTTTTCCTTATTCTCCCCAGATTAAGATAAATCACTGGGGTGGCAGCTAGCTCCTTCCCTTACCTCTTAGCCATACAGCCTGGTGTTGGGAGGTGCGGGCCTGGATCTCTTTTTCTGGAGCAATGATTTATGACTCATCCAGTCTGGGGCTCATTCTTATCACGTCACATAAGGGCTTGGAGAGGTGACTGTCACCTGGAAAATGACAGAGTTAATAAAAGGAATGAGAATAAGCCCTTTGCTTCATGGCTATGATGATGGGGAGAAGGCTGCGACTGCTCTCATCAGCCCAACACGCACCAAGACTCAGACCAAGAGAGAGTTTGTCAGCCAGGAACTGGCTGCTACCATGGCTGCCACTGCCAGGCCACATGGACTGGCAGGTGGCAGCAGGCCAACATCAGGTGAGGTCAAGTGAGAATTCCCAGGACGTAGCAATGGAAGAGCACATCAGAGCCAGCAGCTACTCTCTCACTGGCGGCTCCAGTCACACTTGCCTTTTGGCAAAGAATTGCCATGAGCTGCAGCAGGGCATGGGTATGGAGGCCACTGGACAGGTGACTCTGGCTGAGCCTCAACGAAGACCTTCCCCCCATCCTCAAAGAAGGAAAGCTGATTTGCAAAGAAAGAGTAGAGATCACATCTTCTCCCACAGATGGAGCCCCTCCCTGGCATCACAGAACCTCGGAGCCTGGCAGCAAGGTCTCAGGGAGATGGTAGGGAAGGCAGTCAGGAGATAGAACTCCTTGCTGACAGTAGCGGAAGGCACACTTGGCACCATGGAGGATGCAGAAGTGCCAGTGGGAAAGAGTAATAGAACTTCAAGGGGCTTCAGTCATCTTGTGAACAATTGGACAGTGGGCAGGAAGTAGGCATAGAAAGTCCAAATTCAGGGAAGTTCCCAAGTTAGTCTGATTGTAGTAAACCAGGGCTTCCATACCCAGCAACACTCAATTATTTAAGAAGTTATCTCTACCATGTGGCAACATGCATATCATGTTGAGTGAAAAGAAGCCAGACAAAAGAATAGGTTCTGTACAATACCACTTATGTATAGTGTAAGAAGAGACAAAATCAGTCTATGGTAATAGAAATGTGAACAGTTGTGTTCTAGCTAGGGAGTGGAACTGTTGCAGGGGATTGACTAGAAAGGGAAATAGAGAGTGTTCTGGGGTAATGGAAACATTTTCTAACTCAATTGGGTGATGGTTACCAGAGTGCAAAACAGTGAATAGCACATTTGAAATCTATGCATTTAATTTTGTTTTATTTTTATTATTTTTTAAAAGTAGGATTTATTAAGAGGACAGAAAAGGTCCCATAGTGGGAGGGGACCCAAAGGGGTTTCCCTATGCATTTTATTAATGTAAATTATACCCCAGTAAAATTAAGTGATCACACACACACACACACACACACACACACACACTTACTTCCAAGTGCCTGCTATCTACAAAGAATTGTGATAGGTGTGTATAAGCTACAAGCATAAAATCAAACTAAAACCTGCCCAAAGGAAGTACAGAAAGGATAATAGTATAGACAAAATAAAACACATGGTTCCTGAGTCAAAGTTTAAGGTAGACATTATTAAGATAATGTCTCCAAGAGAAGCAGATATAAAGTGACATCAGAGGAAGCAAGATGACTTCTGGCTGGAAGAAGGCTTCATAGAGGAGGCAGCGCTTGAGCTGGACTTTGAAAGTGATGGGCAAGAACATTCCTGGTAGAAGAAGTAGCAAAATAAAGGCCCAGTGGCGGAATGGTTGAAAAGCAATAAATAATCTAATTTGGTTGAGATGAAGATCATGAGAAGAAAGCAATGAAAAAAGTTTAGAAAATAAGTAGGATCTGTTTTTAGCCTTGAATGTCAGGCAAAGGAGTCTGAATTTTATTAGTAGACAATCAAGAGGACTTGAGCAGGGATGTGATACTGATATAATGTACAGATTAGACTTGGGTGGGGAGAGTGTGGAGGGTGAAGGCTGGTTTTTGTAACTGTCTAGTGTCTTGCTAGAGTGATCCATGGACCAGGAACATTGGCATCACCTAGGAACCTGTTAGAAAGGCAGAATCCGACCTACTGAATCAGAATCTGCATTTTAACAAGATACCCTGATAATTCTTAGACACATTAAAGTTTTAAAAGCACTGGTCTAGAAGCTAGATAATGGTAGAGGTCTTCTGTAGTGGCAGGGGGTTCTGAATCAATCCTTTGTTACCTGAAACCCTGAGCACAACAGGAAATGCATGTAGATAATGGATCTTCATGATGCCGTTTGACATGGAAGAACAGCTCCTTTTTGGAGGCCTGCTGAAAAGCAAATGAAATCTTGGGTTAAGGGAGGGGCAAAAAATCCAAAGCAGAAATGCAGTCACTCCTCCATTCATATCAGCATCTCATAATGAAGGCCTCTATGGGTTAGTGAAGGTAGATTCAATACCCTTGTGCTATGGTGAGTGGAAGCTAAGATGACTTTGTTTGAATAATTTATTTTCCCTCGGCATTAGAAATTGAAGACTTGGCGAGCTACTCTCGAGTTCTTCCAATAGTTAAGGAACTTTCCTATCTTTTTTGGTTGCCATTTTAGGCTAGCTCTCCATATGCTTTCCCAGATTTTGTTGAGATAATATTTTTTTTTTTTTTGAGTTGGAGCCTCACTCTGTCACCCAGGCTGGAGTGCAGTGGCACGCTCACAGCCACCCCAAGCATCCACCTGCTGGGCTCAGACAATCCTTCCACTTCAGCCTTCCAAGTAGCCAGAACTACAGGCACGTGCT
Organism: Cephalopachus bancanus; assembly: GCA_027257055.1. NCBI lineage: Eukaryota > Metazoa > Chordata > Mammalia > Primates > Tarsiidae > Cephalopachus > Cephalopachus bancanus. The sequence continues at coordinate 618,946 of JAPVLO010000179.1, forward strand.
ACCATGCTCAGCTAATTGTTGACTTATTGCAGAAACAAGGTCTTGCCAAGTTGCCCGGGTGGGTCTCGAACCCGCAGCCTCAGGCAATCCACTCACCTCGGCATCCCAAAGTGCTGGGATTACAGGCTGAGCCACCAATCCCGGCTTTTTTTTTTTAAAGCTACTTTTGTCTGAACTGCCTGTGAATTCTCCTGTTTCAGCCAGCACCATAACCTTGACTTGCCAATGATGATGAAGCAAGAGGCAAGGAAGTCATGGGCCTGTCCCACTCACAGGCTGGCTCTCTTCTACCTGCTTCCCAGTGGTTCTGTTTCATGGGTGATCTTATATCATTTCCCCAAAGAGTGACCGAGGAATGGCAAAAAGGAGTAAGCGTTAACTGTTCCAAATATACTTTAGTGAAGACATACAGGCCTATAACTCCCATCCTACTCGGAATCACAGGGAATATTCAGGCGATAGGTCATGGTTACTCTTAGTCACAAATCTGGCATATGGGAATGCCTGACAATTTCAAAATAAGTCATCAGTCTAAATAACAAAAACCTAAAATCCTGGGCACAAACTCCCAGGCTATTCTGATGAGCACAGGAGTGCTATAATGGCTGGTGCCTGGGTAAAATAGAAAATCAAGTTATGTTGTGAAAAGACCAAGCTGACAGAACACCTGACCTGGGCATGAAGGTCAGTTCTGCCTCCTCTTGTTCCTCATCATACCAGGGAAATGATTTTGATGAGCTATTTAATCTATTTGAGTCTTAGTTCCTCATTTGCACAATGCGGACAAAAACAACACTCACCATAGGGATTTTGTGAGAACCACAGAGATAGTATTGTGATGCAGTTCAGCAACATTAACATTAGAACCTACTGACAAATTCTAGTTCTGTAAATTAATCATAAGGCTGGGTACAGTGGCGCATGCTTGTAATCCTAGTGCTTTGGAAGGCTGATATGGGAAGATCACTTGAGGCCAGGAGTTTGACACCCGCCTGGGCAATATAGCAAGATCCCATCCCTACAAAAATGTAAAAATAAGCCAGGTGTAGTGGCATGTACCTGTAGTGTGAGCTGCCCAGGAGCCTGAGGTGAGAGGATTCCTCAAGTCCAGGAGTTCAAGGTTGCAGTGAACTATGATCATAACATTGTACTCCAGCCTGGGTGGCAGAGTGACACTGTGTCTTTAAAAAAAAAAAAAATCAAGTAGCCCAAGAAGCCCTCAATTAAATACCACAAGGAACTCCATTCCTCTTGTACCAAGAAGCAAACAGGCCCCAATTTCATTGAAAGAGCAATTTGGGAGCATTGAGTAAGTAAAACAGAAATGGACTTACTTCATTTTGAGTGTTATCTTTAGGAGAGACATTCTTTTCCATGACTCTCTCTTTTCACAGGTTATAAATCTTCCAAGAAGAGGTTTTTGTGGTTTTCCTTCATGCTATTGCTGTCAGGTTAGAATTTTCACTCTTTCTTCAGCAAACAGGGAGAAAAATGATTACAAGACTCTTTTTTTTTTTGAGTTGGAGTCTCACTCTGTTGCCCACACCGGAGTGCAATGGCACGTTCCCAGCCACTGCAGCCTTGACCTGCTGGGTTCCGTCAATCCTTCCGCCTCAGCCTTCCAAGTAGCCAGAACTACAGATGCATGCTACCATGCCTGGCTAGTTTTTGCTTTATTGTAGAGACAAGGTCTCGCCAAGTTGCCCTGGTGGGTGTTGAGCCCGCAAACCCAGGCAATCCACTCGCCTCGGCCTCCCAAAGTGCTGGGATTATACACTGAGCCACCGAGCCCAGCCTACAAAACTCTTTTACTATCTTATATTTGGTAAGTTGCTAGTCTGAACAATCCCTAGAGATCTTCCAAAAGTCAAGTTTCAGAACTCTTTCAGATTTTCTGGCATACATTAGAATATACAAAAAGTCTCCAGAGTTAGCAAAACACAAACAACCAAACAAAAAAACCTGTTCGGGCAAGGTCGCTCACATGTGTAATCCCAGCAGTTTGGGAGGTCAAGATGGCAGGATTGCTTGAATCCAGAAATCTGAGCCCCACCTGAGCAACACAGTGAGAACTCATCTCTAAAAAAATATATTTAAAAAATTAGCTGGGCTTGGTGGTGCAAGCTTGTATGCCTGTGGTCACAGCTGCATGGGAGGCTGAGGCAGGAGAATCACTTGAGCCAGGAGGTCGAGGTTGCAATGAGCCATGATCATGCCATTGCACTCTGGGTTGGACAACAGAACAAGACAGAAAGGAAGAAGGAAGGTAAAAGAAAAAAGAAATTTCATTTTAGGCTGGGCACAGTGGCTCTTGCCTATAATCCTAGCAATTTGAGAGGCCAAGGCGGGAGGATTGCTTGAGCCCAGAGCAAAATAGTGAGAATTCATCTCTACAAAAAAATAAATAAATTAGCTGGATGCTGTGGCACACGCCTGTGGTCCCAGCTACTCAGGAAGTTAAGGTGGGAGAAATGCTTGAGCCCAGAAATTTGAGGCTCTGATTATACAACTGCACTCCAGCCTGGGCAACAGGGTGAGACCCTGACTCAAACAAAACAAAACAAAACCTAAAAAACAAACAAACAAAAAAACCTGTCCACAAATAAGTCATTCAAAGGAAGTTACATTCTTTTGGGAGAATCTCAGAAGTACAGTTTAAATGAAATAGAACTGATATAGAAAGATAATTTTTCCTTGTGAATTTATAATACTCTGCCTGGTTTCCTATTTCTGTATGAATGTATTCATTCATTCAGTACATAGTTATGGTGTGCCTATATTTGCCAGGCTGTGCTTGTGGGGTTCAGTGTGAACATGAGAGGGATATGGTCCCTGCTTCATAGAGCTTATCCTATAGGACCTCAGTTCTGACAGGCCACTCCTAAACTCTGAATCTATTTTTAGCTCAATTCGAAAAAAATTAAAATACAGTCATATACCATACAGTGATGTTTTGGTCAACAGTGAACTGCATATATGACAGTGGTCCCTCAAGATTATAATGAAGCTGAAAAATTCCCATTGCCCAGTCGCATCATAGTCATTGTAAAATGCTAGCATAATAACTTTATTTTTAAAATAAATTTGGCTGGGTGCAGTGGCTCAAACCTGTAACTCCAGCACTTTAGGCGGCCGAGGCGAGAGGATTGCCTGAGCCCAGGGGTTTGGACCAGCCTTAAAACTTGGCAAGACCTCATATCTACAATAAAACATTTTTTTAAAAAATTAGCTGGGCCGGGCTCGGTGGCTCAGCCTGTAATCCCGTGCCTTTGGGAGGCTGAGGTGAGTGGATTGTCTGAGCCCGCGGGTTCGAGACCCGCCTGGGCAGCGAGACCTCATCTCTACAATAAATCAAAAAATCAGCTGGGCGTGGTAGCGCATGCCTGTAATTTCGGCTACTCGGAAGGCTGAGGCGGAAGGATCGCCGGAGCCCAGCAGGTCGAGGCTGCGGTGGCCGGGAGCGGCCACTGCACTCCAGTCTGGGTGACAGTGAGACTCCAACTCAAAAAAAAAAAAAAAAAATTAGCTGGGTATGGTAGTGCACGCCAGTAGATCCGGCTACTTGGAAGGCTGAGGCGGAAGGATCACCTGAGCCCAGCAGGTCAACACTGGGGTGGCTGTGAGCATACCACTGCACTCCAACCTGGGTGACGGAGTGAGACTCCAACTCATAAATAAATAAATAAATAAATAAATAAAATAAAATAAACAAATTTAGTGTAGCCTAAGTGTAAAGTGCTTACAAAGTCTACAGTAGCGTATAGTAATGTCCTAGGCTTTCATGTTCACTCACTGACTCATCCTGAGCAACCCTCAGACCTGCAAGCTCCATTCATGGTAAGTGCTTTATATATTTTTAACTTTTTTACCATATTTTTACTGTACCTTTTCTATATTTAGATGTTTAGATACATGCATATTTACCATCGTGTTACACTTGCCTACAGTATTCAAGTACAGTCACATGCTGTATAGGCTTGTGGCGGGGGGGCCATGGGCCATACCATACAGACTAGGTGTCTTGCAGCCTCTGCCATCTAGGTTTGTGTAAGTACACTCTATGACGTTCACACACCGATGAAATTGCCTTAAGATGCGTTTCTCAGAATGTATCCCCATCCTTAAGCAACATGTGACTGTATTCTAATAACTTGATGACTCATCAAATCAGCCCTGCTCTGCTGACGTGAGTCAGCAGGCCCCAGTCTTCCCTCTGGTGTGTAGCAAAGAAGGAAGAACCTGACGGTTAAGCACTCAGGGATCTGACAGCCTGGGACTTGAACCTTGACTCCCCAACTTACTAGCTGTGGGGTGTGGTTAGGATGAGTTACATAAATTCTCTGAGCTTTAGTGTCTTATCTGTAAAACGGGTTTGTTTATTGGGAGGCTTAAGCAAACTGAATTTTGGGAAGTGCCCCATTCAGGGCCTAACATAGTAAGTATCCAATAAATGATGGCCATCGTTGCTACTTTTCCCCCTGTGTTTGTTTAACTGCTCTTGTTCTGTAACTCAGGTGCTTGAGTCTCTGCTCTGGTACTTTGACCTATATGAGACCAGCATCTTGTTCTACTCATTCAACTAGTATCTTGTCCTACTCATTTCTCATCACTTTATATTATGAAATTTTCAGACATAAAGAAAAGTTGAAGGAAAAAAGTAAACACCCATATGTCAACCACCTAGACTTTACTGCTAATATTTTGTTATCTTTGTTTTATAATATATTTACCTATCTATCTGTCCTTCTATCTATCCATCAATTCATTAAAATTTTTATGCACTTTTTTCTTTCGCGGCAATGCTCAAATCTTTAAGGTAATGATTTGTTAAGTTTTGATAACTGCTTAAATCTGTATAACCCAAGCACCTATCAGTGTACAAAATATTACCATCATCCCAGAAAGTCCCTTATACCATTTCCCAGTTAATTTCCACCACTCCTTCCTCCACAAAGGCACAATCTGATTGTTTTTCTATCATAGTTTTGATGGATAGCTCTCTTTTTCAATACATTAGTTTTGTTTATTCTAGGATTTTAAATAAATTAACTATACAGTATATATAGTATAAATATATGATAAGTTACTTGAGAGGAGGCATAAACCCAGACATAGTAGTAAGCATACATGCAATAAAGCTTTAAGCTTTCTTGTCTGACTTCTTTCACTTAGCATGGTTTTGAGATTCATTTATGTTGCTTAGCCTTTCAGTAATTAGTTCCTTTCGATTACTGAGAAACATGAATATGTGCAGTTGTATATCCATTCCCCTACTGATGAATAACTGGGAATTTTCAATTTTGGGTATTATTAATATGAACTTTTTTGTGGATATATTTCATTTCATTTGGATAAGTGCCTAGGATGGAATTGCTGGGCCATAGGGTAGGCATATGTTTAGTCTTACAGGAAACTGCTAGATACCACGATACGCCCACCAACAATATATGAGTTTTTCTTGCTCCACTTCCTCACCAACATTTGGTATTGCCAGTGTTTTTAATTTTAGCCACTTTGGTGGCTGTGTAGTGGTATGTCTTTTGGTTTTGTTCACCACTCCCTGATGACTAGTGGCATTGAGCAATAATACATCATGTCCTTATTGGCCATATGTATACCTTTTTTGTAAAGCGTCTGATCATATTCTTTTTTTTTTTTTTTTTTTGAGTTGGAGTCTCACTCTGTCGTCCAGACTGGAGTGCAGTGGCCACTCCCAGCCACCGCAGCCTCGACCTGCTGGGCTCCGGCAATCCTTCCGCCTCAGCCTTCCAAGTAGCTGGAATTACAGGCATGCGCTACCACGCCCAGCTGATTTTTTGATGTATTGTAGAGATGAGGTCTCACTGTCCAGGCGGGTCTCGAACCCGCGGGCTCAGGCAATCCACTCACCTCAGCCTCCCAAAGTTGCGGGATTATAGGCTGAGCCACTGAGCCTGGCTTGATCATATTCTTTGATCATTTTTTAGTTGCCTTTTTATTTTTATTTTTTGAGTTGGAGTCTTGCTCTGTTACCCAGACTGGAGTGCAGTGGTACGTTCCCGACCACCACAGCCTCGACATGCTGGGCTCTGGTGATCCTTCTGCCTCAGCCTTCCAGGTAGCCGGAACTACAGGCACACGCTACCTTGCCCGGCGAAGCCTTTTTATAACTTACAGGAATTTTTTATTTATCTTAGATACGAGTCTTTAGTTTTGTGAATGTTTTATCTAGTCTGTGACTTGCCTATTTGTTTTCTTAACAATCACTGGGTGAGCGAAAATTTTTAATATTGATGAAATCTAATTTATCAAATTTTTTCTTTTATGGTTATTTTGCTTCCTGTTAAGAAATGCTTTCCTGCTCTTGAGTCATAAGGATACTTTTTCTCTTAAAAGGTTTATTACATGTATCTTACTACTACGTTTAGGTTTACGCCTCCTCTCAAGTAACATTTTCTGTTTGATGGGAGACAGGTATTGAGGTTTATTTTTTTCATGTGAGAATCCAGTTGCTTCTATACCATTTGTTGAAAAACTTCGCACTGTATTGCTTTGGTGCCTTTGTTGAAAATCCAATGCTGGGCTCGGTAGCTCGGCCTGTAATCCCAGCTCTTTGGGAGCTGCGGGTTCGAGACCAGCCGGGGCAACTTGGCGAGACCTCGTCTCTACAATCAAAAATTAGCCGGGCGTGGTAGAGCGCGCCTGTAGTTCCGGCTCCTTGGAAAGCTGAGGCAGAAAGTTCGCGGGAGCCCAGCAGGTCGAGGCTGGGATGGCCGTGAGCCTTTCCCGGCATGGCCTGGGTGACAAAGTGAGATTCTGACTCAAAACAAAAAAAAGCTTTCCCAGCGCGCTCCGGAGCGGCCTGCAAGTTCACACCCGGCTTCTCTCCAGCCCCGGCCTGCGTGCCTCCATGGCTGCCCCGGCCCCCCGGGACCGGGCCCCAGGCCCCGCAGTTCAGTTCGCTGCTGTTCCCATGGGTCACACGAGACAGACAAGGAGTTCGATGCTCGCGGGGGGAACATACTTCCACAAACCAGATAGAGATGCCTGGGAATTGCGTAAAGGGCTGAACACGCTTGCTGGCTATGATCTGGCTCCAAAACCCAAGATCACTGATGCTGCTTTGCGGGTATGCAGACGGTTAAACGATTTTGCTAGCGCAGTTCACATCCTAGAGGTTGTTAAGGACAAAGCAGGGCCTCCTTGGGAAATCCACTCCGACATCATCCAGGAACTTAGACCAACTTTCAATGAATTGGGAGTCTCCACCCCGGAGGAACTGGGTCCTGGCAAAGCGTAAACCCCATGGATGTGCTTCCCAAGGATTTATTGGTATTGCTACTTGATTGTAAACAGTTACCTGGAAATGCTGATGATAACATATTACCTTATTTGAAAAGAAATTAAACAAAAAAAGAAAAATCCAACGAACGTTTGCTTCTGGCCAAGTCGGTGTAGCAACTGCCAGATTTACCATTGAGACTTAAAACCCTAAAAACCTGGAGAAAAATTTCTGAAACATACCTTTGACAGTGGGAAAACAGCAGCACAGGGACGCCATCCCTGTGAGGGCAGAGACACGTAAGGGGAACCCTGGAGAATCTATCAGCTGCGGCACAGGAAAGGGGAAACCCCATATACAGCTTGGTGACTCCCGGAGCTGAAGCATCGGGGTGGGGTATCGGAAGGCTAAGGCCTAGCGCAGAGAGGGGAGCGCGGTGGAGGGGCCCGGACGTGACTCCACGGGACCCGGAAGTGTGTACTTCCGGGCGTCCTTCTAGTCAGTGGCTGGCGAGGTTCCGGCGTTTAGTGCGTACTTGTGCTGTCGAGGGCTTTCCCTGCGTCCCTTCCCTTCGTCCCTCATCGGGGCCTCTCTCCACCCGCGCCGTGTGCTAATCTGGAGAGGCTTGAGGTGGTGCAGGTAGGTGTCTTCTCCATTCTTCCGGTCCTACCAGGCCAGTCTCCTCCTGAGCCCTAACCGAGGCCCGCAGAAGAGGTTTGCACGTAGTACAGACGGCTGGGTCCTTGTACCTGCGGCGTTCACATCATCGTGCTTAGACCACACGTAAAACTTCGTTAAAAATTTTAGTGTTTCCTTCTAACGCTCTTTTTTGGGCATTCATGTCTTCCTCCACCTTTGACAAAGGCCAGACAACCGTGTGTCCTACCTTTCCTCGAAGGGGCTTGTCACTCTTTGCAGTTGTGTTCACTTCATTGTCTCGTGGATGGGCTTAAGAAAAGTTGTGATTTTTTTGAAATGTCAGGCCTACTGCGTTCTCTTGCCAAGTGAAGTGGAACTCGGCCTTGCTCATTTTAACAGACATTTGCCGAGTGCCTTGTCAGGCTCTGTAGAGGCAGACAAGATGAAACATGGTCTTTGCTGTTTGCTAACTGAGCATTTGCTGAATCAGACGAGGAGCAATGACGGCGGGACGTGATCACTGCTGTTGTGTATGGCGATCGGTTGTCCAAGTCTGTCTAGGGCAACCAAGAGAGGTATCACTTGTGAAGTAACACTTGTGTGGATCTCTGCAAAGGAAGATATCTTAGGCAGAAGACGCCATGCCTGCAATCACAGTGGGATGAAAGAGCCAAGCTGTTGTCATGAGGTTCTGACCCTGAACCCCAAGTTTGTTGCTATCTGTTGGAGAGCCCTGACAGTTATCTAGATTTTCTTCCCAACATTTACCTGTCCCAAACACAAGACTAGGAAGTGGGCCTCCTGTGCTTTCCATGTCTTTGTCCTCTATTATACATCCCTCATGAGCACAATCTGTTTCTTTCTTTATCAACCCCACCAGACTATGAACTCCTCAAGGGCAGTGATGGTTTGACACATCTCTGCATTTCCTGCACCCAGCTCAGTGTCTAGCTTGGCAGAAGCTCAATAAATGTTTGGATGAAATGAAGTCAAATAACATTCCTGTATGTCCCATCAGGGTTGTTGCACCACTCTGGCTGCTGCCCCTCAGATCCGAATGTACTCCTGCCCAAAAAGTGAGGCATCTGAGAGGTCAACATACAGATTCTATGGTCAGTTTGTTGGTTTTTAATTGAAGAGAAGGGACCATTTTATTCCATGCTCTTACTACCTCCTGGAATTTGCAAGTCTGGTCTTTTCTAAATGTTAACTTTTAGTGAGCTGAATTATTCATTCATTCCTCTACTCCAGTGACATTTTGATTGCTGCATTCACTGTTTAAATTTTAAATGATCTCAGATTCTATTGGAACCTGCCTCGGATACAGAAATAACTGCAACAGTGGGATAGAGAACCACTTGCACTGCAACAGCGGTTTTGACTGTAATTTTACAAAGCAACTGTAATTTTACAAACTTCCGCTTAAACCAAAGAAACAACAGAGGAATCTATTTTCAAATGTGACATTCTTTCCCATGGGAAGTGCCTTCAAATGTGTTTTGGTCCTGCCTTTTGCCTGCCTTCTTGCCTTTTGCCAGAAGAACAATGTCTTATTTTCCAGACTATAGCTCAGTCTTGGGTATATGGGATAAAAGGATGACTTGAAATGTGGGAAAGTTATCAGATGCAAACATGAAGACTAGCTTATGCATAGTTCACTAATTATGCAGATGTTTAAAATAAGTAAAACAACATGCTTATAGTTATATTTATAATTTGGTAGCAGAGCTGAGGGAGAAATGAAATCTGGAGCATTCAGGAGGGAAGGCACAGGAATAGCTTCACAGAAGTCACTGTGAAGCCAGTTCTTGAAGGATGATGAGAGCTGACAGGAGAAGGCTTCCCAGCAGGAAAAACAGGAAGTGCAACGATGCAGGATTAGCTGGTATTTCAAATGTAATCTACCCAATTGTAACTAAATAAGCTGTTTTCTTTATATCTTCTTTTTATGTACCCTGAATATTCCCCTTTATTTTTAAAATAACCCATACCACATTACCTAAAACATGAACTCTTTCCAGATTGTGGGCCCATGTTATTATTGTCTCCTTTCCTGTTTAAACTCTCAGCCTCATTTCTATCTGACTCCCATCCCTTTTGTGATTTTGCTTTGCATTCCTTCCCACAACTCTCTTTTCCCTTTTGCTGTCATCTGGCTCCCTCTGGCCCCTCCCTGTCTGCTGGTGTGCAGTGAACAAGCATTTGGAAGGCTTCTTCTGAAGATGAAAGGTAGCAGAGTCTGAAAATGGTGGGACAGTTAGGAAACAAATGCACAAACCTCTATTTATATTTCCTTTACTGTTACACATTTAACAAGTGTTTGTTGAATACCTACTATTGACACAGACATAGGAACAGAAATTCTCTAACATCCTGACAAATCATATTGAGTTGATATCATACTACAATATGTACAGTATTAGACATAAGAATAAAGTGCTCTGGGACCTCAGAGGGCTTTCCCTTCAGGAGGTCATGGAAAGTTTTGCAAGAGTGCTGATCAGGGCAGATCCAAGGTTTGGAAGGGTCTGAAAGATGTGAGAATTGTCGGAATCATGATGGAGTCACTTGTGCTAAAATCCTGACAAGTGGAGTCAGGGAATGCCATGAAGGGAGGGTTCTCGCACATGTACCTAATAATAAGAACAATCAAAAGACTTTGCATAAACTACAACCTTGCACAAAAGTCACCATAAACTTATACAGAAAATACTTCTGCAGGGACATCTTTTCAGCAACTGCCTGTCTAGCCTTGGACTAATGCCACCTTTCTTATTGATTCTTATAGCCAAGGATAATTGATTCAAAATTGCTGATGTAATTCTCCTCAATTGGCCTTTAAAAACTTCTCCTTGCCCAGCTTCCTCTAATATGCATATAGTTTACTATGGCATATGTAATCCCATTGCAACACTACTTCCAGATAAATACCATTTTCTTTTAGAGAATCTCCCTCTGTTATTTAGTTTGACAAGATTTTATAATTTGGATGCCCCTTTAACAAAAAGATCTCAATTGTACAATTTTACAAAAATAATATGTCCATATGAACACATTGCTAGCCTCCCCCCACCCCTGCCCCGACCCAGAAGACTGTGCAAATGAGAGACCCGAAGCTACTTAAATTTCTTTCTATTTTTTTGAAAGTGAGAAAGCAGGATTTATTGAGAGGACAGAAAAGCTCCCACAGTGGGAGGGGACCTGAAGGGGTTTCCCTGAAGCTTAAATTTCATTGACTTCAAAGTAAATCTGCTTCTGGAGATGACATTTGAGTTGGGCTTTAAGTTTAAAGGTTGTCTAGGAATTTGCCAGACAAAAAATGAAGGTAATAATCTACCTGGTAAAGCAAGTAATATATGCAAGAGTCAAAGACATGAAAAGGATATGTATCACAGTGTTAACTGCATGGGGTTGAACAGTGGGAGATGCTGCCAGATAAATGGCACTGGAGGATTTATTGAGAGGACAGAAAAGCTGCCACCGAGCCCAGCCAATTCTGATTTTTTTGGGGTCCCTTTTCGTACTACATTCTGTTCATGGACGTATACACTAGAGGATCCCAAAAAGCTAACTCTATATTTCCCCTAGGAGCAATGATTTGTCATTTGCTAATTCAGTGTTTGCAATAACTCTATAGAACATAAATACCACATGTAATGTAATTTATAAATATTAAGAGGTCTTAACTAGTCATTTTGAATGGTGGATACATGAGTATTGTCATATTATTCTTTATTTTCTATACTTTATTGTTGAAAAGAAAAGAAATAAAATTTGCTTTGGAATGTAAGCTTAGGATAACTTAAGAATTTTTTTCTGTCCTGCTATGAGTATCTAGCTTGATATATACATTTATAATTCTCACTAAGAAAAAAAGAAGGGTAAGGGGCTTCCTAATCAAGGGTTTCAAGTAATCTTCTGATTGCTAAGACAGTTATCTTCAGTGCCACATGAACGGTGAAAGGCTCTTTTCTTTTTCATTTCTTTTTTGAATTGGAGTCTCACTCTGTTGCCCAGGCTGGAGTGCGGTGGCAGACTCATAGCCACCCCAGCCTCGATGATCTGGTGATCCTTCCACCTCAGCCTTCCAAGTAGCCAGAGCCACAGGTGCACACTACCACACCCGGCTAAGTTTTCATTTATTGTAGAGACAAGGTCTTGCCAAGTCGGATCCCAGGAAGCTAACTCTATATTTTCCCTAGGAGCAATGATTTGTCATTTGCTAATTCAGTGTTTGCAATAATCTATAGAACATAAATACCACATGTAATGAGAATCAGTTGTAACTTATAAATACAACTGCAGGCTCAGGCAGTCCACTCGCTTCGGCCTCCCAAAGTGCTGGGATTACAGGCTGAGTCACCGAGTCTGGCCGAAAGGCTCTTTTTCAATCTCTGCTTTAGTCTCATTAGACCTGGACCTCACTTGCTTTAGAATCTGTTTAGATTGGCATAAAGGCTTTTCAGGATTCTGACCCTGTCTCACCTGACCAAACTTTACCTTCTTGTCATCGTCACTCTAACATTGAGCAGATGAAAGCTGCTTGGAACCAGCTTTCAGAGGGAAGAGAGAAGCCAGTGAGAATGAGCTCCCTGCCTTGTGTATATCCAAGGCTCAGCATTCCTGCTGCTGGTCAGGGCAGCAGACACAGGACTCTCAGTCCCTCTGAGCCACTAAGATGGTTGCCTTTTAGGTGCACAGTTCATATGGAAGCCAACATGCATTTCATCTTCACAGGAATGAGAAAGAAGCTGCTCTGTCCTTTACTCCCCAAATCAGTGATTCTTTCTGGTATGTAGTAATGAGAATAGGAAGAGAATTCCCTTCTTTTTGACTGTTTTGGAAACAGATGCTGCACTCTAACTCTGGGCCTATTTTCAGTCTCCTGTAGTAACACAGCACACATACATTTTCCATATTTTTTTCCTTGTTATATATATATTTTTTTCCTTAGACCATTTTCAATCTTTGAAGAACTGGTAGCACATTTCAAATAGGCTGCCTGTTAAGCTGGGCAATTTGCCAAAATGGTGCAGCACAACAGAATGAATATTTGTCATTTTCCTAATGCTGAGTCAGCGAGTGTTATTGGGGAAGAGAACATATTTGGTTATCTTCTGGGATCTAGTAACTCATTCGCTCAACTTGTATCTATAAAGTGTGCTCGATGTCTCCAGCACCATGGGAAATCAAAAGGGAGAGAGCAGAGAAGTTTCCTGATTCCTTAAGTTGAAATAAATAATTATAGAATAAACTTAGTGGTTGCAAAGGTCTGCCATGTAGTTACAATGTCATCAGTAGCCTCAGAATCTTCCTCTTCATCCTAACTCTTCAGTTAACCTGTGTGGCTTCATGTTCCGCATTGCTAATGATCCATCCAATAAATAATGACCCTCACTACCCCTTGACTTCTAATATGTCAATGACCTTCATTTTGATTGCCTATCAACTATGTATTCCAGGATCATATTCTTCATTGTGTTATCACCTGGAAGTGCCCCATCTCTGAGATCTCAGACTTCAAAATTTTACTCAGGTCATTTGCAGAGACTGCTAAAAAGACTTCAGTTGCCATTGAAGGTTATTCAGAATAAAGCCTATATTTCCCAGCATTCCTATCAGGTGGGTATGGTGATTTGAGAGCTAGCTCAGTGGGATGACATGTGCAGCTCCTGAGAACTGTCTCTGTAGAAAAGCGGCAATCTATTCTTCCTCCTCCTTCTTACTAGGTGGAATAAGGATGTGATGACTAGGACTTGAGCATGGATTTTGGACCATGACTCAGAAGCTATCGTGTAGAGGGTGCTAGAGCTATGGTATAGAAGGAACCTGAGTTCCTTTATGATCATAGCATTCCATGACTGCTCTGTATTGTCTGCATTTCTATGAGAGAGAAAAAAGCCTTAGTTGTGTTTAAGACACTCTGCTCTTGAGTTTTCTGTTCTCAAGAGAATGAGAATGGCATAGCCATTCTCAACCCTAACAATTACAGCCACAACCTTCTTTTGAACTCTCTTTTCCCCATTTTGTTTGCATTTCAATCTCCTTGAGACCTTAGTCCTGTTTCTTCCAGATTCTCTCTTGATATTATTTCTTTCCTTATCTATACTTTCTTCCTAGCCTCTGTAACCCATGCAGTATACAACATTAAGTGAGTCAGAGTTACATGATGACCTCTTATTCTGCAGGGTACACAGCAATTCTTTCTGTCCTTGTGTCTGTGCAATGGAGGATCCATTTGCTGGTCAGATTTCAAAGGGAAACTGCTTCTCTTATCATTGCAGCTACAACCCAGAGGACACCAATTTTGCCAAGACCACCGATCCTGCAGAAAGAGCACTGACACCAAACAGAGGACTGGGGCTTGAGAGATAGGGGCTGCAGCTTTGTAGACAGTGCCTAGTAGAGTTCACTAAGGGGATACATGCTCATTCAAAGAAGCCAGTGGATGAAGATGGTTCTTTTAGTAATTGTGTCAGTAGACAACTCTGATAACTCAGACCTGGCAGCCCAGGCAGAGAAGCACTGCAAGGAATTAGATGGGCCTGCATGCTTCCCCTGGCTACACTCTTAGGAGACAGTCACCACCTGCTTAATAAGAAGGAAGCTGCAATCCACAACCAGAGTTTGTGATTCACTCATTGACTCTAATATGTATGCTACATTGTAATACTTCTTAAATCATTTTGCCACCCTCATAAGGTTCTGAATTAAAGAATCAGTTTTTTCATATAGAAAAAATGAATGAGAACGGAAGGCCCTATCTGTGTCAAGAGTCCCATCCCCAAAGTAGACTGAACTAGTTAACATCCCTGAAAAAGTGATGTCTTCGTGGAGTTCCCTTTTGTTTGAGTTTGCTTCCTCCATGGTAAAATTAGACTCACCTTTTCCATGCACCCATGGTACCTATGCTATAGTGAAGTGGATTTATGCCTTTCCTTTCCACTGGACTCTGAAGAGTCCCTTGACACAGTTCTCTATATACTATTTCTATAGCCCTAGATCTCAGATCAAGATGTGGTAGATAGTTCATAAACCTTTGTCAATTGACTAAATGAATGCAGACTACAGTATGGATCTGTAATTAGACTTTAAACTGAAGATATAGTCACATAACAATAGACTACGCTGAACTAATTGAAGAGGGAGACTGCACAAATGCAAGGTGGATGCACAATGCAGTGTATGTTTCCTGGGGTAATTTAGCAGCTGCATGTGATCAAGTCGGAAGGAAGTTGAGATTGTCATTGGATTTGGGTTCCATGTTGAATTGTATCATATCTGATAGGTTGGCACAAAAGGCCTACATGAGCTATACTCACATCTCATCCTCTTATACTTCATGCATATGAGAAGTCGCAAGTGGTACAAAATAGCATCACTCCTTGTCCCAAGATTATCTCAGTGTAGCCCATGAACAGGAGCTGCCTTAGAGGGAGGAGAAAGATTTCTTCTAGCTGCCTAGTGTAGCATAGCCACATGACCCAGAGCTGTGACTCCCTCAGAGATGGCGCTGGCCCATTCTGGAGAAGAGTGTGGTTTTAAGAGGGTGGGTGACACAGTCCCCAGGGGACATCTTAGGTGGGGGATAACCATAATACCCAGGTGAATGAGAGTGAAATGAATGAAGTGAAATGGATGGACGTTGGGGTTGGGATGGACAGAAAGATGATTAGACAAACAGGAGTAGTAATAAGAATTTATAACTAGGAATTGAGGCAGAGACATTGGACATCTCTTTATCATCTGGTTTGGCTGGCAGGATAGGCACCTAGCATTATCAGAGTCCAACAGTAGCTTAATACACAGTTGGAATTTTATGTACACCCTCTTTCAAGCCCTGCTCACTTGTTAACCACTCACTGTAAGCACTTCATGATGGCTTAACCTGTACAGTTAATAGAAGAATGAATATTGGAGGGTAGTGACGAAGACAGGAATGAAATATGTATATATTATAATTCCTGGAAGATTTGGGGAAATGGGCTTTTTCACACGGATCACCTATTTTTTTTTTTTGGAGTCTCACTCTGTCGCCCAGACTGAAGTGCAGTGGCTGCTCCCGGTCACCGCAGCCTCGACCTGCTGGGCTCTGGCGATCCTTCCGCCTCAGCCTTCCAAGTAGCTGGTACTACAGGCACACACTACCATGCCCAGCTAATTTTTGATTTATTGTAGAGATGAGGTCTCACCAAGTTGCCCAGGTGGGTCTCGAACCCGTGGGCTCAGGCAATCCACTCACCTTAGCCTCCCAAAGCACGGGATTACAGGCTGAGCCACCGAGCCTGGCTGGATCACCTATTTTTAACAAAGTTAAAAGCATATTACTTGGCAAGTGTCAGCATGTTAATGCTCTTGGCCCTGGACCACTGCAGACACTGGCCATGCTTTTGCCTGCCACCACCCACATTGTCTGACTTAAACCAGCTTTGCAACCGTGTGAATGCCAGCATTTTCAAATTGCATCACAAAAAATTCCAATAAGAGTCAATGCTGTAACAAATAATACCTGGACAGTTTTTCTGTGTGTGACCGGCCTGGTGACAAAGCTGTCAGCTCCATGAGGGCAGGAAACTGTTCTCTTCTGGTTCCTGCAATATCCCCAGCCCCTAGCAGAGCATCAAGCATGTGGTAGAGCTCAAATATTTGTCGAGTGAGTGAATGAAGGGACCACTATGGGGGACTGGAATAGAATTTGTCTTTCTAGGACTAAGGGAGGTGTCTGTTTATAAGGTCCCCGGGTATGAGACCCTGACTTACCACCTGTGGGTCTTAATCATTCTTACTTGAAGATGACAACAGGGTTTGAATGTCTTATCCCCTCTGTGAGGTCATTGCTAAGCCACCAGTAGAGTGGCCACACCTTTCTCTGAGCCCCCTGGCCCTTGGGCCTGTCCGTCTCTGTCTTTTTGAACATGTTTTTTGAATTTAGTTGCTTGTATATGTGTCTCCTTCTCTTAAGAGTAGGAACCAGGTTTTATTTGACTCTGTGCCCAGAGTGTAGGAGAGGAGACAGTAGGGGTGAGTACTCTTGATGTGTTTGTTGAGTGAATGGGCAAATGGACACAACTGCCCTTCACAGGTGGCCCCCAGGTGGGGCATGGGTAGGTAACGGTAGTAGTAATGATGTGTTTCTGGAGACATTCAGAAATGATACTGGGGAGTTTCTGCATGGAGTCATGGTCAGAGAGGCTAAGCCATCTAGCAGGAATATGTGTGCTGGCTGCTAGCCTCAAGAATGGGCTTTTAGGTTTCTGAGGATCCAGGTTCTGAACTGCTGGTTCCACTCTTAACAGCCTGTAAATGACCTCACCTCTTTGAGCCTAGGATTATTGTATTAAATGAGATAATACCTGGCGCATGGTCAAGTGCTAAGTAAATGATTGTTATCATGTCTATTATTAATTAAAATACTTGGGCCGGGCTCAGTGGTTCGGCCTGTAATCCCAGCATTTTGGGAGGCCAAAGCGAGTGGATTGCCTGAGCCCATGGGTTTGAAACCAGCCCAGGCAACTTGGCGAGACCTCGTCTCTATAATAAATAAAAAATTAGCTGGGCATGGTAGTGCACACCTGTAGTTGCGGCTACTTGGAAGGCTGAGGTGGAAGGATCGCCAGAGCCCAGCAGGTTGACACTGTGACACTGGGACGGCCGTGAGTGTGCCACTGCACTCCAGCCTGAGCGACAGAGTGAGACTCCAACTCAAAAAAAAAAAAAATTAAAATATTTGGACAGATTTGTGTCAACCTAAAATAATCAAAAGGATCCAAATCTAGTTTTAAGAGAGTTTATTCAAGCACAAAGTTTAAGAATGGCTGCTTGGGAGGCACAGATTCCAAAGAATGGAAGTCAGTGTTCTGCAGTGCAGAAGTTTGGAATCTTTTATATAGACAAAGTTTAGGGAAGCTTAACAGAATTTCAGCATCTTTCTATATAAGGCTAAATGCATAGTAACAGCAATCTGATTGGCTGAGGTGGCCCTTTTCTTTTGGGAAAAGTATATTTAACATTCCACACCGAAGATGTAACAGTCATGGGGTCTTTTGCTCTATCTGGTCTGAGTTAGGTGCAGGACAGTAGAGGGAGTTAATTTTTTTTTTTTTTTTGAATTGGAGTCTCACTCCGTCACCCAGACTGGAGTGCAGTGGCACGCTCCCGGCCACCGCAGCTTCGACCTGTGCTCCAGCGATCCTTCCGCCTCAGCCTTCCAAGTAGCAGGAACTACAGGCGCGTACCACCACGCCCTGCTAATTTTTGATTTGTTGTAGAGATGAGGTCTCACCAAGTGGCCCGGGCGGGTCCCGAACCCGTGGGCTCAGGCAATCCACTCACCTCGGCCTCCCAAAGCGCTGGGATTACAGGCTGAGCCACCGAGTCCAGCCAGAGGGAGTTAATTTATAGCAAAAAATTGATTGGAAGGTGGAGAGGTCTGGTCTCTGGTCTTTCCTAGTCATTTACAGAAGAAAACAATGAGAGAGTTAATCTATAATCTAAGACGTAGAAATTACAAACATGTTGCATAATTCAGTCTATAGGGCTTAGCTTCCCCCTTGGCATAATAAATTTAGAGGGTCCTGTAGTTTTATTTTCTTTTACATTAGACCCAGTAACACTGGAGACTAGGTGGCAGTGGCTTACTGGAGGTAGTGGGGGAGAGGCGAGATTTCTTGTACCTTCCTCTTCCTGTCACCCTCTTCCTCTGACTCAGCCTGCTTTGTGTTTCCTAGAAGCCCCTCAAGAAGAATTTGATGGGGCTGGGGCCTCAGAGAGCCTCTGAGGGAGAGCAGTTAGTGGTTTGGGGAGCACCCCAATGACCAGAAGACCTGAGCACCGGAAAGTTGTAGACAGAGTTGAGAAAGTGACTAATGGGGAAAAGGTACTTCATTCAGATCTTCAGGTCCTAATTATAATAAAGGAATGATATGTGTAAAAGCACTTTGTAAATCATCAATTAGTATACAAACTGTAGCTATTAGCATTACAATATGCTTATTATGTGTGTGTTTATGATAGGCATTAGTCTTTCAGTTTACATAACTCAAGCTATATTCTTTAAATTTTATTTTATTTTATTTTTTTGAGTTGTAGTCTCACTCTGTCGCCCAGACTGGAGTGCAGTGGCCGCTCCCGGCCACCGCAGCCTCGACCTGCTGGGCTCCGGTGATTCTTCCACCTCAGCCTTCCAAGTAGCTGGAATTACAGGCGCGCGCTACCATGCCCGGCTGATTTTTTGATTTATTGTAGAGATGAGGTCTCGCTGCCCAGGTGGGTCTCGAACCCGCAGGCTCAGGCAATCCACTCACCTCGGCCTCCCAAAGGCGCGGGATTACAGGCTGAGCCACCGAGCCCAGCTTTAAATTTTATTTTTTAAATTGATAAATAAAACATTTATGTTATACATCATGATGTTTTGATATATGCATGCATTTTGGAGTGACTAAATCATACTAATTAGCATATTCATTACATCATATACTTACCTTTGTTTTTGTAGTGAGAACACCTAAAATCTACTCTCTTAGTAGTCTTCAATTTTATAATACATTGTCATTAGCCATAATTGCCATGTTGTACGATAGATC
Organism: Cephalopachus bancanus; assembly: GCA_027257055.1. NCBI lineage: Eukaryota > Metazoa > Chordata > Mammalia > Primates > Tarsiidae > Cephalopachus > Cephalopachus bancanus. The sequence continues at coordinate 638,428 of JAPVLO010000179.1, forward strand.
TCCTGAACTTATTCCTCTTGTCTAACTGAAATTATCCTTGACCCACATCTCCCCAGTCTCCCCCTACTGCTCATCCATAGCACCTGGTAACCATCATTCTACTCTTTGTTTCCATGAGTTCAGCTTTTTAAAGATTCCGTATGTAAGTGAGGTCATGTGATATTTGTCTTCCTGTGCCTGGCTTATTTCACTTAACATAATGTCCACCAGGGTCATCCATGTTGTCTCAAATGGCAAGATTTCCTTCCTTTTTACATATTTCTTACATTTCAATGCGTCTCCCTCCAAAAATTGGAAATGAGTGAATTGGAGCCCACAAGCAATTATTGAAGGGCTATTGAATTTGTGCAGAGCACTGTGAGGTTATAAGGAAGACATCCCCTAGCCCCAAACGCCCATGGGGCTCACAGCCCACCATGCCTGTGAAGCCATAACTCATTGACTCATAGTTCCAACAAGGCCAGTAAGTCGCCTTAGCTTTCCTTTCACTGCATGTGGCAGAGCAGAATCAGACTGATGGAAGCTGGAAACAGAAACCAGCCTTCCCTGGGGAGCACACAGAAACCTTCTGGGTTGCACCACCTGCCCAGACACACACAAGGTGTGCTTCTGCCCCAGGGAAAGGAGGTCCTGTCATTTGAAACGCAGAGACAGAGGTAGGGGTTCTGCCTTCTGACGTACGTGCGCCATCCACCGCATTTATCTCCCACCTGGAGCAGTGATTTAAAACCCATGTTATGCTTTGTTGAAATACCAGTGTAATGTGCTAACCGGTTGTGGCTACTGATGCTCCTGATGGTGACGGCTGCATGGTGTTGCTAGGCAACAAGATGGCCTCCTGTGCCTCACTGGGCTGATCCGTGCGTCACTCCCCTGCCAGCAGCACCTCTGGAGCTGAGGCTGCACTCAGGTGCCACAGCAGCCCTCGCCTTGACCGACACGGATGTGCTTTGCTGCATGTCTGATCTCACAGGTGGCAAGTTAATAATCGAATTAAGTCTTGAAACTACCAGTTTCGAGACTGCTTTATGGGGCATCTGTGCCTTGAGTACTATGTTCCAAATTTCATTTTAAAAAGATTGGCTTAGTTCTGGCTCCACCCCTATGTGGGTTAGGGTAAATTTAGACAAGATTTTTAGTGGCTCTGAGAGTTCAATTCAATGTGGACTTGACTTTTAGGAACCTATGGCTCTCAGGGAAAAGATGCTCCTGCCTTGTTATTTTGAGCTTTTACTTTAACCAGTATAGGAATGATTTTGTTCAAGTCATAGGTGGAGCAAACAAGGCAAGAAATGACTGGTGAGGTCCCTTCTGTGGCCAGGAAAATGATGGCTTTTCATATGCAGAAATCTTTTCTGCGTTCTTGGGGGCATCAAAATTGCCAGCACAGGCAATTTGTCCTAAACCCTGCAGCCCTTACGTCTACAGGGGAATTTCTGCCTTAGCACAGTTGTGACTTCTCCCAAATTCCTGTATTGGAGCAGCTTATGGACTTCATTCAATTGAATGGGGACTAGGAAACTTTTTTGTTTTTGTTTTTTTGAGTTGGAGTCTCACTCTGTCACCCAGACTGGAGTGCAGTGGCACACTCCTGGCCATTGCAGCCTCGACCTGCTGGGCTCTGGAGATCCTTCCGCCTCAGCCTTCCAAGTAGCTGGAACCACAGGCGTGCGCTACCACGCCCGGCTAATTTTTTTGATTTTATTGTAGAGATGAGGTCTCACCAAGTTGCCCAGGTGGGTCTCGAACCCGCGTACTCAGGCAATCCACTCACCTCTGCCTTCCAAAGTGCTGGGATTACAGGCTGAGCCACCAAGCCCAGCTGACTAGGAAACTTTTAAATGGTCATGTCACTTTACATAGCAGCCAGTTCATATCCAAATACAGGAGTGAGAAGATGATGGAGGTGAAAAGAGGTGGGCTAACCACTTGTCTCTCCCTCTCCAACCCACTCCAGCCAACCCTGGTGCTGCTTTCTTCATCGATCTCAAGGTTTCAGCCATTATACATGACGGGACTCTGGGGGGAGTAACTGGGGTCCTATCTGAGGGTGCTGAGTGTCTAGTCCTACAGTATATGCTTTTTTTTTCACATGTTGAGTCAAAGTACTACACTTCAAGGTGAGAGTGCCTTAGGCAAATTCCCTGCCTTCTCCATTCTAATGTGTCACCAATGCCTGAGTTCATCTTTCTGCATCAGAAGTTATATGATTTTATAGGCCATCATCTCTTTAAAAATGGTACCACATTGATAAAGATAGTTAGTAGATATTGATTTTCTAGAACACTGAGAAAATAAATCTGGTCAAATAGGTCATTTGAGGCTGTTTTATAACCTTGAAAAGAGGTGAACTGAAGTCAGTGAAATTCAAGATGTGATTTAGTCTGTGAAGTTCCAAGGCAGAAGCAGGTGAGCTAAGATGGCCCCAGGTCCACCATGAAAGGCTAAATGAGTCTCTTAGTAGGGCCAATTCAGCAATATTGGGCCTGGCTACATTTGCTCAGCCAAGGGGTTGGTTAATGGAGTGGATTTAGGGACAGCTGCAGGTGTCTTTTCAGTGTAGCTTTGGTATGAATGCCTGCTTTGCCAGTTATTACTGTGTAATCTTGAGACCGCCAACAACCTTTCAGATTCCTAGTTCCTGTAGTTATAAAATTAAGACAGTCACCTTGATTGGTAAGATAATTAGAATTCAGTGAGAAGGTAGTAAGCTGGGCTTGTTGAGCAGCTCTCATGTGACTTGTCCTGCACTGACTCATGGCCTCACTCACTCTTTGTAACCACCCTGGGAGGTAGGCACTGCTGTTCCCCCACTTGACAGAAGAGAAAACAGAACTCCAGAAAGGCAAGTAACATGCCCAAGATCATACAGTGTGGTAGGCAAGACTTGCCCTCATATCTGTCTGACCAAACCTCGAGCTCTTAGATTTGCTTACCATCATGGCTCCCAAATATTGCTGCAAAGTAGAATGATCTGGGGAGCTTTAACAAACTCTGATGCCTAGGTCTCACCCCAGACCAGTTACATCAGAAGGTCTTGGGTAAGGCCAGGCACTGGGGTTTTTTTTAAAGCTCCCCAGAATGCAGCACAGTTTGGGAACTTCTAGCTTAATGGCCACACCCAAGAGAATATGATTTATTTGGTCTGGGGTGAGACCTTAGGTCACTTTGGGTGATTCTAAGATGCAGCCAGGTAGAGACTGCTGTGCTATGTTATGGGAAAAGCACCCAGCACTAGTAAGCACTCAGAAAACGGATGCCATTATTGGAATTATGTATAAAATGAGAGCTTGGTGGGGATGTTCTGAAGATCTCTTCCAACTTGCATTCATAATTTTCTAGAAAAATTACTGTTTACCTTTGTCTCATTTGCTGACTCAAGGGGGGAATGTGACCTGTACATCTCCAACAGGTGTGCTGAGAAAGAAGGAACAAGGGCAGGGGCAGCATCCTTGGAATATTTAGCTTTGTCCCTTGTGCTTCAAACATTGAGGCAGTTCACTAGTGAGCTCAGTTCTTTCATCTACCCTTTTAGCTAAAGGAATTGGAAGTTTCTTTTATTATGAAGTCACATAATTGAATAAAGGAGAAAACAGCTGTGTGTATAGCTTTAAATTCTCTTGCTGCTTTGTTAACATGTAGTGGCATTTTTATATGCTGTGAAAATTCTACTGTTTTGATTTCTTTCCTTGATATTATTTACATACGCATTTCCATTTTTTAGACAGTTATTGCAGTCAGAACTGGGTAAGTTATGCTACATTAGTAAACAATTCCCACGTCTCAGTGGCTTAACACAATAGCTCATTTGTCACTCATGCTACATATAAAGTGGGTCTGTGTATCCTAACCACTCACGGACCTGTGGATATGCTGTACCCACAATTGCTGAGGCATAGAAAAGAACATGGTAAGCACTGGCTCTTGAAAATTTCAGCAGGAAGTGACACATGTGGCTGTTGTCTGCATTTTATTGGCCAAAGACCTAACTGACTTCAAAGGGGCATGAGGAAATGTGATTTTACTATGTACTTAGAGAAAATAAATGGAATACTCATGAACAGTGTTAATCACTAGCATAACAAAACTCATATAGATCTCATTTTTATTAGCACTACCCAAGAATGGCACCTGTCTAGAGTGTCTAATTCACAAGTAAACAGTTACAAGCCCTCAATAAGACAATGCAGATGTGGCTGCCAATGTCACTAGGACACACTGGAGGAAATTAACATGAATTGATGGGGGGTGATCTTTTATGGGAACAAGATAAAAGTGGCTGTTTCTACAAAATGCCATAGAAGATGGTCTATTAGGGTATCCACTGCACATCATCAGTCACTGTGAAGGGATTGCTTTGTTAGGATGGATGGCAGGGTCCCGGGTGTCAGGAGGGATGAGCTCTTTTTCTCCACTTGAGTTTTCTTTGCCATAAAGCTTAGCATGATGTTATATTTGATAAAAACACTGATCCAGTAGTCAAAAGGAGTTGATAATAATTTTGTATTTGGAAAATCCCAAAGGAGAATTCATTTCATGTGTAACCTACATAGTACTTTTTGAAATTTTCCTTCTCTGTCCTTGCCATTTCTACCTGAGAAATCTTAGTATTCTTCAAGACTTACCAAATAGCCCAGTGTGAGGTCTTCCAAGACCATCTCCCCAGGTGAACTGATCTTTTTATGAGTTCCTTCTCCACTTATATACTATTATAGCACTTATATTGTGTTATAATTTGCCTTTTATGTAATTATTTTATTTAACAAAACTGAGATAATACCAGGCACCATTCTTGGTGCTTAACCAGTATTATCTTGTTTAATCCTCATAACCTGCCTATTAGAGATTACTGTTATTATTTCTGTTTTGCATATGAGATAACTCAGGCTCAGCGGGAGAAGGTACTTTCCTCAAGGTTGTTCATTGAAAAAGCATCAGGCAGGATTAGAACCAGATAGTTGGACTCCTTTGACAAGGTTGGGAACTTCTGGGGAGCAAGTAGATTTGTTTAGCTTCATTTTCTCAGGGGTCTAGCTCAGTGCCTGGTCATTAGGTATGGTCAGCAGATGAATGAGCACAATAGTGAAACCTGTTGACAGACCATAACTTGATTAGCCTGTATTCAAATTTCAGTGTAAGATCTGTGCTGCTACAAATATATTTTACAAATTGCTTTGAAAATTTTTCTTTTCAGGCTGGGCTTGGTGGCTCAGCCCGTAATCCCAGCACTTTGGGAGGCCAAGACAAGTGGATTGCCTGAGCCCGTGGGTTCGAGACCCTCCTGGGCAACTTGGTGAGACCTCATCTCTACAATAAATCAAAATTAGCCGGACATGGTAGCACGCACCTTTAGTTCTGGCTACTTGGAAGGCTGAGGTGAAAGGATCGCCGGAATCCAGCAGGTCGAGACTGCGGTGGCCAGGAGTGTGCCACTGCACTCCAGTCTGGGCAACAGAGTGAGACTCCAACTCAAAAAAAAAAATGTTTTGTTTTGAGTCAGGGTCTCTCTGTCCCCTAGGATGGAGCACAGTGGTATGATCACAGCTCACAGCGGCCTCAATTTCTTGGGCTCTGGTGATCCTGGCTCAGCATCCCAAGTAGCTGGGATTCCTGTGCCATCACACTTGCCAAATTTTTTAATTTAATTTTTTTTTTTTGTAGAGATGAGGTCTCTCTATGTTATGTTGCCCAGGCTGGTCTCAACTCCTGAACTCAAGCAATCCTCCTGTCCCGGCCTCCATTGCAGGTGTAAACCACTGTGACTGTCTTACAGATTACTTTGATTTCATTGGAGTTGTTTCAGGTAAATTTCCTTCAATGAAATGATTCACACGATATAAACAATATTACAGATAATTGCTTAAATTGTTCTTCAGAAATTTAGAATTTAGAATTTTTAATTCCAACAGCAACTTTTAGGTGCATGTATTTTATCATCATATCCTCAGTGCTTTGTTTTTATTTTAATCAATTAAAAATGATATTCATAGGGGACTACGTTGGCCTGTAGACCTGGGTCCATAGATGTGTGATGAATTCATTCTTGGGATCCATGGGAATTATGAACTTTTATTTGGATTGCTGGAGCCCCACTGAAGTTTAGCAGCTCACTGTGAAGTTATAGAAGCTTCTATCTTTGAAACAGAGTAGGCTCTTTCAATCTAATAGACAGAACTGGGCCTAGGAAAAATAAGTAGCACTCTTTGTGTTCCTGTTCTGTTCTCTCAGATTAGGTTATTCAGCAGTGCCTCCCTAGTCTCACCCTACGTTTCATACCCAGAGACCTCCGTTGTCGCCTGATGTACAAAATTTATAAAGCAGAAACTCACTTTTACTAAATTATAAATGACTGATAATATTTCAGAAGCACCAAAATTTGGTGAAGGGTATCATACCATAAAAAAAGGCCTGAGAACCTTAAGTGTACTCTTACGGGCTGAAGGGAATGGGGCTTAGAAGTAGCTGGGTTCTTCTTGGCCCAAGGCCATTTGTAGAAAGGTTGGCCCGGCATAAGAGTCAGCAAAATAATAAATATAAGAGCTTCCTTCCATTTTTAGCTGAACAATTAGGGCAGATTTGATAGTTTGGCAGTGGGGCAAGAGCGTAGTTCTTAGCATGTGGCAGGCCTGGTGGTGGTGAGGCTGATTACAGCAGAAAATCTGTTCATGCTACCATCAGTGCTTCCCTGGGTCAGTATGACAGCCTTTGATCTGGAAGCCTTCCAATCTTGCCCCCTTCTAATCCTTAACACAATAATCTTCTAAAATTGAAAATGACATTAATAACTCCCTTGCTTGTTATCTTCTAATGACTTTTTCCTCCATCTAGAGTAAAATCCAAACCTATTACTGAGGACCACTAGGCTTCTTCTAAGCCCCTAACCTCTCCTCCTGCTCCTTTCTGGAGCCCTTGCCCACCTTGCTGTGATCATATGGCCTTCCTTTGCTTCCTGAGACATATACCAAGTTCATGCCCACTTCCACACCCCAACTTTGCACCAGGTCTTCCCTTTACTTGGCCAACTTTGCTTGGTCGTCTTGTTCAGGCCTGGGAACAAATGGTATCTTGAGGGAAACCTCTTAGTTGCTTTCTGTCCCACTTAGCCTTGTTTGCTATGGGTTTCCCATCATTAAGTTCCACAAAAGCAGGGAGCTTGCCTCTTCTGTTCATCTCTGGTGTTTGCAGTTCTTAGCATGGTATCTTGCACACAAGAGGTACACAACAGATCTTAATACTTATAATAACCCTGGGAAGTATTATTGTTGCTGTTTTTCAAATGAGTCTTAAAGAGAAGTGATCTGAGGTTGCATTGTTTTAAGTGCTTGAGCTAGGATTTAACTCTAATATTTTCACTAACTGCTATTTGACTTTAGTGATCTAGAGTGTATTAAAGACCCAGTATCATCTTATTCATTCAAACTACCAGCATGTTTATGATTAAGAGCCTGATTTCTTGCTCTACTGGATTCTGATTACATTCAAAGAATGATGCTGAAAAGACTAAATGCAATTAAAGCATGACAAGTATAAGATATCTATTGGTAGTCTTTTCTTAAAAAAGACTATTTAAGATTAAAGACACAAAAGTGTCTCATTCATATAAATTAATTGACGACTGTCCTGGTTATTCATTGTAAATTACCTCCTTTGGGGGGAATGCTCAAGTAAAGTAACTAGAGATTTTCTTTTGTTTTAAAAGTAGAAACAAGCCAGGCTTGGTGGCTCAGCCTGTAATCCTGTGCCTTTGGGAGGCTGAGGTGAGTGCATTGCCTGAGCCTGCAGGTTCGAGACCCACCTGGGCAGGCGAGACCTCATCTCTATAATAAATCAAAAAATCAGTTGGGCGTGGTAGTGCATGCCTATAATTCTGGCTACTTGGAAGGCTGAGGCGGAAGGATCGCCGGAGCCCAGCAGGTCGAGGCTGCGGTGGCCAGGAGCGGCCACTGCACTCCAGTCTGGGCGACAGAGTGAAACTCCAACTCAAAAAAAAAAGTAGACACATATCATCAACTGATGAATGGATAATATGTGGTATGTCTACACAGTGGAATATTGTCCAGTCATAAAAGGGAGGTACTGACATATGTTACAACATGGATGAACTTGAAAACTTTATGCTAAGTGAAAAAAGCCAGACACAAAAGACCACATGGTATATGATTCCATTTATATGAAATATCCTTGGCCGGGCTCAGTGGCTCAGTCTGTAATCCCAGCACTCGGGGAGGGTGAGGCGAGTGAATTGCCTAAGCCCGTGGTTTTGAGACTAGCTTGGGCAACTTGGCGAGACCTCATCTCTACAACAAATCAAAAATTTGCTGGGCATGATAGTATGTGCCTCTAGTTCCAGCTACTTGGAAGGCTGAGGCAGAAGGATTGCTGGAGCCTAGCAGATTGAGGCTGCAGTGGCTGGGAGCATGCCACTGCACTCCAGCCTAGGCGATGGAGTAAGACTCCAACTCAAAAAAAAAAAAAGAAAGAAAGAAAAAAGAGATATTCTGAATAGGCAAATCTTTGGAGACAAAGACAGTAGACGAGTGGGTGCCAGCGTTTGGGGGCAGTGTTAACATATACGTATGGGGTTAATATATGTGAGGTTTCCTTTAGGGTGATGACAATATTCTCAAAGTGAATGTTTTAAATACCACTGAATGATACACTTTAAAATGGTTAATGGTAAATTTTATGTTGTGCATTTTACCGCAGTTTCAAAAATCAACAAATTAGAAAATGGTAGTTGTACTTCTTAGTTGCTTTTTGAACAAAATAAATATGCATAACTCTGTCAAGCTTAACAAAGCCCAGAAATCCAGTGTACATCATAAGGACTGTAGTTAATAATATTGTATGTGGGATTTTTGCTAAGAGTGTTCTTGCCATAACCATGTGAATTGATGGATATATTGATTGGCTTGCCTATAGTAACCATTTCACTATGTATTTGTATATCAAAACATCATCTATGCCTTAAATATAGACAATAAAAAATTCAATTAAAATAATAAAATTAGGAATTGGTGAATGTCCTATTCCTTATGCAAATGAGATATGAATTACAAATAAGAATTACAGATCATTCTACAGGAAAAAAGGGTAAAGCAAGTGTGTTACATAAAAATTAGAATTGTGATGTATACAGATATAAAAATAGATGCATAATATTGAAAGCCTTAACATGCTAACTGCTGATAAGAAGAAAGAAAAGGATGAAATGTGGCCACTGTTTGAATACCCAGTATGACTGCAGTTTGACAAGAAGTATCTTGGGGCCACAGTTGCTGGTTGTTTCCTAGGGGGCAGGGCGCGCCCAGTGTCGGAGGGCTGGTAGCTGTCTTTGAAGAATGTTTCTTCCTTCTTTAGGTCATAAAAGCAACTGGCACATTCATGGCAGCTTGTAGAGCCGTTCCCTTCAGGCAGCTGCTCTCCTTTCCCAGCCGCGGGTGACCCACGTAGCTGCCTTGGCATTCATCTGGACAGAGGTACAGAAAGTGATTCCATCCTACTGTTTTGGCATGTCCTTAAAAGTTGGAGTGCTTCTACCCTACACAGACTCAAAAGTGCGTATGCCCAACTATTAGAAAATGGGATGGTGGGAGAAGTTCCAAACTGGCTTTCAAGGCACTGGCGCCACCTGACGGGGCTCTCGGTTTGCCAATGATCTTGCTTCCAGCCTGGTTCCCAACTTGTCATTGCCTAATGTGAGCCATGTCTATTGTCACCTCCTTACACCTCTGCTCCTCCTCTTCTCCCATCTACCTCTCTTTCTGCACATTGAAATGCTGTCTATCTTGCCAAAGCCAACTCAAGCCCTACGGTATTAGAATCCTACCACAACGTTTTTGTATTTCATTGTTTTTGTGCCTGGGAATTTTATCTCTTCCAACCAGATGGCAAGTTATGTGATGGCTGGAATTTCATCTTGCAATTTCAAGGTGAACCCACAGCAGTATACAGCTTTCACTGCCTTCCAGACACTCTCTCCCCTCCATAACAGCACCCTGATTTTCTTTTGCTGGGCCAACCTGTCACCATGATTGGCTCAGGGCCAAATACTGATCAGTGAGAATCATTGGCCCTGGTCTTTTGCTGGAGTCCCTGGTAAGACAGCCTCTTTCTCTAGGAGTTGCAAAACTAATAGGAACTGTTGGGGACCAGCACTGCCAACTCTTGGATGTTTGTCTGAGAATAAAGCCATACAGAGGACAGCACAATCAGGAGACTGAGCAGTCCTGATGGCATAATTTGAGGCTCTCAGTCATGAGCCACAACAGCCCTTCTTGTTGCTGGCTAGTTGCTTCCAACTGAGAGAATACCATTGCACGGCTCAGCATTTGCCATGGGCAGAGCATGCACAAAATAAACATTTACTGACTTGTAGATAGTGTGTTTGTAGCTATGTCTAGGGTGGTTAAGTTCAATCTTTATATGTTGCATTAAAACATCTTTATTGTGGTAAAATATGCATAATGTTTACCATTGTAACCATTTTTTAAGTGTACAACTCAGTGGCATCAAATATATTCACATTGTACAACCATCACTATTAACCAGGACTTTTTCATCATCCCAACTGAAACTCTGTACCCATTACACATCAACTTCCCATTCTCTCCTCCCCTCAACCCTTGGTAACCCCTATTTTACTTTCCGTCTCTATGAATTTGACTACTTTAGATCTCTCATATAAGTGGAATCATAGACTTCCATCTTGTGAGTGGGTTATTTCACTTAGCTTAATGTCCTCAGGGTTCAAAATGTCCTTCATTTTTAAGACTAATATCCCATTGTATGCATGTACCACATTTTGTTGTCTAGCCAGCTGTTGATAGACATTTGGGATGTTTCTGCCTTTTGGCCATTGTAAATAACACTACTATAACATGAGTACACATATATGTTTGAGTCTGTGCTTTCAGTTCTTTTGGGTATCTGCCTAGAAGTGAAATCCTTGGATCATATGGTAACTGTATGTTTAGCTTTTTGAGGAAGCCATACTGCCTGCCACAGCGGCTGCACCATTTTACATTGTCACCAGGTTCAAGGGTTCCAGTATCTCTATATCCTTGCCAACACTTGTTTTTTGTTTTTGAAAATATTTAAGTTTAAAGATAGAACTGTGTAATGCTGGGATAGACTTACTGTATTAGCTCATCTAGATAGATGAGAAAAAAAAACATTGGGTTAATGAAACATTAAAGTCAGAAGCTTTGGCCTGGAATAATTCATGCTCTCCAGCAGCACCATTTTGTAGACTTCTACTACACCCAAAAGTGACAGGCTGGATGACATCTCAGTATCAGAGATAGAAATGCCTCTTCTGGAGTTATTAGCCATTCCTTCATTCCTAATGATTGGCGAGAGAGAGGCTGGACACACGCTGGCTTGTAGGTCACCAGTTTTTTCACAAACCTGCCCCCACCCCAGTTTTGGCTTTTCAACAATAAAGCCATCTGTCTATCTCAGGACCCTCTCACAGAGTACAGTAAAACCAGAACACGATCACGTACCCAAGAGTGCATTCCTAGTAAGATATGTTAGCAGCTGTTGCCTTTTTACATGAGCTCCCTCTCCCTCATTCCCCTAGCTACAGAAAACTTTCCATCAGAGTCCTTAGGAAAAGATGGATGGCATGCGAAATGAGATCTGAGACACACTGCCATCTCGGAAAGGCTTTATTATTTTTACTTCATTATGGTCTCATACAGACTCAGAGTACCATCATTTATTTCAATTTGGTATCCTCAAGACTTTTTGCAGTGTTTTTCCTTAAACAAGAAAATTTTGAGTAAACTCTGTATGTTGCCAGTTAATCTTTTAACAATAATTTAAAAATGTTGGTGCTGTTGTATCATCAATGCAAGAAGTCCAACAATAAAAGTACAGTACAAGGAAATTCACAACGTATTACAGTGGAACAGACTGAGTCACATTTAGGTGATAGTGAGGACACAGTAGCAGTATGTACATGCACCTGAACACGTGCAAGTTGAATAGGATAATATGTGGATTATACAGCAAATTTTCTAAGCCCATCTGAGGACTCTGTACCTTCCAAGATGCTGTTCTGTATCCCCTCCAGTTTACAGAATATCTGTCTTGTCTACTGGCTTCATGGCTTTTTCACTACAAAAAGTTCACTGAATCAGACAGTCTGAAGCATTTTTAAAAATTCTTTAAAAATAGTAACACTGACAGAGTTAACTGAACACACTTGAATTCAACATGGAAAAAAAACCAAACCAAAATGAAACAGTGCAAATTTAACAGAGGCAGTCAGGTATTGAGAGCAAGGGTGTTCAGAATCTCTTAAAATGTACATTTTTAAAACTTTTATTTTTTAAATCTATTTATACCTTATTTACCTTTTTGTTTAATATACTGTGTGTAAAAAAGATGGAGACAAAAATAGTTTTCTGAGCTATGAAAAAATTAAGTTATTACAGGCACATTTACTGTTTCATTCTAGAAACATCTCAGTTTCACAGGTTGAACATTCAGCAGCTGGGTGTTTTTTAAAAACATTCTTTGACCTTGAGAAAACTAGATCTCTCCTTTTAGGCAGAGTTTGGTTCGTGATGATGGTGTGGTTATGCAAATTACAGTGAATTATTCTGCGATAATCCATGCAAGCTTGCATCATGGGTGTGGCTTCTCCTCTGTGGGCTCCTCATCACCATGCTCCTCCAAGGATGCTGGGTCTCCAGGTGACTGAGGCTGTGAGGCAGTGGGGGACTGTTGGGCCCAACGGGATGGAGGGCGACGGTTTGCTGGTCTCTCGGGCCTGGAGAAGCAGGGCTCTAAGGATGGAGCTAGTGCAGAACAAGGTAGTTCCTTCAGAGCCAAGATAAGAAGACACGGTTACTCACTGGCAGCTTCGCCTGTGGACAGTCCTTCCAAATACACTTCTCAACAGACTCAGGTTAAATGGAATACACCGTGGGCAACCTATGAATATTAATACCTTTTTGCTCATGTAGAATAACAAAGTGATGAAGAATTCAACACAAATGATCAGTGACATGAATGGGAAGACAGCAAATTATAAGTAAATATGGCAATAATGTGAGATGGGTCTGCTTGCAGAGTTTCTTCGGAATTGGGCTGGGACATACAGAAGACAGGGGAGTGACGGGCTGTGGTCTCCACAGCCACTTCATCATATTCCAACCAGCTGATCTTGTCATTTGGCCCTCTTGAATGATCTTTTGAGCTATAGTGAATCAGTGAGTCCCATAAGGCCTGGATCTGCTGGGGGCCCTGAAGAGAACTATGATTTCGTTCTGCTGTATTAACAGAGTCATCTTTAAACAAACTATTCCACTGTTTACTTCAAACTAACTGGCAGTAGGTTAAACAAACTCCCACAGCTACAGGCTACAGGCTGAAAAAAATGCTACAGGCTGAAATTTTAACATAGGCCTAATTTTCTTTATTTATTTTCTTCTTTTCTTTTTTTTTTTTTTTTGAGTCGGAGTCTCACTCTGTCGCCCAGACTGGAGTGCAGTGGCTGCTCCCGGCCACCACAGCCTCAACCTACTGGGCTCCAGCAATTCTTCCACCTCAGCCTTCCAAGTAGCTGGAACTACAGGTGCACGCTTCCACACCCGGCTAATTTTTTGATTTATTGTAGAGATGTGGTCTCACCAAGTTGCCCAGGCGGGTCTCGAACCTGCGGGCTCAGGCAATCCACTCACTTCAGCCTCCCAAAGCACAGGATTACAGGCTGAGCCACCGAGCCCGGCTGCCTAGTTTTCTTTAATGACTCTTCACTGTAGCAGCATTTGTAAAAAGTAGACTCAGAATGTGCTTGTGGTTTTGTGCTAACAGACATCATCATGTTCTAAGACCAAGTGATACAGGATACACTCAACCATGTACAAACTGCCTAGACTCCTAACTCTCAAGCGACTTTTTCTTATTCAAGAACGTTAAGCAACTGGTCCTTAGTCTGCGTGTTATGAAACCAGGACACCCAAACTTGAAATTTGCTGATAGACAGAAATGTAAAAAGCTGTGGCATGAGGAAACTGAGTTACACGGCATGGAGCCCGTCAGTCGGAATGACACTCAACCACTGAAAGCTGAGAAGGTGAACCATTACGATGGAAGGCACAGAAAGAACAACAGAGAACAAGGACCCTCAATGAAAATCAAGAAGTGAGTTGGAGGATTTGAAGAGATGTGACAAGCAACTGAAAAGATCAAAATGACAGATTAGTCAGTGATACAGGGGAGTGGGGGACAGACAGCTATGAGGAATGGGTGATGTCACTCGAGAAAGATGGAACATGGCAGAGATAGCACAGATCCAGGGCAGTGTGGGACCCACAGGCATCCAGAAGAGCGATGAGGTGAGTGGCTTCCCTGCCTCCCTGTGCTGCCAGCAGGAAAGGAACAGTAACCCTGGAGAATACTACTTCATGCTCCCTGCCTCCTTTGGGGCGGATGCTTTACATGACCATGGGAGAAGCCTCCATTAGCAAAGCATTATGCTAATGACAATCAGAAATACCTCTCCGGTTAAAACATTACCAGTGCAACTAAAACACAAAGTAGCCTGGGGTGCCACTGTGTCCTACCTCACCTCACCCCACAGTGCTTGCAGGGGCACATGGTTTGCACCATCTGTGAATGTTTGATGCCTCTGCTCCCATTTAAAAGTAGTGTGTGTGTATCGTGTGTCTGTTGTATGTGTTGGGTGTTGGTAAGAATGCTACTGAACAAGAATGGGATTTTAATGATTCCATTCTGTACCATCCCTTCACCAGTGTCTGCTTGTGAAGGAAGGAATGTTGTGTGATTTGGAGTTCAAGGGTATGAGCTTTTTCTTAGTAACATGCCAACATGTGTAAGCAAGTGATGTACTTTCCCAACAAGCTGCTATGATGGGTTACATGGGCATCAGGTCCTGAGTTACTACCCCTGTAGCACCTGTCTTAGAAATGGCCTTCCATACGTTCTCTGTCATTTTTTCATAGGGGCAAATCTGTTGTCTTTGACAGTTGACTATACTTTCATATTTAACACTTCAGTTAAGGCCAGTAGATGAAGTGGACTGTATTCTTGATCAAAAACAAAGTATATCTTTTCTTATGTGCTTTGATTCAGGCTCTGAAAGCAATTCTAAGATAAGTTTTCAAAATACTTGAAGCAGGGATAGCTTTGTTGGTTTTCATTAAACTCATATTTATTGAGCACCTACTCTGTCTCCTATAGTGCTCACTTGGAAGGACAAGATACATTTGGGCTTGTTCCTTGTAGTATGTTTGTTGAAAAAAATGAGAAAAGGCTGGGTGTGGTGGCTCACATCTGTAATCTCAGCACTTTGGGAGGCTAAAGCACAGGGACTGCTTGAGCCCAGGAGCTCGAGACCAGCCTGGGCCACATAGTGAGACCTTGTCTCTACAAAAAAAAAAAAAAATTAGTCAGGCATAGCAGCAAATGCCTGTAGTCCCAGCTACTTGGGAGGCTGAGGTGGAAGGATCTGATCCAGGAGGTGGAGACTGCAGTGAGCTGTGATCATGCTACTGCACTCCAGCCTGGGCGACAGAGTGAGACCTGACTCAAAAGAAAAAAGCCTTATCACATTATAGTTACACCTCATTTCAGCATGCACATATGGGTCCGAAATGCTGGTGAGCAGACCTAGGTGGCTGGGCTCAAAGACTCCCTCAGGCAAGACCCCTGTGCTTGAGACATCCCCTCCTGGCCAGTATCTCCTCACCTCACTGAAAGCATATTGGCTGCAAACTGCACAAGAAAGGGGAAATCGCAGCAGAATCTCCATATAACCTAAAAACCTTTCTTTCTACTAGGAAGTCAACACTAGAGTGGGGCACATAGGAGGTCTGAGCTTGTCAATTTGTTCCTAGGGATGAGTGAAGCTCCCAGAACCTAGGGAGAGTCAAGGGGATGCCCCCGCCAGGTAAAACTCCCTCAGGTGATGAGTGTCAGATGCCAATCATGAGTTACACAACATGACCTCCCCAGACAGTTGGGAAACAAGGAAGAAAGCACTTACAGCGTGAGGCAGGCAGGGCTAGAGTCCCCAGGGGGCAGTTAGTAAGACAGTTTGGTTCTGGACAGAATAGACAGAAAGAAAAGAAAAGCAAGTAGGTTGAAAAGTATTCTTTAAACAGAATAGTAAAGGTTTAAAGTCAGCAAGCCCGGCGGCACAGGACTGTCCCTTTCACTTGGGGACAGGCACCAGGAGACTTAAATCTCTCAGATACAGCATACTCACTTTGAGGTGGGTATGGTAGGGAAGTGGCACCACTTGGCACACAGGCCTGTCCTCTGTTCTCTGCCCAGAGTGAAGAAGGAGCCACCATGGAAGAGCCACAGACTTCTGTCTGGTCTGTGATTCCCCCAGTTACCCTTTAGCATTTAACATTTGAGACAGTATTTTGGCAAATGGAGAGATGGAAATCGCATGATTATTGAAAAGAAGGCCATTATATGACCGTGTTCATTCTGGTCACAACAATCAAGCTACTGCTGCTTATACTAAAAATTTCCCCTCATATTTTCCACTTAGATATGGGAGGGAAGAATAGTATTCCACTTTCAGATTATTCTCTTTCTCTTTATACCAGAACTCCTTCTCACAGCTTCTCTCTGTACTGCTGAACTGCAGCCATGGCCCCAAGAGAAAAAGAGGTCTAAGTCGTTTGTGGGATCAAAGTGAGTGAGACAGGGAGATTTCCTATTGCCTAAGTCATCTCTGTGTCTAGATACCCGAGTGGACGTTCAGGGAAAGATTCCACAACAGGGTGCTCAGAGGTGACTGGGAAATCACAAGTAATCCTGGTGATTATGGAAGGAAAACCTAGAGCTACTACATAATTTGTAGAGATAGGTCACCAATAGGCCTAAAAAGTCAATTCAAACAAATAATTCCACTGGAATCTAGAACAAGCAAAATCCCAACAGAAAAGGAAGAAAAAGCCCATGGCACTTAGATGTTGCCAAGAGTGCTCCATGCAGGTTCTGAGTCCCTGAAACTGTCTATGCTCCCTTTAGATCATCTCTTTTGGTAGCAAGTAAGGAGAAAATCTAAGCATACTTTATAGAGGACAAAAGGGGGAGGGCATCACTTTGAACTGGTAAAACAGTTTCCATGCCATAGTGTTGTGATTCCATTATTACACCATTTTCTTTTTATTACCACAGATTGCTTGCAGCATTCACTATTAGTAACTCAAAGCATTTTGGGGGTCCTAAAAAGTAATCTCTATTTGGTGTTTAATATAAATGGACACTGTAGACAGCCAGTTAGTGCTATAATTCCAACTGAAAATCAGAGCCCTAAGAAGCCTTAAGGCAGGGTGTTCACATGTATATAGATTTTCTCACAGTAGAAGTACTTACCTGAGGGGCCCCAAGTGATGGGGGTAGCAGAAACCCAAAGAAGATACCATGTGTCACCTGTGAACACTCAGCCAGCAGTGTTTGTCCTTCTCAGAGCATGTAAACAGCTTTATCACAAACACTCAGATCTTCGGAATATGTGGGCCAGGGCCATATACTATCAGTATTTGTATTAGATTGAACTGTATGGAATCTACAGATCACTGGCAACTCCACAAGGTTTGACCTATTCAGATTTAAAGCCCATTATTTTGAGTTAAATATTCCTTGGTGGACAGGACTGGGAACCTAGCCATCATTTCCCTTCTGTGGGAAATGTGGGCCAGGTGACAAAAATTTTTTTTAAAGTCGCACGGGGTTTATGTTTCTGCCTGCTCCATTCTCCCATAAACTCAACACCTCCCTAGCTCCCACCAACTGGTCATGGACAATAATTCCTAAAATCAAATGACTGATCACAATCCCCGGTCCCAACCTGACAGCTAAAGGGAAGAGCTGCTAGGAGAGGGTGGGGGTCACTCAGCATTCATTACCTCCATGGACCCTGGCTCAGCTGTGTCCCCCAGTGAGTGACTGTCACTGTGGAGACCTGAGGGACCGTGGGCGGCTTGCCTCCTCTCCTCCTTTAAGGCATGCTCCAACAGCTTCTTGTTGAGGATCCGGGCCACATTCTCAGCGAGTGTGTAGCCAGGGGGAGCAGATAAGTCCTGCCTCACTGGCGTGCCTTCTCCCCCTTCCTCCCTGCATGTCTCTGAGCCCACCCCAATGGGGCTGGGCGACCGTCCTCGAGAGCTGGTGCCCATTTCCTGGCCTGGGCCCAACTCCGGGCGGGGTTCTGCTGAACGAGACCGGCTGCCAGCCCGCATCGCCTTCTGGAAGGGGTCCTGCACCACAGGGCTGTGGTCGATGATGTTGAAGAGGCTGGAGAGGCCATCGTTGATGGTGGTGTGCACGGGGCTCTCCCTGGTGGTAGTGGAGCGGGCCCAGGCTGACTCACTGTACCCTTTCTGGGCCATCCCTGCTGAGGTCCTGTTATTTGGCTGGTCAGCTTTGGGGAGGGTCTTCCTTTGCAGCTTGGGAGACCCATACTTGGGAGAGCAGCATGTGCGTTCAAACTTGGCCTGCACCTTCTCTATGGCAGGGGCCACCTGCCTGTTCCTAAGGCTTCGGGAAGGAGACGACACGGGTGTGGTGCCACCCCCAGCCTTTGGTGTGAGACACTTGTGGGGGCTGCTGGTGATGCCACTGCCCCGTAGGGCTTCGGTCTGCAGGCCCACACTGATGCTCTGGACAGTCTGCGTCCCCATTGTCCGGGACCCGTTGGTCTGGCAGGCCATGTCCTTGACTTGCAGCTCACCCGGACCAGAGCAGATGGCATTCCTGACGGAGAAGGCAACTTCCTTCATGTCATCACTCATGTTCTTGGACATCTCCAGGCTGTGCAGTGGGGAGGCGAACCCCAGGGAGGTGCAGAGGGGGCTCTCAAGGGGATGCCGTGTCCCCTCCATATAATCTCGGGGGTGCCTGGAGGTTGCACAAGGCCACCTTCCCAGCATGGGTTCTGGAGGGACCCCCTTGGCATCTCCCAGGCTCCCTCTGGCTCTGCTTGTGGGAAAGGGGCCATCGCTGCCTGCTGTCACAATGCTGTCGACCCTGCGCACAGCAGGTGGGCTATGCAACACGCGTACCCCAGACTGCTCAGTGAGGACATGGCTCCTCAGTGGCTGCTTCGGGCAGTGCTCTGGGCTGGTCATGGTGTCCGTGGTCATGGTGACGCTTGTGGTCAGGTACCATGAGGAGTCAGGGAAAGGATCCACAGTGGTCTCATGCCCCGCCCGCCCCACCTCGGTCCTATCTGCCCAGAGGTCTGAGGGCCTCTCGGTCCCAGCAACGCCATGGCCCCTAGGGGGCGTGTAGTCCCAGCTCTTGCTGTTGAACTCCTCGATGTACTTGAGGTCATCCGGAGACAGGGGTGGGGTGACATCCTCCTTGCCGCTGGTAGATGGCAGGCCCTTCTCAGGCAGGAAAGGGGAGACATCCATCAGGCGCTGGAACTCAGACATGGAGGACACAGATACTGCCCTGGGAAAAGCAGGAGAGGGGGTCAGTACCTGCCAGGGAACCCCTGACACACAACAGCACCTGTGTCCTGCCCTTTGTGAGAAGTGCCCATGCAGGGGCCTGCCTCTGTCCATCTAAACTATTAGGATACTTCTCAGTTGCTTGATGTGCTCCACTCATTAGCTTACCCTGTGTGCATTTATTAAACTTTTTATGGCTCTGGAATGGGTCCTGAAACCTTGTATTGGTCAGAATTTAATACAGGCAACCCTCAACTATTGTAGAAGCATGTGGAAGGGTGGGGCTGCACCGTGGCTTGGCATCTCTAGCCACGGATACATGCTTTCAGTGATAACACCACTGTGATTTTGCTTAGGTCCAGACATCACGGCAAGTGCTCATGGTAAGCAGATGAACACACCACAGTCCCTACTTAAAGAGAGCTAAAGGTATACGAGGGAGAGAGATATAGCAGCAAAATAGGTATAATCTCAAGTCTCTTTTTGTCCAATTAGTCTCAACTGGCTTGAAGTACTAAAAATCTCCAAAGGCCACTTGGAAAATGTAGAAGAAAGGAGGAATGTAGTTATCAGAATCAGATTGGCACATAATTTCCAAATACTGTTTCTTTTTTTTTTGAGCTGGAGTTTCACTCTGTCACCCACACTGGAGTGCAGTGGCCGCTCCCGGGCACCGCAGCCTCGACCTGCTGGGCTCCGGCAATCTTTCCGCCTCAGCCTTCCAAGTAGCTGGAACTACAGGAGTGTGCTACCACGCCCGGCTAATTTTTTGATTTATTGTAGAGATGAGGTCTCGCCAAGTCACCCAGGCGGGTCTCAAACCCACGGGCTCAGGCAGTCCCCTCAGCCTCCCAAAGCACGGGATTACAGGCTGAGCCACCGAGCCTGGTTTCCAAATACTGTTTCAAGCAAAAATTACATCTGGCCCTGCCTAAATTCACCAGCAGGGCTCACTTCACCCCTTTTCCCTCTCTCAGCCCTCTTCTTCATGTCCAAGTCTTTGCTTGTATGTGCTCCTCCTTTATTCCTAAATAAGTGAAGAACTCCCTCAAACATGAACACAACTGAAGGGTGAAGACAGGTGAGCCAAAGTGATAGTCAGTTTTTGGCAAACTGCCACCAACAACGATTTCGGTGTAGATTCAATATGTTGGCACTTTCGGTTTGACATGACTTTACTGAAAGCCTCCCAGATGCCCAGCAGGAGCTGCCGAGGTGCCAGGAATGCTTGCAGGCTAAGACAGAAAGTAGCCGGAGTGCTTGAGCAGTTTGTCAACCCACCCAGGGCAAAGAAGTGGTTAGGAAGGAGGCCAGGGATTGGCTGTGCCTTTGGCTTGGAATCCCTCCTGCTGGGGTGGGACAGGGGGGTGAGGTGTCCATAGATACACTGTCTCTGCAACTAGATGAGTTTCCCATTGGTCATATTAATATACCCCTTGCCTGCAGAACACAGGTTTATATACCTAGGGTTCTAGAGTAGTGCAGGGGTCCCTGATTGAGTGCATGGGCCACTCCTCTGTAGGACCCATTAATGATGAGCCAATCTATGCACTGTATAGACTGGTACACAGAACCAGCAAAGCTCTGGGTAGCTTTGCTAACAACTGCCTTCACCCTGAGGGGAAGGCACACACCTTTGTGGTCAGCATCATGGGGTAAAACAGGAGGCTAAAAGTGACATTGTTAGGCATTCCATTTTGTTTGTTTGTTTGTTTTTTGTTATTGTTAATATACACACAGTCCAATGGTGCTTTGAATTACAGCAAACTGGCTATATCCAGTGCTGGAAATGAAAAGCAGTGAAGATCTCTTCCACTGGGTGACCTGTCACAAGGTTATGAGCTTTCCAGCAAGTATGGATTCTCTTTTCTTGCTTCTGGTCAATTCAAGGAGTTGCTGAATTCATAATGAATTTCAGAACTGTTCACTGGGGGCGGTATATGCTCTACAGATGCAGAGCCCTTGGTCCTTTTCACATTTCTGTGGACCTAGCTCACCTAACTCCTGTTCTTGCCCACAGAGGAACTGCTCTTAGAGTTAAATCAGTGGCACCTAAGTGTGTGGAGACTCTGCCTGTAGGGCTTGATGGATAGGGTGGAACAGACATGATGGAGACAGAGAAAGGAGGCATCAACCTCAGCAGTGCCCAAAAGAAGCAAAACAGTAACGACGAAAACCGGGATGCATTTGAAGCATGTGCAGGTGCACAGAAGACAGCATGGAGGAAATCTTTTCTGGATGGGGAAAGGGCTACATGTTGCTGTCTTTTTGATCACAGAGGAAATTGCCACCTCTCTGGGGACTATTATCTTTCTTTCAAGCAGTCAGAAGCCAGAGGGTAAAAGGGACAGTGGGGAGGACACATTCGGATTTCACTTTGGACATTTTGATGTTGTTTACATTGTACAAATAAGCATGGGTTACTTTTGAAATTAACAGAAACAAGTACGATTTAAAAATAAAAAAACAAAAACAAGCCGGGTTCGGTGGCTCAGCCTGTAATCCCGCGCCTTTGGGAGGCTGAGGTGAGTAGATTGCCTGAGACCTGCCTGGGCAGGTGAGACCTCATCTCTACAATAAATCAAAAATTAGCCGGGCGTGGTAGCGCGCGCCTGTAGTTCCAGCAACTCGGAAGGCTGAGGCAGAAGGATCGCCGGAGCCCAGCAGGTCAAGGCTGTGGTGGCCGGGAGCGGCCACTGCACTCCAGTCTAGGCGACAGTGAGACTCCAACTCAAAAAAAAAAACCAAAACAAAACAGCTGCAGTACAGGGAGGAAACAAAAAGGTTGATGGCTTGGGTGGTAAAGAAGAGCTGCCGTGAACCCTGACTTGAGACACTGGTGGGAATGCTGCTGTGAATGGGAAAAGTGGTAGGGTATGATAACAAATACAGTAAACTGTTTACTTTTTGTTCAGTGCCCAGCACTGCTGTAATTGTTTTACCTGTATTAACACATGTAAATGGCAAAAAAAGAAAAAGAAAGCATAATACCTCCTAAATACAAATGAGGAAACTGAGGCTCAAAGCTATTGAGTAACCTACCCAAAGTTCGTCCCATGGCTAGCAAGAGACAGAAGTGGTTTGAAATCAGGCAGTTTGGTCCTCAAGTACTGACCTGTACTGCCCAAGAGTGACCAGAAAAGACAGGGAGGGACAGAAATGTGCCATGGGTACCTCTAAGTGCCGCAGGGATCTACAGAGGGCAAATGGGAAGGAGACAGTAATGCACAGACTTGAAGTTCATAGGAAAATCAAGGTTGAGGAGATCTGAAAATGGTGAACTGCCTGAGAAGAAATTTCACTTAGTGGAAACCATGTTCATTGATAGAATAAAGAAGAAGTAAAACTAGAGGAAATTAGACTGGGAAGGAAAAAACTGGCATATAACGAACATCAACCACTATATATTTTCTTCAAGGACTACGGCCAAGAAATATTTTAATAAATCCTCCTAGTGGAGCTTTAAATTTATAGTATATAAAATATGTCATAGCATATCAAGGAGTTTTCCCAGACTTTAAATGAGAAGTAAGAGGTTTCCATGGACTTTTCAAAAACTGCTGAACACAAGGATAATGTCTACATAACACAATTACAACTGGAAAGTCCTTACCATAAAACTAATACATACATGGATCCAAACAATCCTAGCCTCTGTTGCTAATTATAGAAAGTACCATATTTATGAAATGAATAATAACAAAGCAACTATTTATTCAGAAGTCTTTATTTTAAATCATTTTGAAGAGAGTGCTAGACTGCATCAACAAGATGGAATTTTAAGACAAAGAGATTTGTATTTCAGTAATCTGTTGTTTTCATCAATCTTACCTTTGAAGATTTCCCTTGTGATTTTCTTCTTCCTATAAAGAAGAAATAACTTTGAATCATTTAGTTTTGGTTGTCTAGAAGACTTGAATGTGCTTAAGTGATTTGTTTGCTCTGCTCCCCTGGGAAAATACCACTTAAAATGTACACTGAGGCTAAGTTCTGGTCAGGAGTGCTACGGCCCCCAAGTCCTTTGAAGTACAGCAGTCAAAGCAGAATCCACAGCATGATGAAGGGGTTGGAGTTTCTGTGTCCAGGAAAGAGCCCACAGGGGCAAGAAAAAACGGCTATAAAGTTTTTCATGGAGGAAGTGGCTCTTCTGTGCTTCCTCAAAGGACCTCATTACATGAATTTCAGAAATGGCTCTTGTAATGACCTGAGTAAGTCTGAGTATGCTTGTGTATGTGTGTGTGTGTATGGAGAGAGAGAGAGAGAGCGATGGAGGATGATAGAGTAAGTTAGGAGACTGATGTCCCTTGGTCTAAAGAGAACAGGGTAAATAAGGTCGTCTAGTAAGAAAACACCCTTGACTGGTTTTGAGGAAGCAAACCTTGGAAACATATTTTTGGGACAGTAAATAGCAAGGGGTGTACCTCCTCTTCGTGAGCATGCCCTCATCTTTGCCAAGCAGATGAATATGGCAGTCCCAGACACTAGAGCTGGAACAAGGACACAGGCTCTCAACATTGGTCCCAAATTCTCTCTACTGTGAAACTAGACCATAGGAGATTGCCAAGTAGATCAAACATGGTGGAATCAGCGACAAATAACTGAGAATGAGGCACCTGATGTCACTGACATGTAATTGAAGTACAATTTCCCTGTAGTTCAACATTATTTGACATGAACTCTTCCAAGTCTGAAGTGTTTGGGAGACCCAACGACAGATGCAGGCATTGTTAAATTGATTCACAGGTAATAATTCTTAGACAAAAATGTTAAAACTAGAAAAGTCCATAGCTTGAGGCTCACCCATTTGGTAATCTGTGTTATGTAAGGTTTCTAAGTGTTGGGTTGTTTTGCCCTTTGTCCAGAATAGGATATTTATAATATGTCATTGTTTAGTGATTTTTGCTACTTATAAATTTTAGGAAATTTCTCTAAGACAGAATGTTTTTGGTTATTAGGTTTCTAGAATCAGAAGACTGTACGATGGTTTCAAGAAAAGTTGAACATATATACTTTCCACAATTATTTACCTCCTGTTTTGTTGGATACCCTTATTTGTAAGACTTACCTTTTATATAGAATACAAATTCAGAATTTCTAAACCCAAAACAAGGTGACCACAGAGCAAGATAGAAGTTTAGGGTCGGGGCCACCAAGTAAAACCCTTAGTATCACGACAATTCCATTTTTATTCAATTCAGAGGCTGCCATATGCAAAAGCCACTGGAGCCTGCCAGGAGGGAATGTGACAGATGCAGGCAGGGTGTAATGACAGCTTCCTCATTCTGCAGTAGTTAACTAGAATGGACAAAACGCAGGCTGACCTCAGGGAGGCAGTTCCTGAACTCCCTCTCGGGTCTGCGGGGCGGCTGCTCCTCTGGCTCATCGTCCAGGGACAAGGCGTCCAAGTAGAGGTTCTCACTGGCCGAGCACCTGTCTGACTCCTTTAGCTTGGACAATGGCCGGTCTTCAAATGGGATGGAGTCAGTGTCTGCGCAGGGCCACATTGCCACGGGACGGGGCATGTGAAGGCTTCCCTGATGGGGAAAGGCGCGAACATTGCCGTCTTTCGGATCACAGAGGAAATTGCCACCTCTCTGGGGACTGTTCTCTTTCTGCAACTTGAGAGTTTTAAAAACAAAAATAATTAGTCTCACTTTTCTGTCAGAGAATCTCCCTAAGACCATTTTTTTCCTCCACAGTTTGGAATTACATATGGATCCATTTGAAGGACTTTGTGAGAAGCAAATGTTCTTAAATTTCTGACCTGAATTTCAAAATGTGAAACACAACATTACAAATGTTTTAAGAAAATTCACAATTTTACCTGAACTAGAAAATCTGCATTAACCACACACAAGTATGATGCCAATATAGATGTTATTCTATGTAACTTTGAGTGTCGTGCTTATGAGAAATTATATGTTTATTTATTCCACATTTATTTATTTAAGAACCTAATATTGTTAAACAGTGTTTAAAACTCTCTTGAAATCATCATCAGAACCTAAGGCATACTCAATGGAAAACCATCAGTGATAGCAAACTTCTGTGAGTGAATTTGATTTCCTTAACTAGCCGCAGGTCATTTGGAACAGTCCTATAAATAATCTGAATGATCAAACTGGGCTATAAACATTTGGTGTTATAAGCTTTGGGATTATTAAAACTTAGTTGTAAAGGGAAGTAAAAATCTGGTATCACTGGGGGAGGGCAGGGAAGCCATATTCATAAACAGTATACTCTTTTTGCCTGACTTGGTAAACTCAAGAAGCAGTAGTGGGAAAACATAGGACCACTTGGAGTTAGAGACCTGAGTTGGAACCACTGATTTGTAGCTTCCCGTTTGTGGGCAAGGACAAGTTCCTGACTCTTCCTCAGCTCAGTTTATCATCTGTAAAATGGGAACAAGCACACAGGGGCCAGTGAGCAACATGCCAACTAGCAGGGGCCTGGCCCACATGAAGTTCATGGGCCTAGGCATGCACATAATGACTTTCCTGTCCTTTTTACAGCACTAGAAGGAGATCTTGTGGAAGTGGCTCAGGAAGGGAGCCTATGTGAAATTACAGGGAACTGGTGAGGCATGTGGGCAAATGGCCTGCTGGGCATTCGCTCGCACTCCCCAGAGAAACCCGCACAGCCTTCCTCTCTGTTCTCCTGCTCTTTTCTCCTGGCCTCCCTTTCAAAACAGGTGCAGGAAGCACAATTGAGACCTGAAGCTATTTCCACCTAGGAATCTTTAATGGGGTCTTTACTGGATGACAAGCTCACATTACTGGTTTGACTGCTCTTTTGAGTAAGTAAATTATCTGAATGATAAAAGTGACATTTAGATTTGACCTGAAGGAGTGGCCAAATAAAGATTTAAAGTTCTCAAGTGCTAAGATGGTACCAGAAAATTCTAAAACTTCCTGGAATGCCGATCAATTGACTTTTTAAAAAAGCACTGGCAACCCCTTCAGGTCTCCCTCTCACTGTGGGAGCTTTCCTGTCCTCTCAATAAATTCTGCTTTCAAAAAAAACCAAAAAACAAAAAAAAAATCACTGCAGTCTGCATCTTTGTGTCCTAATTTGAGCCTTCATCCACAAGTTAGATGGAAGTATGGCTTGTGTATAGTCAGTAAGAAAGCCATGTGAGATAATGAGGACAAAAGGATTTTCACCCATTTTCAGTCATTTCTGAGGTGGTGGAACAGAAGTCTCTGAGAATCATCTCTATCTTATGAGAAAAACAGAGACTCAAGCAGCCAGAGTTTAAATGTTAGAGTTTGAGGCTGTTCCTAACCAATTAGGGAACCAACAAACCACTCTAGGTTTTAGCTCAGCCCCTCAGCTCTCTCTTCCCCCTCCTGATAACACAGTTCTTTGCAGGTCTCTCTCTCTCTTTTTAAAAAAAGAAAATATAGTTTATTTAGAAAGTAAATTGGAGAGAAAGAGGGGGTTCACCTCCCCAAGGGAGGGGAGGGGGCCAAAGCTTAAGAAAACATAGCCTGGTCATAGCTAAAAGAGCACATGGCCACACCATAGCTTAGCAAGGCAATGGCCCTTTGCAGGTCTCTTAAAGATACTAAATACTTTCTTTAAAAAATAAGGGAGGCTTTTTATATGTTCATTTAGCACATGCTGGCACAATTTAGTTTCAACACATGATCATCTCCAAGCTATTTTGGGCAAGGAATTAAAATGCAAGAATCTCATTTAAAGCTGTAAATGATGTGCACTGAGGGTGTGAGTGAAGAAGGAAAAAGAATGACTAAAGAGGAGAGCTATGAACAAGCGCCTTCTTACTCAATAAAGTGGGATTTCAAAAATAAACTCAGGCAGCCTGGAGCAACTTGCACTAAAGCTGGTGTCAGCTTTCCTAAAAATGAACCAGAGTGGTTGTAGCTGAGATATCTGCTGCAAAGATGCCTCTGGGGTGTTGTAATAGAACGGGTCCTTAAAAGGTAGGGCTTCCTAGGGGAGTCATTTCTTTCTTTCTTTCCTTTTTTTTTTTGAGTTGGAGTCTCACTCTGTCGCCCATACTGGAGTGCAGTGGCACACTCCCGGCCACCACAGCCTCGACCTGCTGGGCTCCAGCGATCCTTCCGCCTCAGCCTTCCAAGCA
Source organism: Cephalopachus bancanus (assembly GCA_027257055.1). Taxonomy (NCBI): domain Eukaryota; kingdom Metazoa; phylum Chordata; class Mammalia; order Primates; family Tarsiidae; genus Cephalopachus; species Cephalopachus bancanus. Next base: position 665,986 of record JAPVLO010000179.1, read on the forward strand.
GCCAGAACTACAGGCGCACGCTACCACGCCCGGCTAATTTTTGATTTATTGTAGAGATGTGGTCTCGCCAAGTTGCCCGGGCAGGTCTCAAACCCACGGGCTCAGGCAATCCATCCACCTCAGTCTCCCAAAGTGCTGGGATTACAGGCTGAGCCATCGAGCCCAGCCAGGGTGTCATTTCTTCATTTCTAACCAGCACCAGCACCCACTACACTAGCACTTTTGCAGCGGAACAACTTTTAACACAAATTGAAAATTTTAAGGATCTGCATTTTAAATAATATAGGAAACAATAAACTCTCAAAAGTGTCACCTTACCCAGACTGCACAAAAAAAAAAAAAAAAAAAAGGCCACTTTGTAAACAGGTTTTAAAAGAATGGCCTTTCATGTTGCAAAGGCATCTGATTTAAGAAAGTTACTGGAAGAAGAATGAATGGATGGCACATTTTAACCCTATAATCACAGCAAATACAGAAGAAAGTGCTACATTATCTGCATGTTAACTGGGAACTTAACAATTCTAAGGAAAGATGTAGTGTGACCCTATAAATCAATCTGTACTCAATCAAGCTTGAACTGAGACATAAGAGATGCTAATAAGACAGATGAAATATGTTATATGGCCGTAGCCACATTCCACAGTCATGCATCACACAAAATGCCTCATACAGTATAGAAATGATGTAGGAATTTTTTTTTTGAGTTGGAGTCTCACTCTGTCACCCAGCCTCGACCTGCTGGGCTCCAGCGATCCTTCCACCTCAGCCTTCCAAGTAGCTGGAACTACAGGTGCGCGCTACCACGACCGGCTAATTTTTTGATTTATTGTGGAGATGAGGTCTCGCCAAGTTGCCCAGGCGGGTCTCGAACCTGCGGGTCTCGAACCTGCGGGCTCAGGCAATCCACTCACCTCAGCCTCCCAAAGCGTGGGATTATAGGCTGAGCCACCCAGCCCGGCTTGATGTAGGAATTTAATGACACCGGGCAAGCATGAAGCATGTGTTCTGAAAGTGGAAAATGGATTTAGTGTTACTTCTTTCATCGTCTATATTAGGTTATCATAGTCAAGGCTATATGGCTTACCAAGTAGTCAAATGTCGAGAGTATACATTGTGAAGAATTTCAGTTACATCTCTTGTTTATCTATGGAATATGTAGCTAAAAGTTAAATGAATGAGCAACCCAATAATTGAGAAACAAAATTTACATATACCCATACACACCTGAGCCAATTTCCTCTTTTCAGAAATTTTAGAGAATGCCTGTAACTGCTTTACCTAATTTTCAAGACTGGGAAGTGAGATTTATAAAAATCTTTAAAAATGCTGAATATTGTGGAGGAAGGGCCAGATTTATGTTTGAAAGCCATAATTGCATGTCTAAAGTATCAGTAACCAACCCTCTTCTAAAAACAGCAGTGAAATCATTGTACAAAAACCACACTCCACCATGCGGATTTCAGAACGGATGAATGCCTAAAAGTCATGTGTTTCAGATCCATAAACCGCAAAGATGTCAACCTTAGGAACTGAGGTTCTGAGGCTGTCAGTTTGGTACAGTTGTCTCAACACTGACAATCTGGAGTTCAGCTCCAACCACTGATGCATTTCCAAAATAAAGACTTAAAATGAGGTGATGGCTCATCTTTAGGTCACTGACTTTTTAGAAGTTGAGTATCATTGGATATGTCTCATTAATTTTTCCTTTACTAGAAATTCCTTATCCCCAAAATAAAAACCTAAAAGATTTACTTAACTTATATCTAAAGTGTGACTCAAAAACAAATGAAGCTTGTGACAAGACCAACATGCCACTATGGCTAATAGGCAAAGGGGACCCTAAAAGGGCCAATGACAGGGATCATGATGGCCTCACTGGTGTATGAAAGGGACTTACAAAGTAAGTGATCCTGGAGTGAAGGCCAAGGAGGCTCCCTGGTAACAAGTTGCCTGGAGTTGCTGTGACACTGGTCAACAAAGTTGGATATGATAAATTTGTGACCATTTTTGTAAGAACACATGCTACATCTACCCCTAAAATTTCCACCTAGCAACAGACCCATTCAATAGAGCACAGACACACAGGGGGGTAATGCAAGTGCTGTATTTCTAAGCCAAAGCAGGAAATGGCCAACTTTCCCCTTGGTAGGATTTGGGGAATTCTGAAATGGAGCTATACCAAAGATCAGTAAGCTGACTCATTTGTGAGTGATCAAATCTCAGGAGAGCTTCATCTTCTTTCTTTTTGCAGCATATTTACTGCTTCTCAATGGTTTCTAAGTCAAAAGCTCCTGGTCTTTTTTATTTTAACCATGTAGTTCATTCTCCCTTCCTTCTTATCCAATATTAGCTTAAATGTACCTCTGTCATTATACCTGTATAACACAGATACCACAATCTGTGGACAATGGAGCGCATTTTTTTTTTTTGAGTTGGGGTCACTCTGTCACCCAGGCTGGAGTGCAGTGGCATGCTCACAGCCACCACAGCTTTGACCTGCTGGATTCAGGCAATCCTTCCTCCTCAGGCTTCCAAGTAGCTGGAGCTATAGATGTGTGCTGCCACACCTGGCTTATTTTTTAAAATTTATTGTAGAGATGAGATCTCACCAAGTTGCTCAGGCTGGTCTCAAATGCCTGAGCTCCAGTAATCCTCTCGCCTTGGCCTTCCAAAGTGCTAGGATTATAGGCTTGAGCTACTATACCCAGCCTGAGCACATTTTTCAAGAGACTCCCACATAAGTGCGAGGCAGTATGGGTAGTTAAAATAAATTAATGAGGTGTTTTTTTTCTGAACTCAGTTTCTTATTGATTAATACATTTCCTTGAGGCCTCGTGAAAGTATAAGTGAAATAAACAAAATGTATGCTATGTAAAAATCTAGCCAGGGAGGAATTCCAAATCTTCATCAGCTTAATTTATACATCACTTAGGAACTACTACAACCATGCAAACTGTTCTAATAAGTCTGATGTAATGCAAAGAATGGTTATCTGGGAGTCAGAAAAACACCCCTCCCCCCAAAGTCATCTAATGTTTGTTTAGCTGAAAATGAAGAGCTACCTCCCTTGACTATGACCCTATCTAATCATAACTCAGCAATATTCACAGCAGGTACAATTGTCAGCAAAGAGCCTGACTTCCAACTTAATTCAGCAATTTCTTTTCTAATGACAACAATTCCATTCAAGCTGGAGCAGTCACTGTAACCACTTCTTTTTTTAGTGGCAAATTTAAAAGTTAGTTTGCTCTTGGCAGAAATCACTGAAAAAGACCTGAAAGAACCTCCCCTTCTTTAGTCTTTAACTTTTTAAAAGTTACCCCCCTCATAACCTCCTTTCCACATACACAAATAAAAAAGTTGACTACACACTTTGCAATGGAAAGTTCTGTGTAGATCCTAGGACTCCAACACTAACAATTCTTGTATTTCTCCCTCTTCCTCTGGAAGCCCATGAAATAACTTGATGCATCAAGGACCACCAAGTAGCCTGATTTTTTTTTTTCCTCTCTAAATGCTCTTGCTTTCCAGATCTATTTAGCAGTCTGCATTCTCTGCCGGTGCTCCATTGCCTGTGGTGCTTCCTTACCTGCTCGATCCTCCGTAAGAGTTCCTTCTTCTGCCGCTCCCACTCCTGCCTATCTCTGTCCAGGCGGTCAAGAAGTTCCACCTTCTCCCGGTTCCAGTTCTTCTCACTGTGATGGATCTGCCAGCGCAGGTCCATGACCAGGCTGTGACTGTCAGCCAGGAGCTTCTGGTGCACCTCTCTCTCCTTCTTCAGGGCCCCTTTGCTCTCAGCAGAGGAGCCTAGTTCTCCCAAGTTGTTCTCAGTCTTCTCTTCCAGCTGTCAAGGAGAAAATACTTAGGAATGTCCTCCCTGACAAGTCTTGGATTTGAGGATGAGAAAAATCTCAGCACATTTACATATTACCCCTGGAAACCTGTTTAAACCAAGATTTGACCAACCTTATAGATGAAAAAAATGCATTTTTAAAGTTCCAATTAAGAACATTTGATGGGCAACCCCTAACGCTAACCCCTTTGGGTCCCCTCCCACTGTGGGAGCTTTTCTGTCCTCTTAATAAATCCCGCTTTTAACAACAACAACAAAAAGAACACTTGACACAGATAGTCACATAGAGTGTTAAGCAGTGAGTCCACTTAGCTTTCCAGGGCCGGCTTCTCAGTTCTACTTTCCTAGTCTGAGTCACCATCATCTCTTGCCTGTACTTCTGTATTGTACCTTGAGAGCAGGTACCATGTCTATCCTGATACCCCTAGCCCCTGTGTAGAACCTAGTGGTGGGACAGTGATGGAGCCTAATAGTTTTCAATAAATATTTGTCAAACACCCAGGAGGTTAAATATAAAAAACCAAAATCTTATATCTTATATATTCAAACTGGTGAAAATCAAAGAGGAAATCTTGAAGTAGACAAAGAAAAACAACAAATAGGAGACAGAGATACAAAGATGAGAATTAACAGAAGATTTCTCATCAGAAACTATGCAAATTAGAGGATGATGGAATGGCATCTTAAGTGCTAAAAGAAAAAAGATGTAAACCTAGGTGTAATTCTATATCCAGCAACAGTATCTTTCAAAACTGAAGGAAAATTTTTTTCAACAAACAAAAATTGAAAAAAATCATTGCCAACCTACAAAATGGGAGAATATATTTTCAAACCATATATTTGACAAAAGTCTTATATCCAGAATCCGCAAAGATCTCAAATCAGCAAGAAAAAAAAGTGAGCAAATTACACAGACATCTCTCAAACGAGGATATACAAATGACCAACAAAAATATGAAAAAATGCTCAATATCGTTAATCATCAGGGAAATACAAATCAAAACCACAATGAGATATATCACCTTATACCAGTCAAAATGGCCATCATTAAAAAAAAATAGATACTGAGGTGGATGCAGAGAAAAGGGAATGTTTATACACTATTGGTGGGAGTGTAAATTAGTACAACCTCTATGGAAATCGGTATAGAGATTTCTTAAAGAACTAAAAGTATATCTACCATTTGATCCAGCAATCCCATTACTAGGTACCAACCCAAAACAGAGGTCGTTATATTAAAGATACCTGTATCCACATGTTCCTCACAGCACAATTCACAATTGCAAAGATATGGAATCAACCTAAATGCCTATCAACCAATCAATGGATAATGAAAATGTGGGGTGTGTGCATGTGCATGTGTGAGAGAGAGAAAGAGAGATGGAATACTATTCAGCTATCACAAAGAATGAAATAATGTCTTTAGCAGCAACTTGGATGGAATTGGAGAACATCATCTTAAGTGAACTAACTCAGGAACAGAAAATAAAACACTGCATGTTCCTGCTTATAAGTGGAGCTAAACCAAGGATCCACAAAGATGCAGAGAATGGTATAATGGACACTGGAGATGAAAGAAATGAAAAATCACCAGTTGGGTACAATATGCACAGATGGGAGTGGAGGGCCAGACCAAAAACTATATACTCCCTAAAGCTATTAAAACAAACAAAAAAAAAAAAAAGGAAAAAGAAGAAAAAAAAAATAATTGCCAGCAGACCCATACTTCAAGAAATGAAAAGAAAGAGGAAGTTCTTCAGGCAGAAGGAATATGATATCAACAGGCACTTTGATCTACACAGAAAATGAACACTGGAAATTACACAGATAGAAATATAAAACTCATTTTTCCCGATTTTAATTGCTTTTTAATATCACTGGCTATCTAAAGAAAAAAAAAACAGTTGCTGTGTATTGTTCATAGTAATCAATGGCAGCAGTAGCAGAAGATGGGAAGAAGAAATTGAGAATATACTCTTGTAAGGTCCTCAATGGCATGTGAAGCAGTATAATATGATTTCAAGTAGACATTGACTCATTTAAAATATATATACATTAATATTATAAACTCTAGGACAAACACTAAAATTACAAAACCAGCTTGCTGCTCTCTGCCTTGTTGTTATCCTGATAAGGAACCTCTTATATTTATTAAGTGCAGAAATTACACATTTTTTGTTTTGATAGTTTTCAAAGAAAGGATTTTCACATATATTACCCCATTTGGTCTCTACAGCAATCCATTATGTACAGATATCCTTATCCCAATAAGAAAAGCAGCTCAGTGTTTAAGGGGCTTGCCTAATGACATGGTCAACTAGTAACATTTGGGACTAGGGACTAGGTGGGTTTCCTTTAACTACCCTTAAGTATATATTAATGTCACCAGGAACACCCAGCAAATCATACTGACTTCTTTTCATTGACTCATATCTAGAGTTCAATTAACTTTCTTAAAATGAATTATTCAAAGACCCATGATAATTATTCATAATTGACTATTTATGTCTAAACAGATTCTTTAACTTTTTTGAAAGCAGTTTCTGAAAGGCTTAAACCAGCCAGTACTATTCAGAAAGCCGTCTGTTTGTGTTGGGTTGCTGAGTGGTATGTACCATTAAACTGAAAGGTTCTTTTGGGGGATAGGTCTTACTCTGTTATCCAGGCTGGAGTGCAGTGGCACAATCAAGGCTCACCATCACTTTGACCTCCTGGGCTCAGGTGATCCTCAGCCTTCCAATCAGCTGGGACTACAGGTACCTGCAACCACGCCCAGTAATTGACATAACATGGGCTCCACTGAGAGAAAGTATTTAAGTCTTAGTAGAATTAAACTGTTTGTATTTAAGTCGAAGAAGGTAAATATAGGGCTGTTACAAATGCTCTAGCATCAGCCCACATCCATTGCTTCCTGGGCTGCAAATGTTTAAGAAACTTCCTAAACAATTTGGACAGAAGATAAACTCTTTACCTATTATCATCTGTTTTTGTCGTTATTTAGTGATTCTCCTTGAGGCTTTACTTGTAGCAAACCTGTGGGTGGTATATTATGTTCCTCTAAAACAAAGATGAAACATTTTAAAACTGGTTTGCCTCAAAGCTTATAGGGCCTTTCTTTAGCTACAGTTTATAGCTTTGAAAATATTTAGCTTCCCCCCTCCCCCATAAACATATTTTAAAATAGGTTTAAAGGCAACTCATCAGAAAGAGTCCTTACTCATTTCTCCTTCACTGCTGACTCTGCAGGCTGGTACTAAGATGAACAGAGCATCTAGTACAACTCCCTCACCAGGCAGTGGGCAAGACTCATAACCAGGTCAGCTGCTCCCTCATTTGATGGGCCTGGCCTGGAAGGCTGTGTCCTTGCTCCACCCAAGGCTATCAGCCTAACGCCACTGCTTGCTGGAACCAGGAGGCAGTGCAGGGGAACTTGTGGGTACCAGGAGAGCTGTTTTCTTTTGACCTGGCAGGCCCTTTCATCTTTTATCAAGGCCATTTGAAAGTGGTCTCCTTTTTAGGCATTTTCTTTCATGACCAGGCCAATTCTTATAAAAATTTAATTACTTTACGGTTTGCTTCAAAATAGAGCCTAAAAAATAGAATATCAAAGATACATAGACCTTCCCTCCCTCCTCATGATCAAGGAGCTGGAAAAAACCTTGAGAGACAGTCTCAACAACTGACACCGTGTAGGAAGTCCTGTTACTTTAAAGGACTTCCAAGAAAGGAACACTTAGAAAAGGCTGTTTCTTGTTATGTCTGATCCTAACTCCTATGGTTGCAGTGTAAGACCTCAGAGGAGGCTTCACTCTGTTGTGTGCTTTGGAAGCAGGAAACCTGGGCTTTCTTCCTGCCTAGCACTATATGGCTCTGTGATCTGAGACGGGCTGCTGCTTCTGGGCTTGTTTCCTTTGGTGTAAATAAGGAGGCAAATTGATTGGACTTCTTGGACATGCAGTAAAGTGTTTACAAGTTATTTTCAGTATTTTGAAAAATCTAAAAGAAAGCATGCATTTGCCTTTTTTCAAAGACAGCTGAACTACCATCTGCTTTTGTTTTGCTCCTGTCTAAAATTATGTCAGCTCTGTCTGATGACAGCTTCATGTTGGCCATCCTTTGATGGAAGTAAGTACAACCTTGTTTAATGTAGATTGGGAAGATAAAATGCTACTTTCAATGCACTGCTTGGTGGAGGCTGTATTTCATACTTAGGAGAGGGAATATCAGAGAAAAGGAGGCTCTGGAAAGGATGGGCACTTTAAGAAGACACAAGCCGCTCCTGTCCTTTCTCCTGGATGATGGGCCCATGGATCTGAACCTAACTGTGCCTCCTTCCCACCTATCCCACACAGTAGGGACACTGTGGTTGGAAGCACAGGAGACCGGTGGTTGGTACCTGTTCCAGGCGGCACTTGAGCACAGCCCACTCCACATCCCAGGCCGCCTTGTCACTGGCATATTGCTGCTGCAGATGCAACCGGGCACGCTCATCTTCACGCAATTCTGAGCGGAAGTCCTCCAGCAAGGCCTTCAGGGCACCAAACAGCTGCTGATTTTCCACCACCTGTGGGAACACTAGGTCAGGCTTGTTGCCTCATTTAAGAGTATTCTTTAGGTTGGAAGAGAGGATCCCGCAGTCAAGGTGATACTGGGGCTGTTTCCAAGGTGCATTGGCAGTAGGTGCAGGGCAAGTGGGGCGTCTGCAGTTAGTGGCAGTGCAAGAGGGTCCCTAGTGCTAGCCATCGGTCTCCTGGACCTGAGACTAGGGCCTGTTTGATCAGGAAGGAATGCTGAAGGAAGGCTGCCCTGGCCACTGGGCAGCTGCGTTCAGAGGCTGGAACTTGGGCCAGTTCTGCAGGAACCTCCAGCAGAGGTGCCCTCAGACCTGAAGAATGGGAAGTGAGAAAACTGTAGGAGGCCACAGGGAGCGCTGCAGCCAAGGCTGCAGGACACTGTGTGACTTCAGATGTCCAGAGCTCTGAGTTGGGCTGACTGGACCGTCATGGGGTTGCAGATATGATAAAATATATACAGTCACCTACACAAATGCTGTTGTTCTAGTGCCAGCTGTTGAACTAGAAGGGAATTAATAAAGGCCCAGGAACTCATAGGGTGGTCATCCTTGTAGTTACTAAAAGGCCATAGATATGACAAGTGTGGCCATCATGGGGGGGAGAAGGGCTTTTAATTAAAAAATTAAAGCCAAAGGTGAAATGCTTAACCTTTTCATGAAGGCTTTGCTGTGGTTTCCCAAGATGGAATTATCAGCCTGCACCTTTCTGCCTCTCAGTACCCTGCACGTGGTGCCCTAATCACACAAATAGCACTCATCCCTACTTGTTTATCTTGTGCCTGCCCCCAACCCTTCTACCACTAAGTGTCTGGGAGAGAGACAAACTGACCTACCTTCATATTTCCAGTGGTTAGCACAATTCTTGGCTCATGTTAGCATACAAACATGTCTGGTAATTCAAGAATGGAATTTTATTACTAATCTGCTTATGCCTAACTTAAAAGATTTTATATTTTCTAAAACCTATCCAGCCCTTTGAAGGTGAATTTCAAAGCTATGATTTCAATCTTAGTACATTTCAGTAAAGGCATTATATCGGAAAGCTTTGTCCAAATGAATTAAACATGCCGATCAACTATGGTACCTTGATAATAAAAAGCCATGTGAGTCCATCTCTTGCCATCAGACAGCACTAAAAGCACATGATAGGCTCTCCCAGCAGTCTCAGAACATTCTTGCTAGGTACACTTATGAAGCGGGAGAAATAAAAGCTCTTTAAGTTCTGCTGGATGTGGATAAGCTCTACTGTGGGAAGACAGAGTCTCACACTCCCAGAATTCCCCATGCTCCATACTTGGTAAACCTCCCTAGCCTGGTTCAGCAGGTACACCAGGGACCCCACTGGGCTTCTGCATACACATTAGCCTCTACTCCTTAGTCATGCTTCTAAAACCATCTAGTTCATTCACTAAACATACACCAAATTGGTTAAACATATATGAAAGGAACTTAAGATACTTTGGATGTATGTTTGGATTTGAAGTTAGATTAGAAAACAGAAATTCTCTAATATGAGCAGTTTTACTACTGAAATTTCCATAGTTGTCTCCATTATTTGAGATGTTCTAATATTAGATACAATAGACTTTTGATGAAAAAGAAAGGCCTGTAAGCATTTATTGCTCTTTCTTTTTTTTCTCATCTGGAACACTAATTTTTCTTTAATAACTCTGGGATGAAGAGCATTAGAAGTGTAGTTCAGTTAACATTTGAAAAACTCAGCAGATAGGAACTGTCTACAAATCGTATACATTCTTTCCAGATATCTAAAATATAAATAAATTATGACTGTATGCAAAGAAATGTTCACAAAATGTGTGAAGTTTTAAAACTTCACATCAAAAGTATCTAAAAATTACATAAGTGCAGTTGAGTGAGAAGAGGTGTTGAACAATTTTTTTCAGAAATACACATCTCCATATAGAATTTTTTACTGAAAAATTATGTATATTTTATGGTAGATTTATGGTATTTTCAGCTTTGAATTTTAAATTAAAAATCATTACTTTTTGAGTCAAGAGTATTTCAAGCATAAAATAACGGTAATAATTTTGAGCCGGTCTTTGAATTAGTCATCAAATTTTCACTGAAGAGACAGCAAAAAGCCATATAACATGTTCTTAGCTATAATCAATTGCTATGCGGGTTGCATATGGTATCAGCCTGTATTGTTCCTAGCCCATATATCACATGACTGCAAATATTAGAATGAGAACTTTATAGTCCTTTTGTAGACTGGAAATTTTACTTTCCCGGAAGCAAGTACTTTTTGGCATCAGCAGATCCCGGATTCAATGAAATTAAGCCTTATTGTTTTTAAGCACATTTGGGTCACAGTAATCAAAATAGTGTTTTATTAAACCAGGATAATATTAATCATCATGGAATGAGTTCCAGAATTATTGTGGGGTGAAGGATGGTGGCTAAAGGGAGCAAGAGAGCCCAGAGTCAATGTTATTGGTATCTGATACTATAATCACCCAGGAGCAGAAAATGTGGCATGGCAGGAAGCCAGGTCAGTTGCTGCCAGTAGTGCACAACCTAAGAATGAATGTCTGTATTAACATTTCTGAAGACCCCAGAATAAGCCATAGATGGGCATGGTTCTCCTAAATGACTTTTACACACATGCAAAAAAAAAAAAATAGTAACAACAATCACTAATATTGTTTCCTATGGCCAGGGGTACTAAGTTACTTGCCTGTATGACCTTATTTATATTTCACATCAATCTTGGGTGCATATATTATGTTCCTCATTTTACAGAGGAGGAACTAACCGCAGCTTAGAGAGGCTGAGGGTGCTGAGGTGTCCCACTGTTAAGGAAGTGAGAGCCTGGGCTGCAGTCTAGGTCATCCCCCTCTGAGGCCAGACAAACCAAGCCAGGAATATTTGACTTCTAACATCATACCCTACTGAGGCTCTTTAAAAACAACAACAAACAAACAACAACTCTGTCTTAGGGAAGACATCTAATCCCCATGAAACTAATATCATCTGTTTTGAGGGAAATAATTATAGTGAGCCACCCTGAGAAAATTCCTAAATGTTAACTTCTGTTGCTTTTTCTCTTGGTGGTGTCCCTTGCTGGGCTATGCGTTGGGTAAAAAGATAACTCAAAGTTTGAGTCAAGAATTAAATTAAGACTCTAGTTCATTTAGAGGTCTTTATGTAGCAAGTGTGCTTGGATATAGAACTTTCTGAACCTTTCTTGCCAGGGGCCTAGCTATGCAACCTTTAGATTGTGCATTTGTTAAGTATAGGTCAGTTTCAACGCAAAAACCCAACTTTTCCATCTCTTGAGAGATCAGCTGGTTGGTTTTCTAGCCAAAAAAAAAAGGATAAAATGGCTCTATTTTTTTCTCCTTAGTCTAGGGCCATTGCACCCTTTCCTAGCTCATCTCTCTTGATCAAATAGGGATCAGGAGCTTGACTGTGCTATAAAGGGTCAAACTCTATAATAGGTTCAAAGTTGGCCTTCAGCTCATCAGACTGCTATATAAGTCTACAACAAGTACTATTAATACAAAGTAAAAAGGAAGTTTATGGATAAGGTAATATACCAAGATATTTGTGACACAAAGCCGGTTATTTTTCAAAGTCGTTCTTGGCTATTTTTCAAAATCGTTCTTGCCTAAGAAGATTTCTAAGTCATGTGCATCAGGTGAAATCATAGTTCCATGAAAGAGTTAAGCCACCATCAACTTTGCTTGTGTCAGAGCCACTAACTTTGAAGACAGGTTGAATCCAAAGTTGGAACAGATATATTGACCTGCTCTGAGCTGATCCACAAAAAGCCAATCACAAAATAGAGGTGATGGCCTCTACTCCTATGTATCTACGTTACTTGACGTAGGTAGGGAACTCCAGAATGCTGTAATAGCTGCCCTGACCCCCAACACATGTATGTACATACAGTATAGTTCCTATTTCAGACATATTAGTAGGGGACCTCAGGCAACATTCAATACAAGTGAGTTCTCTACCAGTGGGAGTCCTGAGACAAATCCCTTACTGTGAGATTAGCTAGAAATGATACATGAGCACATCCAGCAACATATTAATAAAGAAGCCATCTGTCATTCTTACCTTCATTGTTACATTCAGATAAATTTTAAGATTCTTTTCTAAAACTGTTATCCCTCCCTACAGATAAAAAAGAATGGGCCATTGAAGACTGGCCCTGAAAGTATACACTATGATGGAAATTAGACTCATTTACACACAGAAGTCCTCTGCTCCTGGGCTAAGAGTATGCCTGGTGATCTTGTCCAGAAAGGCTCTGTGCTGTAGTTTCCATAACTGTCACAGAACTTCCCAAGAATGAAGTACAAAGTTATCAGCCCAATGGCTTGAGAACCCAGGCCTGATGAAAATCAGGTGGCCATTTGGGAAGAAGTCACTTATTACTGAAGTCTTGAGCTTTGTTATGAAGGTATGTGGTAACTGCTAATCATGGTTAATTCTGGGAGTTAAGAAGGATGGTGCATAGAGAGTCCTTTCACCAGGAACCCCTCCATCCATATGAATTTTTAACTCATGCATGTGCTATTTTCAGAGTAATAGAAACAGCCACCACAACAAATACCAACAAAAATGTTTCACAATCATAAACTCTGGTCTGGTTCCTTTCATATTGAGTACCATATCTCATAGGTGAGGCTATACAGTTGAAGAGTCTAAAAAATAAAGTATGATACAACATAGAAAATTGAAATGTGAAGCTATCTAGTCTCAAGAAAATAATTTTTTAAAATTAAAAAAAAAAGTCAAGTATTTTACAGTTCTGATGTGCAGGCCTCCTCTGGCAAAGATGCTCCTTCTGGAAGTTCCTGCATCTTGGGCAAAGCAGAAAATGGCCAGAAAGCCAAGATTGCCTGTACCTGGGTAAGCCAAAGTTCAGTAAGTCCAGGGAGCCAAGGGCTCCATGTCTGGAGTGACAGAGCAGCGCAGGAAGGCCCTAACACTGCAGATGAACCCTGCACAAGGAACAAAGTTCCAGGGTAGTTGCTTCTACTCAGTCCTGTGGCAGGCCTTGGTGAGACTCTTCAGTGACCATAGCAGGTGAAGACTTAAAGATGGACGGATACAAAATATAATACCTTTAGCTCTTGCTATGAATTTTATATTAAGTCCTTCACATTTACACTTAATTGTTTTAATAAACAGAATTATGTCACATCCCTGAATGAAAAAATAACTTCTTTTAATTCATTAATCCAATGCTGGGAAGACTAGCTGTTGGCACCACAACATAATAATTCCTGCACCATTAATCACCTTGTGTTAAAATACTTGACTTCAGGAATTACTAAGCAGTATGAAATGCATAAACAGGCTTAGGAATGCTGTCCTCAAATGCTTAACGTAGCGGCAAGTGTCTTGGAGATCAGGGAGAACTGTGCGCCTCACTCTTGCGTGTGTGTGGCCTCTGTGCTTCCAGACGGCTAGGTAAACTGAAAGCACTCACTGTGCTCAAGAGCAGCGAGGTCACTGCCATGAGATCATGCAACTCAAGAACAGGAAAACAGGGAACATATGCAGAGCCAAACATTTGCCAGCTTGATGAGTTTTTATGAACTATTCCCAAGGTTGGTCGGAAGCTGTCATTTTGGTTTCTCTACCGTGCTCAACTGTGAGAATGTCCAGTATGACAAAAAGCAAAAAGCAAGGCCTGAGAAATTTTGTGACTTGAGAATCTGTCCTTGGGAAAGCAGTATGGCCACATTTCCCATGCTGCTAATCACCTTGTGAGATGGCTGCGTTTCTGAAACAGCCTGGCTCTCTACAGCAGCTCTGAGAACACATGCCCTGGCTCTAGCATCCCAGCTGCCTAGCTAATACCCATGTCACTAACGGAGAGGCCAGTCCTCTAACCGGGAATGTTCCCTCTCAGAGAACCAGCTGTCGCTTACAGTAGAGCTCATCAATCTTCTGTCCTCAAACAGACAGCACTGTGCACACAGTTGCTTTCACTTCTGTGGACACATGGGTCTGCTTGACAGATTTGGTTCTGACTGTCTGGACCCCACCCTTTCTGCTCATACTTGTGCTTCTACCGCACGGTGCATGTAGTGAAAACTCATGTGTCTGTCTCTACTTTAATGGGTAATCACTAAAAATTAGTGTTGGAAGGAGCAGGAGGGTAAAGGAGATGACATTAAAATATGTTGTATGTGAGGTTCCAGCTGAGTGACTTTACATTATTTTCCACCCCAAGGGTAACATTTTCCACGACTGTTGTTTAGAAAACCAGATGTGTTATATTTTTTCCCTCGTCCAAGGCATTTGGATGCACAACGTGGGAAACATCCAACACATTTTCTTAGATGCATCAGGTTTGTGGCAAAGTAGCAATCAGAGAATACTGTTTGAGTTAAACATGGATGCCTAATAGGATTGATTGATACCATTCTTTTAAAAATAATAAAATTAGTAGATTTTAAAGCATTGTTTGCAAAGTAACATTTTAGTTTCTAACCAGATCATTGCTGGAAAACTCATTCTATGACCTAAATTCTCCCCAGGGGCACTGGCATGATGACGTACTTCCTAATGACTGCAAGTAAAAATTCCTTTGAAAGTATAATCCCTTTCTAGAGTCATATTATTGAGGGAAAATGAAAGGTGGGTGGGTAGACATAGAAAACAGCTGTTTAGGTGTGAAAATCTGATGTGTAGAGAGAGCAATAGGAAACCCAAATTCCCCCTTAGCCTGCACTCAGAACCTCGCTGTTTACCCTCATCTGGATCTGAGCCAGCGATCAGATGACAGCCCTCTCCTACTTGACGTGGCTCTGGGCTAAGGGAGCCTG
Source organism: Cephalopachus bancanus (assembly GCA_027257055.1). Taxonomy (NCBI): domain Eukaryota; kingdom Metazoa; phylum Chordata; class Mammalia; order Primates; family Tarsiidae; genus Cephalopachus; species Cephalopachus bancanus. The sequence continues at coordinate 681,227 of JAPVLO010000179.1, forward strand.
GATGAGGGATGAGTCTAGTGCAGAGGGAGTACCCCACAATGTCAGAGGGAGTGCCGCACAATGTCTGTGGCCAACAGGCCAGGACCGCGCCTAGATGACTGTCTCACCCAGTGTCCACCTGGCCCTGCGTCCTCAGCCGCCCAGAACACAGGCCTCCCAGGAGGGAGGCATCAGATTTTGCTTCAGAAGTCCTCTGAGTAGCAAAGTGGGGTCTGAAGGACTCAGGAGTCAGGAAGTCGGAAAGCTTTAATATAGAATCCTTCTCAAGAGCCCAATTCTCCAAATCCCCATAGCTGCCATTTTATATAAAAACACAAACAATTTGGATATTATCAGTAGTATCTTTTGGTTTATTTAGCAGAGTCTATTTCTGTGGTATCTGTCATGAAATCCTACCCCTCTCTATATACATGCTTTAATTTTTTTCAAAGTGTCCATCAAATGCTTTTATTTGAGGCATTATATTTCAGGTGGGGGCCAAAGAGAACCTGAAATATTGTATTCGTGCTGGGGGATTTAAAAAAACAAAACAAAACCTTGTGCTTTTCTCCTTATATATTATGGTGCTAAATCAATGATGGCCCCAAGAGGGGACACTCAGTTGATCTGCTCTTACTATGGTCTTCATTTATATAGGTAAATCAAATGAATTAAGGGGTTGACGTTAAATTGAAACGCTTAATGATGTGATTTTAGTAAAAATCCAGCATCACAAATGACAGCAGGAGGCTACAGTCAGGCAGAGGAGTTTTCTGCTACCTGGAACACCAGCACTTGAAGTAAGATGATATACAGGTGGATTAGGAGTCCCCTCTCCCAGTTGTGGGTAGAATGACGGGCATGGACCTGGGTACCCACCTGCCTGTGGAGCTGTCCCCTGTCTGCAGTCTGCAGCCGTGAGCCGTGATCTCCAATCTGCAGTGGGGGGTGTGGGGAATGCTCCCCCAAAAGAAAGCCTCGATCGCCGTCATCTCGGGCTGGGCCATCTGTCTGCTGACACGCCTGGACTCCGAGCTCACCAAGCCCAGGGAGGGGTTCTGGATGCTCACCCTGAAACAGCAGGAGAGGAGGATCACAGCTTCCCCCAAAACCTTTTGCTATACAGCCTAGCTTTTACTGTTTTAGGATAATTATGGATTATCAAGTCCTACACTTCTCAGTCCTATTCTCTAAATGCTCATTTTGACCATTGCACTCACTGGCACTTGCTCCATTTAAATAGCACAGGGTGGGTGCTTAATTTATTACAAACAATTAATGAGGAGTTTTACTACTTATAAATTAGTATTGCTTCTTTCTAGTTATGGTTTTATAAATTAGGGAGAAGGAACTCCAGAGTACTGATCAACAGGAAACTTTACAACTATTTTTTTATTTTGCTTAACAATAGTTTTTTTCCCTATGTCATGAATACTTGCAAGCTGGTTGAATTAAATTTTGAAGACTTTCTTCACCCTGAGGAAAGAGAATCACTGTATCTTCCCATTCCTGGAATAAAAGCTTAAAGCTGTATACACTGTTCCCTAGAGGGAAAAGCAAACAAAAGCTCTTTGAGGACTAAAAAGAAACCAACTTATTCACCGTGTCTTGAAGCAGCTGACCAAGTAGTCAGGGGTGTGGATGTAAAGATCACACAGAACACCAGTAGCTCCAGCCCTCCAAGTCAGGAAGCAAGGCCAGAAAGGAGCCTGCAGAGTGAGAGGTCACTCTGACTTGAGTAGAAGGCAAATAATTGGGTTCTGTTTCTGTTATACATTCGGTATTGAGACATAAGAGGAAGCACATATGAAAACTTCAGAGACTGCAAGGTGACCCATCTGAAGCCCATCTAAAATGGTGTGGACAGAAGGAGCTCTGACATCTAGAAACAAAAACTGAATGGAAAGCAGAGCGAAAAGTTTTAGAACCAACTTTTACAAACAAGCAAGCTTGGAGATGGCAAAGGACGTCAGGGTGATAACTTTAATGAATTAATAAATCAGCAGCTTGTACCCCACATCTTTAAAATACAAATAAAAAGCATGTTGCTCACTCCAATAAAAGTCCACTGCCTTGATTAAAAACAAACAAACAAAAAAAACACTAGCAAAGAAGATGGCAGCAGAAACTTTGCTGCAGAATGGAGTTATAGACCAGGATACTCTTAAACCTGGGTCAAAGTACTGCACATAATTCTTGTTTTCGCATATAACTGGACAAACCACTGCATTTCCAGCACTTGGACTGAAATTAACAGAATAACTAAAAACAATAGGACATGAATGTGTGTAGGGTGGGTTGGGGACAACAGTGTCTGGGGGTCAAGAACAAAACAGATATAAAGGAAATGAACTCTACAGGTAGAGTTACCTCGGCAAAATCCTCTCCTTCCTCCTCCATCTGTTTCCCTTGCCGCCAGTGTTTCAGCAGCCACCTGAGTTTAACGTAGAAGAGGAAAATGTTCTGCTTCAAGGACCGGAGCTCCTGCTGCATCAGATTCTTCTCATCACTCCAGGTTCGCTCGTGGAGGGTGTTTTGCAAAGCAAGGCTGTGCATTTCCAGTTCTTTCCACCTCAAGGCATAGAGGTGCTCCTCTTCCATCTTGAATGGAACAAAAATGAAAATATGACAAGTAGCTATTGCAATTTGCCACTCAAGCCAAACCAAGAAGTCTCTGAAAACTGCCATTCAATCTGTATCATGTTGCATGTAGGACACGAGACACAGAAGGCCCCATAAGTTTAGCTTGATTAAATGACTTGAGATATTTAGTATTTATAAAACCTCATGAGTTTTGTGATTCAGATGCAAGTGCTATTTCAGAGTAAAGTATTATAATCATTTTTCACTGTCAAGTCTCTTATGGTGTTTTTAGATGTCTCTGAACTCCTTCAGGAAAACTGTTTCTTGGATGTATGGCTTACAGCCAACTTGAATTCCATTTAAATAGATTTCATTTCCCCTTTGTACATGGGCTGGACACTCAGAGGCACATGACAACTGTAAAGAAGAAAAGAAGTAGAAATTCTTTCCCTTTACTTCCTGAGCCTTCGGGCTCCTCACAGCCCCTGAGAGCAAGAGAAACACCAGCTGGTGAAGAGCAGAGCAGGTCCAGTAGAAGGGAGTCCTTCCAACTATGCAGGACACAACAGCCTACAATGGTAAGCAAACAGGAAAGTAGGTTTGATAACCTACTTTCACACCTGAAAGACTTAGCATTCCTGTTAGATATGCATATCTCTAAGGGAAATAAAAGCATTGCTGAAAAAGAAATACCTTGCACCTGTTTTTTAACACCTCCATAATAGGCAGTCTTCCAAGCAACAAATAATTATCATGTGTCAGTACTAACTAAGCAAAAGGGTAAATAAAATCTTATTTTGCAGATAAAGGCATAAGTATAGTAGCTAAAGTGATATATGGGATGAAAGCTTTGTGTTCCATAAACCAGTAAAAAGGTTCCAGTGCCAATCTATGGTTATCAGCTGTCCTCTCATAATTTTTAACACTTCTTTTTATGCCAAAAACCAATGCTGTGATTTTTCTTTCGCTAAAGTACTACTAGATTATCAGAAACCATTGGAATAGGGCCGTGGCTACGTGAGGTGGACACCAATACAGACAGTGTGCTAAAGGTCAAAGAAGAATCAGAGGCAGCTCTGGAAAGGTCCACGGTTCTGGACAACAACTTGCATGGCCACTGCAGTAATACCTATTTTTATTGTACTCTGGACTGAAATAATAGAAAACAGGAGTGATTTTTTTTTTTTTTTTTTTTGAGTTGGAGTCTCACTCTGTTGCCCAGACTGGAGTGCAGTGGCCGCTCCTGGCCACTGCAGCCTCGACCTGCTGGGCTCCAGCGATCCTTCCGCCTCAGCCTTCCAAGTAGCCGGAATTACAGGCGCATGCTACCACGCCCAGCTAATTTTTTTGATTTATTATAGAGATGAGGCCAAGGTGGGTCTCGAACCCGTGGGTTCAGGCAATCCACTCACCTCAGCCTCCCAAAGGTGCGGGATTATAGGCTGAGCCACTGAGCCCGGCAACAGGAGTGATTTTATTCACTATTTCAGCAATCCTCAGCATTCCACCACTGGTTCTCTCCTGTGGACACAAGGGTGACTCCAGTGGGGAGAGCACCAGGCATCCAACATCTGTGATTTCTTACTGATTAGTTGAGATGGTCTTTTATAGGGGGAAAGGTATACTTAATATTTCACACTAAAGATGTAAAAGTCATGAGGTCTTTTGTGCCATCTGGTCTGAGTTAGGTACAGGACAATAAAGGAGGCAGTTAATCTACAACAAAGATCAGTGATTTAAATGGGGAAGTCTGGTGTCTGATCTCTTAGTCATTTATAGAACAAGAACAATGAGGGAAAGCTAATTTATAATCTAAAAAACAAAACTGCAAACATGTCCCATGATTCTGTCTCCAGGACTTAACTTCCCCCTTGATATAATAAATTTCAGAGGGTCCTAAAATTTTGTTTTCTTTTACATGTCTTAGCCAACAGACATGCCTGGAAAAGCTTCAGCCTCCTCAGGGGCAGCGTTAAGACAAGGCAAGCTCCCTCCCCAGAGGCACTGAGACGTGGGGAGGGGTGTTCTCAGTTTTCATTGGCAGGACCCTGTCCAGGCCGACCTGGAATGCCTCCTTCCTAGCTCTGACTTCTCCATTGCCCTTTCTACCTTTTTTTGCTCCATGGCTCCAGTTGCTTCCCAAGTCTCAGAGCTTGGTCCTCTGCCCTCTCAGTACATTATGGGTCACTTTCCCTTCCCTTCTGAACAAGTCTGGAAGGACATCACCTACTTCTATTCTGAAGCTTCTTCAACATACTCGCTTATCATGAATCCAAATGCCAGAAATACCTGGGACCCTGCCATTTTACTATTGGCATCTCCAGTGATAAGCTCACTTTTTAAAAAATTTTGGTGCAATGTAAACAAAATTTTTTAAATTACTTAGGAATTTATCTTTTCAGTAATATAAAATTATTTTCCTTTGGTAATGATACATGCAACTTGACCTATAATGAAACATTTTTTTTAAAAAGGTGGGCATTTAGTGGTAGAGACCAGCAGAAATGTAGACCTTGGCATTTAGCTCTGCCTTCCCTAAGCTGCAAGTTGCAGAAGGCGCTCGCTCCCTTAATCAGTTTGTGACCCATATATATCACATGGCCACAGTCAATATGAGGACTTATTGTAGCACCAGTTCATTACCACAATAAGTTCTTGGATACAGCTGGTACCTTATTTTGCATGGGATATGCAAAATAAACACATCTGCTTTGTTTCATTTGGTTTTAAATAGCTGTCTTTTAAGAACAAGGGGGAAAGAGCAGTTACAGCAATTCTGAACCTAGATGTCTGTTTACAACTTAATTAGATTTGGGGTGGCAGGGATTGGACCATCCTCAGGGAGACTAGGGCGATGAGTCCCTGCATCTGCAAGTTCCTTCTGGGAATTCTGGGAAAGGATTTGGCGAATAAAGGATAATTAGTCAGTAACAGTTGTTCTAGAATAACAGAAGTTAATCAGGCCACAGCTCAAGTAGTGGCAGTTTTTTGAAGACAGTGATTTAGGGTAAGTTGTTGATGTTTCTATCAGAAAATTCACCTAACATCGACAAAGATGATAGAGACACTTTCTTGTCCAGTGCATTTAGGCCCTTTATGTTAGCTTGCTGGTTGGTGTTGCTCCAGCAAAGTTTAGATTAGATAGGGAAGACCTTCCTGAGGCCACAGTGTAAATGATGAAAAACATTTTACAGAGCAGAAAGGTAGAGTTATCTTTATGGGGCATTTGAGAAGGGGCAGCTTGACTGGGTGACCCTCCCATAATGCCCGTGAATCTGGGAGCCTGTATGCAACAGACAGCATTCTTTGAAAATACATCTTGGCATATCTCCTTAGGAGCTGTGCAGCCCAAGAAGTGGTCATGCTGAAATCCACGTTAAATATTTACCTTACGGATCTTGTTTGTAAATGTCTCTGTCTCCTCTTGATGCAGTCTGGCCGCCTGCACGAGCTGACCCTGTAGTTCCTCTATCGATACACTCTGCTCAGGTAAAACAGGGGGGCCCCTGAGCTGATCAGTGGGATAAAGGAAGGGCTTTAGTGGAAACGAGAACTCTGCCTGAGAGGATGACACAGGACAGACATCTGCACAAGCCGGGGACACACACGGAGTGACACAGCACGTGTGGGCCCTGCACCAGTGGAGTGACTGTGGCAACTTCCTTGGGATTTCTCACAGGGATGACTTGCCACCCAAGCCTGTGTGCTCTGGGCTCCACAGCTCCCTGTGGTACCTGGGGAGAGTCAGCTCCACCTGCCCTGCATTTCTTACCCAGGAGGTAAGGTAGGCAAGCAGGTGCTTAGGCCCTGAATTTAACCACCATTATGACCACAATCAGGCAGAGAAGGAAGCCAGGGTACACCAAAGGTGTCCGTGCTCCCACAAGGGCTTCTAGGCCGTTTTGAAACATGCAGGGTGCAGTCAGAGCTTGGTGACTGCAACTGAGTCAAGCATGACAACCTATCAGGTTAGACTCTTAGATTTACTCTCTGGGTCGTATGGGGCCTTCCTAAGTTACATCGTTAATGAACTTATATGCTTTTGTGGAAGTTTTTCTCGCCCAACCAAGGGTGATTTCTTTAATTCCAGCAGTCTGACTGGATACTCAGCACAAAAGGATAGGGCTCCTTCATTTAGCAGATACACATGGCTTTAGGCCTCTAATTGCACACATTACCTAAGGGAAATCACAAGAGATCTACTTACTGCATTTAGGTTAAAAACAGGTAGTGGAATCTGTATTATGACTTTTATTAGTACAGTCTACTTGTATGTTCAAATGTCAATGATAGAGCAGGTCATTACTTTTGAAATAAAATGTGTTTTTTAGAGATGGAAACACTGTTATACTAAAACTCTCAGGCATTAAGATTGAAGCATGACATTTTATCCACTGGTTTATGCTACTTGAAGATTTTCTTTAAAACTGGGAATTAGAGTGGATTGTTGCAATAAAAATGTGTCTTTTCACTGGTTTGTTCTGATTCTCTTTAACTAATCTATTGCTTCTCACTGAGGATACCATTTGCTCTTTATAATTTGATGGTACCTGGACTGTCATGAATGGAGATCATTCGCCAAGAAAAGGAAATGCAGAAAATAAAAAAAAAAAAGTATAGCACTTTCCTTAGCACAAGAGATGAAGAGGAAGAGGGAGAGAGATTGAGAAATTCAAGAATGGAAACAAAATCAGAGATACTGGGGATTTGCCAACTTTTGGATACAGTTTTGAAAGCTAGAGATTTAAATTCATCCTACTTTCACGAAGCTAAAAATTTGTGAGAGAATTAAATGCTGCTTTGATTTGCTAGTTGTTAGAAATTATGATCTTTTAAACGTACTAAGCAGTATTTGGGTACTTTTTGAAGTATTTCTCTGAATTGTGAATTTACCCCAGTGACGAATTTTTCATTTCCGTTGTTTTTTTTTTTTTTTTTTTTTGAGTTGGAGTCTCACTCTGTTGCCCAGACTGGAGTGCAGTGGCCGCTCCCGGCCACCACAGCCTCGACCTGCTGGGCTCCAGCGATCCTTCCACCTCAGCCTTCCAAGTAGCCGGAATTACAGGCATGCGCTACCATGCCCGGCTGATTTTTTTGATTTATTGTGGAGATGAGGTCTTGCTGCCCAGGCGGGTCTCAAATCCGCGGGCTCAGGCAATCCACTCACCTCAGCCTCCCAAAGGCGCGGGATTACAGGCTGAGCCACCGAGCCCGGCTAATTTTTCATTTCTAAAAGGTCTATTTATTATTTTTAAGACATTTGGTCTTTTATGATGACGACTTACTCTTTTTTCCTGTTTGCTTGCCTTTAATAATTTTGAACACACTTGTTTTACAATGTCCATCTGATAATTATATTATCTGAAGGTCTTAAGAGCTGAATCCTGCTATTAGCTGTGTCTGCTGGCTTGTGTGATTGAATTTTGCATTATGTGTTCATCTTCAAGGGGCAGTCATCTATGGATCTCCTATGTGGTCTGGGCTGAAGATATGTATCTCCAGATTGGATTCCTGCTAAAGCAGGCAATAGAACATAAATCTCTTTCCTTGGGGATTCCTGTACCAAAAAGGCAACACCAATCAAAGCATGTCCTGGGTGAGGGCTGGTGTGGCCCTTCTCCTCCTAACTCAGAGCCCATGCTGGAGGGACAAGTGCTGTTGTTGCCTCCTCCCTTGCCACCCTGGGACCAATAGGCAGATATTTCTCCTGTTTGGTTGTCTCTTTCCCTGCCAGTGTTGGGCCCAGGCCCTGGCCCTGCCTCCTGTGCCCATGGAGCTATTGAAACCAAGGCTCCTGGTTACCAGTTCTGACAATGATCCACCCACCTAAAGGCCACAGATAGTGCTCTGGTTCTCAATTCTGAAACGAATTCCACTCCTTAAAGATTTCCCTAACTTTCCTGAGAATTCAGCTATATATTTTAGAGGATATTTTATATTGTATGCACTATTTTAGTCAATAAGTATATTGAGCACCTTCAGTGCTAGGTATTGTCTAAAGCACTGGGGACACAGCAGTAAACACAGAGGCCACACCTGCCCTCAGGCCTTCCTCCTGCATCTCAGGTATTTTGTACAGCACCGTTCCCAGGACACCTAGGCTCCTCTGCTGCCACCTTTACTTTCTAGTTATACATTTCTCTATATATTTAAAATGAAGAAATTCTCTCTAGGTTAACACATTAGATATTAACCAAAAACTCTGTATCATTAGATGGTAAAACAGATGTCCTAATCAAGTGTATCATTTAAGAAAAGCAAAGATGGATTGATTTTATTTCTATAGATTAAACTAGTTTGGTTTTAACCTTAAACAATACATATGTAAACCACTTTTATTCTAAACAAAAATATGAGCTTTGTGATTTGGCATCATCAGATTAAAAACATGCTCCTCTCTTGGGACCACACCTGTGAAGGATCACAGAAGAGGAGGGCCTCTGAACTTGTCCATCTGGGGCATCCGATTCACCTGTAGTGGCTGCAGCACTGTCTGCATAGACAGTTGCATTGGTCAACAGCAAAAAGTTTTAGACCCTCCTGACCTACTAGAAGTTTCATTTTTCTTTATTGTCCCTTTTTACTCATGGGATATTAAAACTCTTAGCTGGGATGCCAACGTCACTCCAGTGTTACAAAGAACAAAATACAAACATGCTATGGCAAAGTTTCAGTCTGAAATTGTTCCACTGCCACACAACTACATACAGTCACATACACTTGGAGAAAGTTTTCACATGACACATAAACTAGAAAAATAAATACTTCTCTTCATCACCCAATTCCCAAAGGTTTGATTCTCAAAACCATCCCTTGTTCATTTACCAAAGATTCTGACTATACATCAAACACATTCATCTTGATCTCCCTATTAAGGTCTTTTATCTAAACAAATACCACCTTCACTTGTTTTTTAAGGCTGAGACATCAGTCTTGACATCACAACCACCCTCCTTGCATCAGTGTTCTGAGAGCCCCTGCCCATATCCTCCCCGACAAAAGTTGTGTCCCGCACTAATTTGCACTGCTGATTTCAACACCTAGACAAAGCAGCATATACTTTCTACACCTAGGAAGATAATTTCACTATCTTAATCAACAAACAAAAAAGAGTGCTTTTCATTACAGTCACTATCATGCCTAGTGATGCTACTCGCTTATCAGAACCCTATTCTACCTCCGTTACCCTGACTTTGTTTTCCGGTGAGTTCCATTTGGTCCTAGCCGGTTTTGCTGCCACTCCATTCAGAAGCGGCCTGTGAGGCCAACACATGTGTACAAATACTTGACATTAAACCCCATATAATTTTATTGTGGCTGGTATTTCAAGCCGAAGCATAAGGGATCACAAATGCTCTGTGTGTTTCGTTGATTAAAGGGTAACAGGAGGGAGCTACGGAGAAGAGCTCTTTGAGATTTCTGACCCAGAAACTCAATCCTCCGGGCATAGGCTTGGTCCCATTTAGATCTGAAATCTGACCAGTGTTCCTGCTTAGCTACTTCTCATTCAGAACTATTTTTAAGGCACCTCACACATTCCAAGCCATGTTCTATACATTGCTCTCTCAACAAATGCCAATCTCTCAGCAGATTTGATGAGAATGCTTCAAGTCAGGGAAGAGTCCAGTGCACAGTGTGAGAATCTTGCTAATATCTACTGAGATGAACAAGCAACAGGAATATCTGTCCTTCTGAAGTCTTTTTGTTTTTGTGTAACAGTTAATTTTTGTGTGGTTGCACTAATGAGTTAGTGGGTGTTGGTGGGTTTCGACTTGAGTTTGTTCTGGCTGTTTCTAAGAATGCTGCTAGGCTTGGAGACACCCCCTTTTTCAGGTTTAGCGAATGGTGGCATCCAAGAAGCAGGCCTCCACCACCACCCAGATATGTAATCTGCTGGAAATGTGTAATAGGTAGGAATGTGTTTTCTTGTTGTTTATGCTGCGGCTGCTGGGAGCCATCATTTAAACCTGGCTGTAATATCCCAGTCTTCAAAACAATAGCCTATCTCCTTTCTTCTTCCTCCAATATAAAAATTCCTAAGCCAAAAAATGTAAAAGGCATTTCATGAATGAAACTTGAGAAATTGACTCTTTTTAAAAACTGCTTAAATTCAGAAAGTTGTTTCTTCCTTCATGCCGCATGTACTGGTTGTCCTGTCAGCCCCCCTTCCCACACCCTGAGGAGCTAAGGACAAAGAGCTGAGGGGGATTCGCAGACATGGTAATAGTTGGCTTAAGAACAAAATTAGTGGTTATTTAATTTAATTGTCATTGCTCTTTTTTTTTTTAAGAAACGACTTATTGAGAGGGCAGAAAAGCTCCCAGAGCAGGAGGGGACCTAAGGGGGTTGCCCATTGCTTCCCTTTAAAGAACAGGGTAAAGAGGGAGCAAAGGAAGCTGTCGGCAAGACACCCAGCTTCATCTTTAGCCTCATCTGGATGAAGGTGTCCATGTTGTTTCTTCCCTTGTTACTCTGCCAGGTCTGTGTGAGTCTTCAACACTGCAGTTTCTCTGGCGGGGCCGGCTGACTTAACAGGAGCTTTGTGTACTGCTTCTATTATAGCCTCATAGGAAAGCAATTGTTCACAGTGAATTCAGGGATGTTCTCATTAAAAGGCTTTTAAGCATTCTGCTCCCTAGAATTGTCCATTGTACAGTTCTTTAACACAATGTCATATTCAAAGATCAAACTAACAAGGCTGTCAGAGTGACATCCACACCACGGTCAGAGCAGCTTCTCCCGACGCAGGGATCTACATTTGACTCCTCTGATATCAGGAAACACTATGGAAGTTTCAAAGTGGTTCCAGAATATGTCTTATTTTTGAAAAAAATTTTAAATAGAATGTGTTTGCAGCATAACTGGGTTTTCTCTTCTGTGTGAAATGCCTTCGTGAACAAAAACATCAAAATAAAGCATATTTAACTCCTTATTAACACTAATTCCCCTCCTAGGGTATGATGCTTCTAAGACCTGGCATTTCACTATGGAGTTCTTTACTTCTTGTTAAAGTATACAAAATTCAAGGAAGCTATACAGACATGTAAAAGAACCATCCTGTGGCAGCACGGCCATTCATACAGTCAGCTGCCAGTTAGTGACTGTGTTCAGAAACACACCCAGGGGTCAGTGCTGAGAGCTCCCTACGTGAGGCAGCTGCTGTGGGTTCATTTCTGCCAACAGGGTGAGGGCTTACAGGCAAGCCCCTTCATTTCTTGGGGCTCATTTTTCTCATTCAAGGAGTGAATTCATCTAAAGATCTGTCATTTTCTTCTCAGCTATACTGTTTAGTGATCCTATATTGTTCAGTCACCCTGTGGCACCAAGAACCTGCTAATCTCTCCTATGGAGGGTTATTGTCCCTCAACATTCAGTTTGATCCAACTAAGTATTTTTCCCCCTCCAAAATCACTGCTGATTTCTGAAGCTAGGCAGTACATTAGTGTATGTGGTAACTTGTCATTGCTCCAGCAATAAAGACAAGGAAGAATCCAGGAGGAGGAAGCTCTTTGACACTTCCAGAGTCTAATTGCACATGGTTTATATGCGGCTACCTTGAAGGATGGAGGACCCTGGAAAGGAAGTGCAGTTCTTGTACTCTGGCCATCAAAGGGAAGAGGGCTGCCCTGTACTGCTAGAGTTGTGGTTCTGAAAATAGTCAGTGGTTCATAAGAAAGGGAAACTGTGACACCCCTTCCTTCCTAGCAGCCTTCAATGGCAAAACACATCACCCTTTCTGTTATATATCATACTTTACATCAGTACAGCATCTGGCACTTTTTAAGGTACTTCCTCATTCAGCAGCTCCTTTGAGCTGAGAAGCAGCTCATGAGGCAGGCAGGGCAATATTGTTTCTCCCATTCTACAGATGAGAAAACAGAGACCCAGAGACTTGCCTAGTAAAGCTAGCTAGTAATGGACACAGCTGAGGGAGAGCCATGGGGTCCTGATGCCCAGGCCAGGGTCAATTCCAGTGCAGCACAACAGTCCTGTTAGAAATAGCTTGTGGTGTCATGGTAACTGAAGGCTGGGAAACGTGTCTTCCTCAGGTTTCCTGGAGGTAGACACCATCACTCAAGCCATTTAAAATGATTTTGAGTTTGCTACTGCCCGTCAACCAGCATTCTCAGAGGAAGGTCCTGTATGTAGCCCGGACTAATAAGATGCTTCCTGTGAAAGTTCCCTGGAGTCCTACAGCCCTAAGTTGCCCCATCTGAGGGGAAAATGGGAGTTCCCCAAATATTTGCCTGTTTTGTTCTACTTTTAGTATAATACCTAGGGACATCTTGTGATTTTGGAATGAGAACACACTGAAACTGATATGCTATAATATATGTCTAACTCCATGTCCACTTCTCTCTGGGGCAGGGACCTGGATGACACCTTCTCAGGTGGCCCTGGCCTCCGCCCAGGTAACATAAGCTTGGTGAGATTACCCAGGATGCTTCTGAAAACTTGTTTTGTTTTTATTTAAGTTTTCTAGAGGCGGGTTTCATGTGGCTGTGTGCCCAGTCCCAAAGGTACAGATGTGACGTACTCTGTTACAAGACAAGGGGGTACCCCCAAACTGGAGATACTGAACTCATGTGGGTAAGGCGGCAGCCCTACTGTACCTGTCTCTGACAATGGGACCAGCAGCCTGTCCAAGTCACAGCAGCTCTGGCACTGCCCCAACCTGTGCACCTCTGCTCAATTCATGTCCTAATCAAATGATGAGCTTTTCAGCTGAGTGAGCTTCTGTCTGCTCTCAGTTATGGCAGTTCCCACCTCTCCCTCACCCCTGCCCTATGGCGCCACTCCATGCCTCAGAGCTAAAAGGTAACATTACTGAGAAATTAAGAACTCCATCAGTATCTTGGACAAGTCCTTCCCTAATGAATACGTGCTCTAGTCCTGCCAAAAATCTGCCTTGACCAGCAGGATCAGTGCCAGGGCTTGCTTCTTGTGAATACTCATCTTTCTGCCCTGGGTGGGATGGCTTGCATCTAAAAGCATTCACTCTTACAGGACTGCTGACAAATGTCTCAACTGTGCAGGTCCTTGTGGCAGCAGGAATTTTGAGTACATGGTGTTACCATGGCAACAGAGACTGCTGAGGATGCCATGGGTCAGGAGTGGACCTCCCTGATTCTGCCAACCAGCCAGAATAGTGTCATCAGAGACTGTGGGACAGTCCCATGAGACACAGGCAATGAAGAACTGAAAAGGGAAACCCTAAGGAGAGTTTCCTTCAGACTAGAAATGATTGTGCTTGATTTTCATCCCAACTTTCTCTGCTACTGGGCAAGAAACCACAGCACACTCACATTATCAGCCCTACGTCCAGGTGCCACCAGGGCTTGGGGAAACAGAAGAGGGGGGCCAGTGCCTTTGATGAGCTGACTTCTGTCTGACACGTGTGACGGTTCACCTGTATGCACCTGTACACATCCTTCTGTTTTAGTGCCATGCAATGGATTTTGATGCCAGCTCAGTTTCACCTACTTCCACCTCTTCCTGCCATATTCCCTTAAGACCTTGTCCCAGGTAGGAAACTTGACACAGCCAGTCACATAGCAAAAGGAGGGTGGGAGTGGGTTGCTTGCCAGCTCGCTGACCTCCAAGCTAAAGCAGCTCTGGCCTCCGGGTCCATGGCTCCCGGCGTCCCCATCAGCGCAGCGGTGCAGCTCCCGCGTGGCTCGCAGGCGCAGGCTCTCCCGCTCATCCCCTCGGGCTGGACCAAGCTGCCACTCCAGCTGCTCTCTCAGTTTGGACTGTTAGGTGCATGGGAGGGATTTGTTTTGTTTTGTTTTGTTTTTTAAATTTTATACAAAAAACAAAGGGCGGGGGGAGGTGAAGTGGGAGGATAAAGAAAACAAAAATGGGTGAGGGAGACAACTGAAAAAACTACCAAAGAAAAGCATGAATAGAAACACCAACTTAAAGACAGTGGCGTAAGAGTGAAGAGAACAGACCCGAAATGAGGATGAGCAAAAGGGTGGGCTGACACATCTGAAAAGCAAAGAGAGAAGGGGGGATGCACAACATTGGTTATGGGGCGCATGCAATGGGGACGCATGAGTCCAGAACTCAACCGCAAGCACACTACCCATGAAGGAAACGGAAAACAAGGCTCTTCCTTCCTTACTTGTGGGTCGAGCAGCAAAAGCCATAATCCAGGGCGGCAGCTGGACCATGCACCCAAGGCGAGGCAGAGGAAAGCAGTCCTCAGAAGGCTACTCCGCTCCGCCTCACCTCGGCTGGGGAGGGCGGCAGGAGCAAGCCGGCAGCGAACTTTTCCATCAAAACCATCCTTCTCCCAGAATTGAGCTCCTCGCCTCATTCTGGCTGATCTTCCAGCGGGAGTTGGGGGCCTGGGCTGCCTAGGGCCTTTCAGACTGCACTGTGTCCCTCTGGTAGCAAACCCAAGCAGGGCCGTGCACACTTGTGAGTGAGTCTGCTCATTATCCTGACTGTGTCATGAGTTTGTACTTTGCTCAGACTCCTCATTGTTTCTTCATCAGGGTAGCTGGTTGTTGGATACACCGAGAAAGGAGCAAGGACGGACTGCGTCGATCCCTACTGCTCCCACTGGACTTAGCCTTGTGTCATGAGAGGGCCTCTAGACCACGAGCAGCGGCACAGTGAAAAACAAGAGAGGAAAAAGAAACAGGGAAATACAAGAGAACTTAAAAAAAAAAAAAAGGAACTCAACAAATAGAAAGGGTCTGGTGGACCCTCGAGGCTTTAGTACAATGCAGGTTTGAAATCATAACCAAGCAGCCGTGAGCAGCATGAGCCCGAGTGCAGCAATGCCAGCGAGAAGGAGGAAGAGCAAGACGGAGCAGGGAGGCGAAGCCACGAGCCCCCTTACCTGCAAGTCCGGGCCCAGCTCCTTCCCCAGGTTCCCGATGGGGGAGTCCCGGGACACGGAGGTCACGGTGGAGAGGAAGCTGGAAGACTCTGTGAGGTGGGGCAAGGGAGACAAGCCATCCCCAATCCGGTTCACCTGCTCCAGGAAGGCCTGAAGCTCTTTCCTGAAAGCCTTCATCTTGGCATTGATGGTCCCCAGCAGGTGGGGGTCGTGCTGGCCTCCCTCACTCCGCTCCCCCTCGCCCTGGACTCCAGGCCCCGGGGAGGCCGCTCCACTGCCCTGCAGCCCCAAATCAAGGAGGAAACCATCAGTGTCCATGATAAGGCGCTCCATGGTCCGCTCGAGCCGCTGGGCCTCATGCTTTATGGTCACCAGGCACTCGGAGTCCTCCCGTGCCCTCAGGAGCTCCGCGGGGCATGGCTCGCTGGCCTCTGATGGCTTTCCGCTCCCGAAGCCCGACGTCTTCTCAAACATCTCCTCCGAGTCACTCTCCCCACCGACAGGCCCTTCCCGCTTGGGCTGGGACAGGCGGCCCTCCTCCCCGTCGCTCTCCTTCTTGCCCACATCACTCTCGGCGTCGCTGTCCCGGGGACTCGGTGCGTGCAGCCCCAGGTGAGCGGCCAGGTCGCAGCGCTGGACGTTGGACAGCAGCACCCGGTTCTCGTGCTGCAGCTTCAGGACCTTCCCGCTCAGCTCGCTGATCTGCAACCTGGCCGACTTGAGCTCCTCCTGCAGGGGGGCCCCGTCCCCGAGCCACCCCGGCTCCTGGTGAGGCTCAAACTTGAACTTGCTCAGCTCGTGTGTCAGCTGCCGGTTGTGGTCTTCAATCTCGGAGATGGACCTCCGGAGCAGCTCCGCTTCCTCTTCCACAAACTGCAGGTGGCGGCGCAGCTCCAGGGAGGACTCCAGAGAGTCACCAAAGGGTGAGGTAGGAATACTGGGTGTGTGGTCCCGACCCGGCCCCTCTCGCTCGAGTTGGCCCCGCATGTCCTCCATCTCTGCCTTGAGGCCGCGGTTCTCCACCTCCAGCTCCACGATCTTCCGGCCCAAGATGTTGGCTTCCTCCTCCACCAGCTTTAGCCGCAGCTTCAGCTCTGCCTCCCGGGTGCTGGGAGGCCCGCCTGCTTCCCCCATGGGCAGGGGGCTGTCCACGTCCCCATAGAGGGACTTGTACTTCTGGAGCTCCTGCTCCAGCTCGTCTTTCTCCCTTCCGAGTTTGGCCATCTTCTTGCGCATCAGGGAGGCTTCCTCTTTGGCAAACTGGAGCTGGCACTTCAAGTCGGCACTGTCATCCTGCCAGGAGAGAACAGCCCGGGAGAAGGGTTATTTGAAAATACCAAATGTTCATGTTTTTGATGATTCCCCTCACACCTCGCCCCCAAAACACACACAAACACCAAACACCGATCCTTCTGTCAGTGCTGTTGAGATACACGGAGAAACAGCCAAGACAAAGCAGAGGTGAGACCAGGGGCTTTGTGGAGGGGATCTGGGAAAGGCCTTCGGTTTGTTGCTTTGCCATCAAAACAAAAGAAACCAAAAATATTAGTTTGGAAAAACACGTGCATGTGAAAAGCATCATACAAGTTATGAGTAAAGAAGGAGAAAATGAAATGGCATCTAATACCCATCAGTAATGTGCGACCCCTCACTGCTTTGTAAATCTGATCTCGTTACTCACCTGCACGAGTAAGGGAGACAGCAGAGCCCCCTCACTAAGGCTTGGTGCAGGCAGATAGGGTCGGGGGCTGCATCCACCCAGCCACACTCACTTCCTTCACCATGCAGACTGCTCTTATTCAAAGTGGCCAGCAATCTGCAAGATCTGTCTATGATGGGGAGGTCAGGCCACCCAAATCAGAACCCAGCTCTCCTTTGGTTTACGGCAGTGCCAGAGACAGGGCAATTCGCCTCCCATCCTACTGGTCTCCCCAGCCCCAACATCCCACAAGAATGACATGATGACAAAAAAAATGAGGTGACGAGCTTGAGGGTGCTTTGCAAGTCCAGGTGCTTGCCGAGTCAGTACCAAGATCAGACAGTTGGTATACACTGATTACTGCAAACCTGGACACCTGGCTACTCACAGGCTTTCACCATGCAAGTGCAAATTCAGGGTTTTTGCTTACATTTATTTTCCTTCAGTTGCTATAACACAACAGGAAATTAAACTCAGAGAACTGAAGCAAGGAATTGTGTTGGATAGAGTCAAGTGTTTCAAAACCTGAGAAGTGGTCCTCATTGGGATACCAGAGGGTTCTGGAAGGTCCCTGAAACTACTCACAGTGCTCACAGCCTTCACTACTTGTTTGAGGTCAAGAAGTCACTTTTTAGATCAACTGGAAAGTCACCTCTACTTTGCAGGGATGGTCTCCATGCTTTGAAGCTATTTGAACTCTCCGTTTTGGTCTTACACAAATGTTTTACTATTCACATTCAGCGAATGGGAAAAATTACCATTTCGTGATTGACTGGCTATCAGAAGTTCCAAAAGGCTTCAGCAAAGACTTCCCCCTTACACTGAGAAACTGTCAGTAGCTCCATGGGAGTCAAATCCCATCAGCCCCAGCAGAGGGAGATTTATCAAACTGCTCTCCAGTCCTGTTAACCAATCCCCGGAACAAGTCAACCCGCTGAGGGAGAATTAACTCTTCCAGATCACCTGTGCTTATGACGCAGCTTTTATACTCAGGGAACATGGCTCGGGTTTGTCACATTCTTGTGGCACACTCACCGCAAGAGAAATGCCTTCCTTGGTACCTCCCAAATTTCCTCCTTCACCCTGTCTTGACCCTTCCTCCCTCACCGCAACCCCACGGAAAAGGGGAAAAAATGTTACAAGGAAGACTCAAGGAAAAACCCACAGCCAAGTGTGCAGCCAGTGCCACATGGATAAGCACACCCTGGCGCTTTCTGTGCACCCTCAGAGGGATGCAAATGTCCACTGTCAATTGCTCAGCCAAGGATAAAACCATCCTGGCCAGGTGAAATGGCTCATGCCTGTAATTCTTGCATTTTGGGAGGCAGAGGCGAGAGAATTGCCTGAGCCTGGGAGTTCAAGACCAGTCTAGGCAACATGGCAAGACCCTGTCTCTACAATAAATAAATAAAATTAGCCAGTGGTGGTACACACCTGTAGTCCTAGCTACTTGAAAGGCTGAGGTGGAAGGATTGCCTGAGCTCAGTAGGTGGAGGCCGGCTGTAGTAGCTGTGATCATGCCACTGTACTCTAAGCCTGGTTGACAGAGTGAGAGCCCAAC
Organism: Cephalopachus bancanus; assembly: GCA_027257055.1. Classification (NCBI taxonomy): domain Eukaryota; kingdom Metazoa; phylum Chordata; class Mammalia; order Primates; family Tarsiidae; genus Cephalopachus; species Cephalopachus bancanus. The sequence goes on from JAPVLO010000179.1 coordinate 699,902, forward strand.
TTAAAAGAACAACAACCCCCCCCAAAAAAAACCAGTCCTGCTGGACTTGGGGTCAAACATGCTGCCCAGAGCCCTGGCTTTGCTCCTTCTACTGTCCAGGAGACCTGGTCTAATCACAGAGCTCTGGTGAACCTGTCTCTTTATGTCTAAAGCAATGTGCTCACCCAACCACAAGGTCATTATGAAGATCAAATGAAATAATGTACAGTAAAGTGGTTTGTATATGATAAATCACCATACTCTAACTCTCTGAAATTAACTTTCTTCCTCGTCTGAAACACAACTAATATTGGAGAAAGGAGTCAGTAACTGTGTTCTTTTTCTCTTTGTGCATTAGAAAAATAATATGTAAATATCATATGGTCTTTGAGTTCTGAAAACTTATCACATTAAGGATTTGGTTGGGGTTTGGCCAGGCAGACATAAAAAGCATTTCTGTGACTAACTTGAAGTCAGATTGTCTGCTCCACTCACAACTACCGAGCAAAACATTTCATCATTACCGTTGATGTAATGACATTTGTTTTTTAAAGGGCTATACAAGACATACATTGTGTTTAATCCTAAAACGAAAGGAAAAGCATGCTTGTTTATTTGTTCATTTTTTCAGTAAATATTGAATACCTACTATGTACCAGAAATTGGCATGTTACCTTTAAACAACTCCAGCTTCTTAGAATTTTCAAAAGTAGAACAAACAAAAGCACTCTTTCAATTTTTGTTAAACATAGATTTACAAGAAATCCAAATACACATGTCTTTGTTGTTCACATGAAGGAATGGTGTTTAAGCTAAATTATGTATCAATTAAGACAATATAAATATTTTGCAAATGAATTAGTTTAGAAGTTAAAAGCCTGGAACTGAGCTGGGCTCTATGGCTCAGCCTGTAATCCCATGCTTTGGGAGGCTGAGGTGAGTGAATTGCCTGAGCCTGCAGGTTCGAGAGCCGCCTGGGCAACTTGGCGAGACCTCATCTCTACAATAAATCAAAAAATTAGCTGGGCGTGATAGTGCACGCCTGTAGTTCTAGCTACTTGGAAAGCTAAGGTAGAAGGATCACTGGAATCCAGCAGGTCGAGGCTGTGGTGACTGGGAGCAGCCACTGCACTCTAGCCTGGGCCACAGATTGAGACTCGAACTCAAAAAAAAAAAAAAAAAAAAAGCCTGGGACTGGAAGACAGGGGAGTGCCCTCAGTCCATCATTAACCAGTGTCCAAAATCGCCCAAGCAATCCCATCTCCACCTCTGAAGCGGAGAGATCCGTGGCAGCAATGGTCATCAAAGAGAATGTCATCCAGCTACAGGGAAACTCGGCTCACCCTCTGCCACCTCAAGCCTGGGACTCAAGACTGGGCCAGATCAAGAAATGGGCAGGGCCGCCTGTCGTGACCAGTGTCCTAACTCTACTTCCATGGAAATTTATAGCTGGTGAGGCCTTGATATGGCGGAAGCCAGCCAGAGAGGCTCAGATGAGGGGCAGAATTGCCTGCACAGTTCAGGAAGCTTTCATCTCATACTAGAGTCTGCACCAGGGACCCAGGCAAACCTCTCCTGAGGGTCTTCCCCCACAAACTGAACTAAGAAATTGGGGGCAGGAGGTAAGGTCTCTGAGAAGGGTTTTGAAACACTCCGAAGGTTCTAAGTGCTTATTTACCCCTTATGCAGGTAGACAATCCCTCAAATTACCTTAATTTCTGGAAACCTTGAACCTCACACCTTTCCCCTCCATCCATCATCCCCTACAAGTCTGACTATAGCCAGAACAATTCTCTTCCATCTCCTTGGGCCTAAACCCAGGTCAGTTGAGGCAGCAGGATTCCAAGACATATCCTAATGAGTATTGATATACAGATTACCTGAAGATTGATAAAATATCCAAAATGTCTTCTTGTTCCTTACAGAAAGAAACTGTATAAAACACCAGGAATTCTAAAATATGATTAAAGCATGCTGTCATTTTGACTGAACACCCATGCATGCACTGCTAGGCCTGCCACCAAGATGAATGCAGTTTTTGAAAGAAAATCCTTAAAGCCAAGGGAGAGTGTATATTAAATGAAGGGGTCAGATTTCCTCTGCAAGGTGGAGGTGGCCAGAACAGGGCCCACTGCATCTGCGAGGGGCCATGTGCAGGAGAGGGGAGGCCCCAGGGAAGTTGAGCTCAGTCGGTTCTGAGTGGGGGAAGCCACTCCTAATAAGATGGGGAATCACAACCTCAGCTCAAACAGCAGGATACTTGATACCTATCTTATAAGAATAGACTTTCTAAAACTCTGCCAAAACTCTAGAGGAGGGGTCTAGGCTGGCTCCTAAACTTAAAGATATCAAGCTCTGGCTTCAGATAGCTCCAGGAATGCACTAAGAAGCAGAAGATCAAGTCAGACTTTTCCATATGATGCAATTCCTGTTGCAGGCAGAGAAGGCAAGCAAGGCCAGGAGGGGAGACACACACGGGGCCCACCACCATTACCACCAGCGGGAAAGGCCTTGTCAAGCAATAGAAATATATCGCTCTCTGTATATATTCTTTGGCTTGCAAGTCAGCCGTCCAGCCAGCATCCTGAGTGGCTGACTGCCCGCATGCCTACCTTGTGCAGGGGCGCCAGCTTCCTTTGACTTTTGGTTGCAGACCTGCAGTTCTCAGTGTGCTCCGTTCCACCATTCTGCTGAACAAAAACTCCTTTCTCAATAATCCTGCAGGTTGAGTGGGCAGCTCAACATATCCCTAGGACTGGATTTCTGATGTGTGCCCAAGGAGCAGAGCTCCTGCTCCTGTTTTTGGCTCATTTTACCCACAGATGAATACAATTCCACGCTGTTAGTTTCATAATGGGGCAGATATTCGCCCTTTTTAAAAAACAATCTTCCTGGGTCAAGAGCCAGCAAGTTGGAAACACTCTCAGCCCAGGAGGGTGTAAGCGCCTGGCAGTGGGATGGCAGATGTTACTTCCCTGTTATTAGCGGATTCCAAGTGAGTTGGGGAAGAGGGTGGAGAGGATGGAAGAGAATAGTTACTATCTGGTACTCTTGCTGCTCAAACTGGGCCCACCCTCCTCGAATGGCACTCGGGATCAGTCAGTTTGAAGAATGGAAAAACCAGACGGGATCCTTCCAAGGGGAGTTCATAAGGACAGGGCTACACCATGGCCTCTGAGCTTTCTTGGTTACCCTGACTTATTGTGTCTCTCTAATTACTGCTTGCTCTGAGTTCAGTGAGCTGATATCCCAATAACAACTTTGTGCTTTCCAACACCCAATACCAAGAGCAATTTAAAAAAAAGAAAGGAATCCAGTAAAACAACTTTTCAGAGACGCTAAGAAAGGTCTGAAGAGCACATCGCATGTACATAGGAAAGGCTAAGCTCTTATCATTTTTAGGATAGAATATTTTACTTCAGTTAGGATAATTCAGGTATTGTTCAGCTTGTACATTAAAAAAAAATACTCAAAACAATGGCTTATGAATGAACCACTTATGAACACTATAGTAGCTATATTATTTTACTGTGTGGATGACACTGAAGGCCAAAACACCTTTTACCAGTTATGACTACTGCCAGGCCCCAAACTACACCTAATTCTGTTTCACACAAAACCAGTTTGTTCTTCTCTTTCCTGAAAAAAAATTACTAGCTTATCAGTGCAAGAGAGAAAAGGAAGGAGCTGTGGGTTTAGAAAGAAAACATTCACCCCATGGAGGTTTTGAATGAGTCCAAATGTTGTGGCAGGTAATATTTATGTGAATGTTTCAAAGGCAAAGCTAATACTTTCTGAGAAAATTCAAAATGAAGGGATTTCCTCTTCAGGAGATGTAGCAACAGAATGAAAACCTCTGAGCTTACCTGGTTAAAGGTTTTCTTCTCTTTGTACATTTCCCGACTGCCTCTTCTCTTTAGAGAACTCTGAAATAGATCCAAGGAGCACTCTGTTACCGAGGGGTCACAAGTGACAGCCAGCACTAGACAAACACCTTCCCCATGGATGAAGACACACAGTGGATGGAGGCTGTTTCACAGTAGAATCAAGAAATAACCTAGAGTTGACATTTAAATGCAGTTAGATAATTCTGGTGGAGTCTTAGAATCCTAAGATGCTTTAAGTTTTAATTATTGTATTCAGGCTATTCCTCAATTATTCAGTTTAACAAAAAAGGAGGGTAGCTGTAATAATTTGTAACAGTGGAGAAAAGGCAAGAGGAAAAGGGCAGGAAGTTTTGGAAATAGATACCATGATGATCCTGGAGTTAGCTTGCCTTGCTAAATATGCTTTGTTTGGGTTGATACCAAAATTAATTGGGGTCTCCTGAGTGGCCAGACTAAAAAGTGGCAGGAAGGGAGAGAAGAGCAGCCCTAGTTTATGGAGAACACCTAACCTAGCTTGCATATTCTCAAAAAACCCAATCCGATTCACGATTCAACCTCGCTCTAAAAGACCTTACAGAGTTCAAAATGTATTCACGGGAAGTGGCCGGCTGTGTCTTTCAGTGCGCGGGGTCCCTGCCCACTTTTATATGATAGGTGTACCTTTGCCGGCTCCAGGCAAGAAACTGCCAGTGTGTCTGAAAAACAAACATGAGTATGAATAAAAGGGCCCAGGGATGCCTGCAACAGACTCACAGGGAGCGAGGCCAGTTGCTAAGGGAAAGCATGAAGACAGAAAGAAATGGTGAAGACAAGCAGAAAGCTTCCTGGAGGAATCCAAAGGACTCTTAATCTGAAAAGATTAAATTAATCCCGAGGAAAGCTGGAAGAAAGCAGGTGGGGAAGCAAAGCCCTGTAGGCCCCTATTCAGATGCCGGGGAGGTGCCCACTGCCTTCCCCTCTGCAGCTCCAGCTCAGCCCTCCTCGACCTCCTCTGAGGTGCCCCGAGAGCCCTGGCGCTGGTCTTTATTTCTCTGCTGCTAAAGAGGCTCTCACACAAGTCATTTTTATCACAGCTGGAACTTAAGTTCATTAACCCAGTAGCGTTCACATTCTAAATGTCTCACTGTCAAAAAGCCAGGCCTTGCCACTTACTGGAGGAATTCTAGGTTAAACAATTAAAATTCTAGCTGCCTCTGCCTCTATGAAGCTGGAGGCCTGGTGGGGAGGGAATAGGTAATTGAGAGAAGACCCACAGGGTGAAGGGGTGAAGAAGGTCACAGAGTCAGCATGGGGTATGGGGCGGGGCTTCCGACGGTGGACAAAGGGGGATGACCCCAGCTGCAGAAGTGGCTTTATTTCCTTCAGTCTTTTTGGTAAAGCGAGTCAAACTACAAAGAGAATCAGTCTCCTCCCACAGGTAAAGTTAAGCTTGTCTTAATGGCTTGAGTTTTTCCACCCATAATGAGATTTTCCAAGAGGTTTTCCACACGCTTCAGTTAAGGAGTTTCATTTATTTAGATGAGCTGGGTGAGATGAGCATTCCTGATGATTCACTACAGAGAAGAGTTACGAAAAAGATGTAGGGAGAGAGCCTGTTTCTTAGCTTTAACCTAAAGCATTCAAGGCCCGAGCGAGTGCAGTGCAGAGCCTGCGGTTCGTCAGGTTTCATTACTTTCTCCCAACGAACAGAGTATAGATTCTGCATGTGAAGAAAGAAAATAAAATATCTAGAAGTGAAATGCAAGCTAGAGGTGGACACAAAAGTTTCTTAAGACCTAGGCAGCGTTATGGGTTGCTGCATTTGTTGCTGGGGAGAGAGTGAAGATAGGGAGCCCGTGGGTGGAATCCTGTGTCTTTTCCTATTGCTGATAAGCTGTAAATTGTGGCCCCAAGTCTTACGATCCTTCCAGTAAATCACAGGACAGGGAGTTGTGGGACTCCCCCCCAGCCCTTTCAGATCCCACTCACAACGGCAACTAGGACTAAAGTTAACCAGACATTTGCAAGACCTGTTTGAAGGAAACCACAAGATTTGGGGGATCGACATAAAATAATGCCCGATACTGCCTGAGGGGAAGACCTTGTAAGGATGTGCCGCTTCTCCCAAACCATTCTATAAGTATGATGTCATTTAACCAGATTCCTGTCTCTCTCTCCACATATATAGTCTACATATGTACATAATATTACCATATATGTACGTATACATATACAAAAAGTACATGTGTGTGTGATTTTTATGTGTTTGTGAGGGTGGTAAGAGATGAAAGGACTCAACACAGCGATTCAAAATTCATCAAGAACAGGAGTTGGCAAACTATGTCCCTCAGGACAAATCAACCCACAGCCTGCTTTGTAGAATCAGTTTAATTAGAATACAGTCACATTTACTATTGTCTGTGGCTGCTTTGCACTCCACCGGCAGATTTGAGCATTAGTGACAAACCATTATGATCTGCAAAGCCTAAAATATTTACTGTCTGGCCTTTTTCAGAAAAAGTTTGCTGACCTCTGATCTAGAAAAATGAATTGGTGAAAGTAGCCAAGAACACTCTGAAAAGGAAGAAGAATGACAGTAGGTTTGTACTGTTAGGTAGAGAAATACAATACAGTGGTTTGGTGCAGTATAAGAAGAGACAGATTAATGGAACAAAACAAAAAGCTCAGAAGTAGATTCAAGGATATAGAATATTTTAACAAACAATACAGGACACGTTTTAGACTAGTGATAAAGAATTAATTATGTGGTATATGTTGGTAAAGCAATTATATAAAAATTGTGAGATAAAAAAAATGAGATCCCTACTACACATCAAAATAAACCCTAGATAAATTAAAAATGTAGATGCAAAAAATCATAAAAGAACTAGGAAAAAAAAGATGATTTATATTTTTTCTTGGGGTATGACCTTTATAAACACAGAAACAAAAGCTGAGACATCCAGAGAAAAGATTGGAAAGATTTTAAGCTATTTTTTATGTATCAAAAGAAAAGGCAAATGACAAACTAGGAAAAAAAGTTTTCCTAACACATGATAGACAAGAGTAATATCTTGCAAGCGAAAGGAAAACTATGTTAATAAAAAAATAAAAAGATGGCCAGTAAACACAGTTACTAGTAATTAAAACAAGCTATTGGTTTTTTCACTTAGAGATTTATAAACTCAAGAATAGTAGGACACCCAGTGTTAGCAAGAGCCCACAGAGACAGGCACCTCCACTCAGATGAATGGGCGTGGGAAATGGAAATCATGCAGCAAGTCAATGGGGCAACTCTGCCTTACAAAGGCATACATCATGGTGTAGTAATTCCAGCTCTGGGAATGCACCCTAAGGACAAATGCAGAGACATGGGCCAAGCTTTATGGGTAAGAATGCTCATCACAGCACCCTTTATGGTAGGAAGTACTACTGCGGTATTATAACTATTTTTTTCCTTTTATTTCATGTAAATACTTAAGGTGTACAGCATGAAGCTTTGATACACTTACCTTGATAGGCTATATACAGTGATTACTATAGTTAAGCAAATTAACATACCCATCATCTCAGTTACCTTTATTTTTTATTTTTTGTGCCAAGTCCCTAAATCTATGCTCTTGACAAATTACCAGCATACAATACAATATTGCTAAATACAGTCTTCATGTTGTATACTAGATCTCTAGGTACAGTGATGCATTTGGTTTTTTTTTTAATCTTTTTTTTAGATGTGGGGTACAATTCAGGATTAGCAGTGATGCTTTTGAAGACTCTTTAAAAATTCAGGAAAGGCTCACAAAACATTAAAAGGAAAATGTAGATTACAAAGTATATTTTGTGTTCTTAAAATGGCTGAAATATAAATGCATGTTTCATATATGTATGTTAGGAAAATGGACTGAAGCAGTATACACCAAAGTGTTAATAGTGGTCAAATTAAGGATGATGTTAATTATATTTTTTGTGGTTTTTCATAGTCCCCAAATGGTCTACAGTGAGGACTATGTCCTTTAAAATGAAAAAGAAAAAAGCCAGAAAATCAAAACTTGTATTTTAGAGATATCAGAGAAAAGACTTTCATGGATCTCCTAAGTGGGATTGCAGTGGCAATTCACTGAAGTTATGTACCCACTTCTTGGGTCTCATCTCATAATCTGATATTATTTTTATTAGCTGATCCTTCAAGTATAGCCAACTACAGTTGGTTGAAAAGACCAGGAAGCCCCTGAGGGTTGGGGAACTGGCCAGGTATCCCACTGTGCTACAGGTCTCCAGGCATATGGTCCCCAGGCCCAGTGCCAAGCAGCCGTGCAGAACGGTCACCATGCCTCCAGCACAGAGCTCCACAGTCTCCTCACTGGCCACCAAGGACCCAGGGTGAGGGGACCCTGAGTATAGGACAATTTGTGTGAGCATTATTCATGCCCATTTACTCCTTTGCATGACTAGGAGGTCTGGTGGGGAGTCTCTTCCATAGAATGATGAAGGAGATGGGTAAATGTAGACAAATTGAAATGAGAGCAGGGGCTTGGCCTCATGAGTCACTGTACTCTTTCTTTTTAGTCTGGTCAACTGCCAGCAAATCAACTCCATATTCCTATTGAAACGAAAAAAAAAATTAAGTTTGCAAATCCAAACTGAATTTACCTAAGGCTGATGCATTTGCTGAGTACTGAATATGATTAAATAAAAATGAAGTCAGGCAATTATTTGGACTTTCATGTCAATTCTTTTTTTTTTTTTTTGAGTTGGAGTCTCACTCTGTCACCCAGACTGGAGTGCAGTGGCCGCTCCCGGCCACCGTAGCCTCGACCTGCTGGGCTCCGGTGATCCTTCCATCTCAGCCTTCCGAGTAGCCGGAATTACAGGCATGCACTAACACGCCCGGCTGATTTTCTGATTTATTATAGAGATGAGGTCTCGCTGCCCAGGCGGGTCTCGAACCCGCGGGCTCAGGCAATCCACTCACCTCAGCCTCCCAAAGGCGCGGGATTACAGGCTGAGCCACCGAGCCCGGCTTCATGTCAATTCTTAATGTGTCCTCTTTCAAGTTAGACAATTTCTTCCAAGTAATTTCAGAGAAACTGAAAAGCTCTCAATTGCTAAAGTATTTCAGAGATAGACTTTGGAAGTCTAAATTTTAAAAAAATTATGAGTTAGTATGGAAAAGAAGATATAGACATAGACTGATAATTTTCAGAATTCTTACAGATTCTTATTACTTATAAAGTCTATAGGTTTTTCTGGCTGGTTTACAGCATGTAGAGATATAAAATCAGATTAAGAAAAGGAAGATGCAGAGGCCTTCTTTTTCCTGTCGGTAGGAAGTTATCAAGATTCCTTTACCCATATGAAAGTCTCATTGAAATGCTGTGAGAAGCCGGGCTCGGTGGCTCAGCCTGTAATCCCGTACCTTTGGGAGGCTGAGGTGAGTGGATTGCCTGAGCTCACGGGTTCGAGACCCACCTGGGCAACTTGGCAAGACCTCATCTCTACAATAAGTCAAAATGAGCTGGGTGTGGTAGCGTACGCCTGTAGTTCCAGCTACTTGGAAAGCTGAGGCGGAAGGATCGCTGGAGCCCAGCAGGTCGAGGCTGCGGTGGCCGGGAGCAGTCACTGCACTCCAGTCTGGGCGACAGAGTGAGACTCCAACTTAAAAAAAAAAAGAAATGCTGTGAGATGTGAAAGATGAGAATCATTAGCTTCTTGTTCAGCTAGAAGCACCAGATCTTGGCCGGATGATACCTCCTCCCCTTTCCCACTCTTCAGTCATACCTTTAATGGCTCCTAGGGAGACTGGCTTCCTTCATGCCAAGGAGGCACCTTGCACTGCAGTTATGCACAAGACCCAAAAACATATATCACCCCTCAGATTTAACTGAAAATCTTCCATGGCCATAATGCAAGTGAAGCCCTTTTTCCTTGGCCCGTTAACAGGATAGTGGTGATATCAACAGCGGCCAGCTTGGGTACTAACTCATGCCAGGAACAATGCTGAACTCTTCCTTTACACATCTGTTATGGACTGATGTCTTGTGTTTCCCCAAGATTCATATGCTGAAGCCCTAATGCCCAATGTGATAGCATTCAGGTGAGGTTTTTGGGAGGTAATGAGGTTTAGATGAGAGCATGAAGGTGGCGCCCCAATGATAGGTTTCGTGTCTTCATAAGAAGAAGGAGAGCCATCAGAGCTTCCTCTGTCCCCCATGGTAGGACTTGGCAAGAAGGTAGCTTTCTGTAAGCCCCGGGAAGAAGAGTCTCACCAGAACCCATGCGAGTATCCTGATCTTGGATTCTGTAGCCTCCAGAACCGTGAGAAATAAATGTGTGTTGTTTGAGCCCTCAGCCTGTGGTTACAGCAGCCAAGCTACGACAATAGAGTATTTAATAATTCTATTCTTATCAGACCCCAGAGTCACATATTATCATCACTGGTTGACAGACAAGAAAACCAAAACACAATCAACAGTTAAGTACTCTTTCAAGATCCTTCACACTTGGCGATGGGGCACCAACCTAAGCCCAACCCCAAGCCTGCATTCTTGGTCACAGTCCTAACACTCAGAGGTACCCTGCAGGGTTCTCATAGTTCAATCTCCTAACTTTGGGCTGTTTTCCTTCTTGTGTTTTTGAGGTTTCTGAGCTCCAAATTGCTGAGTTTTCTCATCCAAAAAAAAATCTCGGCCTTTCTATAGCAAAAGAGCACAAAGGACTTTATAGGAATGGTTGCAAATTGCTACATTCACGAGGTACCTCCTGGCTATGAAATAATATCTGTTGGCACTAAGGACTTCTGAAAGGATCTGAGGCTGCAGACAGCAGAAGTCCTTATTTGGAAAAGTAAGACAGAAAACTATTATTAGAAGACAAAAAACCACAAAGTAAATGAAGAAAAGAGGAGGAAAATTATACTGAGACACTGGCTGAAGAGGGGGTACAGCCATGAAGCCGGAGTGTGGCTGGGGTTTCCCTGTCCCAAGACAACAGGGCTGAAGGGCAACAGCCAGGCCACCAAGTGCAAGCTCAGGGTCACTGGGCCCATCTGAGATGAACAGAGACCCCCCCCACCCACCCACCCTATCAAGCTCTACTTTTTCCTGGGTAGAGAACACATTGATAAAAATAACAGGTCACTGCACAGGCAAATTTGGAGAACATGACATACATCTGCTTTGCAATGTGGGCTGGTCAGTTCATTTGAAACCTTAGGGACATATATCTTGAAACGCAGTTATTGTAAAATTGCTAGCTAAAATATACTACCACACAGTAATCTGAACTAAACATCCACAAAATAAACTAAACTAAAAATGATAATGTAAAACTGTCAGTTATAATTAATACGCAAAGAAAAATGGAAACTCATGACCATTGCAAAACCATAATAATGACTGCACCAAAAACAAAGTATCCGTCCCCAAACTGTAAGAATTCCAACTCTGAATGTACATATACATGCAGGCACTTATGAATGAAATACCGAATCAGGGCCAGACACAATGGCTCATGCCTATAATCCCAGCACTTTGGGAGATGGAAGTGAGAGGATTGTCTGAACCCAGGGGTTCGAGACCAGCCTGGGCAACTTGGCAAGACCTCATCTCTACAATACATTAAAAAAAAAAAAATCGCTGAGGCGGAAGGATCACCAGAGCCCAGCAGGTCGAGGCTGCGGTAGCCGGGAGCGGCCACTGCACTCCAGTCTGGGCAACAGAGTGAGACTCCAACCCAAAAAAAAAAAATCAACTGTGTGTGGTGGCGCAGACCTGTAGTTCCAACTACTTGAAAGGCTGAGGAGGAAGGATCGCTGGAGCCCAGCAGGTCATCAAGGCTGCGTTGGCTGTAAATGTGCCACTGCATTCCAGCCTGGGCAACAGAGATTCCAATTAAAAAAAAAAAATACCAAGTCAGAATCCACATTTCAGAAGCCTCTACCAACTTAGTAGGTGACCAGTAAGTGCTGCTTGGGCATTCAAATAGTTGAAAATCAGTAGAAATGTATGCCATTTGCCTATGAACACTGAGGACGAGGTTATGGTTCTTTAAAAATAATCTGCTCCTAGCCTCCTATTGCTCTACTAGAAGGAAATCTAACAGTCCATCAAGAGATATATTATTTCCCAATCTAATAATAATAATGCAAAAGAATCAGAAGTACTTTGAAAGCAAAACAAAGATGTAAAATCTTACAAATAATATATTAAAATGTTGTCCTCTTTTCACAAAAAATTCACACTCATTTTCTTCAGATGTACATCATGTGAAAAAATACTTAGTACTTTGTTTCAAAGAAAAGCTCGTGTGAAAAAGTTCTGAGTTACTGCTGATACTGTTTTATAATAATCTGCCATTGTACCCTACAGCTCTCTCTAATTTGACTTTGAATATCATTCTAAATGACAGAGTGCATTGTCACACTGGTAAAATTTTATATACACAGTGGTCAACTCAGCAAATGCAAACTTAAGACGTGCATTTCAGTAGATATAAATTAAGAAAGGTATAAACAAAAATTGAGTACTAGCTCACAATGTGTATTTTGGAGAAAGTGAGCTGGTGTCTACAATTTATTTTCAAACCCACCAAAAAATAAGATATGTGAATAGCTAAAAAGATGGCTAAACAATCAGACATCTGATAATCAAGTATAGTCGAAGTACTAACCCAGAATGTAAGTGGTGGGTATACAGGTGTGTGTACTGTGAAGTTCTTGGGAGGAAAAACATTAGGCATGTAGATTTTCATCTTCACTGAAAAGTTCATATAATTTGATTGAATAGTCATTAAAATTATGACTACTAAAAATTTTTAATGACGGGGAATTTTTCATAAAACATCAGTCTGCTAAATATAGGATAAAAACATATACTTAATATAATCTCAACGAAATTAAATATTTTTGTCTTGGAAATGTTTGGGAGCAAATATACTAAAATGCTAATAATTCTTATCAGTGGGGAAGTAGAATTTTGAGTGACTTCATATTTTTCTTTATAGTTTTCTAAATTCCATCAAATAGTCAAAATTAATAAACATTATTTTTTCAAATCAGAAAGGTTGTTATTTTTTAAGGACAATGAAACTAGTGCAGTGCCGAAACCCCACACCCCCATTAAATCTTTGCTTTACCTCACCTGGAAATGATAGATGAGACTGATGGACCCTGAGCACTCAAGCCAGATAGAAATGAACAGGAGATTAAACTGCAGGATTAACCCCCAGGCAGGATTAGCTCTGGGCTGCTGGGGATCATCAAATACATCTTCACACAGAGGACAAAGTAGAGCTTAATGTATACGTGGAGACACTAAATGAAACTCTAATTGGAATCTGAAGGCTTCCTATCCGAGAGACTCTCTCACTAGGCGAGGCCTAATAATACCCCATCCGACTTACTGACCCACATCTGCCAAGGATCCTTGTTATCTGGAGCCACTGCTTGGTTCCATTAATCATCCACCAACTGCTCTGAAATATCAAAAGTATCTCTGGCTAGCATTCTGTGTAAAAGCCATTCATGTCCCTTGGGTAAATCTTCAGCAATTCTCATCTCCAAGCATTGGCAGTTTGGATTCCTACCTCTAAGCATCTACCAGGGCACAATCTTTAAGTGGTTTAAGGTAAGGGAGTGGATTCAGGTAGAAGATTCAGTTAGGCAAGTAAAAACTGAGCTGCAGGGGGAAGCACAGGATGTTACCTACTTGTGCAGCACAAGAAACCCCTGGAGGCCTGAGAGCTGCACAGCCCTGGCCTTCCTTCTGAGGTGGGTCAGCCAGTGGGAGCCTGGGAAAGAAACACGCTTCCAATAAAAGGTAACCTGGGGCCGAAGAACAATACCTGGCCCGGGATTGAGGACGGGCGCAGAGCAGAAGACAAGGAGGAGTGCCCAACCACACCTGCTCACCCTCAGCTCTGTCCTGCTGAGATCAGGAAGGGGGCTGGGCAGGGCTGCAGCTGGGAGCAGGCATTCCGCAGAAGAAGGAAAACAGCCCGGGTTCATGTGATGACAACCAAATAAGCCAATTTTATTATCTCCGGTGTCTTGAGTGGACACTTGGGCTAAGAAGGTCAACACCCCAAATCGTGACTATTTCTGCTAACATATTTATGAGATAGAACATTGCAGACAGTGTCTAAAAGCAGGCTCAGTTGCCAGACCCTGAGTTTTCAACTGCAACCCCTCAACAGCTAACGCTGTCATTTGCAAGTCCCCACTGGGGCGCCCAGGCCCTAGTCTCTGATGCAGACAGTGATCAGGGCACAGGATCTGCAGACCATCACTCTAGCAGGCCTGGGAGAGCACACTCTCCCCCCAGCAGCTCCAGCAGCTCATGCCTTGCTTGGAAAACGATGAAGGTGGCCTCATTAGGCATCGTGCCTCAGTGTGCCCCTGCTGAAATGCAGGCCTGGTGTCCTCATTAACCCCCCCTTTTTGTGTGCAGAATCTGCTGCCTTCTTTTTATAACCAAATCGGTTTAGGTTTTTGTCTTCTAAATGACACAAAAATCTGTGACCAGCTTCTCACATGAAATTCTGGTCCGAGAAAATCCAGATGTTGTTGGAATTTTACCTGCAAGCCATACAAATCTAGACGCCCTCCCACAGATAGGAAAGGGCAAAAGAGTGCGTTATTCAGACCTGCGGCAGCATTTTATTGGGATGGCGCCTCCTGCAGCTGTCTGTAGATCTCTTTGTGCAATCAAGCTGGACTCCAATGGTCTCTGAGTTGACAGGAGGAAAGAGGCTTAATCAGGAAGTACTGTCTGCCTGAAAGTTCCTCCCACTTTCTTCTCTGATGCAGCAGCTCCCTGCTGGACAGGACTCACGTCTCTGACAAGCCTGCATGCCCACTTCTGCACCATCACCTGTCCAAGAATGAAAGTGCATGTTCCAGGACCTTCTAACTCTTAGATTCCCTGGTTTTATTATTCAACAATAATCACTCCCACTCAAAACAGAAGAGAGAAGCTTCCCTGGAGGATGTGTAGGAGAAAGAGGGAAGGTCCTGCAGGCTTACAGCATCTTCTTTTATTTTTTATTTTTTTTTTGAGTTGGATTCTCACTCTGTCACCCAGACTGGAGTGCAGTGGCCGCTCCCGGCCACCGCAGCCTCGACCTGCTGGGCTCCGGCGATCCTTCCGCCTCAGCCTTCCAAGTAGCTGGAACCATAGGCGTGCGCCACCACACCCGGCTAATTTTTTTTTGATTTATTGTAGAGATGAGGTCTCACCAAGTTGCCCAGACGGGTCTCGAACCCGCGGGCTCAGGCAATCCACTCATCTCAGCCTCCCAAGGCGCGGGATTACAGGCTGAGCCACTGAGCCTGGCTACAGCATCTTCTTACTGGCACTTCTCACCCCTGTGTCTTCAGTCCACTCCTTCTCGAGGATGACCCAAGAGAAAACTGGGGCTTGCAGAGGTGAATTATGAAGGGCAAGCGAGGCCTCGCCCTGGGGCGTTCTGCCGACCACTTCACAGCTGACTCTGAAGCACACGCAACCAGGCCCTGACAGCACAGCACAGCTTCTCATAGTCGTGGTGTCTTTGCTTTGCCAATCACCATCTGTTCAGTCAGTCACTTCTCACTCCTTGGCTCACCAGAGCAGAGCATGGGTGTCTCTAGCATAGTCGTCCAAGGTTTTCATCCTTCTGCCTCTACCTCGTTCACAGGCCTTACTCAGATGCACACACTTAGCCACTCCCAACACCCATCTGGAAATGAAACTGCCTCTTTAGAAAACGAACAGGTATTCAGAGAAAGAGCCTCTCGGAAATTAAGCAAAGCAAATAAGCAAAGACCAGGGAAAGGCTTTTTTCAGCCCACTGAGTGTCAATTCACTTGTTCTTCTTGCCACACAGCTCAAATTTTGAGGCAGCCCCATGGTGCTTTGGTCAAACACCTCCGCCGGTCACTGTTTTGCTTTGACTTTTCTCTTGGCTATTTTATTTCTTCTCTTTTTATCACCAGGAATAACAGCACCTGTGATTGGTCTCTCAGAGCTGAATGTATAATTTGACTATTTAAAAGCCTCCACAGTATGCCTTTGAAAAATCTCTGAAAATTCAAATCCTAGCATGTTTTTTCACTGGATAATAAACCTTATTCCAAAGCTGGCCCAACATCTTCAAAAGGTTCCCAGTTTTCCAGCAAGTATGTGAAGGCATGCAAACTACATCGTGAAAGGGTACATGGACCCTCACCAAATCCAGGTACGTGGCTCAGTCCCATGGCTTCAGGCTAGTTCCTTGAGCTCCTGGTACAATTTACTCATTTAAAAGTGGGAATAATAGTAATACCTACCTTATATAAAGTGTTCTTGTAAGGATTAAATGAAGTAATATGTTTAATAAGTGGTCACCATAAAAAGCAAACATTACCCTGCCACACAATTATGATTCTTTTCTTGATTAATATTTTCAAGTGATAATCATTCTTTTTTCTTCAAAGTTGAGAGGAAGAACCATTATTAACCATTTTAGCTTTCTTCTCTCTCTATGAAAAAAGCCAATGTTAAGAAAAAGGTTTTTTATTACGCATGGGAAAAGTATGTTTGAAGTATGTGCTTTTTTAACAGTGTAGTTTCTATATATTCTTTTCTGTATATGGAACAGAATTTAGATAATTTAGAACCTTGACTTTACATCCCAGGGCATATAAAGTCTGTCATGAAAATGTCTTACTATTGTCTGTTAATAATTCATAGAATAAATTTTAAGTTAACAACAAAACTCTCTCCCACAGTAAGAGGGCACTATTTCTATAATTTCAGGGAGCTAAGTGGGTCAGATTTTCCACAATGCCATGAAGTATGCCAAGAACCAATGGCAAAAACGGTTTCATGCACACAATTTATAGAATGAGTCAAACCATCAGGAGAAAAGCGATGATGCATGCTCTCTGCCCTGCTATTAGAGCCTAATTATTAAAGAAGAGACACTCCTCTTTGGGACTGAGGGCTTTTCTTCAACATATTAGGCAAGAAGGCTGAAAGAGATGGGCTGACCCAAAGGATAAGTAAAAGCACAAAGCAGAGGAGAGCAAAATAAAGAGAAAGGAGGTTAAAAAACACCTTCCATGCAATAGCTCCTACCTTTGGTTTCTGATGGAAATTGAGACACTCAGAGAGTATGACATGAGCCAGGCTGGTACTCTCCTCTTTGTTCTTGACATGAATCAACATACGGATGGAAGAAATGAGTAAAGACTCAGGTTCTGGCCCATGCGTGGCTTTATGGCATATTGGGACTTTGATGTCTGGGTTGGCCCGTGGGAGAAGCACATAGCCAGCCTGCCTCATACCTGTCCCAGGATGACCCTGCCCATGGTTGTTCCTTTCTTGGACATTTTTCACTACTTTATTTCTAACTTCTAACCTGATAACTTCTGGGTTTCGGTTCTATTTTCCTCCACACAACTGAAACCAGACAGAACAACTCAGCCCCTCTTGTCACAAGCCTCCTTCACTCTGGACAGATTTTGGATATGTTGTTACAAATGAGGACATTTTAAATGGACTTAGTTGTGAATTAGCATTCTGGGGTGGAGAATTTCTTTGTGCCGTTTAATCCTTACAAGAACCCTTTATTATAGGCTACAGAATATAGAGATTGTCCAGCTGCCAAAAAATAATTAAGAATGAAATTGATAAAGAAGAGAAAGAATACGCAGAAAATGAAATGTAGCCCAGCCCAGAAACAGCGGCAGCAATGACAAGAGGGCACAGACTCTATCACCTTGACTATTGTAAATAATGCTGCTGTGAACATTGGTGTACAAGTGTGTTTGAATCCCTCATAAGTAGTATTTTAAGAGTATTTTCGCCCAAGCCCAAGAGTGTACATCCCACCTGTCTTCCCCCTCCATTTTCTCATGCTTCATCTCTTCCTTCTCACCCTCACCTGTACACAGATGGGTATTCACTCACTTCCTTCTTGCACACCCTGTGTTCCTCACTTTGGCTGCTAGTCATCGCTCCTGTCTCCATCCCCATGGGGGTTCCCGGCAGCCTCTGTCCTCAAGAGTTGAAGACGTGCAGTCATCACCAACTCCCCTCCTTCCTTACTCCTGCCAACCCATCACCCACTGTACATTCTCTTTTCTATTCACCCTTCTTTCCCACAGCCAGGCAAGACTTGAACACCTAGGACCCTCCATTTGAGAGCCTCCTTGGTGGGGGTGCCCCCCTGGGGTGCTCCCCTCAGTCAGTCCTGAACTATTTAATAATGTTTGGGCTGAGAAAAAAATCACTGTGGCCACTCCATCTAATTTAAATGTCCCTGCGTGTTTGCAATGTGGCTGTCTCTCTGATATACAGAGTGTTCTGTGTTGTGCACACTCACAGGCACATGGTTGGCTTTCCCGTGGAGATCACACAACACTAAGCAGGTGGCTTGTTTTCATGGCAGCAAATCGATGCCATTCATCCAAGCGTCCTTACATTTTCTCTCTGAAAATCCCAACCTACAGAAACATACCTGAGGCAGGGTAGCTACCACAGGTTAGCCATAGACAGATAAATTTTCAATAGGTAGGTTTTAGGAAGCGTTCAGACATTTTTAAAATTACATTTTACTGCAGGCTGAGCTGGCAGTCTACCCCACCCCCTCTGCAAATCAAAAGAAAACTCCATCAGATGCAAGACTAGGACAGCCCAATCTTTCAATTCATGGTTTAGTGTAATAATCACTAAGAATCTTTCAGGTTCAAAGACCACCCCTTAACTGGCCAAAGCCATAGAATGATAATAAGACCACCTGTTAGCTAAGGAACTTGTGGATTGGGTCTGCCACTAAAGACAATGTGGTCAGGAAAAGACCACCCCTCCCCTTTTCTCCTCCCATCAGGAGCCCAGAGATGTCAATCTCCGGAGCGGTGGTGGCCTCTAGGCTCCACCTTTTTAGCATATCAATCATTGTGAAGGTACATCAAGTTTATTGTAAGGAGCAAAGGCACAGGTTTTTTTCACCCATGCCAGCTCTGGCATGTCGCTCTTTCTTTTCTCCCTTCTTTCTCTAATAAACTGTTTGAAAACTTTGCTGGCCACTCTAAAACTCATTTAAAAACGAGTCAAAGAACCCATGGGTTGTTTCATCCCACCCGGCATCATTACCCTTTAAAACACTAATATCAGGGACTCAAACACATTTGCACACCAATGCTCATGGCAGCACTAGTCACAATGGCTAGAAGGTGATACAACCCAAGTGTTCATCAACACATGAATAGATAAACTAAACATGGTATAACATGCCATGGAATTTTACTCAGACATTAAAAGGACTAAAACAAGGACAAATGCTGTATGATTCCACTTAAATGAAATACCTAGAATAGATAAATTCACAGAGACAGAAAGCAGAACAGCAGTTAATTATCAGAAACTGAGGGGTAGGGAGAGTGGGGAGTTATTGTTTAATGAGTGCACAGCTTCTGTCTGGGATGATGAAAAAGTTCTTGAACTAGATAGTGGATTGCTTAACACTGTGAATGTGTATGATGCCATTAAATCGTGTGATTCAAAGGGTTAAAAAAGTAACTTTTGGCCAGATTCGGTGGCTCAGCCTGTAATTCCAGTACTTTGGGAGACCCAGGTGAGTAGATTGCCTGAGCCCACGGGTTCGAGACCAGCCCTGGCAACTTGGAAAGACCTCGTCTCTACAATAAATCAAAAAATAGCCGGGCATGGTAGTGCACACCTGTAGCTCCAGCTACTTGGAAAGCTGAGGCGGAAGGATCACCAGAGCCCAGCAGGTTGCCAGTGGGGTGGCTGTGAGTGTGCCACTTCACTCCAGCCTGGGCAACAGTGAGACTCCAACGCAAAAAGGGGGGGGGTAACTTTTATGTATATTTACCATAATGAAAAAAACAAATTATATCTAATATAGTCTACTTTAAGAGTCAGAAAAAGCCCTCTCTAGGATCCCAGTATGGATTGCTATGGGTTCGAGATTCCCGGGGGGAGTCACTCTACTATCCGTGGTTTTTGCACTTTCCACATATGAGGCCTAGACATTCTTTTCTTTCCTTTCATTGGCCAAGGGGAAAACCAAGACTAGAAAAAGTACTTTTTTAATTGTAAAATTTCACATTCAGAGAAGTCAAATGTGCTATAAATGGTTTTGGGACTTTTAAACAGTATAAATTTCCTTTTTTCTCCAAAAAAAACAGTTATTTTTTTAATTTTAAAAGGCACACAAAGAAAACTTTTTAAATTTTAAAAATTAAATTTTCCTTTTTAAAGAAAAAGGTTTTTTTTATCTTTTTTCCCCTACTGACATTTCAAGTCAGTATATTTTAATCAAATTAAATGCATGATTTCTTCATAAGAAGTATTTTTCACTCCTTATTTGTGGAAAATATTTCCAAAATTTACCAGAAAATCCTAGTGGGAGAAATTTTGATTTTTCAGAGTTGTAAAATCTTAAAACTTGTTGGAAGTAATGCAGGAATACCTAGCCAATATTTGCTTTATGTATACACACACACACACACACCCCTCTCGTGGAAATGTGGAGAGAAAAAAGAAGGGAGTAAAGAAAGTTGGAAAGAATGAAGGAAAGATAAGGGAAGTAAAAAAGGAAAAATTCAAAGCATTATGCTCTGTTCCTACATACAGCTCTAGCTGACCATCTTCTTCAGCCTCTATATCCACTGAGAAGTCAAAATCCCAAGATTTGCTTTCTAGTGGGTTAGTAGAACCAAACTGATGAGTTGACAATACATCCACTGAAGGTTTGTCATTGAAAATGGTAAATTAGCAAACACTGTGCTTGGATATTGCATCTAATAACTTGTCGTCTTACAGTCAAACACTTGGGATTCGAGATCTAATCCTAACAACCCCTCTAAGAGGCGAGTATTCTTCTCACTTCACATATGAGGAAACAGATTCAGAGAATGGAACTCGCCCCCCCACCGGGGCAAGGATTTGAACCTGGTCTCTTTCCTCACAGCTTGAGATTCTCAGAGGAGGGCATTTGAGAGAACACCAGGTCAGAAACACTAAATGGCAACTTATCTCCATGCTGCCTGTTCTTGAGTTCCAGATGGATGTGTGAGGACAAGCATGAGTGCTGTGGCTTTGATATTTTGATGGCCCCAAGGTTAGCAAACAGGGGGTTATGCACTCCTCATACAACTGGAATCACTCCTGGACCTACATCACAGCACAGCCCCACCTGTAGGACTCCAAGGCCCTGTGAGCATACGCCATGTGGATCCCCCTGGAGAAACCTGGACTCTCAAACCATGCCACCCTCCTATCGGTCAGGACACACACTAGTCAATGATGTGTAACAGTCTCGCGCTGTCCTCTCTTCAAGCTCTGGGACTCCCTGCAGACCCAGGTTTGATGTTTTCTAGGTTACTGATAGAAAGAGTAAATCTATTATAATAACAAATTATCATTTGTGACTATTGCACTTTTCTCTAGAAATTCATGCCAATTACACGCTTCTCTAAAAGTCCTGGGCTTGGAAGGATGACTCCCTTGTAATAAGGGCCTCATTATGGCCTTCTGCTCTTTGAAACATTTTCTTCCCACGAGGTTGTTTTTGTGTTGTTTTTGACAAATGAGAACCTCTTCAACTCTCCTTCTAAAAGGGTCTCAGAGTGCCCTTGGGGGGAAGCAGTCTCAAAATGAATTAAGAACGGAAAGATTTATACTTGTGTATTCCAAGCTCTATGAAGGAAATTGAAGCCAACTTTATAACCTCAAAGAATCAACATTCCCATGGTCTCTGAAATCAGCCATATTCTTTCTGACTCTGCCTGACCTCAGCTCCTCGACTCTGGTAGATACCAGCTAGTATCCAAGAATGGATAAAGTATTGAACTTCAGGAAAGATGCTGAAAATACCCCACAATTTTCTTCTGCTTTGAGTAGAACAAGCACTTACTTTTAAACATTAAGCTGGCCAGACGTAGTGGGTTACGCCTGTAATCCTAGCACTTTGGGAGGCTGAGGCGGAAGGATTGCTTGAGCCCAGGAGTTTGAGACCAGACTGGGAAACACAACAACATATCACCTCTTAAATAAAAAAATAATTAAGCCGTACAGATGTTTATTACAGAAGGGCAAGCTTGGTGGCCTGTCAAGACATTATCAATGAATTTTAAAAACTTTTGGCATCAGCCAGGCACAGTGGCTCACACCCGGAATCCCAGCACTTTGGGAGGCTGAAGCGAGAGGATTGCCTGAGCCCACAGGTTCAGCCTGGGCAGCGTGGCAAGACCTCATCTCTACAATAAATCAAAAAATCAGGTGGAAGTGGTGGCGTGCCTGTAGTTCCAGTACTTGGAAGGCTGAGGCAGAAGGATTGCCTGAGCCCAGCTGGTAGAGGCTGCGGTGGCCGTGAGCATGCCACTACACTCCAGCCTGGACGACAGAGTGAGACTCCGATTCAAAAAACAAACAAACACAAAAATAGTAACAACTTCCCCTTACCTCCACAACACTGTCTGTATCCCCTGCTGACCTTTTATTCTTCTGTTTCTCTACTATTACTATTCTGGACTGAAATTTTGGAGGCAGTATTTCAACTGGATTGTACTAGCTGCAATAACAGGATGGAATAAGAGGAATTTTTTTAGAGAAATCCACAACATTGGTATATTCAGTCTTCTTCATCTCTAGTTGGAAAATCTTATTTCATTTCCCCAGGTTTCAGCAGAATTTGCAGCAATATACTTTTGTTACCTTGTGCCACTTTTTCTATTGCCTGATCACAAATACCTGATAACCCAGAGTTTGCAATCTGTTGGGGTTCCCTGGCCCTTGAGAGATGAGAACAGCCAAATAGGTAATAAGCATTACCAGCAATTCTCAGGAAACTAAACAGCACAGAGAAACATGGTCATAGCTTATGCAAGACCAGCCTTTTTGAGAATCCTAAGGCAGATGCACCATGTTCATCGCAGATGCAATTAATCAACCTGAAAAATTTATCCACTGCCTTTAATCACCCCAAATCCTATGGAAGAAGGAAACTCCAAGTGAAGGACATTGCTGAGATCTCTAGAGAAGAAAACGTCATATGAAATTACTTCCACCTAGGAAATGTGAAGTAAGCTGTGGTTAGATCAGTGGAGAAATCTCGCGGTGGTGTGTCTGGCATAACTCCTGAGGGATTAGGAGAGTGGGCGCTACCCATCAACTTCATGAATCATTACTGAAAACATTTCACAAAGGAGCAGCTTGTGCTATTTCCTTTTATCTTTCTTAGATAAAAAAAGCTGACAACACAGTCTTTAAAACCTTTTCCAGCCAAATCCGTAGTTCTAAAACCAGTTAAAGGAACAAACATTTATGTCACAAGAGCTTGCACCAACAAGACAACAGTAGAATTTAACACTCACAGTAAAAATCTATTGCTTCTAATGAAGTGTGAAACTTCATGAGACCACTTTTATCAGAAAACAATATTCCTCAAAAAAAAAAAAAACAAACCTCATAAACCCTTTTCCTCTATGCATATCTCCAAGCATACCCTTGCATTTGCCGTGGATGTGCTACTGCATGGTGACTCGGGTCAGATGCCAAGGCCCACGTGCCTTCTTCCTATTCTAGATTGCCACCAGGACCCCAAGTCCTTGGGCAGCCGGTACTCACATTTTACCTTTCCATGGATCTTTTTGCTCCCTAGACGTCTCTATTTTTGTTTCTGACCTGTATTTTCTATAAACTGTACTAAGGAAACTTTCTGAAAGGAAGATCCCTTTTATAGGTGAATCCTCTGCCACAAAGTCTGCTGTAGGGTCTTCCCAGTTGCCAGGACACACATCTTTTAGTTCCTTTAGTGACTGTCTGCTGACCCAGCATCCTCAGGGGAGGAGGAATTCCACATCAAATTTCCAGGAAAATAAAACTTTCTCCTGTAGAAACTAAAAAAAAACAGTAATTAAATAGAGTCGGCTGGGTGTGGTGGCTCACACCCATAATCCTAGCACTTTGGGAGGCGGAGGCAAAGAGAATTGCTTGAGTCTAGGAGTTCAAAACTAGCCTAGGCAATAGCAAGACCCCAACTCTACAAAAATAAAAAGAAGCTGGGTGTGGTAGTGTGTATCTGTCGTCCCGGCTACTCGAGAGGCTGAGGTGGAAGGATCACCCGAATCCAGAGAGCTGAGGCTGAAGTGAGCTGTGGTCATGCAACTGCACTATAGCCTGGGTGACAGAGTGAGACCATGGCTCAAAAATAAAAATAAACAGAGTCAGCCACTATAGATGGCTACGGAGTTCTAGACATCTGAGAGTTTTGAACCTAGGATGAGAATACTGTGGGGGCCGTGGCACTCAACAGTAGAAGAACCTGTAATTCTGATTCCCAGTTACTCATTTAGAAAAGGTGTTTTGTTGTTTCTGCCTTCTTAAATGGAATTGATAGAATATAGGTAGCTTTTCCTCGTGTCTGGGGCTTTCCTCATGTCTTTGGAGACTGCTGTTCCTTTCACCACCAAGGCATCAAGCAGTGTGTCAAAGTCATTAGGGGCTGGAGTCCTAGACAGTCACAGCCACTAGAAATAGAAATCCAGCTAACTGCACATGGGAAGGCTTGCCCACTATACACATCACTTGGGATTCACTACAGCTCCTTTGGGGACCCAGGAGTATTTTTTTAAAGCACTCTGAGCTGGGTGCAGTGGCTCACACCTGTAATCTCAGCACTTTGGGAAGCAGGAGCAGGAGGATTGCTGAGACCTGGAGTTCGAAACCAGCCTGGGCAACACAGTGAGATCTCATCTCTACAACCATAAAATAAAATTAGCCAGGCATGGTGGCATGCACCTGTAGTCCCAGCTACTTGGGACACTGAGGCAGGAGGATCGCTTGAGCCTAGGAGTTGGAGATTATAGTGAGCTATGATCCCATCACTGCACTATAGCCTAGGCAACAGACCCTGTCTCCAAAAAAATAAAATAAAGCACTCTGGGGTTTGTAACCACATTCCAGATGCTTAAAGCTGTCAAAGCCTGGATTCTGGATGAGTGGGATATCAGTATAAAGAGATAAAAACACACTCTCATCTTTCATATCCTCTCTCTTTCTCCCTCCCCTGTAATGTCTCAATTTTTTTCTCTAGTTTGCTTCTTTCAATATTCTTGAAATTCCATGTAAGTGAGAATTTGAATCTCTTGCTTTTGATACGTACACTTCTTTTTTGTGACCAAGGCTGAAATCTCACACTATTCTGTTGTGGAAAGGTGACAAGGACTAGAAGTCACCACACCACCTCATGATCTCCAGAAAGGCATGACCCTATGACAGAGACCCCAGTACACTCGTGCATAGTAATTCTTATGCTGAATACAAACCTAAAAAGAGATGAAAAGAATCCCATTAGTGTAATGTTTTATAACTTGCTATACAATCTCCATAACCAAGTCCTGCTCCACACACAACTCCCTGTGAACAGACTTCCTGTTGTCTTCACAGGATTGTATTCTCTCAAGCAGATGATGGTGTGTCTCTTAAAGGTGGCTTAGACATTAAAAATAGTCATGATCTGCCACAAAATAGGTCAGGTTATCCTGGGGATCCCATGAGAGATGTCCTGGAACTCTGAAAAGCTGCACTGGCTTCAGGAGGTTTTCCTGGGACAGAGCTGGTTCCAGAGAAAGTGAGGCGAGGATGTGAGGTGTCCTTGAAGCGTTCCTGGCAGAAATGATGCCGGCTTGGTTCATCACTCTTTCATAAAAAGTAACAGTGCACATGCCACAAGGTCAAGGCTAGAGAACAACCTCACCACTACCTGTCTTGCTTGCTAAACTCAAGCTTGTTGAGGGAAGAGAGTCAAACACTAGCCAGTGGTGTTTTGCACTGTTTGGGGTAGTTATCATCTCATATAAATCCTGGTAATGACAACCATCAAAATCAAAAGAGCACTTGCAGCCTTGGTATCAGAAGGCCCGCATCCTGTCACTGGTGTCCTGTCACTGGTGTGACCTCAGGTAAGTCCTTTGGTGACCCTGAGCCACAGTTTGTCCTGTGCCTAAAGAAATTCCCACTTAACTCAGAGTGGCGGTGAGAAGTGGCCAGGGCACGGAAGCACTTGGTGGCATGTGGCATTACTCAAATGCACCATATCCTTTATGTAGCCATCTTCACAGAAAAGTTACCTGGGGACTCCAAAGTAACGTCAGTGAGTCCAGGTAAGTTACCCACCCTCCTGGCAGGAGCAAATAGCAACTGGTTAAGCACCAGCACCAGGCTGCACACACCAGGGGATCTCTTTGATGCCATCACATAGAAAGGATCAAAGAGTAGGTGCAGAGTTGGGAGACTTTTTCAGGTATACTCCACCTGCAAGCTATTTTCTTCCCATCAAAAAGCCCGAAGAACTAAAGCCTCTTTCCACTAATACTCCTATACTTCACACATCAGAGAGACAGACACTGAGAAACAGAGAACAAGAGAATATAAGACCCAGAGAAATGAAAAGGGTGGGGAGGAAGGCAACAGCAGGTAACAGGCATTTTGCAGAACTGCACGCATGTGTACTACAGCTGTTAGGACCCAGGGTGGCTATGGCCATGAAAATACAAACAAATTAAAAAGGCTGCTGCCATTCTCAAAAGAAATCTTATGAAATGACTCAGTTCACTTTTCTTTCTGACATCACTGCTGTTCCGTTATCAAACACTTGATGGATTTACTTTGCTTGGTCCACATAAGGCTGTCTCATCATTCTAACATGCTACAAAGCCAAGGGCGAGGATCAACTAATTTACTTCTTCCATTTTCCCAATAACATCTGGTAGAATATCATGCACATAGGGTTTTTTTTTTTTTTTTACAGATTCTTGTTTAAAAATAAGGGAGAAAGGAAGTGGAGAGGGAAAAATGTTCAAGCAGTTGCTTATTATATACCAAGGGAGACCTAAAGCAAAACTGGAATTATTTTTTGGAGCGTGGGCCCCTTGTAGTACACTCGGAATTTGTTCCTCCTGATCAATTGGTTAAAAAAGATTTTTATCTCTTACTTTTGAGAAGGTTGTGTCATGATTTGCCAAAGAAACACCCTGAGTTTTGGCAAACAGATAGCTAGTCTTCCTACCATGAACAACATACCTGCTTACACCGCACTGGTGTTAGCAATTTTTGACCAAAAACAGCATGACCTCCGTACCCCACCTTCGCTATTCACCCATAAGTGACAGTTTTTGTTTGTTTCCCTGGATGAAAAAAGTCCTCAAAGGGAAACATTTTGCTGATTGGAAGAGGTAAAACAAAAAATGGTAGAAGCACTAAAAGGCATCAAAATTGACGCGTTCGGCCAGGCGTGGTGGCTCAAGCCTATAATCCCAGCACTTTGGGAGGCCGAGGTGAGGGGATTGCCTGACACCATGGGTTCAAGAACAGCCTGGGCAACTTGGCAGGACCTCATCTCTACAATAAATCAAAAAATTAGCCAGCTGTAGTAGCATGCACCTATAGTTCCAGCTACTTGAAAGGATCACCTGAGCCCAGCACATCGACTCTAGGGTGGCCATAAGCTTGCCGCTGCATTCCAGCCTGGGCGACGGAGTAGGACTCCAACTAAAAAAATTAAAAAATAAAATTGACGAGTTCAACTGTTTTGAGCAGTGAGAAAAATGTCTTGATAGGTATACTGCATCAAACAGTGAATACTTTGAGGGTGACTGAAGTTTAAACACGTAAGGAAAAATACACAATTTTTTATAAATTCCAGCATTTTGGGGGTCCTCTCTCCTAAACCTGTAGGAAAAGCAATAAAACTTTTAAATAGTTTGAAATAAAATTAACATATATTTTAAATTTGAAGCATATAACTAAATTATATACTATGAAATGGTCCTGTATTAAATAGTCATAAATTGTAACACTCCTCTCATCTATATTTTTATGCCATTTTTATGGTCTCAACGGGTCCCTGACACTCCTATACATCTCGCTGGGAGTGCTATGAATGCATGGCTTGGGGCAGTCTACCAGGACCATTCCTCAGGACTGTTTGCACTGAGCAACCTTGAGGGAGGGATGAGATAATGTCTCCCTCTGCAACAAAGAACAGACTTGCTTAATATACAGGAGCATAAAATGGCAACAACATGGTGGGTTCTCCAAGCTCAGTTTTCCTCAGCTATGACACCAGCCTACAGTATGTATAGCATCCATCTGAGCCCACTGGGTCATGTTCACTGGACCTGGGCACAAGAGGAACTGACTGTGCTGATGCCAGTGCTGCCTGCTGTGCCCTGACTAATAAAGTCCATCTCTGACCCAGGAGTTTCGTGTCTTCTGCCAGCATCCACAGATGAGTAACAGGCTACCTTATTAGCATGTAAAGTAAAATCAGATCCATACCTTTATTTCAAATAAGTGTCTCCCATTTTTTTTAAGTTGGCTTTATAGTTCATTCAAAGGAAAACAACTGTCTCTCAATAGAATTTAGCATTTGGTATTTTTTCAAATGATTTTAACACTTAACAAAAACATTTTGCCCACATTGGGCAAAATATAACTATGACCAGATACAAGTAAGTATGACATCTTCTGTCTGTGACATGCATAGATGCGACCAGGCAACCCCAAAATCTAACCCAGAGTTGGGCTTATTTGTTCTATTCTCATCCCTTTTGGAGGGTTCCTGTGCGTCTGCAGAAGGCAACTGGTCTTACAGCCTAGGGATCAATAGTAAAAATTAACTCCTGCCGGGCTTGGTGGCTCAGCCTGTAATCCCGTGCCTTTGGGAGGCTGAGGTGAGTGGATTGCCTGAGCCCGCGGGTTCGAGACCGGCCTGGGCAGGCGAGACCTCATCTCTACAATAAATCAAAAAATCAGCCGGGCGTGGTAGCGCATGCCTGTAATTCCGGCTACTCGGAAGGCTGAGGCGGAAGGATCGCCGGAGCCCAGCAGGTGAGGCTGTGGTGGCCGGGAGCGGCCACTGCATTCCAGTCTGGGCAATCGAGTGAGACTCCAACTCAAAAAAAAAATAATTAACTCCTCACTTTTACCCAGTCCCACCCCTTCTCTTTGCAGTAGTAGGTCAGAATGACCATGTTGGATATGGTCATGTGTCCACACATTTGGCTGTTTGTCCACAATATTCTCTAGGGTTTCCCACATCTAGTTCTCCATGGCACTGTAATTATGCCTCATTGTGGCTTATTGTGCACTACACGAAGCTCAGAGACTCCTCATGTCACCCCTTTTGAGGCGAGAACCATGTTGCTTACAAAAGAGCCTATGTATCCAGTGGTAGGGTGCCTGCACCCCACAAGCAACTCCATAATATCTGATAAGTAGATGAATTGATTCATTATCACTTCTAGACCTTATTTGTAACAGTACTGCTCAATATCATTTTATTGAGTTTAACAACTTGAGGAAGTAAGATTTTTAAACAGTCACCTCCAAGAACCTCAGAAATACTCTGTGTATCTGTGGCATAAAAACTCAGCACACCTAAGACTGCCAACATTTTCATTCTTTGTTTACCTTGCTATTCCATGTACTTCCCCGAGACAAGAAGCCAGACCCAGGCCTTTCTTAGACTTTCCTCTGAATCAAACATGAATAAAGCAAGGGACAGTTGCTAAAGAAAGTCATAAAACTTTCTAAAAATTCTATTTAAAAGCGATGTTAATAACTATCAGTTATTATGCAAATAATATATGGAAGCTTACATTTTAAAAGAGAAAACTAACAATTTTACAAAACAGCTCAGTACTTCTAATAGACAAGTGACTTTTATAAACAGTTACAATATTTACACATCTTACTCAGAATAAAGCTCTTCAGTGTTCTCACTTAAAACATTAGATAGTGTTTAATTTTATCTCACACTCAGCAAGTCAGCCCCAACCTGGTCCTCTTCTCCCCAAGTCAGCCCTCTCCATTTCTGTCATCAGGATGTCATAGCATCAAAGTTCTGGAGCCCTCTGGACCCTTCCCTTCCCTTTCCTTTCAGCCTTACAGATTCATCAACAACCTCCTTTCAAATATCCTTCTGGAGACTTCTTTTGACTGAGTCTACACAAGTTGTGTCGAAACATGTTGAAAATTCCAAATAAACCCTCAAGTGAAAATGCAGAGTTGGTCAGCAGCAGCCTAAGCCTTACAAGTCTCTTTTTTACATCATCACCCCCCTAATCCAGTGTTCAACACCTCATGCCCACGTTAATGAAACAGCTTTTAAAAGAGAATCCGCTGACTCTGTCTGTCCCATCTCAGAGCATTTCTCATCTAATCTTACCTTCATAAAAACAACAAAGATTCTTTTCTTTTTCTTTCTTTCTTTTTTTTTTTTCTGAGTTGGAATCTCACTCTGTCACCCAGACTGGAGTGCAGTGGCACGCTCCCGCCACTGCAGCCTCAACCTGCTGGGCTCTGGCAATCTTTCCACCTCAGTCTTCCAAGTAGCCAGAACTACAGGTGTGTGCTACCATGCGCAACTAATTTTTGCCTTATTGTAGAGATGAGGTCTTTCCAAGTTACCTGGGCTGGTCTCGAACCTGTGGGCTCAGGCAATCCACACGCCTTGGCCTCCCAAAGTGCTGGGATGACAGGCTGAGCCACTGAGCCCGGCCAAAGATTATTTTCAATTGCAACGTCCCCCTCTTCTAGAACAGCAGTTGCCCTCCCTTCAACTGCACTCTGCCCCATCTCTGCACTGACATCTACGCCGCCCTGCATTGGACTCCTGTGACTCAGGTCCACCTCGGATTTCCTTGACTGTTGAAGGGCATGGAGCGAAAACCCCCGAAACAAAAAGCGATTGTTTTTAGAGTGTTGATATATGAGACATGAGTGTCAAAAATAGCATCCCAGTGAGAAATTATAGCACAAAATTTAAGTTATCTTGTTCCAAAATGACACCAATCTATTCTGGAAGGACTCAGGTGGCCCACTTTGGAGCACAGCCCAGAATGGTAGCAGTAGCTTCACTTATATCCTCAGAAGCACAGATCAAATATTACGTTCCACTCCTGGGTGGTCACTGAAAGAGGCATGTTTACTGTCTATGCATATAAAACTTGAATCAGAGAGCCAAAGGTCTGGTGAAATATCCTTCTGGAGCCTTCTTTTAACAGAACTCGCACAAGCTATGTCCAAACATGTAGAAAATTCTGAACAAACAGTCAAGCAAAGTGCAGAATCAGCAACAGCTTGAGCCTTACAAATCTCTTTTTTGCACAGATATTTTCTTCTCAACAGAATCCAGACACAGTCCATGTGCTGACAAAAGACGTGCAGTCCGATGTCTGCACACACTTGTCCCACTGGGGGCCTGCTGCCCAGAGCACCTGCCTGCCCATCTTCCTCTTCTTCAGAGCAGGTGGGGGCCTGGCCATGGTGCACACCAGCATGCACCCGTCTGCCCCAGCACTCGGGCCTGCCTGTCAGTAACTTTATTAATGTACAAATAGACAGTAACTGCAGGCCTTAGTCCCAGCCAGGTCAAAGGAGACTACCTTGTGATACCCTGAAATAAACTCAGTTTTACCAGAAAGTCACTTTGCTGTAATGAAGATAAAGCACTCTAATAAGCCAAGATGCCCTTAAGTCAGACGAATAATATTATAATGGCAATACATTCAAAATGCATGTTAATAATCTTGTTACCACTTTTCTCATGTCTAGAAAAATGTTTCAAGCCCTTTTCAGGGCAGTGTCCTCTGGATGTAGGCATTTGGGGTCCCTGTCTATAACTCCGCCTGCTCTCCAGCCGATTAAGAGACAGAAACTTCCTTTCTTCCCTCACACATCCAGCCTGCCAGGCAGCAGGCACCACACTGGTACAAGTGCCCAGCCCTCTGCAGGGCACCCAGGATACAAAGGGTAGCAGGCAAGGCACCACCCCTGAGGAGGGTGCCCTCCAGGTCTGGGTTCTCTCCAGGCCTATTTGGCTTAGGCATTCAAATGCTGTCCTTACCTTCCTCTCTTCTTTTCTCTCTCTCTCTCTCTCTCTCTCTCTCTCTCTCTCTCTCCACACACACACACACACACACACACACACACACACACACACACACATTGAGTGCCTACTGCATGCAAGGGAGCCTGTCTATAATAGTTGATGGACCTCAGCCTCCCAAAGTGCTGGGATTATATGGGTGTGGTGTGTGAGCCACCATACCCAGCCATACACAATTTAAGTATTCCCTATAGGTTAACAGAAACTCAAAATACAGTTTGATGTTAGTCTTGATAGCAAAGTTATGTTACTCACAGAGTAAAGCTTTATCCCATTGAAATATCGTAGCAAGCTTATGAGGCAGGTCCTGCTATCTCAGTTTTACAGCTGCAGACACTGAAGTTAAGCCATTAAGCAGTGTGCCAAAAGTCACATAGTTACCAAGCAACAGAACAGGATTCCATGTCTACACGAGGCTAACTAAGCTCACGCCCTGAGCCCTATTCACTGAGGCCTGCTGCCTCAGCCAGTAGAAGATACCAAGCTCACAGGTGTTTAACAGATGACAACACTTGGTCCACGCACACCCTTCACTCTCTCAGGCCTACCACCGACATCTGCCTTTCAGATTCTGCCTTCTTCCCTCCCAGGTCACTGCCACATTCTCGTAACTGGCTCTCTCTTCTGGCTTCATTCTACCTCCACTTGCGCTCCAAAGATGCAACTGACCATGTCAATCCACTTTCAAAATCCTCCTGTGACACCCCAGTGGCTTCAGAGTACGTCAAACACTGTGAGCCAGATCCCTAGATCCACATGGGCTGTCCACAGTCAGCTTGGCCTCTCCATAGACCATGTCCCTGCTGCAGTGACAGCAAGTCTTGTAGCCCCAGGTCAGTTAACTCTTAACTTCTCACCACAATCCCCCCCACTTCGATATGTCATTACTGGTAAGGCCTGGGGTGCAGGCAGCTGCACTTGGGGGTGCTATGGTGCATCAGTTATTCTCCAGTGGCTTTTCCCTGCCCTTATGAAATGAGCCTGGAGATACTGCACAAGGAAGGATGTTCCAGGAATTGAAAATGCTGCTGGCTGAGCGACAGCTCCACCAAATTTGCTACTAAACAAATAAGGTAAGTGGTCAAATATCTCCTAAGGTCATCTGAGGCAAGTACAGGGTCTCTGTTTATAACAGAACTAAAAGTAGAGATGATGCATGCCATTTTAAGGGTGACATCTTGTGCCAGAGGAGCTAACAGAGGACATCCCATTTGTCCCTGTGTATGAGAAACTGCTTTGAAAGCATTAAACTCTTAGGTGACTGTGATGACCCCTGAGGAGGAGCTGGGACCACCTGACTATAAGATACAAGGATCAAACTGGGCGCGGTGGCTTACACCTATAATCCCAGCACTTTGGGAAACAGAGGTGAGAGGATTGCCTGAGCTCAGGGGTTCAAAACCAGCCCAAGCAACATGGCGAGACCTCGTCTCAACAATAAATCAGAAGATTAGCTGGGCGTGGTGGCGCATGCCTGTGGTGCCAGCTACTTGGAAGGCTGAGGTGGAAGGATCACCTGAGCCCAGCAGGTGAGCATGCCACCGCACTCCAGCCTGGGTGACAGAATGAGATTCAAAAAAAAAAAAAAGGAAGATATAAGGATCTCCTGTTGTCCCATTTCATAAACCATATGTCTTCCCTCACTGAAGTCTTGCTTCAATCCAGTGACTTTACCACGAAAGAAAGTTGCTGACCCCTCGAACTAATGTAAAAAAATAAACCAAAACTAAAAACTAAAAGTTCTGAAGACTCTACTAACATGTTAATACATTTCCCTAGCTCTAACAAATATATATTTATATATATTAAACTTTAGCTTCTGGAAATGTGAATTAGTATTATTTTTTGTAGCTCTAAATTTTCATTTCTTCTCAGTTATAAAATACACTTCCATCAACTATTTATCTCTTTGTTATAAATGTCAGTTACATTAAGTTTGTTGGGATTTTTGTTTAATGTATGCTCCAAATAGATACTGAGGATCTATACATATTGTACCACAATCATAAAAATAGTTCACTGCCAATAAAAAGCAATCAGAAGCCATGGGGAATTTTAAGAGGTATGAGACAGAAATGTTTATAATTACAAAAAGTTATTCTTGATCACCTTTGTGTATTTGAATCAATAGATAATCTACTGGAGAGGTCATGAAAGTCCTGCATTCAGCCGGGCATGGTAATCCCAGCACTTTGGGAAGCAGAAGTGAGAGGATTGCCTGAGTCCAGGGGTTTGAGACCAGCCTGGGCAACTTGGTGAGACCTCATCTCTACAATAAATTGAAAAATTAGCCAGGGGTAGTGGCAAACACCTGTAGTTCCAGTTACTTAGAAAGCTGAGGCTAAAGGATCATGTGAGCCCAGCAGGTCGAGGCTACGGTGGCCATGAACATGCCACTGCACTCCAGCCTGGGTGAGAGTGAGACTTTGACTCAAAAAAAAAAGAAAGTCCTGCATTCTCCTCTGAGGAGCACAAGGGACCAGCACGTGCCTCCTTGGAGATGTGTATACCACAGGCCCTCATCTTCCACATGACTGGTTTCAGTTGTGTCATTTTAGTTTGCATGCAGCTAGTCACTCATTCATTAATTCATTGCATTCAATAAATCCTAACTAGAGTCTTACTATGTATTAAATAACACTCTACTGTGATGGAGATAAAAATGAATAAGACAGTGCCTGTCTCCATGAAGCTGATGGTCTAGCAGAGATGTCAAGACTGTTACCGAAAGAAGAACATAACCAGGTGCAATGTGTCAAGAGCGCAAGCTTCCAGAAGAAACAGCACTCATTGCAGCTGTGTCCTTCAAGAGACCTGGGAGGGGCGTGGACATGCCTATGAAGCTGACCACATGAACCACAGTCCTGAGGCTGGCTGTGCAGGGCGTGTTTGGCAAGGGTGGTCACTGGGGTTCTTGGAAACAGGAGGAAAAGAGAGCTCAGACCAAGGTGGCAGGGGACCTAATGCCAGGCCAAGAAGCTGAACTTCACCCATCAGAAAGCAAGTCCCCGGGGATTTTCTGAGCCTGGGGTGACTATCATGGAGCCTCTTCAAGAAGAGCTACCTGGCAGCTTTGTGCAAAACCACCTGCAGGCGAGGGGCAAGAGCAGACGGCAGTCCTGGGACCACAGCAATTGTCCTAGTGTGAGGTTCTGGGCACCTCAGCTCAGTGGAGGCAGACAGAATGGAAAGGAAAGGAACAGAGCCAGGAACTGCAATGGAGGAAGCAGACAGGGATGCAGAGCCCCAGGGAAGGCAGCCTAGGGCAGTCCCGAGGGGTCTGGTCTGGGGACAGGAGACCACTACCAACCCGACCTACAGAAGACGGAGAGCCAGGGTGCGTGGGTGATGTCCAACCAGCTCTACTCACAATCCGCCAGCAGGATGTC
The DNA here is from genome assembly GCA_027257055.1 of Cephalopachus bancanus. Taxonomy (NCBI): domain Eukaryota; kingdom Metazoa; phylum Chordata; class Mammalia; order Primates; family Tarsiidae; genus Cephalopachus; species Cephalopachus bancanus. The sequence goes on from JAPVLO010000179.1 coordinate 735,075, forward strand.
AGCCTGGGGAGCACAGGAAGACTCAGTGAGGAAGGAGCCCCAGGGCAGTGCTGCTCAAGCTATCCACCCAGGAGCCCCCTAAAATACAATGCCATGAAGCTGTAAGTAGAAAACACAAGCCCACTGATCCTGTGCTTGCATGTCAGGGCAGTATCAGTTCCTGTAAAGACTTCTCATTTCTCATGCTGTCTATTTCTGTGCCTCCCTCAGTGTTGTGGGTTGAATTGTGTCCCCAAAGAGATGTTCCAGTCTTAATACCAGTGCTGATGAACATGACCTTATTTGGAAATAGAGTCCAAGTTTGGAGGAATAGCAGGGGCCTCATCCAATATGATTGCTATCCTTATAAGCAGAAGAGAAGAGACATACACACACACACACACACACACACACACACACACACACCAGAATGCCACCTGAAGGCACGCACACAGAGGGAGGGCAGCCACGTGACAACAGAGACAGAGATTGGAACGCCAAGGATTGCTGGCCACACCAGAAGTGAAGAAAAAGTCATGGAGCAGATTCTCCCCTAGAACTCTCAGGGAGAGCAAAGTCTGCAGATGCCCTGAGTTCAGATATCTAGCCTCCAGAACTGTAAAGGAGGAAGTTTCTGGTGTCGAAGCTGCCCATTCGGTGGCCTGTGGTTACCGCAGCCCCGGGAAAGTGATAAAACCAGCACCATGTGCACTGGCAGCGTCCAGACCACGTGAGGGAAGGCGTGGGCTCTGGCGCTGCCTCTCCAAAAGGTTGACTATTTGCTCAGATTTCCATCTGGAAGCGCATTTCCACCCAGAAGAATGACTGCTGTGATTATAAACAGGCCCTGGGCAACAATGCCCAGTGTGAGTGGTCAGAAGGAAACTGGCAAGCCCAGGTTCTCAGGCTAAATCTTAAACAGGCTCCCCATTCCAATCAGCCTTTGTCTCCTTTCTCTGAGAACAGAAAAAACCCCATTTTGGCATTTACACTGAATTCTGCATTTTAAGTCACATAAGGACAGAGTTTTCCCATGGGAAGCCCGCATAAGTCAACCCAATTAAAAAAAAAAATCCCAGTGTGGGTACACCCAATCCTCAGGTATGTATTCATGACTATTAGGTATAATGGGGTAATTACCTATTTAATAATCCCACATCAATAACCCACACCCATCACACTGAGGGCCTTGGGCTCCATCACACTGCTCAGACTCCCATTCTCCCATGTCAACGTGGACAGGTGGGAAGGGCACGTGCACAGGGCCCCGGCCAGCAGGACCCACAGACCCCACAATAGAGCTTAGGGGAAAGCATCCTCACAAGAAGGAAAACCACCAGTTTATCCTCAACCTTATTTCTACTCCAAACAGGACACCGGAAGTACCCACTCTAACAGATCCAGGCTTTTCAGGACTGAAATTACTGGTACTTCCCCCCATACTTTAAAGAAAATCAGTGAATAAGAGCAGTGATGGCCCCGTTTAAGTATCTTCAACATTGTAGGTAATTCACGTCAAGTCTTCACAACCACCCAGAAAATAGCCATTGTTGGTAAGGATGTGGAAACTTAGACCCCTTGGACACTGCATGTGGGAACATAAATGGTGTAGCCACCATGGAAAACAGTATGGCAAGTCCTTAAAAAAGTAAAAGGCAAGCTACCATATAATCCAGCAATCGCACTTCTGAGTATACACCCAAAAGGACTGAAAACAGGACCTGAACAGACATTTGTGAACCTGTGTTCACAGCAGCACAGGTGGAGAAAACCCTTGTTTATTGATGAATAAATAGATAAACAAAATGTAGCATATACATACAATGGAATATTATTCAGCCTTAAAAAGGATAGAAGTTCTGATGCAAACTACATCATGGATTGAGCCCATCTTAAGCTAAGCAAAATATGTGAAACACAAGAGGACAAATACTATGTGATTACAACTATCTAAGGTTCCCAGAGTAGCCAAATCCATAGAGTCAGAAAGTAGGATGGTGGTTGCCAGGGGCTGGGAGGAAGACAGAACAGAGGATTGCTATTTAATGGATACAGAGTCTCAGTTTTGCAAGATGAAAAGAGTTCCGGAGATGGATGGTGGTGATGGCACAACAATGCGAATGTACTAATGCTCTGAACTGCACACTTAAAAATGGTTAAAATGGTAAATTTCACATAATATATATATATTACCACATTAAAAAAAAACAACATAAGAACTGAACATGTGCATACCCTGTGGCCCAGGAATATGTGCTGGAGAACTTAATTGCACGTAGGCATCAGGAAACAAACAGTAATGCATGCGCACAGAAGCATGTTTTATAGTAACAAAAATCTGGAAGCAACCAAACAATCTAAAACACAAGAGAAAGTAATCTGTGGTATATCCAAACAATGGAATTATTTAAAAAAAACAGTAAAAATGAATAAACTACATAGAGCATCAGCACAAAGAACTTCAGAAATATACTGTCAAAGTGACAGAAATGTGTCATAGAAGGATAGCTACAGTATGACTCCATTTCTTTTTGCTTATTCAAATATAAGCAAAACTAAATAATATACATCTTAGGGATACATGCATAGTTGGTAAACTATACAGAAGAGCAAGAGAGAATTAACACCATTTAAGATATCAGAGGACAAACACACAGGAAGCTTCCAACCAACTGATAATGGTCTATTTCCTAAGATGGATACTTCCATTATTTTTACAATTCTTCTTCAAATTATCTATGTTTATAGAAAATATACATTCTTTTTATATGTAAGGTAGATCATAATTTTTTATCATAAAAAATATTAAGGTTATGAACTTTTACAATCTCCAAATCTCTCAAAGCCTCTCAAACATCAGGATGGAGGTGGATTCACTCCTCTGATCCTCCACTGGTGGCCGTAATCGCCTTGTGGATCATGGGACCTGTGGAGACCACAGAGGAGGATCACAGCTGGACAGTTTCAGGAGGGCTAGCTGCCCTGCTCTAGGCTACCCACTCCCAGGCGTTCCCTATACAGGTCGCTAGCTGGCATCAGAGTGAGGGAACATACAGAAGTTGGGGAGACTCTTGTAGCCCAGACCCTTGCAACAAGAAGGAACAGAAGAAGAGGACTGGTGAGGGCCTCATCTTTAATAAAGGGAGCAGTTATGGCTGTCCACAGAGCTTAACAGAGGCCATACCATGTCTTACATGGGACAGTTAGAGATCAGGTTCATACTCTCTAAAAAAAGTATCCCAACCTGCTACAGGACAAAAATTAAAACAGACAGAAGGAATGAAGACAAAAAGAGAAAGAATATGGGATTCAGTCCTAAGAAGCAGTGGGGGGGGGGAAACAGGTGAAGTTTTTAATCTTAGAATTTCTATAAAAATCTCATGTGTTTTAACTAAGTAACTTAAAATAAAAACCATGTTTCAAGAGGGTGGAAAAAATAGTGTCCCTTAAAGAAGAAAACCAGGAGCTACAAAAATTAAGATTTGATAACACCAATAATACTTAAATCTTCCAAAGAGAAAGTTCTGGAAAACGTATTATTACTCATGTCACTGTAGGAAAATGTGGGCTAGGAAAATGGCAAAAGGGGAAAGAGTGCCAGACAGGAAACCAGAGCCCTGACTCCTAATAGCACGCACCCAGCAAGCACTGGGAGAGTACAGATGGGCTTGTGGCTGACAGTCCTGGGGGTGAGACTCTCAGCTCTCTGTCACTTAGCCACTATGTGACCTAGGACAGGTTTGCTAGCCAAGTCCTGCCTCAGCTTTTCTTTCAAGTAGGAATATAAAAATGTCCACTTGAAAGAGCTGTCACGCAGCCAGGCTCAGTGGCTCAGCCTGTAATCCCGCAACTTGGGAGGCTGAGGTGAGTGGATTGCCTGAGCCCGTGAGTTCGAGACCCGCCTGGGCAACTTGGTGAGACCTCATCTCTACAATAAATCAAAAAATTAGCCAGGTGTAGTCGCGCGCTCCTGTAGTTCCAGCTACTTGGAAGGCTAAGGCAGAAGGATTGCCAGAGCCCCAGCAGGTCGAGGCTGCAGTGGCCCAGAGCGGCCACTGCGCTCCAGTCTGGGTGACAGAGTAAGACTCCAACTCCAAACAAAAAAAAAAAAGAAAGAGCTGTCATGAAGATTAGATGAAGATTTGGAAGCATCCAGCTCCCAGGTGCACAATAAGTGTCATGCCCCTGGCCTCAGTTTCTCAACTGTGCACATGTAAGAAGAAATAAATGAGCTCCAACCTCACCAGTTCCAAAATGTTGTTTTCTACAGTGGCAGGCAGTGGCAGGCAGCCCTCCAGTGTCCACATCCTGCATCCACAGAATATGGGACTGTGTTATGCTAGCTAGCAAAGGAGATGAAGGTTGCTATTAATCAGCTGACCCTAAAATATGAAGATTTCCCTGGATTACCCAGGTGTGCCCAACAGAGTCATGGGGTTCCCAAAAATGAAAGAGAATCAGGAGAGAGAGCCAGAGAAATGGCAGCCCTCCACTGGTAGTTTTGAAGATGGAGGAAGAGGGCCTGAGCTAAGGCATGGGATGGCCTCTGGGGGCTGGAAAGGGCAAGGAAACAGACTTCTCCCTAGCGCCTCCAGAAGGAACACAGTCCTGCAGAAGCCTTCATTTGACCCCAGGGAGACACATTTCAGATTTGGAACTACAGTACTATGAGACAATAAATTTGTACTGAGGTCAGGCATGGTGGCCCGCTCCTATAATCCCAGCACTTTGGAAGGCCGAAGCAGGAGGATTACTTGAGGCCAGGAGCTAAGGCCGGCCCAGGCATCATAGCAAGACCCTGTCTTTACAAAAAATTTTTAAAAAGTTAGCCAGTGTGATGGCACATTCCTGCAGTCCTAACTACTCAAGAGTCTGAGAGAGGATCACTTGAGCCCAGAAGTTTGAGGTTACAGTGAGTTATGATCATGACACTACACTCCAGCTTGAGTGACAGGGCAAGATCTTGTCTCCAAAATGAAATTAAAAAAAAAAATTCTAACAGCATCCATAGAAAACTAATACATCTATCTGTAGAACTAAGACCTATGCTTGGGATTGGACCTATATATTCTGTGTTAGGAAGGACAGAGCCATACAAAAAAAGGAAAAGAAAAAAACTAAGACATAACACACCAGTAGCATAATGGGTGATTACATTTATCAGTTCATGTATGCATGTTATGCATTTGCATGTGGACATATAGTGGAAAACATTACTTTCTTTCTAACTATTCAATTCTATTCTAGCAGTCTAACTATTCTTTCTATTCTAGCAGTCTTTCTAACTGCTAGAATAGAGAAATATCAATGAACCAAGGGCTTCTCCAGCTTAGGCTTCAGTTCAAGTTCCTTCTCCAGCTTCTCTATGCTGGGCTTCTTCAGCTTGGGCTCTAGTTTAAAATAACTTGCTCAATTTTCCCAATGGCTAAAGTGACTCATTCAGATTTTTCAAATGGTTTTAACGTAATAAAGCAATATAGTTAATTGTGGTAAGTAGAAAAATAATACCAATAGCTTCTATTGCCAACCTCAAAGTAAAAGTTGGGGCATACGGGTAAAAGAGCAGTGTATTTTGAAAAGTTATGGATGGTATCAGTGTTGCTGTCATCCTTATTATAAAGTTGAGGTTCTGTGATCTTCATTAAGGGAAAGCTGTATACATTATGGACTCTGTCATCTGATATTATATGCTCTACATTTTGTTTGGAAAACAAGGAATTCAGAAGTACTAAGTATCATGCGTGTAGATATTTGGGCTTTTTTTCCAAATAGTCAATAGAAAGGACGGGAGGGAGAAAGAATAAATAAAACAAGACTGGCAAAGGTTGGTCCTGACTGCCAGTGGTGATGGGTATTTGGGGCTTCATTATACTGTTCTCCTAAATGCTGTACATGTTTAAAACTCCACAATAAAAAAAAAGTTAATCCAAGTGGGGTTGTTTGTCCTGCTTAGAAATAGTTTCGCCGGGCTCGGTGGCTCAGCCTGTAATCCCGCGCCTTTGGGAGGCTGAGGTGAGTGGATTGCCTGAGCCCGCAGGTTCGAGACCGGCCTGGGCAGGCGAGATCTCATCTCTACAATAAATCAAAAAATTAGCCGGGCGTGGTAGCACACGCCTGTAATTCCAGCTACTCGAAAGGCTGAGGCAGAAGGATCGCCGGAGCCCAGCAGGTCGAAGCCGCGGTGGCTGGGAACAGCCACTGCACTCCAGTCTGGGCGACAGAGTGAGACTCCAACTCAAAAAAAAAAAAGAAATGGTTTCTTCCCCTCTGGGGGTCTTCAGACACGGTTCAATAGCAGGGTGGCTTGTTTTCCACCCCGTGTTAGAGAACACAAAGAGGCTCTGCGCAGGATCAAGGAAGGCAGGCGTGTTCCTGAAGACACAGGTGACTTTTCCACAGCTACCCCTCAAACCTACTCTTCTCAACAGACTGCAAGCCCGCCTGCCATCAAACGCCCACCCACAGCCGGGCCAGGCCAAGCCAAGCGAAAACAGCCCTGGCTTCAGCTGCCTCAAGCTGGCTTGTTTCAAGAGCCATTTAACTCTCCATTAACTTGATTTGATGAACTCCTGGACGGCCACCAAGTGCACAGAGAAATAAACTCCCATACAGCAAGCTGGTCGTCATCTGCCGTTCCCATTAACTGATAGGCAAGCCTGCTGCCTGGCACAAGAGGACAACATTTTTGTTTTCTTATTTCCCTCCTATTCTTCCTGGCTTGCATGTGCATGAATTGGCGCTTACTTACAGGTTTTTTTGGGTTTTTTTGAGTTGGAGTCTCACTCCATCACCTAGACTGGAGTGCAGTGGCCGCTCCCGGCCACTGCCGCCTCGACCTGCTGGGCTCCGGCAATCCTTCTGCCTCAGCCTTCCAGTAGCTGGAACTACAGGCGTGAGCTACCACGCCCGGCTAATTTTTTGATTTATTGTAGAGTTGAGGTCTTGCCAAGTTGCCCAGGCAGGTCTCGAACCCGCGGGCTCAGGCAATCTACTCACCTCAGCCTCCCAAAGTGCGGGATTACAGGCTGAGCCACTGAGCCCAGCTAGTGACAGTTTTTTATTTAGCTGTTATTCTTTATGTTTCCCATCCCATGATCTCTTAGTTAGTTGCAGAGTTTGCTACTGCCATTCATAAAATTTTTGCCCTGGAAATGCAGCCAGTTCCTTCTAGTAATGAATCCAGCTGAAACCCATCCTTTAAAAACTCTGAAGTGTTAACAATGGACTAAAAGGTAGTTGCTATTATAAGCAGAAACCAAAACAACATCGATGAATGACTGAAACAAGAGTGTTCTCATTAATTCCACAAGGAAGACAGGGAAAGGAACAGCCAGACACGATTCCTGAGTAATTAACACCCCTGTAATTAACCGGTGCCCTGTGGTCCAAGGACCTCTGACTTCATGAAGACACCCCTCAAACTTCTTTCCCTCATCCCACTTCAAAATGTTCCCCATCCTCAACTATCTGCAAGCATGAAGCTGGGCAATAAGACCATTCAACTGGGACCCAGGAAAACATTGGCCCCGGGTACCCTCTATAAAAGGAGATGACATAGGGCTATTGTGTGGAAAGAATACTGAATCTGTGATGAGAAGTCCTAAGAGGCAAAAGTTCTGGTTTGATGTTGACGTTCCAACTCGATTCAACAACTACATCCCAGGTACAGTGGATTCAACAGTGAAGACCACACATAGGCCTTGCCTGAGGAAGTCCACAGTCCAGCAGCTTTCTTATAGCTCTAAAGGTCTAAAATTAAGTTCCTTCATTTCCTTGGGCCTCAGGGTAACTGTCCCACAGGGGATGATAAAACAATCAATCAGCCTGACTCACAGGCCTATCGAGTGCAAATAAAACCAATGCTTGAGGGGCTGGCCTGTTATCCCAGCACTTTGGGAGGCCGAGGCAAGAGGATTGCGTGTGCCCAGGAGTTCAAGACCAGCCTGGGTAACATGGTGAGACCTCATCTCTATAATAAAACAAATAAATAAATAAATAAGCCAGGTGTGATGATGTGCACCTGTAGTCCCACATACTCAGAAGGCTGAGGCAGAAGGGTCGCCTGAGCCCAGCAGGTCGAGGCTGCCATAGCTGTGATCCTGCCACCACACTGCAGCTTGGGTGACAGGGTGAGACTGCAACTCAAAACAAACAAACAAAAACCAATGCTTGGCCATCATTACCTTGTCTCTCAAGGATTTCACAATGCTTTTAAGAAAGTTCTTGCTTCCCTAAACCGGAAGGAGTAAAAAGAGCTCTAAAGACTGGGTTAGTGGAGAAACCACTCGCTTTAAAAACAACTTAACAGTAAGTGAGTAAAAAGAACAATATACAACTGTTTATTTACCAACCAATTACTAAGACATCTGACTCCAAACTCATTCAGCAGAATGGGCTGAGGAGACATTACCATGCTTTATAAGGAGAAAGCAATTGTTTTAATTACAGCAAGAAAAGAAATGTTACTCTCATTTCCTCTTTACAGTCTCCTTAACATAGATATTTGTGGCTACCCTCTGCATCAGCACTTAAACATACACACAGATCTCCCTTCTGAGCACAGAGTACAGGGATTAGGCAGTGCTGTTTCACGAAATTGATATTCTCACTCACTCACCAGTTTTGAATTACTCTGGCCTCTCTGAATATGAAAGATGTTGTTGATCTCTGAAAAATGCATTCTTCTTAACGTGGAGGAAAAAAACAAACCTAGGCAGTGAAGAATCTTAAACTCCATGGCCATGTGTAGGAAGTTTTAGGGGTAAGCACATTCATGTCCAGCAGACAGGACGCCTTTCTGCACTGCCTTTCCCTCACTGCCCATGTACGTGACATACCTGCATGCATGCACACATGCCCCATTCATGATTGGAAGATGTGCTTGAAGGGGCAGCCCCCTGACAGCTTCTGACTAGTGTCTTCTCCCCTGAGCTCCCTACATTTCAGGATTTTTTTTTTTTTTAGATGAACAGGTGATATGCACTGAAACACACTGGGCCAGACTTCTATCATCTACAAGCTAAATAGACTCTTGTTTTAACACAGCACCTACTGTTCAAGGCTTTAATGTATGGTTTTCCACTCTGTTGAGCCTAGTTTGTGAATATGTTCTAGACACTGCAGGGTGGAAGTTAGCCAAGAAGGACTCTCCTTCCAGCCCTTATGACATATGACATGTCACCTTATAAATGCACCAGGTAGGTCTCACTTGACTTTCAAAGATGATTTCTGGGCAAAATTATGTATTGTGGGAAGGAAAGGGAGGATCTCAGAAGCGGTTTCGTTTTCTATTCTGAAACAAAGCAAAATAAATGCCATGCCTTCATCCTCCACTAATCATATGAAGTCAACTGGACCCCCAAATCTCCCCTAAAGGTAGTTTTTAAATTATTTGTGTTTACTGACCAACATGTCTCAAAATATGAAAGCATACCACCTCAAAAATTGTGCTGTAAACCCACAGGGATTCATGTTAAAAGTGCTTATAAATGGCTGGGCACAGTGGCCAATGCCTGTAATCCCAGCACTTTGAAAGGCCAAGGCAAGAAGATCGCTTGAGCCCAAGAGTTCAAGACCAGCCTAAGCAACATAGCAAGACCTTGTGTTTATAAAAAAAAAAAAATCAAAAAATTAGCTGGGTGTGGTGGCACGTACCTATAGTCCCAGCTACTCAGAAGGCTGAGGCAGAAGGATTGTCTGAGCCTAGGAGTTCAAGGCCACAGTAAACCATGATCCATGACACTGCACTCCAGCCTGGCAACAGAGACCTGACTCAAAAAAAAAGTGCCTATAAAAATGATTTTGCACAAGAAAATAGAAATCACCAACTCACTCATTCCTACTATATGTAAACTGGAAACAAAGGTACATCCTGTAATACCCATAAAGTCAAAGAGTTATTATTAGTATACAGAGTAATTTAACTAGAATAACAATACTGACTTCTAGTAAATGGTTAATGCATAAAATTCTCTTTTAAAAACTGTACCAGGGCAGGGCGCAGTAGCTCACACATTCAGGGAGGCCGAAGTGGGAGTTTGAGACTAGCCTAGGCAATATAGCAAGACCTTGTCTCTACAGAAAATTTAAAAAATAGCCAGGTTTGTTGGTGCTTGCCTATAGTTCCAGCTACTTGGGAGGCTGAGGTGGAAGGACTGCCTAAGCCCAGAAGGTTGAGGGTGCAACAAGCTGTGAGTGTGCCATGGCACTCTAGCCTGGGCGACAGAGTGAGACGATTCAAAAACAACCTGTACCAGTGAGCTCAGAGCACAGATGCAAATCTGCCCATAAGCTCTGCAGTAAGATGATGCCTGCTTCACCGCATAGTTACCCAGGGCAAAGAAAAGGCGTTCTAGTGTGGAAATGGGAGACCAGACAAAGTCTATTTGGAGGGAAAATGATGTCAGCCATGACATTATTGACTAAACTGCTACTTTTTAAATAGTATGGAAGGAGAAATTTAAAAGATGAAAAATATGTTCATTCTTTGACACCAACTCAATTCGGTAAGACTGGCATGACGGTGGTCCAAACCAAACTCATTTTTCCTTTATCATGCTGGCTGGCCCCAAAAAGCAACAGACAAGAACAAGTCAGCCCACCGGTCAGATGAGTCACGATTCAGAGGGCCCGTGGCCTTGATTTAGTAACAGATCATGTCCTGCCATTGGCCACAGAACCCTGTGAGGCCCCAATTCTAGAGCAGCTCTCAAAGTAGTCAAAGGCTCCCCCCTCATGTGTGTCATGGGACTTCAATACAATGCTCCAAGTTTAGCCTGCATGATGTACGAAGCATTCCTCACCCCCTCAGCTCTGAGGAAACGGGGGACACTCCAGAAGCCCAGTTGCCCTAGTATTGGTCACTGCTTGGCGACTTCAGTGGTCCCTTCGCCTGCTGTCATTAGGTTCAGAGAATAGTTCCAAGAACACCCATGCTGACAGTCAGCCCAGGCCCCCATGGCCACAACATGTCCTTAATGCTGCCCAGCATGGTATCTGTTAATGTTTCAGAAGCCACTGAAATTCACCACAACCTTTAAATACAGACATAATGTGACATTACCATAGGACACTTCTTAATGCTTTTTCTAAACCCATCCTTAATACTCTATAAACTTTTTATTTCCCTGTCTCTGTTTAAGCTCTTTATTAAATGTCAAAATAAAGCCTACCGCAAGAACTCAACAAAACTTTGTATACTAAGTATTACCACTTTTTAAGTTTGTTTCAATGTTCGTTGTTTTTAAGATGAAAGGAAAGGAAAGCCTCAGTCTTCTATATGTGAATGTCCTGCCTTCCAGGACCTACTACCTGGTAAAAGGGAAAACCGGGAGTTGTAACACAGGCAGGATTCAGTGCCAGTTACAGGAACACTCCAGAGATGCTACAGAAAGTATTCTGCAGTTGGACATGGCAACACGTGGCTCTAGGAATGTTTTAAAATCCTCTCATTCTTCCTTAGTTTCCTAACTAAGGTAGGAAGTATATTGGGCATAGCACATAATAGGGCTTACCAAAGGGAATGTTTAAAATACATGTATATATACGGTCCCTGACTTAACGTGGCTCAACTTAAGATTTTTCGACGTTACTGGTGTGAAAGTGATACACATTCAGTTAAACCCTACTTCAAGTACTCGTACAACTATTCTGTCTTTCACTTTCAGTGCAGTAGTCAATAGATTACATGAGATAGTGGGCACTTTATTATAAAATAAACTTTGCGTTGGAGGATTTTGGCCAACTATAAGCCAATGTCAGTGTTCGGAGCATGTTTAAGTCAGGTGAGGCTAAGCTACGATGTTCAGTAAGGGAAGTGAATCAGATGCATTTTTGACTTAATGATATTTTCAATTTACTATGGTTTTATCAGGACATAACCTCATCATAAGTTGAGAAGCATGTGTACACAACATATTTCTTTTTTAAAAAACATTTTAGGCTGGGCTCAGTGGCTCAGCCTGCAATCCCAGCGCTTTGGGGGGCTGAGGCGAGTGGATTGCCTGAGCCCACGAGTTCGAGACCCGCCTGGGCAATTTAGCGAGACCTCATCTCTACAATAAATAAAAAGTTAGCCAGGTGTGGTAGCGCGTGCCTGTAGTTCTGGCTACTTGAAAGGCTGAGGCAAAAGGATCGCTGGATCCCAGCAGGTCGAGGCTGTGGTGGCCAGGAGCGTGCCACTGCACTCCAGTCTGGGCAACATAGTGAGACTCCAACTCAAAAAAAAAAAAAAAAAAATTTATTGTAGAGACAAGGTCTCGCCAAGTTGCCGAGGCTGTTCTCAAACCCTTGGGCTAAGGCAGTTCTCTCACCTCAGCCTCCCAAAGTGCTGGGATTATAGGCATTAGCCACGGTGACTGGCTGTTCATTGACTTTAAGTTACACATTGTCACATTTTAACATCTCTGAAATCAGGCTGCACATTATGATCTATGATCTATGGCATGCCATAATTTAATTGGCAGCATGTTTTACTTTATCTTACTAGTGTGCATTTTATTTATTTTTATTTTTTAATGACTTTCTTTTAATAATCTTTATTTATGTATTTATTTATTGAGTCAGAGTCTCACTCTGTCACCCAGGCTGGAGTGCAGTGGCACGCTCACAGCCGCTGCAGAACAACCTGCTGGGTTCAGGTGATCCTCCTGCCTCAGCCTTCCAAGTAGCTGGAACCACAGGCATGTGCAACCACGCCCAGCTTGCTGGTGTGCATTTTAATCGATGGCAGAGCCAGTGAAATATGATTTGTCCATGGGGCAGCTACACCCAGTTTGCATATGTGACACCGGACTGAAAAATGGGGAGGGGGTTACATTCTTTGTCTCTTTATTTTGTATCCACACAGCCTTAATATATATAATAGTAAACACATTTCACACAAATACCCCTGAATTTCCCTATTTCTCTTCAGGAAAGAGAAGGGTATTTTGGTTTTAAAAAAAAGTATTGGTTCTGTCCCCTACAGTCAATGTTACTGAATGGTGCAAGGCCCTATCTACCATTTACAAGTTGTATGAACTAGGGCATACTCTCCCAGAGGTTCAACTTTCTCAACTGGAAATGACCATGCCCTGCCCGGCTCACTAGGAAGCACTTAAGGCATCAGGAAACATGAGACGGACAACTCTGAGTGGGCCTTTCACTCGGTCAGTTCACAAGATATAAGTTCTCCTGCTTTCTTCTAATCCCATCCCTACACCTCCATCCCCACACCCATCCCCACTAGAGGAATTCCCAGAAATAGTGCGCAGAATAAGACCACCCCAGTTGGCAAACTACCCTATGCCTCTTCTTTTTACTGAAAAGGTGTTCTACCATCCCAAGAGCTGTCGAATCACATGAAACTGGCCCTTGAAGGGAATGGCTTAAAAGAGGAAGGCAGGAGGGACAGGTCAGAGACCAGTCACATTCCAGCAAGGGTTCCTGTCCCAGTAGATTCCATCTGCCAGGATCTGGAAGAGCCACACAGAGTCAGCACAGGCATTCACAGCAGCTAAGAGAGCACACTCTAGCTCAGCAAAAGGGGAAAAGGACAGAAGAGAAAACAACCCGCAGGTGGTGGCTAGAAGTGGAGATGGCCTTACGAGTGGCAGGCTCAAACTAACCATAGAAAAAGGCCACCTTCGTGTGTACGCTAGGATCAAGTCTCAGACCTCCATGTATATGCTGGGATCCAGCCTTGGACCTCTGTGTGTACGCTAGAATCCAGTCTCGGATTTGTTTTAGGAAAGTTATAATTAATGGACAGGAAGCCATATAGCTGTCGTCCTTTTCAACTTCTGTGGTCACAGAAATACAAAACTCATGACTGTGACTTTACTGACTCACAAGAGTGAGTATATATCATAGCTAAAATGCCTGGGGCCTGGACTACGCTAGAAAGAGTCCATTTGTCCAAACAAGTCACCCCGAAGCTCATCTTCCCAAAATGCCAGTTTGGGAGACTCTTACTCTGGCCCTTCATTCATCTGACCAACACCTCTCCTGGAGGGAAATATTTCACTATAATGAGGAGAAGCTGTAGGCACACCATTGCTGACCTGAAGTTACCCGGCAAAGTTGTAAAAGTCACAGATGCCTGGGCTCCTTCCCCCCATCTGATGTAACAGCCTGGGTGTGGTTTGGGCCCGGGATGCTAGCGTGCTGCCAGAGCCCAGCATCTCTGGGCTCAAGGGCCTGACCCTGGGCATGCGCTCCTCACCACCACCAGCAGTGGGTCGAGAAACGACCTGTCCAAACCTGCTTCCAGCACCACTGCCCTCTAATACTCCTGCAGAGAAGGGTCCAAGTGTCCACATGACCATTTTAAAAGGCACCTTTAAAGGCAGACACACAGCACCACCTTCTACCCATCTCTTCACTGAGTTAGAAAACACAAGGTGGCCCACCCTTCAGAAATACAGCATGAGCAAAGGGTTGGCTCAGGGGGAGGGTGTGAATCCAGAGACAGTAGAAGGGAGACAGGGTCATTCTCCTGTGGTGCCAGAAGAAACCTTGTGCAGCCACTTCACAATCACATACGCACACCCTTCAAGACAGTGCCTGCCAAGTACGCCAAGTGCTCATTTGGGTCAAATCACAACTCCAGGGGAGTCAGAGGGAGAGGCTTCTGCTCAGCTTTTGTATTTACTTGCGTCTCTACTAAGCCAGCAGTTCTCAGTGGGGGTGGGGGTGATTTTGCACATCGCCCCAAGGACGTTGGACACTGTCTGGAGACACTTTTGACTGCCACAAATTAGGGGAGCCAGGGGTTTGGTACTAGCATCTAGTGGCAAAGGCTAGGGACACTGCAAGAATTCTACAGGCACAGGACAGCCCTGCAACACAGAATTAAGCAGCCAAAAATGTCAACAGACCAAGTCTGCTCTAAGCAAACTCTCTAAGAGTCTTTCAGCACCAGCCACTGTGTTGTTTCTAAAGGGTTAGATGACATTATTACTTAGGTGGCCTCATGAGTAACTTTATTCATGAATAAATCCAACATAATGCTATGACTTTCTCAAGGGAAGATAAAAATGATAATCCAAAAACAAATCAACATTCTTATACATGAGAACCCTCAGAAACAAACAGGAAACTCTCAGCTCTACTTTAAAACTGAAAAGTGGCTGGGCATGGTGGTTCACACTTGGAATCCCAGCACTTTGGGAGGTTGAGGCAGGAGGATTGCTTGGCCCAGAAGATTGAGACCAGCCCGGGCAACATTAGTGAGACCTTGTCTCTACAAAAAAAAAGAAAGAAAAATTAGCTGGGCATGGCAGTACATGCCGGGAGTCCTAGCTACTTGCAGAGGCCAAAGCAGGAGTATCTCTTGAACCCAGGAGGTCAAGGCTGTGGTGAGTGTGATCGTGCCTCTGCACTTCCAGCCTGGATGACAGAGTGAGACCCCTAACTCAAAATAACATAAAATTACATAAAGTAAAATAATATAATATAACATAAAACTGAAAAGAATGGCGTGGCCAGGTCCCTGCAATGACTCAGCCAGTCAGCTGATTCCCTCAGGGGATCCTCAGAGGATCATTCAGGTTTTAGTCTAACACATGTCAGACCAAAACACATAAACACTCGTTACACAAAAGTGTATCGTCTTAAAATTTAATGTTACCTATGATTTACAAAAATTATACACAAAAGACTTCCCAGCAGTGACTTTGTACCTCTCATTTATGAAAAAAATGGTTGCTAATCCCCAGAAATAAACAGATAAGAAGCAACTCGAGCCTTGTCTCGCCCACGCTCCCCCAAGTCGTCCCACAGTACCTTGAGGAGTGCTCAGCGCCCCGATACCCACCACTGGCTTCCCACACCGCCCTCGGCTCTCCCCCTCCTCCCCCTAGAAAGGATGAAGTCAAGTGCGATGGAAGAACAACTGACAAGGGTCTGCCCAACTGCTCAGCATTAAATAATAAGTACAAATATGTGTCTGATAAACAAACACTGCTTTGCCTGGGCAACCGGTTGAAATCAGCACCACAGATGAATAGCGTCGATATTCAAACGCCAACTGTCCCAGGAACGCAGCCCATGTTTCCTACATTCCCTGTCCCAGGAAACCTGCTGCGGGTCCTAGGAAGGCGCATCTGTGACAAGAGAAACAAATAAGAACCCAACCATCCCCCACAAACATTATTTCAGTGAAAGAATGAACCAACCCGCACAAATAAACCATGAAGAGAAGCAAGATGGGAGAGCTTAGGGTCTCTCCTTCCTCAGGGCCTCATCTGTAGGGCAAAATTCAAGCACTGCTGGATTCAATGCTCAACAGTAAGACATTCTGTTTGGTTGTATAACTACGTACAGATAACTTAGTGTCTTCTCTTATCTTTTCTTTTTGGAGTTGAAGTCTCCGTCGCCCAGGCTGAAGTGCAGTAACACAATCACAGCTCACTGCAGCTTCCACCTCCTGGACTCAGGCAATCATTCTGCCTCAACCTCCTGAATAGCTGGGATTACAAGAATGTGTCACCACACCTGGCTTATTCTTTTATTTTTGTAGAGATGAGGTCTCGGTATGTTGCCCAGGCTAGTCTCAAGCTCCTGGGCTCAAGCAATCTTCTGTCTCGGCCTCTTAAAGTGCTGGGATTACAGACGTGAACTACTTGGTGTCCTTTGAATGCTGAATAATTTTTTATTACTGAGGGGGAAACAATAAAACTGCTTATTTGGCTCATAATCATACCACTTAATGGCTCACTTGAGTCAGAGAAATACCAAGAAAGTACACTCAGGAAATAGAGACTACCATGGAGTCTTTTCTAAGTATTTCTAGCTCTCTAACTCTTGATTCTGCACTTGAGGGTAAAAGTTACCTCAATCATATTACATCAATAACATGACTATAGCATATAAATTCAACAGACCCCCAAGAATCAAATACAAGTTTTGAGAAGATAACTATTTTCTATTTATTCCCATAGCACAGACAATGCAACAAACTTTATGTAGTTAACTGCCTAGTGACAGTCTAAATTATTTAGAAATATGTGTTGTCTATACTTTAATTATTTTGAAGAAAAGCAACCTAAACAATGTCCATTTCACTAAAAATCAGAAGTCTCATTCTAGTGCTTAAGTTATCAGTAGGTAACATGTTGCAGTGTTGCCCTCCACATTATCAGAGACTCCCATCTTTCAAGAAAGATTGTATTACTGAAGGGGAGAAACGGCTGGATCTTGAATCTCTGGAGGAAGTCTGCAAACCAGTAGGCTGCTCACAGAGCATCACAGCTTCTGATGTGGCCATCCCAAAGGGCCTAGAGAGGCCACCTGAGACCGCACTACCACGGGCAGGATTCCACGGGAAATGAGGAAGGACAAGCTGGTCAGTTCACAAGGGACAAGA
Source organism: Cephalopachus bancanus (assembly GCA_027257055.1). NCBI lineage: Eukaryota > Metazoa > Chordata > Mammalia > Primates > Tarsiidae > Cephalopachus > Cephalopachus bancanus. The sequence goes on from JAPVLO010000179.1 coordinate 752,401, forward strand.
TGGTGCTGCCTGACCCCAGCAAGGAGCCCGGCTGATGTTCAAGAAGTTGACAAACAGAAGCACTTTTGCTTATCACTAACCAAACAGGGTGGCTGCATGACTAACAGTCATTGTCAAAAAAAAAAAACCTTGACCCAAGACCAGGCATGGTGGCTCACACCTATAATCCCTGAACTTTAGGAAGCTGAGGCAGAAGGATTTCTTGGACCCAGGAGTTGGAGACCAGCCTGGGCAACATAGCAAGACTTTGTCTCTACAAAAAAATAAATAAACTAGCCAGGCATGGTGGCATGCGCCTGTAGTCCCAGCTACTCAGGAGACTGAGGTGTGAGGACAGTCGAGGCTGTAGTGAGCCAAAAATGATCGTGCCACTGCACTCCAGCCTGGGTGACAGAGTCAGACTGGGACTCAAAAAAAAAAAAAAAAAAAAAAACTTGACCTCAACTGGAAGTACTGGTTTATGTTAACTGTCCTGGGGCAATCATTTACAGAATCAGAAATTCCTCAGCAAGAGGTTTTTAAATGATGCCTTTGGTTTATTCTCAAGGGAAAATAAAGATGAGAACACCTTCACCCATGCAACAAATATTTACTGAATGCTTGGTAGGTATGGGGATATGCAGACACACATACATACCACAAGGCACAGTGTGGTCCCAAATGCCACTGAGTGATCAAATGAGACTTCACACTGCTGGGGGCACAGACTTCATACCAAGAAAGTGAGTTTCAAGACTCATTATATAGCCAAGTTATGAAGGCCATGTAGTATTGGCTGAGATAAATGGGACAGAACACAGAACCCAGACACACACCCACACACATGTGCCCAACTCATTTTTTACTAAGGTGCAAAAGTAATTCAATGGAGGAATGACTGCCTTTTCAACAAATGGTGCTGGATCACTGGACATGCACAGGCAAAAAAATAAGCCTCAACCTAAGTCTCCCACCTTACACAAAAATTAACTCAAAATGGATCGTGGACTTAAATGTAAAACTTTAATGAAGAAAACATTCAGGATCTAGGGCTAGGCAAATAGCTCTTAAAATTGATACCACCAAAGGAAATACTCATATTTGGACTTCATCAAAACTAAAACCTTTTGCCCTGAGAAAACTCTGCTAAGAGGCTAAAGGTTAGGCAAGGTAGGTCACACCTACAATCCCAGCATTTTGGGAAGCGGGAGCAGGAGGATCATTTGAACCCAGGAGTTCAAAATTAGCCTGGGCAACACAGTAAGACCTTGTATCCATAAAAAATTTTAAGAATTAGCTGGGCATGGTGATGTGTGTCTTCAGTCCCAGCTGCCTGGGAGACTGAGGTGGGAGGATCACCTGAGCCCAGAAGTTATAAATAAATAAATAAATGGATGGATGGATGGAGGGGATAAAAAGATAAACTACAGAGTGGGAGAAAATATTTGCAAACCATGTATCTGACAAAAGACTAATCAATTACAAAAAACAAACAAGCAATCCAACTAGAAAATGGGCTAAAGATATGAAGAAACATTTTACCAAAAAGGAATTTACAGATGGCAGACAGCACATAAAAAGAAGTCCAGAATTATTAGCCTTAGGAAAATGCAAATTAAAACCACAATGAGATATCACCTATCAGAATGGCTACAATTTTAAGAAAGTGTCAACACCAAATGCTCAGGATGCAGAGAAAGCTAAAATGCTCAAGGCATACTAGTGGCAATGCTAAATGTACAGTCGCCCTGGAAGACAGTTTGGCACTTTCTTTGAAAAAGTAAACATGACCCAGGAACAGTGCTCCTGAGCATTCATCCCAGAGAAATGAAAACTTACATTCCCATGTAAAGTTGCACACAAGTGTTCACAGCAACTTTATTTGTCATAACTTGCAAGATAAGAAAACAAGCTGATTTTCTTTCCCTATAGTCAGCCACCATAGAGCACTTCTATGATCAAGTGTGTGTGTTTTCTTACACCGAGCAATGATCCCTCAACAGCTAGGTGTCCTATGGTTCAGGGCAGTTCTGACACAAGCTACTCAGAGATGGCAGTAGATCCCAGGGCCAGGAACTCAGTCCCATTTCAGATGCCACTAGTAAGTGGTGGGTCCTTGGATTGCCCACAACTTCTGTATGGCTTGGCTACAAACCAGAGGTTCCCACAACCCCCTCCTAGGGATTGATTATTTGTTGGAACGGCTCCTGTAACTCAAGGAAACACTTTACTTAAATGTACCTATTTATTATAAAAGGACGCAACTCAGGAACCACCTGATGAAAGAGACGCATGGTGCAAGGTGTGTGGGAAGGGCTTGGAGCTTCTGCCTGCTCAAGAGCGGGCTGCCCTCCCAGCACTGCCACTGTTCGGGAACCTGCAACTCTGCCCTTTGAGGTTTCAAGCAGGCTTCGCCAGGCAGCCACCGTTCATTAAGTCATTGACCACTGGTGGTCAACTCAGACTTCTGACCTTCTAGCCTCCTGCCTTTCCCTGAGCAGGAGAAGTGGGCTAAAATTTCCCACCCTCTAATCACAAGGATGATTCCCCTGGCAACCAGCCTCCACCCTGAGGCTATGCAGGATGCCCCCGCCACGTTAACACACAAAAAGACACTTCCATGATTCCAAGATTTTTAGGTGCTGAGCCAGGAAAAGATGGGGTGGGGAGGAAACCAAATACATATTTATCATGTCACATAGCCCCAAAATGGAAATAATACAGACGTCCTTCAACAAGTGAATGGTTAAATAAGCCACGATCCACCAGTCCACAGAAAACTATTTGGCAATAAAAAGGAAAAAGCTGTGGATATAAACAACAACCCGGTTGATGCTCCTGGGCAAAAGGACTAAATTAAAACCAATTCAGTTAAGAGATCTCAGTTGGGGCCAGGCTTGGTGGCTCAGCCTGTCATCCCAGCACTTTGGGAGGCTAAGGTGAGTGGATTGCCTGAGTCCGTGGGTTCGAGACCCACACGGACAACTTGGCAAGACCTCGTCTCTACAATAAATCAAAAAAATTAGCCAGGCATGGTAGAGCGCACCTGTAGTTCCGGCTACTTGGAAGGCCGAGGCGGACGGATCACTGGAGCCCAGCAGGTTGAGGCTGTGGTGGCCAGGAGCATGACACTGTGCTCCAGTAAGAGTGAGACTCCAACTCAAAAAAAAAAAAAAAAATCTCAGTTGGTTTTATTTGTAATTCTAGAATCAGCAACACTTCATTCCATGAAATAGAATAAGTGTTCCAATGAGCTGAGCAGAGGACACTGGTTTTATAGACAGAGACTGGCTGAAGAAAGCAGAAAAAAACAAAGAACAAAAAGTGATGGGTCATTTCAAAGTTATTTTCCCACGTAAGGCAGAAACAGGCAAACAAAACAACAGAAAAATAGCTGGTTAATTAACATCCTTTGGAAAGGATTAAAGTGGGGGGAGGTGACGACGGACACTTCACAATCATGCCCACTAAAACTGACCAGCTAGAAAAATCTCTCCTTCCTGATTTCTCGGAAGGTCAGATAACAACTCAGTTCTGGTTTGGTGACTGGGAACTTTGGCATGAGTGTCTCCATTTTGACTGATCCGCTGAGACTAGGCGCAGGAAGTCCAAAAAAACGGACTTCTATAACTTTTTTTTTTTTTTTTTTTTTAAGTCGGAGTCTCCCTCTGTCGCCCAGACTGGAGTGCAGTGGCCGATCCACTCACCTCAGTCTCCCAGAGGCGCGGGATTACAAGGCTGAGCCACCGAGCCCGGCTCTATAACTTTTACTTGACAGAGAAAAACACCGAGTGCAAAAAGCCAACGCCAAAAGGTTGCATACAGTAGGATTCCCTTTAAATAACATTCTTGAGAGGACAAAATAACAGAATTAAAGAACAGAGTAGAGGTTGCCAGGGGCAAGGGATGGGGTGGGGTGGGAAGGCAGCAGCTGTGGCCATGAGAGGGTCCTTGGAAGGTCTTTGTGGTGACGGTAGTGCTCTGCATCTTGACCCGGTGATGTTGCCACTGGGGGAAACTGGGCAAAGGGTACAGGGATCTCACTGTGTTCTTCCTTACAATTGCATGTGAATTGACCAAGTATCTGAAAGCAAAAAGTTTCATCAAAAATGACAACTAATACACCAAGAAATGTTTGTGTTACAGAGCTCTGAAATGACTCCCAACATGCACTTTGCCACACCGGTGACATGTTTTGCGCTGACAACAACTTGGGCGGGAATTCTCTCTTCCCCTCGAGAACATGACATCACATCTCACGAGACCCCATATGCGAACTACAGCCTCACCCAGAGACTTCAAAACACAGATAAACCTAGGAGTCTGACAGACACACTTCAAGAGCGCAGGCTGCACTGTCAGTCACCTCTCCAGGAGCCTGGCTGTGACAGCGCCACACCCCGTCAGCCTTGGTGCCCTCTCCGGAGCCTTGCCAGCCACTGCACCAGTCTCTGGCAGCCGAGGCCTGATGTGTCCTCGAGGGGCTGCCCTGCATTGGTCAAACCAGCCTCTCCCAAGACAACTTCCCAAGGAAGGCTGCGTCCATCTGCACTGAGCAACTAACTAGGCTTTGGCAATCTTGAAACCCACTCACTGTGTGGTTGATGTACTGTGTCTACCGAGTGTATCCCTGTGAGATTTGTTCTCATATTCTCCCCTTCTTTATTGTGAACCACAAGGAAAAAACATCTATCTTGTATGGCAACAGACCATGCGATCTGTGAAATCATACTTGGATCACTGCCTTATTCTGCCATACAGAACACTATGGTATGTTTCCAATTTCACATGAAAAATCAGATACATCTCAGATTGTTAGAATTATGAGAACTTTCTCCCTTAACAATTGTGTCTCTCAAGTTTTCCGCAACAACCATGTAATAGTTTAATTATATGAAAACATTTGTCTGGAAGGCTTCAATGAATAAGTGGCATTTCCAGGAGAATCTTAAAGAATGGGCAGTGGAAGCCAGACTCGGTAGCTCATCCTGTAATCCCAACACTTTAGGAGGCTGAGGCAAGTGGTATGCATGAGCCCACAGGTTAGAGGCCAGCCCAGGTAACTTGGCGAGACCTCATCTCTACAATAAAATCAAAAATTAGCCAGGTGTGGTAGCACACACCTGTAGTTCTGGCTACTTGGAAGGCTGAAGCGGAAGGATCGCCTGAGCCCAACGGGTTGATGCTAGGGTGGCCGTGAGCATGTCACTGCACTCTAGTCTGGGCTACAAAGTGAGATTCCAACTCAAAAAACAAACAAAAAAGAATGGGCAATAGAACAATGGGTAGAGGTGGGGATTAAGAAACAGTCCTGGGGAAAGAGGGCACTGAGTGGGAAGGGGTCAGGGGTGCTTAGACAAACCTGAGCAGGACAGCAAAGCAGGATCTACAAGGTAAATCCTTCCCTCCATCTTCCTCCTATAATTTTCTCAGTAGAGATAAAAGTAGACGCTTAATAAATTCTTATAAGAGAAGAAATTAATTGCATAGAGAAGCATTACCGGTCAAAGAAAGACACTCTTCCTTACCTGCTCCTGAGAGCTAGTTGCCTGGGGCTGCTTGCAGCTCTTTGGTCCCCACACAACCCAGACACCTGAAGGACACTGCACTCAGCTGGCTCCCGGAGTTCTCCCAGTTCTGTCCCTAGTAACCAGCCTCTTCTTTCTAGGGCTACAAAGGAGGTGGGAGCAAGAGGAAGAAGGCTACTGTGGGGAGTAGGGACACCAGGGAGAGCCCCTCTGTACACTGGTGGCCACTCACAACCCTCCAACTGTGACTCCCTCTTAGATGTCATGAGAGGGTTGGCCAGTTCAAGGACACTCTTGGCACCTAGGCTCAGTCAACTCGAGGTCCTGGGTGCGGATCTGACCTTGCATACACAAGCCCACGACAGAGCCACATGCTTCTTCCTCCTCCCTCCTACTCCTCCTCACCACCGTGTTCTTTTTTTCCAACATAACAACAGTAACACAGAGCAGTAGTAAAATACTGCTTTGACAACAGAACTTAATTAAACAGCATGACCTAAGAAACGGAAGCATTTCGAGTATCTGAACCTGGGCAAGTCCCTACCTCCCAGTCTCAGCCACAGCTCATGGTGAGGAAGCCAATAAACAACCACCCTGCACACTGCACAAGGCTGAGACTCAGACAGGACCTCCCTGAAGAGAGCACCTGCACACAGTGGGAGGAGGGTGGCCAGATTCTTACCAGCCCAACAGAAGATCTTCAAATGGCTTTGTCTTCATTCTGACAATTGGCTCCAAGAGAAGGGGTTCCAAGTGGCCAGAACAGCCGGTGTCATGCTCACCGTTTGCAGCAGCAGCAGTGTGAATCAGCTATTAGTGCTATTTATGGTTGTTTCACTGACACACATCCCTTTTCTTCCCAGCGACCAAAACTGTTCCATTTACAGCTTAAGCATTCGCAAATATTTATGCCAAATCTTTCTCCAGTGGCTGCCCTGCTCCTAATTCTCTATAGCTTCTGAACTCTGGATTTCCCAGCCTGGTTCCCTTGCTTGACTCAGTCCCAGTCCAGTTCACTCCCGTCCTCCTACTCTGCAAAAAAGGCACACAGTAGCAGCGACAAAGGTGGTTTCCCTTCAGACCCCAGATATTGCATGCAAATGTGCACACATCAACACAGACACACACACACACAGCACCACACACACACACATTTTCTGTCTCTCTCTCTCCCTCATTCATTCACACACCAGACACTTGTCAAGTCTCAGTGTTTTAGGGAAAGGCTTTCCCAGACACCCCTAATTCTTCTTCCTCTCTCTCCATCCCATTTTACCTCATTATTATTATTTCTTTTTTGAGTTGGGGTCTCACTCCATCACCCAGGCAGGAATACAGTGACATGCTCACCACCACCCCAGCATCGACCTGCTGGGCTCCAGCGATCCTTCTGCCTCAGTCTTCCAAGTAGCCAGATCTACAGGCGTGAGCTACCACACCCAGCTAATTTTTTGATTTATTGTAGAGATGAGGTCTCACCAAGTTGCATGGGCTGTTCTTGAACCCGTGGGCTCAGGCAATCCACTCACCTCAGCCTCCCAAAGTGCTGGGATGACAGGCTGAGCCACTGAGCCCGGCCTTACCTCGTTATTAACCACATAACTGGAGTATCATTTAGGGCAGGGGTCCCCAACCCCTGGGCCAAATCGGTGCCAGGCCACATAGCAGGAGAAGAGCAGCAAGTGAGTGAGCGAAGTTTCCTCTGTATTTACAACTGCTCCTCATCGCTGGCATTATCCCCTCAGCTCCACCTCCTGTGAAATCAGCGGTGGCACTAGACTATCATAGGAGTGTGAACTTTATTGTGAACTGTGCATTTGAGGGATATAGACTGTGCATTCCTCACGGGAATCTAATGTCTGACGATCTGAGGTGGAGCTGAGGCAGTGATGCTGGCGCTGGGGAGTGGTTGCGTATACTGATTAACATTAGCAGGGAGGTTCGACTACACGGCGGCCATCATAAATCAATTGCTTGCAGACTCAATTCAAAACCCTATCAGTGAGTGGCAAGTGAGTGGATGTACTTCAATCATAAAGCTGCATCTGGTGGCAGGCTTTAAGTCAGAATTCGGCACTTATTTTAGTCCACACATGGCCTGCCCATTATTTTATTTACCACTTCCATCTGTGCCTCTTTCTTTTTTTTTTTTAAATAGTAAGTTATATAATTATTTCATTTTCTATTACAGTGTAATAATAATAGAAATAAAGTGCATAATAAATGTTATGCACTTGAATCATCCTGAAACCATTCCCCTCTCCTCCGGTCCCTGGAAAAATTGTCTTCCACGAAAACGGTCCCTGATGCCAAAAAGGTTGGGGAGTGCTGATTTAGGGTACCAGTCTCATTCTTGTCCTTTGGCTAGAGTTATAACACACCCCCAAAATCATGACTAGCAAATGAAACCAGGAGCTGCTCTGTCCCTCTGAAGGTATCCTAACACACAGAAGGCCCACCTGTAGACTATATGACCTGCTGCCCTACTATCCACTCTTGGCTGGGCCAGAGGTGAGAGGCCCCAGCACCAAGGCAGCCACCCACAACCCTGCCTTGGGGTCTCCAAGTGTGACAACTCTGCCCAAGATGCTTCTGTTGGCTCACCCAAGCAAAGCATTGCTTACAAGGGGAACATATAGTCTGGACACATAGATGATGCTATTTTATTGCATAGTAGCCTAATAGCAGTGAACCATGTATTATGTTTGTGCACCTACGGTTCCAGACTCAACGGCTATCTGACAGTTTCAATGTAAAGACACACAGAGAAAAGTCCTCGCCCCCTGGTTGAAAAAAAAGTACAAGGATGTCCAGAGAGAAAACAGTGAGCAGAAGCCATGAGAAAAAAAGAGGCTGCGAGGTCAATGCACAGAGACAGAGAGTCAGGACAGAGAAGCTGTGAACTTGGAGACAATTGTGCTTGCCCCTGGGGCTCCAGAGCTGCTAGAGGACCTCTCTGTGAGCCCAGAAGGTCACATCCTGTTTTGGCAACACTGAGTTATCACAAACCCTCTTTCCAACATATAGCTAGAAGTGCTAGATTAAATGTAACAAAAATTTATACACAGCTGAACTTGCCAAAAAAAGAAAAAAGGAAAATTCTCCAGCATCAGAAACGTGTAAGGGATTGAAAACCCGAGCAGTTAGGACAAGAGGAGGTTAGGGGATGAGGCTGGGGAATGGTTAAAGTCACCAGACCCAGAAATAGGTCCTTACAGCTGGAGGCATGAGAAGAGGCTCCAAGCCAAGCACCCAGGCAACTCACAGAGGACGTGCACTCAGTGAGGGGAGCAAGCAGTTGTTTAGGAGCCAGGGTGGACACAATCTCCTCTGACATGTACAGATGCCCTAGGCCTATGCCACTTGCAGGTTTGACGGTCAGACTGACAAAGGGGTAAGACTCGTATCTGGTCCAATCATGACTAAGGCCTCTGGAACAGACTAATATAAAATCTCACTAGATTTTATATTAGCAGACTTCATAATATTCTCACTAGGAGGAGCTCACAATAAAATCCACTGTGAGTGAGCAAGAGTCCACAGATCTGATGAAAAGAGGGGTTCATGAGACCAAGAACTCAAGATAACAGAACACACTAAAAGAGAGTGAAACTTTAGTAAGATGTTTCAACACTTAAAAGAAGAACCAAGCCGGGCTCGGTGGCTCAGCCTGTAATCCCGCGCTTTTGGAGGCTGAGGTGAGTGGATTGCCTGAGCCCGCGGGTTCGAGACCCGCCTGGGCAACTTGGCAAGGCCTCAAATCTACAGTGAATCAAAAAATTAGCCAGGCGTGGTAGCACACACCTGTAGTTCCAGCTACTTGGAAGGCTGAGGCGAAAGGATCGCCGGAGCCCAGCAGGTCGAGGCTGCGGTGGCCAGGAGCGTGCCACTGCACTCCAGTCTGGGCGACAGAGTGAGACTCCAACTCAGAAAAAAAAGAAAGAAGAACCAAAGATAACAAAGGAAGAATAAAATTCTATGGAAAAGTACATGAAATGAAAAACTTAATGGGTAAATAAAACAGTAACTGTCATCTTTACAAAAGAAGAGAACTAGTAACTTGAATAAGCACTGAGGAAATTACCCAGAATGCAGCACAAAGAGATAAAAAGATTTTTCAGAAACATAAAAGAGAAGCGACATGGAGGATGAAATAAGAATGACCAACAGAAGTGTCCACGTATGCGTAAGACTAGTAGGAATTCTAGGAGAAATACAGAAAATGGAAAAGACACATTAGTCAAAGAGAGAGTTTCACTAGTGAACACTATTCAGACAGTAAGAATTTTCCAGATGTCGTGAAAGACATAAACAGTCAGATTGACAGTGAATGATGAACAAAACAAGAAAAAATCTAAACACACCCTACTGAAACTACAGAGTACCAAACACAAAAAGGAAAGCATAGAAATCAACAGGAAATAAAGATAAATTAGCTACCAAAAAATGAGAATTATACTGAAAACAGACCTCTATACAGCAAAATGAACCAAAAGATAATAAATTATCTTCAAAGTGCAAGAATTATCTTCAAAGTGTGAGAATTTGGCTCAGCCTGTAATCCCAGCACTTTGGGAGGCCAAGGCAAGTGGATTGCCTAAGTCTGCGAGTTTGAGACCAGCCAGGCAACTTGAGACCCCGTCTATACAATAAATAAATAAATAATTAGCCAGGCACAGTAGCACATGCCTGTAATTCTGGCTCCTTGGAAGGCTGAGACGGAAGGATCGCCAGAGCGCAGCGGGTCGACGCTGGGGTGACCCTGAACATGCCACTGCACTCCAGCCTGGGCGACTGAGTGAGACTCCGACTCAAAAAAAAAAAAAAAAGTGTGAGAATTTTATGCCCAACTTCAAGACTGAGTATTAAACAAAAGCATTTTCAGGCAACATCACTTACTGAGAAAAACCACTGAAGGATTTATTAATAGATCAGCAAGAAGGAAAGCTCCAGAAGCAATGATAAGCAAACAAATTGGCAAACCTGTAAATTAATCAAACAAGTATTAACAAATATTAGTCGATTGGGGAGATGATAATTAGTTTTAAAACTTCAGGTCAAGCATACATGTTAAATATACAAGAGTAATCATTAAAATAATAGAAATAGCATGTATAACTTTCCAACCAAGAAGGAAAACATGATAATTAAAACTCAAGCCGGGCTCGGTGACTCAGCCTGTAATCCCGCACCTTTGGGAGGCTGAGGAGAGTGGATTGCCTGAGCCCGCGGGTTCGAGACCTGCCTGGGCAACTTGGCGAGACCTCATCTCTACAATAAATCAAAAAATCAGCTGGGCGTGGTAGCGCATGCCTGTAATTCCGGCTATTCGGAAGGCTGAGGCAGAAGGTTCGCCGGAGCCCAGCAGGCCGAGGCTGCGGTGGCCGGGAGCGGCCACTGCACTCCAGTCTGGGCGACAGAGTGAGACTCCAACTCAAAAAATAAAAAAAATAAAAACTCAAAGAGTTTTCTTTTTTTAACTCAACATAAAAAAAGAAAAGAGAAACAAAGAAAAAGCATGAAAAATAAAGAACATAAAATACAATGACAGAAATAAACTCAGACCACCAGTAACCAGAAAAAGTAGTAGATTAAGTTCACAAGTTTAAAAAGCGAGAGCTTCTCAAATCCCTTTTTTTATTTTTTAATGTGGCTATATTCTGTTCACAATAAATACAGCAAAAATATAGCGACACAGAAAAACAGAAACTAAAGGAATCACAGAATAGTGATCCTAGGCCAATGCTAACCAAAAGAAATTTGGTACAAATAAAAAAAAAAAACAAAAAAAAAACAGGCAAAGACTTTATGGCAAAAAGCAGTAAGTGACAATAAAGAAGACATGACCAAGTAAAGGGAATAATTCATCACAAAGAACAGCCCTAAATCTGTTGGTAATTTAAAATATGGCCTTAAAATATATAAGGCAAAATTTGACACAAATTAAAAAAATAAATTTAAAATCCATAATTATAGCAGGTAAAAAACAAAACCCGAAAGGCTAGAGAAAATTTGAACAGCCCAATTAACAAATGATCTGATACATTTTTCCAAAGTGCAGCAATTCACTAATGGACGATAAATCCGTCTTATAACCATCATTTAAAAATTTTTTAAAACTGAAATTATCTGAGCACAGCCCAAATAACAAAGCTAAGCATCACTTTGTAAAACCTTTATTTACATTTACATACTAAGTGATGGTGCACTTCTTGCCGTGGGTTACAACTGGAGTTTTAAAGTCTTCAAAGTAATGAATTTAAATGAAAGTCTTCTCTCAAAAACTGGAGTACACACATTCATCTCAAGCACACAAGAAACATGATCAAATCTGACCATTTACCAGTCACCAAAAAAGCCTCCACCAAACCCAGGGAATTGGTATCATATCCTGAATGGTGTTGAAAGGTGGTTCCCAAGACTCTCTGATTGTTAGTTGGTTCCCTGACTTTTCAACAATCCTAGTTCGCTGGAGAGTTATCTATAACATGTTGCTGTCTCCTCCAAGTGCCAGCTAACTTGACATGTTATTCTTTATGTCTGTCATATAGTACGTATTCAAAAAAATGTAGGTAGAATGAAATGTTGCTCAGTCAAGAATTTGGGCAATCTTTAAGAAGTGGAAACTGAGCCAGGTGTGATGGTTCACACCTGTAATTCCAACACTTTGGGAGGCTGAAGCAAGAGAATTGCTCACAGCAAAAAGTTTGAGATCAGCCTGCACTACATAAAAAAAAAGTTAGCTGGGCGTGGTGGTACAAGCCCGTAGCCCTAGCTGCTTGGGAGACGAAAGCCAAAGGATCACCCAAGCCCAGGAGGTCCAGGCTGCAGTGAGCTGTGATAGTGCCACTGTACTCCAGCCTGGACAACAGAGTGAGACCCAGACTCAAAAATAAAAGAAGGGGAAACTAAGCTAAGGTTTATCATTTTCAACCTTCTGAGAGATTCCACAACAGACAGAGTTAAGGACTAAAATAAATATATTTAAAAAGGTAAAAATTGTTTGGCTTTGCACAAACAGAGGGGTGTGTGGGTTCCTGGGGGTAGACCATGGAGGGAAAAGGCACAGGAAGCCTGCAAGTCAGAAGGGACAGGTTTAGACAGTTCAGCACTTTTGCTTTTTTGAATTGGAGTCTCACTCCGTCCCCAGACTGGTACAGTGTACAGTGGCATGCTCCGGGCCACTGCAGCCTCAACCTCCTGGGCTCTGGCAATTCTTCTGCCTCAGCCTTCCAAGTAGCTGGAACTACAGGCGCACGCTACCACGCCCGGCTAATTTTTGATTTATTGTAGAGATGAGGCCTCGCCAAGTTGCCCAGGCAGGTCTCGAATCCGCGGGCTCAGACAATCCACTCACCTCGGCCTCCCAAAGTGCTGGAATTACAGGCTGAGCCACCGAGCCCAGCCAGATCAGCTCTCTTTATTGACAGGGAAAGTGACTTTTCCAAGACTCCAGTAGTTTAAAGGTGACCAGAGGGATAGCCCCTACTTATCTTAATGACCTGCCTTTCCATCCCCCCCACCCCCCCCACAGAGTTTACAGCCTTGGGGTGGGAAACAGGGAGGAGTTAGACATGGGCCAGGTGGTAAGGTCATCCATGCTAAAGAGGTAGACAAGTGGTGCCCAGGCAAGTCTGTTTAAACAGGGAGTGACAAAGGCAGAATTTTTAGATGTATTAGAGAGAAGAGAACAAGGAAGAACTAGAAACAGTGCGTATCTACGACCACATGGTCAGCCCACGCTGTCAGCCCTCAAATGTTTGTGGGGTAGGGGATGCATAAAAGAATAGCAAAAGAAAGATTTTTAAATTGAGGTTAACATCACATAACATAAAATTAACCATTTTCAAGTGTACAATTCAATGGCATTGAATACGTCCGCAATGTTGTACAGTCACCACCTCTATCTAATTTCAAAACATTCACGGAATCCCAAAAGCAAACATCCTACCCATGAAGCAGTCAGGCCCCTTCTCGCAGCCCTTAGAAACACTAATCTGTTTTCTGTCGGAACGAAATGACCTATTCTGTTTATTTCCCACCAGCAGAATCATGCAATAGCTCTGGCTTCTTTTACTTTGCATATTTTCAAGGTCCATTCATGTTATATCACGTATCAGTAAGAAAGACATGTTTGAAGACTGCAAAGACAGAAGAGCAGAACCTACAGCCCTTGGCAAGCACCTGAAGAAGGGAGCTAGGAGTTCCCGGATAATTTCCATCATCAGCTTTGGGGAGTAAAGGAAAAGAGGTACCACAACACAAATAGGAGAGACAGAAAACCTGCAGGTTGGGGTGAGGGTTGGTGGGGTTGATGAGTTTGCTCTGGACACAGTCTGAATTCGTCCTGGAGATGACCACCAACAGCTGGAAACAGTCTGGAGCTTAAGACAGAAGGGAGGGCTGGGCGCAGTGATTTAAACCTGTAATCCCAGCACTTTGGGAGGCCGAGGTGAAGGGACTACCTGAGCCCACGGGTTTGAGAACAGCCTGAACAACTTGGCAAGACCTCATTTCTACAATAAATTAAAAAAAAAAAAAATTAGCCAGGCATGGTAGCATGCGCCTGCAGTTCTGGCTACTTGAAAGGCTGAGATAGAAGGATCTCTTGAACCCAGCAGATCAAAGCTGCAGTGGCTATGAGTGTGCTGCTGCACTTCAGCCTAGGTGACAGAGTGAGACTCCAACGAGAGAGAGACAGACAGACAGACAGAGAGAGAGAGAGAGAGAGAGAGAGAGAGAGAGAGAGAGAGAGAGGCAGCATGGCTCATGAGAGGAAGAGGAATGGAGATGCCCTGTTTTGCTGTCCCGAGGCCAGGGAGTGTATTGAAGAAGTACTACACATATATCTGGAACGACTTCTATTATTCAGACACACATAATACAAGAAATGTCCTTGACAGTTTCAGGATGCCACACATCCATTTACAAAACCTTAGAGGTGAACATCAAAAGGCAAGGCTCAGGATAGAGAAAATACTATAATCACCCAACAGCAAAACGCATCATATATCTGGTCTGGCTTTTGTAAGAAGAGCTAATTCACAGAGACAATAGCTGGCATTTTCCAGTAAGTAGCTCCTCTACCACTTTTGACCCCTGTATCATGCACGAGGTTCCATCACGCTCTGCTTCCCATGTAATCCCCCAGCACCTAACCCTCCTGAGTCGCAATTCACTTAAAAGCTTGGTATACATATGCAGTCCCATCAGCCTGACTGCAACTCTGGAAGTAAAAGACTTCACCCCCACTGAGCAACCTCTCTGAGTAACTCTAACTCATAAAGGGAGGGGCTTATCCCTCCACCTTCTCTCCTTACACCCACCCTAGGCCATCTTCAGGCTCTCTGAAGATCCTCACCGGTCCCTGGCCTTGCTTTTCAATGTCAAAAGCAGCAGTAATCATTTCTTTCATCCAAAGAGATGCCAAGTCCTACACAAATCTCTGTGAATGTCTGCAAAAGCACCTTTCTTCGCTTAAAATATACACTTATATATGCATATACGTTTTATATACACACATGTGTATTATGTATTTTGTATGTATGTATGCATACGCACTATAAAATGTTAGAAGATACAATTCTACAGTCAACGCTTGAACAACACCAAGGTTGAACCACTCAGGTTCACCTGCATGTGGATTTCTTTTCACCTCTGCCACCCCTGAAGCAGCAAGACCAACTCCTCCTCCTCTTCCTCCTCCTCCGTCTACTCAAAGTGCAGGTGATAAAGACCTTTATGATGATCCACTTCCACTTAATGAACAATAAATATATCTTCTAAGATTTTCTTAATAACATTCTTTCATGTAGCTTACTTTATTATAACAGTAGTGCATATAATGCATATAACATACAAAACATGTGTTAATTGACTGTTTACGTTATCAGCAAACAGGGATTGCTCAATTATGTTATCAGTCAGGCTTCCAGTCAACAGCAGTCAACTACTGTCCCTGACAATAGTTAGCAGATCTAACCAGTAGGCTATTAGGAGGTTTTTTGTTGTTGCTGTTGGTGTTGTTGTTTTTAGTCAGAATCTCACTGTCACCCAGGCTGGAGTGCAGTGGCCACCGCAGCCTCGACCTGCTGGGCTCAAGCAGTCCTTCTACCTCAGCCTTCCAAGTAGCTGGAACTACATGTACACGCCACCAAGCCCAGCTAATTTTTTTATTTATTGTAGAGACAAGGTCACACCAAGTTGCCCAGACTAGTTCGAACCTCTGGACGCAGGCAATTCTCTCATCTCCGCCTCCCAAAGTGCTGGGATTACAGGTATGAGCCACTGCACCTGGCAGTAGTTACAGTTTTTAGGAAGTCAAGTTACATGCATATTTACTTTTTCTTTCTCTCTCTTTTTTTTTTTTTTTTAGATAGGATCTTGCTAAATTGCACAGGCTGGTGAACTCCTGGGTGAAAGCAATCCTCCTGCTTCAGTCTCCCAAATAGCTAGGACAGCAGGCCTTTGTCACTGCACCCAGCTATATGCAGATTTTTTACTGCACTGGGGGTCAGCACCCCTAATCCCTGTGTTGCTCAAGATTCAAATGTAAATGGTTTTCTATACCCACAAGGTCAGGTTCAAAGGAAATCATTACTGCCAACCTTTGAGCAAAGGTAGTCCAGAGGAAAAGAGGGGGAGTCATATACCAGCAATTGTAATCTCTGAGGCAAGAGATCCTCAATTCAAGGACAAAGTCCTGGGGGCAAATGCAAGTGTAAATTAAGAGGCCAGGCCACCCATGGTGAAATCCAGCCCTCAGAATGTAACCTCTTGGGAGACACCGTACAGTCCCCCAAGCAAGCGCCGATCACCACAGCTCTATACTGTCCCCCACTTCATTCATTCCCTCACCAGCCATGTGCTGGCATCATTACAGGCACAGAGGCCCACAATAAACCAGACAGACAAAATCCTTTCCCTGACCCTCGGAACTCACATTCCAGAGGGTCATCAGTGAGGAGAAGATGGGTGAACGACAAAGAATACACACAGCATTGTCAGGTAAGTGGTCACAATATACAAATAACTTCCATAATATGTCAGAGGAGAAGGTGAACAGGGCTGGCCAGGGTGAAGAGGGGGACAACTTTCATCAAATGTCATGGGGTAGGGAATGTTGAATAAACCTCAGCAAAGACCTGAAAGGGATAAGGGGGTGAGCTGCAGGCAGTGTGAGCACCTGGAGAAAGAACGTTCTGGCCACTCTGGCCAAGGGCAAGCGTAGGAAGAGCAGGGAGGATGAGGTGGCTGTGGGCTGAGGGAGGGGGGCAACGAGAGGAACTTTGTTGTCATCTGTTTGCTTTGCTATCCATGTACCAGACTGAACAGTAGGCACCTTGAGAGCAAGGCCTGTACTGCATGAGCCTAACTTCATCCTCAGGGCCTGAAATGACATGGTGGCAGTTGGGCAGTTGGATGTATGGGGTGAATCAAGAGACTTCGCCAAAGAAAAAAGGAACTGCTAGCAGGTACAGGTAACGTGCCAGCTTTAACCATCATCTTAAAGCCTTTGCAATGGTTTTTAA
The DNA here is from genome assembly GCA_027257055.1 of Cephalopachus bancanus. Taxonomy (NCBI): domain Eukaryota; kingdom Metazoa; phylum Chordata; class Mammalia; order Primates; family Tarsiidae; genus Cephalopachus; species Cephalopachus bancanus. The sequence goes on from JAPVLO010000179.1 coordinate 769,439, forward strand.
TTTCTTTGATACTGATGATATTTTCAAAGAAAATATCAGCTTTAATCTTATAATGGAAAGCAATAGCAAAACAGTATTTGCATTGCTGTATGCAAATGAAATATATATATATATATATATATATATATATATATATGTATGTATGTATTCATTTTCTAGACCACTTTGCCCGAACAATTCCTAAATTTAAAAAGTCTGTATTTAGATAATACTGGCTACAAAATACATATAGGTAGCATACATTCATTATCTATTTAAGACAATCATAACATACTTTCCAGCTCATTGGAGAAGACTCTTGAGGAAAAAGCTACTGCTTAATTCTGTATTCTAATAATAATAGGTCCCATTTGGACATATTGAAGGAATTAATGATCAGCTCATCTGAGTGGAAATTATAAAAAAATAGCGATAGATCAGGGCTCAACAAGACTTTTCTGTAAAGGGCCAAATAGTAAATATGTTAGACTTTACAACTAATGCACAGTATTCATTCCATAGTTTTCTTTGCTTTTGGGGGGGACTATTTTGTATGGGTTTTTTTGTTTGTTTGTTCACAATGGCAGGAAAAAAAATGTAAAAAACATTCTTAGCTCTCAAGCCAAACACAAGGGACATGGTTTGCCAATCCCAGCTTTAGACCACAAAGAAGGGGACATTTGGAGTTCCAAGTTCCTCCCCACTAAACCCAAGGGGGACATGCCCGTATTTCTGGGTTACCTCCTTCAGTCTCTCCAGCTCATTCTGGAGGGCCTGTTTGGATATTTCCACTTCGATCATCTGCTGTCGGAGAGTTTCGTTTTCATCTTCAGCTTTAGCGCGCTTTTCCTCCACCGTCTCAAGTTCATGGTGCAATCTGACAGACACATCTTTGGCTACCTGCATCGACCCACAGAGATGACTGTCAGGATATGAGGCCTTTTGTGTACAGACAACGTTCAGACATTGTCAGAGGCCAGATCATTATGTAATATGGTATTATGCCAAATAGCAAAGACCCTGGCAATATTTAGCAGATTTTCTTTTTTTGAGTCAGAGTCTCTGTCGCCCAGGCTCACGGCGACCCCAGCATCAACCTGCTGGGCTTCCGTGATCCTTCCGCCTCAACCTTCCAAGGAGCTGGAACTACAGGTGCGCTACCATGCCCGGCTCATTTTTTATTTATTGTAGAGACAAGGTCTCGCCAAGTTGCCCAGGCTAGTCTCAAACTCGCGGGCTCAGGCAATCCACTCACTTCGGCCTCCCAAAGTGCTGGGAATACAGGCTGAGTCACCAAGCCTGGCCAGCAGATTTATTTTTAAAGGAGGGTATTAGTAAAATGAAATGAAATTAATAAAAGGAACAATGTGGCCGGGCTCGGTGGCTCAGCCTGTGATCCCGCGCTTTGGGAGACCGAGGTGAGTGGATTGCCTGAGCCCGCGGGTTCAAGCAAGACCTCGTCTATAATAAATCAAAAAAATTAGCTGGGCATGGTAGCGCGCGCCTGTAGTTCCAGCTACTTGGAAGGCTGAGGCGGAAGGATCGCCGAGCCCAGCAGGTTGAGGCTGTGGTGGCTGGGAGTGGCCACTGCACTCCAGTCTGTGCGACAGAGTGAGACTTCAACTCAAAAAAAAGGGAACAATATGAGGGAGAAGATAGCTTAACTTGATTTGAAAAGCCCCTTCGGGTACCCCTACTCCTTCCTAGAATACCATCAAGAATGCCAGTCATCCACAGACGTACTCATTTAAGTAAGAAATTAAAAACACTGATAATAAACATTTCTGTTCCCTATAGTAATACTGAACCTGCCTCCCCAAAAAATAAAATAATTCTGTATGCAGTAGTTGTAATCAAGTTTTAAATTGTCTACTGTGGCTCTGGTGTGGTAAAATGTCTAAATGTTCAAAGCAGTTAAATATTTTTACTTCCAAAAAGCAAATGAGGAAAGAGACTCTGTAAGAGAAATATAAATCACCCTTTATCACAATGAATGACATTCTGTTAGTGGTTTACAGCTGGTAGAATTACAAAGATTCTTTTCTGTTGTCATACTGAAAGGCTAGATGAGATTTCCCAAGTACTCCTGTAATAAGGAGGACGTTACGCATAATTTATCTAGATAAATGATTTGATAAGCAGGTCATGAGAGAAGCTTTGCTGCTCACAGAGACAGCAAATGGTATAAAGTCTGGGATTTCTTCACCTCATCTCACTTTATCAATGATTCTCAAAGATACTTTAGACAATTAGTTATGATCCTTTTTCTTCAGTCAAATTATCACTACACAAATCTCACTTGGGAATTTTGTGTTTTCTACATCCTAGAAACCTAAATAACAACAGAAACATTTGGTGATATGGTTAACTTTTTTAAAGTAGTCCTTTTCTAAACTGATAATCAATAGATTTGTTTTCAAAAAGATTTCAGGCTGGGCACAGTGGCTCATGCCTATAATCTCAGCACTTTGGGAGGCCAAGGCAGGAGGACTGCTTGAGCCCAGGAGTTTGAGACCCCAGCTCTACAAAAATAAAAATAAAAATTAGCTAGGTGTGGTGGCCCACAGTCTCTGCTACAGGCCCATAGTCCCAGCTACTCGGGAGGCTGAGGCAGGAGGACAGGTTGAGTCCAAGAACTGGAGACTGTGGTAAGTCATGATCATGCCATTGCACTGCAGCTTCAGTGACAGAGTAAGATCCCAACTCAAAAAAAAATTTTTTTCAGATCTTTCAAAGTTTCTGTACAATTTGTATTCAACTGTCAGACTGGCAGGCATTAATTCTTTAATACTGTAGATGCAGTACTATGATGTATTTAAGTTCATAATATGACAGATTTAAATCATAGGCTGTCAAAGTCATACAACTACATATATTCTATAAGCCATAAAGTAAATCAAGACTGTTTATGCTGAATCTATTGAGACTGACATAAGCAGGAAAAGAACACAAGACACCTGCGGGGTCTCAAGTTAGACTCAGTTGGCAACCGGGTTCAGTCTCCTGGGTATGCCTGTACCCCCGAGCACTCACGCTCACCTTCAAGTCCTGCTCCAGGCTCCGGATCAGCTCACCGTCCACCTGACCCGTCTCAGCCACTTTCAGGCTTTTCTGTTCAGCTTTCCGGAGACGGTACTGCAGGATTCGGCAGTTTTTATTAGCGCGGTCCAGCTCCCGCCGAAGTTCCTGCAGCTGGTAAACATCTTCCTCTAAGTAACTGTCTCTCATCTCTTCCATCTCAGCACGGAGTTCATCTAACTCATCCTATGCAAACCAGACAGAGCAGACTTTGAGCCACAGACATCAAAACAGGATGGTGTCTCTCTTCCAGACCCACTCCTCAATACTGAATGTTAATTACCTGGCAGGTAATTAACATTATCCATCAGCTCAGGGCCACACCTGTGGGACATGGCAAAGGGGCCTTGAAACATTCTCACATGGATGCCTGTTCAAATCTTATGGATCCACAAACTAAAAACCAGCCTGGATTATTTGTGCAGACCTCAGAACGTATCCCACTCACACCAGTTCCTTACATAATCATAAATAAAATGAACTCTGCAGATAATTAAGCCTTTAGATTCAAACACTGACCTAAACCTGTACCTCCAAGGCACAACCTAGGCATTAAGATGAATCAGACAGGCTAGGCTCCGTGGCTCTCCCTGTAATCCCAGCACTTTGGAAGGCCGAGGCATGTGAATTGCCTGAGTCCGCGGGTACGAGACCAGCCTGAGCAACTTGGCAAGACCTCATCTCTACAATAAATCAAAAATTAGCTGGGAGTGGCAGCACACGCCTGTAGTTCCAGCTCCTTGAAAGGCTGAGGTGGAAGGATCACCGGAGCCCCACAGGTCGATCCTGGGGTGTCCCTGAGTGTGCCACTATACTCCAGCCTGGGCGACAGAGTGAGACTCCAACTCAAAAAAAAAAAAAAAAAATGTATCAGACAATCCCTGCCTTTGAAAGAACAGAAACTTCAGTGGGATAATCACTATTAATGGCCTTGGAATTAGAACATGTCTGCAAATGTCCAGGAAATCCTGTTCCACAACACAAATCTCAGCATTGACTAAACAACTACTTAGAAATAAAGCACTTTCCATTTGTTCAAATATACATTGGGTCTGTTTCCCTCATTTCCTTGTCCTTTATTTCTCACACCTCCATTCTTTGCTGTCCCTTGAAGCTCTGAATTCAGAAGACCCAAAGAGTCACCCCTGGTCCTTCTCTTCCCCGTCCCTCCCACAGCCAATCCATCAGCAGTGCTCAGCTCGGTGGCCCACTTTGTTCTCCAGGCCTGGCACTGGCACTCTGATCCAAGCCTACATCCCAGGGAGGAACGGAGCTGCAAACAGATGTCAGCACAGACAGAAGGGCACCTGCAGACTCCCAGCTCCATAATCCTCCTAAGGTCCATTCCCTGCCCAGCAGAATGATCCTTTTACAATGTAGATCACAGCTACTCAAACCCTCCAGGGACTACCTTTCTTTCAGTCCCCCAGGGCCTCCAGGCCACACCCCCTGCAGCCTACTGCTGGTCTCACGCTGAGACAGGCTCATTCTGGCTTCCTGGCCTCACCTGCTATTCCCCCTCCGGAAAATGCATCCCCTCCCCCACAGGTCTTCGCAGAGTTCATTCCATCACCAAGATTTGGAAGCCACCAAGGCCTTTCCCACTCCCCCTCCGTCAGCAAGCCAGTCTCTAGTCTCTTGCTCGCTATACTGTTCCATCTCTGATCACCATCTCAAGTTATCTGTGTCTTTTCCTATTTATTGTCTGTAACCTACACTAAAAACAGCTTCAGAAGGGAGAAGGTTTGTCTGCAAGGCATACATTAAGTATTATGAAAGATTTTTTTTTTTTTTGAGTTGGAGTCTCACTCTGTCACCCAGACTGGAGTGGAGTGGCACACTCCAGGCCACCACAGTCTCGACCTGCTGGGCTCTGGCGATTCTTCCACTTCAGCCTTCCAAGTAGCCGGAACTACAGGCACGCATTACCACATCCAGCTAATTTCTGATTTATTGTAGAGACGAGGTCTCACCAAGTTGCCCGGGTGGGTCCCGAACCCGCGGGCTCAGGCAATCCACTGGTCTCAGCCTCCCAAAGTGCTGGAATTGATTACAGGCTGAGCCACCGAGCCCAACCATAAAAGATTTTTAAAAAGGAATATTTGGGAAGAGGGAGATTTTAAAAAAATCCTAGGGATTTCTCTGATTCGTCTGATAATTGATAGTTTCAATGCCTCCAACATAGAATGCACTCAGTCGTTCCCATTTTTTTGTTCAATTAATATTGAGGCTCAAGAAAAAAACTCTCCCAAACTTGGACACCCTAAATTGTCAGTTCTTGATATTCAGTTTGATATACAATCTTGCTATTCAGTTTGTTTCTGGATTCTCACCACTCTCACTAATCCAGCCTTTGTTCTTAAAACCAGGGATTTACTAACAACAGAGGACAAGAGTGTCTCAACATCAGAGTCTCAGGTAGACAAAAAAATTGAACAGAAGTAAATCTAAAGATGAATTAATCCTAGATAAGATTATGAGTGAGAAGTACAACAAATAAATTGGGAATCCTTGTGGGAAAACATGGGTTGGCATAAAATGGGGTGAAGACGATTCTCCAGTCAACACCAACTGTATACAGCGGTCTATAGGAAGAGCACATTTCCCCACCCAGCTCAGGTTCCCTCTGCATACTCTCCTAATCAAGAGAATGAGCTACTCAATTGGCCATGACTCAAGTGGAGCCTAATTCAATGGACTACCACGGAGAACAGATTTAAAGAAAGCTTCACCAACTTCCAGTCGTCAAATGAAGAAAATGCTTTTCTTCTCAGCTTCTAAGTGTTCTTACAGAATTTCTATACCAACGGTGAAAATGACATTTAAAATACAAGATGTTCTAGGCAGGGCTCAGTGGCTCATGCCTGTAATCCCAGCACTTTGAAGGCTGAGGCAGAAGGATCGCTAGAGGCCAGGAATCCAAGACTAGCCTGGGCAACAGAGCAAGACCCTAAATTTCTAAAAAAATAAAAAGTATTAGCCAGGCATGGTGGTACATACCTGTAGTCCTAGCTACTAGGGAAGGCTGAGGCAAGAGGATCGCTTGAGCCCAGGAGTTCAAAGTTACAGTAAGCTATGACTGCACCACAGTACTCCAGCCTGAATGACAGAGTAAGACCCTCTCTAAAAATTGTGTGTGTGTGTGTGTGTGTGTGTGTGTGTGTGTGTGTGTGTGTATGGATGGATGTATATGTATGGTGGACAGAGGTGGAACATCTACTCTGTTCATGTATATGTACATATACACACACATACGATGCTCTAATGTGTCTATAAAGAAAAATTAGTCTAAAGTTTGAAAGTGCTGTGATGCATAACCAAGTTCCATTTCTTTTTTCCTTCATGGAGATTGACCCCTGTACATTTTGTTCCTGGCAGAAAACTTTGCTGGGACGGGAAGTTCTTGGACCGAGCATAAAAGTTGTTCAGTTGAACACACATGAACAGAGCGGGCAGTTTAGGCTCTTCAGAGAACACAGCTCTCTTAGGGAGGTGCTTGCCGACCTTCAGCAAAGAGGAGGTTGTCCCCGATGCCTGATCCCAACACCAAGGTTTTGCTGACACTCCATAGGTGCTGTGCCCCTGGCTGATGCCATGTGGAAGAGGTCAAGTGCAGACTGAAAGCTTTAAAGTGGGTCTTGTAGTTGTTATTCTTTTGAGAGAAAGTAGAAAGTTAGTCCTGAATCTTCAAAAGTCAAGATCAAGTTTCCCTAACATTCCATCCATGAATCAAATGGATCAGACTTTGAGAAAGAGCCTAATCTCAACACTTGTTTCTGAATACAGTTACAAGGTAATTGTTTCATTGGGTTATTAATAAGAAATAGTTCAATACAAGCAAGAATTACGAAATGCATAACACTCAATCAATACAAGCACACGTGTACCTGGCCATTCTGTTCATGAAATGAATTATTTGCAGCCGGGCTCTGTGGCTCAGCCTGTAATCCCGTGCCTTGGAAGGCCGAGGTGAGTGGATTGCCTGAGCCCACGGGTTCAAGACCATCTGGGCAACTTGGCAAGACCTCATCTCTACAATAAACCAAAAAATTAGCTGGGCCTGGTAGCGTGCACCTGTAGTTCCAGTTACTTGGAAGGCTGAGACAGAAGGATCGCCAGAACCCAGCAGGTCGAGGCTGTGGTGGCTGGGAGCGGCCACTGCACTCCAGTCTAGGTGACAGAGTGAACCTCCAACTCAAAAAAAAAAAGTGTTTGTCATCTTTTAGGCTGGGCTCGGAGGCTCAGCCTGTAATCCCAGCACTTTGGGAGGCCGAGGTGAGTGAATTGCCTGAGCCTGCAGGTTCGAGCCCCGCCTAGGCAACTTGGTGAGACCTCATCTCCACAATAAATAAAAAAAAAAATAGCTGGGCATGGCAGGGCGTGCCTGTAGTTCCGGCGTGGAAGGCTGAGGCGAAAGGATCACTGGAGCCCAGCAGGTAGAGGCTGTGGTGGCCGGGAGCGGCCACTGCACTCCAGCCTGGGTGACAGAGTGAGACTCCAACTCAAAAAAAAAAAAAATTATTTGTGATTGCTTTTCCTTCCAAAAAGCTTGCCTACAAAAGCCAAAGTCATTAATGCCTGGAATCATCTGTAATTCAGACAAAAGCTTTTAAAATGCGATAAAGCCATAAGTAGAGGTACAATACAGCTTCCAGAAATAAAAATGTCTCCAATTTTCAGACTGCAACAGGAAGACCCTCATCTACACTAATATTAAATGCTGCATCATTATACAGACATGTAAACAACTGTTACAGGCTGCAAAAATTGTTTAAAGGCTGAATGAACCCACACCTTCACATCATCGAGCAGGCCAGATGTAAACAGCCCATTCTTTAGGCATAAATAATCACCAATATTAGTTGCACCGAAAAGAAAATTATGGAGATCATAATTGCATGTATTTAAATCATTGCTTTTATAACTCATATTTTATCTAAATTTATAGAACTGAAGACATCATTTACTAAGTACTTTACCCTCCTTGTTGCCTTACATTAACACTGTCAGGAACATATTACCCCCATTTTATGAACCAAGAAACCAAGACACTAGTTATACACATCTAAAGCCTCACATCCACTAAACTGAAGCCAGGCTACAAACCCCGGCTGTCTGTTTCCAAGTACACACTTTCCAGTAAATACCTGGACAAATGAAACAATAACAGACTTTCAACTATACTTTTAAAAGCCCATTACCACTGCAAGCCAATAAAAGCAGCCTAACATTTAGAGCTGGACAATTGTCAATGCACAAGAATATCCATTAGGGCAACTGGTTCTCAGGAAAACACTGCAATGTGCAGCAAAGATATTAATACTCTCGTTTTTAAAATGAGGAAATTGAGATTCTAAAAGTTTAAATGGCTTCCTGCCACTGGTCTGTTGCAGAGATAGGACCAAGACCAGTGTTTCAACTCTTTCCAGAGAACCCAGAAAAAAAGCAATTTTCAGGTTCAGTGAAACGAAGTTACAAGAGAAGCAAATTATAAACCTTGTAAGCTGGTAGTAGCCATTTGAAAAGCAAAAACTATGATTATTCGAATTAGGGTCATGATGGATAGTGATTTTCAAACTAACATTACATTAATTTTCTGATGGCATGCTCCACTTTAGAAAATAGTGTACTGCAGAAACTTAAAGATGTCTGCCATTTAAATGTTCAAAAAAACCAAATCAAGCAGAACATGTAATGTTTCAGGCAGGCATATTTAGTCAGAGTAAATATAAGTGGAAAACTACTGTTGTCTTTTTAGACACAGAACATAGTAAGAAAAAAAACTGTCCTCAGTCAACGATTCTATATTGAATTGACATCAGGCATACTTAAATGTTAGATAATTATCTCATTGAAAAGCAAATCTAGTTTTAATCAAATATCTTTTATATAAAGTGAAATCTTGAAGTAGTGTGAAGCTATCCGACAACTTCCCTTTGCCTACAGATGACAAATCAAGCCTCATTATAGATGTCAAATTAGAGGAATAATGAGGTGCCATGTGTACACCAGAGAAAGCCAAGATTAAAATTAAATGTGTCAATTACAACCTCTAAGAGTATAGTTTTATCCACAAATATATAATAAAAACCAAATCCATGGTCTCAGTATAAATGATGAAAGTTCTCGATCATACTGGCAACTATATTCAAATCTTAATCTCTTTTAAACCACCCCAAATCACTAACTATTTCTATTTTAAGAAATCTTCTTTAAACGGACCCAACATGGAAAGGAGGAGCAGTCTTCTGGTTACTGTTGCAATAAGTCCATCTTCTGGGAGTTGCAACAGAAATTATTGTCTTTTGTAATATACGAATAATCCACCTCATTTCCCTCCGGACAATGAAAATGTTCCCTGAGAGTCCCAAATGAGGCTAAGGAGGTGCAGGGTTGCTCAAGGGCTGCTCTTGTGGTTTTTGCCAGGTGGCAGTCCAGCCAGCAGCTGCTGTTAGCCTTGCCACCTAAAATGATTACAGCCGCTCTTTCATGGGATGAATAAAGAATGGGTGCGGGCCAGGCTCAGCGACTCAGCCTGTAATCCCAGCGCTTTGGGAGGCAGAGGCAAGTGGATTGCCGGAATCCGAGGGTTCAAGACCCACCTGGGCAACTTGGCGAGACCTCATCTCTATGATAAATCAAAAATTAGCCGGGCGTGGTAGCGCACGTCTGTAGTTCCAGCTCCTTGGAAGGCTGAGGCGGAAGGATTGCCGGAGCCCAGCAGGTCGAGGCTGCGGTGGCCAGGAGCATGCCACTGCCCTCCAGTTTGGGTGACAGAGTGAGACTCCAACTCAAAAAAAAAAAAAGAATGGGTGTGGAAAGCGGGATGTCGGGAGAGAATGGGGAATGCTGTCCATGTCAGCCTTTCCAAAGGAAAAAGAGACAGGAGAAGGAAGGAGGTGCAGTTTCCCCCTGCCAGCACACTGAGCGTCAGGCATGCAGGCAGCCAAATGTCACAAACCAGGTCAGCACTTGAAACTTAAAAGACTATCCCCAGTGAGAAACAGGATGAGAAGGTTGGATCAGTGGTGAGACACTGCAACCTATAAAACCAAACCTCGATATTTCCCTTAGGAAATTAGTCCTCTCCAAGAAGCCAATTGCATCTGCCCTTGTAGCTAGCACTGACTTGCTTTCTTCTAACCAAAAATCATTTTTATGAAATAACTGAGAAGCAGAGCAAAAAACAACAACCACGAAAACAACCCTTCCCATCCCCCAACACCCCTCCCCTCCCCCGCAGGATGGTGAGAGGACACTACTTGGGGGCAAGAGAGGGCTGGGTTGTGAACGCTAAAAGCATTCACAAGTGATTAAATCCTCCTGAAAAGCCTGTGGAAACAGAGAACATAATTAATATGTTGACAATGAGTACTCCGGCTTGTCTGATTGTCTCAGAGCACTCGAGCAAAACACAGTCCTGGCAGCCTGGCAGGGAAGAAACACACCAGAATTTTGTCGGAGTCCTAAGCAGTAAGAAAAGTGCCTGGGTTTTAGATGGGAAACAAGCAAAGGCCTCTCACCTTAATTTCTGAGTATTTCCAAGTATATTTGAGTTCATCAGAGATCAAAGGACAACACAAGTGCTTTTCTGTCTGTGTTTTCATGCATAAACCAGCTACCTGGATTGAGTCACTTTGCATTTTTCATCTAGTCACCCTGATGCCCTTTGATGAAGGTGGAGAAGGAATAGGAAGCAGTCAGGGACAGTCAAATTCACACCGCACACAGCACAGCAGAAGGCGTGCACTTCTCTGTTGACATTTGTTATTTCTAAAAATACAGCAGTCTGGCCCCAATTCAAAAGAATTCCACTTAAATTTCCTGATCAATAAGACATCCTCCTATGGTTTTCTTGGCCTTATTTTTCTGCTCAGTTAGACTCTGGTCATTCTAGCTCAGAAACTGTGACAGTCTTGTACAGCAATGGTGACAGCACTTACTCTCAATCTTCCAGAACGTATCAACGTAAAATTTGTGGGCCAAGTCTCTTCTTGTTAGATAACATCTGAATAGATGGATGTTATATCTAATCATGAGAGTTCTGTGCAGCATTCCCTAAGAAAGTAGCAAGTCAAGGATATACTTTCAACTGCCCTCTTAAAAAGGTTCACTGGGACCAGGTGTGGTGGCTCACGCTTATAATCCCAGCACTTAAAGAGACCGAGGTGGGAGATCACTTGAGCCCAGGAGGTTGAGACTGCGGTGAGCTACGATCCAAGCCATTGCACTCTATCTACTCCAGCCTGGGTCACAGAGCAAGACTCTGACTCAAAAAAAATAGGGGGAAGTTCTGATTTATAATAGGTATACGCTAAACACCATGTGTAAAGGCATGACTACTGCCTCTACCCATGAGGTCACTGCTGCTCTGCACCCAAGTCCACAGAAATCCTTGTATTTCTTTCCGGAATTACGCCACTGTAATTTAAGCTATTGAGTGACCAGGCATGTACATCCCACACATATACACAAGCATTCTGGTTTGTTAGCCTTCTTCAGACCTGCTCCACCCCATTCTCTCTCCTGCTGTCAGAGGAAGGCCTGAGAGCAGACTCGGGTGTAGTGAGGGGACGGAGGTGACATCTTCTCCACAAGAAATGGCAACTGAACATTTCCCACAAATTAAATGGTGGGATTCATACGCCCATCCATAAACAAACTAGTGGAGAGGTGTTCTCACGGCCTTTTCACCTGAAAAGAAAGCAGAGGTCTCTTCAAAAAACTGAGTGCTGGGAACATCTTGCGCTAATAAAACAATGCTGAAGCAGTGTACTATCAGAAAAGCAGCCTTGCTGGAAACAGGGATGCAGCCTCACGCAGCAAAAAGGGCATAGGCTCTGGGACAGGGAAAATAGATGCTGCTAGTAAGCCGCACAGCCTGAGACAAGTCACTGAAGTTGTTTTGGTTCTCAGCATCCCTGTCCATAAAATAGGAGTAATGATATCACAGCAGCAATAACACCCCCTTGTTGTGATGATCCACTGAAACGTCAAACATACTAGATCAGATCCCAGGGCCAAACGTTCACCAAGAATCTAACAATGTGAAAAGATAAAGCAAACAAGCAGTCACCCAAGAATGAACTTTGAAATGATGCCGGACTGCCTGCCCTAAAGTCAAAGATGCAGTGAGAAACATTTCTTTAAAGAAACTCAGTTCTGTGTTGGCACAGCATTTGGATAAACACCATTCAATCAGAAACCCTGCGGACAGGGATTATGTTTAGAACTGGGGCTACAAAAAAAACAACAAGATTACTTTTCTCACCCTCAGGGAGTTTACATTTGTTGAGGATTTACAAAAGTGCTGCTTTCATGATAGAACTAAACACAACATAGTTGCTCTTTCTCTTCAACGCCTTTGAATTTCACTCTGCTATTACATAAGCATAGGTGACAAAAGCAAATGTACTGTTAGCAACATCTCGCTCCAGTACCAATCCGCTCTCTTCTATCACCTCACTTTCTCTGCCTCACGGTTACCTCCTTGCACAAGATAAAAACCACTACCCGGCTCAGCTGGTTAGAGCAGCTCCTGATAAGAGGTTTAGGTTTAGGCCAACCCAGCAGTTAATGTGCTCTGATTGCAGTCTGAACTGCACACTTCACCACCATTCACCCTACAAGCTCAGTCCTCTGTCCCACTGCCCAAAATCCTGGGTCTCAACTAGGTAGGTTCATCAGTTGCTAAGAAAACAGCTCAAATCACATAACCCACTGAAAAAGCAAGGCCACCCTGCTGGCTTGGGCGGATAGTCATTAAGATCTTCACAAAAACAGGAATACATTTGTACCACTGGGGTTATTTACTAACCTGAGGATTACAATAAGTAAATCACTATAACCTTCCTTTATTTTCTCTCAAGTCACCCAGATTGTCTTGACACCCCTCACCCACCCCCCACCCCCAGCATCCTGTACCCTCTGCTCTGCAGTGCCAGCCCTCTTCCACGGAGAAAAGATGTCAGACGAAGCACCCCAATGCCAACAAGACTAAGACGCCCCTGCCAGCAGGCCCTGCCGGAAAACACTCGGAGACGGTGCGGCAGAGGCTGCGAATCCTTAGAAAGTGCTGGCGTGGCCTTGCCTGACACTCGCGGACACTTACAGCGGACCAGCAGGAGGAACACGGCTGTCCCTCTACCCAAGCCACACTCAAGGGACTCCTCCTGGACTTAAGGTTTATCCCCGAAAACGGCAGGGTACCCGGTGCCTGTGCGGTCGGGGCCAGAGTCACCGAGGGGCCTCAGCTCTTCCTGAAATTGCAGGAGAATTGGCGGCGCGTCGACAGCCCCCCCCCACATCCTGCACGTGGCCGGTCGAGGCTCCCGGGCGACGGACAACCTGTCCCACAGGTGAGCAGCACGTGCCCAGCGCGGAGGGGGAGTCGACTGAAGCCTCCAAATTACGGCCACCTCGCCCCCAGCAGGTCAACCAGAGTTAAAGGCAGGACGCGAGGCAAGAGAAGCCAAGCGGGCTGAGAACCGGCGGAGACCCACAGGTCTGGCTGCTCCTTCCAGAAGTTTGGGCTCAAGTTCCCAACGCCTGAGGCGTGCGAGCCAGGACGACGGCGGGAGGAAGCGGAGGGTCCCGCCCGCACCAGGCCCGGCGCCGAGCCGGCAGCTCACCTTGAGATAGTCGTTCTCCGAGCGCAGCTCCTCCATCTCCCGCAGCAGCTCCTCTTCCTCCGCCACCTGCACGAGCCGGGGATGCTCGCCGGGGCCGGGGTCCCTGAGGGGCCCGGGGCCCGGGCGCTCGGGCGGCGCGCGCCCCCGGGCATCCTCTCCCGCGCCGGGCCCCGGCGACCCCGAGGGGGCCCCGCCCGGGCTGCTCCGGCCCCCGGGACCAACGCCGGCGGCGGGGGCTGCGGCGAGGAGCGCGGGAGGCTCGGGGCTGCCCGGCGGCGCCCCCCGGGCTGCGGGCGCCCCCCGCGCGGGCTCTCGGTCGCTGGAGCCGGTGCCGGACTCGGCGTCGCTGCTGGCGGCGGGGAGCAGGCGCTGCTCGTCGGACAGCGGCTCGGAGGGGCAGTCGGAGAGGTCGGAGCTGCTGTCCGTGTGGCTGACGCGCAAGCCGCGGGCCGGGGAGCCGGCCGCCGCGGCCACGGCGAGGGTCACGGCGGGGACCCGCGCGGCCGGGCCCGCGGGCCCGAGGGTGCGGGCGGGGGGCGCCCCGGAGCCGCGCTTGGCTTTGCGGCCCTTGGCGGGGGCGGGCGGCTCGGCCCCGGGCGGCTTCCCGGCCCGGGGCAGCGGCGCGGCGGGCGCCGCGCGCGCCGCCCTCCGGGTGCCCAGGGCAGCCTTGGCGCCGCCCGCCGCCCTGGCCGCGGCGCCCGGCGGCGGCTTGTCCTTCGCGCCCTGGACGCCGCCGCTCCGCCGGGAGAGGCGGCCCGGCGCGGCCAGGGACCCCGGCGAGGGCGGCGCCTTGCCCGCGAGGCTGGGCGAGCGCGGAACGGCCGGCGCCGGGGCCCGGCCCGCGGCGGGGCCGGCCGGGGCCGGGCCGGGCGCGGCGGGCCGGGCGTGCAGGTCCTTGAGGAAGGGTCTGGCGGGCGACGGCGCGCGGTGCAGCCGCCGCCGCTCGGCCAGCGGGTGGAGGTGGTGGTGGCGGTGGTGCTGGCCCGGCGGCTGCGGCTTCGCGTCCGGGGCGCCGCCGCCCGCGGGGCCGTTCAGCGTCTCCATGGCCGGGGCCGCGAGCTCGGGCGGCAGATGCTCCGGGCGGCGGCGGCGGCGTGCAGCCTCCCCGCGCGCTCGCTCATCACTGTCCGCCGGCCCCGCCCGGCCTGCGCCCCGCGCTCCCGCCGTCACCCCCGCCGCGCCCCGGCCCGAGGACTCCCGCGGGGCTCGTCGCCGCCGCCTCGCTCGCCGAGGTCACCGCCGACCGGCGCTCCGGGCGCGGCAGCACGGCGGCACCGGACGCTCGCATCCCCCGGGGCCCGCGCTGCGGGCTCGCGGTCACTGGCCCGCGGCGCTGGCGGCGCGCGCCCCGCTCCCGCGCCCGGCTCCCCGCCCACCGCAGCCCTCCGGCCCGCGCCCGCCCCCGCCGCTCCCGGCGGAGAGAAGCTGCACGCGCGCTCCCCGCCGCGCGGTGCGCATGCCTCGCCTCCCGCCAGCCGGCGCCGAGCGGGGGCGGGGCCGGGGCCGGGGCGGGGCCTGAGCTCCCTGCGGGCGCGGGCGCGGCTGGGTCCACGCGGCCGCGCCGCCCTGGGACGCTCCTGTCTCCGGAGCCTCTGGAGACGCCGCCCGCGCCGGGGAGGGAGGGAAGCGGCGGAGCAGAGGAGGGGGCGGGGGGGGGGGGACGAGGGGGCGGGCCCGGCCGCTGGGGGGAGACTGAGGGCCCGGGCGGGCCGTGCCGCGGGGCGCCGGCTTTCCCTCCGCCGGCAACGCCCCCCTCAGGCCGCTGCCTCCGGGACCCCTCAGTCCCCGCCCCCGTCCGCGGCCAGCTGCGCCCCTGGTCCCGCGCTGGGGATTGAAGGATGGCTGGTCCCCGACGCAGCGAGCGCGTCGAAACGCGCGCGGCGCTCCACAGTTGGCACCCCCGCGGCCTCCGGAGCTCGGAGAAGGAGGAGCTGGCGTGGAAACAGGAGGAGCAGCTCGCCAAGCTCAGGGTCAGAAAGGGAACTCGCATTTGTAGTCCCGGCGGCGGGCCAGGCGCTGTTAGGCGCTTAATGGGCATTGTTTTATTTAAACCTCACAACGATCCCGAATTGGAATTGCCGTCACCTCCAAGGACGAGGACAGGGCGCAGGGAGCTGAGGCCGCCCGCCTGAGGGACCCCATCCCCCAAGGCCGAGCTGGGGTCCAGGCTCAGGTCTGCGGGATTCTCCGTGCTACCGGGTTTGCCGCTGGAGTCGAACGAGGGCGAGGCACTTGGCCTTTCCAGGCCCGGTTCCCTCGCCGGCATAACCAGGAAATGCTGCCCCTGAGCGCGTGTGGGGATTAAATGAGCAAATATGAGAGCACACCGCGTAAACTGTGAAGTGCCTTCACATGTCACTGAGCGCAGTTGATGCCGCGGGCGTTGGCTGTTGGGCAGTACCCATAGGAATAAGGGCCAGCCCGTCCTCCAGCCTTGGCATTGCAGGAGGCAGAGGGGCAGGCGATCATTACGAGGTGCCAGGGTGCCTGTTCAACCCAGCCAGGGGAGTTTTGCCTCTTTCTGGAAGGACAGGTTGGTCTGGTGGGCTGCCCAAAACACGCTAGAGGCTGGAGAGAGCAGGGCCCATGGGGGGGCGGGAGACAGTAGGGTGGGTTAGAGATGAGGCAGGAGGGTGGATGGCCCCAAATCGCCTGTGAGGCCTTTGGACCTTATTCTAGAGGCCGGGAGCCAGTGGAGGACTCTGAGCACGATTAATCTTATTTGCTTGGAAAGATCCCGCTGGCCGCAGCCTGGAGAAGAGGGAGGTGATCACCGAGAACAGTGGTGTCTGCTGCAAGAAGCAAGGTGAGGGGGCAGTGGGAGCAGGAACAGAGAAAAGAGGACAGACTCCCAACAATAAAAGGAAAAATAGACTCCGAAGGCCGTGACCTTAACCACCTCCTTCAAAAAATATAAGAACTGATTTTTTTTTTAAGCCTGTAAGTCAAGAGATCCATGCTCCCAGAAGACATCCTGCCTCCCTAAACTGAGCTCTGAGGGCACTGAAACCGCAGTGTTTGGTCTTTGGGAGTCGCCTTTCTGGGAACTCCTCTGAATGTGAGACAGCCCCACTAAGTATACTCTGTACTGAATCTCCTTTTTTTTTTTTGAGTGGGAGTCTCACTCTGTCGCCCAGACTGGAGTGCAGTGGCCGCTCCCAGCCACCGCAGCCTCGGCCTGCTGGGATCCGGCGATCCTTCCGCCTCAGCCTTCCGAGTAGCTGGAAATACAGGCGTGCGCTACCACGCCCGGCTGATTTTTTTTTTTTTTTTTTTTTTTTTTTGTGTAGATGAGGTCTCACCAAGTTGCCCAGGCGGGTCTCCAACCCGCGGGCTCAGGCAATCCACTCACCTCAGCCTCCCAAAGTGCTGGGATTACAGACTGAGCCACCGAGTCTGGCCCTGAATCTCCTTTGAGGCAACATCTAGTGAGGCCTCAGCCATTTCTCCTTAAGAAGGACACGGGTTGGCTGCGTGGTGAGCATGGATGACAAACAGCAGAAAGACTCGAGAAGTGTCCGGCTACACCGGGCCAGCTGTCCCCTAGAGGGCGCCCGAACTCTCCTTTTCAACGAGAAAGTGACAGCTGTCGGCCCCCAGAGTACATCTGACTGCAGCTTCAAGGCCTCCGCTTATAACTTCTTCCAGAGACCCAGGACTCTCCAACACCCCCACACTGCTGAAGAAATATGGTCAGAACTGCTAGCGCAAGCTTGCCTGCCCCTCATATCAGTAAGCAGAAGGCTGTTCCAGAAGTGTTTCAGAAAGTGAGTCTGCCAAAAACATTAGCCAGATGACCATATGATGTGGGGCCAGCTTCCCTTTTCTTCAGGTAATAAGTCAGACAAAATCCAGCCTCATTATCAGCCTGGCTCTTGGCTAGGAAGTGTTCGATAATGCTTTTTTAAAAAAAATTTTTTTTCAGAGACAGAGACAGAGTCTTGCTATGTTGTCCAGGCTGGACTTGAACTTCTGGCCTCAAGCAACTCTCCCACTTCAGCCTCCCAAGTAGCTGGGATCCCTGGCATGCAATACCCAGCCCAGCCATAATGCTTTCTTTGCTTTCCAATATTCAGTGAGTTACAGGTATAAAGAGATACCTGCTTGCATGATAGATGTTTCTAAAGTCCCATGTGATTTAAATTTTTTTCTGTTAAATCAAATTAGTCTAGAGGCATTAAAGGATTTGCTAGTGAAGGAACCTGAACGTATTTATTCTGTGAAATAACAAAACCCAGTGTGGGTGTGCCTGTTCTGTCTGTGTGCCACACAGATCCAGTCTCGCCCAGCCCCTAGGGAATGGCTTTCTAGACTCCTGGGTTTGGCCAGTGGAGGTACTGAACCAGGGTATTTCTTCCTCTCCCTCTGCTTCTGGTGGCCTCTCCAGCAGTGCCTGGGTCTCTTTTGAGGACAAGATTTCTAAGGTTCCAGCTTTCACTGAGTGGCTTGTTCTTTCTTTTCACCCTGTGTTGCCTCACGGTCAAGAGCACAAGTGGCTTCCTATGCCTGCAGGCCTCTGGGTTGCCTCACTGTCTGCTGTTTGGATTGAGACCCCCTCTACCACCTCTGTGTGGTAACCCCTGGTTTGCAAATGCTTGCACTGTGTTTCGGGTCCCACCTTCTCACATTCTTCTGCAGAGCCCCAAGACAGGCCTAGGGAACTGTATGCAGTATTGGTATGATGGGTTATGTTTGGGTGACTGTGTTCATGAACTCTGTCAAAGAGCAGTGTGGTCTGTGACAAGACATGAGGTTTTGACAGCACGTAAATCCGGGTTCAAATCTTGCCTAAGTCACGTGCTGTCTGTGTGACCTTGGGTAAGGTATTATCAATATCATCATCATTATTATTTAATACCAGGTGAATAATCTTCAATGCCCTTTAACATATGGGCAAACCAGACTCTGAGTGAAAGTTAGAAATCTATTCTGTGTCTAAACAATTATATAAGGAGAAATGATTTTTTTTTTTTAATTTTGTCTGACTCATAGAGGAAAAAAATATGGCCTACCCAGGACTGCACTTCACACAATGCTCTATGCTTACAAGCAGACTTCTAGACAGAATTTCAGTAAGTAAGTCTTCTCCAGATCTAGGCATATATCCACTTTCTACTTTTACCCCTATTTTAATACAAAGGCACAATTAAAATATAAAATTATCCCTGGTTCAAGTAATAAGAAAGCATCCTCTTTGAAAATATTGGGAAGAAGAAGACTTTATTAACAGTGGGCAAGATGTTGGCACTGCAGGAAGGTTAAAAAGGAACAGGCCAGCCGGGCTCGGCGGCTCAGCCTGTAATCCCGTGTCTTTGGGAGGCTGAGGTGAGTGGATTGCCTGAGCCCCACGGGTTCGAGACCCCCTGGGCAGCGAGACCTCATCTCTACAATAAATAAAAAAATCAGCCGAGCGTGGTAGCGCATGCCTGTAATTCTGGCTACTTGGAAGGCTGAGGCGGAAGGATCGCCAGAGCCCAGCAGGCAAGGCTGCGGTGGCCAGGAGCGGCCACTGCACTCCAGTCTGGGTGACAGAGTGAGACTCCAACTCAAAAAAAAAAAAAAGGGACAGTCCAAAGTCAGGGGCCCCTGAAGTTGATGCTGAGGCCTCATCCAACACTGGGCAATGCAGTGCCCCCAGCTCCCCTTGGAAGGTTCCTGCCAACATGCCACATGGGACCCGAGGCATGCCTGTCACCAGAGGGCCCACTCACCCCTCTCATGGCCACATTGGCCATTGTGAACGGTGCTGGCAGTGACAATGATGATGACTTCAGAGGCTCTTGAAACTTGAGGACATTAAAATCTCCTGATGAAAAAAGTGTTTAAGGACAGGCACAGTGGCTCAGCCTATAATCCCAGCACTTTGGGAGGCCAAGGCAAAAGGATTGCCTGAACCTGAGGGTTCAAGACCAGCCTGGGCAACTTGGTGAGACCTCGTCTCTACAATAAATCAGAAAAACTAGCCAGATGTGGTGGCATGCATCTGTAGTTCCAGCTACTTGGAAGGCTGAGGTGGAAGGATCACCTAAGTCCACCAGGTGAAGGCTGAGGTGGCCGTGAGCATGCTGCTGTACTTCAACCTGGACGACAAGAGTGAGACTCCAACTCAAAAAAAAAAGAAAAGAAAGAAGTGTTTAGGATGCGGATTCTCCAGCCATATCCCCCAAAGTATCTGATTTAAAAGGTGTGAAAATAAGTCCAGGAAGCTGTACTTTTAACAAATAATTTTTGATGCAGGTTTCATCTGCTGCCACCTTGAGAAACACACTGTTAGTATTTCTCATACAGCTCCAGTGTCACATGTCTGTCATTTGCAGTTCCTCCTGTTTCTGTATGAAATTCCTTCCAATACTGTCAAGGGAAGGAAGGACCCCCACTTTATGTGTGTGTGAAATGCTGGGTGACAGAGATTTGCTCAGTTAAACCCATATTGGAGACAAAGTCCCACTTTCGAAGGTGTGTCCTAGAGTCGACTGAGAGAAAAGGTGAGTCTCCCTGTGATCTGAGAACCAGAGGGAAGAGAGCTCGGAAGGTGCAAGGGTGACCCTTGGGCTCTTGACCAGTCCAACTGTTGTGACAACAAAAACAGCTCAGTACACTTCCAAAATGCTCCCCGGGGTGCTTCCACCCTCCACCCTCTTGAAGCACCTCAGAGGGCACTGAAAGTGTATTGGGTTGTTTTTGTTGTCACAGCAGTTGGACTGGAAACCACTATTGGCATTGAACCCTGGCCCTAATTAGGCTATAATTTATCACCGAGACCATAGAACGTTTGATAGTAAAAAGGGACATTCAGTAATTACAGGAGACAACTGGCATGGATGGGCCCTGGGCCCAGCAGCTCAGGCCATGTGGTCACCCCATGATTTAGATATGTTTCTTTTCTTCTTCTCCTTCTCCTTCTTCTTCCCCTCTTCCTCCTCCTCCTCCTCCTCCTCCTCCTCCTCCTCCCCTTCTCCTCCTCCTCCTCCTCCTCCTCCTCCTCCTCTTCTTCTTCTTCCTCTTCTTTTTGAGTTGGTGTCTCAGGATGGAGTGCAGTGGCATGCTCACAGCCACCACAGCCTCAACCTGCTGGGCCCAGGCAATCCTTCCACCTCAGCCTTCCAAGTAGCTGGAACTACAGGCGTGTACTATCACACCCCGCTAATTTTTTTATTTACTGTAGAGAAGAGGTCTCACCAAGTTGTCCAGGCTGGTATTAAGGTAAGAACATCTGCCTGTAACCCTAGCACTTTGGGAGCCTGAGGTAAGAGAATTGCCTGAGCCCATGGGTTCGAGACCAGCCTGGGCAACTTGGTGAGACCTCATCTCTACAATAAATCACAAAAACTAGCCGGACGTGGTGGTATGCGTCTATAGTTCCAGCTACTTGGAAGGCTGAGGTGGAAGGATCGTGCCTAAGTCCAGCAGGTAGATACTGTGGTGGCCGTGAGTGTGCCACTGCCCTACAGCCTGGGCGACAAGAGTGAGACTTCAACTCAAAAAAAAAAATCTCCAGATTGCATCTGATGGACTCGTTTATATCCAACCTGCATTAAGAAGACATGCACAATTATCACTTTATTTAGCCTTTTCAAATATAATTAATTGGTAGAGACTGTTAAAGAAACTCCATGACCTGTTCATTCACTTACCTGCTTCTATACTCATTCATATGAAGATTATTATTGATCACCTTCTAAAATGCTAGGCATTGGGAACAGCAGGAATGAAAAAAAAAAAAATGGTCCCTGCCTTTATAGGACTAATAATCTCACAGGAAGTGTTGTGAGGAGAAAGTTGCCACTGATATCTGCAGCCGACCTTCTCTGTCCCCAGGCCTCTGTTTTCCTAGGATCTAGGTAGCCTGGCATTCCAAGCCCTGTGCTCTCCTGCTCAACCCGCACGCTTCACAGCACCCTGGTATCACACAAGGTCACTCTTGGACCATGACAAAAAGACCACAAAAAGACCACAGATCTCTGTTGTGCAATGCCATCTTTAAATGCAAAGATGTGAGCTTTCAGCGCCCTTGTTTGACCACAATTGGTATTGCACGTCTCATATATTTAAATGTTTTTTGTTCTTACTAAAACAGTGGAAACATTGCCCCAAACTAACTCGGTCACTTTTGTTTTGCTTGTTGATACTCGTACATTTTACAAATATTTTCTTCCTTCAACTTACGAAGGAGTAAGAAAGAACCAAAAGAAAAAGGAGCATGAGGTTGGCCAATACAGAGAAATCACACGAGTGAGAAAGGTGTGACAGGGCTTCTTGGCCAACCATGTGTCTTGGATCTGCATTCAAAGCCAGTTCTGGTCACAGCAGTTTCTGCTTCCAGAGGAACACATGGCCTCTCAACACCAGTGCCACTGCCTACTCAGTCGTGGACATGATGCCCTTACCTTGTATTTGCATTGAGCCTGGCAGAACAACACAAGACCCACAGGCATGCTGTGTTCGGGGGTGCAGGGTGCCAATCAGGTGGCAAGGGACAGCAGGCATGCATCTTGCTCACGTCTACTCTATTCATCTGTATGCTGCTTTGCCCCTTTGGACTTCCCTTAAAAGCAGGTTCGGAGATAAAGATATCAAGAATTTCAAGTTTAATGCAACAGCAGAGCATTAAACCAAGGAGAAAGCCCTTCTGAGCACAGGGACCACGCAGTCATGTTCCAGGAAGCAAGTCCAGTAGCGCAGATGTGCATGAGCAAGGCGAAGTGGGAAGCAGTGTGGGGTCTGCACCATAGCTTCTCCCTGGAGAGACAGCACAAAGCTCAGAGCTAGGGTCTGGGGCAGAACCCAGCATCACCAACTGTATACCCTCGGGCCACTGTGTATTTGTGCCTTGGTTTTCTTGTTTGTGAAGTGGGGATAAAATGGCACCTGCTTCATAAGGTCATTGTGAAGATTAAATTTTTTTTTTTGAGTCGGAGTCTCACTCTGTCACCCAGGCTGGAGTACAGTGGCACGCTCCTGGCCACCGCAGCTTCAACCTGCTGGGCTCAGATGATCCTTCCACCTCAGCCTTCCAAGTAGCTGGAACTACAGGCATCCACCACCACACCTAGCTAATTTTTTTTGATTTATTGTAGAGGATGAGGTCTCACCAAGTTTCCCAGGCTGAGCTCAGGCAATTCTCTTGCTTTGGCTTCCCAAAATGCTGGGATTACAGGCATGAGCCACCGCACCCAGCCAAGGATTAAATTTTAATACATGTAAACATTTAGAACCACATTAGTTGGCTTCTAGCAAGACCTGAATAACAAGTAGCTATTGCTAGTGGAGATGGATGTCTGGGTCTATCACTGTTTCATAACGCAGCTCCTCTGAGGCCATGCTCACCAGCTAACTTCCTGACAGTAATTTAGCTTCCTATATAAATCTGCTTACGGGCAACAAATGTGCTTGATAGTTCCATTTCTCATTGGAAAATAATAAGTATTCTGGTTTGCAAATTTTGAAAACAAGAACAAAAAGCCTACAAGGGACATCATTAGGTGTGGCAAGACTTGACGGTGGCAGTAGCAACAAGCCCTATCAAACGGAATAATGGGTCCTCAGGTGGGTATCAAGAGATATTGTTATTCTCTCAGTTCGGTGGGTGAAGAAACCAAGACACAAAGAAAATAAAATACTGTGCCTCGCTCAATGGCCTGATTCAAAGTTTTAATTAAGAAACTGCTTTTCCATCTTCATTTGAGAACTCATCCTTCCTATGGAGCCCCTGCACTCCCAAAGGCAGTCAATTTCTGATAAATATCAAACCTTCTTTCCATCATCATTTCACTTACGAGTGGCAACTTCAGAACTGTTTTGGCTTTGAGAACACAGAGACATCCAGCATCAACTTTCCCCAAAGAAAGTTAAGTGACTCCACAACACTGTTAAGTGACTGGGCCACACGCTGAACTCAGTGGTACCTGGCTGTGCACACACTCCCACCCTACTCTGTGCTGCCTCTTCACATACACCCTCCAAGCCCACGCCAGTATCAGCCCACCGTTGGAGCTACTGGGATCTTTCCTAGGGGTGAGACAGGGCTGATTTTGCAGGATGCACAGAGGAGAGAGATGCGAAAGAGGCAGCAGGAAGGGAGGAACTCACGGGCATGAGACAGAAGAAACCCATAGATATCTTGCTTCTTTGGGGAAAGTTGATGCTGGATGTCTCTGTGTTCTCAAAGCCAGAACAGTTCTGAAATCGCCACTCATAAGTGAAATGATGATGGAAAGAAGGCTTGATATTTATCAGAAATTGACTGCCTTTGGGAGTGCAGGGGCTCCATAGGAAGGATGAGTTCTCAAACTAAGGTGGAAAAGCAGTTTCTTAATTAAAACTTTGAATCGGGCCATTGAGTGAGGCACAGCATAATCCCCATATGACTGTCCAGGGAAATTCTGGCACTGAGTTCCTGAATTAATGGCATATCTTTAGATCCCTCCAAAAGTTTAGATTCGATCCTGGGAGAATGTTATTTGAGAGGTACAAAGGAGGAAGCAGTTTGATTCTTTGAGACTTTGGGGACACCACTGAGGCGCAAGGAAACCTGCTTGTGACTTTGCGGCTTCCATTCCACAGCGTGACTGTGTCTGGCCCAGTTTCCTTGTGCTACGTGAGGACATACACAGTGGACAAGCATCACGGCCAAGAACATGCCTGGGTTGTGCTTATGGGCTGTGGGGTGAATAAGAAGCATGACCTTGATCCATACCTTCAAGAACGATCTTGGTCTCAGATGTTGATTTGAGCACAGAGGTAGTATGATTGGATCAAATGCTGATTTAACAAGATGTTTTAGGAAAGCTCTTAATAATAATATAGCAATAATAATAACATCAGATACAGAAGTGACGTTGTTAGGATCCACAATGTTTTTAATGATGGGGTGTATGTGTGTGTGTGTGTGTGTGTGTGTGTTGTGTGTGTGTGTGTATGTGTATGTGTGTGTGTAATTGACTTAGCTTATTAGGTCCCAGATGGAAACATTTTTAGCTCCTCGTCTCCTATGGCAGTTTTTCCACATTACCAAGCAGGGAGAGACATGTCACAATTCCATTTTCCTCTGTTTGCCTGTTTTGGAGTCTGTTTTGGTCTCCCAGGAGCTATGTTCTGTCTAGGCTTGATCCAAGGAGGAAGAGAAAGGACGGCCAGGAGCATGCCCCAAAATTCTGATAGGAAGGCACTTCTAGAGGGCAGAGAAGCAGGCAGGTGCATAGAGAAGCCAAGTCCCCTTCTATGAGCTGCTTTTCTGTTCCTTGAAATTGATACTGGGTTCTGAAGGTTCATCTTTGTCCTTCTCCTTTCCCTTCCCCAGAGGTTTCTAAGCCATCCCTTCAGAAACTACATTTTGTTGAGTACCTGCTAAACTTAAAGCACAGCCAGCACCCATCTCCTTCACAATGCCTCTTCCTCAGCCCCTCAGGTCTAGCCTGCATACCCACCCAAGCTCTCATAAGGCCTTGAGGTGATGACCATCTCTGAACTTGCTGTCATAGCATGTTTGGCCAGCATCAGGGCACAGCACAGACAGGAAGAAGGCTAACCAGGGATTGTGCCATAGGAATTGCATTGTGTCCACATTTTTCCTGCACAAACAACCACAGCATGTATAAATTTGAGGATAAGTCTGGGAGCTGCACTGCCAGTTGCTGAGAAAGTCCTTGAATAAAAGAGAAACATATTCATTTATTTATTTTTGCCATACAAAAGCATAAACATTCCTCTCCAAGTGTGTCAGTCTGAATGATTACTTTTTTAATTTTAAAAATTAAGGATAGTCTTAATTTTTAAAATGAAAAAAGTGAAGCTGGGCTCAGTGGCTCAACCTGTAATCCCGCACTTTGGGAGGCTGGGGTGAGTGGATTGCCTGAGCCCGCGGGTTCGAGGCCCACCTGGGCAACTTGGCAAGACCTCATCTCTACACTAAATCAAAAAATTAGCCGGGTGTGGTAGCACGCGCCTGTAGTTCCAGCTACTTGAAAGGCTGAGGTGGAAGGATCTCTGGAGCCCAGCAGGTCGAGGCTGCAGTGTCTGGGAGAGGCCACTGCACTCCAGTCTGGGCGACAGAGTGAGACTCCGACTCAAAAAAAAAAGGGGGGGATTGTGTATTTATTCTTACATGTTTGAACTTCAGTCACCTTCAAAGTACTCTCAATATGCCTAATGAGATGTCTTTTCCCCTGCTCAAGACGGTTTTTGAACTTGTCCATTTTGACGCCTTTTAGTGCTTCTGCCGTTTTTTGTTTCACCTCTTCCACATTGGCAAAACGTTTCCCTTTGAGGACTTTTTTCATCTGGGGGAAACAAAGAAAAAGTTGCTTAGGACAAGATCAGGTAAATAGGGAGGGCAGGGCACGGGGGTCATACTCATTTGTGATCAAAAACTGCTGAACACTCAGCCCGGTATGGGCAAGTACTCTCGTAAATCAGGCGTTATGAAATGGGGAATGTGTTGAAAGAATCTCAAAAAAAAAAAAAAAAATTCGCTGAAGCCAAACACAACCTCTCACAACAACACTAAGCTGGTACACTGACACCGATGGCTTCCTAGAACACTTGCCTAGTGGGGTAACTAAACAAGTGGCTCACCCTCCAAAAAGTAATTCCCTCATACACCACATCAATTGCTGTCAGGTGTGCTGCAAATCTCAAATGAGGGGAGAAATAGAAAAAAGACACCTACTTTTTTTGCTGCCGATTCACAATGCTCATACAACTTTGTTGCTATTTTTAGAAAGGTTATGACTGGAATGATAGGTTAACATCTTGATAATAATAAATTTGGCCAGGAACTAACTAGAAGGCTAACCTGAATGTGTAAAATGCCCAATTATTTTCTGATTTAAGAAGTGCAGCTTTTTATGCATAATAATAAGAGGAAAAATAAGAGGAGGAACTAAGCAGCAGATATTCCTTGCTGACCTAAGGGTTGAGACCCCACCGTTGCCATCGACAGAAGATGCTGGGTCAGAACAGTGCCATCGCTGCCAGCGTGGGAGGCCCTTTTGTCAGTTACTGTGTTTACTTCAATCGCAAGAGAGTGACTCCAACTTCAAGAACAGGCTGCAAGAATGAAGAAACAGAAGCTTGCCAAGGAGGAAGCTTTCCAAGCTACCTGACCTTCAGGTATTCAGAAATCCTTCCTCGAAGAGATACAGCTCAGCAGAGTCCCTGCTAGCTCAAGGCGAACGTGAGAAGAGTGTGGCCTGTCTGCTGAGTGCAGTTGCTGTGTGTGGACAAGCAGTTACTACAAGTGTTGCAGCAAACTCTTGCACCACCAGCGTTCCAGAGAGCTCCTAACAATGACCAGAGATGGTAAGTGCTCAGAGTTTGGCTAAAGATGATGTGGAATGAGAAATAAATGTCAATATCATAACACTTCAGTTGAAAATGATTTTGAAATCCTTAACTTAGAAGTTGAGCAGCTCTGGGAGAAGAAGGGAACTTAGACTTGTTGTAGACTGTCCCACAATGAAATCTACCAAGGCCAATGTTTACTGCACATGGATCCATTTGTCTGCTTTATTTCTTTTTCCCATTGAAAAGTATATTTTGCCTGTAATCCTAGCCCTTTGGGAGGCGAAGGCAAGAGGATTGCCTGTGCCCATGGGTTCGCAACCAGCCTAGGCAACTTGGTGAGACCTCGTCTCTACAATTAATAAATTTTTAAAAATTAGCTTGGTGTGGTGGCGTGTGTCTGTGGTTCCAGCTACTTGGAGGGCTGAGGTGGAAGGATCGCCTGAGCCCAGTGAGTCCAGGCTGCGGTGGCCGTGAGCATGCCACTGCACTCCAGCCTGGGCAACAGAGTGAGACTCCGGCTCAAAAAAAAACGCATTTTTTGATAACTTTTCATTTTATAAATAAGCTATGAGTTACCAAAATATCATGGATTTGTTTGCTCATAAAACATGCAATTAAAATGTACTTATAATACACTACTTACGTTAAAAATACCCAGTACTCAGTTTTGAAAGATAGGCAAAAATAAAAGTAGGAAAAAGCTGAAGAGTGCACTTTTTTTTTTTTTGAGTTGGAGTCTCACTCTATCACCCAGACTGGAGTGCAGTGGCACACTCCCGGCCACCACAGCCTCGACCTACTGGGCTCCGGCTATCCTACCGCCTCAGCCTTCCGAGTAGCCGGAATTACAGGCGTGCACTACCACGCCCAGTTGATTTTTTGATTTATTGTAGAGATGAGGTCTCGCCAAGTTGCCCAGGGAGGTCTCGAACCCGCGGGCTCAGGCAATCTACTCACCTCAGCCTCCCAAAGGCGCGTGATTACAGGCTGAGCCACCGAGCCTGGCTGCATTTTTTAAGCTAGTACATTTTGCTATGAATCAGAAAATTGGAGGGAAATTTGATTGTGTTCGTGAAAATTGAACATTAAAAATCTTCGAGCGATTTTTTAAAAAAAGAATTGAGATACTCAATCTTAGCTCTGTCCCTGGTAAGCAAAGAATGACCTTCAAGCATCCTTCTTTGGGACCAGACTGACATTGGCAGAAATCTCAACAGGCCTCAGTTGATCACTCACTAGCAGAATAAGTCTTGGCAATTTGCAGCTCTGTGTGGTTTCCCTTATCCATCAATAGCGTGGTGATAACAGTAGTAAAACACATACTACTTGGCCGGGCTCGGTGGCTCAGCCTGTAATTCCAACGCTCTGGGAGACCGTGGCATGTGGATTGCCTGAGCCCACTTGTTCGAGACCAGCCCGGGCAACTTGGCGAGACCTCCTCTCTACAATAAATCAGAAATTAGCCGGGCGTGATAGCGCGTGCCTGTAGTTCCAGCTACTTAGAAGGCGGAGGCAGAAGGATCACTGGAGCCCAGCAGGTCGACGCTGGGGTGGCCATTGCACTCCAGCCTGGGCGACAGAGTGAGACTCCAACTCAAAAAAAAAAAAAAAGAATTATTGAGCAGGTTAAATGAGACATTGCATGAAAAACTCTTGGCACGTTTGAAACACACAGTAAATTTCCCATTCACTACCCTTGAGACCTTTGGGTAAGTCACTTAACCTCGCTGGGTTTCAATTTTCTCTGATTCTCAATTCTCTTTCCAAACAGCCTTCACCGATTTCAGAGATTTGTAATTAGCATATCAAACACCAGCCTAATTTGTGCCAGCTCCTGCTACCACTGCAATTATGATGTTTATATGCAAATGTAGAAGTCCCTGAAGGTGCTGCCTCCCTCCACTAAGAAAACAGTGTCTCTGGTCTTGTTGACATTCTTCATTTCCTTAGCAAACCCTTGTTCACTGAGGACACAAAGGTACACTTCTCACCAGCACCTAAGGAATTGGCAAGGTTGACGAAACATAGTTTGAATGTTTAAGCTTTTTCTTTGCGTTCAGTGATGGGAACAGAATCAACTCTGTGCATGGGGTAGTACCCCACCTTCTTGTAGGAGGTGTGTGTCTTTGGGGGTAGGGCAGTGGAAGTTCATCCTTCTATTTGGATGAACTGTTGCAATTAGCCGTGATAACCATTTGAAGCTTTTTAAACTGAGAGAATTTTAACTGGCCTGAAATCACCATTAAGGGGTGTGTGTGTGTCCAGCAGGAATCTGAATAGTCAGGAAAGTTTGACTGAAGGGTCTTGGGATCTGCCTGATGGCTGTATTTGTCACCCAGACATCCACATCAACTCTCATTAAAGCTCATTCCTTCGGCGAATAAATTTTGCCAAACTCAGAGAACACAAAAATGACTAACCATTGCCTTCAACAAGTCTCATTAAGGAGCCAGTCTATAAGCAAGGATAGCGGTATCGTGCTGTGTTGAGGGAGATGGTTGCTGTGGTGGACACAAAGGAAAGACAGGTCGTTTTTCCTTGACAAAAGTGGGAAGGGCTAGTGAGGAAGGATCTGGTAAGGAGGTGGCCATTTATTTCTTCTCCAGTTTTGTGTTCCTCTGATTATTAGGGCTTCTTCCCTTCTCATTGTGAAGTAAGATGCTAGCTCTTGTCATCTGTCAAGTTTTGAGGCCTCCTGTTTGGGGATATGACATTGTCCCCAAGCTAAATGAGTCAGTGGGAGATCGACTTGGCTAACAACTGCAAGCAAATCAGAGTTTTGCTGACTTGCTTGGGCAAGTTCTCTGTGAGGAGCTCACACGAACCTCCTAACTAGCCGCCTCCTGAATGGGAAACCAGGAAGTCCAACAGTGTCGGGGTATGGTGGGGCCAGGTGAAGCAGCAGTTGGTCATGTTTCCTGAACAAAACTCCACAGTCTGCAGTGGAAACCGTAGGTAAGCTATTCACCAAGTCACTGTCTAAGGATCATTTATGTATTGGAATCAGGCCACTTGGAGCCAAGAAGAATATGGAGAACTTTCAATATGTCCCCTTCACTTCCGTACAACCCAGCTCGAGGTCAGGCCTTAAAGGAGTTCAAAACCTGCATGAGCTTCAGCGTCCTCAGGTGAGGGGGTCCTGAATTTCACCGTGTCAGCATCACCTGGATCTCAGGTTGCTGAGTCCCACCCCCAAAGTTTCCTATTCAGTCGGTTGGGTGGGACATGAGAATTTGCATTTCTAGCAAGTTCCCAGGTGATGGCAGCTGTTGAGGACCACCTTGTGACATCTGCTGCTTCAGAGCATGCCTGACTGTCCTTGCCAGAGCAAACTTCCAGGCAACTTCTGTGGGAGAGTAGGACATGCTTGCATTCAATGGAAAAGGCCCATGGTAGAATAATGCAGTTTCCCCTTGGTAGGGACATTTTACAGGAAAAGAAAAAGGTTATTAGGTGATCATTGCAAGACCAGATGCAATTCAGAAAAGAATGTTCGATTAACTATTACCTTTGTCTTGCTTGATGGGTATGTGAGTAACAGGCTGCCCAGAACTAAAGTTTAGCATTAATTGTTTTAATTTAATTTTATTTTATTTTTATTTTAATTTTTTTTTTTGAGTTGGAGTCTCACTCTGTCACCCAGACTGGAGTGCAGTGGCCGCAGCCTCGATCTGCTGGGCTCCGGCGATCCTTCCGCCTCAGCCTTCCAAGTAGCTGGAATTACAGGCCCAGCTGATTTTTTGATTTATTGTAGCGATGAGGTCTCGCCAAGTTGCCCAGGCGAGTCTCGAACCCCCAGGCTCAGGCAATTCACTCACCTCGGCCTCCCAAAGTGCGGGATTACAGGCTGAGCCACCGAGCCCAGCTCTTAATTTTTTTTGAGTTGGAATCTCACTCTGTCGTCCAGACTGGAGTGCAGTGGCACACTCCTGGCCACCGCAGAGTCGACCTGCTAGGCTCTGGCAATCCTTCTGCCTCAGCCTTCCAAGTAGCTGGAACTACAGTCACACACTGCCATGCCCAGCTAATTTTTGATTTATTGTAGAGACGAGGTCTTGCCAAGTTGCCCATGTGGGTCTCAAACCCGTGGGCTCAGGCAATCCACTCACCTTGGACTCCCAAAGCACTAGGATTACAGGCTGAGCCACTGAACCCGGCCTGTTTTAATTTTTAAAAATCAAGAATGTTAATTTCTTATACCAAAGGCTTGGCATGACAAAAGAAAAATGAAAAAAATTTAAATGTTTTTAAAAGCAAGTTAATTTCTTCCCAGGAGAAGATAGGGAATTATATTACTCAACATTAGATTCTATCCATAGAAGAGGTTTGGAGCATATATTCTTTTACACCAAGAACACAAACCTACTCGTGTTAAACAGTAAGTAAAAGATGGTTTTACTAAGGAAATAACAGTTACTTGAAATGAAATGGCTTGCAGCCACATTGCACTAGAAAATCAGAGATCTCTGCCTTCTGTGCAGCAATGGAGTTCTGGCCTCTGCTTCTCTGTTCAAGCTGTGTCCCAGGCCACTGATGGCTTAGCTTGTCTCCTGTAATTTCTCTGCACGTGGCTTTGGTTTGCTGTAGTGATGGCTTGAGCTATGACCATATATGACATTGCAGTTCTGCTCCCCACAGCAAACCAGCCCCTGCTCTCAGGACCTGTGTTCCAAAGCTCCGAGGGGAGAAAAATCTGATTGACCCAGCTTGGGCCAAGTGTCCATCCCTGAGAAATGGGGTGGGAGCTGCCAGCTAGCGTCCCTGAAAGAGAGAAGATGAGAAGCCATGACAGCTGCATATCACGCTGCTTTTTTCCTATGTAAGACGATGTGTAAGATGCAGAGCACATTGTAAGATGCGTAGTGGATACTTGGTAAAGATTGGTTTCTTCTTTCCCTCATTCTTCCCAGAAATTCATCTGGAGTTTAGGGAATCAGGTAGAGGGTTCTTCTGCTCCACTGTGTAGAGCAGGATAGCACAGTCTGTCAAAGATGCTCTTCTGAACAGTTCCAGGCTGCACAGCTACACTAGTTCAGGGCTCAAGCACATGACCACCTCTCTGCTTCACATAACAGGCAAATTGTCAGGTCCATGAGCCCAGGACACTGGGGAATAGTTACACACTTCTTCTTCACACTCCTCAGAAGTGTGACCATTTGGGCAAAGATTTTCTTTTTACAGAAAAAAGTGACAGAAAAAATGATGGATGTGTAAAATTGTACCTTGATCTCAAGGGTTTAAACCATATTATTAACTGCGATCCAAATGATTAGATATGTGGATTTAATAGAATGTGTGTTGTTTGGTGCCAATTTTGTGCAAAGGGAAGCCTTTGTCATCCTAACAGAGACGGTGGCTTTTAAAGCCTTGCTTGAAGGGTTTACCAAGATGTCACATTTAATTCGGTCCTTGTTGAGGCATGTTGACTTCAGGGAGATTTCTTTTCTTTCCTCCTCTCCCCTCTATCCCTTCCTCTTTCTCCTGTTTGTTTGTTTTTAAATTTAGATTTTACCAATATTTCTAGAACTTTCTGTCAATAGAAGTTGAGTCTTATCCGCTGCATTTTTTTTTTTTTTTTTTTTTGAGCTGGAGTCTCACTCTGTCGCCCAGACTGGAGTGCAGTGGCCACTCCCGGCCACCGCAGCCTCGACCTGCTGGGCTCTGGCAATCCTTCCGCCTCAGCCTTCCCAGTAGCCGGAATTACAGGTTCACGCTACCACGCCCGGCTAATTTTTGATTTATTGTAGAGATGAGGTCTCGCTTGCCCAGGCGGTTCTCGAACCCGCGGGCTCAGGCAATCCACTCACCTCAGCCTCCCAAAGGCACAGGATTACAGGCTGAGCCACTGAACTCGGCTTTCTGTTGCATTTTTGACTCAGCACAATGTTATGCTGAAAGACAAGATAGGGACTCAGTGCCACAGTAAAAAGTCATGCTTTGCCCCTGTTTATGGACTTGCAGCCCCTCACATCAAGTCTACAGTAAGACAACGCCATCTAGGGAATGAGAGCATCACAAGCTCTGTCGGGGGGTGGGGGGGGGGGTGCGGCTTCACAGTGATGGGCCAGTCTCTGCGGGAAGAGGCTCCTGGTTTAGTTTCATCTCCAAGAACTTACATTTCTGCCTGGGATACAGTAAGTCATACATTGGTTTAGCATTTATTTCCCAAAGTAAAAAAGAGAATATCACTTCCTCAGGTTTTTCAGCTGTGAGTAAACTTCATATGTCAGATCACAAATTAGTCACCATAAGTAGGAACATATTGAAGTTATTTCCTTTGGGAATTCTGACTATTGTTTTTAACCATTTATATGTCAGGAGAAAAGAAAATCCTAAAGATTTATTTCACTGTGTTTATACTTGCTAGATAGCTTTCTAGTTAGTTTATGTTAGAGGTTCCTAGAAGAATTTTTTTTCTTTTTTACAGTTTATTTTATTGCCAGGCCCAGTGGCTCATGCCTGTAATCCCAACAATTTGGGAGGTGGAGGCAAGGGGATTGCCTCAGTACAGGGGTTCAGAACCAGCCTGGACAATTTGGTGAGACCTCAACTCGACAATAAATCAAAAAATTAGCCAGGTTTGGTGGCATGTGCACCTGTGGTCCCAGCTACTTGGAAGGCCGAACGATTGCCTGAGCTCAGTACGTCGGGGCTGTGATGGCCATGAGTGTTCCACTGCACTCCAGCCTGGTGACAGAGTGAGAGTCTTCCTCAAAAAAATAAATTAAAAAAAAAAATGTATTTCAATAGCTTTAGGGGTACAAATGGTTTTTGGTGACACAGCTACTTTGTATAGTGGTGAAGAAGTCTGAGCTTTAAGTGAACCCATCACCCCCACCTGTGCATATTGTACCAGATGGGTGATTTTTCATTCCTCCCTCCCTTCCTGTCTTCCCCCTTCCTAGAAGAATTTAGGCAAAGAAACTACAAAATGAAAAGTTCTAAAGTAGCTCTTTCTTTTTCAGATCACCTATAATTTTTCAAATCATTTGGCCAAATTATGGAAAGCAACATTTTATTCAATAGTTCTAATTCACATTTATGTCCTTGCTGTGACCCCCTCCTCCTCACTGACGAATTATTGCGTCTTTTGAGGAAGAAAATCTTTTATCTGGCATTATCCCCATTATGTTTTGTTTTCCTACTTTGAAGTGGCATCTGAAACTAATCATAGAGTCTTCTGAATTTGAAAGTAATCTTTTCTACAGAAGTGTGGAACAATGGTTATCAGATTTTAGTGCCCACGCAGCCAAATCACCCAGAGAGTTTGTCTAAACGCTGATCACTGAGGATGTTCCCAGAGTTTCTGATTCAGTGGATCTGGGAGGAACGTACATTTCTTTTTCTTTTTCTTTTTTTGACTGGACAGGTGTGTCTTTATTGGCAGCAGCCACTTGAGTGGGATGAAGAGGGAGGAGTGGGTGGCACCAACGACAGGCCGGTCAGGCTTCACAGGTTGCAGTTGATGGTGACACTCGCCCAGGTAGTAGTGGCCGGTTATCTCGGGCTAGATCTCCACCCGGTTGAAGGTCTTGCTTGCCATCGTACACATCCCCCATGTTGCCCACCATCTCGGGCAGGATGATCTTGCCGCGCAGGTGCGTCTTCACCATCTTGGGTTCCTCCATGGGTACGCATCTGTCTTGGCCTGGCACAGCTATGGCCACGCTGCGTAGGTGAACTTGTGGAAGGTCCTCTTCTTCTTCCGCTCCACTTCTGCCATCTTGCCGGCTCCTTGGAAAGACAGAACGTGCATTTCTTTCTTTCTTTTGTTTTTTTAGTTGGAGTCTCACTCTGTCACTCAGGCTGGAGTGCAGTGACACACCCCAGGCCACCGCAGTCTTAACTTGCTGGGCTCAGATGATCCTTCGGCCTCAGCCTTCCAAGCAGCTGGAACTACAGGCAAGCACTACCACGCCCGGCTTATTTTTTTATTTATTGTAGAGATGAGGTCCCACCACATTGCCCAGGCTGGTCTTGAACCCTTGAACTCAGGCAATCCTCTTGCCTTGGCCTTCCAAAGTGCTGGGGTTACAGGTTTGAGCCACCATGCCCGGCCAGGATCTGACATCTTACAACGGAAGTAGATCTCAGGTAAATCTACCTTTCGATGGCTTACAATCATTCTCATTCATTTATAGAGAAAAAGAGAAGATTCTGTACATCATTGGATTGTGCCCCTCCATAGGTTTAATCTTTCAAAATCCTCACTGCAAGTCTCCTGGTCTCTGTGAAATGTTTGTTTCACTACACCTTGCTATCTATCGCTTTCCCATTTATTTATAAAAACATGTTAAGTCTCAATTTTGAAACAGTTTCCCTTTTTTTCCTTAAAGGGGCCCATTTTTTTGAGAAAAAATTCCCCTGAAGAAAAAATGGTTTGCATTTTAGCTAGGACAGAACACTACTGTGCATTTGAAAGTGAAAAATTTAAAACCTTTTTGACCCCCAGAATTGAAACTTTTTCAAACACCTTTTAGATAAAAATCGTAAACCATTTAAAAGAAGATGAAACAATTAATTAAGTTGAATTTTTTTCCTTGCCCAAAGGGAAGTTTAGAACGACTGGAAAATAATCTTTCTATATGAAGGGAAATAACAACGTATAGAAGGAAAAATTCACTTTTTTTTCCCCCCATAAGTTGAGAACCTTTATAAACTACAACCTTCAAAGAAAAAATCGTAACAAAAAAATGAAACAGTTAATTCACCTGAAAAATCCAGCATTTACAAATTGCCTGGCTTCGAGACCCTGGGCAAACTTGACGGAAAACTTTCCTACAATAAATAAAAAAAGTGGCTGGAAAGTCAGGTTAGCGTACATAAGTGAAAATGCCTGACCACATCAGCTGAGGTAAGCCCCAAGGGAAAGTGAAACAACTAAAGAAAAAAAAAGAATCATAGACAAAAAATACTGAAAAAATAAATAATATAAATAACTTTATTATTTTGTTTAGACCCACAAAAACTTCTCTAACTTGTTTTTAACTTAAAAATAGCAAAAATCCACTCCAAACCTTCATTCAAAGGGTGAGAACTTTACAGTGACTCTTCTAGAGCTTGCAGTACTGTAGCCATGAGGTCTCGAGGTCAGTATCCTAACTGGGGCAAACCCATGTCTGGTGCCTCAAGTCTGTAAATCCCAGCTTGGAGACCGAAGTGAGTGGATTGTCTGAGCCCGGGGGTTTGAGACCCGCCTGGGCAACTAGGTGAGACCTCATCTCTACAATAAATCAAAAATTAGCTGGGCATGGTAGCGTGCGCCTGTAGTTCCGGCTACTTGGAAGGCTGAGGCGGAAGGATCGCCAGAGACCAGCAGGCCGAGGCTGCGGTGGCCGGGAGCGTGCCACTGCACTCCAGTCTGGGCGACAGAGTGAGACTCCAACTCAAAAAAAAAAAGAAAATCTACAGCATTATAAATTTCATTGGCTCTGAAATGGAAGACAGAACGTGTGAGCTGGATAATCTTTCCTACAATGAATAACAAACGTATAGAAGAAAAGTCAGGTTAGGGATACATAAGTAAAAATGCCTTTCCTTATCAGCTGAGCTAAGCCCCAAAGAAATGAAACATTAAAGAAAAAAAAAGAATCATAAAAAATACTGAAAAAATAAAAATAATATTTAAATGACTTTATTTCGTTTGTTTAGACCCCCAAAAAACCCACAAAAACTTCTCTAACTTGTTTTTATCTTAAAAATAGCAAAAATTCTCTCCAGAGAGGCGCTTGCATTCCAGGGTGATAGAGACAGTACAGTGACTCTCTCTGGAGGGGAGCTTGCAGTGCAGCCCCTGGTGAGACTGAGGGTCTCGTAGGTTCAGTGCTCCTGAACTGTGGCACAGACCCACTGTCTGGGATGCCTCCCCCACACCTGTCTGCACAGAGTGCCCATGGGGCTTGGAGGATAAGAGGAAGCAATTCACAATAAACTGCCTAAATCCACTAGGCTCTTTGTTTTCTTCATGGCCAGATCTGTGGAAGGGCCGTGAGTCAGCCCCAGTGCCGTGAGTCAGCCTCAGTGCCCACTTGCCTGTTCAGGACCTGCTGCTTGGTTGCTTGTCGCTCTTGGGTGAAAACCTTTTCATTTATTTTGCCAATAAATGAAATATTTTCTATATTTCATATTTGAAACAGTTCTGTATATATTGTGCATACAAATCCTTCGTCATTTACATGTGTTTATTATGTGTTTGCAAATAATAACCCAAACTCTTTTTTTTTCCTGAGTTGGAGTCTCATTCCGTTGCCCAGGCTGGAATGCCTTGGCATGCTCACAATCACCCCAGCGTGGATCTGCTGGGCGCCAGCAATCCTTCGGCCTCAGCTTTCCAAGTAGCCAGAACTACAGGTGGATGCTACCACACCTGGCTGATTTATTTAAAATTTATTTATTGTAGAGATGAGGTCTCACCAAGTTGCCCAGGCTGGTCTCAAACCTGCAGGCTCAGGCAAACCCAAACTTTTTTTTTTTTGAGTGAGCAGCTGACCTTCCAAGTAGCTGGAACTATAGGCGCGCGCTACCACACCCGGCTGATTTTTGATTTATTGTAGAGATGAGGTCTCGCCAAGTTGCCCAGGCGGGTCTTGAACCCGCGGGCTCAGGCAATCACCTCGGCCTCCCAAAGTGCTGGGATTACAGGCTGAGCCACCGAGCCCGGCCACCCAAACTCTTTTTAAAGAAAATAACATTTAGAGACCAGGTGTGGTGACTCACATCTGTAATTTCAACACTTTGGGAGACCGAGCCAGGAGGATTGCTTGAGCCTAGGAGTTCAAGACCAGCTAGGCAGCATAATGAGACTTCATCCCTACAAAAAAATTTTTAAAAATTAACCGGGCTTGGTGGCACTGGCCTGTAGTTCCAGATACTCAGGAGGCTGAGGCAGAAAGATCGCCTGAGCCCAGGCTGTTGAGGCGGCGAACTGTGATCATGCCACTGTACTCCAGCCTGGACAACAGGGTGAGACTGACTCCAAAAAAAGAAAGAATATAACATTTAGAAATAAAAATACGTAAACCATAAGTGTACAGCTTGATGAATTAGCTTAAAGTGAATATATCCAAGTTTCAACAAGCAAGAGAACATTGCTAGCAGCCCAGAAGCTTCCTGTGCCTTCACTAGAGGTGGTCACTCTTCTTTTTTTTTTTTTTTTTGAGTCCCAGTGTCTTACTCTGTTGCCCAGGCTGGAGTGCAGTGGCACAATCATGGCTTATTGCAACCTCAACAGCCTGGGCTCAGGCGGTCCTTCTCAGCCTCGACCTACTCCTGGGCTCAAGTGATCCTTCTGCCTCAGCCTCCCAAGTAACCAGGACTAAAGGCAGGCGCCACCACACCCAGCTAGTGTTTTTTTTTTTTTTTTTTTTTTGTAGGGACCAAGTCTTGCTATATTGCCCGGGCTTGTTCTTCTGACTTTTTTTTTTTTTTTTGAGTTGGAGTCTCACTCTGTCGCCCAGATTGGGGTGCAGTGGCCGCTCCCGGCCACCGCAGCCTCAACCTGCTGGGCTCCGGCGATCCTTCCACCTCAGCCTTCCAAGTAGCTGGAACTACAGGTGCGCGCTACCACGCCTGGCTAGTTTTTTATTTTTTTTTATTTTTTATTTTTTATTTATTTATTTATATTTTTGAGTTGGAGTCTCACTCTGTCACCAGACTGGAGTGCAGTGGCCGCTCCCGCCACCGCAGCCTCGACCTCGCTCCGGCCATCTTCGCTTAGCTTCAAGTGGGCTGGAATTATTAAGGCCGGTGCTGCTTCCACTTTCGTTCGATTTTGTTTATGATTACTGCTAGAGATGAGCGTTTGCTGCCAGTGTGGTCTCGAACCCATGCTGGCAATTCACTCACCTCAGCCTCCCAAAGGCGCGGGATTACAGGCTGAGCCACCGAGCCCGGCTCTAGTTTTTTATTTATTATAGAGATGAGGTCTTACCAAGTTGCCCAGGCAGGTCTCGAACCCGTGGTCTCAGGTAATCCACTCACCTCGGCCTCCCAAAGCACGGGATTACAGGCTAGACCACCAAGCCCGGCCATTCTTCTGACTTTTAATGCTATAAGTTAGGTTTGCCTGTTTTGAACTTTATATAAATGGAATCATTCAGGGTGTTTTCTTTTGTGTCTTGCCTCTTTTGTTCGATATTATGTTTATGAGTCTCAAACATGCATATTTATATAGCTGTATTGCATTCATTTTCATTGCTGTGTATTAATAGAATTCCATTTTGTGACTGCTACAATTTGTTCTTTTCAGTGTTCATGGTTGTTTCAGTTGTTTGCATTTGGGGACTATTACGAGTAATACTGCTTCCATAAATATGCACAATTATTATCTATCAATTTAAAAAGAATAATGTTGCTATGAACATTTTTGCTGCACATGTGCATGCAGTTCTGTTGGCTATAGTTTTAGTAGATAAAACAAAATTAGTTTTCCAAAATGATGGCTGTGACAAATTATCCTGCTACCAAATTATGTGAGAGTTACTGTCCTCCAACATATGACATTCTTCCATATAAATTATAAAACCAGCCTAAGTTCCAATAAACACACACACCCACACAGAAAATACACATATAGTTTAGAATGTGCACTGAATCTCCCTCTCTCCTTCCTTCCCTCTGTAGAATTAACATAGTCAGTATTAGTTTTCTAAAACATTTAAATTCCTACATAGTTCAGAAGGATAGATGTTCTTGAAATTTTTTATTCTCATAAGGCAGTTTTTAATTTATTAGGTCCATGGACCCTTTTAAGAATAAAATGTAGGCCAGGCTTGGTGGTTCAGCCTATAATCCCAGCACTTTGGGAGGCCGAGGCGAGTGAGCCCATGGGTTCGAGACCAGTCCGGGCAGCCTGGCAAGACCTTGTCTCTACAATCAAATAAAAAATAGTTGGACGTGGTAGCACGCGTCTATAGTTCTGGCTACTCAGAAGGCTGAGGCGGAAGGATCACTGGAGTCCAAAAAGTTGCTGCTGGGGTGGCCATGAGCATGCATGCCACTGCACTCAAGCCTGGGAAAAGGAGTGAGACTCCAATTCAAAAAAAAAGAAAAAAGAGTAAAATGTATAGACATTCTCCTCTATAAAGTGCATTATGCACAAATGCCCAGAAAGCTCTACTTGAGCTACCAAGGAGACACACAACCTCAGAAACCCATTAGTTCAT
Organism: Cephalopachus bancanus; assembly: GCA_027257055.1. Taxonomy (NCBI): domain Eukaryota; kingdom Metazoa; phylum Chordata; class Mammalia; order Primates; family Tarsiidae; genus Cephalopachus; species Cephalopachus bancanus. The sequence goes on from JAPVLO010000179.1 coordinate 809,574, forward strand.
GGACCCCCAGGTCAAGGACTCCTTCATAGGGCATAGGCCCTGGCAGATCAACTACTCTGAAGAGGTCTTTCAGTTCTGTTTCCTGCCTTTTGATTTTCCCCCTTGTTTTCTTTTTTTTCTTTTTTTGAGTTGGAGTCTCACTCTGTCGCCCAGACTGGAGTGCAATGGCTGTTCCTGGCCACCGCAGCCTTGACCTGCTGGGCTCCGGCGATCCTTCCGCCTCAGCCTTCCAAGTAGCTGGAACTACAGGAGTGCACTACCACACCCGGCTAATTTTTGATTTATTGTAGAGATGAGGTCTCGCCAAGTTGCTCAGGCAATCCACTCACCTCAGCCTCCCAAAGGCAGGGGATTACCCCTTGTTTTCAATGGAGAAAAGTCCCAACTTCTGACCTTGAAAGAATAATACTCATTTCAAGGCATGAAGAGTCAACTCCTGCATGCTGGCCTCGGGGGCTGGACAGCATCCAAGCTGAGATCATCTTTCTCTTGTGGCACCTCCTTTCTCCCTCCTCCTCTCTTTATGGGACCCTCGGCTCTGTGCCCTCCTGGCTGGTGTTGCCTATGGTACCAACTCATGCATATCCATCATGGCTGCACAGCCCAATACGCCATCCACCAGCTGCTGGCTCAGTTTCTCTTTCCCATCTCTACCTTTCTTTTTTTTTTTTTTGAGTGGAGTCTCACTGCCACCCAGGCTGGAGGGCAGTGGCACGCTCGTGGCCACCGCAGCCTTGACCTGCTGGGCTCCAGTGATCCTTCCACCTCAGCCTTCCAAGCAGCTGGAACTACACGTGCGCGCTACCACACCCAGCTAATTTTTTTATTTATTGTAGAGATGTGGTCTCGCCAAGTTGCTTGGGTGGGTCTTGAACCTGTGGGCTCAGGCAATTCACTCACCTCAGCCTCCCAAAGCGCTGGGATTACAGGCTGAACCACCGAGCCCAGCCCATCGCTACATCTCAAGAGGGAACCGTCACTCCAATTTCCACATTTCCAGAGGGAAAAAATATATATAATTGGTCAAGTCATGAACCAATGGGAGGGTCAAGTATTATACAGCCCAAACACTCCGGCTCTGGCTGCCATTAGAATTACCCAGAATATAGACAACTGGCCCTGACTCCACCAAATTAAATCAGTGTCTTGGGACAGGGACCAGACATGGGTGCATTTTAATTTTTCTCAAGTAATTCTGATGCTCAGAGAATGTTATATAGGCCAACGGCTGTGGACAGGCAAACAGTGCAAAATATGTCATATTGAAATGTATAGGAGAGCCATCTTTATGTAAAAATGTATAAGGGAATAGAAGATTCTGCAAAACAAAACCTAGAAAAGATTCATCTGTCGTGACCTGTTAAGTTCAGAGCACTTGGAGCAAGTAGGCCTTTTCCATATTCCATCCAAACCACCCTCTAGCCAGGAATGAGAGACAAAAATGAGGTCCTCACCCTCACACTACCTGATTTAATTTTTTGCTTTTTAAAAAGTAAATCCATAGCCAGGCTCGGTGGCTCAGCCTGTAATCCCGCGCCTTTGGGAGGCTGAGGTGAGTGGATTGCCTGAGCCCGCGGGTTCGAGACCCGCCTGGGCAGCGAGACCTCATCTCTACAATAAATCAAAAAATCAGCCGGGCGTGGTAGCGCATGCCTGCAGTTCCGGCTACCTGGAAGGCTGAGGCGGAAGGATCGCCAGAGCCCAGCAGGTCGACGCTGGGGTGGCCATGAGTGTGCCACTGCACTCCAGCCTGCACAACGGGCATGTATTCATGATATCATCACCACAAACAAGATAATAAACATATCCATCACCTCCAAGAGTTCTTATATCCGCTTTTCCTTCCTCCCTTTTTCTTTCTCTCCTCTCTCTCCTTCCCTCCCCCACCTTCCTTCTCTTCTTTTTTTTTTGAGTTGGAGTCTCACTGTCACCCAGACTGGAGTGCAGTGGCTGCTCCCGGCCACCGCAGCCTCAACCTGCTGGGCTCCGGCAATCCTTCCGCCTCTGCCTTCCAAGTAGCTGGAACTACAGCCGCGCGCTACCACGCTTGGCTAGTTTTTTTTTAATTTATTTATTGTAGAAATGAGGTCTCGCCAAGTTGCCCAAGCGGGTCTCGAACCCGGGGGCTCAGGCAATCCATTCACCTTAGCCTCCCAAAGGCGCGGGATTACAGGTTGAGCCACCGAGCCGGACCTTCTCTTCTTTATTGTGATAAGAACACTTAGCATGTGATCTACCGTCTTTAGTTTTTGGGTTTTTTTTGAGTTGGAGTCTCACTCCATTGCCCAGGCTGGAGCGCTCACAGCCATCGCAGCCTCGACTTGCTGGGCTTAGGAAATCCTTCCACCTCGGCTTTCCAAGTAGTCAGAACTACAGGCACATGCCACCACGCCCAGCTAACTTTCTGATTTATTGTAGAGATGCGGTCTCTCCAAGTCTCCTGGACTGGTCTGGAATCTGTGGGCTCAGGCAATCCACTTGTCTCAGTCTCCCAAAGTGCTGGGATTACAGGCTGATACTTTCTTAAGTTAAATGCACAACATCATATTGTTAACTATAGGAACTATGTTCTCGAATTTCTTATTTTCTTTCTTCCATTTTCTCACCATAAGATTGGGCTACACTACTTATTTCTGTCTCTTACTAGAATGAGCTTTTGGGAAACTCATTAACCCTCTGTGTGCCTCAGTGCCAGAGTTCTTCCATTGTAAAATGGGGATAATAATGGTACCTATCTTTTTTCCATTTATATGATTATTTGATTTAACAAGCAATATAGCACTGAGGATTGCCAGACGTTGTTGTAAACATGAATCACAAATATCAATGTATTTCATCCCAACAGAACTTTGAAGACTGAAAACTGTCAGAATCAAAAAATTGTCAAGACTGGGCATGGCAGCTCACACCTGTAATCCCAGCACTTTGGGAGGTGGGAGTGAGAAGATCGCCTGAACCCACAGGTTCAAGACCAACCTGGACAACTTGGTAAGGTTGTATCTCTACAATAAATCAAAAATATTAGCTGGGCGTGGTGGTGCATGCCTGTGATTCCAGCTACTTGGAAGGCTGAGATGGAAGGATTGCCTGAACCCAACAGGTCAAGGCTGCAGTGGCCATGAGCATGTCACTGCACTCCAGCCTGGGTGACAGAGTGAAACTCTGTCTCAAAAAAAAAAACACACACACAAAAACTAGCATCAAAGTGGAGCCACTCCTGTTAAAAACCATAACAAATAGAGAACTGGGGAAAGCCATGAAGGGAATGCAAGCTGGAATAAGAACTATCACAAGAAACTGCAAAACGCAAAACCCACAGCCTTGCACAAAAATCATCTCAACCTCACCAAAAAACAAAATTATTCTGTAAGGTCATGTGCCCAACAATTGCCTGTTCGACTGCAAATTGGCACCATTTTTGTTATTAATCCTTATAGCCAAGAATAATTATCTCAAAAATAACTATGCAATGCTCCACACTTTTCCTTTAAAAACTTTTGTCTTCCTTTACCTCCGAATATACACATAGTTTGCTATGGCACATGTATTCTCATTGCAATGAGAATACATGTGCCATGTATTCATTTTCTTTTGGAGAATCTCTCTATTTGTTATTTAAGTTGACATAATGGTGTCAGAAGTGGGATCAAAGTAAGCTCACTCAGACGAATCAGTGGCCCCTGAAATTGAGTGAAGTACCAGTGGAGCTATTTTTGCTATCCACTTTTATGAGTCACCTTTTCTGCCCTGGTGAATGACCTCTTAGATTTTTGGATTACCCCCATTTGGTGAGCTTTTTTTTTTTTTTTTTTTTTAACTTTATTTGGGATCTGATTTGATTATAAGTCCTTTTTTATTTTACAAATTTGATTATAAAAGCTTGCATTCCTTTGGGAACTACAAAGGATTTTTTGTTTGTTTGTTTGATTTTGGTATAAGGATTGTGTTCTTCAGATTTGAGTACTCTGACTTCTACAGAATTTATATTTTATTTGTGAGGCATATCTTCTCTGGTAAATTTGCTTTTATTTCTGCATGCCTGGTTTAATATCTGATCTACAGCAGGGCTCAGTGGCTCAGCCTGTAATCCTGCGCCTTTGGGAGGCTGAGGTGAGTGGATTGCCTGAGCCTGCGGGTTCGAGACCCACCTGGGCAGCGTAGACCTCATCTCTACAGTAAATCAAAAAATCAGCTGGGCGTGGTAGCGCATGCCTGTAATTCCGGCTACTCGGAAGGCTGAGGTGGAAGGATCACTGGAGCCTGGCAGGTCGAGGCTGCGGTGGCTGGGAGCGGCCACTGCACTCCACTCTGGGCGACAGAGTGAGACTCCAACTCAAAAAAAAAAAACAAAAAACAATATCTGATCTACACGTCTGGGTTAACATTTTTGTGAGTACTCTGATTTTGGGTTTCATTTTGGTTTTGTTACACACATCTGGAAATGCATTTACTCTTTTTAACAGGGATTCTTTCCTCCCCTTGCTTGCTTCTGAATATCTTCCAAGAGCAAAAAGCAGCATTCTTAATGTTGAGTATTAGATTATCTATTGGAGCAAGTAAAATTTAGCCTTGTGAACAGGTACCGTTTTGCCAGAAATATAATTTTGTCCTACTGTCTTTTATAAACTGACAATTGTATTACTATATTTTACTGTCTCAGAACTAAAATTCTAAAATGAAAACTATAAGATGTGTGTGTGTGTGTTTATGTGTGTTTGCACATGTGTCTACATGGCAAAATCTGGCATGGTCAGTCATAAATCTCCTTAGGAACTCTATTCATATTAGCTTAGATAAATGAGTGCTCAAATAAAATGTATTTTAATTAACTCAAGTAGCTTTTAGTTCATGTGACTTAAATAAATATTTGATAAATAACTGGTTTTAAATTTGTTGATAAAATGAAAATAGTGTTTTCACAGTTGCCAACTATATGTTTTTGCCTGGATTTACTGGTCAGACAGGATTATGTTGATCTCTGCTAGATGTTTAAAGGTCAAAAAGTCATAAATCCAGCCTAAAAGTAGAATAATCATATAACTTTTTCATAAATAAGCCTGATTTAATATTACCAGTTGAATAAAGACAACTGAATCTTGTGAGTTGTTGACAAAATATCCACATATTTAACTTTAATGTTTTTACTTAAGGGAACACCTGATTTTTATAATTTATAAAAATTGTTAACAGGGAATAACTGGAAATGATGAGCAGCTTTGTCTTATGTCTCAGTTTTGTTTTGTTTTTTTTTGAGTTGGAGTCTCACTCAGTCACCCAGTCTGGAGTTTAGTGGCCGCTCACAGCCACCGCAGCCTCAACCTGCTGGGCTCCGGTGATCCTTCCGCCTCAGTCTTCCAAGTAGCTGGAACTACAGGCGAATGTTACCATGCCCGGCTAATTTTTTTTTTTGATTTATTGTAGAGATGAGGTCTCACCAAGTTGCCCAGGCAGGTCTCGAACCCGCGGGCTCAGGCAATTCACTCACCTCAGCCTCCCAAAGCACGGGATTACAGGCTGAGCCACTGAGCCCAGTCATATCTCAGTTTTTGTAAGTCATGTAGGTATAATTGTTTTAAAAAAATAAATGAATTAGGTAAATATAAATGGGATGAACATTTTGATTTATTTAATTACTATTTTTGAGGCAGGGTCTCATTCTGTCACCCGTACTGGCATGCACTGACTGATCACAGCTCACTGCAGCCTAAAATTCCTGAACTCAAGCAATCCTTCCTTCTCAGCCTTCCAAGTAGCTGAAACTATAGGTGCATGCCACCACACTCAGCTCATTTTTTTTATTCTTTGTAAAGACAAGGTCTTGCTATGTTGTCTGGCTGGTCTCTAACTCCTGGCTCAAGCAATCTTCCCACACCAGCCTCCCAAAATCCCAGATTACAGGTGTGAACCACCACACCTGGCTATTTATACATGAACTTTTCATGTATTTGAAAAAACTTAAAACTATGTATATTAAATTAAATGATAGACACTTATTCAATGTCTGAGTCATTTCCAAGTAGATTAAAATAGTGAAACATAAATTGTTGCACATAAATATGATTGTCCTTGGCTTTTAAAATTTTATTGAAAGGCTGAGTATATTTGAAACCATAATACACATAAAAATTATGTTATGTGGAAACATTTTTCTAAAATTAGAAGATAGTTTTTGTCTATAAAATACTAATGTGACAGCTCAAAATTTCTGGATTCCCAGGATTTTACTAGAAATTAAGTTTACTAACAGTTGAAATTCTAATTATCATGTATAGAATTTAATTCTGTATACAAAGTGTACCAAAAAGTAAGATGTGTTTTTGATGGGAAAAATTGTAAGAAAGGCATAAAATGTGGTCTTTACTGAGGAAAATGAATAATTTTGTCTAAATATAGAGGTTATTAGAGGTTGTTTCAAAATACGGATTTAGGAAGGAAGTAGAAACAAGTTAGAAAATAGTAGAGAGAGCAAGATGTGAAGAAAGTTATAGGTTTAAATATATATTTTTGGTAAGGAAAGTTAAAACGAAAAGAGAATAAATTTCTAGAAGAAAGAACCTTGGGTGGTAAAATTTTGTCCCAAAGTAAAATGACTGGTTATTTAAGAAAGATGAAGTATAGAACATAACTAAAGACTTAAGCACATCGTGAAATGTTGGGAGCCAGCCGCGGAGGCCTGCCTGAGTGTTAGGGATCCAGGCAGTCTGCGGACCCTGAGACCACCAGGCTGGTTCAGGAGCTGAAGGCCCATTCCCTCCTCCTTTCCTTGTTGTTTAGCATTACCCACTGGCAGGGATTTTGACGATCTAAGCATGAATTTCTGAGAATATGACGGGCATGGCTGACTCTAGGGATCCACTGTTCCCGCTTCTCACAGACTGCGGTTTCGGCTTTAAACCTAACACAGTTCAAACTCAGATCACATTTGGGAGTCTTATACATGATACAAGCTTCATTAGAAGATTTAAAAATATCTTTGTAGAATTAGTATATACATTTAGAGAGCTGTTTCCAGCTTTAGATGGTTATCTAGGGTTACCCGAAATGGCCCAGCACGAACTTTGGGCTGGGTCACATTCCTAAGGGCCCAGCGTCCATTTTGGACTGGGCCACATTCTTTAGGAACTGGTCTGACCTATAATTAAGAGTTTTTTATAGTACAGGTAAAGTTAGCACAGAATAAGAAGGTATTAGGATTTAAGTCAGTCATTAGGTGTTGGGTATGCAAAAGTTTTAGAAGTTATTGACTATTAGGATTTTATGATATTAAAACTGTTGTATTGCTTTTGAGGAACATAAACCAAGCATAAAGAACAGTGAGATAATTTTGGGATTGTCCTTCCTCATGCTTGGGGAAAACACCCTGGCGGGGACACCCAGACCCACCTGGCTTTGTGTTCATGTAAAACTTTTGTGATTTAATGAAGATTGTCCTTTCTCATGCTAAGGAAAACGCCTGGTAGGTGAGGACGCCCTCCACCCATCTGGCTTTGTGTTCATGTAAAACTCTTGTGTTTTGATTGGGGTCATCCTTCCTCATTCCTAAGAAAATGCCTGGTGGGTGGGGGATGCCCCTCACCTACCTGGCTTTGTGCCCACGTGAAAGTCTTGTGATTTGACATGTGAAAATTTGGGATAAAAGACTCACGTTTGTTCCCAATAAATGGCTTCTGCTCATTTCATTGAACAGTTGTCCACTTTCTTTCTTTCTCTTTCTTCCTCCTTATATCTATGCCTCCATCTTGCTTTCTTTTAATATCTATCCCTACTACAGAATCGGCTTCTGTACTAGACAGAGCCCAGTCTCTTTCTTCCCTTCTATTTCTCCAAAATATTTGCCGACGCTGCCCCACCTTCCAGGGACCCTCTAAATCTCTTTTGGGGGGCTGGTTCCCCATAGTGAAACGTCTATGTAAGTCAGCCAAAGATGAATTTATAAAAGAAAATTTTGTGTGTGACCAAGTCAGCTATAATCTGAAGATAATTATTTATGTATTTCTAGAGATTGAGTTTTTATATTTAAAATACACTAATACAAAACTAAACACTTAGTCTCCTAAGTTAGAACAACAAAGTTTTTTGGAAGCATTGATCTACTCTTAGTAAAATTTGCAAGAGGCTTTTGTTTAATTCTGAAACCTGTTTCATTAAATTTTCAACCATCTGGCCAGGTGTGGTGGCTCACGCCTATAATCCTAGCACTTTGGGAGGCCGAGATGAGTGGATTGCTTGAGCCCACGTGTTCAAGACCAGCCTGAGCAACTTGGTGAGACCTTATCTCTACAATAAATCAAAAAATTAGCCAGACATGGTGGCACATGCCTGTAGTTCCAGTTACTTGGAAGGCTGAGGTGGAAGGTTTGCCTGAGCCCAGCAGATCAAGGCTGCGGTGGCCAGGAGCGTGCCACTGCCCTCCAGCCTGGGCGACAGAGTGAAACTCCAACCAAAAAGAAAAAAAGAAAAAAATTCAACCATCTTCTGAGCTGTAACTTTACAGCTTGGAACAATGCTTCCTTCCAGTGTAACTTTCTTATTTACCTTGACTTTTCTTGATGTGTTTGTATTGTTCCATGTAACCAGGACATATGCCATGCTTTTGTTAAGAGGAATGTATTCCCCTACTCAAGGGAGTTTTCTTGTTTACATTTCTCTATTATACCTTGTACACTCATAACTTTTAGACACACAATTTTTCTGTAAATGATTAAATTCAAGTACCTTTCTCATCAGATTTGACTTCCACGTTATCTAAACAGGCCTCCTATAAAGAGAAGCAATCATATTGCGGGAGATTTTTGTATATTTGTTTTACCTTTTTGGTAACTTTCCTAAGAAACAAAGATTTTATGGGTTTTTTTTTTGTTTTTTGTTTTTGTTTTGTTTTGTTTTGTTTTGAGTTGGAGTCTCACTCCGTCGCCCAGACTGGAGTGCAGTGGCTGCTCCCGGCCACCGCAGCCTCGACCTGCTGGGCTCCGGCGATCCTTCTGCCTCAGCCTTCTGAGTAGCCGGAATTACAGGCACGCGCTACCACGACCGGCTGATTTTTTGATTTATTGTAGAGATGAGGTCTTTCTGCCCAGGCGGGTCTCGAACCCGTTTTTTTGTTTTTTTTTGAGTCGGAGTCTCACTCGGTTGACCAGACTGGAGTGCAGTGGCCTCTCCCAGCCACCGCAGCCTCAACCTGCTGGGCTCCGGCGATCCTTCTGCCTCAGCCTTCCAAGTAGCTGGAACTACAGACGTGCGCTACCATGCCCGGCTAATTTTTAAAAATTTATTGTAGAGATGAGGTCTCGCCAAGTTGCCCAGGCGGGTCTCGAACCCCTGGGCTCAGGCAATCCACTCACCTCAGTCTCCCAAAGCACGGGATTACAGGCTGAGCCACCGAGCCCAGCTAGATTTTATGTTTTATTAAAATAATTAGCCCAGGAGATCAGGGCTGTGGTGAGCCATGACTGTGTCACTAAAACAAACAAACAAACAAACAAACAAAAACTACATGTGTTGTCTTTATTAGACTTTTTTATTACTTAGAAAAACTGAACTTTGAAAGGGTTAAAATTTTTGTTTTACTTACATCTGTGTAACCTTCTGTATTGCTTTTGAAGTCTTTGATTATCACTCTGGTTAAAGGAATGACTAGTCTTTTAGTGACCTGTGATTCTCTTTTGATTGGGTATTTTTAAGTCTTTTGGCATCTTTGACAGTCTTCCCCAGTATGAAAATTCTAAACTAAGTCCTTCTTACCTAGAATTTACCTTGGGATTTTCCAGTCAGGTCCCTGAAGAGCCTCAAAGAACATACTCCTCATCTTATAGAGATATTAAATGATTTGGCTTATCTGGTAAATCATATAGAAAACATCATCAAATATAAGTGATGCTAAGTCTTCTTTTAATTACATTTATGGATATGTTATTAATATGAATGTTCTAAAATTATATAAAATTCTTAGAAATATAACATGTTATCAGTCATAATTCTGGTTATTATATGTTATAAAATAAACCAAATGTCCTTGTCAATTGCTGATTATAATGAACTTCCACCAGATTTTTAACCATGAATATTTCTAAGTCATATCATCTACAATTTTGATGACTCTAAAAGCATTTTCCATTATGTTCCTGGAAAACACTCCAACAAGTACTCTTAAATACAAATTGCGAATGACTTTAAGATCAATGAACTAAGTAAAAAATTTTTCGGAACTCTAATGAAGAAACTAATGAATTCATGAAACTACTAAGCTATCTGTAGTTTACAGTAATTGGTAAATACACTTTTGTGAACAAAGGTGAATGCCTTGACTTTTTCTTCCCACTTGATCCCTCCAAAATTTGGAAACTATTCATAAGTGTCCTTATGGCAATATGATTATTTGCATGTGTTCAGTAAGAATTTGCTTTCCAATTATAACAGGATGCATCTGGAAACATTGGTTGTATTACCAAATCTTTGACTGGAATATCATATTTGAGAATGTGCATAGAATACCTGGCTTCAAGGGCTCCCAGCCTTACAGTTAGTGAGTACAAACTGTCACTTCAGACTGGGCTCGGTGGCTCAGCTTGTAATCCCAGCACTTTGGGAGGCCAAGGTGAATGGATTGCCTGAGTCTGAGGGTTCAAGACCCACCCAGGCAACTTGGTGAGACCTCGTCTCTACAATAAATAAAAAAAATTAGCTGGGCGTCATAGCGCATGCCTGTAGTTCCAGCTACTTGGAAGGCTGAGGTGGAAGGATCACTGGAACCCAGCAGGTCGAGGCTGTTTGCAAAAAACAAACAAATAAAAAATCTGTCACTTCTTGGCAGGCCCCAGAACCTAAGAATATAAGTAAAATCTGAAGTCTGCCTTGATTTGTCTTCCTAGCCTCAAGAGGTTTTAAAATCTAAGATTATTATGTGGTCAATGTAGAGAGAAAAAGCTGTTTCTAAATAAAAGCTCTAATATACCTGTTATTGGATTGTAGTCCCATTCACTGTCTTTGAATTCTTGTTATCTACCTATAGACTAAACTAGATCCTGAATTCTCCTAGGTTCCCCCAACATTCTTCCACAAAATTATCAAAAACAGGAACTTCTCTGTTCCTTTTTTTTTTTTGAGTTGGAGTCTCACTTTGTCACCTAGACTGGAGTGCAGTGGCCACTCCCGGCCACCGCAGCCTCGACCTGCTGGTCTCCAGCAATGCTTCCGCCTCAGCCTTCCAAGTAGCTGGAATTACAGGCGAGCGCTACCATGCCCGGCTCATTTTGATTTATTGTAGAGATGAGGTCTCACCAAGTTGCCCAGGCGGGTCTCGAACCCGCAGGCTCAGGCAGTCCACTCACCTCAGCCTCTCAAAGGTGCAAGATTGCAGGCTGAGCCACTGAGCCCAGCTACCTGATGAATGTTAAGAAATAAATCTTAGCTGGGCTGGGTGGCTCAGCCTGTAATCCCGCGCCTTTGGGAAGCTGAGGTGAGTAGATTGCCTGCGCCCGCGGGTTCGAGACCCGCCTGGGCAACTTGGCGAGACCTCATCTCTACAATAAATCAAAAAATCAGCTGGGCGTGGTAGTGCATGCCTGTAGTTCCGGCTACTCGGAAGGCTGAGGTGGAAGGATCGCCGGAGACCAGCAGGTCGAGGCTGCAGTGGCCGGGAGCGGCCACTGCACTCCAGTCTGGGAGACAGAGTGAGACTCCAACTCAAAAAAAAAAAAAAAAAAGTAGTAAGTCTTATGCCTGATGAATGGATCTTACAGAAAGTTCACCAAACCACCAGACGCCATAACCAGAGACATTTAAACTGCAAGCCAGGACAAGAAGTTGATGGCTTCACAGCTTTTCCCAAAACATCCGAACAAAACTTCAGGTTATAATGAGAGTCTTACCCTTCTTAATGTCTACCTTTTTTCACTTGGAAGGATGATGGTGTAGTTGAAATTTCACAATCAGTAGCTACAAAAACTGACCGAAGAGATCCTTTAGTCCACCTAGTGGGTGACTTTGGCAACATCCCTAAAACAACTTGCTCACTCCCTGCCTTAATTCAACCCAGTCATGGAATAGTAATAAAATTCCTCCTCATTGTTTTCTTTTTTTAGCTGGAGTCTCTCTGTGTCCGCTGAGCTGGAGTGCAGTGCCATGCTCATGGCCACGGCAGCCTCAACCTGCTGTGCTCAGTGGTCCTTCCGCCTCAGCCTTCCAAGTAGCAGGAACTACAGGCACACGCCACCACGCTTGGCTAATATTTTGATTTATTGTAGAGACGCGGTCTCACCAAGCTGCCCAGGCTGGTCTCAAACCCACGGGCTTGGGCAATCCCCTCACCTCGGCCTCCCAAAGTGCTGGGATTACAGGCTTGAGCCACTGTGCCCAGCCAGTGGCTACTCTTTACAGCCGAAACAGTTAAGACCCTAATCTCTTCATTTGTTAAGTATTTTCTTCTTTTCTACATTGAGTTCTCTCTTCCTTTGTCAAAATATCTAACTTTCCAAACACTTTTTCTTTGTTTTCTCCTTCCTTTCCACTTGTTTATTATACTGCAATATTGCAAGCACATTCAAATATTAGAGCGTGCGTGCATGCACACACACACACACGCATACACACACACACACAAACACTGCTTTCATTTCTTTCTCGATGCTGTGCTTTCCCCACCCTTCAGAAAATGCTGCTCACGACCATTAGCTAATTACTCCTAATTTTCCTGAGTGTGCACACAGCCTCTCTTCTCCCTTCCTCTGGATTCCAGCTGTCCTGTGGGGACCACTCAGCACTGGAATTGCCCCTGGGGGAACGCAATGGGGGAGGGACAGCCCCTTCAGATCAGTTCCGCATCAAACGGGCAGTGGGAAGCCACCGGTGAGATGACAGGGGACAGATGGGGAGCTCACCGCAGACTTGCCAGGCCAGAAGGGTGAGGACGCCGGGGAAGAGTCAACGTGGCAGGCAGGTCGCAGCCTCGGGTTCCTCACCTGCCCTCAAGAGCTTTGAGTAACCCACTCCTGCTGGGCTGAATGTTTGTCACCCACCTGCGTGCAGCGGCCAGCTGGGGGCGGCATGGTGTCGGGGGTCTCTGGAGTCAGACCGTGTCCTCCCCTGCCAGTTATTAGCTAGGGAACCTGGACGCACCCCAGGAGTTTGTCCTGTGATTGCCTGTTTCTGAAATTGGCATAAAAACAGCACTGGTGTCGGGTTATTGTAAGAATGAAGTCATGTCTTACCTGCAAAGCCCTGGGAATAAAACCCAACAACTAAAGGTGCTATAGCTGTTACTACCAGGGAAGAAAAGGAGGAAACTAGTGATGTAGAAATAAGGCTCCCCCCTCTCCTGCCCCGCGGGCCTCACACTTTGCATACAGCTGGCGCACAGCCCCTCAGAAGTCACTGAGCCAAATGACACACAATGGGGCAAGAAAGGAGCGGCTGTCACCAAATCCGGGAATAGACTGAACTGCCCACAGATGCCTGGGATCTCTATTGTCGGGGCACTCTCCTCACCGCCCCCCTTTAATGTTTTATTTTAATTATCATGACTAAACTGGGCACCCGGGGCTTTGTCCTCATCTCAGCCAGTCCAACCTGCAGGCCCGTGGGGAACAACATGGTAAAAAGAACCGATGGTCCAAGTTAGAAACCACAGGGCTTTGCACAAAGTGACAATGCAGGGAGTGTTTTCTTTTCCCTTTTTTTAAAAAAAATCATTTTCAAATCAAAACCAGCTTCCAGCCTGCTGCTTAAGGGAAGAAAGGGGCGTGTGTGACAGCTTAAACAGCTCTGTCCTCACGTATCAGGTGGCCTGGCCAGGGCCCCAGCACCTCATTCACCAGCAGGATCGGATTAGCTTTCTGTCCTCCTGCGAGGTCACCCGAAGCCCAGCTGCAAATGCAAATTTGCAGTGAGAAAGGGTGCGGTTTCCAATCGCCACCAGTCAGCGGGAGAGCCAGTTACCTAGGTGACGGGCTGAGCTGCCTTCCCTGGTAATTCACATGGAGGAGAGGAAGGGGAAAAATTAAAATGAGCCTGAGCCATGAACCCTCTTCCCCATAAAGCCTGACTGCCGGCAACCGCTGAGAACAGTGGACCGCACATTTTAACCTTTCTCCAACTTCCTGATCCTTCTTCCAATCACAGCCATCGATTCAAGTATGATTGTTTGCTGTTTTTCAGTGTGTAGTAATAGGCAGAAAAAGGGCGGCAAAGCAATGTGTGATTTTACAAGTGAGTTACATTTGCTTCCTATTAATGCCAAATTCTCAAGTTACAATACAACAATGAAGCTTGTATGAATGTGGACTTCTCTATCTTAGAACTATGGAGAAGTTGCAATTCTTGAACAACTCGGTAAGGTTGTGGTTTAAATGTGTCCATGTATCCATCCATGCACCTACAGGGATACATCGTGGCTATATACATTCTTTTCCTTCCCTCCCTCCCTGCCTCCTTCCCTTCCCCCCTCCCCCCTTCCTTCTTTCCTTCCTCCATCTTTCCTTCTTCCTTCCTTTTTTCTTTTCTTTTTTTTAAGTTGAAGTCTCACTCTGTCACCCAGGCTGGAGTGCTGTGGCACACTCGCAGCCACCCCAGCATCGACCTGCTGGGCTCTGGCAATCCTTCTGCCTCAGCCTTCCAAGTAGCCGGAACTACAGAGGTGCACTACCATGCCCAGTTTTGTTTTGTTTTGTTTTTTAATTGTAGAGACGAGGTCTCTCCAAGTTGCCCAGGCTGGTCTCTAACCCGCGGGCCCAGGCAATTCACTCGCCTGGGCCTCCCAAAGCACTGGGATGACAGACTGAGTCTTCCTCTCTCCTCTCTCTCTCTCTCTTTCAGCAGACGCATTTATTGTCAGCATTCATTCATTGACTATTTGCTCTGAGTCAGACACTCATTTACAAAGACCAAAATGTTCCCTGTCCTCAAGCACTTTACAATCACGTTGGGAGGGGAGAGCAAGAAATAATTACATCCCAAATCCCAAGCAGCCTTCACCAGCCCACTGAGTAAGGAAAGTCACATTAGCATGAACAACCTGTTCACACGCCCTCCTCCATCTGCAATCCCCTCCCCTCCCACGTGGCTGACCCATAAGGCAGAATGGACGAATAGACAGACAAATAAATACATGAACAACAAGAAAAAAGGTCCAGTCAGGTATGCCTTGATAGAGACATGAATATGTTCCTGAAAACTGGCTCAATTCATTTAGACCATCGGTTTTAAAATACAAAAAGGTATCTTACTATTTAAAGCAACCTGACAGTGAATCATCATTTTGTAGAGCAAACGAATTATAATCATTTTGCAATGATCATGAATAACCAAGTTTATCTGGTGTGGATTTTCACATATGGGCTTTTCTTAGAGTACACAGGTCTCATAACATAAGAGACACATCCAGGAAGCTGTGTAGAATCCCAGACTGCCGAAGCCAAGGTCAGAGAGGCCCATCTGAGTGTGCTACAGTTCTAACCAGGCTTTTGGTAGGAAAACTTTTTCTCTTTTCTTTTCTTTTTTTTGTAAGGCTTCCCTTTCCAGCAGTTAGTCACTTGATTGGTGCCTGCAGGCAGGTTAAGCTCTGAGAGTGAGTAGCTCACTGGTCACCAATACCAGAGCTGATAGAAACATAGCCAGTATACATGCTTTGTCAAAGCCCAACAAGTTCATTTGTCTAATATTTAAAAACTGCAGGTTGGGCTCAGTTGCTCAGCCAGTAATCCCAGCACGTTGGGAGGCCAAGGCGAGTGGATTGCCTGATCCCGCAGGTTTGAGACCAGCCTGGGCAACTTGGCAAAACCTCATCTCTACAATTAAAAAAAAAAAAAATTAAGCTGGGCTCGGTGGCTCAGCCTGTAATCCCGCACCTTGGGAGGCTGAGGTGAGTGCATTGCCTGAGCCCACGGGTTCGAGACCCGCCCGGGCAACTTGGCGAGACCTCATCTCTACAATAAATCCAAAATTAGCTGGGTGTGGTAGCGCGCACCTGTAGTTTCAGCTACTTGGAAGGCTGAGGCGGAAGGATCGCCAGAGCCCAGCAGGTCGAGGCTGCAGTGGCCAGGAGTGGCCATTACACTCCAGTCTGGGTAACAGAGTGAGACTCCAACTCTAAAAAATAAAAATAAAAAAAAAATTAGCTGAGTGTGTTAGTGTGCACCTATAGTTCCGGCTACTTGGAAGACTGAAGCAGAAGGCTCACAGATGCCCAGCAGGTTGACGCTGAGGTGGTCATGAGTGTGCCACTGCACTCCAGCCTGGGTGACAGAGTGAGACACCAACTCAAAAAAATAAAATAAGATTAAAAAAACTGTAGAACTGACCTGTGATGGTAGAAGCCAGGTAATATCTTTGGAGGGGAGGGAAACGCTATTCGAAGTGGAACACAACTAGTGCTTGAACAGAGGAGCTTGTTAAGTGCTAACACAACCCCAGGGGTGGGAAATACCAAACAAGAGTGGAGAATAAGGAAACGTGGTCAGAAGTTCATCTGATCTGGGGCTTCACGGGCATGCAGGCTTTCAGCAGCTGGAGCTAGGAGAGGGGTCTGGGTTTGTTGGCCCCGGGGGCCTGGGTGAGTTTGTGGACAGTTCTACGTTTCCTTCTCTGTGGAGTGTGAGTCTGTCTTGGAGACTCAGTGGCACCACCCGTCAGGCTGAGGCGAGCTCTCAGGGAGCACAAGGCCGGCGAGGCTCGCTCAGGAGGGGGTTTCAGCTCCAGTTCAACAAATCACACATTGTCCCTCCTGTGACCCTTCAGTGTCCATCTTTGAAGACCTTCCAAATGGCCAATAATATGTCCCTGAAACCGAAGGGCCCATTTCAATTTCTCCAAGAAGAAAGGTTTCTGGTCACCCTAGGCAGGTGGAGAGGATGCTGAGGAAGGGGGTGGGTTGTGCAGGGAGAGGATGTGGGGGAGACAGCTCACCCCAGAACCAGGTCCACCTACTTGGTCAGCCTGTGGCAGGCGGGTGGCAAGCCACTGGGGGAACAAGCCCTTTTTTGTGGGATCCAGTGAGGGAAATGGGACTGCCCCCAGCCAGCAAGTCTCAGGAACTTCACAGGCGATCCTTCTGACAATCTGGGTAGGGGCAGACTTCACATGGAAATCAAAATCTGCTCAAGCCCAGGGCCTCTTCCTCGTCACAGTCGGTTCAGTGTACCATCTGGGCTGGCTGGTGTCATGGGCCCCAGGCAGGCGGCTGCACTGGGCCTGTTTGCCTCCAGCTGCCACTTCTTTCACTGATGGCCTGTGGGGAAACCAGGTTTCAGTTTGAGTGTGGTTATTCGTGTGAGCATCATGAGTAGGGAAGTGGCATGAGACAGAGAATACATCCTTTTTAGCTTCACAATCTGTAGGGCCCCAGACGATGGTCTGATCAGTGGGGATTTTATCTGGCGGTCAGATTGGCGGCTGCTGGAACTGAGTCGCCCAGGACCCACACAGCTGGCCGCTGAGGGCTCCCGCTCTGCTCCCTCCCGGCATCTCCCCGCTTCCCTCCCTCCCGCCCCTCTCCCTCTGCAGGAGCTGTCTCTCCAGGCCACTCAGCCTGAGAGCCTTTGTTACAAAGTGGTTTATAACCCATCCATGTTGTGTTCGAGCTTGTTTATAGAGAAGCATTTGAGACAGAAATTCCACAGGGCGCCATAGGAACGCTTCCCTAGACTCACATAGTTTAAGAACCGCAAGACATTGAAAATATAATTAAAATGTCTTTTGTGAATGATATACAAAGTCTGTCTGTTTTTTTCCCCTTTGATTTCTTAGAGTCTTTCTCACTTCCCTGCCCCCTGCGTCATTCCTTGTGAAGACACCCAGACCCAGGGGAAACCGTCATGTCAGCTCTAAAGACATCCGTTCTTGGCTCTCCAATGAACCTACCCTGAGGACAGAGAGATGGCAGATTTCTCTGCAGAGAAAACACATGGAGCTCTCTGCTGCACCTCACCTGAGCGCAAGCTTCATCCCCACAAGCAACTGTGTTGAGACACGTGAGAGCTGAGAGCTGACAAGATCCATCCAGGACAAGGGCACGGAATGGAGTCATTTCATGCAAGGTTAAGGGAGGTGGGCTGGCCCCACCAAGCCCAAGGCTCCAGCGAGCACACCCTGAGCTTGCTGACTTGGCAGGTTGCTGGTTGCCATGGCAACGCGACAGCCTCCAGACACAGGCAGGATGGGGGCTGGCGAGGAGGAAGGTCAGGCAGACAAGCTATCACACAGCAGGTGTGGCGATTCCAGAAAGAGCTTCAAGTACATGTAGCGCTTACACCATTTTGTTTTGTTTTCTTTTTTTTTTTGAGTTGTAGTCTCATTCTGTCACCCAGGCTGGAGGGCAGTGGCACACTCCCGGCCATCGCAGCCTCGACCTGCTGGGCTCCTGCAATTCTTCCACCTCAGCCTTCCAAGTAGCCAGAACTAACTACAGGTGAGGGCTACCACGCCCGGCTAATTTTTATTTTATTTTATTTTTATTGTAGGGACGAGTTCTTGCCAAGTTCCCCAGGTGGGTCTTAAACTCTCAGGCCCGGGCATTCCTCTCGCCTCTACCTCTCAAAGTGCTGGGATTACAGGCTGAGCCACTGAGCCTGGCCCCATTTTGTTTCTAATGAAGAAAAAAATCATAAATGGCAATGATGAAGAAAATTACATGATGGTAGAGAAGAGGAAAGGTAACCATGAAAGCCTGAAAGTTTGTCGGGCATTGAACATGGACGTGTGGGGCCCTGGTGGAGTTTAAAATCCTGCCTGAGGAAGGAAGGTAAAAGAAGAAAAGAACAACCTGGGTCTTGAGTGCCTGCCCAGGAGAAAGGAAATGAAGGTCTAGGAGTCTCCCTCACCTGCAGCCTGGGGCAGTGAGCGACCAGGGAGGGGCAGGGAGTGACCTTCGTGGTAACAAAGCTGGGCTTGCGTGGGAAGTGGAATGGCTGCGGCGGAGTTCTGCAAACAGGAGCACACCGATGGCTTTCTATGCAGTGCGGATGGGTGGCTGGGATTTTGCACCGCCTTGAATTGAAAGTATTTCCTCCGATGCTATCAGGCCTTTCTTGCAATGCCAACATGGGTATAAGTGCCAGTTTCAAGTAGTCGTCACAAGTTATGCCAGGCACCAAATGCAAAAAAGTGCGGGGCTGGTTTTGAGCAGGCGTAGTTTATTGCTAGGTTAGACAACAGGTATGCCTGGCTCTTGTGAAATCTGCACTCCTGACCCTCAGGTCCGGTCAGGCTGAATGACTGCCTTGCCCTAGGCCCTCGCTGTGGAAGTAAGAGTTCTCCTGGTGCAGCCTGCCAGGAGTTGCAGACACGCATCACAACCTGAGTCACAGGGACCGCCACTAAGGTTTCCAGCCTTCTGACTGTCCCATACGGGCTGTCTGAAGAGCCCTTACTCTTGAGTGATCACAGCTGGTATTCGCTTTCTCTACAAGTTCATCTGAGTGGAAAGTGAGCAGAGCCAATGTTGTCATTTCCAAAACAGTGAAAACAATGCCAAGGTTTTGTTTAGTGCCTGGCTGGGCCCATTTTATATAGCAAATTATTATATATGAACCTTTCTTCCTATCCCAATCAATCGCGTGGACTGCAATTTGAAGACTGCCCATTCTAGCACTTGCTCTCAAACACTTTCTTTGGAAGATGCTATAAAAAGTTGCTCAGGCCAGGCATGGTGACTCATGCCTATAATGCCAACGCTGGAAGACTGAGGGAAGAGGATTGCCTAAGCCCAGGAGTTCAAGACCAGCCCGAGCAACTTGGCAAGACCTCATCTCTATGATAAATCAATAAAATTAGCCAGGCATGATAGTGTGCACCTGTAGTTCCCAGCAACTCAGGAGGCTGAGGCAGAAAGATCCCCTGAGCCCAGCAGGTCAAGGCTATGGTAGGCATGACTGTACCACTGCACTCCAGCCTGGGCAACAGAGCGAGACTCCAACTCAAAAAAAAAAAAGCTTGCCTGGGAAACACTAATCATGATGTGTTTTTAGGACTGAGTTCAGCTTCTGCCCTTATTTCCTGGAGTTGATTCTGGCAATGGCATTGGCATCTGCTGTTCCCCTCAAAGCACTGTTCAGAGAAGCCCTGCTGCCCCAAGTAGGGCTCATCCTCCAGGATTTTTTCTTTCCCTGGTTCTATCCACTCACAGACATTGGGTTTTCCTGGCATCAGGGGTTAGCATGTCTCTCTTTATAAGAACACTTCGGGAAAGTAGTCAGGATATGTGAAGCCCTCCTACAAATCAGCAAGGAAAAGGGAGAGAATTCAGTAGAAAACTGGGTAAAGGTTGGGAAAAAGCATTAAAACCATGATGAAATACCACTATACACCCAGATAAGCAGTTTTAAGTTGTGAAGAAATTTTATAAATATAATTCTGGTTAATAATTATATTTAATTATTTAAATCAATAATCCAAACATGTATTTAAATAGATAATTTAAGTACTTATTTTATTATTGGAATCATTTAAATATTTAGTTACTTGAATAACTATTTTTAAAATATATAATAAAATATGTGTTATTATAAACTAATAACTTATGGTTTTGATAATATTAAATATCAGTAGCTTAAACATAGAACTGCATACAGTGTTAATTGATTTGTCAGTTTCTATTAAAGCTGAGTATATATAGTCTACGAACCAAAATTTTCCTTCTAGGTATACCCAACAGAAATACATACCTGTATTCACCAGAAGAAAGGGCAAGAATACTTTTTATCAGCTCAAAACTCTCCAAATGGCCATTTGCGTAAAATGGATAAATGATGGTTTATTCACACGATGGAACAGTTTCACGTTGCTGACAACAGGGATATGTTCTTTGAAATGCGTCATTAGGTGATTTCATTGTTGTGTAAACATCCCAGAGCATACCTACAGAAATCTGGAGGAGGTAGCCTACTTTACACATGTGCTCCATGGTATGGCCTACATACCCCTCCTGGGTGACACACCTGCACAGCATATGACTGTCTTGAATACTGCAGGCAATTAGAACACAAACGGCAAGTATTTGTGTATCTAAACATAGAAAAAGTACCGTAAAAAGATGGTAAGATAGTCTTATGGGACTACCGTTGTATATGTAGTCTGTTGTTCACTGAAACGGCATTTCACAGTGCATGACTGTACTTATATACGAGGTTAGACATACTTTAACTTCCTGCAAAGCATAGATAAATCTCACAAACATCACGTCGAGTGAGAGAAGCTGGCATGGAAGAGCACCTTATGTATAATTCATTTATGTAAGGCGCAAAACCCAGCCACCGAATCCATGGCCTTAGCGGTTAGGAAGGGGTGCCAGAGGGAGTTTCTGGGATTTTGGTACAACCCTTCTTGTCCTGGGCTTGAACACAGTCACTTTGAGAGACATTTATCAGCTGTACAACTCACAGTTTGATGTTCTCTTCCTTACGTGTATTATACTACAATTAATGTCACCAAAACAAAACAGAACCATACCAAAAATGCTCCCAGAAGAGCCTGTCCCTGAGAAGCCTGGGCCCTCCAGTCCAGAGGTCCCCCCGTGCCCCTGGGAGCCATAGCTGGCCTCCCTGACGACACCCACCTCAGACGCCCAGAGAGGATGCCTTTTTTCATCACCTCCAGTTTCCTGCCCATTGCTCCTGTCTACCTCACAAAGTTCCCTGCAAGCACAGGCTGCCTTACCCCTGTTGTCCAGGAGAGAAACTGCTGGCAACCCCCGTTGCCCAGGAGAGAAAGAGTAGACTTTTCTCACATCCTAAACGCCATCATTACTCACCTGTAACCAGATAGCAGGAGCAGCCAGGCTGGACTCTAGCTGATGTCAACCCTCATGACAGTCATCAGAACCTCCACTTGATTCTCTCCCTCTTCTCCTTCTCAGAGAGGCTTTGATACTCCCAACCTCCTGGTTGTCCATACTGCACCTGAAGATGCCACGTGTCTTCTTCAAACACATTCCCTGGGCTTTCAGGGACCCACCACTTTGGGGAAACTGGCCCTCAGCGACACCCGTTCTGCATCTGTGGATTCCTTGTCCACGACCCTCCCCATTGGGCCACTGACAGGCCCCCACTCCTGTCCCCAGCAGGTCCTGTGATTTATGCTTCAGACATGAGTCACAATCTTTGAATCTGGTCTATGACTACAGTTTAAAAAGCAAGTGCCAAGTCGATTTAGCAAAAAAAAACAACAAAAAAAAAACAAAACGATTTTGTCTTCCCTAACTGACATCTAGAAAAAAAGCAAACGATAAATTTTACCAAAAGGATGATCTTGAAGGCCGTTATTGTATGCTGTTTACTTGTAACACTTCTTTATGCTTAAAAATCTTCAGCCTGGACCATCACAGACCAGAGTTTGGATGAGGCGCAGGCCAGAAAACATGCTTTAAACTGCCACAGAATGAAGCCTGCCTTGTTTAATGTGTTGTGTGAAATCAAAGAAAAAACAGTTTTGAGTATCCGGGGAGCCCAAGAAGAGGAGCCCACAGAGCCCCAGCTGATGCGCCTGGACAACATGCTGTTAGCGGAGGGCGTGGAGGGGCCCGAGAAGGGCGGAGGATCGGCGGCTGCAGCGGCTGCGGCCTCTGGAGGGCCGGGTTCAGACAACTCAGTGGAGCATTCCGATTACAGAGCCAAACTCTCACAGATCAGACAGATCTACCACACGGAGCTGGAGAAATACGAGCAGGCCTGCAATGAGTCCACTACCCATGTGATGAATCTCCTGCGAGAGCAGAGCCGGACCAGGCCCATCTCCCCGAAGGAGATCGAGCGGATGGTCAGCGTCATCCACCGCAAGTTCAGCTCCATCCAGATGCAGCTCAAGCAGAGCACATGCGAGGCCGTCATGATCCTGCGTTCCCGATTTCTGGCTGCACCGCGGAAGAGACGGAATTTCAACAAGCAAGCGACGGAAATCCTGAATGAATATTTCTATTCCCATCTCAGCAACCCTTACCCCAGTGAGGAAGCCAAAGAGGAGTTAGCCAAGAAGTGTGGCATCACAGTCTCCCAGGTATCAAACTGGTTTGGAAATAAGCGAATCCGGTACAAGAAGAACATAGGTAAATTTCAAGAGGAAGCCAATATTTATGCTGCCAAAACAGCTGTCACTGCTACCAATGTGTCAGCCCATGGAAGCCAAGCTAACTCACCCTCAACTCCCAACTCAGCTGGTTCTTCCAGTTCTTTTAACATGTCAAACCCTGGAGATTTGTTCATGAGCGTGCAGTCACTCAATGGTGATTCTTACCAAGCGGCCCAGATTGGAGCCAACGTGCAATCACAGGTGGATACCCTTCGCCATGTTATCAGCCAGACAGGAGGATACAGTGACGGACTTGCAGCCAGTCAGATGTACAGTCCGCAGGGCATCAGTGCTAATGGAGGTTGGCAGGATGCTACTACCCCTTCATCAGTGACCTCCTCTACAGAAGGCCCTGGCAGTGTTCACTCTGATACCTCTAACTGATCTCCCAGCAATCGCATCCCGGCTGACCCTGTGCCCCAGTTGGGGCAGGGGCAGGAGGGAGCGTTTCTCTCTCAACGCTGAAGCGGTCAGACTGGAGGTCAAAGCAATCAGCAAACACAATAAGAGTCTCCTTCTCTTCTCTTCTTTGGGATGCTATTTCAGCCAATTTGGACACTTCTTTATACTCTCTTCCCCTTTTTTTTCTGGGTAGAAGCCACCCTTCCCTGCTTCCAGCTGTCAGCCTGGTTTTCATCATCTTCCCTGCCCTTGTGCCTCTGTCCTAGACCCCTAGGGTCCCTGCCCTCTATTACATCACTGAAGGATATTTTCAACAATTAGAGGAATCTAAAGGGGGAAAAAAGACAAAGAAAATAATAAAAGTGTTTGTATGTTTAAAAAAACAAAATCTTCAGCCTTCTTTTCTATTCAGGAAAATTCCCCTGAGTTCCAACTGAATTCATTAGGTCTTGTTAAACCTGCATGTAAAATGTAGGGCATAATTTAAAAAATTTACATCCCTCTTCTAAATTATGCCACATATTCAAATAAGACCTTTTAATTATGTATGCCTTTTACATATAGTGGAAACATGAAAGTAATAACGATTCTAATTTAGAAATAATTGTACAATTCATAAGTGATTATTTTAACCAGCAGGATTTTTATCATCGGTGCTCTGGCTCCTCCTAGTGGAAGTCTTGCGTTATTGCAGCAACTCTTGAGATGCTATTCCGTTGTATTTAGAGTCCACAAGGTTTCCTAAGAGATTTGAGGTGGCTTAATGAATATACATACATACTATAGTAAAGTAAAAAAAAAAAAAATGAATAAGCTGAAATTCAGGATTACAGTGTATTCGACGACATCCTTTCACTAAAGGTAGTAATGAGAGGTTTCCCAAGGTTCCCATCATATTAGATGAAGACAGAACTTCAAAACGCAGTGAAGATGACCCTGAGAGTTAAGACCATGGTGGTTTTGTTTTTTTGTTTTAAATCCAGCTCTCTACTGAATGATATATCACAGAAACAGAGAACTGAGTATCTCATGTTCTCACTCATAAGCGGACCTTAAACAGTTATTGTGATACTATGAGAAAAAGACAGGCAGTAGCGAAACTGCAGGGTGGGGGAAGGGGTGCGGGAATCTGCTGGGGGGAGGGGACACAGCTCATCAACAAGGATACCTGCATAATGAACAATTGTATACCTGACTCTGAATTGTACCCCACATCTTTTTTTTTTTTTTTGAGTTGGAGTCTCACTCCGTCGCCCAGACTGGAGTGCAGTGGCCGCTCCCGGCCACCGCAGCCTCGACCTGCTGGGCTCCGGCGATGCTTCCGCCTCAGCCTTCCGAGTAGCCGGAACCACAGGCGCGCGCTACCACGCCCGGCTGATTTTTTGATTTATTGCAGAGATGAGGTCTCGCAGCCCAGGCGGGTCTCGAACCCGCGGGCTCAGGCAATCCACTCACCTCGGCCGCCCAGCGCGCTGGGATTACAGGCTGAGCCATCAAGCCCGGCCTATCCCACATCTTTAAAATAAAAAAATTAAAAGAGGAAAAAAAAAACACCCAACTCTCACATGAGCTGTCTTGACTTGGAAAGTAACGCCAAAGAAAGGAACGGAGAATGTGACGTTCGAACCACGCTCCTCAGAGTGTTCAATCAAGTTGAGCACCAGATATGTGAAGCGTGCATGTATTCCGTGCCAGCAGCTTGGAGTGTGGGCAATTTGCGTAGCTGATTAAGAGCAACCCGTATGTTTTAAAAGCACCAGACAGATGGTAGGGCTGCCTTCATTTCTGGTGGAAAATAAGAAAAAAACCTAATGGAAATGGAAGACTGAATAGATGACCACCAGGTCTTGGTATTCAATTTACTTACAATCACTTGATACTTCTATTGGCTTTTTGTAAAATAGCCGGTGGTGAGTTATTTTTGGATCAGCCATGGGAGAAAGCAGAAGAGAAGCGACAAAGGAATCAATGCTTAAAAGAACAGGGACTGTGTTGGCCAACTTCATTTTGCTCTCTCGTTTCTCTTCACAACAATTCTAGCAATCTACCTCACAAAGCCAAGAGGGGGTAAGACTTTGCTGAAAGAAAAATTCCCTTTATATTTTCCTCTAGAGGATTTTTAGTTTTAGCACATTTAGGTCTATGATTATTTTGACTTAGTTTTTTTTTTTTTTTTTTTGGTATAGGATGAGCGGTATAGATTGAGGTTCAGTCTTTGCACATGAATATCTCATTGTTCCAGTACTACTCAGTGAAAAAATGATCCTTTCTCCATTGAATTGCCTCTTCACGTATTTGTTGAAAAGCAATTCACCATATATGTGTGTGTCTATTTCTTTATTCTGTTCCACTCCTGTGTGTGTCTGTCTTTTCTTTTCTTTTCTTTTTTTAATGTTGCCCAGGCTGGTCTTGAATTCCTCACTCAAACAACCCCCCTGCCTCAGCCACCCGAGTAGCTGGGACTACAGGTGTGTACCACCATGTCCGGCTTCTCCACTATGCCTTGATAATTGTAAATTTATCGTTAAGTATTGAAATCAGATTGTGTGGATCCTTCAATTTTGCTGTTTTTCTTTAAAATCACTCTGGCTGTTCTAGTTCATTTCTTTTAAATACAAAGTTCAGAATTAGCTTGTTGATTTCTACAAAAAGTCCTGTAGGGATTTTTATTGAGTTGCTGAATCTATAGATAAGTCTGGGGACAACTTAACACCATCCAGCATCCATCACCACCACCGCCTCCAGAACTTCATCCTCCCCAACTGCAACTCTGTATTCACTAAGCAATAACTCCCCACTCCCCTTCGCCTCAGGACCTGGCAAAAACCTTCTATTTTCTATCTCTATAAATTTACCACCTAGGTACCGCATGTAAGTGGAATCATCTATTATTTGTCACTTTCTGACCGACTTATTTCACTTAGCGCAATGTCCTCAAGGTCCATCCATGTGGTAGCGTAGGTCAGAATCTCCTTCCTTGTTAAGGCTGAATTGTTCGTATTCCATCATATATGTGCACATTTTGTTTATCTGTTTATCCATCAATGAACATTTGAGTTGCTTCTACCTTCTGGTTATTTTTTTATTTTTTGAGTTGGAGTCTCACTCTGTCGCCCAGACTGGCGTGCAGGGGCCGCTCCCAGCCACCGCAGCCTCGACCTGCTGGGCTCCAGCGATCCTTCCGCCTCAGTCTTCCGAGTAGCCAGAACTACAGGCACGCGCCACCACACCCGGCTAATTTTTTGATTTATTGTAGAGATGAGGTCTCACCAAGTTGCCCAGGCGGGTCTCAAACCCGCGGACTCAGGCAGTCCACTCACCTCAGCCTCCCGAGGCGTGGGATTACAGGCTGAGCCACCGAGCCCGGCTCCTTCTGGTTATTTTGAACCCTGCTGGTATGAACATGAATGTACATATCTGTTTGAGTACCCCTTTCAATTCTTTGGGGTATCTACTCAGAAGTGGAATTGCTGGATCATATGGCAACTCTATGTTTAATTTTTTGAGGAATCATCCATTGTATTATTTTTTTATTTTTTATTTTTGAGTTGGAGTCTCACTCTGTCACCCAGACTGGAGTGCAGTGGCCGCTCCCGGCCACTGCAGCCTCGACCTGCTGGGCTCTGGCGATCCTTCCACCTCAACCTTCCAAGTAGCTGGAACTACAGGCGCGCACTACCACATCCAGCTAATTTTTTGATTTATTGTAGAGATGAGGTCTCGCTGCCCAGGCGGGTCTTGAACTCGCGGGCTCAGGCAATTCACTCACCTCAGCCTCCCAAAGCACGGGATTACAGGCTGAGCCACCGAGCCCCGCGAGCTTATTTTCATGTGCTTGTTGGCCATTTGTGTATCTTCTTTGGAGAAATGTCTATTCAAGTCCTTTGCACAATTATTCATTGAGGTTTTTGCTGTTGTTGAGGTGCATGAATAGTTTTTGATTTATTGCCTTTTCTCTATTATTGTTATGTTCTCAATTGCATGGATATCTGCTTCATCTTTATTATTTCCTTCCTTCTGTTTGCATTGGGTTAATTTGCTCTTTTCTTAAAGTGAAAATTAAGATCAGTTATCGAAGACCTTGTTCCTTTTCTTTTCTTTTGAGTTGGAGTCTCACTCTGTCACCCAGACTGGAGTGCAGTAACATGCTCACGGCCACCGCAGCCCCGACCGGCTGGGCTCAGGTGATCCTTCCACCTCAGCCTTCCAAGTAGATGGAACTACAGGTGCGTGCCACCACGCCCAGCTAATTTTTTGGTTTATTGTAAAGGTGCGGTCTTGCCAAGTTGCCCGGGTTGGTCTTGAACCTGTGGGCTCAGGCAATCCTGTCACCTTGAACTCCCAAAGTGCTGGAGTTATAGGCATGAGCCATTGCACCTGGCTCCTTCTCTAATAATATAAACACTTACTGCTATGAATTTTGCTCTGTGCACTACTTGAGTCACATCTCACACATTTTGATATGCTGTATTTGCACTTTCATTGCATTCAAAATATATGTAAATTTATCTTTTGACTGCTTTCCACACATGGGTTATTTCAAAGTGTACAGATCATCTTCTACACATTTGGAGATTTTCCGAATACTTATCATTCCAGTGTAATTAACATACCTTATATACTTTCATTTATTTTTCATTTGTTGAAGGTTAGTTTATGGCCCAGAATGTGATCTATTTTGGTGAATGTTTCACGTGGGTTTTTTTTTAATTTTAATTTTGTTGAGTTGGGATCTCACTCTGTCACCCAGGATGGAGTACAGTGGCACAGTCACTGCCTTGAGTTACATCTCACAAATTTGCTCCTCCTGGGCTCAGGCGATGCTCCTGTCTGTCTTCCAAGTAGCTGAGACTACAGGCACGCACCACCACATCCAGCTAATTTTTAATTTTCTGTAGAGACGAGGACTTACTGTGTTGTCCAGGCTGGTCTCAGACTCCTGGGCTCAAGCAACCGCATCCCTGCCCCCTCAGCCTCAGTCTCCTTAAGTGCTGGATTATAGGCACCGTGCCCGGCCTCAGCACAAGGTTTTTTGACAATGACTGTTAGTCATGCAACCACCACGTTTGGTTAGTGGTAAGTAAAGGTGCTTCTTTTCATCAACTTCCTGAACGTCAGCCAGGCTCCTAGCTGAGGCTGGGCAGCACCAGCTTGTCCCCTGTGAGCTGACCAGTCTCCTCCTCTTTCCTCGTGTCCCATGAAGTCCCACCCACAGCACTGCGGTGCTCAGGTGGCCTTTCGGGGCAGATGACGGTGCCCTTTGGGATGACCACAACAGAAGTTGCGGTGCTCAGTGAGAGACCTACCGGTTTCCAGACTTGCCCCAGAGATTTAAGATCCAGCCGTTTCTCCCCTTCCTGCGAACACTGCTTCAACTCAAGATTCTCATAATTTCTTGCCCAGATCGGTAACCACCTTAAGCCATAATGTGACACACGATAGATAATATGGCTCTTCTCATCTGAGAGCTCCCCACTGTAGGATAACGTAAAACTCCAAAGATGGTAAAGACTTTCAGAAGCTGACCATCTCCACTGTCACAGCTGTGTGTGTGTGTGTGTGTGTGTGTGTGTTGGGGTCTCACTCCGTTGCCAGGGCTGGAGTGCAGAAGCAGGATCACAGCTCACCTCAGCCTCAACCTTCTGGGTTCAGACAATACTTTTGCCTCAGCCTACAGGGTAGCTTGGACTATAGGTATGTGCCACTATATCCAGCTAATTTCTATTTTTTATTTTATTTTATTTTATTTTTGAGTTGGAGTCTCACTCCGCCGCCCAGGCTGGAGTGTACTGGCACACTCACGGCCACCCTAGTGACGACCTGCTGAGCTCCAGTGATCCTTCCGTCTCATCTTTCCAAGTAGCTGGAACTACAGTATTTTATTTTTTTGTGACGAGGTCTTGCTATGTTGCTCAGGCTGGTCTCGAACTCCTGGGCTTAAGCAAACCTCCCACTTTGGCCTTCCAAAATGCTGGGATTACAGGCATGAGCCACCGAATCTGGCTTCATGTGTATTTTAAAAAGATGAATGTATTCTGCCTTCGCATAGGGTTCAGTTATGTCAAGTTTAATTAGGTCACCCAGGTTAATTAGGTCTTCCATAGCTTCACTGATTTTCTTTTCTTTTTTTTGAGTCGGAGTGAGACTCCATCACCCAGGCTGGAGAGCAGTGGCATGCTCACAGTCACCCCAGTGTTGACCTACTGGGCTTTGGCGATCCTTCTGCCTCAACTTTTCAAGTAGCTGGACCTACAGGCACACACTACCACACCTGGCTAATGTTTTGATTTATTATAGAGATGCGGTCTTACCAAGTTGCCCAGGCTGGTCTCGAACCCCTGGGCTCAGGCAATTCTCCTATCTTGGTATCCCAAAGTGTTGGGATTACAGGCTTGAGCCACCATGCCCGGCCACTTCACTGATTTTCAATCTGTGTGTTCGGTTGTAGACTTGAGAAAGGAATACTGAAATCTCCAACTATAATTCTAGACCTATTTTTTTCCTTCAGTCTTATCAATTTTTGTTTTATGTATTTTAAAGCTCTGTTGTTAGGTGCAGGCACTTTTAAGATTGGTGTCTTGTTAGTGAATTGACTCCTTTATTGTTCCATAGTGCTTCTCTCTTTTTCCTGGAAATAGTTCTTGTCCTGAAGTCTACTTTGTCTAATAGTAATATGTCCACTCCAGCTTTCTTTTTTTGACTTTTAAAAATTATTATTTTTTAATTTTTATTATAAGGATGTGGGATACAATTCAGGGTTAGGTGTACAAACATTGATCATGCAGGTACCCCTCCAGCTTTCTTCTGATTAGCGTTTCATGATATGTCTTTTTCATTCTTTTACTTTTAACTTATCTTTGTTCTTATATATAAAGTGAGTTTGTTGTAGACAGCACATAGTTGTGTTTTAAAAATATAAAGCTATGCCAATCTGTCTTTTAATTTGTAAGTGTAGCTGTTTATAGTTAATATAAATTTTTTTGTTTTTTTTTTTTTGAGTTGGACTCTCACTCTGTCGCCCAGACTGGAGTGCAGTGGCCGCTCCCGGCCACCGCAGCCTTGACCTGCTGGGCTCCGGCGATCCTTCTGCCTCAGCCTTCCGAGTAGCCGGAATTACAGGCGCGCGCTACCACGCCCGGCTAATTTTTTGATTTATTGTAGAGATGAGGTCTCGCCTGCCCAGGCGGGTCTCAAATCCGCGGGCTCAGGCAGTCCACTCACCTCAGCCTCCCAAAGGCGTGGGATTACAGGCTGAGCCACCGAGCCCCGCTAATAAAATTATTAATATAGTTGGATTGAATTCACCATCTTGTTAGTTTTTAAGTTTGCTTTTAAAAGACATTAAAAGGCCGGGTGCAGTGGCTTGAGCCTGTAATCCCAGGACTTCAGGAGGCCGAGGTGACAGGAATGCCTGAGCCCATGGGTTCGACACCAGCCTGGGCAACTTGGCGAGATCTCATCTCTACAATAATAATAAAAAAAACTCTACAATAAATAAAAAAGGATTGCCTGAGTCCAGCAGGTCAACGCTGGGGTGGCCATGGGTGTGCCACTGCACTCCAGCCTGGGTGATGGAATGAAACTCTAACTCAAAAAAGAAAAAAAGACATTAAAAGACAGTGCTTGTGCTATAATCACACTTGTGATTTCCAGCAAATTAAAATGACAATAAAAACACAAGCTTTTTGGGTTGGCAGGAAGTCAATAGCCCACTTAGTGGTTATCACTATTAAATAAGAAACATGTTACTAAATACTTGAAAAAGGGTTAAATCTTTTCAGACTGTGAGAGAAGATAGTGTGGAATCGAAAGACTGGAGTTCTGCCCCAGTTCTACCACTTGCTAGCTGTGCAGATGTGGGCATGTTACCTCATCTCTCTGAGACTCAGTTAAACAGACAAAATGATAACTTCACAAGCAATTAGAGGAGCTGTCTCTGAATCTCGGATAGAGTTGTGGGAAAATGACTTCATTTGGGTAAAGTTCTGAATGTTTGGATGATAAAAGGGGACTTAATAAATAGTCACAGTAAACTTGGGAGTATTTTTGTAGACAGAGAATAATTGGAATAGATATACAATCAGTGACTGTTACAAGAATGCCAGTGAAGAACTAGGGACTTCAGCTAATGCAGAAAATTGCTTTCTCTGCCTTTCTGAAAGTTTTAATTCAGTGGGGTTTGAAGACCAACGGGAAAGGATAGAAAAGAAGTCTAGGGCACTTTCACGTTTCAGACGTGGGAAGCTAGGTAGATAGTGGTTTCTTTCACTGAGATATGAAATACAGGACAGGTTGGAGGGGGCTGGTTTACAGACAGAAGGTAGCATCAGATTTAAATAAAAGTTAGTCGACATGGAGGTGTCTGTGACAGACCAAAGTAGAAATGCCAGTAGGTAGCTCGATCTATATATTTGGAGCTCAGGAGTGGTCTGCACTAGAGACTTGAAAGTCACTGGTTTACAGCCAGAGGTTGGGCCACAGGTGTGGCTGAGTGTGCACACCGACACTTGGCCTGAGGATGGAACCCTGGAATGTTGGAGAGGACGCTTTTAACTGTTAGTAAGGAATATCCCAACTGAAAGTTGTGTCGACTGTTGTTATCTCAGTTAGTTAGAAAACTGAAGGCTTAGGACTGGTTAACTTAGTGGCTCTAAAACTGAAGGACCTAGGTAGCTTCCTCCCAACTCTCCTCTGCCCTTCCTCAATATTCTGTCTTTTCAGGCAAAATTCCTCTTCAGTTTCAAGATAGCACTACAGTTCCAAGCACCCCATGAAGATGACCAATTCCAGAGGCAACCAAGTATCCATGCATGCATCCTTTTTTTTTTTTTTTTTGAGTTGGAGTCTCATTCTGTCACCCAGGCTGGAGTGCAGTGGCATGCTCACGGCCACCACAGCCTTGACCTTTTGGGGTCAGGTGATCCTTCCGCCTCAGCCTTCCTAGTAGCTGAACCACAGGCGCACGCCACCACACCCAGTTAATTTATTTATTGTAGAGTCGAGGTCTTGCCAAGTTGCCCGGCCTGATCTCAAACCCCTGGGCTCAGGCAATCCTCTCGCCTCTGCCTCCCACACGTACGCATCTCTCTTTTTAAAATTTTTTTGTGTTGGAGTCTCACTTCATCGCCCAGGCTGGAGTGTAGTGGCACACTCAGGGCCACCCCAGCATCAACTTGCTGGGCTCAGGCGATCCTTCCACCTCAGCCTTCCAAGTAGCCGGAACTACAGGCGAGTGCTATCATGCCCACCATGTTGCTCGGGCTGGTCTCGAACTCACGGGCTCAGGCAATCCTCTCACCTTGGCCCCCCAAAAGTTCTGTGATTACAAGCTTGGGCCACCGTGCCTGGCCTGTATGCAACTCTTCAAACACTTTCTCAGAATCTCCCTAGCAGAACTGAACTCATGTTCGTTAGCAAAATCCCCCCAGCAACCGCTGGCAAAGGGATGACATAATACTGGTGGGCACTTATCAGTTAAGATTCACTCTCACTGCTGCAGAAAGGAGCAGCCTCAGCCGGGATCGGTGGCTCAGCCTGAGCCCGCAGGTTCGAGACCAGCCCGGGCAACTTGGCAAGACCTCGTCTCTACAATAAATCAAAAATTAGCTGGGCGTGGTAGCTTGTGCCTATAGTTCTGGCCTCTTGGAAGGTTGAGGCGGAAGGATCAGGGGAGCCCAGCAGGTCGATGCTGGGGTGGCCATGAGTGTGCCACTGCACTCCAGCCTGGGTGACAGTGTGAGGTTCAACTGAGGTTCAACTTTTGCACATGAATATATAATTGTTCCAGCATGACAGAGTGGAACTCCAACTCAAAAAAAAAGGAGCAGTCTCCCCAGAAGCACTTGGCCACCTGATACCCGAACAATATTTAAAGAAGCGAGGAAATGACGGTTTATTAGATCGAAGCCAGCAGCCTCCCACTCCTTGGGAGCATAACGCCTAGAGATAAGCAGAGGAAGAGAAGCTCTAAGCAGCTACTCTAAGTAGTTTGATGACACTGACATTAGGGGCCACAGAAGCCAAGGAGAAAACGTGGAGAATGATTAAAAGCCAAACCAGTGAAACTGGAACAATGTCTGCAGTTAAGTCCCGTACCAGTGGCGATTTCCTCATTTTGATCCCTGTACTGCAGTGTGGTATATCGCTGGGGGTATTCTCAAGGCCTTGCCGAGGATGACACGCCACCCACCACACAAAACAGCCGGGCATCCTATGAGCATTCTGTTCAGTGTACACTGAACAGAAATTCCCTTCCTCCACTTCAGGGGTCACGGTCCTTCCACTCACCCCCCCCCATTTCAAGTTCTCCCCTTCTGCTAGCCCTTTTCCCTCGACTGTATTAGCTCAGAGTTCTCCGTGTTGGAAAAGCTCTCCTTTGTTCCCAGCTGGGCTTCCACCTCTCTCCCGGGTGACCAGTCTTCTGGAAGGAACCATTCATCTGTTTTCACACCTCAAATCCACTTCTCGGTTCACTGCATTCTAGCTCCCAACCAAACTCTCTATGAGCACCAGAGAACCTTCTGGGCCTTGGGACCTCTGAAATATCATTCAGCTCCTAACTTGTCCCCACGATAAGGCCATTCATGAGCTACAGTATAGCACAGTGGACAGGAATGTAGTCTCTAAAGCCAGATTATTATTATTATTATTTTGAGTTGAAGTCTCACTCTGTTACTCAGGCTGGAGTGCAGTGGCATACTTGGGGCCACCCCAGCGCTGACCTGCTGGGCTCCAGCAATCCTGCCTCAGTCTTCCAAGTAGCCGGAACTACAGGCACACGCTACCACACTCAGCTAATTATTATTATTTTTTTTGAGTTGGAGTCTCACTCTGTCGCCCAGACTGGAGTGCAGTGGCCGCTCCCGGCCACCGCAGCCTCGACCTGCTGGGCTCCGGCGATCCTTCCGCCTCAGCCTTCCAAATGGCCGGAATTACAGGCATGCGTTACCATGCCCGGCTGATTTTTTGATTTATTGTAGAGATGAGGTCTTGCTGCCCAGGCGGGTCTCGAACCCGCGGGCTCAGGCAATCCACTCACCTTGGCCTCCCAAAGTGCTGGGATTACAGGCTGACCCACCGAGTCCGGCCACCAGATTGTTTGACTCTCAACCAATTACCGTTTTGTAATCTTTTGACAGATTAATTTATTTCATACTTCAATTTCCTCACCAGAGAAATGCGGATAATATTAAATGTCAGCTAACTCCTAGAGTAGTAGTGAGGCTTAAATAAAAGAATATCTGTAAACTTCCTGTAACCACCTGGCACACAGCAAATACTCAGTAACTAGCGATTGCTAGTAATGTTGTAACTTTAAAAACAGCTTAACATGCTTGATTAATAGGAAACGGCAAACATGGTGCAGAGACGCCACGTTCCCTTTCTCCAGTGTCTCTTAACGGTAACATTTCATGTGACCATAGCACAATGACCAAAAACAGGAACTTGACATTTGCACAAAATTCTTAACTACAGACTTTATTCTGATTTCACCATTTTTAAGTTAAAGGGCATTTTGGCAAGTTGGGGCTGGGATCCTTGGGGGCTCCTGAGATAGGTATAGAATTAACAGTCTGACCCTAAAGGTGCCTTTAGGCTGGGGGGTCCTGAGACAGACCCGGAGGCCAGAGTCTCTTCCCAGAAGAGCTTCAGAAACAGAGAGGGCTGGGCAACAGCAGTGACCAAGTTCTCACTGCGAGGGGAGCTCTCGCCTGCTGAGTGACGACACGGAGAATGGTCCCTCTCCCTGGGTATGCGCACTGATCTATTGCCAAGAGCAGATGGGTTTGGGCTGGTTTACTCTCCTGTCTAGACGGGATTAGGATTTAAGCCTATGGAACAGAGCTGACAGGTCCACAAACAGTCCACACTCGGCTTGCCCTTGCCAAAAACATGAAGGCAGAATGCAGAACCCTTCCAGCAAGACCTATAAACGTACTGGAATGAGACACGCTTTAGGTTGTGTGTGCAGACAGTGCAACTACACTTCCAGTAATTACCTTATCTCTATCATGAGAACAGGCTTAATCAAACATTTGCAAGAGGCAGCCAAGGGTTGAGAAAGCTAAAACCAACTGGAATAGTGAACCAATTGGCATGGTTTATTACGTATTCCTCTTTTGCTAAAGATGGTTTCTGGTTCCAAATTCACAGACAGGTTTTCAACACGCTGCCCTCATGTCTGCTTTGCCACCAGCCAGCATTCTACTCATTCCTGAAGGCCAACGAAGGACACATTAAAGTACATTCATGCCATTGTGCTATCATCACCACATCCATCTCCAGAACTTACGCATTTTCCCCAATGCAAACTCTGTGCCTATTAAACACTGTCCCCACCCCATCTTGTCCCCAGATCCCGGTAACTACCATTCTACTTTGTCTCCACGAACTCGACCATGTTGTACACTTCATATAAGTGGAATTACACAGTATTTGCCCTTTTCTGTGTCTTACTTGCCATAATGTCCTCCAAGTTCATCCACACTGTAGCATGTGATTGGAGCCCTCCCACTTTGGTGTCTCACTATGTTGCCTAGGCTGGTCTCAAACTCCTGTCCTCATGTTTATTCATTATTCTGTTGATGGACATCTTGGGTTGTTTTTACCTTTTGGCTAATGTGAATAATGTTGCTGTGAACATCAGTGTATCAGCATCTGTCTGCGCCTCTGCTTTTTATCTTTTGAGTATATTCCTAGAAGTCAAACTGCTGAATCATGTGGTAGTGCTATTTAATCCTCTGAGGAGCCACCAAACTGTTTTCCATAGCAGAGAACACAGTATTTTTCCTATCTTTAACACTTAAAAGATTAAGCTGTAGAGTTCATGAAGAATATTGTCATAAGTGCAATCTATAACAGCATAAATAACTTTGGCAACTCAACTGTCATTCATAAATACAAAATTTTATTTGCACTTCATTAGTGTAGAAAGACCACAATGCTTTTCATACCACAACACTCAAGACACGCCAAGTTATTCAAATACATAATTACTTATTTACCTTGACTAAACAAAACAGTGCAGTTTAATAAAAGATATACCAAAGATAGAGTTCACAAATTCATTATCAGACCAAAAAAAAAAAAAAAAAAAATTGAACACAGTCTAGGCTTAATTGGAATAAGCTTCACCATAAAGGAGAGAAGTTTCATCATTACAAAGGTACAGAATGTTTATAGGCAAATACATGTATGTTCTTTGATATAGTAAAATGTATCTCTTTAAAATTCCTTTAAACAGGATTTGTTTAGGACAGCAGCGTTGTTTTAAAATCTTTTTCTATAGTTTCAAAAACATTTATTTCTTTATTGAATCTTTGTAGTTCTTAAAAGCATAAGGGTATATCCCTTAGAAAACCATGAGAGAGATTCTGCGGCCTTAGGACCAAGTCAAATCCAACCCTCTAAACTAGTAATATCCTACTATTACATAATATTAATAAATAACCTTCAATGATGGCCATGAATGGAGCTTTGCTTTGTAGCAGAAACACTCCAATACTTTAAAGATGCTACTGCTGGGGAAATGTCTTGTAAATAAAGAAAAAGCACTTAAGATAGCTTTTTTTTTTTTTCTCAAAAAGTCTTTAACCAATTTTCTTTATAACAGTAAGCAAAGCACCACGTTCTCTCTTACCAGAGTATCTTCTGTCCTCGAAATATAATTAACAAGGACAATTGTTTATTTCAAGAAACATGATACTTTCCATTTCTCCCATTCTTCTTATTAGAAGTACGATGTTTCCCAGTGTACACTAGACACTGGGTAATGAGTGAAACAGAATAATTTGGAGGGATATAGGCAACTTATAACCAAAACTTACCCAAGATTGCATATCTGCATATTTACAAGTTAGTGTATAGCTCTGACTTGGATTACAAAGTGCGAAAGGAAATTGTCAAAATGATTGTAGTGCAGAATAGAACGTTTTTCCCCTTTCCAGGAACTGTTTCCGCTTTGTCTCCAAAGCAGCCTATCAACAGCATCGGACGTGTGGTCTTGGTGGAGGCAGTTCTGGCGGTATCTCGGGCTCTGGTTGTAACGAGAGGATACTATTGGACAACTCGTTCCTTAAAATATCCAGAGGCATCTAAAGGATAAAGAGAAAGGAGAAATTCATTTTGACCTTACAAGGTTTATGTATACTTGGCCTGGAACAACATGGGTTTGAACTGTGTGGGTCCACTTACAGGTGGATTTTTTTCAATAAGAGTGGCACCAAGTGTGCCTCCCACCTTCACCTCTTCTGCCTCTGCCACCCTGAGACAGCAAACCAATCCCTCATCCTCAGCCTACTCAACATGAACACGAGGATGAGGACCTTTATGATGATCTACTTCCACTTAAGGAATAAGCGTGTTTTCTTTATGATTTTTTTTTTTTTTTTTTTGAGTTGGAGTCTCACTCTGTCGCCCAGACTGGAGTGCAGTGGCCGCTCCCGGCCACCACAGCCTCGACCTGCTGGGCTCTGGCGATCCTTCCGCCTCAGCCTTCAGAGTAGCCGGAATTACAGGCGCGCGCTACCACACCCAGCTAATTTTTTGATTTATTGTACAGATGAGGTCTTGCCTACCCAGGCGGGTCTTGAACCTGCGGGCTCAGGCAATCCACTCACTTCAGCCTCCCAAAGGCGCGGGATTACAGGCTGAGCCACCGAGCCTGGCTTATTATTTTCTTAATAACATTTTCTTTTCTCTAGCTTACCTATTATAAGAATACAGTATATAAGACATACAAAATATGTGTTAATGGACTGTTTACATTATTAGTAAGTCAACAGTAGTCAATGGTAGCTATTCATAGTTCTTTTGAGTTGAGGTTTCGCTGTCACCCAGGCAGGCGTGCAGTGGCACAATCACGGCTTACCATAGCCTCTACCCTCCTGAGCTCAGGCAATCCTTCTACCTCGGTCTTCCAAGTAGCTGGGACTACAGGTATGTACCACCAGGCACATCTAATTTTTTTTATTTTTTATTTTTTTGTAGAAATGAGGTCTCGCTATGTTGCCCAAGCTGGTCTTGAATTTCTGGCAGTAATATAGCTTTCAGGAATTCAAGTTCTACTGGAATTTTCAATTACTTGGGTGGGGGAGCAACGCCCATAATCCCCCTGTTGTTTAAGGGTCAACTATAAATGCTTTGCAAATTGTACAATAATATAAAAAGCAAAGTACTGTTATATAAAGTTCTCTGATCTTCAAAGATTAATTAGACATTAAAATATTAAGCCAAAAAAATAAAAACCACATTCAGGGTATTTCATATCAAAATGTGAACACTGCTCAGCCTGTTTAAGACTCACCTTGTAAACATTTATTCCCATAAAGTACAGAAGAGTGAAAATTTAATATATTAATTCATTTTTTAAATGGTCAGCATTCTAAATAGTTAGATACTAGCCAAAGAAATAAGTTCTCTTGACAGCTTTATATGATACAACCATTTTAAAACAACCATTTTATCAGAAACTTCAGAATAGTCTGAACTGAGCAAATTTCACTTAATAATATAAGGAAACATTATTTCTCATGAGAAATCGTTCAACATAAGCCTGAAGATGTCCAAAGGAACTACTACTGCTTGATGTAGCTGTCTAGCAATTTTTTGCAGCCCACATCAAGGAAAGGCCTTTATGAAGGAAAGCAGGTGCCATAAGGAAGCAGAGCAAGAAGGCAGGTGAGCACTACACCAAGGGGCCTTTTCTCCACTGAGATACCCACATACTCTGCTGGGTCTCCAGCTGAATTCTCATGGGAAAGTGGGAAAAAAGAAAAGAAAAGAAAATGTCAGATAAACACAGCACATCACGATACCTTGTTTAAGTCACGCTACCAAGCTGTGTTTCAAGGCTGAGCAAATACCCTGTACACCAACCCTCAGGACATCAACAATCCCTAGGTGGGTAACGGTGACCACTACAGCAGGCTGGATGCTGCTGGCTGAGTTAACACCCATACCTGGCTCTTGAGCCTGAGCATAACTGTTGTACTTTCATTTCTAAATAAAAAATTCTCAATACAAAAGTAATAAAGGAAACAACAGGTTTCAGAAGAAATACTTTCATGACACAGATTCTATTTTTACCTTTTTCAGAATGTCATCGACGAGTTTCAGAAATATCTCGTCCACATTGAAGTTATCCTTGGCACTTGCTTCACAGAACCGCATCCCAGTTATCTGTTGTGCAAACTAAGAAGAAACATACACCTATTTCCTCTGTTGGCTGCCACACGGCCTAGCATACGAGCAGAAAGCCTGGCTTCTGGGGGGGAATCACAGCCTTGGAGCTAGGCTTTCAGAGAAGGGGTGGCACTAAAGGGTTGGAAAGCCCCACTGACCTCAATATAAAGTTCGCAAGTGTAGTGAATTCTTACATTACTAACAAATACTAACATACTAACAAATCAAAACACAACAAACACTCTAAGGTCATCCCAGGACCTTCCAAATTACCTGCCTAAGTTTCTAAAAGCATTAACACTTATAGCATTTGAAATGTGAACAGTATCATTTCTCCATGACTGAATCCTTAGCAAAAATTAAAGAAGTTTAAAACATATTAGAGAAAGAGAAAATCATGAAAGCAATTTTCTGGCTTAAAAAAAGTTTCTCTGTATAAACTGTCAGGTTAGATAATAATACTGTATATACTAATATGTTTTTTTTTCTCCCTTCATTGCAAAATGTATTTAAAGGAGCAGGAAGTAAAAAACGTGCCAATAAATGATAATGATATAACTGAGTTTTAAAAAATAAGTAAGGTATTAAAACGAAAAGGACACCAAGCACTAAGTGCAGAGCGTGGTGACTATGACCCCTGTGGACCCCCGTTTTCTCACCTTTTCACCCTGGTGCCTGGTGATTTCTCTGTCTGTTTCACAGTCCAACTTATTTCCAACTAAGAGAAGCTCTGCATCTTCTGAAGCATACTGTGGAATTTTAAAAGAAATTGCATTCAAAGACGGCGTTGTCATATACGGACAGAGAAAATATAAAACGATAAGATATCTTCCACCCATTTCCATTTGTTCACTCACTTCTCCATCTTTGAGGATTTTTGTGTGTGTGTGTGTGTTGGAGTCTCACTCTGTCGCCAAGACTGGAGTGCAGTGGCTGCTCCCGGCCACCGCAGCCTCACCTGCTGGGCTCCGGCGATCCTTCCGCCTCAGCCTTCCGAGTACCTGGAACTACAGGCACGCGCTACCATGCCTGGCTAATTTTTGATTTATTGTAGAGATGAGGTCTCGCCAAGTTGTCCAGGCGGGTCTCGAACCCACAGGCTCAGGCAATCCACTCACCTCAGCCTCCCAAAGGCACAGGATTACGGGCTGAGCCACCAAGCCCGGCTATCTTTGAGGATTTATCAGGCCCCAGGCAGGACTAAACACAAGGTGAGGAGACCAGACTCATTACAATTTAGAAAGCAGCTGGGCCAGAGGCATTCAGAATCACAATGCTCTTGGCCTTTGACCTGACAATTCCTAAGACTCCATTCTAAGGAGGTGGTTCAAAACATAGACAAAGCTCTATACTTGAAATGATCATCAACTGAAAAAAAAACCAAACCTGAGTTCAACAAAATGGATAAAGAATCAAATTAAGGTACTTAAAAAACATAAGCATTTACAAAACCACACTTTGGAAGAACATGTAATGACACAGGATGGCTCTCATGACAGAATATTTAGTGAAACAGGCAAGCTATAAAACTAAATGGAGTGTGTGCAATTTGATTTTTCAGGATGATAGAACTAAAGGTTTTTAATTTTTAAAACTTTTTTGGGCTTTTTCTTGATTTTCTAAATTTTTACAATAAAGATATCATTGATTTTATAACCAGGAAAAAAAGTTAAGTTATGCTTCTGAGTTTTGTTTTTAATTTAGGCAGAATACAATTTCTTTCTTTAAAAATTAAGTTAAAAATCTCTTGAGAAGTTCATTTAATTTTGTGTATTTCTAAAAAAGTTATCTGAAACAGCTGGCAACAAAAGGCACCCGAACAGGGTGGCTGTGGCCCAGCTACTCAGTCCAAGGTCATCGGCTTCCTTGTCAGGGATGTGTGGGTAACAGTGACAACACCTACCTGCAGGGCTGGTGTGAGGGCACAGTGCATGGCACACAGTAAGCACTCAAGAAATGACATTCTCATTCAAGTAACAGTCAAAAGGAGGAGCCAAGTACCAAAGGAAATAAAGCATTAGCCCTCGAGTCCTCAGAAGATGCACAAATTCAGTACCTAACAAGACCCTTAGGATTTAGGCCATTCCTTTTGGTTTTATATTCCTCACATTAGTTCTGAAAATTTTAGACTACAATGAGGACTGTCCCTTTCTCATTTCCTTAGTGCACCCTGTGGCTTCCAAGTGAGGGGACATCAGTATCCAGTGATGGACAGTCCAGGATGACCAAAGCCAAGAGCAAAGCAGGCTGTGTGGTTGGGGTCCTGCCTCAGGTCTGACTCATCTTTGTAACCCTGTCTCCAAAACATTTTAAAGAGGTATACATTGATGACGGCTTAGCAAAACCAGCAAACGAACATTCTCCAACAGGATCCAACAGACAAGTTCAAATACAACTTTTAAATAAAACCCAATTTATATTAGGTGTGCTTGTTACACAAAGGAACTAAACATCAAATTACTACATAAGGGGAAGAAAACTCTCAAAATGTGGTCAAATGTATACCATCACTCACCCCCAACTACTTACCTTCTAAATGTGAATTTGGGGAACATATTTCCTAGAGGAGAACCCACAGTTCATACTACTAACACAGGCACAGGATATCTGTATATACACAAT
Organism: Cephalopachus bancanus; assembly: GCA_027257055.1. NCBI lineage: Eukaryota > Metazoa > Chordata > Mammalia > Primates > Tarsiidae > Cephalopachus > Cephalopachus bancanus. Next base: position 851,829 of record JAPVLO010000179.1, read on the forward strand.
AGTGAGCCAAAGGAGAAAACCTCTTGTTCAAAGTGAGGGGCTGAAAATTATCTATAATTCTGAGGCAGACGTCCAATGGACCGATTAGCACTTCAGACAAGAAAAAAAAAATTCACAACTGCAATCCAAGGAGGTATAGTCTGAGGTCAGCAGCCCTGGGACTGAGGTCCAGGGAATGCCCACAGGCACTGGGAGGAAGGCCATCCCCTCAAGGTGAACAAAATTATTCTGTGGATGGACAAGAGAGTCCAAGCGACCTTTCCACAGAAATGAGAATGTGTTGTATCTAATTTCATGAAAGAAGCGGATACAGGGGAAGGAACATGTTGAGACTTTGAAGTCAGTCAATCCAGGGAACCAGAATAAAAATCCTGGCTTTATTATCTGGATAATTTAATTCTTCCTTGCCTCATCTGTAACAAAGGACTAGAGACACATTAAAGGCTGTAATATGGGTTAATGTTTCGTCTATATAAAGGAATGCTCAGTAAACATTTGTTTCCCCCTTCTTCCTTTTATAATGATTAACACCCAGAAGCAGAGCTCACATTGCACAGAAAAATGTGACACTCACCTTATCAATCATCTTCATCCATTTTGGCAAATCATCAAACGTCTCCTTCTTAGTGATGTCATATACTAAGATAATCCCCTTGGCACTTCTGTAATAAGCTGAGGTAATGCTGTTGAATCTCTCCTGACCTGCTGTGTCCCTAAGAAACAGCAGCAAAAATAAATTCCCAAACAATAACCAAAGCAAGCAACTCCACATTCCAATGCAAACAGATATTATGCTTTTGTTGTCTACTAGGAAAGAACGAGAACATGCATATTTCTTTTTTTTGCTTCCCCTGATGGCTACAGTTAGAGAGCAGGAAAAGTTCAGGTTGGCGAAAACTATATGAGATACAAAGTATCTATGTACATGGATTAACAACTAAATTAGAAGAATGGAGGTAGATTATGAACCAAGATCAACAAACTATACGGAATAACTTTTTCCTCTAAAAGACAAAATCAGCAACAGGAATGCTAATACAACAGCTAAATATACAATCATGTGTTTTTCCAAAAAACGGGGAAAAAGTCTTAAAAATACAGGGTTTACAAAGCAATTCCTAAGAGTTCGTATTGTAGATGATTTACAAAACCACTTATTATACCTGAGAACAGAAGAAACACAGGGAACACAAATTTTACACACGTGCCCCACCCACTAACACACCCAGGGAGTGGTAAGTATCCTAGAATTGTGAAAAATGGATGCCCTCCAGGTCACTGAGAATTCACTTGGGACTCACTAGCCTCCTGTGCTATGCTGAGTGTGGCTGGGGTATGTGTGGCAGTTGACCGATTAGCACTTCAGACAAGAAAAAAAAATTCACAACTGCAATCCAAGCAGGTATAGTCTGAGGTCAGCAGTCCTGGGTCTGTAGTGACAAGCAGGGCCAGTTTCTGGGAATGCTGTTGGCTGAGTGGGGCTGCCAGAGAGCAGTGTCCCAAAGCAGGCCGAGCTCAGCTGGCCACCAGGTCACTCCTCATATCTGCACCAAAACTTATGCACAGTCATTGTTAGATGTGGTAGCTTTTCTGAACTAGTTACATCCAAACAAAAACATAAAGTCTCAGTTATTTTCAAACCAAGATTTTAAAAATTAGAAAACAAGAATTTTCATGGCAAAGACTATCATTCTAAAAGTGAGATGTGGATCCCACAATTTAACTAAGGATGCTAAAATCTTGTACATAACAAAACCTTATTATTACTATTTTTTTGAGTTGGAGTCACACTCCTTCACCCAGGCTGGAGTGCAGTGACACGCACGCTCATGGCCACCCCAGAGTCGACCTGCTGGGCTCCAGCGATCCTTCCGCCTCAGTCTTCTGAGTAGCCAGAACTACAGGCGCGCACTACCACATCCAGCTCTTTTTTATTTTATTGCAAAGACTAGGTCTTGCCAAATTGTCCAGGCTGTTCTCAAATCCGCGGGCTCAAGCAATCCACTCGCCTTGGCCTCCCAAAGTGATTTTTCTCAAATAAAGTGTCTTCCCAATATGAAAATGTGTGCAGAAATAATAAAGTACAAAATTTTTGATCTCTTACCTCATATCTAAAGGGCAAATATTAGGTTTGTAATACATTTTTTGACATTTTAAAATAAATCATAAAAGTACAAGGAAATTTAGTGCTATAAATTACAAGTACACTTGACTATACTTTTTCTCCCTCATAAAACCATAAACTATTCTTGAAGGTTATGAGTCCCCAAACTACTATTCTCTGAGAGAAACTGACACGAATGGAGTAAGAGGAATACCAAAGATGTGCAGGAAATTATGTAGTGGGCTGGTATTAAACTGCTTTATTTTTAGTCATAATGCATTATGCTCAAGTCAGTTCTTCTAAGGCATTTTACTTCTAAATATTGGTTTAATACGAGGTATGCGTGCTGTTTCCCAATTTCACAATAGTGATGCCTTATTGTCAAAAAAAATTCCTTAGCAAATTCATTTCCACATAAATCATAAGAATTTGCTTCGTCCCAGAGGATGTAAGACTCCCTGGTGGACCCCCCCATCCCGGGCAGGCAGAGGTGGGTTTCCTGTGTCCATCAGTAAGCACATGATGAACAAAAGGTTACATGTTTAAAATTCAGAAAGCTGATGTCACTTCAAAGCAAAATGAACTTCAGCTTGTGGCCTAGAACTAAAAAGGGGGGGAAAAGGAATCTGAAGAGTGTGATAGATAGGAGACTGAATTCTTCAGGATTTCTAAAACAAAACACACCACACTAAGAGGTAGCTTCAAGTCAGTTAAGAAGGAACAGACTTAGATATCATTTGATTTCCAAAACGAATCAGTGAATATTTCTTTAATTTTAGGCATTTAGGGATATACATTAATACTTTTTTTTTGAGTTGGAGCCTCGACCTGCTGGGCTCTGGCGATCCTTCCACCTCAGCCTTCCAAGTAGCGAGAATTACAGGCATGCGCTACCACGCCCGGCTGATTTTTTGATTTATTGTAGAGATGAGGTCTCGCTGTCCAGGCGGGTCTCAAACCCGCGGGCTCAGGCAATCCACTCACTACATTAATAGTTTTAAATCAAGTTAGATATTTTAGGGCACGGCTTATCATCCCATTACAAGTTTTGGCTTCTCCAAATTAGGATTTGATCAAATGTTCTGTTTTGTTTTGTTTTGTTTGAGTTGGAGTTTCACTCTGTCGCCCAGACTGGAGTGCAGTGGCCGCTCCGGCACCGCAGCCTCGACCCACTGGGCTCCAGCGATCCTTCCGCCTCAGCTTTCTGAGTAGCCAGAATTACAGGCGCGCACTACCACGCCTGACTCATTTTTGATTTATTGTAGAGATAAGGTCTCGCCAAGTTGCCCAGGTGGGTCTTGAACCCGCGGGCTCAGGCAATCCACTCACCTCAGCCTCCCAAAGGCGCGGGATTACAGGCTGAGCCACCGAGCCTGGCTGATCAAATGTTTTTAAGGTTAGTTTTTAAATTTTAGATTCAAAGGATACATGTGCAGGTTTTTGTGATGGTGAGGTCTGGGCTTCTATGAAGTCCATCATCTAAGTGGTGAGCATGGTACCCAATGGGTAGTTTTTCAACCCTTGCCCCCATCCTTCCTTCCTTTAGGAGTACCCAGCATCTAGGGTTTTTTTTGCTTGTTGTTTTTGGTCTGGGATGAAAGTTTTTTTATTTGGGTGTTATCAGGCAAGGAGAATGGGAGGGTCATTCTTCAATTCATCTCTCCAACCCACTGAAGGCAGGGGATTTACACAGTGGGGCATGCATGTAGAAAACAAGAATTGGGGAGGGGTAAGGAAAAGAAGTGGGCAAACAGATCAGGTCTGGCATCTGACTGTCTGGATATGGTGATCTTGTGAGTTTCAGTTCCTTGATACTTGATACTCAGCATGTAGGCCTGAGGGTTGATTTCCTGAGAAAGAAACTCAGATAAGACAAATATAAATTTCAAGCTTTAAGACCAGAAAAGTTCAATTACTATGTTTATCAAAAAGAAACAGAAACCATCAGTTCTAAGAGGAAGTTGGGCCTGTTTCAGTTTTGCCAGGTTTTGTACTTTTTATAAGCTGAATCGTATGTAAACATTTTTGTCTATATTCTCTTGCTTGAGGATAACATATATATATATATATATATATATATATATATATGTATATATATATATATATATAATTACACCCTTTTGTATTTCATTTTGGAGGGAGTCTCCAGTGTCTATTGTTCCCATCTTTATGTCTATAGGTACCTATTGCTTAGCCCCTACTTGTAAGTCAGAACATGTGGTATTCAGTTTTGTTTTTCTCTGTTAATTTGCTTAAAAAATAGCCTACGTGCTGGAAAAACATGATTAGATTCTACTTTATGGTTGTGTAGTACTTCATAGTGTGTGAAGTACATTTTCTTTACCCAACCTACCACTATGGGCACCTAGGTTAGTTCCATGTTTTTGCTATTGTGAATAGTGGTGCAATAAACATTTATCCTCTTTTGGGTAAACACCCAGTAGTGGGATTGCTGGGTTGAATGATTTTTTTTTTTTTTGAGTTGGAATCTTACTCTGTTGCCTAGGCTGGAGTGCAGTAGACACTCAACAACCACCGCAACCTTGACCTGCTGGGTTCAGGCAATCCTTCTGTATCATTCTTCCAAGTAGCTGGAACTACAGGCATGTGCCACAATGTCCAGCTAGCTTTTTGATTTACTGTAGAAATGAGGTCTCAAGTTGCCCACGCTGGTCTCGAACCCCTGAACTCAGGCAATCCTCTTGCCTCTGCCTCCCAAAGTGCTGGGATTACAGGTGTGAGCCACTGTGCCTGGCTTTTTTAAAAAGACTAGGTCTTGTTTGTTGCCCAAGTTGGTCTCAAACTCCTGGACTCAAGCAATCCTCCTGCCTTGGCCTGGGATTACAGACATGAGCTACCATGCCCAGCCTATTTTAACTTTTATGTATTTACTTTTTTGAGTTGGAGTCTCACTCTGTTTCCCAGGCTTGAAGTACAGTGGCACCATCACAGCTGACTGCAGTCTCCACCTCCTGGACTCAGACAATCCTTTCACCTCAGCCTATAGAGTAACTGGTACTATAGATGCACACCACCATGCCTAGCTAATTTTAAAAATTTTTTTTGTAGAGACAAGGTCTTGTTATGTTGCCCAGGCTGGTCTCGAACTCCTACGCTCAAGTAATCCTCCTCAGGCCTACAGGTGTGAGCCACCATGACTGGCTAAATCTATTTTTAGTTTTTTGAGAAGTCTCCACACTGCTCTCCACAGGGACTGATTTAGCTTACATTCCTGCCAAGAGTATATGAAAATTCTCTTTTCTCTGCAACCTTGCCAACATCTGTTGTTTGTTTGTTTGTTTTTTTACTTATTTATAATGGCCATTCTTTGGCTGGGTATGGTGGCTGACACCTGTAATTCCAGCATTTAGGGAGGTCAAGGCAAGAGGACTGCTTGAGCCCAGAAGTTCGAGACCAGCCTGAGCAACAACATAGCAAAACTTTATCTCTACAAAAAAATTTAAAAAAAAATGAGCTAGGTGTTGTGGCATGCACCTGTGATCTCAGCTACTTGGCTGAGGTGGAAGGATTGCCTAAGCCCAGGAGTTTGAGGCTTCTTCTATTATCTGAGTTTCTTCTATTATGAGTTTCTTCTATTATTCTAGTTATTCTGATAGTTTCTTTTGCTGTGTAGAAGTTTTTTAGTTTAATTAGGTCCCACCAGTCAATTTTTGTTTTTGCTGCATTTGCTTTTGAGGACTTGGTCACAAATTCTTTGCCTAGGGCAATGTCCAGAAGAGGTGTTTCCTAGGTTTTCTTCTAGGATTTTTATAGTTCAAGGTCTTACATTTAAGTCTTTAATCCATCGTGAGTCAATTTTTGTACATGGTGAGAGGAAGAGGCACCTTCATTCTTCTGCACATGATTAACCAGTTTTCCCAGCGCCATTTATCAAACAGTGAGTCCTTTCCCCAATGTTTATCTTTGCCAATTTAGTCAAAGATCACTTGGTTGTATGTCAGCGGCTTTATTTCAAAAGGTTTTTAATGTTTTAAAAAAATATTCTGTACTATTTGAGTACCGTTAACAAACATTTTCCATCTCTTCAAAAAGCCAAAAATAACATGCATTTTTTTCTACTCTGAAATCTGTGATTAGCATAAAATAGCTGAACTGCAAATTTAAATAACAATCCTATAAAAACATCTTTATTGAGCAGTTTGGCAGTTATATTCTACAATTTTAATCTGGCATTTAGTGTGTAAATCAACTCACATTTCTTTCTATACTCATTCAGTGAACTTAGAATCCAGAAATTAGGGACTCAAACTAGAAGAGATTACAGATAATGTTTTAATAAAAACAATCAAATAGGAGTAGTAAAAGGCATTTTTGATGTAGTTTAAAAAATGTTGCATGAATAGTATAGTATACTCAAGAATCTTAGAAGCATTAAGAAGTTTGTTGTTAAGACATTAACTGTTTTTGCTGACTTAAGTCGGACAAAGAGGATACAAACCTCTCTAAAAATGCAAAATCTGAGGCAACCACTCTAACACAAACAAATGAACAAATATGTTTAGCTTACAACAATTCCAATGAGGAAATATTAACAGTTCACCACTCCCTATTTAAGATCATTCCTTAAATTCCATTTTTGTGGGGCCTGGCTCTGAACTCTGGAGGTAGAAAAAGCATGTTCCTTTGAGAGGCTATTTCATATTCCCAAAATATTTGGGCAGAGAAAGTTTTTATTACCTATTCCCCTCAAACGCGCCTTTGCTTGATTTATTTACCCTACATACTAAATTATTAAACACCTACTATGTGCCAGTACCACATAAATCTCCAGTTTTCAAAAAATCAGATGATGATATCAACACATTGATCATGCTTTTGTCTTTCAATGATGAGGTAGAATCCTACTATTTCCTCTCTTTATCTCCAGAAACTTGAATTTTCACTGTAATTAAATAAAGAGCCAATTTCTAGACATTTACAGTTTATTAAAATCAGCTACACCATCATTTACTATAGTTAGCATGTGATCTTATTCTGATTTATCTCTTTGACTTTGGTACAAATTGAAAAATTCCTACAATTCTGTTTTCCCAGTTTGGTAACACAACAATGCTTAGAAAACTCAAAGACTTTTATTTGCTATACTGAATACGTCCATTTAAATGATGCAATTACCAACTTCAAGGTATGAAACATCCCCTCTCTTCCCAGCAGAGGAGGAAAAGAACACTGTCAACCTAAGAAGGCCGGTTAACATAAAATCCCCCAATAGTGAAGACTGGCTGAATGGACAGAATAAAGGGGCTCTTATAGATGAGGCATTTTTTATTGTGCTTGCCTGAAGATAGGAGACAAATTTCATGGCTTCAAGTCCATTTCAACACCATGACTCCAAGTTCACCTTCAATAATTTTCAGGATGCTATTTGGATATAAATTCATGAAGCTATATCCTAGTCAACACATTTTATTTTAGGTACAGTTACGTAAAGTTCTTATATACATTCATGTAGAAATACTTTAAGTACAAAGAAGAGAAAAATGATTCCTCTTCTAACTACAGATAACTAAGGAATTGAAAAATGTGGCAACGACATGAAATGTGACAAAGACATTTGCAGGTTTTAGTACTTTAAACCTTTAGAAATCTGTAGTAAGTAATATTTTCTCGGATTGGCAATATTCAGCAATCATCAAGAGAAAATGCACTCCCCTGATGAAAACTGACTGATAATGCTTTCATGGATTGACAGTCTAGAAAATCTGAGCACTGCCATCTATTATTAGCACAGCACAGTCCACTGTGCCTCCCTGAAGGGCTGTTTCAAGCTACTCCGACTCATCCTATGTCCTCAGCTGATGACAGGATGAAACAATGGCAGTAGGCCCACAACAAAGCAGAAAACAGCAACAGCACAAGGACTGCTCTTAACTTCAAAATAAGCCACACATCACTTTTAAAAAGTAGTAAGAATTAGGACCAGGATTCTAATACTTCTTTTTACCTACTGGACAGCAGTAATGAAAAACTGGTTTTTCACCTTTTATTTAAAACATTTCAGAAGATAAAAATCTTACTTTGAGTCTTATGTGATTGACAAAGTGGCTGGCACATTGTGAATGTTGAGTCACTATTGAAACCCCCCTTCTGGAAAAGACAAGTCCTACTTCCTAACTGAATCACTGCAATATCCCATGGAGAAAATTTGTGGTCAAACCTTTCAATAAATCAAATGCATCTCATTGTACCTCCCCCAGTTATATTCCTCACCAATGTCGTACAGTTATAAAGATTTAGAGAATCAAGGCAAAAGGCCAGATGCAGTGGCTCATGCCTATAATCCCAGCACTTTGGGAGGCAGAGGTGAGAGGACTGCCTGAGCCCAGGGGTTCAAGATCAGCCTGGGAAACTTGGAGACCTCATCTCCACAGTAAATAAAAAAATTAGCCGGGTGTGGTGCATGCCTGTAGTTCCAGCTACTCGGAAGGCTAAGGCGGAAGGATCGCACAAGCACACCAGGTCAGTCGAGGCTGTGATAGCTGTGAGCGTGTCACTGCACTCCAGCCTGGATGAAAGAGTAAGACTCCAGCTCAAAAAAAAAAAAAAGAAGAGAGAATGAAGGCAAAGGAGTGAAGCGTCAAAGGAGAAGCAAGGGAGGGGACATTTTTGGAGGCCGCTTTTACATCCAAGACAAGCAGTTCTGAGTGCCTGCACTCTTCCTGGAACCATTATCACACTTTCTGCCGGAGCAAGATTCTACAAGGCAGGCCATTTGAGCTCAGAGCTAAAGGCATTGTAGTGAGATTCCAGAAGTATCCAATGTCACCAGCCCAGACAGTCTTAATGGGCAGAGTCCTCATTAAGGTACCAGGACATTTGGACAGACCTTTTTTAAAGCAGGATTTATTAAAGAGGACAGAAAAGCTCCCAGAGTGGGAGGGGATCTAAGGGGGTTCCCCTGGACAGACTTTTATAAACCAGATTACTATTGTCAAAGATGAAGACAGAAGTATTAATGCATTAATTAAGGCAGGTGTCACGGTCATCAGGCATGGTTGTCATTCTCTAAGGCAAGCTTCACACACATTCTAATACCGGTCATATCACCCTTTGTGAAGCAATATCCTCATCAAAAAACACCTTATCCAGGGATGCTAAGTACAGAGATGGACATACTTTGAATCCCTTTCAAGATGGTCTTTATCTTAAAGAGCTATAATTAGAAACAACAGTTTGTGTCTAAGATGCTTTGCTGCCATTTCTAAAGTCTTTAAAAAATAGGTGGCAATGTACAAACCAATGTTTATGGCCTTCTTGATCATGGGCTAGTATAATTAAAATATCTACTTTTTGTTATTCAAGTATAGAAGATATTACCTCAGACAGCTCCAATAGGCAAGCAATGCTGGCTCGGCTGCCGATGTGCCCCAGACAAGGACACAGATGAAGAATGAAGACATGGCACTAACATTCAAGCATTAGGTGACCGATGATGCCACAGATGAAGCAGCAATTAACGCAGATGAAAGCAAACACACACATGGTGGAAAGACAATCAGAGCTGAGGGTGACCTGCCAAGAGGAGTTAGTAAGCTGAGTACGCTGCATCTGTGGCATTAAAAACAAAACAGCATTCTCAGAAAACCTCCACAGTGCCACTTCCAAACCACCAGACCAGATCTTATCCTTTCTTCCACAGACTGGTCACTAGCACCTGTGGGCTGTTAACTGGTTAATGGCTAACAGAAAGCTCTTAGTGCTGAACACGGTTATAACACAGCTGGCTAAGTCGCTCGTTCCAAACGGGACCTGAGAAAGGGGCTTCTCCTCAGAAAGGGGTCTTGGGAATCATTTCTAAGAGGCAACAGTGGGGGATCACATCCCATGGAATCAGCAGTACAGCCGGAAGGAGTATGCCTGCCCCAAGGCAATACTCACACGGTGCCACCAAGAACAGCCCTGGTCCTGTTGGCAGATGACCTGCCTTCAAACCATGCAAATCTTATGAACATATTGGACCTTCTCTGAATACTGTCATATAAAATAACTTTAAAGACATAAAGACAAGCATCTGAACAATCATTTTCGTGATGACAGCTTTGATATCATGTAAATGACTTGAAAATAGAGGCAAAAGTGTTCCCAACTAGCTATCATTAAAGTAACATTCTTCTTTCCACAACTCCCCGTGAGCAAGTGGAGTATGACATAAGTAGCCCCTTCTAAATTCTCTTTTGAAGGAAGCATTATTCATTTTATTAAAAAATGAGCAAAGGGGGAGAAGAGTAGAAGAGGCGAACCAGCTCAAACAGTTAATTATATTAGATGAGCATATGGATTGTTAAACACATACAGCACATTGCTGGGGGCGGACTCTTCTACTTACCAGATCTGCAATCGAATTTTCTTTCCTCTTAGCTCTACAGTTTTGATTTTAAAATCAACACCTATAAATAAAACATATAAATTTGAAGCAAAAACAAAGACGCAATTTGTCATACAAAGTAATCCTATTTGTTTTTGTATCATTACCAGAAAAACTAAATAACCGGCATCGACACTCCAAGGAAAAAGAGTATGTCAACCCCCATCACACTCATGCTTCAGTACACACTGGGAAGGCTGGCTCCAGTCTTTTCCTGTATGACGATCCAGCATTTGCTGTTCTCAATAGCATGCGTTACTATCACAGCTCAACACAGAAGCCAGTTTAAGATTACATTTAATATCCAGATTAACAAATGAATGACTTTAAAAGGATGTTATCTCTGGGAAAATTCTTATAGGGAACAATGGAAACTTTGATTTCAAACAGCATTAGTCTGAATTTAGAAGGTATTGTGTTAACATTTTCAGTACTCACAAAAAAAGTAGGTTAACATAAACATAACTTGTTATATTATCAATATTTAAGAACTTACTCATAAATTAACATGCCAAATTTTAATTTTTATCCATTTTAATATTACTAAACAAACCATAATGTATCATCTTTCCTTTTCAATTCAGCCTGTAAACTTAAGATATATTTTTTAAAACCTACTTTGCATTTGTGTATGCTACTGTATATGCTTATCACCTGTAGAAAACTTAAGCATTTTAAGACAATGTTTTATTACCCAATTTTCACAAGTAAGATAAACAAAAGGGACACTGGCTAAAGTGAGAACACTTTCCCGACAGAAAGTACTTCCTGACTGCTTCCTAGAACCCAGGCTGTGGAGGCCACACAGAGCACCAGGACCCACCAATCCCCCCAACTCTGGTAACTGATGTAGCACTGAAGTCAGATAAGGTTCTTTAGGGGAAGTGGAACACATGTGACTGACTTTTATAATTAGTAACATGCTATAGACACTAATGCAATACCAAAGGCATGTTTACAACTATGGGCGGGGGTGAGTCCAGGGAGATAGCCTTCCTTCTGTACAAGAGAAGTTGCCTGAATATAAAATGTTACAAGAAAACAAAACCAGAGAACACTCTTCTACATTTCAGTTCTTTTTTAAAATTTTTTATTTCTTTTTTGAGTTGGAGTCTCACTGTCGTCCAGACTGGAGTGCAGTGGCCGCTCCTGGCCACCGCAGCCTTGACCTGCTGGGCTCCGGCGATCCTTCCACCTCAGCATTCCGAGTTGCTTGAGCTACAGGCGCGCGCTACCACGCCCGGCTAATTTTTGATTTGTTGTAGAGATGAGGTCTCGTTCAGTTCTTAACCTCTCACACTAGACATCACTCCAAATGCCCCAGAAGGAAAGCTGGTTAACTCGATTTCACTTTCAATTCTGGTACTGATTTGCTTTCCAAAGTTAAAAGACGCTAGGACACCGGTTGAAACAAGAAGCAGGTTTGTGGTGACTGAGAACCTTAAACAGAGTTTCTTAATACTCAACCACAAAGTAACAGCATAGCAAAGTAATCATCTGTAAGACAGGATTTCCCACTGCCGTGATACTCTGCTATGAAATTTACAACTCAAGTTCATACTCTGATGACCACTATTCTATTTTACTTTTGTTTCCAGTTACTTCAAATGCCTTTGTTTTAAACACTTTAGTTGGGAGCTGTAGCTTTTGTAAATCTTATCCCAGTGGCTGTTATTTTATTCAAAAGAACTGGCAGATGATACTTCTCTTGAGTTCTGCTTCAAATCAACTATGAGTCCCTGAAACAGTCAGAGCAGTTAACTCTTGTTTTGATGACACTCTTTTCTCTGCTGGGAGTCGAGTCTCAACATATCAGATGCTCTTTTTCAACCAACCTGAGCAACTCATCCAACTTTAGTCATCCTACACCAGGACTATTTTATAACCACAAAATTTAATGAATAAAATGACAGGCATTAGTATGCAAAAATCAAGAAATAAGTGGAATATTATCACTGTATAACTGTAAACACACTACTAGTTCTTACAGGAAAACGAGAAAAGGCTACGTGACAGTACATAGGATTAAGAATCTGTTCAGTCAAAATGAACACTGTCTAGTTTCAGTGAGTAGACCAACAACAATAGCACCACTAATAACAGAAAAAATACCCAGGAGTTGGATCTAAAATTCCATAAATAAAAACAGCTCATTAAAATAGTCTTTCTTAGACGAAATATCCTATACCTATACCATCTCTAACAGCCATTAAATAGCTTGTAATGATGGAAACTTAATTCAATTTACAGCTTAGAAATAATATATTTATATCAAAGTATACAACTAAACATTTCTAAAAACCTTCTTACATCAAGTCAAAATACCTCCATGTTGTCTATTTTTAATATCTGCATGTCATATAAATGATAATGCTCCTTAATAACTGGGAACAAATCATTAATACCCTTAAATATTTGGCACATTAGTTTTAGGAAAAGTCAGTACAGTTCCTCTTCAATGAGGGAATGCTGACAAATAAATGAGGATCAAAGGGGGTGGACACTCACTGCTATTGCCCTGCTGAAAACCCAGGTTCCTATGGGTATCTTGACTAGCGTAGACAACAGAGGAAGCAAGAAGTCCTCACCACTCTATCAGCTGACGGGAACAGTCCCTGTTCTCACAAGCCCAGTCATACTAACCTAAATTAACACACCAGGCACTTGGCAAAGAGGTGCCTTTTTCTCTTCTTAGACAGCTATCTTGTCTGCCCAGAAACCTTTTAAGTCCTAGATTTCCCATCTGAACTTTTCTGACTCCACCCGTCCCTACCCTCAATTCCTCATCCATGTTCCCAGTTCTTGGTTCCATACTCTCTTCTATCCCTTATCATGCTGTTCCTTCTTCGTTGGGCTCCCCACGACCATGTGTCCCTTGAGAACACAGTCACCTTCAGGCCCCGAAGGTCTGAGACACTGCCTGGCACACAACAGCAACTCAATACACCTGATGACTGGAAATCGTCTCCTCTTCTCTACCAAATGCTGTATACGTAAGGATAAATGCTGATCGGTTTTGGAAAAATTAGGGAAATTCAGGATTGATTAAAAAAGAGAGAAGACACTTTGGAAGCAGACAGGGCAGTCAGATGTGGAATGGGAGCCTAGCACATGGCGGAGAAATACATGTATATGTAGCAACAGAGCATTTCATTTTTCCTAGTTTCTCACAGGATGGGGCGATCTTTTTTATTTTAGAATCAGTGGTACTTGTGAAGATTTGTTACATAGGTGTGTTATGTTATGGCCAAGTATGGGTTTCTTAAGAGCCTACCCGCCCCCCCGCAAGGCACCCATGGTGAGCATGGTTACCAGATGGACGGTTTTGCATCCCCTAGTCCCCCTCCCTCCCTTCCCCCTTCAGCTGTGCTCAATGCCTGTTGCTCTCACCCCTGTGCCTGTGTGCACCCAGTACCCACCTATGAGTTTAGTTTAGTACCCACTTATGAGAACATGTAGTATTTTGTTTCTATGACAATACACTCACAGCCTCTTCCTACATACATTTATCCCATGATTATGGTAACGGTTTATTATCCAGACACTTTAATGGAGATGTAGTCCACTAAGTGTTAGCTCTGCCAACAGAAGCTTGCCTTTACACTTTTTTTTTTTGAGTTGGAGTCTTATTCTTGTCACCCAGGCTGGAGAGCAGTGGCATACTCACGCCACCACAGCTTCAACCTGCTGGGCTTAGGTGATCCTTCCACCTCAGCCTTCCAAGTAGCTGGAACTACAGACGTACACCACCACACCCAGCTAAACTTACCTATTTTATGAAGTCTTTCTAGAGATATTTTAGTGATGTTTTGAGAAGGGATGCAGGCTAGGTGCTACAGATTATTAGTGAGTTTAGAGTGCTCTGTTTCAGTCACTATGTCTTATTCATGACCTTAATTTCTTTTAATATAATAATGGTAGTGGACATCATCAAATACTCCATGACTTACACCCAACAGATTCAATCCTTGCAGCTGCCTAATGAGGTGGGCACAATTACCCCTATTTTAGAGAAAGGGACCAGAGCAGAGAGAGGATGAGGTAATCTGCTTATGAGAACCACAGATTCAAATTTATACCACTGCTCACAATGAAACATTATTATAATAAAAGTAAGATGGATGAAAGAAATGTGTGAAGCATCCTGCAAATGGCCCAGAATCAGCTGTTAAAAGACAAAGCTAACTTCACCTTCTTCTTAGCTGCCTTTCATACTTAGCAGCAGCAGGAGAAATTAGTGTACTCAGTGCTCATAAGATTTCTATGTTCCCCTTATGGCAAAACCTTACCCTGTTTCTTTTTTTGCCAGACCATACTAAGTTTTAAAAAAAAAAAGTGAAAATAGCAAAATTTCCTCACACTTCTTTTCAGGAGAAAGCAACACCACCACTACTGTCCACGTCTAGGGTCACAGCTGAACAGACTGCACCCTTTCCCTTCTACGGCCATTTCTCTTCTCCTCCCTCCACCACAGACCTGGAGTTTGCATCAGACTTTCAGATTTTACTTAACACTTTCAAGAAGCTGAAGAATTTTCGTAGACTTGGAAGTCTCATTTCAAACAGTGGTTGTGATGTGACTGCACACTTACAGTACCTATCTTACACCTGCATAGTACCTTTTCTTCCAAGGATATATCTCATAAAATGTCACCCAATTTTGAACATAATATTCCTACTAAGGGAGAGGGGTTCAAGCATTTTTAGTGAGTTGTGATAAATGTGTCAAGGTCAGAGACAGAAGCAAATCTAACATTAGAAAACAAGTCAACTGAATACAAGGCCTGTCTTCTGCCCAAACTACACCAACCTGCCAGAGAGGAGTTCAAAATGATCCCCGCACCTTATATAGAAAAAGACAATGCAAACTTTGCTGCTAGTAGACCTATCTCGTTCAATTTCTGTACTGTCCCAGGAAGCACCCTAACTTATGAAATCCTATTATTTAATATTGTCTGGCCTTTTCTATCTAAGCTGTGTTAAAGGGATTCAATCAAATAGAAACTAAGCACTATAACTGTAAAATATGTGTATCATCTCAGAAGCAGGTACTATTAAAATAGCAACGTTACCATGTGTCATTAAAAAAGGCTTATTCAAGCCGGGGGCCCAGTGGCTCTTGCCTACAATCCCAGCACCTTGGGAGGCAGAGGCGAGAGGACTGCCTGAGCTCATGGGTGTGAGACCAGCCTGGGCAACTTGGCAAGACCTCATCTCTAGAATAAATGGAAAAACTAGCCGGGCGTGGTGGCACATGCCTGTAGTTTCAGCTAATTGGAAAGCTGAGGTGGAAGGATCGCCTGAGCCCAGCAGGTCGAGGCTGTGGTTGCCATAATCGTGCCACTGCACTCCAGCCTAGGACACAGAGACTCTGACTCAAAAAAATAAATAAAAAATAAAAATAAAAAAGGTTTATTCAGGTCTGAAGGTATCAAATGTACATGCTAACTTTAATAAGATCTGCCCTTCTCTTGCAATCCAGGGTTGACATGACTCCACGCAACAAATAAAGCCCACCCTGTATCTCTTTGTCTGCAGGAGCTTAAAAGACAGCTTTGCCACTTGACTGGAATAAACACACATCAAGGATGACATCAGGCAGGGGAGGAGAGGAGGACAGTCAGAGGTCCCTGGCCTCCAAGGAGAGCTGTAGCGAGAGCTCTAAATGCCTGCACTGCCCAGAGCTCATCAGAGCTGTGAACAGGTCCATTTTCATGTAAGTATATATATAACCCAAGGTCACTGAGCTGGTGCCAGAGCACAACTATAAACCTGGGCTGTGTGGCTCCAGGCTATGCTCCTCATCACTTTCTGGGCAGCCACCTGATATATGAACCCCCCATATATATACGCACACACATATATTAAAATTTAAGGTTGAAAAGAACTTTGCATTGCCAGGCACATATTATAAAATTAAGAGTGAGATATGCTAGCTGGCTGGCACAGATTCCATCCTGCACCAGGAGCTCTTCTCCTTGGCTACAGACAAACCCTTATCTGAAAGGCCATCACCATGTTATTTTGAGCTCTTGGTCACAAGAGGAAGAGAATCTTTAAGGGGAAGGGAGGTGCCTGGAAAAAATCAAACAAAAAAATAGATAATCAAAAGACAAGGCATTAATGCTTCCTTCACATGCAAAAAATATTAACTTTACTACCACTCAGAAGGGATCCATAAAAGACAGGGACTGTCAAAAGGATTATACATTTTACCCAGGTCAAGTGTTTGCATTTTGATATTTCACATTCAGCTATATATATCAGGCATGTATCCTTACAGGATAAAGTTTTTTGGAGAATGTTTCAGAGTTTTCACATCTACAGGATAAACAAGAAGAGAATTATACATTGCCTCTTCTGGACCAGGCTCCTAAGATATTTTATGTTCCTTTATTCCTGTACCATGAGATGGGAAAAGAGTGTAAGCCCCACTTCTTTTTTCTTTTTATGAATGAGGAAACTGAGATAAGTCACCTGCCTAAGGACACGGTGGCAGCTGGAATTTAAATTAGGACTGTGTGCCCACCTCCAAAATCCACTCTTCCCACACATACCATCACCTGGGATATCGAGAGGGACAGTGGCAGCCAAGGAGATCCAGTGTTTCTTTTCTTTTCTTTTTTTTTTTTTTTTTTTGAGTTGGAGTCTCACTCTGTCACCCAGGCTGGAGTGCAGTGGCACACTCATGGCCACCCCAGTGTCGACCTGCTGGGCTCGGTGATCCTTCCGCCTCAGCCTTACAAGTAGCCGGAACTACAGGCGCACTACCACGCCTGGCTAATTTTTTGACTTATTGTACAAGCGAGGTCTCCTCAAGTTGCCTGGGCTGGTCTCAAACCGGCAGCCTCAGGCAACTCCCAAAGTGCTGGGATAACAGGCTGAGCCACCGAGCCGGCCCAGTGTTTCTCTTTTTAAATGAAAAACTGAAAGTGAAAATTTGACGGTAACTTGCAATTCTTTAGCCAATCAACAAGAGTGCCAAGGTTCTACCACACGCCAGGCATGCAGAGGGGAGAAAAGTACATGAAAATCAACAAAGCTCCCCATTTAGAGAGGCCTAGTCCTTCACCCAAGTCACAGCAGGGAGTCCTGTCAGTTACCTCCTATGGGTTTGCCAGAGTTAGAACTGCAGGTTGGTTGTTTTGTAAACTAAGAAGGTATTCTGGCATGGAGGTTGTCAGATTGGGGGCAGGGAAACATTTCTGTGGAAGCATATAGTGTTCTGATAAGCGTGTGTTGTGCTTCCCGGTTTTAAAGGAAAAGGATTAACAAACAAACAAAAATCACACTCAATTAAGGACTATTTTTGGTCTGTAGTTGTGGTTTTCCAAATACTTTCTAAACGTCTAAGATGTGCAATAAAAGGACAAAAGGAGAAGGATCCATCTCTTCCTCTGTTGAAGTATCAGGCATTTCACCTCTTCTTGACCATTTTATTATGGCTATCTCCATAACTCACTCCCTTCTGAAAATAAGCCAGGTGAGCAGGCATCAGCTCTGTGCCCAGTAAGATGGCCAGCAGGATGGTGTCTCTTCTAAAAAGAAAGAGCCTCTCAAAGATACTTGGTGAGTGACTACAAAGCTATGTTTTCTTCACAAATTCAAGCCAATGTTGATTTGAACAATGTATCTGGCACCCCCAAGGCCAGAGAATAATCTGAACTAATCTGTTCTCAAAGGAACCCACTCTGCCTTCTACTATCAGTTCCAAGATCTATCGACAGAGGTTTCTGGCAGATTCCACAGCCTGGAGGAGAAGAGGCAATCTCTAAGAATCAGGATCTCTATCACGCATAATGAAACTGTTCTTTCATATGAGTGCAGAGAGTTGAAAGGCTGGATGCACTTAAGCCAGGTCTTTTTTTTTTTGGTAGATGAAGTCTCATAAACTCAAGCAATCCTGCCTCGGCCTCCCTAAGTGCTAGGATTACAAGCATGAGCGACCCTGTTTGGTCCAGTCAGGTGTTTAATTAGTTTTTCAACCTTAACAACCCAAAGCCAACCAAATCTGCATACTTTCTCTGAGACAGCTACTTTATTTCACAAAATGGGACACTGAGTAGGCCTATCAGCTTGTGTTACATTCATTAAATAAACCTAATCACACACTGCACAGCATACTTGGGTAGGAGAATCAAATGTTAGCTCCCCTCACCACTAACATCTCCCTGAGTCATGGTGTTACATCATTCTGGCAGGGGAGTCTGTATGAGGTTCTCTCCAGATGGAGTGAAACACTGGAAGACTGCAGAGTCTGGGCTTTGGGAGTGGGAATTCTGGACGATTTCCCTGATTCTCTTTTAAGTGAAACACTTGGGCAGATAGTCATGGCTTGGAAGATTGCATATAAATACAGAACAACAAAATAAAATACACTGTTAAGCATTTTAACCCAGTATTAGATGTTCATTCCGGGTTTTCTTTTTTTTGAGTCTCATTCTGTTGCTCAGGCTGAAGTGCAGGGGCACGCTCATGGCCACCGCAGCCTTGACCTGCTGGGCTCAGGCAATCCTTCTGCCTCAGTCTTCCTAGTAGCTGGAACCACAGGCATGTGCCACGCAGCTAATTTTTTGTAAAGACAATTTATTGTAAAGACAATGTCTCACCAAGTTGCCCAGGCTGGTCTTGAACCCCCAAGCTTAGGCAGTCCTCTAGCCTTGGCCTCCCAAAGTGCTGAGATTACAGGCTTGAGTCACTGTGCCCGGTCATCATTCTGGGTTTTCTAACAAAAATCTCTGCCCTAAGATTCCAGAATAAAGTACAAGAAGTCAATTTCCCTTGACAGTCATACCGCAGCTTCCAGGTAAAAACACTTGTGGACTCCATTTTATGTCTTATCACCTAACATTCAAGGGCAGACCCCCAGAGAACCACTTATGCAGGGGATTTACACTCATGCGTTTCTTGGACATCCTCAGTGCTGCTGTCAGTGGAGCTGCCAGCCCTGACTGATGGAGTCACCCATACCACCCTGCCTGCCCAGCAAGCACCATTTCCCGAGTACTCCTGCATCTCAACAAGGACTATAGGGGAGTCAGGCAGAGAGAACACAGGACCACAGCCAGTGACTGAGCTAAAAAAGGCTTCACTGAAGGACTGTCATCTTCTGAGACCCAGCATCCTCAGGGGACAGGCTGTGAAGTTTAATGCACTGCTGCACAACGAGAAAAATGAAGATAAAGTAGTAAACTTAAAGAACTTTTAAACTGTGGTATCTTGTCTTTCCTAATTTTTTTGTCCTTTTCAAGTCTTTTTTTTAAAGTTGGTGACAGTTTTTTTTTAAGTTTAATATTCTTACTTGGTAATAATAATAACCAATAATAAATGAAAAAACTGGCAACCCTACACTGGCCTCCAGCATTTTGTGGGAAATTTTACTGCCCAGAAAAAAATCAGAATTCTGGTCTAGATTGTCTTACTTTGACTTTTCCTTTACAAATTTTATTTGTAAAAGGCTTAAGATATTTGAATGATTGAATATGTAAGTTAAAAACAAATTCAGAGCACTATTTTCATAT
Source organism: Cephalopachus bancanus (assembly GCA_027257055.1). Classification (NCBI taxonomy): domain Eukaryota; kingdom Metazoa; phylum Chordata; class Mammalia; order Primates; family Tarsiidae; genus Cephalopachus; species Cephalopachus bancanus. The sequence goes on from JAPVLO010000179.1 coordinate 871,839, forward strand.
TCAAATGGCAAGTGACAAGTGATGACAGAGGCACAGTTAATGAAAGTCAGCTGCACTGATACCACAGAATATCTTCACAGGGCTGTAACGAGGACCACATCAGAAAGCTAGGAAGGACTTCCCCACGTCTGACCTTCACGTGTATAAGCTACTAGTATTTTATTTTTCTCTGTAATGTATTCTTTCAGTGTTCAAATATGCTGCTGCAGTGGTTTTTACCTTTGTTTATTTCTAAATAATGTCTTTTTGCCTCTTTTTTGTTTTAAATTTTCTCTTTATTACTGGTATGGAACAACTTGGTATTTGGTAAAGGTTTTTTATTTATTTTTTATTTTAAAGATGTGGGGTACAACTCAGGATTAGGTATACAAGAAGTCATTGTACAGGTAAGTTTGGGCTTCCCTTTAGGTACACACTTTGCCTGGTTTGAAGTCAGGTACCCTTATTGATGTTGTGTCCCCCCTCCTACCCCCCACCCTAGCAGTAACCCACTACTACCTAGTATTTTCAACAAAGTAAAGTCAACTTAAATTGCAAAGTAAGCTAAGGAACAGAAACAGTTAAAAAAAACAACTCATTCGCAGCCTTGGCCCTGATCACTAGCTGTACCACAGAGGGTAAGGTCTGATCTCTCTGGGATAACTTTCAGGGCTGTTGCGAGGTCTCTTGCAGGTGCATAGTGTAGTAAGTGCTCACCAAATAGCAGCGACTGCTAATAAGACATTATACTCTAGATGCACAGAAAACTAAATTACTCATCCAACATCAGTTAGCTCCAGAGCCTAGAGCAAGAGCCCAGATTCCCCATTCTTACTCGAGTGCTTCTTCTAGAACACAATGCTGTTGGAGCAAGGGTGGGGGTAGGTTGTTACAGATAAAACCATTTCAGTTCAAACAAAATTAACAGCCAGCTTCCAAGAGTTACACAGAAATAAAGCAAAGTTGACAAATATACACACTGATGGGGTTGTTTTCTGAAACACATGCTTTATAAATCGCTTTTACCTGTTCATGCTAAACCTACTGGGAGTCCAACAGAAGACCAAGAACTCAGCACTATTCCACAGAAAGAGCTCCTGCAGCTCCCACCCAGAAGCATGGCATCACCATCACACACATCCATGCCACACAGACTCACAGTCGATAAGTAAGTTTGCTTACAACACCGAAATCACTATGAGAAAACAGAAGGCCAGGTATGTTAGACAGTTGTAAATTTCTAGTCAACTAGTTTTTTCTGTTTTTCAAACTTTAAAAAGCTACCCCTGTGTTGGGAGCCAGCCATAGAGGCCTGCCTGCTGACAAAGTCCAGGGGGCTGAAGACCTCAGGCCGCAAACCGAGCCTGGGCAGCTGAAACCCTCACTTCTTCTATTTTTTGTTATTAAAGCAGCCGGAAAATTCTGTACAGTCTGAAGACAAAAAACAAAGTTCCATTGATATTATACATCCCCCCATGCTAAGGAACTAGAGGAGAGTCTACGAGATAATTACCTTTGCTTTACCCGAACTCCCTCCCCAACCTCCCCAATCTCCTAGTGTTAGGCCATGCTATCAAAAGATTAAGCATTATGGTTGGAAAAAGTACAATAGGACAGGAAATGCTCCTTTTGATGTTCGTTAAGGAACTCATTGGCCCTGCCAAATAATTACAAGGACTTTAAACATCAGTGTGGGTAGATAATTGCTTGATAAATTCTATTCCTTGTAATTGGCGATTAACTAAGAGAAATTCAGAGATGTTGCTTTACCCCAGCTAATTGTGATTGGTATCGTACTTTGTATTTTAAAGGGGAATGCCAGTTCACAAACTGTATCTATTTGAGTTTTAAATATGGAATTTAACGTATATTTGTATGGCCATTTTAATGTTTTGCCACTTCTTGCTATTTAGATTTAGTACATATAGGATTAAGGCTATAAGATTGTGTTACTGTAACATAGCACTAGCTTGCTAAAATGAAAATGTAATGTGAATTAGTAACTGTAGTTAATAGGTTTCAGACTCCAGTAATCACCGTAAAAATGAGTGATAGACTTCTTTTTGTAGCTTAAGGATTCGTATGAGATAAGTAGCTAGATGTGTTGAGGAGGTAATTAGGTTAAGCTTAGTAGACTGAGAGGAATAACATGTCTAGCACAGTAAGATTCTTTTTAAACATATCATATGAATTATTAGCTGAAAGTTTGTGGGTTTTCGAGACCTGGTAATTGTCATAGAATAGCTAAGGGGTTTTAGAAGATAACAGTTAGATTAAACGTTTTAGATGAGAAATGAGAATTGCCTGCTTTGAAGATAATGCTTGCTCTGTTTTCTGTCTTAGGTAAGTTACTGATTGTGTTTAGTTTTAAGAATTTTTGCAAAATTACTTCCCTGTAATAAGAGTATATAAGCTCACTGTTAACTGGCAATAAACAGCATCTGTCCTGCTTACAACAGAGTCAGTTGTCCAAAGTGTTTCTTTCATCGCCTACTCCGTTTCTCCTTCGGGAAACCCTGAACCTGGCTGGAGAGGGACTCCCGCACCCCTGTAATGTAAATTCTTTTACCAGGCTAGGTAATTCAATTCTGTGAAGACAAAATCCCATTTGAAAAATAATACTTTGGCCGGGCTCGGTGGCTCAGCCTGTAATCCCAGCACTTTGGGAGGCTGAGGTGAGTGGATTGCCTGAGCCCATGGGTTTGAGACCAGCCCAGGCAACTTGGCAAGAACTCATCTCTACAATAAATGAAAAATTAGCCGAGCATGGTAGCACATGCCTGCAGTGCCAGCTACTTGGAAGGTTGAGGTGGAAGGATAGCTGGAGCCCAGCAGGTCGAGGCTGCAGTGCACTCCAGTCTGGGCAACAGAGTGAGACTCAAAAAAAAGAAAGAAAAATAATACTCCACCTAGACAATTTCCACTAAATAGGCTTTATTTTATTTGTAGAGAATACAGGGTCTTGCTCTGTCATCCAGGCTGGAGTCCAGTGGCACTATCATAGCTCACTTTCAGCCTTGACCTTCTGAGTTCAAGTGGTTCTCCCACTGCATGTAGCTAATTTTTTTTTTTTTTTGAGTTGGAGCCTCACTCTGTCACCCAGACTGGAGTGCAGTGGCTGTTCCCAGGCACCACAGCCTCGACCTGCTGGGCCCCGGTGATCCTTCTGTCTCAGCCTTCCAAGTAGCTGGAACTACAGGCGCGCGCTACCACGCATGGCTAATTTTTTTTTTATTTATTGTAGAGATGAGGTCTCACCAAGTTGCCAAAGCAGGTCTCGAACCCTCAGGCTCATGTAGCTAATTTTTAATTTTTATTTTTGTAGAGTTGTGGCCTTGCTATGTTGCCCAGGCTGGTCCTGAACTCCTGGCCTCAAGCAATCCTTACCCCTTGGCTTCCCAAAGTGCTAGGATTACGGGTGTGAGCCACTGCACCCATTCTAAATCAGTCAATTATTAAAAAGTATTTTTAGTTTTTCATACCCTTGTAAATTTTGTGTATCTTTTAAACCAAATCAGCTTCTGATTTGATTAACAATACAAAAAAATCTGCTCATTTATAATTTCACATAATAACTCATCTTCTCAAATCCATAAGAATTTCTACTACAATCATCTATAGAAAAAAAAGCCAAGAGAGTCTGATTTGCTTTACAAAGGCACTTACTGGAAACATTCTTCTAGTCTCTGAATTTCATGGAACTACCACTCTAGGGACCCCTTGGTGCTGGCATGCTTGTGGACTCCTCCCTGGGTCATGCTGCGGGGCTCATGGTCTTTCCCAGACACTGTTATCATGAGCAGCACACAACTACAAGCCCCGACACGGTCAGGGAACACTGCCACTGTGGGAAAGAATCCTTCCCTGTGTTGAGCTCACTGTCCTACATGGAGATGGAACTACAAAAACTGGCCTCAGAAGGACCCTATGAGCTAACTGCTCAAATGGCAGTCACCCAGGTGAGGCTGCCATAATGTTACATCACACCCAGCACCATATTCATATAGCATTTTTCTTTTCTTTTTTTTTTTTTTGAGTTGGAGTCTCACTCTGCCGCCCAGACTGGAGTGCAGTGGCCGCTCCCGGCCACCGCAGCCTCGGCCTGCTGGGCTCTGGCGATCCTTCCGCCTTAGCCTTCCGAGTAGCCGGAATTACAGGCATGCGCCACCATGCCCGGCTGATTTTTTTATTTATTGTAGAGATGAGGTCTCGCTGCCCAGGCGGGTCTCGAACCCGCGGGCTCAGGCAATTCACTCACCTCAGCCTCCCAAAGACGTGGGATTACAGGCTGAGCCACCGAGCCCGGCTCATATAGCATTTTTCTAAAGGAACTGGAGGAATGAACTTATCTTCACAACATTCCAATGAGGAGGAAGCCTTTCTGACCAGCCTTCATCCCAAGCCTGACTGGAGGCATCTCCATTGCACCCCCAAGCACTCCCTACATATCTCTATCACGGCTGTGACCAACCTGTCCTGAGCTCCCCATGTGCTCGGACCCACCCCTGGACAGGGCCCGTGTTCTGTTTACCACTGAAATCTCCAGTCGGCAGTGTAACACTAAACACACAATAGGTGCTCAACAAATGATCTGGTAACTGGAAGGGAAAAGAAACTCTGAGGCAAAAGCTTCATGCTCAGGAGTAGGCCAGGGGTTATGATCTTCCACTGAATGCCCCACAGTGAGAAACATTTACTGAGCACTTTAAGTACCATAGGTTACACGTGGAGGAAACAAAAATGAGCAGGACAAAAACTCAGCCATCCGCATGGGGAGCACGTGCCTCTCTTAAGTGGATATATTTATGTGTTTGTTAGAGGGCAGAGAAACACACGGTCTGGTGTGTTTCCTTGGTCTCTGGTTTCTTCCTTATTCCCAAACAGCCCATGCCACCCTACCAAATCAGTTTCACTGTCATCGTGCCAGTGCTTACCAAGAAGCCTTTATGGTTCCGGGTGCCCACAGGATAGGGTGCCCCTTCTTTAGCATGGCCATCAAGGTCCTGCAGCATCCATTCCCGCATCCTGCAAGGAATCCTCCCCAGAAGGTGGGGAGACCACTACACTGCTGCTCGGCTTAGAAAGAAGCCCTTCTCATTCTCCTCTGCCCCACTCTAAAGCACATCCTTGCTCATCCAGCTCCCACTCGGTCCACCAAGCCTTTCTCCACCTAGGGTACTTGTACTGATTTCTCCAACACACAGTGTAACCATATTATCTCTCATTTTTACTTTTAATTTTTTGAGTTGGAGTCTCACTCTGTCATCCAGACTGGAGTGCAGTGGCATGATCACGGATTTCTGCAGCCTCAACCTCCTGGGCTCAGGCAATTCTTCCATCTCAGCCTCTTGAGTAGCTGGGACTACTGGTGAACACCACGACACCCAGGCTGGTCTGGGCTGTCCGGGTTCAAACAGTCCACTCACCTCAGCCTCCCAAAATGCTGGGTTTACAGGCATGAGCCACTATGCCCGGCCATTATCCTTCATTTTTATATATTTAAATGTAGAGCCATAAAAGATTGCTCATTCTGAATTGCTTTTAACACTACTTTATGTCAGGTGCCAAAATAACAGCATAAACCTTATTTAATGGCTTAGTAACTCCCTGTATTCTGTATGACCCCAGATTGGATATTTGAAACAGGTATAGCTATACTACTGAATTTTAATACCATGTCTTCAAAGCCAATATCTTATTTATTTATTTACTTATTTTTTTGAGTTGGGGTCTTATTCTGTTACCCAGAATGGAGTGCAGTGACATGATCCCAGCTCACCACAGCCTCAACCTCCTGAGTATCTGGGACTACAGGTGTGTGCCACCATGCCCAGCTAATCTTTTGTTTTTTTGTAGAGACAAGGTCTCACTATATATATAGACCAGGCTGGTCTCAAACTCCTGGACTCAAGTAGTCGTCCTGACCTGGCCTCTCAAAGTACTGAGATTACATGCGTGAACCACTGTACCCACCAAGGCCAACATTTTAAAAACAGACAACACAAATATTTCCCAATGATCTAGTACAGAAAAGTACCAAGGGAAGTTCTCAAAACAAAACAAAAATCACAAAAATTAGAGGCTTAATTTTTCTTTTCTTTTTTTGAGTTAGAGTCTCACTCCGTTGCCCAAATTGCAGTGGCGCACTCACAGCCACCCCAGCGTTGACCTGTTGGGCTCAGGCGATCCTTCCACCTCAGTTTTCCAGGTAACTGAAACTACAGGTGTGCATCACCACACCTGGTTAATTTTTTGATTTATTGTAGAGATAATGTCTCGCCAAGTTGCCCAGGCTGTTCTCAAACCCGTGGGCTCAGGCAGTCCTCTCACCTCAGCCTCCCAAAGTGCTGGGATTACAGGCTTGAGCCACTGCACCCGGCCAATTTTTTTTTGCTTTTATTTATTTATTTTCAATTTTTCCATAAGGCATTTTACATGTTGTACTGCTTTGTTTTGACAATTTAAAACTGATTCGTCTCAAAATCCTGTCTTCCAACTACCAATGGTTAAGATACTAAATACATGTATAAGTATATGGAATGATACTTTAAATTCTGTATGCCAAATTTCCATACTACTCAGTGTTACTTGGACTACCTCTGGGGAAATCCCTTACTGCCAATCCCTGACGGTTACTGCCCTTTATTTTGAGGAATCATTCCATTTATGAAACTCTAGTTTTGACTGCTTTCAAGGGGGTTTCCACAGAAACAACTGATACCCCCACCCACCTGATAAACCTCAACGTCAAGTCCCATAAGTACGATTTCATTTAAAAACGTCCCCTGAAGCTTCAATTTCAGATCCTTGACCAGGAGCGTTACTGCACTCACTTAACTACTGTACTTCACGGAAGAATTATCCCCACATCCACCAGTCACCGGGTTATTTGAGGTCATGGACAAACACAGCTGAAGTCCCTCTGTCCGCTTTTATAGTTAACACAAGAAACTTCATGCAGTTTTTTTAGCCTTAATATTCTCCGCAGGCAATTTTAAACTTCATTATTTCAGTGTACCACGAAAATGGGTGCAGAAATGAGAAAACAAGTCCTGGCGTAAAGTGAAAATACTGCCCCTGAGGCAAAGCTAAGGGACCCAAATCCGCTAGAGGCGATTCGCCTTGGCCATCGAGCCAGCAGCACGCCCCGTGGGCCGTTAGCATCGACTTCACTGCCCGCCGGCCTCCCACCTCGCACCTTGTTCCTTCGTCAAGGGCCGAAATTTCCGCGGAGGGGCGCGCCCCCACCCTCGCAGAACCGAGCGGGACCAAGGCAACAACACCCCGGCTTCGCGACAGGCCCGTGGAGGAGGGGGGAGGAGACGGCCCGGGAGGCGTGTGCCTGAAAACCCGGCTCCGACCCGGGACGCGGGGCACGAGGGGCTGGCGCCCAAGAGGACGAAGGGCCGGGGGCCCCAGCGCAAGTCTGCGCCAGACTAAACGGCAATCCCTCTGGCTTGGAGGACTGGCCCCGGGGGCTCCACGAAGACGCTCCCCCCCAGATCTCGGCGAGAAGCCCGTCCCCCAAAGGCGCACAGCGGCGAGGTGAAAGCGGCCGACCGGGCGAAGGACACCGGCCCCGGCGCAGAGGGCGGCGACCGGCCAGCAGGCCCAGCCCGGGGCCCCGGCGCCCTTACCCACGGTGGACTTGCAGGCCTCGCAGAAGGTGTCGTCGGTGAAGCGCTCCATCAGGCTGGTCTTGCCCACGCCGCGGGAGCCGATGATGATGACCTGCAGCTTGAAGTCGGCCGGCCTGGGGGGCTGCTTCCTGCGGCGGCCCTGGCCGCCCGACAGCGCCGGGGAGCCCGCGCCCAGGCCGCCGCCGCCGCCCCCGGCCCGCCTCTGCAGCGCGGAGCCCGGATCCATGCACGCATACGGCTCCCGCTCGGCCCGCCGCCCGCCGCCGCCCGCCCCCCGGCCGCGCGCCCCGGGCCCCGGCGCCCCCTCGGCCTCCGCCGCGCGCGCGAGGTCGGCCCCGGGCTCGGCGTCCGCCCGCTCGAGCGGCCCCGGCGGTCCGCGCTGCAGCTGCACCGCCGCCGGCCGCCCCCCCGCGCCCAGGTCCCCTCCGCCGCCGCCGCCGCTGCCGCCGCCGCCCGGAGAGGAGGAAGGGAAGCAGCTATTCCGCAGCAGCGGCAGCAGCATCCCGGACGAGGAGGGGCAGGAAGCGCAGGCGCGGGGCGGGGCGGCGAGGCCCACGCGGGGCGGGGGGCGGGCGGGCGCCCCCTGCCGGCCGGAGGACCGCGAGGCCGCGCCGCGGCGCGCGGCTCCGTCGCCTCCCTGCGCTTTTGTGCCCTCGCTGCTCTTCTGCCGCTGCCTCGGCTCGTCCGCCCTCGCCTCCCTCCCTTTTTTGGCGGCTCTTCTTGCTTTCTTAAGTCCTCTCTCTTCCCCCTTTTCACTCCTCCTTACCCTGCTTTCACCGTGCACAGCCCAAGAATACCATCCACGTTTACTAGCCGTCTGTCCCCCAAGCCTGTTGCACACTCTCAAGATTGTCCCCAGAGCCCCTGTCGCAAACTCAATATTGCCGGGACGCTGGAAAGTCTCCAAAGCCAGGCTCCACCGTCACACGCTGGCGACTGGGGTTCTTGTCTGGACCCCTCTCGAGCACAGACGCCGCTCGCTGGTGGGAGCCCCTCGCACCCCTGTCCCTACCACGTCTGCCTCCTGTTTTCCAGGGAAACACACGATATCAGTTATCTGTCTATCTATCTATCTAATCTATCATCTGTCGTCTCAGGGTGCAGAAGTTTTTATTTTGCTTGATTTTTTAAAAAATGTGTCATTTGGAGTGTGCTTAATTTTTAAAATAAGTTAATGGCATGATCCTTTGGGGGAAGCAAGCGAGTTAAAACGCAAACACTGTTAGGAGATTGAAACTCCGAAAGTTTAGGAATTATGTGCTCGGGTAGTATGTTTTGCCATTTCTATTTGAAAGGATTTAAGGATACAGAAAATCACTGCTCATTCCTTGCCAGATATTTGTTTAGCAAATTCCTCAGCGTGAACTCGGGCATCTCAGAACACAGGGTTCTAAATATGATAGGAGCTGGCAATGCCTGCCGAATGATCACGTTACCCACCGAATTTCAGCTGTAACTGTATTTAGAACTAGGTTTAGCAATGCACAAGTACATGTGTATGTTACACAACAAACCTCATTTGTAAAAAGCGAGCATTGCCTACAGAGTAAACTGAAAGAAGTTTACATCTATGAGATAATTCTTAACTTTGCAAAAAGCAGTCACAGTAGGAATCCTTTCAGTATGAGTATGTAGTTCTTAGACTATATAAACTATGATCCATCTCTATTATTGTAAACACAATTCCCTCACTTATAATTACCAAACATTTCTTGACTCTGAGTTTCTCTTCTGTGAGAGTAGTGATGAGAGTAGTGATTCCTCCTTTCATCCAGCATTGCCAGAAGGATTTAAAAAAGACGAAAAGTATACAGTCCATTGTAAACCATAACACACTATGTAGATGTAAGGAATTAAAGAAGCTGATTTATACACGACTTTTCAAGGCCCACAGTGAATGCCTGAAACTTTGGATAGTACAGAACCCTATATCTACTATGTTTTCTCCTGTACATACACATTTATGACAAAATTTAAATTAGAAATTAGGTATAGTAAGAGATTAACAACAATAATAAAATACTGGTGACCCTTGAACAACACGAGTTTGAACTGCAAGGGTCCACTTAGACGGGGATTTTTTTCAGCTTCTGCCACTGTTGAGACAGCAAGACCAACTTCTCCTCTTTCTCCTCCCCAGCCTCCTCAAAGTGATTGGAGGATCAAAGACCTTTAGCCTGTAATCCCGCCTTGGGAAACTGAGGTGAGTGGATTGCCTGAGTCCGCGGGTTCGAGACCCATCTGGGCAACTTGGCGAGACCTCATCTCTACAATAAATAAAAAATTAACTGGGCGTGGTAGCGCGCGCCTGTAGTTCCAGCTCCTTGGAAGGCTGAGGCGGAAGGATCGCCGGAGCCCAGCAGGTCGAGGCTACAGTGGCCGGGAGCGGCCACTGCACTCCAGTCTGGGCAACAGACTGAGACTCCAACTAAAAAAAAAAATAATAATAATAATAATCCACTTATACTTCATGAATAGTAAGTATATTTTCTTTTCCTTATGATGTTTTAATGTCATTTCCTTTTCTCTAGCTTACTTTGTTGTAAGAATATAGTATATAATACAAAATATGTGTTAGTCGACTGTTTATGTCATCCGTAAGGCTTCTGGTCAACAGATTCGCTTCTGGCTATTAGTAGTTAAGTTTTTGCAGAGCCAAAAGCTATACACGGATTTTTGGCTGCATGAGGAGTCAGCATCCTGAACGCCCACATTGTTCAAGGACCAACAGTAGAACAATTACAACAATATACTGTAAGAATCATGTGAATGTGGTCTCTCTCAAAATATTTAATTGTACTGTACATATCTGTGTAGTCCATCGTGCTCCAGCACCTAGAATAAGTCAGCAAAAATTGATAGGATGAATAAACTAATGAAGTTTTCATAAACATCCATATTAATAAAATTTGTTGGCTCCTCGGGCTCTGTCTTAAATTCAGATTTTGAAATAAAGTGACACCCCACATCCTTTTTTCCCAAAATTCCTCTCCACCATTTGGTAAGGCTCTCTTTTTTCACCATCTTCACTTAATACCATCTTCACTACCTAAGGCAGTGAAGTTTCGAGTATTAAAAAAGGCCAGAACCAGAAGAGCATGTAGAGTAACACAGAATCCAGGACAGAACCCTGGGATTACCAATACCCAAAAGATAAGCAAAGGAAGACAAGCTGGGAGGGAGGGAGAGAAGGATCTAGAGACAGTGGGGTCAGGGAGAAAAGGGGAGAGTTGTGTTTCACAAAGGTGGGAGTGATCAGAAGAGCTTGTGTCACAAATAGGTCAGGTAAAAAAAGTCAAGGCAGTCATTGATTGGCATGGTAGTAAGGGACCAGAGAAATGCTTGTTCAACTTGAACAGTGCAAAGTAATCTTTATAATCAATAGGAAAATTATTATTGTTTCACGATCTTTAAACCTTTTGTCAAAATATGGAAAACAATTGTTGTTTATAAGTGTATAAAGAAATGAGAAAATACTAAAATTAGTATTTGTTTAGGACACTGTAATTTAAGACATAAGAAACACTGAGAATTGAGGGGTTTTTTGGGGGGGGGGTAAAGATACCTATCAAGAATAGTTTAAACAGTGCTTGTCTTCTTTTTGCCATAACTTACTAAGAGAATTGAACATCTCTTTTATGCCTTGGTGAATTGTCATACTCTTTTCTAAGTTTGGATCATCTTTTAACTTTTCATCCTTTAGCTTCCAGTATCATGAAATAGCTCTGAGAGGTCCTTTAATGCTTGTTTTTGTTTTTGTTTTGTTTTGCTGGTGTCATCTCTTCCAGGTCACCTTCAACCTCTCATCACAGCCACTTTCCTCCTTAATGTCACAGAGTTCCTCTGGCTGTGTATCTAAGAGTGTCCCACAATCAGTTCTTTCGTCAATAACTCCACTTACAGTAGATTCAGATTTCACTTCCAGCATTATCACTTGTTGTTTCTTTGCTACACTTTTATCTTTGTTGGCCAATTTCTTCTCTTGATTGTTCATTTCTATAAAATGTCACATGGGGTTAGCACTGGGACAACAAGGACAACTGCATGCTTTGCTGTCTGTGTGTGAACTGAATGACTTACACAGCAACCACCCACCAACAGATCTGGAAACAAGTGTTGCTATGGTAAAGAATCTGACTCTGGTATTTGATGGTTAATTGCTGACATCTCTCAAGTCTTGCTTTTTCCTCTTCTGCCCTACATATGGGCAAGCTGATCAGAAAGCCTGTGTGCACCCTCTTTTGATGCTGATGAGAGATTCAAACCATGCAAGCCCCTGCTCCCATGCAGAACCTTAACCCTAGTCCACTCCCCTGCACAGAATGAATACCTCCAGCCAGGCTCCTTTCCTGTGTTCAAGCCATTTTCAAATTAGCTCAGGAGGTGCCCCTATTCTCCCCAGAAAGTTTCAATTATGTAAATAACAAAGGAATGTTGAAAACAAGCTCCCCCTCTTGGTGTATGTGTGGCATCAACAGTCTTGACATGCAAACCAAATTTTGTGGCAGGAATCCACCTATTCTTCAGGATGTCCACAGAAGTCATGACTGGTCACTGATGATGATGCATGTGCTATTATGTGGAGTCTATGGCCTAAAGAGCCAGTTGTGAATTTTGTACTTCCTGCAATTACTCAGAGTTCACATACCATGGTAAATGAAATCTGTAATGTTGGGAAACAGGTGTTATTTAACTAAACTGTGGTAACTGAAATTTATGCTTATCAGAACCATGCAAAGAGGATTGTCTGTATTTAAAGCATTCATTACAGTGAGGATGTACAGTGAGGAGTGAGACTGCACTGAATTGAGTAACACATGCAAAGTGAAGACCAGAGGCACAAGAGAAGCAATCAGGTCTTGATCTGGCTCCTGCCAAGACTCATTTTGGTCATTGTCACCACACAGTCTATAGAGACACAGGGCATTATGTGCCATTCCTATTGTTGTGATTATACCTTAACCCCTTTGTTCTCCATTGAGAGTGCACATCTGAACGCCAGTGAGCTTATAGAGGGAAGCTTGAATCAGCCCTGATCTTTTTTAAAGAATGTAATTTACAGCCAGGCTCGGTGGCTCAGCCTGTAATCCCGCGCCTTGGGAGACTGAGGCAAGTGGATTGCCTGAGGCTGCGGGTTCGAGACCCGCCTGGGCAACTTGGTGAGCCCTCATCTCTACAATAAATCAAAAAATTAGCCAGACGTGGTAGTGCACGCCTGTAGTTCCAGCTACTTGGAAGGTGAACGCGGAAGGATCGCTGGAGCCCAGCAGGTCGAGGCTACGGTGACCGAGAGCGGCCACTGCACTCCAGTCTCGGTGACAGAGACTCCAACTCAAAAGAAAAATGTAATTTACAAACATGTCAATGATTCATATCAATGATCAGTAGCAAATTTCTTGCGCGTGCCTTACAGTTGATCAAAATGCACACATGTTTCATGGTGTTGAGAACTGTACTATGTACAGTCTATGGAGTAAGGTAGCAAGTAGGAGCAGCCACTGAAGAATACTGAACTCGATATACAAGGGAACATCAAAAAAATTTTTATTTGCAAAAATTTTGCATTTCTTCTTTTTTTTTTTGAGTTGGAGTCTCACTCTGTTGCCCAGACTGGAGTGCAGTGGCCGCTCCTGGCCACCGCAGCCTCGACCTGCTGGGCTCCGGTGATCCTTCCAGCCTGGACCTGCTGGGCTCCGGCGATCCTTCCACCTCAGCCTTCCAAGTAGCTGAAACTATAGGCGCGCGCTACCACGCCTGGCTGATTTTTTGATTTATTGTACAGATGAGGTCTCGCCAAGTTGCCCAGGTAGGTCTCGAAACCACGGGCTCAGGCCATCCGCTCACCTCAGCCTCCCAAAACGCGGGATTACAGACTGAGTCCCCGAGCCCGGCTGCATTTATTCGTTTGTTTGTTTGTTTTGTTTTGTTTTTGAGTTGGAGTCTCACTCTGTCGCCCAGACTGGAGTGCAGTGGCCCCTCCAGGCCACCGCAGCCTCGACCTGCTGGGCTCCAGCGATCCTTCCGCCTCAGCCTGCCAAGTAGCTGGAACTACAGGTGCACACTACCACGCCCGGCTAATTTTTTATTTATTGTGTAGATGAGGTCTCACCAAGTTGCCCAGGCGGGTCTCAAACCCGTGGGCTCAGGCAATCCACTCACCTCAGCCTCCCAAATGCGTGGGATTACAGGCTGAGCCACCGAGTGCATTTATTCTTAATGTTTAAATTTCAATCACTTTCAGAGTACTCTTTGTTTGATGTAATACACCCTATAGAAATGCTTTTTTCCACTGCTCAAAACAGTTTTTGAGCTTGTCAATTTTGATGCCTTTTAGTGCTTCTACCGTTTTTTGTTTCGCCTCTTCCACATTGGCAAAATGTTTTCCTTTGAGGACTTTTTTCATCTGGGGAGAAAAAGTCACTTGGAATGAGAGTCAGTGAATAGGGAGGGTAGGGCATGGGGTTTATGCTATCATTGGTCAAAAACTGGTGAACACTCAGCACAGTGTGGGCAGGTGCATCGTCATGGTGGAAGAACCAGTCACCTGTTTGCCACAACTCAGAACATTTCTTCCACAAATCGTGAGGCACAATGCTAGCTGGTACACTGATGCTGATGGATTTCTAGAACACTTACCTTGTGGGGAAAGCCTATATTACAAGGGGTCTGTCCTCCAAAAGATAATTCCAGGCTTTTTGGGGCCCCCCTCATATTTCTCAATATAGAAATCACAGTAAAATCTAGTGAATATGGAGACTGATATAAAGAAGCATCATTTACAAATTCAGAGTAGGGACCGGGCACAATGGCTTATGCCTGCAATCCCAGCACTTTGGGAGGCTGAGGCAGGAGGATTGCTTGAGCCCAGTAGTTTGACACCAGCCTGGGCAACACGGTATGACCTAGTCTCTACCAAAAAAAAAAAAAGTAAGCTGGGCGTGGTGATATGCCTATAGTCCCAGCTACTTGGGATCCTGAGGCGGGAGGATTATCTGAACCTAGGAGGTTGAGGCTGCAGTGAGCTGTACTCCAGTCTGGGCAACAGCATGAGACTCCCAACTCAAGAAAAAAATATTAATAAATTTAAAATTAAAAAAAAAACTCAGAATGAATCCAGGTATTGTGGGGTTTCAAGCTTTTACAATTTTGGGGTCCCTTTTAAGAAAAGAAATTTCAGGCTGGGTGCAGTGGCTCAAGCCTGTATTCCCAGCACTTTGAGAGGCCAAGGTGTGGGATTGCCTGAGCCCATGGGTTCGAGAACAACCTGGGCAACTTGGTGAGACCTCATCTTTACAATGAATCAAAAAATTAACCAGGCACGGTAGCGTGTGCCTATAGTTCTGGCTACTTGGAAGGCTGAGGCAGAAGGATCGCCTGAACCCAGCAGGTCGACACTGGGATGGCCATGAGTGTGCCACTGAGTGACGGAGTGAGACTCCAACTCAGAAAAAAAAAATTTAAAAAGAAATTTCAAAATACAAATGTGAAGCTGCCAAGAACTGTGAAGGGTTTGAGATTTTGCCCTTCTCAAAAGCCAAAGTGCCTCTCAAGGTTTCAGGATGCTTGCAGAAGACACGAGACCCCTGGGTCAGAGGCATAGAGAAGCAAGCAGATCTCAGTCTGTTCTTACCAAGAACAGATATTAAAAGAGCTGATATTATTGCTTTATTTCATTACTTTGTTAATCACAGCACAGCTAGCCACATGAGCTTCACATTTGCCTCAGTTTCCTTTGTCCAAAGTATGATGGGGTGACACGAGGCTGTGCCCAGGTGGGTCACAGCTTATCATAGCCTCTACCTCCTGGGCTCAGGTGATCCTCTTGCCTCAGCTTCCCAAGTAGCTGGAACTACAGGCATACCACCAAGCCCAGATAATTTTTTTATTTTGTTGTTGTTGTTGTTGTTGTAGAGATAAGATCTTACTACATAGGCCAGGCTGATCTCAAAATGGCTGGGCTCACTTTAGCTGAGGAAACTCAAGCTTAGGAAATCCCAGTTTTGTTTTGTTTTTATTATAAAAATGTGGGGTACACGTCAGGGTTAGGTATACAAACATTGATTATGCAGGTACCCTTGTTGATGAGGGTGTCCCTCCCTCCCCTAGCCGTTTCCCTCAACTGCCAATCTCCTCCCCCACCCCAGTTTCCCACAACTGCCAATCCCTTCCTTATAGTATTATAATTGTTCAAGGTCCATCTAAGGGACTGCAAGCTAACTTACCCAACCTTTGCCCAGGAGGGAAACATTTTACTGGTCAACAAACTCCTCCCACTACCATAGAGGGAGACAGAATCTCTGTGTTTCAAAGTTGTCTACTATACAAATGTTCCTAGAAAGATAGACTGGAACAAAAACTGTTGGTGCCTCTACTCACAAAAGGTATAGAAACATGAGACACTCAGCAAAAGCTTCACATATGTATTTTGAATTCTT
The DNA here is from genome assembly GCA_027257055.1 of Cephalopachus bancanus. Lineage (NCBI taxonomy): Eukaryota > Metazoa > Chordata > Mammalia > Primates > Tarsiidae > Cephalopachus > Cephalopachus bancanus. The sequence goes on from JAPVLO010000179.1 coordinate 887,893, forward strand.
TTTTTTTTTTCTTTTTTTCCGAATTGGAGTCTCACTCCATTGGGAAAGCTGTCTCCCAACAAAAATTAGATATAAGGTGAACATTTGTTTCATATGATAAAATAAATAACATAAATTTAAAAGAGCTGATAACCAGCAGGTCAACACTGGAGTGGCCACGGGTGTGCCACTGCACTCCAGCCTGGGCGACGGAGTAAGACTCAAACTCAAAAAAAAAAAAAAAAAAAGAGCTGACAAATTCTCTCAGCATAATTTTAAAACTGGATATTTTAGTTAATTAATTGGATTGTCTCTATAATTTCTTTTTACTAGATTTTCTTGGCTGCATACATTTGACCATATGATAATGATTTGTAACATCTTTCATAGAAATCACTGAAATGCAATTTTTCTTTAGCGTGGTTGGTTGGAATTGTGTGTGTGTATGATTGAAAGTTGGGATGTGTGAAGCATGTGACCCCGTATCCAGACACACTGCCCTGAGTAGAGCTCTGCTGTAGGTTTGTGTCCTACAAACATGGGCATTCTGATTGATTATTTTCTACACCATTGCATCCCAGAAGAAAACAAAACGTACAATTGCCTGTGCTTCATGATCAAGTGCATCCCTTGCAGGTGAGAACCTCACTTTACTTAGGCATTGATAAAGACCAATTCTGCAGTTACAATGTTATATTTCTGTCTGTTGATTTCCATAGAAGAGCTTCCAACTCCATATGCCACTTCCCCTCCAATGCCCACATGCCTGTAGGACACGTTCTAATTGCAATGCGGCCTCTGAACATGACCCTTTGTGTCACAGCCTTGGGTTAGTTGGCACAGTGGGCAGAAAGCATATTCCTAACTAGAATCATTAGCAGTGATTTCACTATACAACGAGTGACTGGGAACTACAGAATATATCTCACTAAACCTAATCTGAAAGTATCCTCATTTCAATTTCCCCATACCACCTGACACAAAGGGAAGAGTGGTGGAGAGGGGGAAGGCATGAGAAGAGGCAGTGGCCTTAACAAACTGCAGTAAAGTGATTCTGCAAATTTTCCAGAAATGCCTAACCATGCAAACACAGTGCAAAGACCCTTCCCAGGTCTTGGCAGGGCCTCTGCATATGAGGGGTCCTGACCTTTAAGCTTCATGGCTTTTGATAAATCTACAACTGCGTAGATTCCAATCTTACAACTGTATATTAATCCAAATCAAAGTAATGTTTTTCTTATTATGAATCAATTAAGATGAATAAGTGTCTCAAACATGAATGTACAAAATATATTTACACTAAAAAAAGAACATCTGTTTTGTACTTGGGGGCTCCCGTATAAGAATTTCTAGGCTGGGTGTGGTGGTTCAAGCCTGTAATCCCAGCACTTTGGGAGGCCAAGGTGAGAGGACTGCCTGAGCCCACAGGTTTGAGAACAGCCTGGGCAACTTGACGAGACCTTGTCTCTAAAACAAATCCAAAAACTAGTCGGACGTGGTAGCATACACCTGTAGTTCCAGCTACTTGGAAAGCCGAGGCGGAAGGATCACCTGAGCCCAGCAGGTCAAGACTATGGTGGCTATGAGCATGCCACTGCACTCCAGTCTGGGTGACAGAATGGTGAGACTCCAACTCAAAAAACAACAAACGAACAAACAAAAAACTCACTAAAAAAAAAATCAAAATGAGATATCATTATTCAGTTATCAATTTGACAAATATTTTTTTCTTATAATTCTTAATATTAGAAGAATTCAGGGATACAGAAACTTTCATGCTCACTGATAGACTATGAATTGGCAATCTTAGCAATATTTAACTTACCTTTAAAATGTATGCCAGTAGCCAGACTCGGTCGCTCAGCTTGTAATCCCTCGCCTTGGGAGGCTGAGGTGAGTAGATTGCCTGAGCCCGCGGGTTCAAGACTCGCCTGGGCAACTTGGTGAGACCTCATCTCTACAATAAATCAAAAAATTATCCAGGGGTGGTAGTGCGTGCCTGTAGTTCCAGCTACTTGGAAGGCTGAGGAGGAAGAATCGCCGGAGCCCAGCAGGTTGAGGCTGCGGTGGCCAGGAGCAGCCACTGCACTCTAGTCTGGGCGACAGAGTGAGACTCCAACTCAAAAAAAAAAAAAAAGTATGCCACCAGGGCAACCCCTTCTGATCCCCTCCCACTCTGGGAGAGTTTCTGTCCTCTCAATAAATCCTGCTTTCTCAAATAAAATAAAATGAAATGTATGCAATCAAGGATTTGGGGGGCAGTGAAAATATTGTGTGATCTGTAACAAAGGACACATCATGATACATTTGTGCAAACCCATAAAGTGTACAACACCAAGGTAAACACTAATGTGACAATGACGTGTCCATTGCACCAAATGCAGCACTCAGGTAGGAGGTACTGGTAGGGCGGGAGGCTGCATTTCTGGGGCAGGAAGTAAATGAGAAATCTCTGTACTTTCAAATCAGTTTTGCCATGCACCTAAAACTGCTCTAAAAATAAAATCTATTTTTAAAAAAATGTAGGGAGGTGGTGGGTTATTGATAAAGATTATGGGGGTAGGGAAGAAGGGACGACACAATAACTCTCACAAGCCATCTTGGTCACTCCCTTAGCTCTACCCTGCCACTCTGAGTCGTCTCCTTTCCTGGACCTACCGTGTACATCAGCAGAGCCTTCCTGTTTTCGAGGGCACTATGATCGCCTGGGGGTAGAAGGAGATTCAGCCAGGTTGATTTCTTGGATTCTAAGGTGCTAACTCCCTGGTTTTATACCAAAGCTGGGTCCCAAAAGCAGAACTTTGATGAGGTTATTTGTGATGATCCCTGAAAACATGACGGGGCAGAAAGAACTTCAGTTCTGAAAAACACAATGAGCTGACCAGGCCTATATACACCTGGAGCACTAGGGAACCAGAGGCACTGAAAAGGAGGGACAGTGGAAGTGTTTTAAAGAAAGAATTTCACATTTTGCAAATAAAACAAAAAAATCATTGATATTTGTTATGACAGAAGTCAGAATTCTTTGGTTCGTTGTATTAATTTCCAAGAACTTTCATAGCAAAGTACCGGACTGCTGAGAACAACAGAAATTTCTTCTCCGTTGGTTCTGGGGGCCAGAAGTCTGAAAGCGAGATGTCCGCAAGGCCATGCTTGCTCTGGCACCTGCAGGAGAGAACCCTTCCTTTTCTCTCCCAGCTTCTGGTTTGTTGCTGGCAATCTTCATCATCACCTTGGCTTGCAGCTGCAGCACTTCAATCTCTGCCTTGTCGTCACATGTGTCTGTGTGTCTATGTGTCTAGGTATCTCTTCTCCTCTTCTTATAAGGACTGCAGTCATTTTGGGCCAAGGGCCCAACCTACTCAAGCATACAGATTTGTGGACAAGAAAAAGAGGTGTGGGAAGAATTGAGAGAGCAGAACTCTGGAAGAAATGGAGGTGGGAGGAGATGTCTAAGCAGATAGACACCTGACCATTTCCTCAGAGAAAAGAGGGGAGAGACAGTGTGGCAAGGTTGCTCAGAGTCCCACAATAGTCGCCCAATAGTCATAATGTTATTTTGTCTGTGAAGCCCTAGGGCAGATCAAGACCTAGCAGAGAAGCCCTAAGCCCTGGCAAGTATATCCTCCACCACTACCTTCCCCATGTGGTAATGCCAAAGAAAAAGCAGACAATGTTCCATGTAAACTTGGGAGGAGGGTTAGGGGTTGAATTGTGTTCCCCCAAAAGATATATTGAGGGCCTAACCCCTGGTATTTCAGAGGTGTGGCGACTAGTGCCTGTAGTTCCAGCTACTCGGAAGGCTGAGGCTAAAGGATCACCTAAGCCCAGCAGGTGGAGGTTGCAGTGGCCGTGAGCATGCCACTGCACTACAACCTGGGCAACAGAGTGAGACTCCAACTCAAAAATAAAAAATAGAAATAAAAATAAATTGACCAATAAAAATTGTATGTGTTTATCATGTAATCATGTTGTTTTGAAATATGTATACATTGTGGGATATCTAAATCAAGCTAATTACTATTACCTCATATTTTTTTTGTGGTGAGAACACTTAAAATCTATTCTTCAGTAACTTTCAAGAATGCAGTACATTGCTATGAACTATAGTCACTATGGAGTATCTCATTTTCTGAGAGTTTGAAAGGGTGCTGGATTCTGTCAAATCCTTTTTCTGTATCTCTTGCTATGATCATGGGATTTTTCTTCTTTAGCTTATTGATGTGATGGATTACATTAATTGACTTTTACAAGTTGAGTCAGCCATACATGCCTGAAATAAATTCCACTTGGTTGTGGTATATAATTCCTTTTTGACATTGTTGGATTTGATTTGCTGATATTTTGTTGAACATTTTAATATCTATGTTCATGAAATAAATTATTCTGTAGTTTTCCTTTCTTGCTATGCCTTTGTTTGGACTTGGTATTAGCATTATGTTGGATTCATGGGCTGCATTAGGAAATATTTCCTTTGATTCTATCTTCTGACAGATTGCGGAGAATTTGCATAATTTCTTTTTCTATTTTATTGTTTCTATTATAGAGATGTGGGTACAAGTGAGGGTTAAATACATAAGTTGGCTTCATGCAAGTGAAGTTTGGGCTTGTAACTGGCCCTCCCTCTCCTTGTGTTGTCATGCACCACCTCGCTGTGCTCCTCCCTCCCTCTCTCCCCTAGCAGTGCCCAGTGACTGCTGAACCCTCCATTGTGCTACTGTGACTAGTGTTCAGGGCCCACTTATGAGTGAGAACATGTGCTATTCACTTGTTTCTTTGATAGTTTACTTAATATGATGGTCTTCAGTGCCATCCAATTTACAGCAAAGTACATGATTCTATTCTTCTTTATGGCCATGTACACTTCATTATGTATATATACCACATTTTCTTTATCCAGCCCACGTCCAGTGGGTAGTAGAGTTGGTTCCATGTTTTTGCTATTGTGAATAGCATGGCAACAAACATATGTGTGCCAGTGTCTTTTTTGTAGAGCAATTTATGTCCCTCCAGATATATTCCCAGGAGGGAGATTGCTAGATTGTATGGAAGATCAATTTTAGTTCTTTTAGGAATCACCACACTGTTTTTCATAGAGGTTGAACTAGCTTGCACTCCCACCAACAGTGTAGAAGTATTCCCTTTTTTCTGCACTCACGACAGCATCTGTTGTTTTTTGATGTGTTAATGATAGCCATTCTTGCTGGAGTTAGGTGGTATCTCATTGTAGTTTTGATTTGTATTTCTCTGTTGCTTAGTGAGGCTAAGCATGTTTTCATGTGACTGTTGGCTGCTAGTATGCCATCTTTTCAGAAGTATCTGTTCATGTCCTTTGCCCGCTTTTTAATGGGGTTGTTTTTTCTTTTCACTTCATTTGATTACCTTGTAAATCTGGATGTTAGGCCTTTGGGCATAATTTCTTCCTTAAATGGTTGGTACAATTCATCAGAATTTACCATCTGAGCCTAGTGCTTTCTGTGTTAGAAAGTTATTAATTATTGTTTAAGTTTTAAAAATAGATGTAGTCCTATTAAGATTGTTTATTTCTTCTTGTATGAGTTTTGGCAGGTTGTGTCTTTCAAGGAATTGCTTTATTTCATCTAGGTTATTAAATTTGTGGGCATAGAGTTATTCAGAGTATTCCTTGATTATCCTTCTAATGTCTAGGATTTCTAGTGATTTCTACTCTTTCATTTCTGATGACATAGTAACTTGTATCATCTTTCTTATTTTCTCAGTCAACTTGCGTATTGGTTTTATTGCTCTTTCAAAAAAAAAACCAGCTTTTTATTTCATTGATTTTCTGTTTTAGTGTCATTGATTTTTGCTCTAATTTTTATTATACTTTTTCTTCTGCTTACTTTAGATTTAATTTGCTCTTCTTTTTCTAGTTTCCTAAGATGGAAGTTCAGATGATTGACTTTAGATCTTTCTTTCTTTTCTAGACTATGTATTCAATGTTATAAATTTCCTCTAAGCACTGCTTTTGCTACATCATACAAATTTTGATAGGTTGTACTTTCCTCTTCATTTAGCTAAAAATATTGTAAAATTTATCTTGAAATTTCTTCTTTGACTCATGTGTTATTTAGATGTATACTGTTTAATTTTCAAGTATTTTAGGATTTTCCACTGTCTTTCTAATATTGATTTCTAGTTTAATTCCATTGTGGTCTGAGAACATTGCATGATTTCTGTTCTTTTAAATTTAGTAAGGTGCATTTGTGGTCCTGGATGAAGCTTATCTTGATAATTAAAGAATGTGTATTCTGCTGATGCTGGATGAAGTAGTCTATAAGATGTTCATGGTATCCAGTCAATTTATGATGGTGTTGAGTTTGACCAATTCCTTACTGATTTTCTGCCTGCTAGATCTATTCATTTCCTCCATCCAAATATTCTCCTCTATTTTTCCTTGAGAAGTCAACTATTTATCCAGAAAAGTACATCTAACATCATAAAATTAAAAATGTTGGAACCACAGGGTCATTCCTAAATGCCTGTGAAGTCTTCGTGATGGTAGGAATGCTAGTGACAGCATTTTGGACTTGACTTATTACATGGAAGCCTGAATATTATTTCAATTAGAAGAAGAGAAAGCTTTGAGAACTTTGGGCTCAGTTCAAAATGAAAACTTAGAGTGATAACTCGAAATTGTTGCTGTTTAAGATTCATGTAAAAAGGCAGTATTGATGTTTCTGATCCTGACATTCTGGAAAAAAAATCATAGAAGTGCCTTTACTGGAAGAGTATTTATCCTTGTGAGGAATTGGTAGACTGGAAGGAGCAGAAATCTACTCAGGTTGTCACAAGTTAAAAGTTAGAATCTGTTATCTCATACCTCAAGGATGGGAAATATAACCAGCCTCCCTGAGGGTTTACAACTGAGAACTGGAAAGTCAGAAAAGGAGTGTCATGGACTGTGTTATGCCCCCTGAGTTCATATGCTGAAATCCTAACTCCCAGTACCTCAGAATGTGACTGTATTTGGAGATAGGGCCTTTAAGGAGGTGATTAAAGTCAAATGGGTGGGCCTGAATCCAGTATGACTGGCACCATAAGAAGAGGAGATCAAGAGACAGACATTCACAGAGGGAAGACCATGTGAACACACAGGAAGAAGACAGTCATCTGTGGTGGCCAAGGAGACAGGCTTCACAACAAACTAACCCCGTCAACCCCTTGATCTCAGACTTCTAGCCTTCAGATCCGTGAGAAAACATATATCTGTCATTTAAGCCACCCAGTCTATGCTACTTTGTTATGGCAGCCTTAGCAGACTAATACACGGAGGTTACAGGGCTGCAAGTCCAGCGCCGTGGAGCCCAGGATCTTTCTTTTCTGCTTTTCTTGCTTTGTTTGCCTTACTTATCACTATCTATGAACTGAATTTCTCTGACACAGTACACATATGACAAAAATGACCTCCCTAGCCTTGGTTTTAGGTGACCTCTCTGAGCTTCTACATCTCAGGCCTATTATGTGGCGTTCCCAAAAAAGAAAATCTGACTAAGTTGGTTCAAATGTTCATCCTAGTATATATAACAAAGTATTGACTGTTGAGAGAGGAGCATCACATGATAAAAACATAGAAACACGGCCTTCCAGATCTGCTGGAGGTGTTGGTAATGAACAACTCATTTAAGGAGGTTGGGACTAGGCAGGCATCCCAAAGGGTGATATACTATAGTTATTTTAAGCAAAACCTTAAAAATGAGAGTATAACTAGACAAAGTCAATACAATGCAACCTGTTGGGGCAGGACCAAGTTCTATATCTCCTTCCATTTAGTGGTAAATGAACAGCAAAACATAACAGAGGGAGGAAATGGCTCCACCAGCTTGTTCCAAAAAGTCTGGAGATCATTAAATACATAAGTCAGTAATGACTTTCACCACAACCAGGGAAAGGGTAAGAAGGAGCATCTCACACACACATACATATATATACTCCTCAGCTGTTGTTTTGTGATTTGTCTTCCCTCTTGACTACTGCTATTTTATTTTAAACACATACAAAATACACACATGGAAATTGAACGAAAAGGAAAGATCCACTGTATGTTTTTATGCTTGTGACCCTAAGGGTGGACGCAGATCTCTCATAGAAGTAAGGATAGTCTTATGTCTTTGGAAAATGTTAGCCAAGCAAGTAAAGGAAAATTAGAAAATGTGAAGATATTAACTAGTGTGCTTGGTTTCGTATTACAGAAATTCAACAATGAGGAGATTTAGTAGAAGGGGAAGCTTATTTTTAGGATATGGGCATGTCACATAGAAACCAAAGAGAGCATGCAAGTGAACCACAGGGAAGAATTGGAACCAGAGACATAAACATCATCCATATTGTCTCTCACCTTTCATTTTTGTCTCTCTTGGAGCATCAGTTTCATTTTTTAGCTCTTATCTTTCTCTCTGTTTCCCAGTACCAAAAAGAGGAAAAAGGCATTATCCACAGCTCCCAAGAAGAAAGACGGTAAACTGATACCTCTTTGTTCTATCTCCAAATTTACATGGAAGACCTATGGCCTGGCTTGGGTTAGTGTTCCGTCTTTAGACCAGTGAAGAATGGCAAAGAAAGTGGCATCATAAAGAACATGGCAGCTCTGATGTAATCGGATGAATAGCGGGTGGGGGAAGGCAGATTCTAGAAGAGTGGAGAGGGGAGTTTGGCTTCCATATACAGGCAAAAAAGAAGGGGAAAACCCCATAATTGCACCATTAAAGGCAATACTTGGAACATTTGAATACCTTCCCCTCCACACACACAGAGGAAGGACACTTCTATTCATACTTTAAAAAAGAAATAGTGGTAGGACTGTGTGTTTTAAAGTTTTCTTATAATATTTTTATGTATTTTCTCAATTTTTAAAAATTAATCTACCTTTATCATTTGAAAAAATAACATTTGACAAGTAACAACAGAAGCAATTCAGGAGACATCAAATGTATCAGTTTTGTTTCTGTTTTCTGAACACTTGAAACTGTGCATTAAGCAGACATGATTCATGGGATGCTTTATGAAATCATTATATCTGCCACTATTCTTTTACATTTATCCAGTGGGGCTAGTTTTTACCTGTCTCTGCATAAAAACTCGGGCAGTCCTGTAACTTTTTTGGTCACTTGTAAATAATACAAATGGTCTCAATACAGAAATGGGCATTTCCAGTCCCCTTCAATATTCTAAACTTCGACCTAATGTAAGTAGAGGTGTCTCTCCTCCACTATCCAGGGCAGCTGAAGGTGGGGACCCTGTCGCTGAGGAAAGGGGGGCTAGATGATGGATCCTTTTCTCTTTCCCCATCCAAAGTTCTACATTTCCCCAGACTCCTCAGTCAGCTGACCATGGTTTCTGACACCAACAGGTTGATGGTTGTGTAGGGGATACTGGGGAGACAAGGGAGGGGACAGTGAGGATGGAATTGATGCTGTCATGAGTTGCCTTTTTGCTCTCTGGTCCTGGGAGATATTCAAGGCTGATTCTTCCTCTTATGAAGGTTCTTGTGGGTTCCTCAGAGACCTTCCTCCAGCCACCAACGCAAGTGGGCATCTCCCATGCAAGAGGGCATCTCCAATGGCAGTTCCCTAGTTGGCTTATTATTCGTGGTATGCCGGTTGCCATGGGAATCCAGTAATACCTACAGCTCTGTGCCCTAGGTGGCCCTCTTGAACAAGACCTAAAGCAATCCACAATGACCTTCTTATAGGTGCAACCTCCATCGGATCCCCAGGAAGCATTCATGCCCCTTTGTTCCAGTGTTCTGGGGGTGAAGGCCTTCTCCATAGCAAGCTCCTCTTCCACTTGGCCATCGGTAGGGCCGCCCATCGCTTACCCCTTAGATTTCTCAAGTGGGAGTCTGACACTGTCCTCCTGGGCCCCGTGCAGCATGAGACACGCAGCAGCTCTTCATGTGGAGCCCGTGGTGCCACTCTTAGGAGCTTGAGTTGAGGACAGGTATCCCCACACCTTCCCCTTTGAATCTGGAGCTTAGAGCATATCAACAGCTGTCTCTAAAAGGCCTGTGCATAGATGCCTTCTGTCTTTGTCTGTTTTGTGCTGCTATAAAGGAATTCCTGAAGTTGGGTGATTTCTGAAGAAAAGAGGTGCATTTGACTCATGGTTCTTCAGACTGTACAAGAAACATGGCACTGGCCTCTGTTTTTGATGAGACCACAGGAAGCTTCCACTCAAGGCGTGGAAGGCATCAAATGGCCAGAGGAAGGAGCAAGAGAGAGAGGGAGGGAGGTTCCAGGCTCCTTTAAACAATGTTTTCACATGAATTAATAGAGCAAAATTCACTCATCACTGCAAGGTGGATACCAGATCCTTCGCAAGGGATGTGCCTCATGACACAAACACCTCCTGCTAGGCCCCACTTCCAGTGCTGGGGATCAAATCTCAACATGAGATTTGGAGAGGACAAATACTCCAATTGTCTCACTGCCAGTCTCTGCACATTCTGGCCTCTAATGTAGGTGAAGCTTAAAGCATCTCACTACCGACTCTAACAGCTAGCTTCCTTATTGGAATTTCAGTTTGGCACATGGTCTTTTGCATCTTAGGGTTTCAGTCAAAACTTCCATTTTAATATCTTATTATGCACTTTTTGGTCCTAATTAATTTATTATTTTAAAAATTATTTTTAGCTAGAGTCTCACTCTGCTACCCAGACTGAAATACAGTGGCACAATCAAAGCTCACTGCAGCCTCAACCTCCTGGGTTCTGGCAATCCTTCTGCCTCAGCCTCCTGAGTAGTTGGGACTACAGGCATGCACCACCACATCCAGCTAAAATTTTTTTTTTTTTTGTAGAGATGAGGTCTCACTATGTTGCCTAGACTGGTCTTGAACTCCTGGGCTCAAGCAACCCTCTCACCTTGGCCTCCGAAAGTGCTAGGATTATAAGTATGAGCCACTATGCCCAGCCCATTTTAATTTTAAAGAAAAGAGTATTGCTTGATCCCTAAAAACTGTTTTTTAGTTTGGAAATTTTTTAAAGAATGCAACTATATTTTGCTGTCAATCCATTCATTTTATTTTTTATTTTTATTTGTTTATTTTTTTTTGAGTTGGAGTCTCACTCTGTCGCCCAGGTTGGAGTGCAGTGGCATGCTCACAGCCACCGTAGCCTCAACCTACTGGGCTCAGGCGATCCTTTTGCCTCAGCCTTCTAATCAGCTGGAGCCACAGCCATGTGCCACCATGCCTTGCTAATTTTTTGATTTATTGTAGAGACGAGGTCGCGCCATGTTGCTCAGGCTAATCTCCACCCCTGAGCTCAGGCAATTCTCTTGCCTGCACCTCCCAAAGGGCTGGGATTACAGGCTTGAGCCAATGTGCCTGGCTTCAATTCATCCATTTTAAGCAATTAGACATATGAGGGGTCATATTGCTCTCTATTTTAGAGTTAAACTGACAATAATAATATTTTTCATTTATACAGCACTCTAGAGTTTAAAAAGGAAGACTTTCAAATTGCTTATTTTTACACTCAGTTGTTCAAAATGAGAAGACATGAAAGAACAGTTAGGAATAGCAAAGCTGAGAAAAAGGAATGCCTCTGTCCACCTCAAGCACCTAAGCGAGAAAGCACACAAAGGACTTCAAAGCTTTAGAAGAAGATATGTACCACAGTCAAGAGGCGGTTTTATTAATTTCAAATATTCATCTGGATTTCCTCATTGATGGCCATGCTGTTTGAAAAAAAACCAAGCCACTCCATTACCCAGACAACGCACACAGGCTTCTTTGACTTGCTACCATAACGCCATCTGTGAGGCCTGGAGTTACTTCTCCCCATTGGGGCTAGTCCTTTTATTCAGAACAAAGACTTGTTCATGATGAAACTCAGCTTTCTCCCAAACAGAAAGGCCAATTTAAAAAAATCTCGCTGGGCTCAGTGGCTAAGCCTATAATCCCAGCACTTTGGGAGGCCAAGGCGAATGGATGGTCTGAGTCCGCGGATTTGAAACCAGCCCGGGCAACTTGGCGAGACCACTTCTCTACAATCAATCACAAAATTAACCTGGCGTGCTAGCATGTGCCTGTAGTTCCAGCTACTTGGAAGGCTGAGGTGGAAGTATTGTCGGAGTCCAGCAGATCGACGCTGAGGTGGCCGTGAGTGTACCACTGCACTCCAGCCTGGGCGACAGAGTGAGATCTAACTCCAAAAAAAAAAAAAAAAAACTCTCTCATCTCCTCCTCCTCCTCCTCCTCCTCCTCCTCCTCCTCCTTCTTTTCCTCTTCCTCCTCCCTCCTTCGCCTCCCTCCAACCCTCCCTCTCTAGCTTATTCTCTTCATAAACCATCCACTCTAACTTTAGCCTGGTAAATAGCTCAGCATCTGCCTGGTGACTGAACCTCTATCTTTCTCCACTGTAGAGAAAGAATTGGCTGTCAGAAGCTAAAGTCCGCCATCTTAACGGCTCTCCTTGCTCCTTATGCCTGGGCATGAGGCCCACAGTCCCACCTGGACACTCCAGCCACAGTTTCTCACCACAAGGAGTCACCCAGTCTTTTTGAGGATGTGGGCTAACCTTAGTCCCTACCTCCTGATGACGTCTTCCATTTCTTAGCTCTGACTACATATGTGAGACATTTGATGAGAGCAGTGGATTTCTCTGTGAGTAGGGTGAGGCCTGTCAAAATCCTCTTAGTCCTGAAACTCCTCAGCCACTGTGTAGTGCTGCTTCCTGGTCCGTGTCAGGGGGACACTCCACTTGCCCGTTGCCTCCCCCAACCCACGTCCACACACTCAGGCTCACCTGATGTAAGGGGGGCACTTTTCCCTCTGGCTTGTTAAGTAGGGTAAAATCTATATTTGCAACATGCTTTCATGTGACCTGGATCTTTCAATACACTGTTGACTTATTGTTTAATTTGTTTCTCAGTTTTTGCCTCCATCAAATGTTGTGTGCTTCTACCCCCGAGTCCTGTGCTGGCCGCTGCAGGGAGGCTCGTGAAAGAATTCCAGCCTCTGAAGACCTGACAGTCCCATAAAGCCACTTGTCTCTTTCTGCTTCTGCCTACTGGCACGCTAAGGACTCCGTGTACAGAATGCCTCTGGGGTGATTCAGATCCTCTCAGCCCCACTCACGTCACTCTCCAACTACAGAGGCCGCCATGAAATGGCGCAGGCTCTGAATGGCTTTGTGAAGGTACAACCTGGTGGTGCCCCAGTCCTGACAGGCCCGTGTCAAGAATCTCTCGCTTCCCACCCCATGGCTTCTTGGACGCTGGCTCCTGGCACATACTTAGCACCTATGTTTGTGTAACCTGGACACACAGGAGTTAAGCCTGTGGCGCACCCTTGGTCAGTGGGTGACAAGAGCTTCCCTTTTCCATTGCTTGGCTAAGACTAACTCAGAAGCAAGACCACATCCTGAGAGACATTGCAGTGATCAGACCCACCGTCAAAGACCACGGATGCAAGGGCTGTAGTCCCATCATGTTCCATTCAGTTCTTTGTGTGGTCCTTGTACAACCCAGATGAATCATGGCAGATGCCAGTGGATTACACAAATGTGAACAAATGCTCTGGCGATGTGGATGTGATATCTTTTTTTTTTTTTTTTGAGTTGGAGTCTCACTCTGTCGCCCAGACTGGAGTGCAGTGGCCGCTTCCGGCCACCGCAGCCTCGACCTGCTGGGCTCCGGCGATCCTTCTGCCTCAGCCTTCCGAGTAGCCGGAATTACAGGCATGTGCTACCACGCCCGGCTGGTTTTTTGATTTATTGTAGAGATGAGGTCTCGCTGCCCAGGCGGGTCTCGAACCCGCGGGCTCAGGCAGTGATATCTTTTTTTTTTTTGAGTTGGAGTCTCACTCCAGGCTGGAGTGCAGTGGCATACTCACGGCCACCCCAGTGTCGAGCTGCTGGGCTCCAACAATCCTTCTGCCTCAGCCTGCCAAGTAGCTGTAACTATAGGCATGCGCTACCATGCCCCAGCTAATTTTTTTATTTGCTGTAAATAAATAACCCACAGGCTCAAGTAATCTACTCATCTCGGTCTCTCAAAGTGCTGGGATTACAGGCTGAATGACCAAGCCTGGCCAAGATGTGATACCTTTATTGGAGCACACTGACTCCTTTTTTGGCATTTGGCATGCAGCTATTGCTCTGGCAATGAATTTTTTTCAATTATCATCAATAAAAAGAATCAGAAGCAGGTTGCTTTTACAGGGAAGTACACTAGGACATTCCTGAGCTGGGCTGTGTCAATTCTCTATTCTTTGTCATAACAGGAGCTATAGAACATTGATTATTTGGACATTCTGCAAACCATCATGCTGGTTCACTCTAGTGATAATATAATTCTAAGTGGACCTACTGAGAAACTGGCAAGAAAGCTAGATGCCCTCGTAAAATACAGGGTGACTGAGAGTGAGAGATAAACACTATGAAGATATAAGAATCTGCCACTTTGGTGAAGATTTTAGGGATCTAATGGTCTGGGGGGAAAAGAAACCCCTTTCAGATAAAGGGGGATGGTTGTACCTTGCACATTCTATCAGTAAAAAAAAAAAAGACAAGGCACTTGGTGAGCCTCTTTAGATTGTGGAGACATCATGGGCCATAGTTGGAAATACTATTTTGATCCATTTACTGGGTGATTCAGAAGGCCACCAGTTTTAAGGGGGACTCAGGTCAAGAGAGAGCTCTGCGGCAAGTCCAGGTTACCCCTCCATTCAGGTCATACGACCCAGCAGAAGTGGTGCTATTAGAGGTATTCAGGGTAAATAAAGAGGCTGCATGGCAAGTCCTTTTGGTTCTGAAGTAATGCCGTTCAGCAGCAGAGAGCTAATTGCCCTTTAAAGAACAACTCCTGTTGTGCTCCTAGGCTCCAGTAGACATTGACTTCCTGTGCAGAGACAGAAAGTGCTTCTGGGATGAAGGTGACCAATACATGCTGGGGATTCTCAGACACCCCACGTCAGAAGTTCAGAAGGTCATGCTACATTCAAGACCAGCTCACAGCAGGCCAGAAGATCCAAGTATTACATGAACAGATGGTCCAGAATCTCCAGATAACAATCTCTGTGGCAATGATGCCTCTACCTCAGCTCAAGCCTATGGCTTCCTTGGGGGTGTGGTAGAGGGAGAGATTCATCATTAACTGGCAGAGGTGGACAAAACTCAGGTCTGGTTCACAGATGGCTGGCCTATCATGATACTTTGAGGCTAGCCATAAATGGCTTGCTATTACTGTTCAGAAGTGGTCTTAAGGACAGTGGTGGAGAAATTATAACAGTGGGCAGAGCTGCACGCAGTATTCTCAGCTGTTCCCCTGTGTGGAGAAATGGTCAGAGGAACAAGTATCCATAAATTCCTGGGCAGTGGCAAATGGCTTGGCTGGTTGATTAAGGCCCAGACAGGATTAGGACTGGTAGACCTGAACGCCGTGAAACTAATGAAATTAAAGGTCTTCAAGACATTGAGACAGGCTAGAGTATTTTTGAGATACCTTACCCTTGCACAAAGAGGATATAAGAGCTAGTGAGGCCTATAATTTGCATACTTGCAGATGAGATCCAACACTTGACCTGAAAACAGTCCTGAGTCATTATCACCTGTGGATTAGCAGAAAATGTAGCTGTTTAACACCTACTGTCAGGAGGACAAATTCTTGCCACTGAAAAATTGTCACATCTGCCTCAAGTTAACTCTTTCCTGTAGGGTGGTAGTCAACCTAGGATTTCATAGAGCTTGCAGAAGAGGTTTTATTCACTGCGTTGCGCTTGCATGTTAATAAATATTTATGTGTGTGAAAGAATATTTTCTGAGAGCATGTTAATAAATATTTATGCATATGAAAGAATCTTTTCTGAGACATGTTCTCATTATAATTTAGCAGCAATTATAGGCAACTTTCACCCACCTTAAATATTGTAGTGGCTACCATTATCCACTAAAATCAATCAAGAGTCCTGCATGGCTGCATTAGCCTGGGAATCTTGCAACACAAGTAACTGGGCAAAGATTAGGGTCCTAGGCTTGATCTATACAAATACCAAATTTATTATTATAACAGAAAGGCAATTAAAACATTGTGGTACTGGTGCAGAGGTAGACAAACAAATGGACAGAGAAAAAGATCCAAGAAACATAGATATGGACTTTTGGTTTGAGGCAGATGCATACCATAAATCAGTGAGAGAAGGGTATGTTTTCAAAGAACAGATCTAGGACAATTGGGCATATATATGACCATAAAATGAAATTAGAACCCTATCTCACACCATCCATCAAAAGAAAGTCCAGTGGATTACAGACTTAAACAAAAAAGATTTACAAGTTTATTTGGGAGAAAAACCTTCATGAATTCAGAAAGGAAAGAGTTATCATTCAAGACACAAAAAGCCCTCTTCATACAGAAAAGAGCAATAATTTGACGACATTTAAATGATGAATTTATCAATGCCATGGAACTTCTAAGGATGTATTTGAAGATAAATATATATGCATAAAAAGTCTGAAAAGTGATTTACACAAAATCAATATAATCACTAGATTAGATGATTCTTAAGGTCATGCCAGCTCTAATATTCTCTAATTTCTAAATCTCCTAGAACTCAGTTGTTGAATGGGCTTATTAATCTTACATAGAACAAGGGGCTGTGGGTATTTCATGAAAAAGGAAAATATAACCCTGGCTAGAGAACAGAAAGACTTTCATTCTTCAAAGCCTGAGGATACAAAATAAAATGAAAAGAAAAACACTATATGATCTCACTTATATATGGAATGTTTTTTAAAAATTGAATGCATAGAGCCGGGCTTGGTGGCTCAGCCTGTAATCCTGCGCCTTTGGGAGGCTGAGGTGAGTGGGTTGCCTGAGCCCGCGGGTTCGAGACCCGCCTGGGCAGCGAGACCTCATCTCTACAATAAATCAAAAATCAGCTGGGCGTGGTAGTGCATGCCTGTAATTCCAGCTACTCGGAAGGCTGAGACGGAAGGATCGCCGGAGCCCAGCAGGCGAGGCTGCAGTGGCCAGGAGCGGCCACTGCACTCCAGTCTGGGCGACAGAGTGAGACTCTAACTTAAAAAAAAAAAAAAAATTGAATACATAGAAACAGAGTAGTATGATGCATACCAGGTGTGGGGGTGGGGGAATGGGGAGAGGTAGGTCAAAAGGTACAATGTAGTGTGAATAAATCTAAAGATCTTATGTACAGCATGCAGACTATAGTTCATAGTATTGTATTCCATACTGCAAATTTGCTGAAAGCATAGTTTAGGTACTCTTAACACACACACACACACACACACACACACACACACACACACACACACAGATGATGGGTATGTTGATTTCCTTGACTGTAATAATCACTTCACTATGTATATTTACAAAACTTATGTTGTTTAACTTAAATTTATACAAAATTTTAAAGATAATATATTAAAATGTCTTTTTAAGTATTCCAAAAAATAAAGTGTGCTTCTTGTAAAGAAAAAGTAAAATAAATAAAATGATGAATTTCTGTATATCCAGAATTCATAAAAACTATTGTAAATAAAACAACAGACTACCCAATAAAAATGGGCAAAAGACTTGAACACACATTTTACAAAAGAGAAATTCCAAATGTCAATAATCTTAAGGAAAGATGCTCAACCACCAGTGAAATACAACTTTAGAAGGGTAGATGGGGCAAGGTGGACTTGTATTGCGAAGTCCCTCTGTCCTAAATCCAAATATACATGTAAATATACACAAAAATATATACCTACATGGAAATATACACATAAATATATACATACACTGAAATAAACATTTCTGAACACTTTCTTTTTTTTTTTTTTGAGTTGGAGTCTCACTCTGTCGCCCAGACTGGAGTGCAGTGGCCCGCTCCCAGCCACCGCAGCCTCGACCTCTGGGCTCCGGCGATCCTTCCGCCTCAGCCTTCCAAGTAGCTGGAACTACAGGCGCGTGCTACCACGGCCGGCTAATTTTTTGATTTATTGTAGAGATGAAGTCTCACCAGGTTTTCCTGGTGGGTCTCGAATCCACGGGCTCAGGCTATCCACTCACCTCAGCCTCCCAAGGCGCAGGATTACAGGCTGAGCCACCGAGCCCTGCTTACATTTCTGAATACTTTCTTCTGCCTGGAGAATAAACTGATAAACTGTAGTCTTCATCCTTATGTAAGGAGGGTAGAAGAGAAGTTTTTTTCTTTTATTTATTTATTTTTTTGAGTTGGAGTCTCACTCTGTTGCCCAGGCTGGAGGGCAGAGGCACACTCACAGCCACACCAGCGTCAATCCTGGGCTCTGGTGATTCTTCCGCCTCAGACTTCCAAGTAGCCGGAACTACAGGTGCCTGCTACTACACCCAGCTAATTTTTTTGATTTATTGTAGAGACAAGGTCTCGCCAAGTTGCCCAGGCTGGTCTCGAACCCGCAGGCTCAGGTAATCCACTCGCCTCAGCCTCCCAAAGTGCTGGGATTATAGGATCAGTCACCGAGCCCGGCCAGAAGAGGAGTTTCTATTAACATAGACTCAGAAGGAGGGTCAAGATATTTTTTAAAAAATAAAACATCCAATCAATTCTCCTTACTCGTGCCTCGCTTCTAGCAGTATCAACACAGCAATTCCTGAGCCTTTTGCAGGATTCTGTGGTTTCTAGCATGCTGCTTCTTGGCTCTCTCTAGTGCTGGCTTAAGTAAATGTCCTTGGTCTTACTGAGTCATGTATAATTCTTCCATCTGCTTCTAGCATCGACATTTTGTTGTTGTCTCTTTTTCATTCTTGCGGGTTTATTCCTTTAAAAACAAAAGTAAAACCCTTTATTATCATCTTAGTGGGGTTTCAGGAGGAAAAGAATATCTACAAATATGCACAAATTAATGCCTCACCTCTGAACAAATAGTATGTAGACAAATGATTTTAAACTCAGTAAGAAAAAATCAAAATATAATATCCCTGATTTGGTCCCTCATGGTCAACAGAATAGCAAAGAGCTGCACGAGAATAAATTATTTTCTCCATTTTTAGTCAAGTTTTCTCTCATGGCTGTTTTTTTATTTCAGCCCCATAGAGAGGAAAATCTTCACAAAAACCTGAGTTGTATGTCCAAGGAGCCACACATGAATCAGTCAGGTTTTCTGGCGATGGCTTTTGGGGTGAACAGTGCTCGATCTCAGGAGGACCCTCCCTCTAGGCTAATTCAGAGGGAGGTTTCCCCTCTTCATGGAAGTGTAGAGAGGTTGCAAACTTGTTCACACTACTAGTCAGATATCCATCCTAAAATGTAGTTTATTTTGCTTGTACCTGATCTGACTTCTCTGCAGAGCAAGGTAGGGAGCCCAAGCTTCATTCAGCTCCCAGACAACCTGGGAAATGTTTAGCTGTTCTTGATAATATGTCCAGTCTCAGAGGCCCGCCCCTGCCCCAATTTCTCCTCCTCCGAGGGTGTCTGGGTTCATGGAGGGGCTTTCGAGGCTTTTTTGAAGAAGAGGGCATTTGGCCTCTTGAGGTCTCTGATGCTGAAATCCATGGTAAAGTTCTCTGGGCCATTCTTTTGGCCTTGGCTACGCTTCCAAAAAGCACCAACCCTCTCTTACTGCTGGTTGGCTTCTACCTTGGCTCTCACCAGTTAATGTCACCTGCGTAAGCTCCCAACGGGCCCCTAATTCTGCATAGTTTGTGCCGCAGCTCAAAAACAGGTCTAATGCACATGGTCTTCAGGCAGCTTCCCTAGCTATAGTAATCGCTTGCTAAGTATATGTACATCAAAGCATCACACTGTACACCTTAAATATATATGATTTTTATTAAAAACTTAAAGTGATACATAACAAAGAAATAGACATAAAATAAGAAAATTTAAATGATCAGGAACAATAATTAGGTCAGAGTTGGTTGAAAATCTCTGGCCGGGCTCAGTGGCTCAGCCTGTAATCCCAACATTTTGGGAGGCCAAGGCGAGTGGATTGCCTGAGCCCGCAGGTTCAAGACCTGCCCGC
Source organism: Cephalopachus bancanus (assembly GCA_027257055.1). Taxonomy (NCBI): domain Eukaryota; kingdom Metazoa; phylum Chordata; class Mammalia; order Primates; family Tarsiidae; genus Cephalopachus; species Cephalopachus bancanus. The sequence continues at coordinate 907,841 of JAPVLO010000179.1, forward strand.
CCAGGCAACTTGGTGAGACCTCCTGTCTACAATAAATCAAAAATTAGCTGGGCACGGTAGTGTGCTCCTGTAGTTCCAGCTACTTGGAAGGCTGAGGCAGAAGGATCGCCAGAGCCCAGTAGGTCGAGGCTGTGGTGGCCAGGAGCATGCCACTGCACTCCAGTCTGGGCAATGGAGTGAAACTCCAACTCAAAAAAAAAAGAAAGAAAATCTCTGCATTGAAAAAGTGGTAGGAAAATCGCAGCAGTTCCAATGTATGATTACCACAGGATAGCATTTTCCAGAAATGCTCCTTAGATTTTCCAGTGACATTGCAGACTTTGAGTCATTTTTGTTAAAATTTAAGTTCGAGAAGCCATATTCTCCACAGGTGATTGAAAATGGCAAGGTCAAATATATTTTGAGAGCTACAGAGATGATTTTTAAAATGTGCCTGGTAAATTATTGCTGCAAATACATTAAAATTTTTCAACAGGGGTCATCGATGTTAGAAAATCACCTATGTCCATTAGTTCTTCCCATTAATATCCTATTAATTTAACATATCTTACCATGTTTATCAGTCAATTTTAACTGCAAGCTTAACTTAGTTCCAGGAAATAATGATTATTATAATCTTCGAATTATATATGTCTTACCATTAAAAGACAATAATTTAACCATGTATATATATATATATAAATTTTTTTTTTGAGTAGGGTCTTACAGAGTGGAGTGCAGTGGCACCATCACGGCTAACCACAGACTCAACCTGCTGGGCTCAGGCGATCCTTCCACCTCAGCCTCCTGAGTAGCTGGGACTAGTCCTAGCTAAGTCTTCGATTTTCGTAGAGACAAAGCTTCGCTGTGTTGCCCAGGCTGGTCTCAAACTCCTGGGCTTAAGCGTTTCTCCTGCTTTGGCCTCCCAAAGTGCTGGGATTACAGGAGTGAACCACTGTGCCTGCCTTAACCCTATAAATATTATAAAACTTTTTTTTTAGGGATATTGTATTTTAATATAGAAAAAAGAAAAATTAATCTTGAAATTTAGTGTTGGGTGGTAAACTGTGGGATCTGTGATCAAAGTGTTCTGTTCCTCCTCCTTTTTCTAGTATTTTCTACATTTGAGAGGTTGATTTCAGTGTCAGAAAACTCTGCAGTTTGTTTCACCTAAATAACATACTTTTCCAAAATAAATAACACTGCATGTTTCTTCAAAGAATTTCTCAATCCCTTTGATACTTTCATGCACATTAATACATTGAATTTTTGTTACTGCATCCTTTGCTTATAACATTAATTTCACTTACAACATGATTCCACATTAGTGCTGAGGAAATACAATCGAAAGTGGGTATTTTTTTTTTTTTTTTTTTTTAGTTGGAGTCTCAGTCTTTAGTTGGAGTCTCCACCCAGACTGGAGTGCAGTGGCCGCTCCCAGCCACCGCAGCCTCGACCTGCTGGGCTCCGGCGATCCTTCCGCCTCAGCCTTCCAAGTAGCCGGAATTACAGGCATGTGCTACCACGCCCGGCTGATTTTTTTATTTATTGTAGAGATGAGGTCTCGCTGCCCAGGCGGGTCTCAAACCCACGGGCTCAAGCAATCCACTCACCTCAGCTTCCCAAAGGCGCAGAATTACAGGCTGAGCCACCGAGCCCGGCTGAAAGTAGGTATTTTTAAAAAGCACACCTTTGGCTTTCATTCTAGAATGCACAATTTTCTATTTTCCAGATTTTCCGAGTGAGTTAATCTGAGGTCTGACGGCATCAACCCTCTTTCCATTTGAGTTTCAACAATATTTTTGAATGTATTCTTGGCAAATGTGTTCTCACTCTCCCCTGATATTTACTGAAGCAGTAGTGTGGTCAGATAGTTCTTGGATATTAGCAAAAAGTTTAGCATTGTCACAAGAGTTTTAGCTGCCATGTTCACTGCCATGTTTGAAAATGTGCAAAACAAAAAATATAGACTACCCTAGAATTCTCTTGTGGCCCTGCTCTTGCCGACTATTCCGTTTTCTCAGCATATTTATGGTCTATCAAGTATTTCTGTCTTAATCCAGTTTTAGTCTTTGAAAAATATGCATAAATTCTCATTAGCCATGTCCCCTGCTGCGCAAAATCCCACCAAATGCTCAAATACAGAATATTTGCATCTTGGAAATCCAGGAATCAGACAATAGTTATCTGTTCTTTGTGGCTACACATGGGATTTTGTCTACAACAGATGTGTGGTGTTTTACATTTCTTACTTTATTCAAAGGTATTTCATTCACCACTTCTGTAGGACTTCGTGCAGTTTTGTGTTTCATTCCCTAAATCATGTGTGATATTTCACATTGATCCTTAGACTCTGTTCTGCTATAATTTTTTTTCTTTTGAGTTCGATTCTCACTCTGTCCCCCAGGCTGGAGTACAGTGGCAAGCTCATGGTCACCCTACATCCTGCTGGGCTCCGGTGATCCTCCTGCCTCAGCCTTCCAAGTAGCTGGAACTACAGGCACGTGCTACCACACCCAGCTAATTTTTTGATTTATTGTAGAGATGAGGTCTCGCCAAGTTGCCCAGGCGGGTCTTGAACCTGCGGGCTCAGGCAATCCACTCACCTCAGCCTCCCAAGGTGCAGGATTACAGGCTGAGCCACCAAGCCCGGCTTAATTCTTGATTTGTTGTAGAGACGAGGTCTTGCCGAGTTGCCTGGGCTGGTCTCGAACCCATGGGCTCAGGCAATCCACTCACCTTGGCCTCCTAAAGCACTGGGATTACAGACTGAGCCACAGAACTTGGCCTATAATTTCACCATTGTTTCTGCCAAATGGAGAAAATTCCCACTATCACATTCATAAAAGTTCTTAGAGTATCCTCTGAACACCAGATATTGTCTGCAGAAATAACTGTATCATGCATTCAGTATACCAAAAATTTTTAAATTTCATGTAGTTCCTGTTCTATTGCCTGGACTATTCCATTTTTTCAAATTTTTACTTTATTTATTTATTTTTTTGAGTCAGAGTCTCACTCTGTCACCTAGGCTGGAGTGCAGTGGCGTGCTCACGGCCACCCCAGCATTTGACCTGCTGGGCTCCGGCGATCCTTCTGCCTCAGCCTTCTGAGTAGCTGGAACTACAGGCGTGCGCTATCACACCTGGCTAGTTTTTTTATTTATAGTAGAGACGAGGTCTCGCCAAGTTGTCTGGGCTGGTCTCTAACCCGTGGGCTCAGGCAATCCACTAGCCTCAGCCTCCCAAATTGCTGGGATTACAGGCTGAGCCACCAAGCCTGGCCACTTTTAAATAGTGAATATTGAAGATGTGCATTTCACTTATTTTGTGTTTGCCAAGCACATGTGACAATTGCTGGCGATCTTTATGTCCATTTTCATCCTGCAGTGAATTTTTTTTTATCCCTAGAGAGTTTGCGACACAAACAGTAGACAGAGTCTTTGAGACAGAATAATACAGCGAAGTTCTGTTGATTTCTTTTCTCCATTTGAGAAGAAAGTGTGTGTAGTAAGTTTCTAATGTTTCTAACAAGAGTTTTCAACAAGAGGGTCTTTTAATGTTTATATCGTATGGTTATGTCCTTAGTTGAGTAGAAACTACATTTGGTTGAATGCATTTTTTTACAAAATTTCTCTTCTAGTTTTTCTGGAAATTTACCAGTTATGGCTGACATGGAATCAAAGCATTTGGTTACCTGCTGCTTACCAGTGACACAGCCATGTTATAGTCTTCTCTGGAGTGGTTTCATTTTATTCCCACATTTTGGTTGCTTTTTTTGAAGATTTACTTAATGATAAAAATATTAGCCGGGCTCGGTGGCTCAGCTTGTAATCCCGCGCCTTTGGGAGGCTGAGGTGAGTGGATTGCCTGAGCCTACGGGTTCGAGACCCGCCTGGGCAGCGAGACCTCATCTCTACAATAAATCAAAAAATCAGCCGGGCGTGATAGCGCATGCCTGTAATTCCGGCCACTCGGAAGGCTGAGGTGGAAGGATCGCCGGAGCCCAGCAGGTCGAGGCTGCGGTGGCCGGAAGCGGCCACTGCACTCCAGTCTGGGTGACAGAGTGAGACTCCAACTCAAAAAAAAAAAAAAAAAAAAAAATTTAATCATTTGTGTTTTTGTTTTCTACTAACTAAAAATTTTTTCTCTCTTCCATCTCAGGAGAAACAATAGTAATTTAGTTTTTTTAAATCTTAGATGGTTTTAACTTTAAAGAATGCTTGGCCAGATGTGGTAACTCACACCTGTAATCCCAGAATTTTGGGAGGCTGAGGCAGGTGGATTGCTTGAGCCCAGGAGTTCAAGACCAGCCTGGGCAACATAGCGAGACCTGGTCTCTACAAAGAAATTTAAAAATTAGCCAGCTGTGGTGTACCTGTAGTCCCAACTACCTGGGAGGTTGAGGCAGAAGGATTTCATTAAGCCCGGAAGTCAAGATTGTAGTAAGCCGTGACCAAGCCACTGCACTCCAGCCTGGGTGACAGAGCAAGACCTTGACTAGAAAATAAAAAATAATTTAAAAAATTTGTATAACCAATCTCTCAATTTTAACTGCACTTGGTTTTTTACTGACAAGATTTTCATAACGGCAAATTAAACAATTGCATTATGAAAGATGAAATTTAGTCAGTACACTAATACCAATAGGTTATTGAAAGTTTTTTAAAAAGATGCTCACTGATTGGTACATTAGACTGGAAAACAGTTCTTGCTTTTTAAAATTAATTAATTATTATTATTATTTTTGAGTTGGGGTCTCACTCTGTCGTCCAGGCTGGAGTGCACTGGCACACTCATGGCCACCCCAGCATTGACCTGCTGGACTCCAGAGATTCTTCCGCCTCAGCCTTCCAAGTAGCTGGAACCACAGTGCAGGCTACTATGCCCAGCTAATTTCCTTTTTAAAAAATTTATTGTAGAGACAGGGTCTCGCCAAGTTGCCCGGGCTGGTCTACCATGGACTCAGACAATCCACTTGCCTCGGCCTCCCAAAGTGCTGGGATGACAGACTGAGCCACTGAGTCCAGTCAACAGATCCTATTTTTTTTTTTTTTTTGAGTTGGAGTCTCACTCTGTCGCCCAGACTGGAGTGCAGTGGCCGCTCCCGGCCACCGCAGCCTCGACCTGCTGGGCTCCGGTGATCCTTCCGCTTCAGCCTTCCAAGTAGCTGGAACTACAGGCACGCGCTACCATGCCTGGCTAATTTTTGATTTATTGTAGAGATGAGGTCTCGCCAAGTTGCCCAGGTGGGTCTCAAACCCGCGGGCTCAGTCAATTCAGTCACCTCGGCCTACCAAAGCACTGGGATTACAGGCTGAGCCACCGAGCCTGGCCAGATCCTATTTTAAAAGCACAGATTTATTAATATTTAAATGGGCTTGATTACCGACTGGCTCCTTCTTCATAAGTTAATGAAGAACCATTTATATTCTACTCTATTGCAATGAGCCACTTCTCTTTTGTCCATCAAAAATGACCAAAGTATACTTATTTTGTTAAAATAAGATACATTACTGCCATCTCCTGGAAAATTGTCATCATGATTATACAGGTTGTCCATTCTCAAAGTGGACAAAGATGTAATAAAGACAAAATTCATGATAACAAATGTCTTTCATGTGAACAACTCTTTCTTTATGTGTAGTGTTTTTGTGCAGTGCACATTCTGCGTTTAGTTACCTTCTGGATCCAGTCATGGTTTTTCCAGATACTTTCCTAATCACAGGGGAGACTTTAAGAAGAATCTTGGGTTTCCCTGGCCAATAACAGCCATATTTCCCAGATTTGAAGATAAAAGTGGGCAGATTATAGATAGGCAGTAGGCAGATACCCCCTGTCCTTGAGCTGTGCTACATGTTGCCTATACATTCTAATCTATGACCTCACAAGACTTGGTCTCAAAGGGGAGATGATGAGGAAGATCAAACAGGAGAACCCAAATGATTTCAGGAGTCCAGGAGGGGCAGGGCACGCTCTTATTTCCTCCACTTCATATTCTATGTCTTCTAACTGCTAAGCCTTCAAGGTTGACTGGTTCACTTCCATGAGGGAAGGTCTAGTGGCCTTGAAGTGGGAGCTAAAGGAATATCGTTCACGTCCTCCAGCACCTGACTAGAAAGGCCCATAGCTGCCTCTCCTGTGCAGAGAGCAACGACGGCAGGGAGGCCATGGCGGCCATGGGGGGTCACAACTTCAGAAGAAAACAACAGGCCATCGGTGTAGGACTCCTCCTGCCCACTGGCTTCAAAGGATGGATCATGCCCTGCAATTTGGAAAGGAGAGATCAAACTGACTTCATTTTGGCTCTGGATCGAGAGCACCTAGACTTTGCACTTACGTCATCATAAGTTTTAAAAGAATTTCCATATAATCCCGCCCCTTTGGGAGGCTGAGGTGAGTGGATTGCCTGAGCCTGCGGATTCGAGACCAGCCTGGGCAGCGAGACTTCATCTCTACAATAAATCAAAAAATCAGCCGGGCGTGGTAGCGCGCGCCTGTAGTTCCGGCTACTTGGAAGGCGGAAGCAGAAGGATCGCCGGAGCCTAGCAGGTCGAGGCTGCGGTGGCCGGGAGCGGCCACCACTGCACTCCAATCTGGGCGACAGAGTGAGACTCCAACTCAAAAAAAAAAAGAATTTCCATAACTGCTCACTCCCATTCGTTCACCAGAAAGCTGTGGGAACTTTTAAATCACGGAGTAGCCATCAAATCTGGAAACATTGATACTACTATTTTGTGACATGGACTATGATAACAACGAACCATTGTTATGTATGTATTTGACCATTGTATTAGTTTCCTATTGCTGCTATAACAAATGACCATGAACTTAGTGACTTAAAAACAACACAAATTTATTACCTTATGGTTCTGGCAATCACAAGTCCAAAATGGGTCTTACAAGGTAAAATCAAGGTGTCAACAGGGCTGTGTTCCCTCTGGAGGCTCCAGGGAAGAATTTGCTCTTGCCTTTTCCCTGCTTCTATTCCTCCATCTGCAAAGCACATCATGCTCCCCTCTGTTTCTTTCATCACACCTCCTCTCTCTCTTTTCTTTTTGAGTTGGAGTCTCACTCCATTGCCTAGGCTGAGTGTGCAGTGGCACACTCATGGCCACTCCAGCATCAACCTGCTGGGCTCTGATGATCCTTCCGCCCCAGTCTTCCAAGTAGCCGGAACTACAGGCACACACTACCACACCCAGCTAATTTTTTTAAAAAACTTATTGTAGAGACGAGGTCTTGCCAAATTGCCCAGGCTGGTCTTGAACCCATGGTCTCAGGCAATCCCCTCACCTCGGCCTCCCAAAGTGCTGGGATTGAGCCACCGCACCCAGCCTCACATCTCCTCTCTCTAACTTTGACCCTCTTGTCTCCCTACTGTGAAGGTTGCTCCCTACTGTGAGGTCATCCAGGAAAATCTCCCCGTCTTGAGATACTTTACTTACTCACATCTGCCAAGTTCCTTCTGCTGTGTAAGGTCACATAGTCCCTGTATGGTTTGGGGATTGAGATGTGGACATCTTTGGGAGCCATGATTCTACCGTGTTATGCTTCCAGACTTGATGGTCACTCTATTGGGGCACTTAGGGATTACTAGTTTTGTCATCAGATGCTGAGTGGACAGTAATGAGACAACACAGCAAACATGCCGACTGCTTTTCTGACTCTCAAAACTCATGGTGGCTTGGGAAGGTTAGTGCGACAGGCACAGGCCTGACAAACATGAGGGAGATGGCTAAGGAGCATAAACCCAGTTACTCACTGCAAGCAGCTACCCTCCTGTTCCGCAGAGTGTGCTGTCCACGTGGGGGCGGCAGACAGACACTTCCTCAAGAAACTCCGGTGACTATGGAGACACAGCTAGAGCTCCCTGCAGACCCCAGGTGTTGCTTCCCTGGTTTTATGCACGCCCCTCCATTAGAGCACCCCGCACCTAAAACCTAACACCTGGCCCTTCTTCAGTGGACTGCCTTGGAGCTGACCCCAGAGAACCTGGGAATTTACACACATCCTTGACCCCTGACCCCTGACCACGAGATGGGAGTGGATATGAAAACTCTGCTTGTTGGCCTCGAGTGGGGAGGCTGCCCCTCTGGGGCTGACCGGCTTCCCTACTTGCCTGTCCTACTTCCCAACTCCCTGGCCTGTCTACTCTCCAGCCTGTCTCTGGTGTGACCCTTGCATGTGAAGCCTCTGCTTGGATTCTGCTTCTGGGCAGCTCAACCTTGGACACCCTCTGCATGAAACCTATAAAAACACAGAGAGGTGATCAGGCCAGCAAACTCTGCCTGTTGTCTTACTACACGATTGCCCGTCTTGAGCGGCACTGACTAGTAGAAACAGAAGTTGGTATAATTTCCAATTTCTTGGTAGCCACTGAGTAAAAAACAAACAGGTGGAATTTATTTGAATGATATTTTCTTAAACCAAATATAATCAAGATAGCATCGTTTCCATGTGCTGTCAGTATGAACTTTAATAGATATTTTGCATTCGGTTTGTGTTTCACACTCACAGCGCATCTCAGTGAAAACTAACCCCACATCAAGTGACCAGTAACCACACGTGGCTTGCGGTCTCTCTGTTAGACAGTGCAGCTTCAGAGCATGGCTGTGTCAGAAGAGCATTTGGAGGCCGGGCTTGTTGGCTCAGCCTGTAATTCCAGCATTTTGGGAGGCCGAGGCGACAGGATTGCCTGAGCCCGCAGGTTTGAGACCCACCTGGGCAACTTGGCAAGACCTTGTCTCTACAACAAATCAAAAACTAACCAGGTGTGGTAGCGTGTGGCTGTAGTTCCAGCTACTTGGAAAATTAACGAGGAAGGGTTTTGAGGTGGAGACTAGCTGCGCCTCCCTGAGTGCTGTCCAGAGAGGAGGGCATCTAGGCCACAGGCCACATGCACTCTTTGCATCCTGCTGGAATCCCTGCTCACGTGACCTTCTGGTTCCCAGTGGCCTTCCCTTGCCGGTGTGCCCATGGGAAGAGGCTGACCTCCTCAGCCAGCTCCAGGCATCAGGTCCCTGCTACTGTTTCCATATGTAAGTGGCCTTTTAGCTTTCTCTGTCAGTTCAACATTTGGCTGTATGCGTGGTTAACCTGGGCCTGTCCTTGAGTGCATCTTCAGATAGTCAGGCTTCTGCTCCTGCAAGGAAGAATGTCAGCGCGCCTTTAGGAGGGAGGTGCATGTGCGGGGCTGCCAGTGCCTCCCCTTGGTTCATGCATCTGCTTGTCTGTCTTGCGCCCAGCCTCATCCAGAGCTCAGAATCTGCTTCACTAGTGCATGAACTTGCTGTGGTTCTCAGGCTAACAACGTGGGTTGATAGGTCCTTCAGTCTCTGGTCCCGGTTCAGATCTCGAGCCTTGTCTTTCCTCCTTCCGCTCTTGCCTCTAAGCCTTTGCATGTACTAGTCCCTTTGCCTGGAAGATCATCCTCCCTATACCCTGCTCACAACTCCAAGCCTTCTGTTTGTTAAGCATAGACGTAAGTGGATCTAAATGCTTAAGTGCTTTTTTCTTTATTGGAGCTAAAGTAAAAGTATTATTATTTTGTAAATTGTGAACAAAAGCCCCTAGCTTCCAACAATTTCTCTGGTGAAGGTGTCTTTAGCAATCTGAAACAGCTTTTGGAAATACAATGGAGACTTTTGGAAATATGCATGTTAATTCTGAAATAAAGAAAAATCTGTTGTTATCAGTCTTGAGAATGAAGTTGGAAGATCAAAACATGAAGCAGAACAAATTGAAACGGTGACATCAGAAGGCCCGTTTGCGGCCAACTTAATTAGCAGAGGGCAATGGGCTCTAGGCCCAGAAGAAATTAGGCCAAGGGAAGCCGTGCTCTGGGAACATAAAAACAATTACGAAAAACCAATTATGACCTCCCGCCTGAGCCATAATTAAGGCATTAACAACCTCCCCCCAAGACCCCCGGCCTTTTTTCATCGGCACTGTGGCACTGATCTGCACAAAGCCAGTGAAAACTTGGCAACTTGTGGACAATGGGACCTGAAGTTTTTATTTTTTGAAATGTATTTCTAGGCCAGGATAAATCCGTGAAGCTTCTCGTATTTTCAGAACTGATGCCAAAATAAAAGGGTGACTCAAAATCTCATGTGGTTTATATCCGTTGATTTGGACTGTTCACTGATTCACTCTTTTTGCAAAGGTTTTGAGGCAGTCTGATGCTTTGGATGAGGAAGCACACAGGACTTTGGATGTCACCTCAAGGCTCCTCCCTGGAGCAGTGCTGGGGAGAGAGCAGGAGCTTAATAAATACAAGCGGCTGGTTGCAAGGACAGCTGTACTTCTGAAATACACACATTGAAGGATACTCGGTTGACACAGACCACTGGCGGGTACAGGGCCAGGACTCAGGAGGAATGATGTCTAACCAAGTCCTGCAAGGCTCCCAGGGAGCCAAGGCATCCCCTACTCTGGGCACTGTGCCTGCGCTGTGCAGGACTTCTGTGATAGAGTGCCAAGCAGATGAGAAAGGACAGAGCCGCTTTCTCTAGGCAGCGCATTTACAGACTCCATCAACTAGCAAACAAGGAGGAAAATGAACCAGCAGAACCTTTCCAAAGGGGACACTTGCCCCTCAGATGGTCTCGCGATCGCCACCCACTCCCAAGGTCCTGGGCAGCTCTGGCTGGAAGCCTAGCTCTGCACTTGGATGGTTGCAACTCTCCCACCAAGCTCTGCCCCGCCCCACTTTGTTTCTTTTCTACTTTAGGTAAATGTTAAGACTTTTAATCAATGTAAGGAACATCTGTAATAACAAATACTCAATACAAATACTCAAAATATATATTTTAATAGTCTCAATTAAGGCATCAAATACTTAAAGTTGCAAATACTCAGAAAGGGAGAAATGGAGGTGGGAGGGGGAAGAGAGGGAGAGATGCAGAGAGAGGGAGAGACGCAGAGAGAGAGAGAGAGAGAGAGATATAGAGAGACAGAGACAGACACAGAGACACAGAGAGGGAGAGACACACAGAGACGCAGAGAGAGAGGGAGAGACACAGAGAGAGGGAGAGACACGGAGAGAGGGAGAGATACAGAGAGACAGAGAGAGACACAAAGAGGGAGGGAGAGATATATATAGAGAGAGGGAGATATGCAGAGAGAGGGAGGAGGAAGAAAGAGGGGGGAGAGATGCCAAGAGATAGAGAGAGACACAGAGAGACAGGGAGAGAAACAGAGAGAGGGGAGAGATACATATAGAGCAGGAGAGGGAGAGATGCAGAGAGAGGGGGAGGGAGGGAAAGTGATTTATTCAGTTTCTGAATTTATCAGCTGTAAACAGCATCTATTAACTCCCCGTTATGGAGGTGAGGATTTTGTGTTCCAGCATCACCTCAGCTTCACTTCCCCCTCTCTTCATCCTCTCATTCTACACTTTTTGGTTAAACTTACACTAACCAAGGTTTGTTATATTATACTTCAATTTTTCGTGTTGCCACCTCCCGTGGTCCTGACTTTTTGAAGTTCTTCCATCCTCCACACTTGGTTTGGGCTTTTTGTCGTGCATTTACTAGTATCCAAAAGGCTTTTGGAGAAGTGTGTCATCATATACTGTATCCAGACGACTTTTAAAAATCCAGTCAGTCATAAGTCATTTATTTTTTGTCTCTTACGATTGAGAATGATATTAAATATCAGCATATTGAAACTCTCTTTTCCCAAGCCGCTTATATGAAATTATAGTCTTAAAGAGACTTCTTTTCGACACCCCACATTAGAAAACATACTATCTAGCCCTGGAGTGGGTCCGAATACTTGAGATTCTTTCTGTATGGCTGTGCTATACCCTCGACTAAACTGTGTAAAATCATAAAACTGCCCTTCCTTGGTATTACCAGCTTGTGAATAACTGTTTGAAAGCCCCATTCCCTTGTCCAGACAGGAGAGTCCAGCCAGCAATGTTCAGACAGAAGAGTAAACAACGTTGGTTCTGTGCCTGAAATTTGAACGTATCCCTTGAGGAGTGGTGACCCTTATGGACTTGTGATGGGCAGTACATGGATCCAACTGCCTCTAGGCTGGGCTCACTGGCATGGGAGGCCATGAATGGTAGTGTCCCCTACGTAGAGACTGTGAAGCACATTTTCCAGTCTATGTCATGAGTCACATTACAATAGGTACCTAAACAAAGATGTCTGCTCTTGCCACGTCAGCTTTTAGTGGCTAACAGAATAAAATGGGCACCACACACTTCTCCTTCAAGAGGGGCCATGTCTGTATATACAGGTGATGATTCACCCTCTGCTCGTGAGTAGCTTTGTCCAACTGTCAGGCACAGTATCGTCTAGCAAGTACATGTAATTGCTTTCCCACATTATCTACCACTGACTTCATATCATCCTCTGCTGCGTTCTCTGATAAAGGGATCTTCTTATTTTCATTTATTTATATTTTTTTTGAGTTGGAGTCTCACTCTGTCGCCCAGATAGGAGTTCAGTGGCCACTCCCGGCCACCGCAGCCTCGACCTGCTGGGCTCCGGCGATCCTTCCACCTCAGCCTTCCAAGTAGCTGGAACTACAGGTGTGCACTACCACGCCCGGCTAATTTTTGATTTATTGTAGAGATGAGGTCTCGCCAAGTTGCCCAGGCGGGTCTCGAACCCGCGGGCTCAGGCAATCCACTCACCTCAGCCTCCCAAAGGCGCGGGATTACAGGCTGAGCCACCAAGCCCGGCTATTTTCATTTTTAAACTTTATTTTATTAGAGAGATGTGGGGTACAAGTCAGCGTTAGGTACATAAGTAGTCTAGCCTCCAACTGGTCCTCACTTCCCCTGGTTTAGAACCAGGCACCCAAATAAAGGGCTTTTGTTTAAACGTAGTTTTTCTTTCTTCTTCTGAGCATGACATTTACTGTGAAGTTTAACACTACTTTCCCAAGCTTCTCAAGAATCCTGGGACTTACACTTACTTTTACTAAATACAATTTTGCTAAATGCAATTTCAAAATGTCGTTTTGTTCTTTTTCCTCTGCATAAACAACAGATTTTTTTTTTTTGAACTGGAAATTATTATTTCGAACTTTTTCTAAAGGAATTTATTGAGCTTCTCAAAGAGATCCCAGGGCCTTAAAATGGCATGACAGCTTCAGTGGTTTTATGCTTTCCTTTGGCAAAGTCTATGACAGACAACCCAGAAATGTCCAGATCCAGTGTTGCCATCTTAAGCAAAATTACCCCAGTTGAGGATTCTCTTGTGCCATAATCTATACAAATGTACTGAAGTTGTGTTCAAAATTTGCTTTTGCACCATTCTTCTGAGTTGTATTAGCATTACTGTTTTCAAAATACAAGTTTTATACTTGATGAGTCACTTTCAAATTGCTGCTCCATATTTGTGATTTGTAAATATGAGATACACAATAGAAATAACAAAAAGCTCCCATTTAATGAGCAGAAACAACCAAAATAACATGAAACTCTGCTAGCAAAGACAAGCTGTAGGCAGTAACTGAGATGGCCTGACCAACGGTCTTTGAAGCCAAGGGAGTTTTTAGAATATGTGGGATTTCTTTGAAAATTGGAATTAATTTTACATTCAAAATTTGAATGTATATAAACAGATTCTTCTATTTTGTTCTCAGAAACTGACCAACTGCTCATAGAGTCATTGGCAGACCACCAGAGGCTGCCAGTCATCCGAGGACCACAAGTTGAAAAGCACTGCTCTGCGTCAAAGTGTCACAGTAAATATCTACCCAGCACCAGAATTCTCTAACTCTTGCTTTGCTGTGAAGCCTGGAGCTCCATGGCAATACCAGATCTCTTTTTGGGGGCTGATACTAAAGGCCCTGACAAGTCTTCCCATGCATCAGTCAACCAGCAAGTACATAGTATCTCAGAAAGAAGCCAAACCTTAGCCAGAGTCAGGAGAGAAGGAACGATGAACCAGGAGGACCCCCATCCCTCAGAGCATCAATCTCTCTGAGCATCAGTTCCCTCATACATAAAATACAGACAGTCATGTCACCCTTATGGGACTGTTGGAAAGAATATGCTAATTGATTTTTTTAAGTTTATTATTACTGGCCGGGCTCGGTGCCTCAGCCTGTAATCCCATCACTTTGGGAGGCCAAGGCGAGTGGATTGCCTGAGTCCACTGGTTCAAGATCAGCCCAGGCAACTTGGCAAGACCTCATCTCTACAATACATCAAAAATTAGCCAGGCATGGCAGCACGCACCTGTAGTTCCGGCTACTTGGAAGGCTGAGGGGGGAGGATCGCCGGAGCCCAGCAGGTCGATGCTGGGGTGGCCGTGAGCATGTCACTGCACTCCAGCCTGGACAACGGAGTAAGGCTTCAACTCAAAAAAAAAAAATTATGATGATGATGATTTTGAGTCTGGGTCTTGCTCTGTTGCCAAGGCTGGAGTCCAGTGGCATGATCACGGCTCACCATAGCCTGGACCTCCTGGGCTCAAGTGATTCTTCCACCTCAGCCTCCCAAATAGCTGGGACTACAGGTGCTAATTTTTTTGATTTTATGTTGAGATGAGGTCTTGCTATGTTGCTAGGCTGTTTTTGAACTCCTGGGCTGTTTTGATCCTCCTGCCTCAGCCTCCCAAAGCCCTGAGATTACAGGTGTGGGCCACCATACCCAGCCAGAATATACTAATTGAGATGTCAGTCATTGTATTCCTAATACAGAGACTAGCATATCTCAGGGACTTGGTAATTAGTCGTTGTAACCATCTTGTGTCCTATAGCAGTCAGAAAGATGGTATATAAAAAGTTAAGATACTTGACACCACAGTAATGGATGTAAACTTGGTAATTACGATTCAGAAGGGCAGAGGAAATACTTAAATAGCCTCTAGAAACAATTTATAGAGGCTTGAGAAACAGCCACAGCTCATCGCCTACTCCACAGAGCTCAAAAAAGTGGGCTCATTCTTTTTCAGCCTCATTGTGATTCTGAATCCGAAAGTTTCAGCTTCACAAAAGCGATGCTCCTTCTGGCCCCAGTTTCCTCTTTTATGCGACAGTCATTTACCCATCCTGACCCTCCTCAAGGATTTTGTGTTTGCATTTCTCTGCTGCTATTTATGGTGCTGGTTAGGTTCATGAGTGGAGGGGAGCTATTAACGTGGAATAAGGGAAAAGATAGAAAAAGACCTGGAATGCAGGAGAAGGTTGGAGGTGGGTGGAGATATGGGGAATTGAAAATCAGCATGGGCTGTGGGGAATTGTGGGGTAAGATAGAAACAAGACTGGTAGTCACCTTGAAATTGGGAACTCCAGGGATTTGGATGGGTAAAAAGGTTTCTAGTTGTTGTTGTGTGTTATGCAATTTAATGTCGGCAGGGGGGTTGATTTATGTTTCTTTTGGATGTGACATTATGCTGATGTTTTATGGTAGATTGCAAATGTTGCCACAGTCTTTTTCATTCATGTCTGGGCACTCCACAGCATAATACTGCCGCTCCCCTATCAAGAGGTGACATCTAGTTTTTCACCTCTTGAATCCGGGGTTGGCCACCTGACTTGGTTTGGCCCATGGGACGTTCGCAGACGTGTGGCAAGCAGAGGTTTGCAAAGTGAGTGCATATGGGGACTTGCTCTTGGAAACCCTTGGACCTTGTGAAGGAGCCTGCCTTGGCTGCTAGATAAGGATGACATGACCTGGTTTTCTCCGTGGGCCCTGCCAATAGCCAACCACTGCTAGCTACATGAGGCCACCAACTGCCAGCTGACTCCACACATGTGTAAGTGCTGCTGTGATTACACAGAGCAGAGCCCAGTTATCCTAGTGAGCTTAGCTCAAGTGCAAACAAACAGATGGTTGTTTTGAGCTACCAAGATTTAGGAGGGTTTGTTATGCAGCAAAACCCAACAGTTACAGACAGGAACAAGAATTTTCAGTATTCCACGTTTGTTAGGTGATAGTGATGCATGCCTGGGGTTGAGTTAGTGCTCAACAATTAGTATCCACAAAAGAGCAGCTGCAGTTAATTACACAGGGAATCAACACTGGAGAATTGTAGCAATGTGAGTGTCCCTGGAGGTATGCTACTGCAACCTTCCTCTGATACAGAGATCCTTGACACCATGCCCAGCTGGCTCTGCTCTGGCTGATGGCTTCCGGTGGCAGAGACTCCCCCAGCTCTCCCTGGTAGTCCATCTCACTTAGAGAGTTCGGGCTAGTGGCATGTTCTTTACTGTATTTAGCCAAATGCAGCAGCCTTGCAGATGAGGAAGGTATTCTGCTTTTAGAGCGATCCTGAGTCCAGAGGAGATGTGAGGCAGAGAGAGATCAATACTCCTTTGAGTTCCTTTTTACCATGCCCCATCCTCTGCCCTGAAGACATCTGCTGGGTTTCTGAACTGTGAGAGACTTTTCCCTTGGGATGACTCGGTTAGTTAGCTGGGTTGGGATGGTTCAGTTAGCACCTATCCAAGGGTGTAAAGACTGGGAATCTGTGTGGTTATGGAGCAGAAGAGGCTAAGAAAGGAAGACCAAAGGTGTGGGCACAGGACAAGCAAAGCAGGAGGCTGAATGAGGTGTGCATGATGAGATGTAAAATGGGAGGAGATAAGGTATGGCGTGGTATACTGTATGTGTGTGTGTAGAGGAGGGATACACACTCAGTAAGTATGCTGTGGCATGATTTTCTTTGCTCAAGGGACAATTTTCACAAGCATTGTGACAATAGGAAGTTGGCCTGGGTCAACTACTGTCCTCAAGATCAAATAGTGAGATGAGTGAGCTTGTCATTCATTCATTCCTTCATTATTCATCAAATATTTATCTAGGTTCTGAGGATGCAGGGACCAAAATTTGAAAAGTATCTGAACTCCTGAAACGTCTATTCTAGAGGGAGAAATCAATAAACAAGTTATTATACAACATAATTTTGGGTACATAAAGCAGAGTGAGGGAGTGTAAAGTGTTTAATACTGTTACTGAACACTTAGGGCTTCAGTCAGGGTCCTGTTCCTAGCTTCACAAAAAGCCAATCACTGAGACAATGAGTATTGCCATGGAAGAATGCTTTATTTGGGTGATATTAACCAAGGAGAATTCTCAAATCCATCTCCCTTTCCCACTGAAGTCAGGGGTTTATATAGTGGGGCAGGAAAGTAGGAAACAGGAACTTGGGAGGGGTAAGGAAGAGGAGTTGGAAAACAGGAGGGATCTGGCACCTCATCATCTGGATGCAGTGATCTGGTGAATTTCAGTTCCCTGATACTATAGGCCAGAGGGCTGGTTCCCTGAGAAAGGAACTCAGATAAAAGAAAGTTTAAATCTTTAAGGTCAGGTGCCTGAGGAGGTGCTGTTTGAACAGAATCCTGACTTAGTGAAGGTGCAGCAGGTAGAGATTCTGGCAAATGTAAAGGCCCCCAAGTGCTTGGTAGAAGATGTAGTTAGGCCGTGATGGGACTTGGTGATCTGTAGCAGAATAGGGAGCCAGATGGCTGCCTATCACCTGCAGGGCCTCCTAGGCTATGGAAGCCACTTGCATTTGGTTTGTGGCAAGTGGAATGAGAAGCCTTCAAAGACAGAGGGCAGGGGGATGACTTGATCAGATTTTCATCCCTACAGGATCCTCTGAAAGGGGGAGCCTTGGAAAGACAGGACTGGATCTGGAAGCTAGAACAGTGGCTCCACTAGGGTGATTTTTATGAGTAGCTTAACCTCTCTGAGTCCCAGAGTTTTTGTCTGTACATTGGTGACAGTAGTAATACACTTACCTACAAATGCTATTGAACAATTTAACAACTATTTTTTGAGGCCCCGCTCTGTTTCAGACACACAGTGAGGCACTGAGCTGTATGGAGGATGGAATAAGTGATGTCAGTGGGCCCAGCATACTCCTAACACACAGCAAGGCTTAAGAATGGCGACTGTGCTAATATCTTTATTATCAGTCAGTGAGTGTCCTGGACCCATGGAGGAAGCAGCTCTGGATCTCATGTCAAGGGCTACAAAGAAATGCCTCCCAGGGCAGGATTCATGCAGGTGGTCTCTGTCACTCCTGGAGACTCAGGTCAGGTGCCACAGCAATTACAACATCCTTGCCCAATATATCCCCTCTCCTAGTTGCCTGCCATTTTATTTCTTAAATTCTACGATTTCTTAAGTGACTTGCATTCATCTGCCTTGTTTTGGCATATGTTATCCTTTGTCCCATTAATCTTTGAGTATTTGGTTTAGGCTTTGTTTTGGTATATTAATGGTTTCATTGAGCCAAAATCTACTTTCTTGAAGTTTAAAATGTGTAGAAGTAACCATTGATCTGCCTTGGTTGCCTCAATCCAAGGGTTCCAGTGGGAGTGTTTTGTGTTACATTGTTGTTTATTGGTTTTGTTATTAACACAACCTAAAAATAATGTTAAGGAAACTCTAGCTTTGAAGGAATATAATTTTTGTTTTTATTTGTAATTTGGTAAAATACACACAACATAAAATTCACCATTTCCACCATGTTCAAGTACACAGTTTAGTGGCATTAGGTACGTTCAAATTGTTTTGCAGCCATCATCACCATCCATTCCCAGATCTTTTTTTTATCTTTCCAAACTGAAACTCTGTACCTATTAAACACTAACTCCCATTTCCTCTCCCCTACCGCCAGCTCCTGGCAACCACCGCCCTACTTTCTGTCTCTATAAATATGAGCACTCTAGAGTATGAGCACTCTGGTGTCTTCATAAAAGTGGACTCATTCAGTATTTGTCCTTTTGTATCTGGCTTCTTTCACTTTATAATGTCTTCAACGTTCATCCACGTTGTAGCATGTGTCAGAATTTCCTTCTGAATAGTATTAAATTGTATGCATATATCACATTTTGCTTATCCATTTGTCTATTGAGGGACACTGGGGTTTCTTCTATTTTTTGGCTATTGTGAACAATGCAACTGTGAATGTGGGGCTCAAATATATCTTCAGGATACTACTTTGGCTTCTTTTGGGTATACACCCAGTAGTGAAATTGCTGGATTGTATGATAATTGCATCTTTTGTGTTTTGAGGAACCACCATACTGTTTTCCATAGTGGACAGACCATTTTACATTCCCATGAACAGTGCACAAGAATTCTAATTTCTCCACATGTTCACCAACACTTGTTATTTTCTGTTTCGTTTTGTTGATAGCAGCCATCCTAATAATTGTGGGGCGGTAGGTGATTCTGATTTGTATTTCCCTAATGATTAATGATGTTGAGCATCTTTTCATGTGCTTATTGGATATTTGTATATCTTTTTGGAGAAATGTCTGTTCAAGTCCTTTGCCTATTTTCTAATTGGGTTGTTTTGTTGTTGCTGAACTGTAGGAATTCTTTATATATTCTAAATAGTAATCCTTTCTCAGATATGTAATTTGTAAGTATTTTCTCTTATTCTATGGGCTGGCTTTTCATCTGTTGCTTGTGTCCTTTGATGCATAGATGTTTTCAGTTTTGATATAGTTCAGTTTGTTTGTTTGTTTATTATTTATTTATTTATTTATTTTGGTGTCACATAAAAAGTAGTTCTTAAATTGTTCAACAATGCTATGAGGCAAAGAGTAAAATTCGACGTCATGAAGCTTTTCTCATATGTTTTCTTCTAAGAGCATTATAGTTTTAGATTTTACATTTAGGTCTCTGGTCAATTTTGAATTTTGTATATGGTATAAGGTAAGGGTCCAGCTTCATTATTTGCCTATGGATATTCAGTTTTTCCAGCACCATCTGTTGAAAAGACTGGCCTTTTCCCCCACTGAAAGGTCTTGACGCCCTTATAGAAAATAATTTGACTGATAATGTGTTGATTTATTCCTGGCCTCTTTATCTTGCTCTGTTGGTCTATATGTCTACCTTTACATCAGTAGCATGCTGTTTTGATTACTGTTACTTTGTAGTAAGTTTTGAAATCAGGTAGTGTGAGACCTCCAATTTTGTACTTCTTTGTCAAGATTAGTTTGGCTACTTAGAGTTCCTTGAGATTCTCTCTGAGTTTCAGGATAGATTTTTCTTTTCCTACAAAAACACCATTTGGATTTTGCATTGACTCTGTAGAGCACTTGTCATATTGGCATCTTAAGACTATTAAGACTTCCAGGCCATGAGCACAGAATATCTATCCATTTATTAGTGTCTTCTTTAATTTTGACTTTCAGCAACATTTTGGACTTTTCAGTGTTGAAGTCTTTTGGCTGTTTATTGCTAAGCATGGTATTTTCTTCTTTTTAATGCATTTGTAAATGGAATTGTCTTCTTAATTTCCTTTTTGATTTTTTCACTGTTAGTGTATAGAGACACCACTGGTTTTTGCATGTTAATTTCATATGCTATAGCTTTGCTAATTTGTTTACTAGTTTATATGTGTGTGTAAAAGGGAATATTTTTTAAACACTTTCAAGTCATCCTGTCTCTATTAGGAGGCTGTGCACGAATGATCTTTGCGTCTAGCAAATACTGAGTGCGGATGTGTAGAGAATCCTGACTATTCCACGCTGGTCCCAGTGCAGACAGAAAAGCAGATCACGATCACCAGTGTGCTTCAAATTCATCAGTTACACAAGATCAGTTACATGGTGGATGTTACAGGGTGAAAATGTTGACAAAAGAGAGCAATGTTAAGAGATCGTTTTAGGTATTTTCAATTTGCTTAGCACTAAAACGTGACCTCTAAATAAATTTAAATTATGCTTATCCCAGCTCGTGAGAATTTTCACATAAATGGTAAATCATGTTTAGTGGGAAATTGTTTTGATTTGTAGGATCTCCTACCACACCATTAATGAGGCGTACATAGTGTTCTGGTTTAGGAAAAACAGTGATAAGGTTTTCCTGCTTGAGAAGGGCAGTTGTGTCTGTTAGGGTATGGATATGGTGAGGGAAAATGGACAGGGAGAGGCACAGGGAAGGCACAGCACCTCCAGAGCTGGCAAGCCAGAGGGGCACACTGGCAACCCAGAGATCCGAATAAATGCAAAGAATTGCAACACACAGAGGCGAGAGAAGAAAAGATTTATTTAAGAAAGCTTCACCCCCCAATAGACAGGGAGTGGGTCTACACTCTAGGTGAGTGTGGTGCCATAGCCCCCCCAAACCCTGGCTTAAATCCTTCTCCTTGGAGATGTTGTAATCAGGTAGACGTGACTGCCGTGACTTCCTTATCGACCGCCTGTGGATGTCTTGGAGAACTTGTGACACAGAGACCCACTAATGTCCACCCATATTATCATAGCCCCTAGAGAAGGGCATAACAAGGATTCTAATTCTCCTGCACCTTCCCAAACAACATTCCTTAGAACTAATGGAGGGTACACTTCCCCTTATCTCCTAGGCATTCCCAGTGGGTAACTTTGATGGATCCTTGGCTTCCCTGTGGATAGTGTCCAATTTACTGGAAGATTGAATCCCCACCTGCTTTCCCTCTCAGCGGTCCTAACTTTTTAATTACAAATTTCATGACTTTTACAATCCTTGCTCAATGCATAATGTCTTAGGCTTTGTAAATTCCCTTTACTCTAGGCAAGCTTGATTGCCACTGTGAGATACCTCTGATACCTGGCACCAGGATGTGTGTTTCTGAAAAGACAAAGTCGGCAAAGTTAATTTTACCTGAAGTATGCATTTCTCCAAAAACATAGCTTCTACTTTCTCATCACTGTGTCAGGATTTAAGAACAAGATGAACAAGGGTGTCCCACTCTTGGTCTGTCCCTTCAGTATCTACTCTCAAAATAACTGAAATACCTCACTGAATCCAGTAGTGGAACACTGGAATAAGAGAACACAGAGGCCAGAGAATTCTGGAATGTCAAATTATAACTACAAACAGAGGATGTGTGTGTTTGGGCAGTATACATAACTGCTAGGAAAAGGATGTGACTAGAAAGTGAGTTAACTTTCAGCTATTTCCACTGCTTGTCCTGGGATCAGCTCTCTCCTCTTCTGGATCCAGTCTTCTGGGTGATGGGAGGGAGGAGAACCGTAAGCAGCGGCTGCCTACATGGTTTGGAACCAGGACACCTCCTCCGAGTCCAGGAGTGTGTACTTCAGTCTTAGTCCAGACCAGCTTCCCTCCAGATGGTGAGACCGGGATTCGAACAGGTGAGACTAGTGCATTTGCAAGTCTGCCACTCATCTGTCTGCAAAGCGCAGATCAGCAGAACCCGGTAGCTTTCCTCAGCACACAGGTTCAGGAAGTTAGTCTCCCTTCCCCTTCGCCTGAGGGACAAATTACCACTGAACTCCTACCCGGACCCTGGCCCTGCCTGTAATTACTGTTTACTTCCATTTCGGATGGTTCACCTCATTATAGTCCATTAACACAATGAGAGGGTCCTATGCCTGGCAAGTGGGGATGGAACAGGTTCGGATTAGACTCTGACTCACTGTGCTTTGCTGAGTCAAACTCCAGCTGAATCTGCTTCTGGCTTACCTCACTTCTGTGGTCCCAAGAATGCAAATTGCTGCCCAGTTCTGCTGGGTTCCACTCCCCAAGGCACTCCCCCATCCCAACACTGACTGACCTGGCTTTCCTGAGATACTGAAATCGTTTTCTTCCCCTCCCCTTCCCTCCCCTCCCCTCCCCTACTTCCCTTCCCATTTGGAGTCACACTCTGTCGCCCAGGCTGGAGTGCAGTGGCATACTCACGGCCACCCCAGCGTCAACCTGCTGGGCTTCAGCGATCCTTCTGCCTCAGCCTTCCAACGAGCTGGAACTACAGGTGCACACTATCATGCCCGGCTAATTTTTTTATTTATTGTAGAGATGCGGTCTCACCATGTTGCCCAGGCTGGCCTTGAACCCCCAGGCTCAGGCCATCCTCTCACCTTGGTCTCCCAAAGTGCTGGGATTACAGGCTTGAGCCACCGTGCCTGGCCTCTCCTTTTATTTCTACTTGTCAATCCTGATGACTTTTCCTTTCTTTAGGCAGCAGCTTCCCCCCCGCCCCCCACATCACTGCCCATTTGATCTCTGTTCCGAATCCTTCACGCGCCTATCCAGATTGCTTTATCCCCGTGAAAAGCAACTGATGTGTTACCTTTCCTTGTCTGTTCAGCTTGTTTCCCTTCTTTTATTTCATTATTTTATTTCCCCCTTGTATTATTCTATATCATAAGAAAAATATTGGTTCTCCTATTATTCTAATTCCTCATCGGAAACTATAAAAGATTAACTGTCCCAATCCCTTTTCCCAAACAGAAATATCTTTTTGATTATGCCAACCAATGCATCTGGAAAGATTATCTTTTTTTGCCCATCTTACATTTAACTTTGACCTGCTTACTTGGGTCATGGGCCTAAGTGTGCCACGTTCCTATTGCTATTTCCTAATGCATTTAATTTGGTTTAAAAAATGTGAAAAATTCAAACTTTAAAGGAATTTTCCATCTTAAAGTTATGAGTATAATATGCAACTATTTTTTCCTAAGCTGTTTGAAAGTAAACTGCCCACATGATATCTCATCTCCCCCAAATACCTCAGATGTATTTGCTACAAGGCTATCTCCCACATACCCGCACTACAACCATTCAAATCAGGCCATTAACATAATATGCCACTGCCATACAATCCTCAGACCCCCTTTACATTTTGCCAATTGTCCTTAAGATGTCTTGTAGGACAAAGCAACCCAGTCTAAAGTCTTGCCTCACCTTCATTGCTTCATTGTTCATCTCTTCACTCCTGAATAATTTCAGGCTTTCCTTGGCTTTCATGACTTTGACTTTTGAAAATTACAGGTTATTTAGCAGACTGTCCCTTGATTTGGGTCACTCTAATCACTCTGATGTTTCCTCATGGTTAGACTCATATTATGCCCCTTTGAAGGAATATCGTGTGTGTATGTTTTGTGTGTGTGTGTGTATGTGTGTGTGTGTGTGTGGTGGGGGTTGTTCTCTGACTCTATGTAAACTTCCTGTTTCTCATGAAACATTCTAGCTATTTATTTTCTTATTTATATCAACCTGGCCCCGTGGATTGCAATTTCATTCCATGGGTGATATCTGTTACTACCATTATCTATTTGCATGCTCAAAAGTGTCCAGGTCTGACCAGGAGGGTCCCTTCTAGCTGGCTCCATGTTCCTTTGGTGGGTCCTCTCATTCTTTTTCTTAAAAAAGTTTTTTTTTTTTAAAATTTCAGTAGCTTTGTGAGGATACAAATAGTTTTGGTCTGGGCTTTAAGGGTCTCATTCTTGGAACACTGCTCTGCTTTCTGGCACAAGAAGAGACTCGGGTTCATGTCGGACATTCCCTGCCCCAGCCCTGGAATCAGCCACTTCTCCAAGGTATTCTGGTTCTTTCTCATGGAAAATGGTATTTAGAAACTAAGATGGGGCACTAACTGTGCTCATTGCTACTGAGAGGTTTTGTGTTCCCAGGCCTGTCAGTGCACAGAAACACACACACACATTTACATCTGTATCTATTTCTCTATCTATTTCTGTGTTCTGTAAACCTTGATACCTCTAATTCCAACCAAACAACAGTGTTCGTGCTGGCTTTCTTCCTTGCCACGTCCCTAACAGCAAGAAATCAGGCTCCCATTATCCTTAACATACTGACTTATTTGGTCAGTCTCCAAGCTGCTCTCAATCTTCCATCACTGCCACTACCCTGCCAGCCTTTCTCTGCAGATGCCCTCCTCACCCCACCAGGATGACCCCCTTAAAGGGAGATTCTGCTCACCCCACTCAGGCTCTGATCCCCATGTCAAGCCAGTCCCCTGTGGGGCATTCTCACCCTCCTAAGAGTTTGGGTGAGGACACCACAGCCTCCTCCCTCCCCAACCCAGGTAAATACCTACTTTGCTCAGCTCTGTCTAATGTACTTTATTGTTCAGAAAGAGAAGGAAGAGAAGAGTCCCAATACATATTAAAGACAGTAACTGGATGGGGTGGTTCACTCCTGCAATCCCAGCACTTTGGGAGGCAGAGGCGAGAGGATTGACTGAACCCAGGGGTTTGGATCTGCCTGGGCAACTTGGTGAGAACTTACTCTACAATAAATCAAAAAAATTAGCCAGGTGTGGTGGTGTGTGCCTACAGTCGCAGCTACTTGGGTAGCTGAGGCAGAAGGATTGCCTGAGCCCAGCTGGTTGAGGCTGCAATGGCCATGAGCATACCACTGTACTCCAGCCTGGGTGACAGAGTGAGATTCCTACTCAAAAATAATAATAATAAATAAAGATAGTGTCCACCTTCACTAAATGTAAACCTTCTTGCCACTTGGCTACTTATGGTCTAGAAAACACACTCCATTGCATACTGTTGTATTACAGATCGCTCTGGAATATTAAGGATACAATTATGACCAGACAAAATGTCTTGTATTACCTGGAAGAAACAGAAACCACCTGTGGATTGAAAGCATAGAGATGAGCTACGACATTTATTACAGCATGACCCTGGCTGTCCTTGCCAGCATCACCCTTGGATCCAGGCAGTGGGGCCCCTTTCCTGCCAGGTGATTTAGAGCCCTCCACACCACCCTTCCTCCAGTCAAGCCCCTGATAGGGAGTGGAATTGTGGGGCTGAGAAGTGTCCCCTGGGACTATAGGCACACACCACTACACCCGGCTAATTTTTTTGATTTATTGTAGAGTAAGGTCTCACCAAGTTGCCCCAGGCTGTGTGTGTGTATGTGTGTGTGTGTGTGTGTGTGTGTGTGTGTGTGTGTGAGAGAGTGAGAGAGAGAGAGAGAGAGAGAGAGAGAGAGAGAGAGAGAGAGAGAGAGAGATTTTCTTTTCTTCTTTTTTTTTAAGTTGGAGTTTCACTCTGCCACCCAGGCTGGAGTACAGTGGCACATACACTCATAGCCACCACAGCCTCAACCTGCTGGGCTCAGGCGATCCTTCCACCTCAGCCTTCCAAGTAGCTGGAACTACAGGCACGTGCTACCACACCTGGATAATTTTTTTATTTATTGTAGAGACGTGGCCTCACCAAGTTGCCCAAGCAGGTCTCAAACCCGTGGGCTCAGGCAATCCTCTCACCTTGGCCTCCCAAAGTGCTGGGATTACAGGCTTGAGCCACCATGCCAGCAAGATTTCCTTTTT
The DNA here is from genome assembly GCA_027257055.1 of Cephalopachus bancanus. Classification (NCBI taxonomy): domain Eukaryota; kingdom Metazoa; phylum Chordata; class Mammalia; order Primates; family Tarsiidae; genus Cephalopachus; species Cephalopachus bancanus. The sequence goes on from JAPVLO010000179.1 coordinate 933,843, forward strand.
TTTTTTTATTAATATTTTTTATTATGACATTGTGGGGTACAGTTAAGGGTTAGGTATACAGATATGCTTCATTCAGGCACCCTTGTTGATAAGAGGTGTTTCCCCAAGGATTTTCTTATGTATAGTACTTATGTAATGGCCCTGGTATTCCTTCTAATAGGGTCCATTCTAACTTGCCCTCAGGTGTTCACTATGGAATGTACACACTCAAACAGCCTTCTCTAGACACACTTAGTCAAACTCATGTTGTACTTTCTTTTTTTTTTTTTTTGAGTTGGAGTTTCACTGTGTCACCCAGGCTGGAGTGCAGTGGCACTCTTACAGCCATCGCAGCCTCAACATGCTGGGCTCAGGCGATCCTTCCGCCTCAGCCTTCCAAGTAGCTGGAACCACGCCCAGCTTATTTTTTTATTTATTGTAGAGACGAGGTCTCCTTCACCTCTGCAGGGTTCCGAGGGCCATGTGACCAGATCGTCCGCCACACTATCAAGCTCTGATCCAGAGACAACTTCCAAGGTTTTGTCATTTGAGTAACCCAAAATAGACCATCACATCTACGAATGTGAACCACCAAGGTTTGCTTACAGAAAACCCCAGAGAGCTAGACATGCTTCTCAATACCCTCTCTGTTCTGCTAGCCCAGGCATTGCAGCACTGGTGATGGGAGTTAGGTCCATTGACAGCAGTTTGCTTTCTGCGTTGTGTCCGTCTTGTCTGGGAGAGGATGGTCGCATTAAAGAAGTATTAGGCCATCCTGCACAATCAAGAACCAAGAGGGTAATATTGGGGGAATGGATGGGGTGCACCTAAGAAGAACAATAACCAATGGACCTTAAGCATAATGATGCGGGCAACCCCCTCGGCTCCCCTCCCACTGTGGGAGCTTTTCTGTCCTCTCAATAAATCTTACTTTCTCAAAAAAAACCAAAACAAAAACCAGTAATGATGCTCCTCGGGTAACAGCAGCATTTATCAATATCGAGGAAAGGGTGTCAAGATAATCTGAAAAAAGATTTGCCTTTCTGCATTAGTACGTGACACTGTTGTTTGAAAATTCTTATTTTCTACCTTTTTACAAAAATGTGATTACAGCTCACTCTTATGTATTATCTCATATTTTATGAATAGTTTTCACATTTAGCATGATATGGAAAATTAAATGTCTCCATTACCTTCTAAAGTTAAAATGGTCAATTTTTTATTTCACTTGAAAAATACTTTTATAATGGGGTTAGGAGTATCAAATATGTTCCTAAGTTTAAGACAGTCTGTATAATCATTTATTCTCATTGTGTTAATAACAGTAAGATCTGTGAGGTCATTGCTCATTAGCTCCAAGTTACTAAGCATTAAAGTTAACTTTTAAGTAGGTAAACATATCCCTTGATATCAAAACCTTATGATGAGGGTAGTTTCCTGTAACAAATAGCCATAGTCTTAAGGTTCTACATCAATAGTCCCTTGACTTCAACAAATGTTTCAATAAAACAGGAAAGTTCTTCTCTTTTAACTAAACAAATAAAAGCTTAGCATTTACTGATAAGATACCAAGTCCATAAGATTTCGTTTATATTCTTTGGCAACATGCCTGTAAATCCTTCCTGGCCTTCTTATGTCTTTCAAAATAAAAGACAATGGGCCAGGCAGGACTTTGCCTTCCTAAAACCACTTGCATCTGCAGCTTTTTATCCTCTTAAAGTTCCCGCCTAAAACAAATAAGCAAGCAAACAGACAAACACAAATGTGTGCCGTCTTCAATCAGCTGCCTTTTAATAGAAGCAGAATAAAAAACATTCAGAAATTCTGTTTTGGATTTCTCCAAGTATCTCATTGATCCCCCAAACAGGGCTGCATGGCTCATGGCTGAGTCATTGTCCACATGATAAGGTGAGGTTTGGTTCAGTTTGGGGAAGATGATGAACCCTAACGACGTCTTGTTAATGAGTTGCTGCTCATTACAATGCATGTTGGAACCAGAAGCCAGTTCTCCTGGCTTTAAGTCCACTAAGCCAAACTTCCAATTTTGAGTATGAGCATGAAAAAATATGCGCCTAAATCAGTTATCACAAAGCGCTACTGCATTATTTTCATTATATTCCCACAATTTTTTTTTCTATTTACCTTCATATTAAACTCAACGTATAACTTTGAAAGAACTCAATACATGGAAAAAATTTGGTTGACATTAACAATTCATAATTTTATTTTTAACAATGTAGTTTAAAATATCAATTGCTTGAAAAAAACCTCTAGGGTCCAAATTACTATTTATAAGCAGATATGCTTACATCTACAAATAAGCTAAAACATAAGAATTAGTTCTATGTAAAATTCTGCTAAGGGCATAAAATAGACAGATAGAGGTTTCGTTTAAACATATATTTGTTTTGCTAACAGGCATCTTGTGGCCAGGCTCAGTGGCTCAGCTTGTCATCCCAGCACTTTGGGAGGCTGAGGCAAGTGGATTTCCTGAGTCTGTGGGTTCGAGACCAGCCCGGGTAACTTGGCGAGACTTCATCTCTACAATAAATAAAAAATGAGCTGGGTGTGGTAGCATGTGCCTATAGTTCCAGCTACTTGAAAGGCTGAGGCGGAAGGATCGCTTGAGCCCAGCAAGCCGACACTGGGGTAGCTGAGAGCGTACCACTGTACTCTAGCCTGGGCAATGGAGTGAGACTCCAACTTTTTTAAAAAAAGGCATCTTACTCATGGACTGGAAGAGCCAGCATCATTAAAATGACCATACTGCACAAAGCGATCTACAGATTCAATGCAATCTTTATCAAAATACCAATATCAGTGGCTCAGCCTATAATTGCAGCACTTTGGGAGGCCGAGGCGAGTAGATTGCCTGAGCCTGCGGTTTCGAGACCCACCTGTGCAACTTGTTGAGACTTCGTCTTTACAATAAATAAAAAAAATTAACTGGACATGGTGACTGTCCAGTTAAAAATTAACTGGACAAGCTGGCCCCTGTAGTTCCAGCTACCTGGAAGACTGAGGCGGAAGGATCACCGGAGCCCAGCAGGTTGAGGCTGCAGTGGCCGGGAGGGTGCCACTGCACTCCAGTCTGGGCGACAGAGTGAGACTCCAACTCAAAAAACAAACAAACAAAAAAATACCAACATCATTTTTCAAAGAACTAGAAAAACAATCCTAAAGTGCATATGGAACCACAAAGGAGCCCAAATATCCAAGACAATCCTAAGTAAAAAGAACAAATGTGGAGGTATCACATTGTCTGACTTCAAATTATACTCTAAAACAGCATGGTACTGGTACAAAAATAGATCAATGAGACAGAATAGAGAACTCAGGAATAAAGCCACTTATCTACAACCAACTGATCTTTGACAAAGCCAACAAAATGAACAATGGGGAAGGACTGCCCCATGCAATAAATAGTGCTAAGAAAATTGGCTAGCCATATGCAGAAGGATGAAACAAGACCCCTACTTCTCACCATATACAAAAATTAATGCAAAATTGATTACAGGCTTAACTATAAGACCTGAAACTATAAAAATCCTAGAAGAAAGCCTAGGAGAAACTCTTCTGGACATTGGCCTAGACAAATACAAAGACCTCAAAAGCAAATACAACAAAAATAGGCAAATAGGACTTAATTAAATTAAAAAGCTTCTGCACAGCAAAAGAAATCATCAACAGAGTGAACAGAAAACCTAGAGGATGGAAGAAAATATTTGCAAATTATGCCTCAGACAAAAGGCTAATATCCAGACTGTACAAGGAACTCAGACAACTCAACATGAAAAAAAAATAACCCCATCAAAAAGCGGGCAAGGGACATGAATAGACACTTTGCAAAAGAAGACACACAAGCTAACAAAGACATGAAAAAATGCTTCACATCACTAATTATCAGATAAATGCAAATTGAAACCACAAGGAGATATCATCTGAGACCAATCAAAATAGCTATCATTAAAAAGTCAAAGCAACAGATGTTGGTAAGGATACAGAGAAAAAGGAACACTTGTACAGTGTTGGTGGGACCTCTATGGAAAAAAGTATGATACTTTCTCATAGAACTAAAAATGGAACTTTGACCACAGCAATCTCACTACAGGGCATCTACCCAAAAGGAAAAAACATGCACTTGTATCCCCTGAATCTAAAACTTAAAAAAGTAAATTAAAAAGGGCATCTTAATTTAGTTTAGCAAACTGTATTCATCTATTGAAAAGTGGCTGGGAGGCCAGGTATGGTGGCTCATACCTGTAATCCCAGTCTTTTAGGAGGCTGAGGTAGGAGGATTGCTTGAGCCCAGGAGTTCAAGACCGGCTTCAGCAACATAGCGAGAACTTGTCTCTACAAAAATTAGTCAGGTGTGTTGGTGCATGCCTGTAGTTACAGCTACTCAGAAGGCTGAGATGGGAGGATTGCGTGAGCCCAGGAGTTTGCTGAGATCCTGAGATCGTCCAGCCTGGACGACAGAGTGAGACTGCGACTACAAAAAAAAAAGGAAAAACAGCAGGGAGTGATGATTTGTGTAGGTTAATTAAATATATTTCAATTAAGAAACTAAGTTAGACAGCTGAGTGCTCCCATAGCTAGGAATGACAGTGGGTACCATTTAAGAATGGATATAAATAAGTAGTGCCTAAAAGACATTTCAGTTACCAGAAAAGTCACCAAAGCACAGTTAGTTCTCTTTGTGATGATAAGCTTTCGCTCTGGTTTCAAATGCACATCCTTTGATAACACTACACTTGAAATTAAAAATTACAATTCTGCTTAGACTTCACAGACAGATCATCTTCAGTTTCATTTCATTAAAATAGCCAGCAAATTTATAATTGACCAGAAGATTAAATTAGCCTAATCAACAAGAGCAGAAGAGACATGTGCCTCTTTTATTTCTATTTCTAAAATGGTTATAATTAATAAAAGGCATTAAATATAAATTTTCAAAAACAACTTTCCTTGGATGACACATTGTCATGCTTCATAAGCACATATGTCTGTCTTTGAGTGTGATTTCAGTGATTATTTAGTAATGAATTAGGCTAATTTTGTTTCACAGGGCTTATTTTGTAAATTTAAAGATTATATATATATAGTGTCTAACAGCTGGTTGATTAAGTTAATTCAGAAAAAGATGAATCACTTAATCACCTTATAAACAGATTAAATTTCTTTCACATTAACCCATTGATTAAAAGTCAGAAGGCACAATCTGTGACCTGGTCCTAAAATAGCACAGCCTGTTAAATTATGCAGAAAAAGGGAGTCAGTGGCATCATGTCTTCACTTGGTCCCTCTGTGGTATTTTGTAATTGGAGCGTGACCCTAAGTGTGCCTGAGCTGACCCCTGCCACAAGTATTCCCACCTTCCTGTACAGACTTCTGGTGAACAGTCATGAGAACACCAGCCAATGGCAAAAGTCACCAGTGGCTGTGGTGCGTCAAAGTGACTGAAAGGCACAGACATTTCTAGAAGGATTCGTGACTTGTAATGGACTTTTGTTGTCATGTGACAAAATCACGGAAGAAACACCAGTGACCACTTCCCGGGAGGGCAAGGTGAGGTAGGTGGCTAATATCTGTGCACCTCTGTGGTCAGGGGACATTCATGGTATTGCATAGAAAACACGTATGTGCTTTATGAGAGAGTCACTTTCAGTTGCACCCTGTATCAGTTAGGATCAGGTGTCACTACAGATAATAGAAGACTTCCAAATAAAAAAACTGCTTTACAAAAAGTAGAAGTTTATTTTTGCACTGGAGTTGGGTAGCCCAGGCCTTTTACGTCATTAGGGACCAGGGTCCATCCAGTACTCCTTGACCTCATGGTCCAAGATGGCTCCTGAAGTTGCAGCCATCGTATGAATATTTCAGGCAACAATAGGAGGAAAGGGGAATTCTCTCTTCTAAGACGAGCTCCTGAAAATCCCATATTACACTTCCTCTTATTGCTCATTGATTTCTTGGCCATATCTTGCATCAAGGACGGCTGGGAATGTAGTCTTATAACTGGTTGCGTATTCACCCCTCTACCCCCCTAGTGTGCTGGTTAGCCAACTTTACCCTTTCCCTCTCAGAGAGAGAGAGAGAGAGAGAGAGAGAGAGAGAGAGAGAGAGAGAGAGAGAGAGAATGAATGAATCCTGATTGTAGCATTTGCTAATTTCTGTGACATAAATGTTACCACCATGGTCAATTTCAAGCTACCAATGACTTAATGGTTTACACAACTCCTGAGAATCTACTAATTGACTCTTGTGAGCTGGTACAAATGGGCTCCAGTAGACCACTGGCCTGCAAGCAATATCTGACTTTTTTGCCACTAAGGAGAAAGGAGAGAATGAATGATCCCGCAGTCTCTACACAAACCGGAACAGAAAGCAATCATGTATTCCAACTGGAAGTGGGGTTAGAACACAATTCCAACTGAAAAAGAACACCAATTCTTGACGAGCTAACCTAAAAAGCAGGAGAAAACCAGAGCTGTGATGTTGAGAGAGCGCTGCCGGGCCAGGAAGGCACGTCCGTGGTGTAAGCAGATGCCACCAGCAGAACATATTGGAATTAACCCTGGAGGCGAAGACCCAGCATTAAACCATGAAAGGAGAACTTGAAGGTACGATAACGTGGATGAAGCCAACTGCGATTTCCGGAAGATGAGTGGCATCTCATCTTCAGAAATGCCTTAAACAAAATGCATTTTGTTTAATGATGTATTTTCCCCGTGGACTGAAAGTTTTCTGGGGCTTGGGGACATGTCAGTCCTTGCTCATTGTTTCATTTTTGGTGTGGAGCCTAATCCTTGGCACATTTATTCATTCAGCAAACATTCAATGTGCCTATCTGCAGCAGGCACTGATCCGTGTACTGAGAAAATAACAGTGAACAAAACTGGCAGAAGCCATTGCTGTCATGGAGCTTATGCTCTATTGGAAGGACAAGGGTAGGAAAATAAACGAAATAATTTATGTGGGGAAAATCAGGCAGGGAAGGAGGGTCGGGAGGGTTCTGAGTGCTCGATCACTTAAGACAAATACTTTTGAACTAAGTGGTGTTTTTGGTTGGGTCTCCCAGAAGCAGGCCCTGATGAGGGTCCGAGTGCCAGCGATTTATGGAGGATGCCCTCTGGGGCCCCAGCAACCTGTGTCAAGACTGGGCACCAGGACATTTGAGCCAGGGTCCTCTGGAAAGCTGGGCTGCACAGCAGGAATTAGATGGCAATGTTTTATTTAGGAGGTTCAAGCAGCCCAGGGCAGTGAGAGTCAGGAAAGATGGAGGAGGCGAGGACAAACGTGAAGTGACCACACCTGGCACTGCTGGACTGTATCCACTCGTGTTTAGGGGCCTGCTCCTCCAGGCGCCGTGGGGACGTGTCTGCAGGTCTGCAAGGGGAGACGGGGCAGGGCGGGCAGTGGGTGGTTCCATCCGCTTGGTTCTCTCTTAACTCCATAGGGAGCAACGGCCCGTCTTCTAAGGCAGCACTGGCTCCTCGATGCCTTCTGGAAAAGTCAGACCCTCCACTCGGTGATGTGGTGTCTTACTAAAGCCTGGAAGGGGAAGGCAGCTCACCCTGGGGCTGGAGGTGTGTGGGTTGTGTGGACCAAGAAAGAGAAAAAGAGGAACCGAAGCAGCAAGAAGGTGGCTGGGGTCTGTGTCCAGCATGGCCACCATGCGCAAGTCACCTGGCCTCTCTGAACGTCAGTCTCCTCAACGAGAGGGCTGCAATGGGATAGTCTTCTGGATGCTTCAGCGGAAACCTCCCACCTCTGCAGCACCAGCATCCTGCCACGATGCTGGCAGCACCTGGGCATGCGGAGGGAGCTTTTACCTCTTGTCTTACCCTAGAGGAAGGGGTGGGAAAACTGACTTCAATGGCTTTTTTGTACTCGGACAGATCTGCTACTAATGGATATTCAGTGGTCAGTGGGGGCCCACCCAAGTGAGTTCATTTTAATTTTTTATTTATTTTTTGAGACAGAGAGTCTTGCTATCTTGTCCAGGGTGGCCTTGAACTCCCGAGCTCAAGCGATGCTCCTGCTTCAGCCTCCCGAATAGCTAGGACTGCAGGCATGTGCCACATACCTGACCTGGCCTTCAAATGAGCTTAAACAATTTACAAAACAAATAGCTATAGCCGGCCGCAGTGGAATGTAATGTTTTTTAAATCCTTCCAGTCAAAATTCTGAGATGTGCTCAGATCCAATTGCCAACTAAACATGAGCATAAACTCCACACGGGCATTAGTGCAGCAAGGACTTGGGGTCAGGGTTGGGAAGAACAGAGTCCTGGGAGACTCGCAGCGATTTGGTGTGGCTGTTCTTGAAGTTAGACGAGCAGAAAACCATGGACCATCTAAACTGCACACGTGGTCCGGAATCTCCCCTGCTGTCGCCTGCAAGACAGGCCACTCTACAGCAAGTACCAGCAGCTTCCCCGGGTGCCGGGGACTGGCTCCTGGCAAGTCAGCTTGCTATCCTGGGACCAGGGCACGGCATCCCACAGGGGACACCATGCAAGTTGTACCCAACGTGGGACTGTGCCTTGGCGGTGGGGGCGGGGTCTGTTGCCCCCCACCACCATCGTGTTACATTTTTGCGAATAGGATACCAAACTGGGTATACTTCATTACCTCAAAGTAGGGTTGCAAATATAAATACAGGTTGCCCAGTTACGTTTGAATTTCAGGAAAAAGTGAATAATTTACTCATCCTGAACATTGCATGGAATATAATAAGATTATTCTTGTTTATTTGAAATTGAAATTTAACTGGGCAGCCTGAATTTTATCTGGCAGCCCTGCCTCAAATATGGTATTTTCTGCATATATAAATATTTGTGTGCCCATAAATATAAATATATTTTATTTTTTCACATAAATGGTAGTATATTGTACATACCATTCTGTCTTGATTTTGTTATTTAAGAATACATCTTATAGATTATCCTTTATCACTACACACACATCTGCCTCATCTTTTTTTAACAGCTTCTGAATGGACATACCATAGACAGTCAGCTATCTATAGCCACTTACCCCCAACTTAGCATTTTTATGGTTGCCAAATAATTTAAAATTTTTTTTTTGAGTCAGGGCTCACTCTGCCACTCAGCCTGGAGTGCAGTGTCAGGAACATGATGATCATGGCTCACAGAAGCCTCAATCTGGGCTCAGGTGATCCTTCTGCCTCAGTCTCTTGAGTAGCTGAGACTACAGGTGTGTACCACCATGTCTCGCTAATTTTTTGATTTTTTGTAGAAACTTGGTTTCACTATGTTGCCCAGGCTGTTCTCGAACTCCTGGGCTCAAGCAGTGTGCCCTGCTTGGCCTCCCAAAGTGCTGGGATTACAGACATGAGCCATTGTGCCTGGCCATAAACTTTTTTACGATGGAATTGTATTGAGGGACTTCCTAGGAGGAGCCTTTCACATTCCACCTTCTGTGTAGACTAATTGCTTTCCAGGCATCTACTGATAATATTCTGGGTCTTGTCTTTACTGCTGTCCTGGGTTGGATCCATCATTTTCTGAATTTCACGTCTTCATCTTTCTTGGTTTATATCCTCATTTTATGGGAGAACATTCTTAAGAAGTTTTCTTAGAAAGATAACTTAAGAAGAAATAGCATAGGTCTTTATATGTTTGAAAATACCCTATTCTGCTCATATGTTATTGATTGTTTGGTTATAGAATTCTAACTTGCAAATACTTTTCCCTTATAACTTTAAAGACTTTATTCTGCCTTCTAAATTCTAGTGCTATTATAAAGAATCCTGATGACATTATGATTTTTGTATGTAACCTCTGTTTGTTTTATTTTTCTCTTTGGAAGCGAATAGAATTATTCTTTTCTGGCAATGAGAAATTTATTTAAAATGTGTCTCGGTGTTGGTCTTTTTATTTATGGTGCTGGGATGATGACGGATCCAATAATTCTAGAGAATTCTATCCTTCAATTTAGGTTCATATTTTTGTATGTCTTGGATAATATATTCCCATAATTTTCTATATTCTTTTATTTAGAAACCTATTATTAGAATATTGGCATTTTTTTGGGTTGAATTTCTAATTTTTTTTAACCTTCTTGTCTATTCTACTTTCCAGGAGATCTTATTTTTTAAAATCTCTCAAATGTGTTTTTTTTGTGTGTGTTGGAGTCTCACTCTGTCACCGAGACTGGAGTGCAGTGGCCGCTCCCGGCCACTGCTGCCTCGACCAGCTGGGCTCCGGCGATCGATCTGCCTCAGTCTTCCAAGTAGCTAGAACTACAGGCGCGCGCTACCATGCCCGGCTAATTTTTTGATTTATTGTAGAGATGAGGTCTCACCAAGTTGCCCAGGCAGGTCTCAAACCTGTGGGCTCAGGCAATCCACTCACCTCAGCCTCCCAAGGCGTGGGATTACAGGCTGAGCCACCGAGCCTGGCTCTCAAATGTTTAAATACATTTTTAAACGTTGAATATTGTTTCAGTCAGTATAGGCTAGGATATGCTGGGGTAACAACTCCACAGTCTCAGTGACTTCAGATAATGAAGTTTTCTTGCTAGCTCAAGCAAGTGGATGTGTAATCCAGCAAGGGTCAGCCGTGCTCTGCTCTTGCATTACTGTCACACGGAGCCCTAGGCTGATGGCCCGTTCACATCCGGAACACTGCTGGTCTCCTAGGAGAGGAAAAAATAAAGCACATGGCAAACCACACATCGATTGCTAAAGCTTCTGCCTGGACCAACACTTCGCATAGTTCAGTGGCCAAGGCAAGTCCTATGACCAATGCTGCCATTTCTAGGGTGGGGAGGTGTAATCTTCCTCTAGTGTCAGGACCAGTGAATTTTGTGAACAATACAGTAGTGCCCTCTTATCTGTGGGGATCTGTTCCAAGATCCTTAGTGGATGTCTAAAATCTCAGTTAATACCAAACAATATATATGTGGGGAACCCCTAAATTCCTGGAATTTATTTATTAAAAAGTATGTATTCATCCTTACATGTTTAAACTTCAGTCCCCTTCAAAGTACTCTCCATTTGATGTAATACACCTATCGAGATGCTTTTTCCACTGCTCCAAACAGTTTTTGAACTCGTCAATTTTGATGCCTTTTAGTGATTCTGCGGGGTTTTTTGTTTATTTGTTTCACCTCTTTCACATCGGCAAAACATTTCCCTTTGAGGACTTTTTTTCATTGGGGAAATAAACAAAAGTCATTTGGGGCAAGATCAGGAGAATAGGGAGGGTGGGGCATGGCGGTCCTGCCATTTTTGGTAGGAAACAGCTGAGCACTCAGTGCTGTGTATGCAGACACGCTCATAAATCACTCATCATGACATAGGCAAACATGTTGAAAGAATCTCCCCCCCAAAAAAAATTCACTGAAGCTGAACACAGCCTCTTAGAACACTGCTAGCTGGTACACAGATGCTGATGGGTTACCTTTGGAGGACCTGCCGTCGAAAAAATAATTCTGTTTTTTTAAGGGTCCCCCCCCGTACACTCTGTTTTTTCCTATATATTCATACCTGTGGTAAAGTTTAATTTAATTAGGCACAATAAGAGACTGACAATAATAACTACTAATAAAATAGAACATAAATTATAACAATATGCTGTAAAAAAATTTATGGAAATATAATCTCTCTCAAAATATCTTGTACTGTACTCATTCTTCTTCTTGGATGATGTGAGATGATAAAATGCCTGTGTGATGAGAGGCAGTGAGACAAATGATGTGGGTATTGTAATACACACGGAAAATTCCAGAAATAAACAGTTCATAAGTTTAAAATTGTGCACTGTTCTGGGTAGTGGGATGAAATCTGGAGGCCTTCCTGCCCTGACCAGCCTGGACTGTCCAGAGTCACTTAGGAGCTGTCTCTGTTTTCAGATTGACTGCCTCGGAATCATAGTGCTTGTGTTCCTGTCACCTTTATTTTACTTCATAATGGCCCCAAGGTAAAGGGTAGAGATAGAATATTCCAGACCGTAGTTGACTGCTGGCAACTGAAACCAAGTAATGCAAAACTTAGGAAAAGGGGGGCTATTGTAACACATTAGACCACATATTATTCATATATATATAAAAAATACATATATATAAAAACATGTATAAAAATACAGGGGGGTCCCAAAAACTGTATACTCATTTTAAGTGATATTATCTATGTATTATTTTTCTTTTTTTTTTAATGTCTTTTTGTATTACTTTTCAAAGTTGAGTTAAATTACGGTAGCAATGTGTAGTATGACGTTTGCTCAACCATGCTTCTGCCATTTTCTTTGACTGTCCTGCCTGTCACATGGTGACGCTGGCATTCATTTGATTAACATCATCTTTTGAACGAATGTCATACTTAAAATGTATAGACCTTTTTTTGCCCTCCCCTTTCCCTCACCATATCCATTTAGTCGGGTGCAGTGGATCTTGCCTGTAATTCTAGCACTTTGGAGGTCCGAGGCAGGAGGATCACTTGAGCCCAGGAGTTTGTTGCTAGGCAACATAGCAAGACCTTATCGCTACAAAAAGTAAATAAATCGCCAGGTGTGGTGGCAAGTGCCTCTAGTCTCAGCTTCTCAGAAGGCTGGGGCAGAAGGACTGAGGAGCCCAGAAGGTCAAGGCTGCAGTGAACTGTGATTGTGCCACTGTAGTCTAGCCTGGGTGACAGAGTAAAGCTCCAACTATAAATAAAATGACTACATACATGCATACATAAAATTTAGAGACAGAATCTTGTTCTGTCACCCAGGCTGGTGTGCAATGGTTCAATTATAGCTCATTATAGGATCATCCCACCTCAGCCTCCTGAGAAGCTGATAACACGCCACCATGTCCAGCTAATTTCTAAAATTCTTTTTGTAGAGATAGGGTCTCACTATGTTGCCCAGCCTGGTCAAATACCATATTTTTAAATAGCAAAATTGTGTTGTTTTTGATTCCTCCATTTCTTGAATATCCTCTTGAACTTCTCTGAGGATATTATTTACATTTTCACTAATATTTTAAAGTTTTTACCTGCATGATTTCCGTCTCTCCTCATTTCCCTTTTCCTCATTAGTTTATTTTTGCTTGTGTAACACGAGTTTCCCTGTAGGTATCATATCCTTCATTGCCCACTCAGATGTGAGAGTGGATCACTTAGCCACAGACTGGAAGTTGCGCAGTAGGTCTCTTTTGAGTGAATGGCAGGTAGCTCTTTTGACTAGTTGTCAGGGGTCAACAAGTGTTGGTTTGCAGAGGTTGTGTCAGCCGTGTTGGGTCAAGACGGGGACCAGGAAAGAGTTAAGCAGCGAGACTATCAGTGGGGCTAGGAGACCGGCAATGGATGTTGGAGCACTCGGTATCTGGCAAGTGAGGGCCATTGCCACTGAGGCCTGAAGAGACAAGAGAGGTTAGAATTTCTGGGCTCTAGTGAAAGCTGATTGCGTCTGTGGGCAAGGGGCTTCTCAAATAGGAACCACGTCCACAGGCAGGAGAACACAGCCACGGCCAAACGACAGACAGCCTGGCATGGAGAAAGAGGAGGACAGACACGGCAGCCCTCGGTGTACCTGCAGCTCGGCAGAACCCACCCTGAGGCCAGCGAGAGACAGCCCTAGGGACACAGTGTGTCGAGGTTCCCCTCCTGGGACACAGAGCACGGCAGAGAAGGGCAGAGAGCAGACCCAGGGCCAAGGGGAGACTATCCAGCACAAAGACCTTTCTACAGGGGACAGCACAGGTCTCCAGGGAGAGTCCTGAGAACCTTCTGGAGTGTTCTGCGGAGTGAGGGAGGGGCTTGAGGCCAACTTTTTATGTGAAGCCTTTCATCGAACCCTTGCTTCCTCCCCTGTCTCAGCCTGTTCTCCATGGTGTCTCCTGCCCTGGCTTCTGACTGTTTAGGCATGGGTGGGTGTGTGGGATGATCCTGTTGCCTGTCTGCATGTGATTTCAGGTTCTGAGTTATGGTTTCCTCTTCTCTGATAAACTAATTACCACTTCTCTTCCAAGAATCTGTCAAAATCTTTGATTCTGTTTGAATTTCCTTTCTTCTTGTTCCTCTACTTTACTAGGAAATGAAATTACTTAACATTTTTATATTTAACAGGACGTATGCAAGTTATTTATGCTTCTTTAACATTCTCTATAATGTCCTGCACAAATATAAAATAATTAATTAACTGAAGTAACTTAAAAATAATACCCTTGACAGTATACCCTCAGTAGACTATATTCTAAGGACAAAAACAAAGAAAAAAGGAAAAAAGAAATCCGACTTGGTGTGGTGGCTCACACCTGTAATTTCAGCACTTTGGGAGGCCAAGGTGGGAGGACTTCTTGAGGCCAGGAGTATGAGGAGACCAGCCTGGGCAACATAGCAAGACCCTGGCTCTACAAAAATAAAAAAATAAACCTTAACCTTGGTATTCAATGTGTTCTTTTAAATGGTATTGGCAGTTTAAAACTCTTGGGTGTGAACTGTGGGTTAGGGCACATGAGTAAATGTATCCTTGTTTTGGGAAGCAGGGTTTTCACTATGGAAGAAGCGGGATAGGGGATCTTGTGGAAGAACACGGTGTTGTTTATTTGATACCATGGCTTCAAACACCAACAATGCTATGAGTTCCAACAGGAAGTAGGGTGCAGGTGCCTGCCAGGCCCCTAGATACTTCAACCACGCTTCTGCCACCCCTAAGGAAATCGACAGGAGTTCAATAAAAGAATCCAACACAGTTTCCCCAATTGTCCTGTGGTATCCTTTATAGTAGCCAAGGTTTACATAGTTGCATTTGGGTCCTATGTCTTGTTATTGTTCCCTCATATAGAACAATCCCACCACCTCATTCTGTTCTTCATGACAATGGGCTCTTTGAAGAGTCCTTGCAAAACATCCCACATTCTATGTTTGTCTCTTTCCTTGTGACTATTTTTAGGTGAAACCTTTCTGGTAAGAACACTATTTGGTGAACTTATGAACTTCTCACTATGTCATAGAAGGAACACATAGTATTGTTGATGTCTGAAGCCACAATATCAAATCTGACAACAAGAGGTATATTCATTTCCTATCACAGAGGTAACAAATTACAATGAATGTAGTGGTTTAAAACAACACAAATGTACTCTTACAGTTTTGAGGTCAGAAATTTGAAGTCAGTTTCACTGGGCTAACATCAAGGTGTTGGCAGGGCTGGTTGCTCCTGGAAGTTCCAGGGGAGAATGTTTCCTTGACTTTTCCAGCAGCTGGTGATCACCTGTATTCCTTTTAAGGAAAGGCCTAAAAATTGCAGTCTCTTCTCACATTTCATTGGCTGAAACTTGGTCACATGGTCACATTTCCCTTCAAAGGAGGCTGGGAAATGTAGTCTTTAACTGGGCAACTAGAGATTCTGTTACTACAAAAGCAATGGGGAACGGATATGGCACTAACTGGTAGTCTGTCACCCTGAGTGTTTCTCTAGTGTAAATACCCAGAGAAGAATGGTTGGCCATGAGGGAAGGCTCTGTCTAATTGTGATACTGCCAAATTATCCTCCAGTGTTGTCATGTAAATTTATAGTCCCACCAGCAATATTGAGAATACACTTTCCCCTTCTTTTGCCAACTATTAATATAAACAAACTTTAAAATATTTATAATTTCAATGGGTAAAAATGGCATTTTATTTTTTAATGTTTTCATTTCTACGATTCCAACCTGGTGAAGGTAAGCATTATTTGATATAGTATTTATTGGCTATTTCTATTTCATCTCCTCTGATTTTTCCTTTTTCTTTTCCATGTTCATTTTTTCTATTAAGTAATTTGGTTTTTTTCCTCCAGTTAATTAGAAAGTGTTCTTTACAATATTCTCAGCATTAATATTTGCCTGTCATAACTGTTATAAGTATTTTCCTCAATTTGCCACTTGTCTTTCAATTATTTTAGGACACATTTTGTCATAACAGAAATTTTAAATATATTTTACTTTTGTCATCTAAAAAGTGTTAATTTTTTTAAAAAGCATATGCTGATTCTAAGCTTTTTGTTCTAGAAAGCTAGAAAATTCAGATATGATCGACTGAAAAGAGTTACATCCCTTAGTCTAAGTAGTAAGGACATAGAAAACCAACTCGTAACTCATGGTGCCATCTCACAAATCTCCATTGCATCTGATTCTTCCAGGTTGTCTACATGAGGTCCTTGTCATCAAACGAGTAACAGAGCTTTCTGACAACCATATGCATGGTGTGGCTCCTTGGGAGGTGCAGGTGTCTAGTTAATAGCCTCCTATATTACCTCTTAGAATCTACTTGGGCTGAAAGGCACTCACAAACACAGAAAGAGCCATCAAGATGGCCACAATTTGCTGTATCCATAGGTTATTAAATTATAATTTTAAAAGTTCCAGCATCCGAATTTACTTTGAACAACATGAGATGAGAGAGTGGATCTCCTAAGCAACCTCCCTGATGACCCTGAATCATAATCCCTGAATCGAAGGAAAGCCAAGGTTTTAGAGAGACCAGATATTTTATACCACTTTCAGAGTGGTCAAGGGTACTTGATGTTTGCTTGGGATCATCTCCAGAAAAGAGCTACCTGATCCACTTTGCTCAAACCCAGTAGTTTGCCCTTTCTTAAGGAACTTTGTCTTCAAAGCCAACGGGTGAGCCTGCACCTGCCCAGAAAAGGTGATAAAGATGCACATCTCTCAGCTCTCAGGCTACTTATCTACCACTTACAAGACTATTTTTTTTTTTTTTGGAGTCAGCGTCTCACTGTTGTCCAGGCTGGAGTGCAGGGGCACACTCACAGCTCACCGCCGCCTTGACCTCCTGGGCTCAGGCGATCCTTCTGCCTTCGCCTCCCGAGTAGCTAGGACTACAGGATCCAGCCACTATATACCCTAGCTAATTTTTTGAACACTTACAAGACTTTGTAAGGAATATGCTGTTTTGATGAAATATTGACTGCTATATTATCAATGCCATCACACACCTAGTTCACAGAACTACTGTCCCAATCCATTATGGATGTCTCACCACTGCTTCGACCTCCACTTTCCCTAAGTAGAAGAACAATCCAAGAACTTCCTTTAAAAAAAAATCAGTTATGAGAAGGGGCAATTCAGATCATAGCTTCCTTTGCATCTTCGCTATTTCCAGAAAAAGAGGAATAGATGTTTCCAGCGCTCTTTAGAACATTAGAAAATCTCTACTTGATGAAAACAGTGGACCAGGCTCTGATCTGAAACTTCACAAGTAATAGAAATCTGGAGACAGAGTTATTCCTAGTCAAGTTAAGCATTATTTAATGCATTTATTGGCAATTTTCAATTTCATTTTCCCTGATTTTCTGTTTTCTCTTCTTTGTTTTTTGTTGTTGTTGTTCTGTTAGATTTTTTTCTCATTGACTAAAATTGACCTCATCCTCCATACCCAAAATATGACATCCCCATGTCACCTATAGCATGCTACAGGGAGTCAAGATGACATAGAAGAGATGTATACAGGGTAACAATAGGGGACAAGATACTGGAGATCCATGTTTGGGCCCAGTTGCATTGTTTAGTAACCAGCCAGCTTACCCCTGTCCCCCATTTCTTTCCATGAGTGAAGATGTGCTCACTCACATTTAAAGACCAAGCATATTTGCCAACACCAACTGCTCTTCATAGCCTCAGACATAAATTTGGGTATGCAGTTACTAGACCTCTTCTCAGACTGATAAATTCTATTTTCTCTTGCTGCCCCTTCCAACCACAGAAGTTTCATGCAGGCAACCCTATGAGTCGCTCACTCCCAGTTCCTGGCCCTCCCAGCCTGTCTTACCTACATGCTTGCTTGCATCGAATCTGCTCCCTTCACAGTCCTACAATGTCGCTGTGTTTTTCAGCAAATGGTGATACAAGCACACACTCACCTAAGCAAGGGACTGGTTCTACTCTTCCCTTTTCAGAGAAGTCAGATACTTCATAATGAGATGGCTTCTTCATAGACAAATTGTCTTTGGATGTTTGCTCTTGCCTGTGTCTTTACATGAGGCAGACTCACCCATGCATCATGGCAGATGCCGGATAAAAAAATGGGCTTTGAGGATTCCAGTCCCATCTGAGGACGTTGCCCCTGTAGCAGGAGCTCTTTGTGCCCATCCTAGATCCCCTCGGGACACCCGTGACTCTGCCAGAGAGCTTTCTGTGGCTGCGGGACCTTGCTCTGCCGAGGTGCCTGTGAAGGCCCTTGGATAGCCCTCAAGCAATGACAAAGAGGAACTCCTTGACCTTCTGGTGGGACGATGTGTTGAGGCAAGGTCCAAACCAGGGGTCGGCAAACTTTTCCTGTAAAGAGCCAGGTGCAAAATCTTTTTGTCTTTGCATACCACATGGTCTCTGTCATAACGACTCAATTCTGCAGGTTGTCGGGCATACCCAGCCACAGCATAGACAATACGTAAATACATGGGGCTGGCTCTATTACCAGAAAGCTCTATGGCCACTGAAACTTGAATTTTAATACCTTTCATATTAATAAGTCTTATTCTTTCTTTGATTATCTCTCAACCATGTGAAAATGTAAAGCCCATTCTTAACTCTTGGGCCGTAGAAAACCAATGGGCTGAGTCCAGTCACAGTTTGCGGACTCCGGTCTAAGTGGTTTCCTAGAGGTTCACCGTGAGACCCAGCCCTGCAGCAGTAACAAGGAGTGATTGGCTTCCTTTCCATCCTTCCTCCCCTGGGGTCATCTTCCAAATAAGCTACGTGCACTCAGCACCCTCTCAGATTCGGATTCTGTTCTCAGACCTCTTCCCAGGCTGGTTAATTGGGTCTTCTGTCTCCCCATCCTCTGCAGCTATGGACCACAGAAGTCTAACAGGGCAGCTCCAGCAAACGGCTTCTGGAACCTGGTTCTCCCGTGTCTACCTTCCAAAGCTCTCAAATTTACATTCCATTTTCCCAAGGACGCTTCAGTGAACAAGCTTGTCTTTCCCTAATACTGCAGTGCTTTTATTCTCCTGGGGCAGGAAGAGGGCTGATCCACATTGTAGTGCAGTGGATAACCAGGAAGTGTGGCAGGGTGAGCTGAGGGAGTCAGGGTGGCTCCGAATCTCAGTTCTCTCGCTCCTGACGGACGAGAACTTGCCCAAGACTCATTTCCTCACCGGAAGAAGAAAGAATCTGAGCTCATCTATCATGGGACTAGGGTCGAAGGGATGAAATGGATACCAAACGTCAGTCATGCAGTCTAGTGCAGGGCACATAGCAGGTGCTCAATGATTAGCGGTGACTACTGTCATTAAGAGACAAATAAAACTCTAGCAGCCACCATGGACAGGTCAGTGAGGGCCAGTGTCATCGTAGGAGAGGTAGAAGTGTGTAGGGCAGGTCTCTGCGGAATGAGGAGGAGTTGGAGGGCTGGGGTAGGGAGTAGGAGCACTTCACACGAGTCAGATAGCATGAGCAAAGATGTAGCTATGAGCTCCCAACAGAAAAAAAAATACAGTTAAGGAGCCCAGCCTCCTATCCCCATAATGCAGCTGAAGGAGGAGGAGGTTCAGAAGCACCTGAGCTACACTTACTGAGCATGCACCTGCAGTGTTCCAAGTCAGTGCTCTTAACAGGTCATCTCATTCACTCTTACAACAGTTACATGGGAATCGCTGTGACTCGCATCTTCCTGGAAAGAGACCAAAGTTCCGGACAGGTGATGGTGCCAGGGTGGAGATTCCAAGCATGCTTGTCTGGCTGAAGATCTTCTGCTCTTGCTCACCGTGCTTTGATGATTACAGACTGCAGAATAGAGACTGAGCTGGACTTGGGATTCAGAGAAGGCATTCCAAAGGAAGGGATGTCTACGGGAGGTCTGAAGAATGAGCAGAAGTCACCCCTGGGAAGGGAGACAGAGAGCCTTCCAGGCAATAGTGTGTCTGGGGGCTCAAAAGCAGGCTGGGAGCCACTGGGATCAGCATGATCTGGCAGCAGCATAGTGAGTCAGAGGACCAAGCTGGGGGATGAAAGGTGAAGTCACCAGCTAGAGGCCAGCTCACAAAGGGTCCTAGAGACAAGGCTAAGGGATCTGGAGTATATCTCAAGGCAGCAGAGAGCTTTTGAAGAATAAGAATTTCTTTCTTTCAGTTTAGATTTTAAGACAGCCCTCTGGTTAGTTCGGAGAATGGATCAGAAAACGGCAGTGGTAGGGCTGGGCACAGTGGCTCACATCTGTAATTCCAGAGCTTTGGGAAGCTGAGGCAAGCAGATTGCTTGAGGCTGGGAGTTCAAGACCAGCCTGGGCAACCTAGTGAGACCCTGGTCTCTACAAAAAATTAAAATAATAATTAAAAAAAAAAGACAAGGGCAGGACTGGACATAGGGGTACCCATGAGAAGGCTGTTATAGTTTTCCAGGCAGGGAGAGATGGTGGCCTGAACGAGGGTAGGGGCCGTGGGGATTGAGAAAAGGCGAAAAGTGAGAGAGAGACAAGAGTTGGAATTGGCAGGAGATGGTGAGTGACAGGATGTGGTGAGGGAAGGGTGTCCAAGCTGCTGCGGGGCTTCTGCCCTGAGCAGAAACTGTCTGGATGGCAGTGCCTTCCCCACCGGATGAGGAGTGAGGAGCGAGTGAGAAGACCAGAAGCACTAACGTAGCGCCAGCAAACCAAGGCGTGCGTTCATCCCTTCATCCAGCTATATTTATTGAGTGCTTACTGCAATGCAAGGCACTGTCTAGAGTGAGGAAAACTGGAAAAGTGTGATTTCAAGTCTGAGGAAATCCTGGATGAAGCATTGTGTCTGGTGATCCAGGAGTCTGGAAAAAAACATATCCTTCTGCTGAATAAGTGTGATTTCACTTTAATTGAAAGAAGAGCTCTGTGGCCATGTCAAAAACATGGACATGACGCTGCTTTACACGCATATCAGGGAGAAAAAATCTATCATCTAAAGATAACTTTTATCAAATGTACAAGGGTGAAGAAAATGACTAGTAATTTTATTTTATTTTATTTCATTGAGTTGGATTCTCATTCTGTCACCCATGCCGGAGGGCAGTGACACACTCCCAACCACCGCAGCCTTGACCTGCTGGGCTCAGGTGATCCTTCCACCTCAGCCTTCCAGGTAGCTGGAACTACAGGCACACGCCACCATGTGTATGTATTGTAGAGATGAGGTCTCACCATGTTGCCCAGGCTGGTCTCGAACCCCCAGGCTCAGGCAATCCTCTCGCCTCAGCCTCTCAAAGTGCTGGGGTTACAGGCTGAGCCACTGTGCCCAGCCAATGAGTAATTTTAAATCTCTGATTTCATCTCTGTCCCAAGTCCGGGCTCCCACAGCCAGGGGCGTCTTTCGTTCAAAACACACAGGTCCTAGGTGCGCAGATGCTGTTCCCTGGAGAGAAGGCATGGCTAGTGGTCACATTTTCTGTTTTTTTAAGACAAACTTCTGGGCTTTGGGGGGAGTGGCGGTGGACGGGGAACAATCAGGTAATTACGGAGGGCCAGGGACTCGGCTTCAGTTATCTCTTCTATGTCACGGCGCACCACGCCGTGCTCCTTCCTGACTTCCCCTGTCCACAAGCAATCTTCAACTACTACCACCTCCGAGCTTATCTTCTCAACTGGGATTTCAAACGTGTCTTCTGACAAGTTCATGTATTCGTCTTCTGGTATACTGTAGTATACGTTTTCTGTCAAGGTCTCGTCTCTGGCTATGAGGCAATGTTCAGTGATGACATTTTCAACTCGCAGAGCCTCAGTCTCATAGAGTGGGTCTCTGGCCATGGAAGGATCTGGGCTGACCACCTGGACGTGGCACGGGAGTCTCCTGACTTCACACAGCTCCTGCAGTTTCCCAGGGCCCGCTTCACCAGCCTGTTCCAGGAAGTCTCCTTCTGCAAACAGGGGAAGGTTCACGGTGGCCTTGGTGGTAACATTCCGGCACGTTAGGACTTCAACTCTGTGCAACTCACCTTGAATTGTAGCATAAATCACACTCTGGTTTAGAGCCAGGAAGCGCTCGTTGGCTGCGAACGATGCCAACTGCTGTGAGTGGGAAGTAAAGCCCCTGGAAGACTGGACACAGAGCCGTTTCCCTTGCATAGCCTCAGCAATGTCAGAAACCGAGTTGAAATACCGACCTCTCCTGAGGACCATGCCCTGATAGGTGGATGGGATGAGAAAATGCCGCCTTTTCTTCCCTTGGGAAATCTCTGTGGCAAAGAATTTTTTTACTTCCTTAGTCCCAAGGATGGTTAAGAACTGTCCACATTTAAATGGAAAGGGCTTGTCAGTGCCTGTTTTCATCTCTGCAAGGACTACACTCATGATTTTAATTCTCAGTGGGAATCTGCTTTTTTCCATATTGTATATTTGTCTCATTGTCATGGTCTTAAAGGGCCAACTTTGTAAGCTTGTAATATCAGTGACATGTATATCCAAATCAGAGGGGATGGTAATCTGGATTTCGCCTGAGGAGGTGAGAGAGGGGGCAATTAGTATAAGGTCTTCAAGAGCAAAGTCAGTTTGAAAAGCACAGCTGATGAATTCATACTTAATTCATATGCTAAAGTAACAGAAGATAATCACAAAGTGCAATCTGTTAGAAAATTTCCCAAGAGACCAAAATAAAATAACCTAGCCACAGAACTCTTCAAGCCCTCCTTTGCTGCATCTCCTTTAAGTGAGTACTAAAAGGTAGATCGAAAGTATTGGAAACAGCACTCTTTAAAAAGGACGTTAGTTTCCAGGGTTCATATTCTAGAAAGAACAAATGTTCTGAGTTGAGCTACAATAAAGCCGTGCGTTGTACAGCTGAAGCTTGTTACAGCTTATAGGACACTCACCTCTGTAATCTTCATTGAGCCTCACTAGCACCTGGAGGCAGTCGGGGAGCGATCGGCACCCCCATTCTATAGATCAGATAGCTCCTGGAGGAATCAGCTGGCACACTCCAAATGGGGAATTTAAGGAGAGTTTAATAAAGAGACTATTTTAACATATGTGGGCAGGGTAAGGGGGGAAGTGGCATCCAGAACCGTTACCCTCACCCCGGTCTGAAGGTGCAAAGGGAGGCGCTTAACAGAATCCAGGCTGACTGGCGGGAGCTTTCTGCAGAGGGACACAGCTGACTCCAGCCTTTGTGTTGGGAATACATACTCTGCCTCTGCCCTCACTCTCCTCCACCTGTGATCTGTGGGAGCCCTCTGTCTTGGCTGAACCGAATCTGAAGGCAGACTGCCAGAGAGGCAGACAGCCATCCTCAATGGCAGCCTCGGCCTCCCTGGCAGGGGACAGGGCAGAATGGAGAAGGGGCACAGAGAGGATGGGGACACATGGAGGGTCCTGCAGAGATGGAGTAAGTGATCTGCTTGAGGCTGAGATAGGAAGGAGCAGACACGGGAAGAAAGCTCAGGTGTGTAGACTCAGTTAAGGACTCCCTCCACACCGTATGGAGGCATGGATGTGAGTTCATCAGCATGTGAGTGGGACAGTAGGGATTTCTCTTGCTTATATTCTCTATGAAGATGAAAATTACAATGCATTGCTCTAAGGCAATGGTTTTAGGAGTATCTTAACATAGTCATTTAAGCCCCAAGAATTCAAATGGAAACTGGCTTCAAGCAAATATGGCACAATGAGGAAGTAGCTGGTGCACCCTCTCTTGATCTTTGCTTTTAAGGTTTCCATTAAAAAATTTAAATTTTGCCTGAGCCCGCAGGTTCGAGAGCCGCCTGGGCAGGCGAGACCTCATCTCTATAATAAAATCAAAAAATTAGCCGGGCATGGTAGCGCGCGCCTGTAATTCCGGCTACTCGGAAGGCTGAGGTGGAAGGATTGCTGGAGCCCAGCAGGTTGAGGCTGCGGTGGCCGGGAGTGGCCACTGCACTCCAGTCTGGGTGACAAAGTGAGACTCCAACTCAAAAAAAAAAACAACAAATTAAAATTTTAGAATGAGTATAAGGAAGTTTAACCGTATGTGTTGTTTTTATGGCCAGTGGAGGCAATCATTCCCCGTGAGTTGGGCTTGCAGCTGAAGCACACAGACTGAAAGGACCCTGAAGTCTTCTTGTGCATATGAGGGCCCAGTGAGACCCAAGTCAGCAGATGCATTCAGATCTCACCTCAACTGGGGAGGAGCACTTACCCCAAAGTACAATTTTGGGAGTCTGAATATTTTGGTTGGTTCCTGAACATTGAAATTGAAGCCTCATTCTTTTTACAGAAACTCCTACACATGAACACGTACTTTTGTGTAATCATCATACTTGGATTAGGAGTGTTCACTGTTAATGGTGTTAGGAGTATCTGGACATGGTCATTTAAACTCTTAGAGAAGGAAGAAGTTGAGAAAGGAGAATTTCCTTAATAAAACTCATAGAGTATCAACTTAGACATAAACTTCACTTAAGAAAAATATGGGGTTTGTGGGAGTGTAAACTAGTACAGCCTCTGTGGAAAACGGTGTGATGATTCCTAAAAGATCTAAAAATCAACCTTCCATACTACCCCGCAATCCCCCTACTGGGAATATATCCAGAAGAACTCAAATCACTCTATAAAAAAGATACCTGCACACGTATGTTTAGCACAGCATTGTTCACAGTAGTAAGAACATAGAACCAACTGTGCTGCCCATCAAAAGAGGACTAGATTTTTAAAAATGTGGTTCATATACACGATGGAATATTACATAGCCATAAAGAAGAACAAAATCATGAACTTCACAGCAACCTGAATGAACTTAGAGTCCATAATACTGAGTGATCTTTCACAGAAACAAAGAACTGATTATCACGTGTTCTCACTCAGAAGCGGACCTTGAACAATTATCGTAATACTATAAGAAAAGAATTGGCAGGAGTGGAAAACTGCCGTGGGGGGGGAGCGGGGGAGTGGGATTGGCAGTAGTGGGAATCTGCCAGGGGAGGGAGGGGCACACCTCATCAACAAGGGTACCTGCATAATGAACATTTGTATACCTAACCCTGAATTATACCCCACATCTTTAAAATAAAAAAATTAAAAGTTAAAAAAATTAAAATAAAAAAATAAAACCTCTAAGCAATTAAAAAAAAAAATATGGGAAACCATGAAACAGACCTGGGCTATTGCAGATGGGACCCATGATTCTTAGGAGATGGTTGAACCACTGAGACAAAAACACAAAAGGTTGAAGGGATAAACTAAGAAAAGAGACCAGTTTGGGGAGACCAAAGTCTCCAGGGTAAGAAAGCGCAGTCAGTGAGTTCATTTGCAGGCTGTGAAGCCTTGGGCATGCTATTTAACTAATTTGGGCTTTGTTTTTATCTGTAAATTGAGGAGAATAATCACTATTTTGCTTATCTCACTAGTAGTTGTGAAGATCAAGTGAGATCATAAATGTGAGGGTGTTACTCAGGTCTGTTAGAACTAGGGTATCATTTGCTCAACTCAGAACACTCTCCCCAAGATGTAGAGATATCTACTGTAAATCTGAGATCTCGAAGTCTCCAAGTGTTTTACCAGTATGAGTGCAGTTCCCAGGGTACCCTCAAATAAAAGGCTTCCTGTGATCGTCTGTGGCTTAGATATACGATTTGGGCATCTAATACACAGTTCTTTTTAAGTCTAAAATAAGCAGAGGCTTATGGTGTATGACTGACCAGTCTTTGAGTGCCATATTGGGAGTGAGGATGGTTGCTCAACTCCAATTCCAGACGATGATGGGTTAAAGAGCCAGAGTACCCTAGAGAGGCTGTTTGCACCCAGAAGAGGGAAGTCTTAGACTTCTGGAAAGAAACTGAGACCCACTGGGTTGAGTCCAGAGTGAGGATTCTAGGTGGAGGAGACAGCAGCCCTCAGGGCAGATGTGGCCAAGTAGGGCGAGCCACTGGCATGGCTCCAGTCTAGTGGATCTTGTATACCCAGCCTTCAGCTGCCTTTCTGACCATAGTCTGCCCTGCTTCCTGGACCAATGTCCCAGCCAGTCTGCTGCTCCAATAACTAGATCCCCCGTCTGACACTCACTGGAGTCCCGTAGATCCCTCTTTCAACAAGCAGAATCTTTTGCCTGAAGTCCATACATGCCCCAGCCTGCCTAAACCTTGGCCACCCACAGAAGACCCCGCTCTCTTTGCTCTTTTAGTTCCATCATTAATTTGAGGACCAGCAACTCTCTCACACAGAAGCTGTGCCAGAGAATGGCCTGTGGAAAGGCTCGTTCTGACTCTTCCCACTCCTTATAACTTTATCATCCCATTCTACTTCCTCTACGCTCCCAGACACTCGGACTGGCTCACCCTGTTCGTGTGCTTTGCCTTCCCACTCAGGAAACCGTGTGAACTGGAGGTTTGAGTGTTTGGAGGGAGAGGCAGGGTATGGCTTTGTCTCCTTCTTCCAGGAATAAGACAACGGGTGCCCAAGGAGGGCGGGCAGAGTCAGGAGGCTGCCTATGACCAAAGGAGGTTCAGCTGACACACTGGAAGAACAGACTCTGTCCTAAGAGTCAGTTTTATAGATTTTACGGTTTTAGGCGGCCCTCTCTTATACCAAGCCAGTAATTTCAGAGTCAAAAGGCTGGCTTAAGAGCAATAGTATTCTTTGCCTGTCAATGCCATTAATCTGGCATTATATATATTGGGTCAGGTCTCTCTCTGTTGCTGAGGCTGGAGTGCAATGGCACAACCAAGGCTCACTGTATCCTCAAACTCCTGGGCTCCAGCGATTCTCCCGCCTCAGTCTCCCAAGTAGCTGGAACTATAGGTATGTGCCACCACGCCTGGCTAATTTTTAAAATTTTTTCTAGAGATGAGGTTTCACTATACGGCCAAGGCTGGTTTCAAACTTCTGGTCTCAAGCAGTTCTCCTTCCTTGGTCTCTGAAAGTGTTGAGATCGCAGGCATGAGCCAGCACACCCAGCCTAGTGTTATATTTTTAACAATAAATATTATTCATTCTTTTTAGTGCCAACTGTTGCAGTCCATATGATGAAAGCATCTGAAGCTGCGGTACAAACAAGATTAGATTAGGAGGAAGAAATGAAATTCAGTTGTAGTTCCACATGCCCCTGCTCAGAGAATCAGTGCTTCTGGAATCAATGATGTATGCACAGCACTTGCACCCAGGTTGGGGGATTTAATCTTCACTCCACGGTCGTTGGGATTGTGGAGCCGTTGACTCATCACTGCAGCGACACTCATCACTGTTGTCATCATTATTCAAAAGATGGAGCAGAATGAGAATGAGAGATGGACATCAGATATTGAGACTTGAAGGAGTGAGGATCAGGGGCTACTTGGTATCACGGTGAGTCTAACTATAGCCAGCACACAGATATAGCATAACAAATGAAATCAAGCCTTCTACTGGAAGCTCAATGATTGAAAACACTAATACTCTTGTCTCGCCAGGAAGCTGAATTTGTTTTTTACAAACATTTCCTCCTGAAAGAGATCCTCCAGCAAGCGAAATTTTAAGCCTGCTATAAATTTACACCTAATATGATATTCTTTTCGGCAAAAGAAAATAAAACGATTCAGTCCATGAGTAGATAGAAAAGTGAACTGGAGCTTGGCATTCACGTGAACTATAAAGTCATAAAATTAATGTGTGGTGAGAGACTGGTCTTTATGACAGCATATAAGAAAATGTACCAATAATAAATTTGCTCGAAGGATAAACTATTTTTTTTTTGGCCTACAGCCCTTCTGGCTGTCACCTTTAAATGAATATGTATTAAGAGAATAAAATTAAAGCATTTTAAGCCCGCTAAAGGAATGTATTTAAATATAGATGATGACAAATATATCATAATAGACGATGAGATGGACTGGATTTTTAAAATAATAGAATAAATCATCTTCAGGAGGAAGGAATTAGGAATATGTGTTTGGCACTTAATCGTTCTTATTAAATCAAGATGTGAAGTCAGAGAAGTAAGAGATGAATCATTTCTGGAAATGGCATCTCCACAGCTACTTCTGGGTAACCTCAGCCCATCAGGTCATCTGTCCAGCAGTGGCCCTGACTGGAACCCGGCTGGAGCCCGGCTGGATGGTGTATTAGAAGTTCCATGGCCGGGCTCGGTAGCTCAGCCTGTAATCCCAGCGCTTTGGGAGGCCGAGGTGAGTGGATTGCCTGAGCCCATGGGTTCGAGACCCACCCAGGCAACCTTGGTGAGACCTCATCTCTACAATAAATCAAAAATTAGCCAGGCATGGTAGTGCGCGCCTGTAGTTCCAGCTACGTGGAAGGCTGAGGTGGAAGGATCGCATGGTGAGGCCGACAGATCAAGGAACCCAGCAGGTTGAGGCTGCAGTGGCCGGGAGCAGCCTTGCACTCCAGTCTGGGCGACTGAGTGAGACTCCAACTTAAAAAAAACAAAGAAAGAAAAAAAGAAATTCCTGATGAGGAAACCTGCCGGCTGGAGTGCAATGCCCTCTCTCACGGTGCCTGAATACTGCTCCCAGCCACTTTGCCTTACTCACCTGGCAAAAATGCTGTCACTGAGAAACGGGGGTGCAAAACTAGATGACCACTGAAGTGCTCTGGGACGAGGCCATCGAGACTCCTCAGGCAATGCCCCGCCGCTGCCCTGATCATGCGTTTCCTCCCTGCGTGCAGCTTCCACCTCAAAATGCTGTCGATGGAGTGGAGCTGGTGGTCCTGGCACTCCTGGAACCAGCCCCTGCAGTCCATGGGCAGGAGGAAACTCAGGGGAGGGTTCTTCCCCACGACCTCGCATCGTAGCAGCCTCTTCCCTTGATGCTCTTCAAGACCACTCAAAGATAGGGTTTCTCTTTCCCTGAGCTCCATGGGCAACTCTGCCGTGGAGATGGGAACCAAGTTCTGGAAGCAGGAAGGGCTCCCGTGGGTGGCACCCTGGGCAACTTGGACGGAGTGGACCAAATCAGCCACAGTTTCAAATGGAACTGGATCAGCAATCAGCTGGAACTTCCCTTCAGAGAAAACAACAGGACAAGAATATTCGAGTTATACCATCAGTAGGGACAGAGTAAGAACTGTGATTCTAAACCCTGTGTCCTTTATTAAGTACAATCATGTGCTTCATGATGACATTGCAGTCAACAATGGACCCCTACGACGGTGGTCCTATATGATGATGTCATATTTTTACTCATTCTTTTCCATGTTTAGATACACAAATACTAGTATGTCCCGATTGTCCACAGTATTCAGGATCGCCATATGCTATGCAGGTTTGTAGACTAGGAGCAGTAGGCTATATTCTATAGCCCAGGTGTGTAACAGGCTCTGCCATCCAGGTTTGTGTGAGGACACTCTGTGATGCTCATACAACAACAAAATTGCCCAAAAATGTATTTCCCAGAACACATTCCTGTTATTTAGCGACTCATGGCTATACGTGCTTGTTATTCTTTTCAAATTGCAACGCTCCCCTTGCCTACTGAATTCCAAGAAGCCACCAGAACCCCCTAGGTCTCTCTCAGAATCAATCCTTCTCCCTTCTCCAGCCTCTGCCCTAAGTTAGGCCTCAGCAGCTCTCCCCTTTACTCCAAAATGACCTCCACACCTTTCGTCATCTCCCCTTCCCAAAGACTGCCACAAATCACATGCCAGTCCTGTGTTCAGAACACCCATGTTTTCCCAACACCCACTAGGCTCATGTCCCTCAGCCTGGATCCTGTGTGGGCCTGTCTCCCGTCCCTCTCCGAGCACCTGGCCTAGACACAGACATGCAACAGAACACTCCTGAATATGACTTGGTCCCTGCCCTTTCCCCAACTGGAGCACACTCTGCCCTCTTCTAGAACTGTCAAAATCTCAGAGGCCCGATGAGTCCCTGTCGCCTCTGGAAGGACGTCTCTCAGTCCAGCAGTCACATTTCTCTGGGCTTGCTCATTGTTCTCTTGACTTCTGTTCCGCTCACGTCAGTTTCCAGGATTATAGTTTCTGAACCCAAACCTTGGTCTGAAGAGCACAGTGGTCAGGGTGCCGCCCTGGAGAGTTCGAGGGACATCGGCACGCTGTGAGTGCACTGCTTGTGAGTTTATCCTTCAGCCACACTGGGAACCCTGGAGGGCAGGGTGACAACACCCAGCAAAGTCAGGGCAAGGGATGGGGTTGCAGGTTTACGGGAGTTCAAACAACACCTGTGCGCACTGGAAACTAGCTGGCCTCGTCACTGGCCCTGGGGGGCACTTTGTCACTCAACACAGACCTGATTGTTCATTTTTGTCTTCTACAGTTGCCTGTCATCTTCAACAGTCAAATTATTGTCCTATACCAGACACCTGTCTACTGCCAGAACACTTTCCCTTTCCTTCCTTACATCAGTACCACAAGGTTTTGTCTGTTTTGCTTTGTTTTGGCATTTTAAACCACCCCTACCTCCTTTCTTAGCCATGTGGTTGGGGAGAACTGACCCCACCTTCAGGTCCAGGGCCAGTTAGCACATTCCTGTCCCCTAGCTACAGTGATGAGGACACTGCAACAGGTCTCTTGGCCAGGGTGACTGGCACAAGGGTGGGCCCACAGTCTCTGCCGGTCTGTTCACAGAGAGCCTCAGGTCCACTCTGGGAATCCTGACACCTCCACGCTCTCCTTGGCAGGCTTGGTGGTGTGAGGATGGGGAGCTCACAACTGATGCCACCATAGGGAGCCCTGAGAACTGCACTGGCGTTTCCCTGTAATGCCTGAGAAAAAGGACATGGAACTCAGACTTGGATCCTGCAGGCACTGAGTCCTACATCAAGCTATGCCTGAAACCAGAATTTATCCCTGGACTCTTCAGTTATGTGAATTAAAGTCTGTCTTCGTGGGCCTAAGCCAGTTACACCAAAGTGGTTTCCATCACTTGCAACCAAAAGAATTCTGCAGTCCCTTCACACGGTCACATCCACGATCATTTCCTTGACTTCCTTGCTTTCTGAAAGGTTCGTCACCACCCGTCAGACTGGTCTGTGGGACTCTCTCATTTCAATGTGCCGCCCCTGAACTGTGTGCACACACGTGCCTTTCTCACGTCTATGAATGTATTGATCCCCTAACCCAAAGATCCTCTCAAATGTTCCCATTGGAACCTTTCATGGATCAAAGGATCTTTCCTTATTTTATTTTTTATTTTTATTTTTATTGTTTTTTGAGTTGGAGTCTCACTCTGTCGCCCAGACTGGACTGCAGTGGCCGCTCCCGGCCACCGCAGCCTTGACCTGCTGGGCTCCGGCGATCCTTCCGCCTCAGCGTTCCAAGTAGCCGGAATTACAGGAACGTGCTACCACACCCGGCTGATTTTTTGATTTATTGCAGAGATGAGGTCTTGCTGCCCAGGCGGGTCTCGAACCCGTGGGCTCAGGCAATCCACTCACCTCAGCCTCCCAAAGACACAGGATTACGGGCTGAGCCACCGAGCCCAGCTTCCTTATTTTATAAAGCCATAATATTCTCATTCAAAGACACAAAAATCCCACCAATGAGAAAAATCGCAAGAAAGATATCACTAAAAGGCAACCAGGCAAATAATGTGTAAATCCTTGTACACTACGTGGCAAGTGTGCTCTGGTGTATCTATGTGGGTTCACTACATGTGACCCCCTTTAGAAAGTCTTTGCCACACCTGAGTCCACACCCAAACCATGGGAGTGGACACATGACCCAGCCTTACCAATCAGAGTGGTTCATTCTCCTGGCCCTTTCAGTGCATTAACTGGGATTTAGTATTTTGTTTTGTTTTTTGAGTTGGAGTCTCACTCCGTCGCCCAGACTGGAATGCAGTGGCCGCTCCCGGCCACTGCAGCCTCGACCTGCTGGGATCCAGCGATCCTTTCGCCTCAGCCTTCCAAGTAGCTAGAACTACAGGCATGCGCTACCACACTCGGCTAATTTTTTGATTTATTGTAGAGATGAGGTCTCGCCAAGTTGCCCAAGCGGGTCTTGAACCCGCGGGCTCAGGCAATTCACTCACCTCAGCCTCCCAAGGCGCGGGATTACAGGCTGAGCCACCGAGCCCGGCTGGGATTTAGTATTTTAATTGCTGTGATTGTATACTAACAACATACGCTATGATTGCTCATGACCATCCTTAGATGCATAAAGGAAGTTATATACAGTGAGTGGAAAAGGGGCAAGTGGGTAAGAGGAAGTCTAAACACAAACCAAGAAATAAACATGGGAAGAATAAAAGAGACAGGAAGGGTCTTAGTTCATGTGGCCTGCCATAACAAACATACCATGGACTGGGTGGCTCATAAACAGTGCAAATGTATTTCTCACTGTTCCAGAGGTTAGGAAGTCCAAGACCAAGGTGCCAACTGATTTGGTGTCTGGTGAGGGCCCACTTCCTGGCATGCGAATGGCTGTCTTTTCCCTATAACTTAATTTGGTGGAAGGGACGAGGGACCTCTCTGGGGCCTCACAGTCATGAGGTTTCCACCCTTATGACCTCAGCACCTCCTAAAGTACCATGACCTTGGGGGCTAGGATTTCAGCATGTGAGTTTTGGAGGGACACAAACATTCAGACTATACAGTAGGGCAGGAGGGAGAGGAAGGGAAAAACAGAGACAGATGTAATTGACATATCACCTCTGGAATGAGTTAAAACCTCTTTACTCTTTTTCAACGTTGTGGTTACATGAGCCAGTGAATTCTCCTTTTGTTCTTAGCTATTTTAAGTTGGTTTTCACTTGCAACTGAAAGTCTTTAAAAAAAAAAAACCAAAAAAAAAAAAAACAAAGGCAAAAACTCACGTATGACAGACAACTCTGAAGCTGACAACTGCTTGTATCTCAGTCTCTGATTGTGTCTGACGCATCATCAGTGCATAACAATTACTCAGAAACAGCAACAACTGTTGTTTAACCATATGCCGAATCACATGGTTGAAACAACTAAATATTAGGGAGTTTTCACTTTAAAAAAAAAGTATTTCCAGGGGAATGATAAGAATATCTGCTATGATAGCAGGCAACTTTGTTTTTCTGTTTGATTTTCATAGGTAGGCTCCTTTTTCTGTTTGATTTTTTTAAAAAAACAGTGAGCAGTGTTTCTCGCAGCAAAAGTGCAGGCAAAAAAATAAATAATAGAAAACTTGGAGTTGGAGTTTCACTCTGTCACCCAGGCTGGAGTGCAGTGGCACACTCATGGCCTAAATTAAAAATTAAAAACTTTTCTGCATCAAAGGACACAATAAATAAAATGAAAAGATAGTTCACAGAATGGGAGAAAATATTTGTAAAGCATATATCTGATAAGGGATTAAGATCTAGAATATATAAAGAACTCTTACAACTTAACAACAACAAAACAATCTTATTAGAAAATGGGGGCCGGGCTCAGTGGCTCAGCCTGTAATCCCAGCACTTTGGGAGGCCGAGGTGAGTGGATTGCCTTAGCTGCCGGGTTCGAGACCTGTCCGGGCAATGTGGCAAGACCTCGTCTCTACAATAAATAAAAAATTAACCAGGCGTGGTATCGTGCACCTGTAGTTCCAGATACTTGGAAGGCTGAGGTGGAAGGATCTCTGGAGCCTAGCAGGTTAAAACTGGGGAGGCCATGAGTGTGCCACTGCACTCCAGCCTGGGTGACAGAGTGAAACTCCAACTAAAAAAAAAAAAAAAAGAAAAGAAAAGAAAAGAAGAAGAAAATGGGCAAAGAATTTGATGCTCAACCAGTAAATATGATGAAAACATTCTAAAATCCAAAAACAAAAACAAAAATCCGAATCTAAAACATTTCTGGTCTCAAGCGTTTCAGATAAGAGATACTCCACCTGTATATACATCCAAAGGAATACTGTTCAACCTTAAAAAGGAAAGAAATTCTGATATATGCTACAACATGGAAGAAACTTGAGGACATTACACTAAGTGAAATAAGCCAGATCCAAAAGAACAGATTCTGTATGGTTGTATTTATTCCAGGATCTAGAATAATCAAATTCAAAGAGACAGAAAATAGTAGAGCAGGGACTAGGGCTTAGGGAGAGGGTCAATTATTGTTTAATGGGTACAGAGTTTCTGTTTGGGATGATGAAAATGTTCTGGAGATGGATAGTGGTGATGACCACATGACAATGTAAATTTTCTTCATACCACTGAATCGCACACTTAAAAATGGGCAAAAATGGCAATTTTTATGTTATGTATATTTTACCACCAAAAAAAGAAAGCGATGTTTCTCAAGACAAATCTGTAGAAACAGATAGTAGGTTAGTAGCTTCTTAGGGCAGGGGACAGGGACAAGGATTAACAGTCCAGGATACAGGGATTTCAGGGAGGTGACGAAAATGTCCCAAGACTGATTCGGGGTAATGATTGCACAACATGGTAAATTTTCTAAAAAGCATTGAATTCTGCACTTGAAATGGGAGAATTATATGCCATGTAAAATACGCTACGATAAAGTTGTTTTTAAAAAGCCGTATTTCTAGAAATATGAAAAGCCATATTTCTAGAAAAGCCATATTTCTAGAAATATTTCTAGAAACTAGAAATGTTTCTCAAAAGGATCCTTGTTCTTCAACAGGAGTTCCTCAAATAAGGAGTTACACAGTCAAATGTGTTTGGGAGATGCCATAGGTGTAGCCGGTGGGGAGATTCACAAAGCGCTGGAAAACATGGAGGTCTGAGAAGGTGCGATGAAGGAACGGGCTCAGCCTAACCCACCTTGAATTCCCTACGTACACTTAACAGGCATCCTTTCCTCCTCCGCACGGCTCTTCGAACCCTCCCTCTGATCTTGTGTTCTATGGCACACTCTTCAGCAAAGGCGAATTGAGTTTCATAGCAATCACTTCACTTGGGTGACAGCTAGGATAATTGAAATCATTCTGTCTGGGTCCCTGAAGTTGTTTACTTGGCATTGCCATGGGTGTAACCAGAGGGAATTATTCAGCTCAGCTTGTGCGAAGATTGCCTGAACACTGCCAGATCCTGTCTGTCTGAGTTGTCAAACCCAGCGGTTTGCAGACATCGTGAGTCACCCCGACCCAGCCCCCACCCCACAGGGAGGAGAAAGGGAGAGGAGCACTGACTTAGCTGTAGGCTTCCCCAGGTACTGCCCAGCCCCACCACTCATTTCCCTGTCGGTGACATTATAGCTCTAATTAGGAAAGTACAAACTTTCCTTACTTTTCTTGATAGACTGATTGACCCAAGGAAAAACTCACGATAGCAACTTCTAAAGGGTCTTGTAAAACTCACTAGGAAGTAAAGAGCACTTATTAAGCACCCACTGTGTGCGAGGCACCACCCTTGGTGTGGCCCTCTCATTGCACTGAATCCCCTCTGCCAGTCCTATGGCAAGTACTGTTCCACTGTTTTGCAGGTGGAGTACGTGAGGCACAGAGGTTAAGTGACGGGTCACACAGCAAAGCCTGGGTTCAAATCTAGGTTTGGCCCTTCTGTGGCCTGTGCTCTTCCCATGACACCACACATTGAAAATCTGGTAAAATGCAGCCCAAGAAAGTCACAGATAGTAGGAGACAAGGTGCCAAAGGCTGTATCAACGGCATAATTTGGCAGAAAATCTCGGATAATGAGTGTGACTAATATTAACACTCACACAGGGAGTTGCAGCCTGGGATACAAAAAGACAGGAGAAGGGCCACAGCGTGCAAGCCTTTGGACAGTGGCCGGGGAGCCTGGGTGCCATCAGCCAGGGCAAGTCCCGTCCCCACAGTGAGTCTGGGAGAAGCTGGGAGGCAACCACAGGCCCTTATCTCCAGGGCTCAGCAGCTCAGAAAGCTATAATTCACTGAAGAATTGAGAACGCCCAGAATGGAAAGCGGCACAGCCTGAGGTCAGCATGTAAACAGGCCAACCCAGGGAGAGGGTGGGGTTTCCTGCTCTGTTCTCTGGCCTGTTCAGTGGTCCTTCTGCCCTGCTCGTGCAGGAGGTCATTACCTACCTGCTGCCCCCCCCCCACAAGGAGGCCAAGTTCCAGGTGATCTCGGAGATCTGAGGCTGAATGGACCTTCCTGTCTCTTGGCTGAGTTGAGAACCACAACTGCAGTGGGCCGGCCCAGCCCAGCAGGCATCCACCTGTGCTTAGAGCAGGTTCTCTGGTTACATCCCCAGACAGCCATGCTGCCAAGATCGTCTTGTGGCGCTCTGTAAGTAATAAAGCCCCTTGCACATCACTCAAGCTGCCTCATTCCATGTAAGCCTCAAGACAGCTCCGAAGTATGTAGCAGTGCTCCCTTTTATGGAAGAAGAAACTCCAGATCACACAGAGGCAATGTATGCAACCAGACACAGGCCTCTGCCTCCAAAACCTGTGTCCTGAACAACTTGCAGACGGGGCCAGATAAGATCATGTTGAGACTCCAACTCATGAATGAATGGATGAATAAATAAATAAATATCAAGTGTTTTACTTGGTCAAGATATTGACATAAGATTCAAATCGGGCACTCCTAAGTCAGTGCTCACCCCTAGCTTGGGAACCGCCAGTCCAGCTTCCTGCCTCTGCCCTGGCATGTGTCCTGGCTGCTGCTGCACAGCCTGCATGAAGGCCAGTCAATCCTAGCTGGTTGACTTGTCACGTTTTGTGGTGAGGTCATTTCTTCAGCCTCTCGTCTGTACAAAGCCCAGATGCAGTGCTTGGCACATAGTAACTGCTTAATAAATACTTGTTAAATGTCATGTGCTCTCAGAAAGCATCCAAGTGGATGAACCAAAAGAGGTAGGTAGCTGTCACCAGCTGTCACAACGAGCTGTCACTAGGTACCAGGAAGCTGCTAATTTTTTAATTTATTGTAGAGACGTGGTCTCACCATGTTGCCCAGGCTGACCTTGAACCCACGAACTCAGGCAATCCACTTGCCTCGGCCTCCCAAAGTGCTGGGATTATAGGCTGAGCCACCAAGCCCGGCCATCAATGGACTATTTTGAGGGTCTTTTAACAATACCTGTGTAATTGGCCCTTGGACAACATAGCTTTGAACTGCACGGGTCCACTTATCCATAGCTTTTTTCAACAAAAGTTACCCCGAGTGTGCCTGCCTCTCCTTCCTCCCCTTCCTCCTCCTCCACTTCTTCTGCCTCTGGCACCCTTGAGACAGCAAGACTAGCCCCTCCTCTTCCTCCTTCTCTGTGTGAAGATGATAAGAATGAAGACCTTTATAATGATCCATGTCGACATCCACTTAATGACTAGTAACTATATATTATCTTCCTTAGAATTTTCTTAGTAACGTCTCCAGCTTACTATACTATAAGAGCACAGTATATCATACAGATAACATACAAAATATGTGTTAATTGATTGCTTATGTTATCAATAAGGCTTCCGGCCAAGAGTATGCTATTAATAGTTAAGTTTTTGGGGAGTCGAGTCATACTTTGATTTTCGACTGCTGGGGGTTCAACATCCCAGCTGCCTCATTGTTCAAGGGTCAATTATCTATATAAAATCTCTACTGCTGTCATATTCTACACTGGAAAAGTAATACTTTATATTCACTGTTTTAAAAACAAGAAAATGTAAATATGAAGAAGAAAATTCATATCACCTGTGACGCCACTATTGAGCAATGATTAAAGCAACTTTTGCTTTATACTCGGAAGTGTTTTTTTTTTAAAGTATTGCCATATATTTACAAAACTTAGCTAACATGTTCTGTAATCTTTTTTGAACCTACATTTTTCTATAATATGAGATATTCTTCTATGAGTTAAAAATATAAATAATTTTTTAAAATATGCTTTTATTTCACCACTATGTGCAATTTCCTTTTTTTTGGATGTCTAGCTTGCTTTTACTTTATCCCTATTATGGAAAGTTATTTAATAAATATTCTTATAAAGAACAAAATCTTATTTGTAACAAAATCCACATGCATATTTGAATATTTTCAAATAATAAATTACCAGATGAAGAATGCTGGGTTGAAAAAAAACTTTTTAAAGTACAGTTTTTAAAAATTTTTACAAAAATTATAAAAGCAACATATCCTCATGACATAAAGTCTAGAAAGCTTGTAAAAGTTTGTGCCACTATCACCCACTGTGTCATCTCTTCCAAAACAACCCGTGATGCTTTTATTTTACTTTCCCAATGTTTTGCCTATGCATTTTAAAAAATTTTTAATTATTATTTTTTTCTGCGTTGGAGTCTCACTCTGTCACCCAGGCTGTAGTGCAGTGGCATGCTCATGGCCACCCCAGTGTCGACCTGCTAGGCTCAGGTGGTCCTGGCTCAGCACTCCAAGTAACGGGAGTATAGGCGCACACTACTATAACTGGCTAATTTTTGGATTTATTGTAAAGATGAGGTCTTGCCAAGTTGCCCAGGCTGTTCTCGAATCTGTGGACTTAGACAATACCCTCACCTTGGCCTCCCAAAGTGCTGGGATTACAGGTTTGAGCCACTGTGCCTGGCCTTGCCTATGCATTTAAAAAGCATTATAATCAATCTCTTCATATGATTTTGTGTTCAGTAGTTTTCACTTTACAGTCTAAGGCCAGATAATTCATGTTTGCTGAATACTTTCCCCCATTTTTTGTGAATTTCAATTCTCAACCTCAAGGATTTTCTCAGAGGAAACTTGAGAGCTGCTTAAACACTATGGATATTTAAAATACATATCCCCCCCACCCTTTTTTTTTTTTGAGTTGGAGTCTCACTCTGTCACCCAGGCTGGAATGCAGTGGCATGCTCCCAGCCTCGGCAGCCTCGACTTGCTGGGCTCTAGTGATCCTTCCGCCTCAGCCTTCCAAGT
This sequence comes from Cephalopachus bancanus, assembly GCA_027257055.1. Classification (NCBI taxonomy): domain Eukaryota; kingdom Metazoa; phylum Chordata; class Mammalia; order Primates; family Tarsiidae; genus Cephalopachus; species Cephalopachus bancanus. Next base: position 972,447 of record JAPVLO010000179.1, read on the forward strand.
AGCCAGAACTACAGGCACGTGCTACCATGCCCGGCTAATTTTTTGATTTCTTGTCGAGACGAGGACTCGCCAAGTCGCACAGGTGGGTCTTGAACCCATGGGCTCAGGCAATCCACTCACCTCGGCCTCCCAAAGTGCTGAGATGACAGGCTGAGGCACCGAGCCTGGCCACACACTCACTTTTGAGTAGCTTCTGCTGAGTGTTTCAAATGCTAAGGAAGAGGTTGAACCTTGAGCCTTGAGCCTTGGTGAAAAAGCTGGAGCCCAACCCAGACAGTGGGGTGGGTGATGGGTGGTGAGGAATGAACCCTCATCCCCTAGAGGGCAGTTCCTGGGGAGAGGATGGTACTTGAGAACAAGTTTGCCTGCCCAGGACACTCGGGGAGGCTGAGGTTGGCAAGGGACTTCCCTGCCATCTCTGCCCTGAGCCCCAAGCACTGCACAAAGGCTGCAAAGCCAATGGGCCAGAAGGGACAGAGCTGGCTGTGATCCCAAGCATCTCGGAGGAAAATATTTATTCAGTAAACATTTCCTGATAATATATTCCAAGGACTGCTCGAGGTGCCGATAACTCAGTGACGAATAAGGTAGACGAGGTCCCCTTTTCTCTTTGAATTTATAATCTAGTGGGGGAGATGGGGAATAAGTGCATGAAAATGAGGCCGGTGCGGTGGCTCAAGCCCGTAATCCCAGCACTTTGGGAGGCCGAGGCGAGAGGATTGCCTGAGCCCAGGGGTTCGAGACCAGCCCGGGCAACTTGGTGGGACCTTGTCTCTATAATAAATCAAAAAATAAGCTGGGTGTGGTAGCACGCGCCTGTAGTTCCAGCTACTTGGAAGGCTAAGGCGGAAGGATTGCCTGAGGTGGCCGTGAGCATGCCACTGCACTCCAGTCTTGGTGACAGAGTGAGACTCGAATTCAAAAAATAAAATAAAATAAAATGAAGCCTAGGACATGATGAGTGCTCTGCCAAAGGGAAAGCCAGGTGAAGGGATAGGCAGGCACAGCCGCTCAGAAATGACTGTCAGGTGGAAGACCGGCAGTCATCCACAGGAAGGCCATCCCAGGCAGAGGAACTGCTGGGACTAAGGTGTGGCTGAGCTTGGAACCCCTGAGGGACAAAGCAGAGGCTCCCGTGGAGAGGGCAGTGAGAGGGGAGGGTGACAGTCACAGAGCCAGAGCAGGGGAGTTTCCCAAGCTGGGAGGAGAGCTGGGGCATGCCCGTGGGTCCCGGGCAAGCATGCAAGCACATCATGGGAGTTATGGCACGTTCTGACTCTTTTGAAGGATCATTCTGGATGCTTTGAGGAGGCTTTAGTGGGAACAGAATAGAGCAAAAGGGGCCTTAAAGGAGGCCAGTCCAGGGCGATAAAGGTGATGGGCGGGGGCGGGGGAGGGACACGCAGGACCAACAGACGGCCGGTGGGCTTTGGAGGCTCGCATCTGCCGATCCCAGATGTGAGGTGGGAGGGTGAGGAAGCGGCTGGAACCAAGGAATACGGCTTCAGTTTAGATTTAAGCAACTACGTGGCTGGGAATGTAATTGACTGAGTTGGGAAAAGCTGAGGGAGGCATAGATAATGCCTGGGTTGAAATTTCCTGCCGGTCCAGGAAGATAAAGCCTGAATTTTGATTCACTTTCATTTAAGAACATAAAGAAATGAACGTTTCCGCCTTCCCGCCCAAGTGTGTGGAGTGGTTCACTCCCCTGCGACAACAACATGAGCTTGTTTGTTACTGTCACCATCATTTAATATACCAGTAAGTGACTAGACTTTGTCTAAGCACTCTTTGGAAGGAAACGAAATATAAATAATAAGATATTTGACCACTGAACATTTGACTACTGAACATTTTGGTTGTCTTTACATTTTACATTTTATAATAAATGACCACTGAATTGAACATATCTGTGTTCGTTTCCTATAATTACCATAAGCTATAGTTCCAGAAATAGAATTATTGAATCAAACTTGAAGATACACACTCATAAACTTTGTTGCTTCCAAAGCAATCCAAACCATCAGCAGAATATAGAGTGTAAGTTTCATTCTTGCCAATAATGGATATTCCTGTTTGTAAAAATCCCCGTCCTTTCTTTTAGGGAATCTGACTTAAAACATTTGGTGTTGAGAGCGGCCCAGAAAGTGGGGCTTTTGCATTGGGTCACCCACCAGCTTGCTGCTGACAGCGAGGACCCATCACTGATGGTGAGTGGAGTGGCCTGAGGTGCTATAGGCTCTGGTGTGCAAACGCCACTGGGGTGCCACGGCCCCAAGTTACCTGCGACTCTATAACTAAGATCACCTTTCCTCCAGCATCCAATAAATGTTCCTCATTTCTGTCTGAGCCCTCACCACAAACACCTTCCACATCCATCTTCCCTCCAATAGCTTCTTCAAGGCAATCTAGGCACGAACATCTATCAGGTACATCAAAACTTTTGCAGCCTCTACCTATTGCCCAGTTCCAAGCCATGCCCACATTTTTAGGTGTTTCTTATATCAGCACCCACTTCCCAGTACCAGAATTCTAGTGGCAGCTGACAGCTAGCAGGTAAATAGGGCCTTAGTCCCACAACTACAAGGACCTGAATTCTGCCAACACGGAGAGTTGGAAGAGGACCCCCAATCCCAGACAAGCACTCATCCTACTGATACCCGTATTTTATCCTGAGCAAAGAATCTAGCCACTGGGAATCTAGCCACTCTGTACTCAGACTTCCAACCAATAGAAACTGCGAGATAACAAACGTGCTTGGTTTCAAGCTCTGAAGCGTGTGGTCATTTTTAATGCAGCAAGAGAGAACTCAGACTGTGCTGGCGAGGAGAAAGTTGGCACTGTCGCGAGGCTCCATGAGGTCTTTCCTCTGCAGACCAGGAATGACAGCAGGAAGCCCTGCTAGAGACCCTGCTCTCTGACACAGTGAGGGCGGCCAGGGGAAGGGGACCTAGAATGGGCCGTGGAAGCCAGGTGTGATGAGCTCAGTGACAGCCTTGGGCCAACTGCTCTAGTGGGGCTGTAGCTTGCCCCTGAACTCGCATCTGTGAATTTTTCCGGGTTCTGGGAGCAGCCGGCTCTCAGCTGGTGTTGTGGTTGTGGTGTTGTGGCAGGCTGGGGGCACCTCAGTTGAGGGGCACAAGGGTTGGAGCGGGGCAAGGGGCAGCTTGTAGCAGGTGCTGTTTTGCTCTGCCGGTGCCCTGGTGTCCTGTTGGCCAGCTTGGATGCTGTGCCCATCTCCAGGCTGCTTCGGGTGCTGTGGCCCATGGTCTGCACCATGACCTTCTCCCCAGGGTGCAATGAAAACCACCTCTCTTACACTGTGCCCACATCTGCCCCCAGCAGTCCGTGGCCAGGACTAAAAGGGGTCAGGGTACAAATACCCCATTCACCCGCCTCAGTACTCTGTGATAGAATTCAGACCTGCGGGATCAAGCCACAGCTGGACTTCACCTGGAGCCACTATCTAGTGTGGCTCCTTCTTCTCCCCTCCCCAACTCCCCTGAATTTTCTTTTTTTTTTTTTTTTTTTTGAGTTGGAGTCTCACTCTGTCACCCAGACTGGAGTGCAGTGACCACTCCCGGCCACCGCAGCCTCGACCTGCTGGGCTCCGGCGATCCTTCCACCTCAGCCTTCCAAGTAGCCGGAATTACAGGCATGCGCTACCATGCCCGGCTGATTTTTTGATTTATTGTAGATATGAGGTCTCGCCTGCCCAGGCGGGTCTCGAACCCGCGGGCTCAGGCAATCCACTCACCTCAGCCTCCCAAAGGCATGAGATTACAGGCTGAGCCACCGAGCCTGGCTCTGAATTTTCTCTTAAGGACACTTCCTCAATAAATAGTGGGCTCTGCTTTCAGAGAATCCAGCACAAGGCAATGCCTCTTCCTCCTGTTCCCTTCTGAGTGATGTTCTGGAAGTCCCCTAGGTGAGAGCTTTCTCTCCAGCCTGGATTCTTTCCTGAGTTCCAGTCCTGCTCTGATCATCGCCCAGTGGCCATGTGGCTATGAATGCCTGCTGTCTTCTCAGATTCAGTCTACCCAGTACAGAACACATCACTTTCATTCTGATTTACATTCTCCTTCTGGTTCCTTTCAGGCTTAAAATGTTGAGGTCATCCTTGATTCTTCTTTTATTCCTCCTTCTTTTCTTCTTACTCCTCTCTTTTCTCTTCTCAGCCAAATTCCTTTGCTCCTTCACTTGAAAAATCCATTCATCCTTTCTTTTTTCTCTATTCCCACCCCCATCTCCTCTCACTCCACACCTGAGTGGTGATAAAATCCCCATAACTCATCTCTTGACCTTCGTAGTGCACAGATTAAGCTGCCTACCCTGCCCTGATTGGGTCACTTCCTGTGCAGAAACCAATGACTACCCATTTCCAGGTGGGTTTAGGAAGACACTCAACTCTCCACCCACTGCCTTGGTGCCAAACACCCTCACCCCCCACCCCACAGCATCCTTACCATGTAAGCTCATCTCTGCATATTGGTCCACTCAAGAACAGACACCCCACCATCTAAAGTTACAGAAACTCGCACACCCCAAAGGCTCAGCTCAGAGGTCCGCCCCTCCCCAAAGCTGTTCCTTGTCACCCACCTCAAAGCCAGTTCTGCTGCCTCTCACCTCTTTTCTCCCCTTCATTTTGAGGCATTTGTCACATTCTAACTTCTATTGTCATTATTTTAGGACATGCCTCTTGTAGTCTTACTGTATTAAAAACATGTTGAAGGGGACGGGTGGTTTTAGTTTCCCTCTATGCCCATACCCCATTCACTGCTGACCTTAGTGCTTTACCAGCCACAGACACTCAACAAATAGGGCCTTATTATTATACCTTAACTCTTTACCCATTTAGGAAAAAAAAATGCAGCTCGCTGCTGTGTTCATTTAATTTACATAAGCATGCTCTTTGGACTGAAGTCTGACTGGTTTTTCAATGTGAAAATAAAATATAAAAACCATTCTTGGAGTTATTTCTAAACAAAACTTGTCTGTAAGTCTAGCAAGAATTACAAAAAAAAAAAAAAAGAAGAAAGTTACAAAATATAGTAATTTTGTATTACAGTTCCTGGAGACAGCAAAAAACCTTGTCCAGGAGGAGGCCTTTGATATGCAAACCAACCAAGCTGGATCCCCCTGCTCCCCTTTTCCTCCCGAGCCCTCCCCATTTCCATTCTACCTGGCTTTTACACTTAAGAAATTCTAGCCACCCTTAGATCCTGCCCTCATCCACCCAGGGCCAGGCATCAGACTACTAAAGGTAACCCCCATTCTAGAGCAGGCATGTCCAACCCGCGGCCCAGGACAGCTAGCAATCCAGACCCACAAAATCTTTTGGCATTATGCGTTTTTTAGGGTTTATTTTCTTTGTGACCCCACATGTCGCTCCATTTTTGAAGTTCACAATTACGCCTTATTCATGACATGGCTTTTTGGCAGCACATACATTTGTGAGCAGTGGTTTTCAGTAACAAAGCACATGAAGAGCAAAATTCAAACAAACATTTCTGACGAGCACCTTGAGAGCTCACTACGGACTGCGACCACTTACATCAAACCAGACATCGATAGGTTCGTTTTACACAAACAGGGTCAGATTCCTCACTAGTTTTATATAGTGCTCATGTTTCTAAACTCATAATAAAAAAGGAAGTTTTATTATGTGTATACACTAACCATATTATACAATTTATGTGCAGCCCAAGACAATTCCTTTTTACTCAATGTGGCCCACGGAAGCAAAAAGATTAGACACCTATGCTGTAGAGCCTGCTAAAACGACTCAAACTAGCCAATCCCAACCTGGTCAGTCCCCTCACCCTGCCTTGTCCATTTCTTTCTATAAAAACTCCAATAAAGGCTTTCTGGCTGTTCTCCTTGCTCCTCTCTGCCTCGTGACTGACCCTGGTGTTTCCCATGTGGCCTTGCATGGTATGGAGTGTTTCCTCTTGGGAACTGTGAGTAACAAACTACCTTTTCATTTTTTTTTTTTTTTTTTTGAGTTGGAGTCTCACTCTGTCACCCAGACTGGAGTGCAGTGGCCAGGACAGTGGCCGCTCCTGGCCACTGCAGCCTCGACCTGCGGGGCTCCTCGATCTGTTGGCCTCACCATGCTTGAATAAAACCAAAATCTCAGGTACATTTTAAAACAATACATTAATTCATTGAGTTTTCACAGTGGTCCTTCCACCTCAGCCTTCCAAGTAGCTGGAACTACAAGCGCGCGCTACCACACCCAGCTAACTTTTTGATTTATTGTAGAGATGAGGGCTCGCCAAGTTGCCCAGGCAGGTCTCGAACCCGTGGGCTCAGGCAATTCACTCACCTCAGCCTCCCAAGGCACGGGATTACAGGCTGAGCCACCGAGCCCGGCTGCAAACTACCTTTTCAATGGTCGTTATCTCCTGATCTGTTGGCCTCACCATGTTTGAATAAAACCAAAATCTCAGGTACATTTAAAACAATACATTAATTCATTGAGTTTTCACAGTGGTCCCATAAAGGAAAGTATTATTGTTCCCATCTTAATAAATGAGAGGATAAGTAAGCTGCCCAAGGTCACAGAGAGACTAAATGCTGAGGGTGGAATGTGAAGCCAAGTCAGTCTAACTCCAGAGCTTGTATTTTCCAACAACCATTATTGTGCATATATAACACAAAGCTGCACTCGGTTAATTTGCTCTATGTGACTATTAAAAGTGTTTTATGTATATTTGATGGCAGGACTTCAGAGGCAAGTAATACATTTTCCCAAGTCCTATCTTTCAACTTAAAATTAATTCAGCAGAGTAAGAATGAAAATTTCCCTTCTGTGTCAGTTTCCTATTACTGCTGTAACAAATCACTAAAATTTAGTGGTTTAAAACAACACAAATTTGTTCTATTACAGTTTTGAGATCAGGAGTCCACAATGGGTTTAAATTGGGCTAAAATCAAGGTCTTGTCAGGTGTATGCTCCTTCTGGAGGCTCTGTGGAAGAATCCATTTCCTTGCCTTCTCCAGTTTTTAGAGACCACCAGCATCCTTTGGCCCTTGGCCCCTTCCTCCATCTTCAAACCATCAGTGTAGCATCTTCCTGTCTCTCTCTGACTCTGAACCCTGCTTCCCTGGTCACGTCTTCTCACTGTGATTCTCTTGCCTTGTATAAGGACCTTTATGATTATAGACTCTCCTCACCTCAAGGTCCTTAATTTACTCACATTCACAAAATCCCTTTTGCTGTGTGAGGCAGTATACTCACAGGTTCTGGGGATTAGGACATCGATATTTTAGAAGATCATCATTCTTCTACCTATCACATCTTTCAAGAAAATCTTTTTTGGAATCCAAAATGCTTTTGAAAACCAAAATTTCTCTATCATCATTTTCCTACTTCTTTTCAATTTTAAGCCTACTCCTTAGAAGTATTCTCCTGGTAACTTGCTTTGCCTATCCAAGCATAATTGATTTATTTATCTATTTCTACCAAATGATAGCATATAATACCCACCCTTACTTTTTAAAAAAATTTCGTGTATCTTAGAGATTTTTCCATGTCACCACATATAGATGACCTTGTTCTTTTTGATGGCATTCAAGTTTCCATTTCACAGATGAACCATGAATAGGTTTAATTAACACCATATTGTTGAGTTGGGTGGTAGGTACTAGTGGTTGCCTTCATGTCTCCCCTGCTTCCATCCTAAAATTTTTTTCAGTTGTTTATCACCCTCTCTAGCTCCAGAAGGGGATGCTGATTAATTTAAGCCCATCAGAACGTAGTTTTATCCAAGTGATTGTTGTTAATCTAGAAATGTAAGCATAACTTAAGCTGATTAGTCAGTCTGAAGGTTGGGACTTAGCAGAGCTCATGCTTGGGGAAAAGAGGTCTGCTCTGCCTTCTGTCTTCTTCTCCCCTCTGAACAAGCACAAGGAAGCATGTGGCCCTCTTGCATGTGAGAAGACAAAGCTGACTTGAGAAAGAACAGAGCTGAACGAGGAAAGACTCAGTTTCTTGATGAAATCTTTGGGTTGCTTCTCACACTACCTCTAGGCTTCTCACCTCTGGACTTACAGTTACACGAGAGACTACCTTCCTTATTTCTTAAGCTAGTTAGAATGACAGTTTCTGGAACTTGTGTATATCTTAACTGACACAGGGTTGTTAGGAAGATTTAATCTATTTATATTTGTAAAATGCTTAGAATGGAGCTTAGCACACAGCTAGCACTATATCAATGTCTACTGCATAAATAAATAAAATGAAGATTGGTTTCTACCTTTCTTCTATTACAAGTAATGCTACAATAAACCTCCTGGATATCTATCTTTGCAAACTTCTACCAGAATAAATATAGGTAACTGACTAGAAGAGGAATTGCTAGGTCAAAGGGTATATGTATTCTAAGTAGGAATGGGTATTGACAAATTGCCCTCCAGAGAAGTTGCTGAATTTACATATCTACTAGCAGTACACAAAAATGTTTATTTTTGTACCCTTTCATCAACATGTCATACTGTAAAGCCTTTAATCTTTGCTAATATGATAGATTAAGATTGTATACTATTGTTTCATGTTTGAATTTCATCAGTTGTGCATTTTTTCAACACAACAGATTGTGTTGGCAATCTATTCTTCCTTTTCAGAAATTCTAGTTTCAAATAATCAGAACCAACTAATTTCCCACAGATTTAACCACATAATAATTAAAACATCTATATGTTAACATTAAATACAGAAAGTAAAAGTGAATCTCTAAAGTAGGATGCAAAATACATGAAAACAGATAACAGATCTCATAAATCAATTAAGAAAAAGATAAACACTCCATTTTATTTATTTACTATTTTTTTTCTGAGACAGTCTCACTCTCTCACCTAGTCTGGAGTACAGTGGCTCAATCATAGCTCACTGCAGCCTTGAACTCCTGGACTCAAGTGATCCTTACTCTTCAACCTCCAGAGAATCTGGGATTACAGACAGGTACCACCACACCCCGCTAATGTTTTTTATTTTTGTTGTTGTTGTTGTTGAGTCAGGGTATCCCTGTGTGCCCCAATTTTCAGTTTTAAAATAGACAAAGGGTATGGACAGACATCTTATAGAAGTCAAATAACTAATAACTAAATGACTCACTAACACTCACCAAAAAATCAAAATGCAATATCATCATTCAACTATCAAATGGGCAAAGTCTTTTTCCTTATAATTCTCAGAGTTACAAGAATTTTAATGGCCCATAAACATTCATACACACTGGCAAAGTGTACATTGGTTCACTCTTAGGTAATATTTAACTTGTCTTTAAAATGTATATAACCGGCTGGGCTCGGTGGCTCAGCCTGTAATCCCAGTACTTTGGGAGGCTGAGGCGAGTGGATTGCCTGAGTCCGTGGATTAGAGACCAGCTCAGGCAATTTGGTGAGTCCTCGTCTCTAAATAAAAAAATAAAAAATAACCAGGTGTGGCAGCGCGCGCCTGTAGTTCCAGCTACTTGGAAGGCTGAGGCAGAAGGATCGCTGGAGCCCAGCAGGTCGACGCTGTGGTGGCCGTGAGAGTGTGTGCCTCTGCACTCCAGCCTGGGCGAAGGAGTGAGACTCCAACTCAAAATAAACAGATAAACAAACAAATAAAAAACTAAAATGTATATAACCAAGGATTTGGGGTCAGTGAAACTACTCTGTGTGATTCTATAACGGAGGACACATGCCATTACCCAGTTGTCCAATCCCATCGCATGTTCAACACCAAGAATGAACCCTAATGATAACTATGAACTTGGGTTGATAAAGACGTGTCAGTGTAATTCCATCAATGGTAGCAAATGCACACACTCTGGTGGGGATGTTGACAGCGGGAGAGGCTGTCCGTGGGTGGTGGAGAGGGAATACACACTGTATCTTCCACTCAGTTTTGCTGTGAACCTAAAACTGCTATCAAAAAAAAAGTCTATTAATGAAAAAATTTTTAATGTACCATGCTCTTTGACACACTCATTCTATTTCTAGAAATTTATTCTGGCTGGGCTTGGTGGCTCAGCCTGTAATCCCAGCACTTTGGGAGGCGAAGGCAAGTGGATTGCCTGAGCCGAGCAATTTGACGAGACCTCATCTCTACAATAAACAAATTTTTAAAAATTAGCTGGACATGCTAGCACGTGCCTATAGTTCTGGTTATTTGGAAGGCTGAGGTGGAAGGATCGCCGGAGCTCAACAGGTCTGACGCTGGGGTGGCCATGAGCGTGTCACTGCTCTCCAGCCTGGGCAATGGAGTGAGGCTCCAATTAAAAAAAAAGAAATTTATCCTGAGGAAATCATCAGAGATGCAAACAAAGCCTTATGTGTACAGATGATCCTCTGTACCATTATTTACAACTGGAAAAATACACACTCAATGTTAAGTAATCTGGGAATGTTAAGTAAAGGTTGGTATGGCTATATGATGAAATCCTACGTAGACATTAATAATCAAGAGCAGACTTAAATCACAAAGGAAGTTGCTCATGATATACCAAGGAAAAAAGATCACAAAACAGTACTCACAATAAGATCCCAGTCTTGCACATATGGGCTGGCATGTGCGTGTGCTGTGCAAAGAACAAGCATCCACAGAAAGAAAGACTGTAAGTGGGCACACGAAATGTTCACTGCAGCTATCGCTAGGTGATGCAATTCAAGGTGATCGCTATTTTCTTTTGCACTTTTCTGTATTGTTTCAACTTTATTTTACAACGAGCATGTAATATATTCATTCCCCCAATCAATAAAGCTATCCAAAGTATTTTCTACTGTATTAGTAATTTTTGTGTGACTTGTAATATTCTAGTTTGCAAGAAACTAAAATAATGCTAGAAAATGGCTATGCACCAAAAGTTGGATATTAATTTTTTTTAAAACAAGATTACTTCAATTATTTGCATGAAAGGTACACTCATTTACGCTGCCTTCTGACAGATTGTTGGGAGATCCGATACTCCTCATTCTGGAGAGGGAGACTGTGTATTGTTCTGATGGACATGATGCAGCTGAAGTTATTTTTGAACAAAGAATAGCAGCACTTAGTAGCATCTGAAAAGAAAAAAACTCAATTTTAAAGCTTCATTTTTCACAGTCACAAATGATTAGCTGAGGCTCGCAGTAAGAGGACTTTCCTGAGCTGGAAGCTACTGGGTTGTGTTTTTTTAGAAACATGCAATTTGAGAATTAAAATGATCTTGTTCATTTTCGTTTAGGTAGCAGTTTTGGAAATTAAATTGTTTAAGATGAAAGTGCATGAGTAAGCACCACGTCCTCTTTTTAATCCTACTGTAGTTTCTAAATTTACTTCTAATATACAAAGAAGCTCAAAATTAGCCCGATACCCAATCGGGCAGAAAACTTAAGAAAAAGAAAGAAGCAAGGGATGCTGCCCAATTTTACATTAAAAATGACAGCAGCTTGCTTACTGTAGGGATTCCTCCATGTAGGCCTGGACTCACCGTTCTTAGGGTTTCCTGATTTTATTCTCACTCTCCACTTTCCCCTGTCCCTGGGAAAACTTGCCCCGAGTTTAGGTTTGGCACATCCTGATGAATGAATGAATAAAATGTATATATTTACCTATTTGCTTCTATATTTACTTATTTATTTATTATATATTTACTCATTTGCTTCTATATTTACTTATTTATTGTATATATTTACTTATTTGCATCTATATTTACTCATTTATTTATTACTCATTTATTTACTTATTTATTAAAGATGGAATCTTGCTCTGTCGCCCAGGCTGATGTGCAGTGGTATGGTCATAGCTCACTGCAGCCTCAAATTTCTAAGCTCAAGTGATCCTCCCACCTCAGTCTCCCAAGTAGCTAGGACCACAGGTGTGTACCACCTTGTCTAGTTTTTAATTTTTTTGTAGAGATGGAGTCTCACTATGTTGCCCAGGCTTGTCTCAAACTCCTGGTCTCAAGTGATCCTCCTGCCTCAGCCTCCCAAACAACTGGGATTGCAGGCGTGAGCCACAATCTGGCCCCCTGAAGAATTATTGAGCCACAAATAACCTTCTCTAATGCCCTCCTTCAAAATAATTGTGTTTTCTTTCTTCTTCTTCCTCCCTCCTCCCTTCTCCCTCCTCCCTCCTCCCCCTCCCTCCTCCCTCCTCCCTCCTCCCCCCTTCCTCCTCCTCCTCCTCCTTCTTCTTCTTCTGGTCTCACTCTGTTCCCCATGCTGACCACCATGGATGACCGCAGTCTTGACCTCCTGGGCTCAGGCAACCCTTTCACCTCAGCCTCCCAAGTAGCTGGGACTACAGGCACATGCCATCATGCCTGCCTAATTTCTTGTAGAGATAAGTTCTCGCTATGTTGCCCAGGCTGGTCTCGAACTCCTGGACTCAAGTAATCCTCCCGCCTCAGCCTCGCAAAGTGCTGAGATGACACGCATGAGACATCATACCTGGCTAGAAATTATTCTGTTTTCTGTCATTCACTGTTTCCTATGCTTCACAAAACACATTCCATCACAGAGTCAACTCTCAAATTATGTGAAATCCTATCTTCAGTTTCCAGTGGCTTTACTAGAAAGGGTCTCTTTTAAGAAAACCTTTTCCTTGGGATTTGAAGTCACTCTAGATTGAACTGATTCACTGTCATCACAGAGGAAGTAATTTCACGGTTGTCTCCAGGCTGTGTTTTAGCTAATAGTTGTATCTTTGTCCTCCAAGACATGCTCCACAACTAGAGGGAGAACTTGAGTTAAGTATTAACAGGGTTGCTACTGTGTTATCTACTTTCTTCTGGAAGTGCTAAGAGAACAGAACTTATCAGGGTCTTTTTTCTCTACCTGACACTGAATGTTGGGGCTCTTCCAGGCTCAGGCAGTTTAGCACCATCTTCTCCTTTCCTTCCGTACTGTCTTCCCATATGATTGTTTCAGTTCTTTTGAACTTGAGTACTGTCTTTTCACGCTGCTGTCCCCCAAGTCCATGTATTTAGCCTAGACTTCTCTTCTGAGATATAAATTGACAGGTCTGCAGAGAGACTATCCTCGACCACCAGGATATCGGGATGAGGGCCAATGGTGCATTGGGTATCAGGGTAATTTCTAGCCTGTTTTTATATTAGAAATAATTTTTATCCTACGATAGGATGAAAAAGACCAATGGAGATTATATGACTCAACCTTTTCATTTCACAGAGGAATAACCTGAGAACCACAAGGTCAGGGTTATGTCCATTTGGTATTTTCAGACAACTTCCCGTTCTATTTGTCTGAAATACTTCAATTAATTTTGCAGGTCTTAAAAACCTCTTGATTTCTCCCCAAACCAGCACTCCACCCCGCAGTTTTTCCTCCCACAGTAAATGGCACCACGACTCCTCACTTACTCAAGCCAGACACCAGGATCCTCACTTTCACTACTAGTCCATCAGGCAAGTCTTATCAGTCCTAAGATAAGGCTTGAATTTGTTCACTTCTCTCTACGGCCACCATGTCTACCTGGTGGTTGAGGGCTTGGATCCCTCCTTTCCGTCTTGCCTTGTTCCAACCCATTCCCCAAATCCTAACGTGTGACTTGGAAGCCAAGAGGACCCAAGAGAACAGAGCCTCAGAGCAGCAGAGGTGATGGGGAATTTGCAGAGCCTAGGGGACCCCAGCTGCTGAGGGTGGAGCTGATTGGGCACAGAGTTACTGCAGAGGGAGTTGACCAGCACCCTGTGCGTAAAGTTCTGTGGTGCCAGAGAGCAGAGTGTGTGTCTCTCTGCAGCAGCGCCAGTGCTTAGCTAGGTTACAGCCAGCAATGTGTCACTCCTTAGTTCTATGAACCGAGACATAGCCTGAAGCCCTGAATCTGGAATACAAGGGTTGGATGGATGATCACTACGGTTCCTTCTGGCTCTGTCACTCTGTCATCCTGTGACTCTAGACAAGATTCCAACTGTGTCTTGCTGCACTTCATACCTGGGCCTTTCCTGGTAGCTAGAACATCTGTGAATTAATGTCGTTAGTTTTACCAAGGCCCTGGCTTGCCTAATGCATACACTTGAAGTAATTGTTTTTCTTTGATACTCTCTCACCTTCCTTCCCTACCTTCTCTTTCCTCCTGGTAGCCTTCATCATCCATGAAGCTGGGGGTTTTCAGGCTGCTGTCTGGCACCAAGGATTGCTCTGATTTCTGACACTGCTTCCCATACCTAAGTGGATGAGAACTAATGTTGCAAAGTTCTATTGTTTATAAGGCACCAGTCTACGGTATTCTGTGAGAGCAGCCCAATGAAAGAAGACATCTGGTCAAATTACCAATCAAGAGCAAGGGTAGGGTAAAAAGACTTTAGACACATAGGCCTTAAATCTCACTCTCCATTTACTCATCAAAGGAAGACATCCAGAAGATGAACTTCACCAAAATAAGGGAGTCGGGCAAGAAGAAAAAGACACGGGGTCTATCCAGGGAGAGAGGTGCAGGGATGTCAGGGTGTCAGGAAAGGGGCCACGGTTAGTACAGAACAGTGTCCCAATAAGGGCTAAACAAAATAGATAAAACTGACCAGGTTACCCGAGGCATTTGAACAGATTGAGAGGAGATACTATAAATGACAGAGAATTCAAGAATAAATTAACAACGATACAGAGAAAACAGAGAAAAAAGTTGTAGAAGGGAATGTTAACTATTGCACCATATGTAGCTCAGTTGTGAATAATATTTAATTAAAGTCAATCTAAACCTTGGTGTGTGTGTGTTTATATGGGTGGGGTAAAAACAAGAGCTATATCTTTATCTTCTATAACAGAAACCAACAATCACCATCGAAAGGTTAAAAGAAATAACATCTACATTTAACAATATGGAGGCAAAAATCAGAAGAAAAAAGCTAAAAGAGTGGTTTCCTTCTAAGGAGTGGTAAAACTGGAGAAAGGGCATTTTATTTTTTGCTATAAGCCTTACAAAACTATTTGAATTTATTTATTTATTTATTGAGTTGGAGTCTTACTCTGTCGCCCAGACTGGAGTGCAGTGGCCGCTCCTGGCCACCGCAGCCTCGACCTGCTGGGCTCCGGTGATCCTTCCGCCTCAGCCTTCCAAGTAGCCGGAATTGTAGGCATGCGCTACCATGCCCAGCTGATTTTTTTGATTTATTATTGTAGAGATGAGGTCTCGCTGCCCAGGCGGGTCTCGAACCCACAGGCTCAGGCAATCCACTCACCTCAGCCTCCTAAAGGCGCAGGATTACAGGCTGAGCCACTGAGCCTAGCTCTATTTGACTTTTAATTTTTTTTTGAGTTGGAGTCTCACTCTGTCGCCCAGATTGGAGTGCAGTGGCCGCTCCCGGCCACCGCAGCCTCGACCTGCTGGGCTGCGGCGATCCTTCCGCCTCAGCCTTCCGAGTAGCCGAATTACAGGCGCGCGCTACCACGCCCGGCTGATTTTTTGATTTATTGTAGAGATGAGGTCTCGCTGCCCAGGCGGGTCTCGAACCCACGGGCTCAGGCAATCCACTCACCTCAGCCTCCCAAAGGCGCGGGATTACAGGCTGAGCCACCGAGCCCGCTCTATTTGACTTTTAAAGCACTTATATACTGTTGTCATTATCTGTTGAGGTCTGACAATTAAATTTGTGAGCTTGTCACCGTGCGCATATATTGGCAGTACTGTACAAATAACTGTATTGGAACACCTTCTCTTATTCACCTAATCTGGCCCTCAATGACTTTTTTCTTTACACAAAGATGAAGGATATATTAAAAGGAAGACCTCTGATGACATTCAGGACATCAAAGGTAATATGACGACAGCTCTGATGGCCATTTCAGAAAAAGAGTTCCAGAAGTGCTTTGATGGGTGGACTAGGTGCTGGCATCGGTACTTAGCTTCCCAAGGGGAGCACTTTGAAAGTGATTGTAGTGATTTTCGGCAATGAGGTATGTAGTACTTTTTCTAGGATGAGTTTGCAAACTTAATTGCCAGACCTTGTACATAAAACTCCATGGAAGGGAGGAAGGGAAGAAAGACAAGGGGAAGAAGGAAGGGTCTGACAGATGAGTTCATCCTAAGGTAACTATGACTGGAACAGGTTAGTGGGTTTCCCTTCCCAAGAGCATTCGCATTTTAAAAGGTGACAAGAAAGGCCATCGACACTTTAACCCAAAGAAAGGAATCAGATCCTGGAGCAGATACAAGAGGGACACGTGAGGGGACCACATACAGAGGAGGTGACCCGGCACCTTGCAAGCCATAAACGGAAGAATGGGAAGCCGTTGGACAAAGGGTCGGGAAGACGTTCCACAAGGCAGAAGGACAGCACATCGGGACTGCCCTGTTAGCCGCTGGTCTCTGGAGACCCCACAGGGCCTGCTGCAGGGGTGATGTTAGAAAAGCAGAGCTGGACATGAACTTGGAGGCCTAGGAAAGGGCCTGCTGACCAGGGAAAAGGAAGGGATGCAAACGGCAAATGGCAACACAGTCAGAAACTATGCCTGCGTGCTTGTGTGTATGGGTGGTGAGAACCTATCACGAAATGCCTTTCAATGAGCCAACATTGAACCCTGCCAGGCGGCTCACTTACTTTCAGAGGACAGCATGATGATGATCTGGTCAAGGGTGATTTTGAGTCCTTTGTTAACAACATGCATGTTATGCAACAGAGATGAGTAAGATAAGTATTCTCGGGCCTGTAATCCCAGCACTTTGGGAGGCCACGGTAGGAGCATTGCTTGAGGCCAGGAGTTTGAGACCAGTCTGGGGAAGATAGCAAGAATCTTGATTCTATAAAATGTTTTAAAAATTAGCATGGCACAGTGGCACACATCTGTAGTCCTAGCTACTGGGAGACTGAGCCAGGAGGGTCCCTTGAACCCAGGAGTTCAAGGCTGAGTGAACTATGATTGCGTCACTCTATATGGGCAACATAGCAAGAACCTGTCTCTAAAAAAAGAAAAAGAAAAGTATTCTCAGATATCGTTTGTGACAGTATCAGTGGGTATCTCCTTGTGGAAGGTGATATGGTGACAGAGGCCTATGAAAATATACCCTTTGATGCAGTTGTTTTACTTCTGGACCTGTATGCTAATCATTCTAAATCTAGACAGATTTTTGCACAAAGACTTGATGCAGTGTTATATATAATGTCAAGGAATTAAAAACTAACCCTAGTTTACATATTTGCTTCCCTTTGTGAGTTTTTCTTTTTAAAAGATAAGGCCTCACTATTTTGCTCAGGCAGTGGCTTAATGATAATACATTGTAGCCTTGAATTCCTGACTCGAGCAATCCTGGTTCAGCCTCCCAAGTAGGCTAGAACTACATAGGCAGCACCACGCCTGGCTAATTTTTTAAACATTTTTTTTAAAGACTGGGTTTTTTTGATAAAGACTGGGTCTTGCTATATTATCCAGGCTAAGGGGTATTTTTAATAACAAAGTAAATATATGTCTGTACATAATTTTTGCCCACCTTTAGAATTGCTGTGCTATTATTAAAATGGTGTTTATAAAGAATTTGATAACAAGGAGATGTGTTAAAATGTTAGTGAAAAATGAAAATGAAATAATGTATATATTATCATCATAATGTATATTTTAAATACTACATAAGAAGACAAATAAGAAAACTGAAAGCAATGCATGAAATATTAACAGCAGTAAAAATATGAATCACTTATATTCTTTTAAAATGTATATGGCTTCAAATTTATATAATGTACGTGTTGCTTTTTAATGGAAAGTATAATATATACATGTAAGAAAAACTCCTATAGCATCAATAGATTTATGGCACTGAGGTCAAGTTATCAATACTCAACCCTGTCTGAGATATTCCAAGATTCTAGCACTTTCTAACATATTTAGCTACTTTCATTTCCAAGCACCTATATCAATATTGAATTTTTAAAAATTAATTTTAAAAATTCAATCATCATAATATCTGTCTACAGAGCTACTGTGGATCTCAAGTTATTTTTCATATTCTCTGCTAGAGGGCTCAAGCTTATTCCAAGTGTTTCACGAAGTTACTATACTATTCGTTTTAAATTATTTGATAAAGATTATTAGATTTTCTCCAAGGTACATAGCAGTCATAATTAACAAACCCAGCTGTCATTCAAACTGAAACACATCAAATCAAAAGGCCACAGAGCGTGTTTGCAGACAGGGCTGTGCATGTCTCCCTGAAAGCAAGATAATGCCAGCAAGAGGGGGCCCTATAAATATTGCATCCCGGAACACTGACATTGACCTACACTGTTTGACAGAAACATTAAAACATGGAGAGATCTGACATATCCTACTGAAATGTCTATTCCCAGAGGTAGCCGGGCTCAGGACTCGAGAATTGTTGAAAATTCTGAAAGGTCTCATATCTGTTGTTACTGTTTTCTTGTCACGTAGAAAAGGCTAGACAGCTTTTTCTCCCGGCCCAGGTAGTAAATTGGTTGTGTAGGACCATGGATAGATGAACATGTTATTCCTTAAGCTACAGAGATTTCCCAGAGCTCAAGTTCTTGTCAGTTCTTAAACCTGCCCTCCTCTTTGCCCGTTCTTTCTATGTTACTCACATCCCTCTACCCAGAAGAGTTCTACAAAACCTGACACGGTGTGATGTGAAGAGATGGGTTTCATTGATTACCAACAAGGATGTGTCCCAAGCCACATCTTAGGAGCGCTGATACACTGAGAAAAGGCTTTGCGCAGTCTGGTTCTTGTGACCAGTACTGTGCAGAACCACAAGATGGCTCTGTAGCTACAGCAAAGCTTGATCAATCCCACAGACGTCCCTGTTAGAGAATCTTCACCTGGTGGCAAAGATTCACCCAGGCCCGTGCATGGCATCACTGATGGTGATGATAACGCCCCATCCTGGCTATGTTTTGGAGGCAGATGTGCTGTTTTCCTTTTTCTTTAACGTTTTCATTTGTTACTAGGTGGCTTTCATGTGTTACACAGGGTATTGACACTACAGAAAAGCACACCTGTGAACAGGTATTTTTTACACGACTATTCTGGGCACCATCATTATTTTCTTGTAAACTTTGTTTAAATGGAGGAACATCAGCCGTGCTTAAAATCATGGCACAATTTTTGTCCTATAAATCCCCAAGAAGACATTTCTCACAGCAATTTTCAAAATAGGCTGGTTTCTGCAAGTAGCACACTTTTCCTTATGGGCCTATTCAATCGAAAAGCACTTAATTCAAGGTCTCGAGGGCGAAGGTAATTTACAGGGGCTTGGGTAGCTTTCTGTTTTCACTCATGAAGAACGCCATTTTCTGGAACCATCATAGTATGGCGCTGTGGGTCCATAAGCCGCCATGTCTGTGTACACGTTTGCTGGGTTTTGCCCTTCACGGCAGCAAAGTCTAACACATGTCCCCTTGGTCTTGGAGAAAATGGGCAGAGCATGAAGCATGCCCCCAGAAAGCTTCCGGTCTGGGATGGGAGTGCATGGTCACCTCTCTGAGTGGGAGCAACATGAGAAACCCTGACCTGCCTTCCCCACCCCTGTGCCCTGGCACCACATTCCTCTGCAGAGAGCTGGGAGCGCATCAGAGTTGCAGAAAGCGACTCTGACTTATGGGCTTATGGTGTGGGCTGGAGAGAGAAGGAGATAGTTTGCCAACTTTCCCGGGTGTGTAAACAGGTGGGTTAGTGAGCTAACAGGAGAGAAGGTGCTGGAGTAAGAGACACACCTGTCACCCCATCCCACCTCCCCCACACACACTTAGCACCTCGAAGGATCATTTGACAATTTGTCTGAGAGGTGCTGGCAGGATGAAGATTTGAGATAGTGACTGGGGTCACTAGAGACAGGGCAAGGCAATTTCTGTAACAAGCGTTGGACCCCAACCAGCCTTGGATGGGGTGCAAAGGAGGGGCCGAAATGGAGCCAGGAGTCAGATTCTGCAACTGCTGGTTGTCTGCGTTTATTCTACTTCATTTCGTTTCACGCACCACCTGTAACGCAAGTGTTACTCTTTCATTACAGATGAAAATACTGAGTTCATAGTGGTTATCTGCTTTGCCCAGCATCACACAGGAAAGAAGCAGACAGGTGAGGATTCTGCACACAGACAGCAAGCCCAGGATGAAGGGAGGAGGAAGCCTTGAGAAGAGACTAGAACAACCGAGACTGGCCCAGCAAAGGGTTCCACAGTCCAGGAGCACCCAGGAAGCAACTTGACCCTGAGGACCAGCAAGCCCTGCCATGCCTCACAGCCATGGCCTCGGTTCTATTGCCATCACCCCCATTTCACAGGGGAAGAAACTGGGGCTTAGAGAAGTGAAGGAACTCTTCGAAGGCCTCACAGTGAAGCTGGGAGCCCGGGCCCCTCATCATGCTCCATTCCCTCCTTGCCCTCCTCTCCTCTCTGAAGATCTTCCTGCCAGCAGGAACCTTTGCTCTATGGCACACCTCCAGGGTCCTCCGCCTCTTCCTGAAGTTATCTCTCCACGTCTCCACCTGTGGCTATCCCTGGAACTGGGCTCTGCACCCCCTAGGATGGCAGGTTGGCATTCTCCTTCTCTCCAGGCCTGTTTCTGAGGAATTATCCCCCCACCCTCACCCAAAAGCCCCTGCTCACAGTGTCTGCCATTCAATGTTCACTGTCCCTTGCCAATGCCCCTCCCTCTCACACATCTATGAGAGACTCATGTCCCTGAGAACAATGACAAGCCAGCCCTCCAGTTCCACGTGCCC
The DNA here is from genome assembly GCA_027257055.1 of Cephalopachus bancanus. Lineage (NCBI taxonomy): Eukaryota > Metazoa > Chordata > Mammalia > Primates > Tarsiidae > Cephalopachus > Cephalopachus bancanus. The sequence goes on from JAPVLO010000179.1 coordinate 993,103, forward strand.
CATGCCCTCAACTCCACTGACCGGGATCTCCATCCACGTCGGCTACTCGCATCATCCTGGTCCTTTCCAGCACCCGGTGACTCCAGCTCTGAGTATCCAAAACTCCACCCTTCCCTCTCAGATCCTTTAAGCCAGTGGGCCTCAAACTTTCCGGTACACCACAATCTCCCAGAGGCTTCACCCCCAAAGGTTTTGATTCAGTAGGTCAGGAGTGGGGCCCATGAATTTACATTTCCAAGAAGCATGCAGTACCACTGCTGGGCTACCCTTGAGAAGCACTGCTTTGAGCCAGTGCTCAGCCCTAATTGCTTATGCTAATCATCTGGGGAGATGCAGGGGGTTAGAAGTCATCGAGGGCCTAGCTCCAGACCAATTAAATCAGGTCTCTGGAGTTGTGTGTTCCCAGATTTTTCCAAGCTCTCCAGGGGTCTCTGATGCACAGCCAGAATAGAGGTCTACCCTCTAAAGACCCAGACCCCGCCTCTGTTTCTTCGTTCTCTCCCTGATCAGTTCCTTCAACGTCCCTGCCTTGCTTAGCAAAAGTGACATCCCAGGCCAATCCAGCTTCCTGCTGTTTCCTCCACTGCTAAGCCTGGTTGCTGAACACACACAACGAAGGATTCGGACCATTACAAGTACGGAGTTTCCGCTGGGTATTCGCCGCCGCCCTGCAGGCCTTTGATGAGTCCCTCGTCAGCTCCCCACAGACTCCTCGGCCTCAGGCCTGGCGCCAGATGAGCTCCGGCAGGTCACAGAACTGCTGCGCCTCAGTTGTCCTACCTGTCAAAGGGCAACGATGGCTCCCAGGCAGCAGATGTCATAAGGATGAAAGATAGTCATAGGTGTGAGGAACTCCTTGTCATTGTTTTGTCTTTTGTTATTATTTTAAACAATTTTTTAAATGGATAAATAGAAGTTGTGTATATTAATTGTGTACAACATGTTGTTTTGAAATACATACACATTGCGAAATGGCTAAAGTAAATAATTAACATATATATCATCTGACATATTTCTCTTCTATTTTTATTTTTTGAGTTGGAGTCTCACTCTGTTGCCCAGACTGGAGCGCAGTGACACACTCCCAGCCACCACAGCCTCAACCTGCTGGGCTCTGGCGATCCTTCCACCTCAGCCTTCCAAGTAGCTGGAACTACAGGCGCACGCTACCACACCTGGCTAATTTTTTGATTTATTGTAGAGACGAGGGCTCACCATGTTGCCCAGGATGGTCTCGAACTCACGGGCTCAGGCAATCCTCTCGCCTCGGCCTCCCAAAGTGCTAGGATTATAGACTTGAGCCACCGCACCCAGCCAACATACTTCTCTTCTTATTGTGGTGAGAACACTTAAACTCTACTCTGAGCAATCTTCAAGTATACAGTACATGTTGATGACCACAGTCACCACACTGGACGACAGATCTCCCAAACATGGTCCTCCCGAAATGGCACCTCCCTTACAGTCTTCTTGTTACTATTTTGTGCATGCTGCTTTCTCTCGGCAGACGCTCTGCCACCAATGGCACAAACAGCCCCAGCCCCCTGATTTCCCGTTTACCTGCCTCCCAGTGTTCAAGAAAGCATCAGGGGAAACATCTCCGCTCCTCATTCCTGCCTAGGTCTGTTAAATCTGAAACCTTACCCTTCTGGAAAAATCCAGAAGCTGGGCAGTGCCTCTCTGTCCTACTCTCCACCTCCTCCCTCATGCCCACCAGCAGGAGGAAGGAGTACAGCGGCCCAGTCCTCCAGTCTCTCCCTGGAGTGGTCCCCAGGAACCCAAATAGCCCCTCTTCGGCCACATATAGTGGATTGTTTTCTCTGGCACAGGATGCCGTGATCTGCATTGTGTCCTGTGCCTCAGTGGGGAATGTGGTGCTGGAGTCAGAAGCGTGTGGGGCGGGGTGCAGAGAAAGGTGAGGAGAAAGGCCTGGCTCCAGATGAAGCCAGCTCTTCCCCCAGTTTCATCACTACACAGCAGATTGCAACGTCTCTGGCTCCTTATTCCTCAGTGTCTCCAAAGATGGAGGGGAGGAATGCAGGGGGTGATTAATTATCTTCCCCAAACCCTGCTACAAGTTATGCTTCCTCGGACCCCTCCAAGGCGAATTTCTCCATCTGTGACCTGGATCCCTCCCCCTTCACTGCTCAGGGACAAAGCTCTATCAGTCACCCTTTCTCCAGGTCCCTTCTCTGCATCATGCATACAGAGGGTGCCAAAATAAATGTACACAACATTTTAGGAAAGGAAAAAAGGTATTAAAATTGTAATACTTAATACACACTGCAAACAAAGATGAATACAAGTCACGTTTGACTTTGGCAATTATACACGGCTACCGTAATTCAATTCACCTTCCAAAAGTAATACATAGATGACATCTCTTAAAAATGTGTATACCTTTTTGGCATCCTCGTGTGTATTAAGATATATATACAATACTATGCTATACATGTGTGTGGGGGGGCGGGTATTTTCCTTCTTAGGAAAAAAGCCCACCAAAAGACAATTCCTTCGACAGGCTGTGCCTCTCCTGCCCTCAGGCCTGGCCAAGTGCCCACTGTCTACCCTCGCCCTCCCCACACCCTCTCCTCCCTCCCCTTCCTCTGCGCCCTGCCTGCGCTCAGGCCATTCAGCTGCAGCTGTTCTCCCAAGGCCGCCACTGGTCTCTCTTCAGCGGGATTCGTTTCTCATCAGTCTAGTACTAGACACTGTTGACCACACTCATTTTCTAGAATTTATTTTCTCTTAAAAACTGCCTGAACACTTCTTCTCAGACCCTTTGGAAGCCTCCTTTCTCTCTTGTTGCTTCTTAAATGCAGAGGTCCTCCCTTAAATGTAGCCATCCTCCTTAAATGCAGGGATTCCCCCTCAAATGCAGGGGTCCCCCTTTAAATGCAGGGGTCCCCTCGGTGGCCCCCGTCCTCTTCTCTTCTACTCCTCACCCTTTCTTCCACATGCTCAGCCTCTCCTGTGGCCTGATACCATGAAGAGGACTCTAATCTCTCCTCCTAGAAAATACTCTCGAGCCCTGGAACCACCCTTCCTGCTGCCCTGGACATCTCTGTCTGGGGGCCCCAGAGCCTCCTCAACCAGAGTCTGTAATGGGCCTTGCTCTGTCCAGCCCCCACCTGCGCCCCAACCAACAAAACCCAGCAAGAAATGAAACGCTTCAGGGGTGACCATCACCCACCTCAGTGCAGTTTGGGGTCTGAGGTTCTTCATAATCTGCTGTCTGACTAGCAATGTGTCTCCATCCCCAGACACCTCCACATGTGCCTTCATGCTTCTGCTGGGCTCTGGCAATTCTTCCACCTCAGCCTTCCAAGTAGCTGGAACTATAGGCACGTGCTACCACACCTGGCTAATTTTTTGATTAATTGTAGAGACAAGTTCTCACCATGTTGCCCAGGCTGGTCTGGAACTCACAGGCTCAGGCAATCCTCTCGCCTCGGCCTCCCATAGTGCTGGGATTATAGGCCTGAGACACAGCACCCGGCCAACATACTTCTTATTGTGGTGAGAACACTTAAAATCTACTCTAAGCAGTCTTCGAGTATGCAGTATATGTTGTTAACCACAGTTACCATGCTGGACGACAGATCTCCCGAACATGTTCCTCCTGTCTGGCTGAAGTGGCACTTCTCTTACAGTCTTGTTACTACTGTTTTGTGCTTGCTGCTTTCTCTCGGCAGATGCTCCGCCACCGATGGCACAAACAGCCCCAGCCTCCTGATATCCTGTTTACCTGCCTCCCAGTGTTCAAGAAAGCATCAGGGGAAACATCTCCACTCCTCATTCCTGCTTAGGTCTATTAAATATGAAACCTTACCCTTCTGGAAAAATCCAGAAGCTAGGCAGAGCCTCTCTGTCCTACTTTCTACCTCTCCCTGCGGGTCACCCACAGACCGAGCTCTTTGAGCTTGTCATGTTGTGCTCGTGATTTGTTCTGCCCCACCAGGTCTTCTCCATGCAGCCTGAAGACAGTTTGCCATCCATTCTTTCCTCCATGAAGCTTCTCTGGAACCCATCCTGGCTGGGATGGGTGCTTTTTAGGCATTCCAATAACACCGAGGTGCATGGATCTAGCATATCACTTACAGCACCGTGCTGTAAATTGTGGTTCACACTGCACTGCAAACTCCCTCTCCCCTAGAGGTTGCGAGTTCCTCGAGATAGTTGTCCTTGAGGATTCTGTATCGCCAGTGCCTAGCACAGAGCTTGGTACCAGGCAGGTGCTCAAGAACTGTTTGGTCTCACAAACATTTAGGCTCCACTCAAGGGGTCTGAAGGCCAGATGGGAGTAGTGCATAACCCTGTCTCTACAACTCTGAGAGAGGTCTTAGTCTTCATTTCTGTATCCATAAAACGGGATGGTGATTTTAAATGAGTTAGTCCTTGTCAAGTGATGAACTAGCAGGTGTGCTCAATAAGTATTGTTGCTGATAGGGTCTATCTGAGAGGAAGTATCTGTTTATGAAGGCATGAAAGGGGAGGGGGAAGGGAGGAAGAGGAAGAGACAGGGGAGAGAGGAGGACACTGTGAATTTGGGGGAAATGGGTGAATGATATATCTTTGTTTAATCAAGAAAAGCAGAAACTTCTTTTTATTCTTCCAAATGCCTTATTGGGTGCGTGTGTGCGTACGTGTGTATATAAATAGCACCATGTGTACTTTGGACTTTTGCGTGTTAAAAAGTTGAACATGAGTCTGTAATAGGATATGACTTGTTATTTAACTACTTTAAATCTAGATTCTTAGTTTATAAATCAGGGATTATAATGCATCTTTTATAGAAATACCACAAGAATTAAATTGCAGTTTTAAGGATTTTTCTCAATGTCTTTTTGAAAGGTGTTCTATAAGGATAAAGCATTATAAGGATAGTGTCATAGTCAGCCCTGTAAGCCTCAAACTGTGCATCTTGTTGAATTTTTAAAATGCATTTTTAATCCTTTTTCCCACTGGCTATCCTAGATGCCAGGAGAACTGTAAAATATAATGAACAATGATGAAAATAAATGAAAACTGAATCGAATATTGAAGCAAATTATAAGAAGTTATTACACATGACTCTGCTATAAAATACATCAGAGATAAAGGTATATGGAAGTTATTTCATTTCATATAATGATCACTTTGTGAATTATTTTTTAAGCTAAAAACAGCCCAGTCCAACAACAACAAAAAGTAAAATCAATTTTTTTCTCTGAGATTTGCTAGACTGTCTTTCAGCAGACCATTACTGAAGATGTAATGGATGCCCTTCTCTTTGCTCACTAGGGTAATTCTGTCAAGACACTTCAAGTTCTACTGCCGACTGCATGAGGCCTGACCACAGATTGGGCCATTTGCAGCATTCTACCCAAACGATGAGTTGTCTTATCTCCTCTAGAGAGGCAGAATTCAAGATACCAGATGCCTCGCCACTACTAATAATCACCCCTCTTCGATGAGACTGAGTCTGTGGACTCCTCCTTTCCATCATCCACACACAATCAAAGAGTAACATGCTGTTTCAAACTCCTTAGTATTTGTGGGTTCATCAGGGGGAACATTGATGATGACCTTTGCTTCCTTCTCAGGTCATCAGGGTCCTCACTGATAAGGACAGAAAGAAGTGGGAGTATTTGGAGCTGAGCGATTTCAGTGAATGTCACAAAGACATAAGGACAGGAAAGGTCAAGGGGAGTTTAGGGGAATCCCCCCTTCAGTAGCAGCTGGTGTGGTTGGCCAGAGTCAGTCACCCTGACCCGGGGTTTGGCCCCACTAGGTGAGCCACATGAAGGGAGACCGGGCCATCACAGGGCTGTGCTATTATTAGAAACACTTGGCAACAATGAATTTACTATCTAGGTTGGAGGGTCAATCCAGAGAGGCATTGACTAGTCATCTATTTACACATCCATTCTGTCAACGTTCCTAAATTAGCTAGGAAAAAATAAAGTAAAAATCAAACTCATCGACTGCTTTGGATAAATCCAAAGCCAGATGTTTTTCCTGGGGCCTTCAGCTTTTTTCCTTGCTATGATGGCTTTTACCCTCCAAAGACTCAACCTGGTTTTCTAAGATGATGACAGAGTGGTTAAAGACGTAAATAATCAAAACTAGGCTACCTTAGCAGACTAATCTGTAGATTTGAAGATATAATGCCACAGTCTCCAGTCTCTGATTAGTTTAATGAATCTAGTCTTCTGATGACGCTCAAAGAAAATGTATTCCTGAGAACACAGGACTGTCAGGTTTTCATTACCTCCTGGAAGCCAGATAGCCATTGAGGAAGGCTCAGTAATTCACCAGCTAAATAGTTCACCAATGAAGAAAGGAGGTTTAAATGGCCTGACACAACTTCTGTCAGTAAAAACTCTAGAAAGAAAATTTAATACTTAGCCCCATCCTCAAAATAAGTGCCCCCAAAGTTACCAATCCATGCTGCCCCCTCCAAGAAAGGCCACTGAACAGTAGCAGATAACCAGTGCCAGCCTCTTTCTTTTCTACTTATTTCTCCACCCAAATAGGCTTGTAAGGCCATCTCTGGACAAACTCAAAGAATACAAGGGGGGAATTATTTGGGGAGGGTAGGCCTTTTGTAGCACAGGCTTCCCTCGCTAGGTAAGTGCTCTAGGACCCCATCGGCGTCAGTGTACCAGCTAGTGTTGTTGTGAGAGGCTGTGTCTGGCTCCAGGGAATTTCTTTTGGAGATTCTTTCAATGTGTTTGCCCATCTCATAATGGGTGATTACGAGTGCACCTGCCTGCACTGCGCTGAGTGTTCATCAGTTGTTGATCGAAAAGGGTATGACCTCTATACCCCACTCTCCCTAGTCATCTGATCTAACCCAAACAACTGTTTTGTTTCCCTGGATGAAAAAAGTCCTCAAAGGGAACCTTTTTGCTGACGTGGAAGAGGTGAAACAAAAAACAGCAGAAGCACTAAAAGCATCCAAACTGAGGAGTTCAAAAACTGTTTTGCGCCGTGGAAAAAGCATCTTAATAGGTGTATTGCATCAAATGGAGAGTACTTTGAAGGTGACTGAAGTTTAAACATGTAAGAATACATACACAATTTTTTTATCCATAAACTCCAGGTTTGCATCTTCCCTACTGCATTATCTATTCTAAAATGAGGGCCAGTTCCCTGATTTTCTAGGGAGAACTGTGTGGCTTTTGTAATTAGAAAAAAAAGCAGCAGGGTGTGGTGGCTCAAGCCTATAATTCCAGCACTTTGGGAGGCCGAGGTGAGGGGATTGCCTGAGCCCATGGGTTTGAGACCAGCCTGGGCAACTTGGCAGGCCTCATCTCTACAGTAAATCAAAAAATTAGGCTGGGCTCGGTGGTTCAGCCTGTAATCCCAGCACTTTAGGAGGCCTAGGTAAGTGGATTGCCTGAGCCTGCGTGTTCGAGACCAGCCCAGGCAACTTGGTAAGACCTCGTCTCTACAATAAATAAAAAATTAGCTGGGTGTGGTAGCACTCACCTGTAGTTCTGGCGACTTGGAAGGCTGAGATGGAAGGATCACTGGAACCCAGCAGGTCAACGCTGGGGTGGCTGTGAGAGTGCCTCTGCACTCTAGCCTGGGTGACAGAGTGGAACCCTGACTGAAAAAAAAAAGCTACATGACATTTTACTGTAAAAAACTGAATAGGCTGAGTGCAGTGGCTCAGCCTGTACTTCTAACACGTTGGGAGGCCGAAGCAGGAAGATTGCCTGAACCCAGGAGTTCAAGACCAGCCTAGGCAACATAGCAAGACCTTGTCTACCAAAAATCAAAAAATTAGCCCCAAGTGGTAGGCCGCACCTGTAGTCCCAGCTACCAGGGAGGCTGATGCGGAAGGATCACCTGAGCCCCGGAGTTTGAGGCTGAGGTGAGGTGTGATCGTGCCACTGCACCCCAACTTGGGCGACAGAGTGAGACATTGACTCAAAAACAAACAAAAAAATCCAAAAAACTGAATAGAAGATTTGCTGATATACGAGAACACACTGCTATAATAAGAAACATGAATGCCTCCTTTAAGAATCTTAAAATTTGCTCACATTTTTTCCTGGTCAACTAGCAGCACCAGAAAGAGCTGTGAGGCTCACACGCCAGGGACAGCGGCACTGAGGCCAATGAGGAGAGAGTGGCACTGCACACACAGAGTCTGACGAGTGTCAGCTGAGCAGCACAGCCCAGGCTTTTACAGAAGGGCACATTATGGGCTTCCCTGTGGATAGGCCAGGCTATCAGCAGTGACTGAGCTTCCTGTGCCTTCAAAGCAGCGGTGACTCATTGACTCCTTCAGTTCTGCTGGTGGGAATGGTCAGGTTGCCAGGGCTAGTCATGGGAATTACCCATGTGGTTTCTTCAGACAGGGCGAGACTTCTCAAGCTTGGCAAGTCCTAGAAGATGGCATGAATCCACTGGAATAGTGGGGGAGAATGGGGTTTTTGAAAATCGTTGTGGTCTGAGCCAATCTTCTTTAGACTATGGGGCAGGGCAATTCTCTTCACATACACAGACTGGCGGGGCTCCTGTTTAGTGAGACCTTCCCACGTGTGGCTGCTGCTGTACCTACGTGACATGCATTTTCTTATTTAACTCTCCCAGCCAACCTGTGAAATTGGTATCCTTGTCCGAATTAACAGGTAAGGAAACTGAGGCTTTGAGAATCTAAGTGGCCAAATCTGTGATGCACTGGTAAACTGGCACCCGAAAACAAGATGACCTTGATGTGCAGTGTTTATAGATTTCCATAGTGCCATACTCCCTTCCCGGCCAGTTTCAAAGTACCATCCACTTAACACTGACTCACAATAGTCATGCCTATTTAACCATCAGCTCTCCTGCTCTGATGGAGCCAACTCCAGGATGGCCCTGGCATGTGGGCACTTCACTGGACCACACTGTGCTGCCCTTTATCTAAGGATATATGAGCTCAGTGAGCGCAAGGCCAGCGTTTAGAGCAACTCCCACAGGGTGTACAAATGAAGGCCCAGAGATTCACAAATTCACATAACAACTGTCTAACCTGTTCCTGCAGGTTCATCTAATAGCTAAGCCCAAAAGACTTTATTTCCTATGAAAGGATTTTTAGTCTCATGAAATCATGGCGTGTTTCTCCCTCATGGACAACATCCCACAGCCAGTTTCCATGATGCAGGCGGTTATCAAGCACAGAGGTACCTTTCCGACCCTCCATCCTGCCATCCATGTATTCTTTTCTTCCTCAACCAGTTAGTGTCATCTCCCAGGGTCTAAGGCTTATCCCTCTGGCTGATCACAAGTCCGTTGACAGGACTCAGAGATGAACCCTCTGAGCACTCAGTTCAGCACCCTGCGCAAAGCACAAGCTCAAAAAATATTTATGGACCAAAGTACACACACTCATTTCAACAAGTATATTTCCAGTGTTTGACAGTGCCCAGACCATTTTGTGATGATCTTCGTTCTCTAGCTAAGCAGCATCATGCACAGAAAAGCCTTTCTTTATTATAATTAGCGGTGGACTGCAGCGGCAGAGGCAATCCTGGCCATGAGAGAGCTTCAGTGGAGGTGACTTTGCCAGAGTTTGCAAGTTCCCCAGCCAGGCTGGCCCCAGGGCTCAGATGTCCTCAGATGCATAGCACTGGTCAGCCCCCAGATTAGAGTCAAAGTACTCCTTGTTGCAAAAGCCCGAAGCGGTATTCTGGAATTTGAGAGAAGGCTGGTACAAGGAGGACTAAAAAACTAGGGAAGAGTGGAGAGCTGTCCAGATCCTTTGCCAACTGCGAGGGCTAATGAGCTTGGTGTTGAAGCAGGAGACTGCTTAAAACACAAGTGCTTGCAGCTGGTCTCCATAGAGATCACGGGCTGAGAAGCAGCCTGGGAGGAGTGGCAGGATGATGGAATCATAGACCCCAACGCTGACTCAGGCCTTAATGTGCCTCAGTTTCTGCAGCAGAGCCCAGGGTCGCTGTGTATCGTGTTTTGATCTGTTTCATACCTCCTCTTACGTGGAAGATCACATCCCTTCTCTTGCTCAAATGACAAGGCTCAGCCTACTTTGTTTTGGTGACAGCATCCAGAACAGTGGCCAAAGGTGCGGATCTGAGAGCACAGAGACAAAGGCTTGTCTCTCCAGGAGACATTCTGATTTGGGGAAAGTCAATTAAGCCCGCGTACCAAGGGGACTGCCTCGCCAGGTAAAAGTGACAGTTCCTCCTGATGGAACCCAGCCACAGAGTTGGCAATGTTTCTCTCTCCCCAGCACTTTGTTTGCCTCATAACCAGAAGTGTGAAAAAGACAAGTGTTAGGCTTGCCTTTCACATGAGTCTCCTGGGATATTGGCAAAGCGAATGGAGGAAGTGGTGTTGGTGACTCTTCCTCGGGACAGAGTGATTCAGGGCAACACAGAGTATTTTTGTTTATTTGTTGTATTTAATGCTTCAGGGATCCCAACAGAGAACTGGACTCAAGTCAGGTAAGAAGGACAACATGGCAGTGATGCAGTTCTTTGTCAGGGGCATGGCCCTCTGTCAAGGCCAGTATCCTGCCTGCCTCTGCCAGGGCAGCCAACAGGGTGCATAGGACAGCCAGCTGGGCACTCGCTTCAGAAAGATTCTAGTCCTTTCTGGAAACCCCCATGATGTTCTATCTGAGCTCTTGTAACTCCACTTCTCCTGTCGTCCGCGTTTGGATCTCACGGAGAACCAAATCATCAGTGTCTTATTTCCAGTTTGTTTTATCCCCTACCCTTTTAAGTCAAAAGAATCAGTTCAGTGAAGAGCACAGCACCAGCACTTGCCACCAATCTAGATCCACCTTAATAACATCTACAGCCATACTGACATCATTACTAAGAATCAAACACAGTGCTCTGCTCCCTGGCACAGATTTCCAGGCTGGAAGCTCTGTGAACAGGAAGCTGCTGTGTCCCAGAGTGGTAACTGTGGCTTTCCCCTCCTAGCTCCGTGGCGGTGTGTGCCTAACGCGCGCTCTGGGCAGATAAGTGCCCTGTGATCGAGAAGAGGCTAGTCCGGCAATAATGCGGATATCTAGTATGCTGGGAGGAACGTTCTGTCGCTTCCCCGCAGGCTCTCTCCCACCTGCTGTTCTCTTTTCCAGTCCACTTACATCCTATTGCAATCGATAGACACATCAGCACGTTCTGCGTCGGCAAGCCGGGAGGTGGGCTCCCAGAGGTCCCTGGCATGGTGCATTAGGCAGCGGGCCAGCAGGTTCCCATCCGAGAAAGCTCTCCATCTCATTAGTTTCTCTCTGTACAGCAAAATGCATGGTCATCTAGGTTACAGCAATCAGGGCAGAATTGCTTGTAGCTGTGGTGGGAGATGCACTAGCTTTCAGACTTTAGACAGTGCTGTTCTGTGAACTGTGATGATTTAAGCAGGGCTAACGCAGAGATGGGAGGGTGGGTTTATCCAGCTCAGAGGTTTTGGTTCTCACTCCTTTGTTCTGAAGGGGAAGCCAAGAAATGCTTCCAGGTGTCAGCCTTAGATCATCACAATCCCAGGGAAGTGCTTCCCTCGGCCGAACAGCAAAACATAACATGCTCCAGGAATAAGCAGAAAATGTATTTTGCTCTGCTGCGAATCCTAGTAGGGGCTTTAAAAGTCAAATAGGATTTGAGAGTTGAGAAATCTTTTTATCTGTAAAGTTAACAAACTGGGCCTGAGACGGTGGCGTTGAAATGCTCACGGGCGTCTGGGCAAATGTGGGCGAATGAGGGATAAATTGCTTCACGAGGCTATTATTGATCTTGCCGTTCAGTTTTCAGTGGATCATTCGTGTTCTTAATTGGAAGAAGGTTGGGGAACCAAACTGGTGGATGACAGTTGGGCTCAACATTCATGAACACAGGAACTGATTTTGACGAATACCTCAAGTCAGTGCAACACACTGAGAATGTACTGAATTGCAGCCACTGTGCTAGGTTTGAGGTTTGTCCTTGGAACCCCCTGACTTATGAGTTGGTGGAGGAAAGGTAAGGGGACACTTAAATACATATTTTCAATGTACTGAGAAGTATAATGGGGGTGTGCACAGTGGGTTCTATCAGTCCTTATCTGGTCTAGGGAGGTGAGAGGGCCTCCTGGGTGAAGAGAGTCCGAATCTATCCACAAAGGCTCCTGGTCATGGACTGGGAAGTGGTCTAGTAGCCTCTGCCACTGATGCCAGAGCTAGTCAATACCCCACACACTTAGCTCAGCTGGGTGGAGCTGGGCATGGTGGCCTTTGGAACTGGTGAGATATGGGCCCTGGGACAGATAGAGAGTTCTGGAGAAAACTGCAAGGAGCGACAGGAACTATCACAAGCTGTTAGAAAAGTCAACACATCAAGAGGAGACACCCATTATGCTCCAAATAGCCTGTCCTCTTCCTGGTGAGAACCTCTGACCTCGGGCAGACGAGTGAACACCTTACAAACGTGAAGGGGCCCACGCCACACTTCAGAGGGAGATTGCCTGTGAGCTGTTGTGAAAAATACCTGAGTGAGGTCTGACCTGCAAGCTGCACGGGGGAGAGGGGTGTGAGTGGGGGCGTGTGGAGGTGTGGTGGTGGGATTGAGGCAGTTGGAAGGGGTTTGCCGCACTTCTTCACCTCTCCCTGCCCGGGCTTGCTTCCTTGGCCTGCCTTCTGGACAGGTTTCCTGCAGAGACAGCTTCTGGGATGTAAATTTCAGCCCTGGAGGGTCTAGGGAAAGGGCTGAGGTCCAAGGAGAGGGCCGGGGTCCAGACCTGATTCACTGCCCATGGCTGCAAAGTATGTCTCGACTGTCAGAGTAACCAGAAACCCCGGAGGCCTGCCTTCTGTGTATCCCTCTCCCTCAGTCTCCAGACACCATGATGGCTGAGGGTCCACCAGCCTTCCCTTTTCCTAGTTCTTCTGTTTGTCAGAGTGGTGGTCATGCCGTTTGCTTCTTCCCAGACTTTGCTAAGTTTTTTTAAGGTCTTTACTCAGCCTCAGCAGAGGCCCTACCTCTTCTCCCTAACTCCTCTTACAAGGCAGACTCAAATGCCAGCTCTCCGTTAGCCCAGACAGAGGCAGACCTAACGTTCAAAAGCATCTTTCTGCGGCCCAAACTGTATCACGTAGGTTCCTAATAACAGCTGCCTGGCTTGGCTGTCAGAGCAAAAAGGATGAAAGGAGATGCAAGAAGAATATAGATGTTTAGAAAGCCCCAATGAGTTGGAAGGTATTCAGAACTCCCTATCATAGATGGAATTATTGTCTTGCTCAAAATGTGGGTAGGATTTTAGCCATATTGGTGAATTCATCCATTTTTCTGGTGTGCTAAGAAAAAATGCCATACATTAAAACTAGCAAGAAAACAGTGTGGACACTTTTCCAGTTTATATGCAGACAACTCTGTGGTTGGAAGGATAAGAGTGGTCCTCCCCGCAGTTCCAGCACCCCAAGTAAGCAGAACGGTTGTGCCACAATAGAGTGTCTCCCGTAACACACCCCAACATGTGGCACTGATGTGGGTGACCCGTGTCTAAGACACAGATCCAGTAAGAAGTGCCTGCTCTTAGCCAAGAAAACATAAGAACATAAGCTGCGGGTTGCCTTACACAGAAATCGTGTGTTAAAAATGTAATATCGGCCAGGTGCGGTGGCTCACACCTGTAATCCCAGCACTTTGAGAGATGGAGGTGAGAGGATTGCCTGAGCCCGCGGGTTCCAGACCAGCCTGGGCAACATGGCGAGACCTCGTCTCCACAATAAATCAAAAAAGCAGCTGGGCACGGTGGCACACGTCTGTAGTTGCAGCTATTTAGAAGGCTGAGGTGGATCACCTGAGCCCAGCAGACAGCCTAGGCAACAAAGTGAGACTTCCATTCAAAACTAAAAAGTAATATCAAGCACACAACCTCTTCTTCTGTTACATGGTGAGGAGAACTTTTCTGCCTCCTAGCAGACCGCCCACCTTGGGAGGGGTTGGATATTTTCTTGTCCCGCTCCTCAAAGTGATATAAAAATAGTAAAGGCCTTCAATAGTGATTGATTAATTTAAATAACATAAATAATGGTTGTAATTGCAATTGAAAGAGAAGTGCTTTCCACTTTGATTAATCTGACCCTCTGGGACACCATTAACGGAGGTCCATCAGAATGATAATCAGGAGCTAAATGCAGAGAGACAGACACAACTCTCTTGATGTCCAGCTCAGCCTGACTGTCCCCAGCCATGGCCCTGCTCTCCCTGCCAGCCCTTTTGTCTTCTGCACTGTCACTGGAAACACCCCTTTATCACACAGGAAGCATCACACTTCGCAGCAAAACCCACTGCTCCCTTGACTTGTTAATGCTAGCCATCTTTCCTGGAGTTAGGTGGTACCTCATTGTAATTTTGATTTGCATTTCTCTGATGATTAGTGAGGCTGAGCATTTTTTCATGTGTCTGTCGGCTGCTTGTATGTCATTAAAAAAAACTTTTTTTCCCTAAAAACCCACTGCTCTTGTGAAGCTATTACCACTAGGAAACATTCTGGCTGGTTCTTTGAGCACTGCCCTTGGCAGTTGCACAGCCCTGTGTGACCATCCGTGAGCTGGCTAAGTGGCTGGATCAGTATCCCCATTTTACAGATTACTGGGCGGAGGCGCTGAGAGGTTAGTGACTTCCCATCCAGCTGGTAGGAACGAGGCAATCATGAAAGCACACGTGTTCCTCCAAATTCTGCCTTCCAGCTGTTTCTCTGCATAACTACAGAAGTGCTCCAGGGCCCCAGCCCTGCTGTCTTACCCCCCTTACACTGCTTCCTCCTTCCTGGGTAACCCTCAGGGCTCCTGGGCCACTCACTGCCTCCTCCCCTGCTCTCCCTATTCCCGCCTGTCACACCCAAGCCCACCGAGCCACTGCTTCTAATCAGCCATTTAGATCTCTGCTGGGCCCATGTTCCCTTTTCTATTATGGTGGGCGCAAGACTTGAAGTCTCAGAGGAAGGGACAGAGACCCAGAGGCAAGCCATTCTGATTGGGTGTGATCCAGCTTGAAAGCACAGTCACTCCGTCCCTGCTCTGGTGAATGCCAGGCCAAAGGGCAAAGTAGCAGGAGAGAGGGAAAGCAGGCAGAATGGGGAAGGTGGACAGGGATGGTAGACCTGCCAGCTGGGCACCTTCCACCAGCCCTCTTCAGCTTTCTCACAAAGCCTGTTCTCCGAGCCTCCTGTCACCGGGAGCTGACAGTGGTACTCAATGCCTCATCCAAGTCTTAGACTAAAGAGGTAGGTCTCTCACTGAGAACATTCTGGACCTCAGTAGGGCATGGGGCTGTGGAACAGAGAAAGGCAAGGCTCTCTTTTGAACATGGAGGGGCAGACTGACCACTTGGGCTGACCGGCAGGCAGGACTAGGGGGACATTGGCTCTGGGGACACCCCGGGGTCTCCCACCTTCCAGGTACCCTTAAGATCCTGTGCCCAAGCCGGGCTCGGTGGCTCAGCCTATAATCCCGCGCCTTTGGGAGGCTGAGGTGAGTGGATTGCCTGAGCCCGCGGGTTTGAGACCTGCCTGGGCAGCGAGACCTCATCTCTACAATAAATCAAAAAATCAGCCGGGCGTGGTAGCGCATGCCTGTAATTCCGGCTACTTGGAAGGCTGAGGCGGAAGGATCGCCGGAGCCCGGCAGGTCGAGGCTGCGGTGGCCAGGAGCGGCCACTGCACTCCAGTCTGGGCAAGAGAGTGATCCTGTGCCCAAACTGACCCTGATCCTGGAAGATCTAAAAACACCGCAGCATAGATAAACTACCAAAACAAGGTGCTTAGTTCTTCTTTTTCAACAAATCTGAAAGGCATAAGATGGAGTCAATATAGCCAAAGAGCAGCCACTTTTAACATTGCTTAGCTTTGTCATGTTTTTCTAGCAGTTCAATTTAGCCTCTAATCCTTAGCCAAGGACAGACTGGTTTCTCAGAGGTAGCTATTGATAATTGTGTTTTACAACCCCCTCCCTGGCTTGTTTTGTACTAATTAGCTTTTATATTCCAAGTATTTGTGTAAGAAACAAGTTAGCCTAATCAGCCCCTCCTGACCTTCATGACACAGACCCCATCAACGCGGCAACTGTCATGTGACTGGCCCACCCATCTACCTGCCATTCATCACTTGAGGTCAGTACCTTTGCTTGCCAGTCCCTTTTGTGATGATGGAACAGACCATATCCAGTCACCTTGATGATTTGCCCCCCAACAAAGGGAAGGTTTAAAAGCATTCAACCTCAAGCAGCCATTTGCCATTGCTTGCTAAGCTATGGTCTGGCCACATGGCTCTTTGAGCTATGGCCGCCATTGTTTTCCTAGCTTTGGCCACCTCCCCTACCTTGGAGAGGTGAATCTCCTCTCCCTCTCTCTTTCTTTAATTTACTTTCTAAATAAACTGTATTTTCCAATCTAACTTCTGTGCAATTCTTTGCATCTTTAGCATGGCACCAGATCGCACACCGGATCCCCCATTTGGTCTGACCTAACATCTTGGAGGCCCTCCTGGGATTTTTAACTTAACAAAATCCATGCCTGAAACACCTTCACTTGAGTTCTGGGGGAAATGGGAAATGTGTGGCTTCTTAATCTGTGTACAGAAACTGAAGCTTCTGGATTCATTCTTAAAGGAATAAAAAGAAGAAAAGATCATCCTTCTACCCAATTTTCTTTGCTTCTATTTAGTAGTACTATTCGTAGTGTTAAATAAAATTCATGGGAGGCCATTGCTTTGGACTGAGCTTTTGCACTAGGCCCAACAAACCAAACCAGAATGGAGTCATGCGTTGCTAAAGTTCCACATTACCCAGTGGAAACTAAGCTATTTAGCCCTCTGAGAACTCAGGAGAGAGATAATTGTCAAATTCCAAGACTGGCCAGTTTTAGCTGCAAAATAAGGAAGTCCCCTCCGCTTTAACCTTTATGAGAAAAGTGACTTTGAAACAGTCAACCCCTTTCTGTGCCCTATTCCTGCTCTCCTCAGCTTCTTTCTGTCTATAGAGCCAACCTCCCCTGGTCAGCTCACTGGAGCAGTTTCTAGTTTATAGAATGAGGTGTTACCTGATGCCAGAATCCCAGGTAAAAGCCAACTAAGTTCTTTAAACTAAACTTGTCGTAATTTGGTCTTTCAACAGTAGTTCCATGACAGTGTCTAAGTATCCTAACTTTTTATCAACGAATAGTCATTTAAAACATACTTTTTGATCATTTGTTCAAAACTTAGCACCTTACACATTCTGGCACCCACCATCCTATGGCTGACGTGGATCCTCTCTCGATTCCAGAGAGTCTGAGAGAGCTTTCTAGAGCTGGAAACAGTTTTCAAGTGTTGCCAAAAGGCAGAGCCTTGGAAAAGGCTTCACCAAAGATGTGCCACTACTCACACACAGAGTTAGAGTCATGTCTATCTTCCGGCGATGGAGAGAGAACACTTTTACACTTCAGTGCTTTGAGCTTTAGGTCTAAGTAGAACTGGTTTTTGCTTTTTCAACCAATAAACTCTGACAGTCTCACTCATAGATGGGTCAGGTGCAGTGGCTCACACCTGTAACCCCAGTGCTTTGGGAGGCCAAGGCGGGAGGATTGCTTGAGGCCAGGAGTTCAAGTCAAAAGGTGAATGGAATACTTTTATTCCTCTTTATGTCTCAAACAACAACAACAAACTAAATCCAACCCCTGCAACTGAGCTACTTGGCCAGCCTGTACATGAAGCCCCCAATGGAGTTTTTACCACAGTAACTTTCTGAAGACAGCCTCTCCACGTGGGGACATTTACTGGTGACTTTGACTATGCAGTTGAAGAGGGTTAAAATTTTCTCAGTTAACATTACCTCCATGAGGATGGAATGCCCACTCACTTTCCCACTAAGCCAAGCGCCAGCCAGCACTGTGGGCAGCTTACTTTCATAAGAACTGAGTCCCGCTGGTAAAACTCAGTGAAAACTGCCACCTTCTCCCCCACCACATATACATACTCCTCAAAGATTCTCAAAAGCTGAAACAGAACATCGTGTACTTCACCTTCATATCCAAGGGGTATACTGATCATCCCCAGAGACTTGTCTCCATCCTTCACTTCTGCTCTGAGGCTGGAGGGTATGAGGTCAACAACCGTCATGATGTCCCCTTTGGAGAATGACATAGTGTACTGTGACTCTGAAAGAGAGTTCATTTGCATGGAAAAGTTTTCAGAGTCTGAAACTAGGTTCAGAGATTTGTATCCAGCATATCTATTATTAAGTGAACATTTTAGGAAAGAAACATGGTTATTCAAACTTGTTAAATATGACTTAAGGACAAGTAGATTCTTCTCAAAAACAAAAACAGAAAAAGACTGCTTTTTGGTAACTGGGTAAATGTACACCTTTTATAAAAAGGCAGAATTTGGCCGGGCTCAGTGGCTCAGCCTGTAATCCCGCGCCTAGGGGGTGAGTGAATTGCCTGAGCCCGCGTGAATTATTTGAGACCCGCCTGGGCAACTTGGCAAGACCTCATCTCTACAATAAATCAAAAAATTAGCCGAGCATGGGCGCGCGCGCCTGTAGTTCCAGCTACTCGGAATGCTAAGGCGGAAGGACCGCCGGAGCCCAGCAGGTCGAGGCTGCGGTGGCCGGGAGCGGCCACTGCTCTCCAGTCTGGGCGACAGAGAGAGACTCCAACTCAAAACAAACAAAAAAAAAGGGGCAGAATTTTAAGTAAGACAGAATATGTAACTCATCTTAAATTTTAAAGGATTTGAAGTGATTTTCTTGCAAAAAGTGACACACACGGCTTGTCTTGCAGAGGGACCATCCCCATCACTTATAGCAGCCAGCCCCTTTTTTCCTGTTATAAATGCAGAGAAAGTGCTGGGTGGTTTTCTGTTGTGTAGGCTGTATTCTCACTAGCCATGGGGAAATGCCTATAGCATCGATGTGATTTTTTATTTTTTTGGTTACCATCAAGAGATAATTTTTCAGGATCACATTTATCAATGCTGTAGACTTTATGTGTCGAACTGCAGTCATTTCTTAGCAGAGTGAAAAACATTCACTGCTAAAAAACAACATTGGGGTGGGGTTTTTTTTCTTCCTTTCTAGGCATTTGCTAACTTCAAATAGCCACTAGTGAATAACCTCCCTCCCTACTCTCTTGTCAGACTTAAAAAGAAAAAAAAAACCTTCAACTAGCAGGAAATATGACAACAGACACTACATTTAAATTCAAGCAAAGAGAAAATCTAGATTGTAAATTTCATTCTGCCCAGGGCTAAGGAAAATACCTCTGCAAATAAATGTCTTCCACACACAGAGCACTTTCTCTTTCTTTTCCAATGCTCTACCATCTTGGGAAAGGGAGATTTTTCTCCTAAAGTTGCAGTATATTAAAAAGAAATAAGGACAGGATGAATTTGTTTAAAGGGAAATCATTCCAGTGAAAAGACACTCAATTCTTTCTAGCACAGCAAATTGCTTGGAGGTAATCTAGAATACAAGGTTCTCCTCCCCACCCCCATTCCTGAAGTCTACAACAAGGAACCTAAGTAAGTTCACACTTCTTACCTGAAAAATAGTTTCCGCTGGTCACTTCCACCTGCCTAGGCAAGAAGTTCTGGTTTAAGGAACTGATGTAAGAATTCCAAGATTGCTCCATGGTCACTGAGATGTTTTTCTCCTGAAGGACATGGCCAGCACCACTCAAGGAAGTGAACTAAGAGCAGAAGTTCCCTTGCCTTGCTGGCAGGTAATCAGTTGAGTGACCCTGACCGTGATCGTGACCATGATAGGAAGAACAAGGAAGTAGCTCAGTCTGTCCAGAAGGAGTGCTTATTCATCCAGTGACAGATGGAAGGGGCAGGACATCTACTGATCCTTTGGAAAATGCTGTCACGTAGCTCTTGGGGAATCACCTCTAGATCGGAGGATCCCAAACTCTAACGTGCATAACATCACCCAGGAAGCTTATTAAAATGCAGAATCAGGTTCCAGATTCTGGTTCCAGAATCAGGATCTCTGGGTGTGGGAGCCTGCAAACTGCAACTAACAAGCTATGCAGGAGATTCTCAGGTACCATTCAAGTTTGCAAAACTGCTCCCAAGCCATGCCACTTAGAGTCCTCAGAGGGGTCACTCTCTGTCACCTAGAAGCTTGATAGGGATGCAGAATCTCAGGCTCTTCTCCAGACATTGTGAACCAGAGTCTGCATTTTAACAAGACTCCCCAGGTGGTCTGCACATTAAAGTCTGAGAAGCACTGCCCTAGAGGAATGTTCTAGAAGAGAGATGACAGCCCTGAGCATGTAAGGGGGCAACACACCTTAAACCTGAGGGGCAGCTGCCTGCAACTTAGACCACCGTGTCTGCCAAGATAGCATTCTGCCAGCACCCACACCACTCAGAATTGAGCACCCTGCCAGGAAAGATCAGGCCCAAGAGGACCACCTGCACGCTGGGCCACACACCCCACCTGCCACGGCTCCCCACTCCCTCAACCAGCACCGGCATTCAGCTAATGTCACTCAGCCTTTAGCTCTGATACTTTTTCTTCCCTGTTTGATTAGAAGACTAATATACGTCTATTGTGGGAAATTAAAGTATAAAGAATAGTCCTCCATAATCCCGTGATCCACAGAGAACCATTATTTACACTTTGGTATGTTTTCTTCTAGTCTTTTTCTCTTTTTTTTATGTACGGTTAGAATTCCACTGTTTTCACCACTTAATATTGTTTTAGACTTTAAAAAATACATCATGGCCAGGCGTGGTGGCTCACACCTATAATCTCAGCACTTTGGGAGGCTGAGGTGGGAGGACTGCTTGAGTCCTGGACTTTGAGACCAGCCTAGGCAGGACAGTGAGACCTCATTTCTACAAAAAAAATACAAAAATTTGCCAGGCATGGTAGCATAAGCCTGTAGTCCCAGTTACTCAGGAGGCTGAGGCAGAAGGATTGCCTGAAACCAGGAGGTGGAGGCTTTGGTGAGCTGTGATCATGCCACTGCGCTCCAGCCTGGGCAACAGAGTAAGACCCTGATTCAAAAAACAAAAAAAGGAAAGAGTACTTCATAAATATAATTTTAATTCCTCTGAATACTTTCTGAAATAGCAGAAATTAATATACTTTTTTTTGTACTCATGTTAGACATTAGGGTTATTTAAAAATTTTCTTTCTGTACATGCAAAAGAACTTTATCTTCATTTCTTATTTCCTTTGGATAGAGTCCTACAACTGTAATTACAGTAATTACTGTGCTAAATGGTTTTAGTATTTGTAAGGCTTTTGTTATCTATTACCAGTTTGCTTTTCAGAAGGTTTTAGACAATGGAAACTCTCACTTGGACATCAGGGTGCCCATCTTTCCTTCCTAACCAGGCATGAATACCACTGGTTGTGGAATATTTGCAGGTGTGATGAAAAACAATATGTTGTGTTGCTTTCCTGTTTCTTCCTGTGGTGATGAGTGTTTGTTCAATGTGTGGCCAATCATGGTAGGAAAGGAACACGTTAGAGCCACACCTCCCACGGAATTTGACGCTTCCATGTTTCCCTCTGAAAATCTCCCTCCATCTCTGGGCATCCAGTGACCATCTGATCTTTTTATGTGGGGTCCTCTCAATCCCCCAGAGTACCCTGTAGGCAGCCAACTCTAGTCCAGGCCCCAGTCACAGCCTACTTCTTCTCCAGCCCACCTGGCGGCAGCCTCCCTCTTACTTGAGAACTCTGTGGTTTCAGGTATCAGCGGGGCCTCTGATAATCCCAACACTGCATGTGTGTGACCTCCAGTGCCTGCACAAATTAGAAAAAGATGTGTGTAGGGTGTACAAGGCGTGGTGAGGGGAAAGGGCTTGATCTTAGCCCCCTCCGACCTGTTGGCCTGGTGACTCATGCTGTGTCAACACTGGCTCTCTGCCCTCTCTGCAGGTTCCTCATGAACTCTCACTAGATCTGAGAGAGGAAAGAAAGTGTTTCCTCTTCCCCCAGTGCTCTACAGGAATCCTTTTCTCTAATCTTTTCTTTTCAACAACTTTTACCTTGAATTGGGTAACAAGCTAAGCACCTTCTTTTAAAATGAGGAAATTACCAAATCAGATGCTCATTTAAACTTCCTGCTGCACGTGTGTGTTCTCTCGTTGTTTGTTCTACTCTAAACCTGGATGCTCTGACATTGTCGCTGAATGTCTCTGCCCCATCCTCCTCCTTTCAGCCTTGCTTTGTGGCCATGGCAGTGGCACCAGCCCACTTCTCTCCCGGAAGAGATGCCACTGTCTTCCCAAGACTGTGCAGGTGTCTCCTCTGAGCCTGAGAAAGACGAGAAGGGGGTGGGACTCTGGCTTATGGAGAGCGACCACCAGTGAGATCTACTTGTCTTGGAGTAAATGTCTTGGAGTAAATGTCTTGTCTTGGAGTAAACTGGAAAAATGGAGAAGTCACGGGCCATCAGGTCTGAATGACAGTCCCCTAGGAAAGGAATTCAATAGCAAAGCTTCTTGTTGGTGTTAAAGATCATTAGAGATAAATGGAAATGACAACCAGTGTTCCTAACCCAGACACCATCACACCTCAGTCTGAGAGGCAGCTTCTGAGACCACAGGGTCTAATCATGGTGAGGTCTATTTTACGGCCACTGACGGGTAAGAACATATAGAGACAATTGTTAGGATTATGCCCGACTCTGTAAATTTCTTCTCTAAATGACTCACCATGCCGTTTATAATCATCACTGTAAACAACACCTTCCCAGCAGCAACTGCCTGAGGTAGGGGGTGGGTCTGCTGGATTCCAGCATGAGAGAAATGGGAGGAGACACTTCCTGGGGGAGAGCACTCACCTCCCACCCCCCAGATTGTCCACCAGAGAGTTCGCTGTGTCCCAGCTCCCTCCCCAAAACGCTATCAGGCTTAAGAGTTGAAGATCACTTCAAAATGCTATGGGGGAAAGCATCTCTCCACAAACTTCCTTAACAGCAAACATAAACAGCTCACTCAACAGCCATGAGCATGAAATCCAAGGCCAAGTCCACAGAAGACGTCCAGAGCTGTTCTCATTCATGGACAGAGTCTAGAAACCCAAGGAAAACAGACAGTGGGAAGGGAGTCAGGTCACTGGCTTGAAGGCTTTGGTCACTGCATGCAAATTACTTTCTTTACAGGAAGCAACTTTCAGTGAAATAAAAAAGATATGAGCAAAGTAATAAAAGTGAACTTTGAGTCCTCTTCGTGGCTGTATCATAGCATTTCTGCAGGTGTGGATTTCCTGCATAAGCCTGCATTCCACACAAAGAAATCAATATAAGTAATAACTGTTTTTGCCAAAAGGAGCTTTCCTTGTGATGCTCTTCTTTTTTTTCTTCAAAATTTTCAACACAGTCCAGAGACAGGTGTTTCATTTGGGTTTCACATATATTTTGAGTCACCATATATGCTCTCTTATCAAATTATGGGAGAACATAGTAACACAAGCAAAGGTAAAAGATCTGTAATCATCAAGTCATTGAAACCATTATCTTGGAAGAGTGTTTAAGTTCTGCTTTTTTAATGTAGCAGGGTGTTATTTTCATATAGGGTAATCCTTTCTCAGTGCCATTTTTCCTACAAGAATGTCTCTTGAAAGCCACATCTGTATTTGCTACTATTTCAGCTCCATTTTTCTTTTTTAGACCTAGACCTAGCATTGAAACTAAGGAAGGATATCACACAAATCCAAACTGAGGACAGTCTCTAAAGCCACTGGTCTGTATTTTGCAAAAATGCTAATGTTTAGTCGGGCATGGTGGCGCATGCCTGTAATTCTAGCTACTTGAGGCAGAAGGGTCACCTGAGCCGAGAAGGTCAAGGCTGAGGCCATGAGCATGCCACTGCCCTCCAGCCTGGGAAACAGAGTGAGACTCCAACTCAACAACAACAAAAAGCTAATGCTTATAAAAGACCATGAAAGCTGGACATGGTGGCTCACGCCTATAATCCCCGCACTTTGGGAGGCCAAGGTGAGAGGATTGCCTAAGCCCACAGCTTCGAGACCACTCTGGGCAACTTAGCAAGACCTTATCTCTACAACATATCAAAAATTTAGCCAGGCATAGTGGCACATGTCTGTAGTTCCAGTCACTTGGAAGGCTGAGGTGGAAGGATGGCCTCAGCCCAGCAGGTCAAGGTTGTGGTGGCCGTGAGCGTGCCATTGCACTCCAGCCTGGGTGACAGAGTGAGACTTCAACTCAAAAAAAAAAAAAAAGACCCCCCAAAACCCCCCAAAAACCAAAAACTGGAAAAGTGTCCAAAATTAAAGAAGATTAAGAGGCATGACAACTAACGGCAATATGTGATCCCAGATTGATAAATAAATAAACAAATGCTATGAAAGATGTTATTAGGAATTAAAGAAATCAGAATATAGACTAGATAAAATGGGAATAAAAACTGTAGATTTGCTGGGTATGCTGGCTTTGGGAAGTAGAGGTGACAGGATTGCCTGAGCCAAGGGGTTCAAGACCAGCCTGGGCAACTTGGCGAGACCTCATCTCTACAATAAATCAAAAAATTAGCCAGACATGGTGGTGCACACTTGTAGTCTCAGCTTCTTAGAAGGCTGAGGTGGAAGGATCATTTGAGCCCAGCAGGTTGAGGCTGCAGTAGCTGGGAGTGTGCTACTATACTCCAGCCTGGGCGACAGAGTGAGACTCTGACTCAGAAAAAAGAAAGAAAGAAAGAAAGATAAAGGAAAAAAAAGGTAGTTTCAATAAAAGCATGATATCAATGTTAAATTTTCTAAATTTGATAACTGTACACTGCATTTATGTAAGAGAATTTTTTTTAAAGGAAATAGACACTAAAGTTTTCAGGGGAAAGAGGACATAATATATGCAACTCTGAAATGGTTCAAAGGCACACAAAACATGCATGTGTTTGTGCATGTAGAGCGAGAATGATAAAGCAAATGTAGCAAATGGAAAATCAGAGAGTGTTCAAGCTCTGTGTGGAGCTGTTGGGTGGCCTTTTGTGAAAAGCAAAGAGGCATGGCTGAGAGGTCAGGGATGACCCCCCCAAGAGGGCAAGCCCAAATCCACGCACATCAGGGTACGTCAAGAGCTGGGATCTGCAGAAACCCACGGCCAACAGGTGATGAGGGAAAAAAGTGGGGCCGAGTCCTCACAGCACAGCTCCATGTGGTGGCAGCAACTACACGTCTACCTACAACTTGTGGTGGGAGGGATTTCACAAGGCTCCCCCATGACTGAAAGGACTACAGTTCTGGCCCAGCTTTTCATTTGACACGTGGCCCAATTTCACTTGTGCAATACAGACATCTCAACAGAAGGAAGACCAAAGAAACTGGGTGACAAGACACCCCGGAGACATAGGACCACATCCGAGGCACGATTCATTTACACATTGGCTGAATGTAAAACTCCAAGTCCCAGAGGCCTTACACAAAAGGACCTTGGATTGTTCAGATGCCTGAAGAAGGCCTAAAGGAAGCCAGTCAGTCCTCCAATTTGTGGACCCATGGAGCAGGAAAGGGAAACTTTTTGGTCCCTAGGTCAATGTCATCCACAAGGGGGTCATCACTGCTCTCTCTCTCGCTCTCTCTTTTTACATTCTGGTTTGTTGTTCTTACAGAAACCATGGTCACCTAACCCCACAGCCACTTTGTATTTCTTTCCCCTATGCCACTCTGCTCACTGAAGGTAGAGAATACCAAGTCTCTCTTCTTCAGGTACTTTTGCAGGCAGAAGTGGCCACGTGGGCCCAGCTCTGGTCAATGAGTAAAAGGAGAAATCAGCCATGGGGAAGTTTGGTTTTCCCTCAAGGGACAGCTTTTTCTTCCCACCCTCATACCCCTTGCATGTGCCTGGGGTAGCCCCTTGTGGACATGAGGCAACATACAAAGACGAAAAGAAACTCAGTGATACCACTGAGCAGTTGAACCCACACCAGAGCTTCCTGTCTCAATCTTCTTGTTAGTGATAAAAATAAACTTCTCATTAATTAGCTGTTTATTAGACTTGTTTTTGGCTAAGCACACCTATGTAATTCAACTTTTAACCCTCTTGAGTTGTGGCCTTTACTTTATACATCCATGTACACCGGGGGTGCCCAAAAAATGTATACACATTCTAAGCAATGTTGCCATAATCAGAAGTATCTGGATGCTGATGGTAACCACTTTGAGCACCTCTTGTATCTGCAGAAGTCAAATGCAACTTGTATTCATCTTACTGTGTTTTTTCCATTCTTAAAATGTGTATACATTTTTTTTTTGGCGCCCTCTGTATATGTACGTTACCTATATTTCTCTACACATAGAAAAGTATGTAGAAAGACAGAAATCAAGCCAATAATTTTGGTTATATTGGAGGTATGGGGAAGTTCAAGTGTGGAGGAGGAAGATAAAACATGGAAAAAATGTAAACCAATTAAAAGTAAAATTTAACTTAAACATTTGAAAGAAAATAACTTTAAAAGATCATAACTTTTGTACGCATGTTTCACCAATAACACTGTTTATACTGGTAAGTACTTGGGAATTGGTTGGACATGGTGGCTCATGCCTGTAATCCCAGCACTTTGGGAGGTAGAGGCGGAGGCAAGAGGATCACTTGAGGCCAGGAGTTTGAGAACAGCCTGGGCAACATAGTGAGAGCCTGTCTCTATTTAAATGAACATAATAATAATGATACTTGAAATAATTGTTCAGCTAAAGGTTGCAAAAAGTGAAAGTCTCTTAAGCCATTACCAAATGTTGATGTACACACGTCGACAAAGGGGTGGGTGTGTGCATTAGCCCATCTGCTTTGCTAGAAAGAAATACTTGAGAGTGGGTAATTTATACAGAAAAGAGGTTTATTGGCTCACAGTTCTGCAAGGCACTGGCATCTGCTCGGCTGGCCTCAAGAAGCGTTTACTCATGGCAGAAGACAAGGGGAGCCAGCAGATCACAGGGTGAGAGCTGGGGCACGAGGAGGAGGCGTGAATGAACAGAGCAAGAGATCACTCGTGACCACAAGGATGGCATCGCGACCCTCATGAGGGATCCGCCCCCATGACCCAAACACCTTCCATCAGGAACCCCCCCCAAACACTGGGGGATCACATTTCTTTTTTTTTTCTTTGAGAAGGCAGGATTTATTAGAAAAGCTCCCACAGTAGGAGGGGACCCCAGGGGGGTTGCCCGGGGACCACATTTTAACACGAGATTTGGAGGGGACAAAGACCCAAACTCTATCAGTGTGTGTGTCTGTATGTGTGGCTTCATGTGCACACACCTAGATATATCTTTCTATATCAACAGCTGTCGTTGGATCTCATCTATTTTTCTAGATCTGTGTGCAGGACAGCCAGCCTGGTTGGATGGATGTGTGCCGAAAGGATAATAGTCGTGTCCCGGGGGG
This sequence comes from Cephalopachus bancanus, assembly GCA_027257055.1. Lineage (NCBI taxonomy): Eukaryota > Metazoa > Chordata > Mammalia > Primates > Tarsiidae > Cephalopachus > Cephalopachus bancanus. Next base: position 1,020,423 of record JAPVLO010000179.1, read on the forward strand.
GTATTTTGGGTCATTTCCCCCCATCGTTTATTGTTTACCCAAATAATCTCGCTTTTCTGCACTAGCTTGTATTTCTTCTATAATTTAGGGGAGAAAAACCAAGGAGAGAGCCTGAGTCTCCAGCAGGGCCAGAGCAGCTCAGGTGGAGGGGGCAGGAGTCCGAAGGAGAGCTGTCGGCGCCGGAGAGGGTCTCCACACTCCATCACGCTGACAGGCCGGGGGCCGGTGCAAAGACCCTAAGTCTTCACCTACCTGTCAGGGACGATGATGGGATGAATCCGAGTTTAAAATTGTCTGGTAAAACTCGATTAACTCCTTAGAGTTATGCAGGATGTAAATCTAAGGTGTTATTACGTTATTACGGCTTCCCCCATCCTGGCTGGGGCTGCAAAATCAAGACTATTAAATATTATAGGCCTTACGTTCTATTTTTACTATCTGAGTATCGGATAATAAATTTAAATGGGATAGACTGAGAAATGAGATGACCTCTTTCCTACCAATTTTAACAGTTGAGGACGCAGTTCCTGAACTCAGAATGGTGTATCTTTTTCAAGGGGGGAAATGACTTAGACATTTGGATTCATGTACAAGGGTTTCTGCAAAGGGTGGTAAAAACATCTTATCTATGGAGCTGATCTCTCCTTGGAAAATTTCACTGAATGAAATTTGATGGCTTAATGAGGGCCTTGCAGATCATGGTTCAGCAATAAAGTACTAATATCATGAATGAAAAAAAAAGAAATTTGATGGTGGCTAGTCTTAACTGAACTAGAATTTTTTTCCCTCTTTCCATCAGATCTAAGTACATATCTATCTTTTTCTCGTCTATTTCAAAACATGATTTTAAAATATTGAAGTAATATTTCTTTCCCTTTAAAGATGTTTGTTTCAAGCAAGAGCCTAAGGCTCCCCCCGCCCCCCAGCAGTTAAACCATAATTTCGTAGGTTAGTCTCATTTGCAGATTTTAGAAAGTGCCTTTTATTCTTCTCTAAGTGTTAAAGCAATTTAGATTAATGGGCCCTGGACTCTTTGATACCCGTTTTTAAAGCATTTCAAAATCCGTAGAAGACGATATCCTTTCATATGTGGTAAGTAAAAATCTTGGCAGATGAAAGACTTTTTTTCCCCCTTTTTGTTTTTGCACAAAAGAAATCTTTGGAGCCGCAGAAGAAAAACTGCAGAAATGCGAGAGAGAATCTTCATACTGTGGTTCTCTTCCTTCCCCCATCCTCTGGGCACCTAACCTTCGCAGTTGCTCCCAGGAAACAGGAAAGGATGCAGGATGGAGGACAAAGGAAGACAGGGGTGACCCATGCCACGCTCTGCACCTAATGGTCACCGCTTTTGTTCCCTAAACCGAATGTTTGCTGAGCCTAATATTCCACGTCACGCCCTATCCATCTGTATACGGAGACTCTATGAGGACTAATGCTCCCTAATAAAGATGGCAATGCAGAACCTTAAAGGGCCTGATTCTAAGAACTTTTGAGTGGTGCTGACAGTACATGGGGCACGGCCTTTGTGGTTTGACTCCTGGGCAGGCGACCCAAGCTGGAACCAGCGTGCAAAGTAGACACAGAGCTGTCAGGTACTAATCATTCCTCTTTGACTAGGCCTTTCAGATCCCACTGAGGGCCCCTGTGCTTGAAGGGAAGGAGAGGAAGAGAGGCCTCACTAGGCTGTGGGTGCAGATCAAGCTTGGGGTGTGTGTGTGTGTGTGTGTGTGTGTGTGTGTGTGTGTGTGTGTGTGCGCGCGTGTGTGCGTGTGCGCGCGCATTTCAGTTCATTTGTCTGACTGGTAGAAAGAATGATTATTAAGGGCAAAGAGAAAAAGAGATAAAGAAGTCACACAATAGGCCGGGCTTGGTGGCTCAGCCTGTAATCCCAGCACTTTGGGAGGATGAGGTGAGTGGTTTGCCTGAGCCCGCAGGTTCAAGACCTGCCCGGGCAACTTGGCAAGACCTCATCTCTACACTACATCAAAAATTAGCTGGATGTGGCAGCGCACGCCTGTAGTTCCAGCTCCTTGGAAGGCTGAGAAAGAAGGATCGCCAGAGCCCAGCAGGTCGAGGCTGCAGTGGCTGGGAGCGGCCACTGCACTCCAGTCTGGGCGACAGAGTGAGACTCCAACTCAAAAAAAAAAAAGTCACATAGTGTTTTCCAACACATGGCCGCAGACTCCACCCTTTTCTTTTTTTTGGATCAAGATAAATGCCAGGAGGTGGGTGAATTATAGCTGGTGACTATGTGAGGGGAAATCCAAGGAGAGCTTTAATTAGCAATGAGTGGGGGCTGCAGGCTTGGGAGGGAGGCCTTCTGAGGGGCCACATTTATTCCCCTTGGGCTTAGGGTCTGTGACTTCCTCCTTGAGCTTCACAGTGGTTGTGATCAGAGTTGTGAGATTTCTGAGTCAGGGAAGTTCACTCCAGAGGCTCCTGATACTAACACCACCAGGGACACGTTTTGTTTTTTTCCCTTCAAGGATATCATATTCAGAAAGATTTTCTTTATCAAATTGCACATACAGAGATTGCCAGAAAAAAGTATACACATTCTATTTTTTTTTAAGTTGGAGTCTCACTCTCACCCAGGCTGGAGTGCAGTGGCACGCTCATGGTCACCGCAGCCTCGAACTGTTGGGCTCAGGTGATCCTTCTGGCTCAACCTTTCAAGTAGCTGGAACTACAGGTGTGTGCAGCCATGCCTGGCTAATTTTTTGATTCATTGTAGAGATAAGGTCTCGTCAAGTTGCCCAGGTTGGTTTTGAACCCGTGGGCTCAGGCAATCCTCTCACCTCAGCCTCCCAAAGTGCTAGGATTATAGGCATGAGCACAAGTATACACATTTTAAGAAAGGAAAAAATGGTATTAAAATTGTAACGCTCAATATATACTAGTAACGAAAGATGAATACAAGTCACATTTGACTTCTGTAATTACAATTGGCACTCAAAGTGGTTACCATCAGAGTCCAGATACTTCTGACTGCGGCAAACTAAAAGTAATACATAGATAACATCTCTTAAAATGTATATATGTGTTTTTGGCACTCCCGATAGTTAGGTTAGAACTAAAGATACCTTTCAGGACCTCCAAAATGTGGAAATTAATCACAATAAATTTAATATTGATGTAGTCTTTTTTTTTTTTGAGTTGGAGTCTCACTCTGTCGCCCTGACTGGAGTGCAGTGGCCGCTCCCGGTCACCGCAGCCTTGACCTGCTGGGCTCCAGCGATCCTTCCGCCTCAGCCTTCCGAGTAGCCGGAATTACAGGTGCGCGCTACCACTCCTGGCTGATTTTTTGATTTATTGTAGAGATGAGGTCTCGCTGCCATCGAGCCCGGCTGGCTTTTTTTGAAATTAAAAAAAATCAAGTAAGTATTTTCTTTGCACGTTAATAAAAAACCTACCAAGAATTCTGGGAAGCTGAAGTAATAGCATCTACATGAATCTGACTCGCCCAACAAGTCCTCCAAAACTCAATAGAGACCAGCAGGAAAAGCAGATGAAGTAACATGATGCTCAACTCTCAGCATAACTGGAAAACAGAGAATGAGCAAACTTTAAACTTTATTCTTGTGAGTGGAATAATAAACACCAAATCTCAGCAGGCCCTTCCTCAAGACTGGTCTCAAGACTGTGGAAAGCAAGGGCAGTTTTGGAAGAATGGAATGGAGGAGAGAAGAGGCCACCTCATGGTGGGCCTAAGACTGATCGAGGATCACGGCCTCAGGAGCGGCCCTCAAGTGGGAAAATACGGTAAGTGAGCACCACTAGCTGGACAGCGTCCATGAGGCGTCTTTCCGGGGGAGAAGCACTAATGGAAGACTCTTTGGAGGATGGGTAGGAAGGAGGACGTTTTGAGGCTCTGAAGGGCAAGAGAGACGCAAAAAATGTCTCACCCATGCCCTTCCAAAACAAATGACACTTCCCAAACAAACCACACTTTACTGTGATGACGGAAGAGGTGCCCTTAACTAGGAATCTTGTAAATCATTTTGTAAAATGGCAGAGCAGATTAAATGTGTATAAATCTAGTTAACAACAAGAATCCCTCAGCAGATAAAAATCTACCTCCTCCAAATTATCACAAAGCAGAAGGCTGTCATACAACACTCAACATTGACTAAGATATCATCAAATGAGCATTTTAGGATACAAAAATCCTGTCTTGAATTGGAAATTCGAAAGCTAAAACCAGAAACAGACAAAAATAGGAAGAAATGAAAAGAGAATTGATTGCTTTCTGGAAAGAAAAAGAGGAAAAAGACAAAATGACCTCAGAAATGAAAAATAAGTTCCAAGGTGCACAAAAGAGAAAGGATGGAAATTTAGTAAGAAGCATTGAAGGAAAGTAGGACGGTGGCCAAAAGAACAAAAATGAGCTGAAGAAAGGAGAAAGGTGCTACGTGTCCCTGGCTTCTGAAGTGGCGGCCAGACAGGGAATCATGGATCAGGTAATGCAGTTTGCTGAGCCAAGTCGGCAGTTTGTCAAGGGCTCAGCTCAACTGGCTAAAAGATGCACCAAGCCTGATAGAAAAGAATTCCAGAAGATTGCCATGGCAACAGCAGTAGGATTTGCTACAAAGGGATTCATTGGTTTCTTTGTGAACTTGATCCATATCCCTATTAATAGGTGGCTGAATACGTCTCAGAAAAGTGTTTGCATCTTAGGATTGATGAACCAACGAGGGCTTGGGAAGCTCAAAGAGTAAAGTTGGCCTATGTTTGTTTGTCTTCCAAGATGTTTTCTCTTTCTAAATTAAAATAATGTCAAAGTTAAAAAGAGAGAGAGAAAGGAAAAAAAGGCTCAGAGAGAAAGACACTGAAATGAAAGAAATGGACAAAAAGCAACTTACATCACTGGAGACCACGAAGGAGAAAAACAAAACAGTGGGAACAAAGCTAATATATACAACTATAATTCCAGAAAACTTTCTAGAAACTTGAGTCATGATAGCGAAAGGGCCTGCTTGGTATCTGGGAAAACTGACCAAGAGATTATTCACTCTAAGATACATTATAGTGAAATGATTAGAATTTAACAATAAACAAAACAATCACAAAGTGTTCCAAGCAAAAAGATTAAATAATTATAAAGACGAGAATAAAACTGGCTCAGAGTTCTCAAAAACAGCATACCAGTAAGGCAGCAGCTAGGCGGTATTTTCCAAAAAGTCATGGAAAACATGAACTAAGAATTTTATATCAAGCCAAACTACTCTTCAAGTATAAAGGTTAAAGAAAAAGAGTTTTTAAACAAGCAAGTATAGGGAATTCTCTATCTGTGAGCACTTTCTGTGACATCAATTACAAGATGACACTCATGGTAGTCAACAAACAAATGGAAAAGTTTCAACAAAATGACTTACAGTAAGCACATAATATATATAATTGTAGATCCATGAATAAAAATAATTCAGAACAAGGGCAGAATATTATTCTAAATTATTATGTGTATGTGTGTGTGTGTGTGTGTGTGTGTGTGTGTGTGTGTGTGTGTGTATTTTTTTGAGTTGAAGTCTCACTCTGTTGCCCAGGCTGGAGGCTGGAGTGTAGTGGCATGCTCACAGCCACCACAGCCTCCACCTGCTGGGCTCAAGTGATCCTTCTGCCTCAGCCTTCCAAGTAGCTGGAACTACAGGTGCACTCTACCATGTCCGGCTAATTTTTTGATTTATTGTAGAGACGAGGTCTCGCCAAGTTGCCCAGGTGGGTCTTGAACCCATGGGCTTGGGCAATCCTCTTGCCTGGGCCTCCCAAAGTGCTGGGATTACAAGAATAATATCTTAGGTGCTATATGTTTAAGTATTATCCTGTAAAATAATTAAAAATATGTATATCCTGGGTCCTGAGACAGAGCTCCTTAAACCCTTATAGATAGGCGCTAAGGAAACGCTTTTGTTCTAATATTTTGGCTTTCACCTTGTCTCCTGACAGAGTTCCTAAATTTGTTGGAATTTCCCTGGTGACAAAAATATCTTTTCTTCTACTGGGGTGACTAGCGGTGGGCTCTTGGATGGGGGTTGGTCATCAGGAAGATCACCATGATCAGAAGCTTGGAACTTCCAGCCCCACCTTCTAACCTCCCGGAAAAGGAGAGAGGCTGGAGATGGAGTTAGTAATCGAGCATGCTCTTGTAAAAATTCCTGAACTATGGGGTTCAGAGACTGCAGGGTTAATGAGCGCACCTGCATGCTGGGAGGGGTGGTGTGCCCTGACTCCATGAGAACAGGAGCGCCTGTGTTTGGGGCTTTTCCAGGCTTTGCCCTATATAGTTCTTCATCTGTATCCATCCCAGCAAATGAATCAAACCCAAAGAGTGGGTTGTGGGACATCTTGTTTTACAGCCAGTCAATAAGAAAATGAAGATCCGGTAAAAAATACCTGCCACATATATAACAGATAAAGGCCTAATATATACACTTGAGAGAAGACCGGGCAAAGATATGAGCAAATAATTCACAAAACGGTACTCAAATGCTTCTTAAACACGTGAAAAGGAGCTCAGCGCCATTGTCAATAACAGGAGGGCAAATTAAAGCTAATGGAAATGTACTGTTTCTCACCTATCAGCACTGCAAAGGTGAGAAGTATAGGCCTGTGCTGGCAGGCTGAAGGATTCACTTCTGAGCTCGCACTTGGGGTTGTTGGCAGGCTTTCCTTCTTGGTGGGCTGCTCCTTCCTCACTGGGCCTGAGGACCTCTCTCCAGTGGGCTGGTCACACCATAGCAGCTTGAAAAGTGAAAGTGGGAGAGGGGAGGAAGGTGGGAGGAGGGGGAAGAGAGGGAGGGGAGAGTGAGAAAGACGTGACAGGTAAATATAATACAAGATAAACTTTTGGGAAATCTGGGTTAAGTAAGGGTATTGAGAGTTCTCTGTTCTATTCTTGTCATTTTTCGGTAAGTCTGAAATTATGTCAAATTGTTTTTTGTTTGCTTGCTTTTCGTTTTTTGTTTTGTTGGGGTTTTTTTGAGTCAGAGTCTCCTCTGTCGCCCAGCTGGAGTGCCGTGGCACGCTCACGGCCACCACAGCCTTGACCTCCTGGGCTCAGGTGATCCTTCTGCTTCAGCCTCCCGAGTAACTGGGACTACAGGTGCACACCACCATGCCCTGTTCATTTTTAAAATTTATTGTAGAGACAAGGTCTCACCAAGTTGCTCAGGCTGGTCTCAGACCCCTGGGCTCAGGCAGTCCTCTCACTTTTGCCTCCCAAAGTGCTGGGATTACAGGTGTGAGCCACCTTGCCTGGCTCATTTTCAAAGAACTAATTCAGTGGCTGGGCGCCGCGGCTCAAGCCTATAATCCCAGCTCTTTGGGAGGCTGAGGTGAGAGGATTGCCTGAGCCCACGGGTTCGAGACCAGCCTAGGCAACACGGCGAGACCTCATCTCTACAATAAATTTTAAAAATTAGCCAGGCGTGGTAGTGTGCTCCTGTAGTTCCAGCTTCTTGGAAGGCTGAGGTGGAAGGATCGCCTGAGTTCAGCAGATCGAGGCTGCAGTGGCTGTGAACAGCGTGCCACTGCACTCCAGCCTGAGTGACAGAGTGAGACTCAAAAAATAAATAAATAAACAATTCAGGTGTTGTGAAAAAATGACTGGAGCACGCGTGAACTTCTGATCCCCACTTGATAAGCAGAGCTGACACACAGGCCCGGGGTACATGGAGCACTGTTTTGCCTTACTGCTCCTAAATGCATGATTTTATTACACAGTTTTTAAATACTGACAATCAGATGATTTCAGGAGGACCAGGGATCTTAGACTGTGAACCTAACCAGCGCCCTCACTGTCCTGGAGAAGTCTGCTGGGGATAGTGGAGACTGCTGACAGCAAGAAAGTGGATGGCTACTGAACTGCCCAGGGGGCTGCCTCCAGTTCTGATGGTGCCCCAGGGGCCCTGCAGTGAGCTGAGACCTTGGGCTGGAGGGAAGGGGGTCCTCATTCCAGGTAGTTCCCTGCCAGGCGAGGTTGGCAGAATTCTAACTACGTCTTCCTGTCCCTGGCTAACCAATCCAACATAAATCCAGGTACTGTTTTAATGGGGTTTTGAAGATGGAATTAAATGACTCATCAGTTGACTTTGAAACCGGAAACCTTTCTTGGATTTTTCCAAATAGGCCCAATTTGACCACTTGGGCCCTTGAAAACAGAGAAATTTCCCTGGTGGGAGTCAGAGAGATTCAGGGAAAAAAGAAAGCCAGAGAGACGAGACAGATGGGGGAGAAAGACTCACAGCTTTCGGCTTGCTGCTGCTTGCTGGCTTTGCAGGGGGCAAGGAGCCCGACAATATCAGTGGCCTCCAGAGTCTAAGAACCACCATCCCTGATTGAGAGCCAGCAAGGAAACGGTCCTGCACCCACACAGATCTGAATCCCGCCAGCAGCCTAAATGACCCTAGAAATGGATTCTAGAGCCTTCCAGAAAGGGACACTGCCTTGCTGACACCTTGATTTTGGCCTGTGAGACCCTAAGCAGAAAACCAGCTGAGCCACACTATGCCTGGACTTCTGACCCACAGGACCTGGAGTAAAAATGAGTGTTTTTTATTTTTTTGTTTTTTGTTTCTGAGTTGGAGTCTCACTCTGCCGCCCAGGCTGGAGTGCAGTGGCACACTCGCGGCCACCCCAGCATCAACCTCCTGGGCTCCAGCGATCCTCCCACCTCAGCCTTCCAAGTAGCAGGAACTACAGTCACACGCTACCACACCCGGCTAATATTTTATTTATTGTGGAGACGAGGTCTTGCCAAGTTGCCTGGGCTGGTCTCAAACCCGCAGGCTCAGGCAATCCACTCTCCTCGGCCTCCCAAAGTGCTGGGATCACAGGCTGAGCCAACCAACCTGGCTTGTTGTTTTTTTGAGCCAAAGTCTCACTCTGCCGCCCAGGCTGGAGTGCAGTGGCACTCTCATGGCCACCACAGCCTCAACCTCCTGGGCCCAGGCGATCCTTCTGCTTCAGCCTTCCAAGTAGCTGGAACTACAGGTGCATGCCACCACACCTGGCTAATTTTTTGATTTACTGTAGAGACGAGGGCTCACCAAGTTGCCCAGGCTGGCCTCGAACCCCTGGGCTCAGGCAAGCCTCTCTCCTCTGCCTCCCAAAGTGCCAGGATGACAGGCATGAGCCACCATGCCCGGCCTGGGTGTTGTTTTAAGCCACTAAATTTGTGATCATTTATTACAGCAGCAACAGAATAAAACCCAATATGCCAGGGAATGGGGAGAGCGTGGACTGGGAATGGGGCGGTCCATCCAGCAATCCTGTTGCTCTCTCCTCGCATCTACAGAGCAGTACACGTAGTGCGTAGTGCAGCTCTCAGGGCGAGTGCTCATTCAGTAGCAAATGAACACGAGGACGGCGACGCAGGGAATCTCCAGTGGTGTGTGAGGTTTGGAAGCTGCCCCCTTCAATCCGCGGAATCACACTAGATCCACCTGTATCAGCCCTTCCTCAGTAACAATGGTTTCTGAGATGCCTTCTAGTCGGTCAGAAAACCATCCCGAGTGTCCCTGCATGCAGGCCCTTGATGACAAACGTGCAGGGAAAGGAACTGGGGAGGTTCAGAGGAGTGGAGTCACTCGAACCCAGGGCTTCCCAATCTCTGCGGCTCTGCACCTGTTGTAAACAGGGCTGCTGAACTGTGATTTTTTACCCTTTATTTTTATTTATGTTAAAGTTGAGTCAAGGGGAAGATGCCCTCTAAGTATGCGTGGGAGGAATGCATACATTTGATGGCTGTCTAAAGGCCATAGGTCAACAAATGTCAGGGATTTTGCTTAGGGTCTTTTCAGTCGCTCTGAGCAAGACCCAGCCCCCACTCCATGGGAGCCCTGCAGGACCAGAGGTGGAGTCCACTCATGTGATTCTGGGCTCTTAGTCCTCAGTTTTCTCATCTGTAAAATGGGGTGAAATGAAAAGTCTAAGGTTTCTTTGACCTTTAAACACCTGCGACTTCTTTGTTTGACCAAAGTGTCGCAGTCTCTATATTTTCTTTGGTCACCAGGTCTGTTTCTGGCATGCTTTGTGAGCAAACAGGTCGATAACTCTGTGGCCTAGAGCAGAATTCTGACCACCAACCTGGTGGGGCTGATTGTGACTCTCTGAGGCCTCTTTCAGCTCTCAGATGTGTGACCCATTCATTCTGGCTATGAGTGGCCATCTATCGGTGCCAAAAATGTGTTTCAGAAAGCTTGAGGACTCTTGACAGTTTTAATATTAATTAATTAAGCCTTAATTCTAGTCATATTGAGCTCATCTGCAAATGCATTTTCAATGTACATATTTTTCTAATTGCATTATATAAACACTTGTCACATATGTGAGGCTTGCTGGGTGGCTGGTGTGCAGGCATAAGTTCCTGACTGCCCTCAAAGCATCACTGTCACACCAGTCTGGGGAAGCACAGCGCCCAGGCAGGGTTGATTCTACACAACTCAGCTGGGCTAGTTAAGCCTGTAGGTCTCCAGAGCCCACAGGGCTAACCTGAAAAGGCAGGCACAAAGGGCCTGTGGCTTCAGAACTAAATGATTCCCATTAAAAACCTGGGTATCAGCCGGGCTCGGTAGCTCAGCGTGTAATCCCGCACTTTGGGAGGCCGAGGTGAGTGGATTGCCTGAGCCCACGGGTTCGAGATCCGCCTGGGCAACTTGGTGAGGCCTCATCTCGACAATAAATCAAAAAATCAGCTGGGCGTGGTAGCGCACGCCTATAGTTCCAATTACTTGGAAGGCTGAGGCGGAAGGATCGCCAAAGCCCAGCAGGTTGAGGCTGCGGTGGCCGGGATAGTGCCACTGCATTCCAGTCTGGGCAATGGAGTGAGACTCCAACTCAAAACAAAACAAAAAAAACTGGGTATCAGTCAGGGTCCAACTTGGAGACAGAAACCACCCAGTAATTTGAAATTTTAATATAAAAATTATGAACGACTACAAATGATTGCACAACAGAAGACTGGCTAGTAAGACGTCAAAGGAACGCTCAAGAATGCAGGATTCACACACACGAGAAGTAGCTACCACTTCAGGGGATGGGTGGAAAAACTAAGGAAGAGGCCCGTCGCCCCCAGAGCTGAGATCCAGACCTGCAGAGTGCCTGTTATGACTCACTGGTGAACAGGGAAGTGATTGTGTTCCTGTCCTGATAGAACTGATGGAATCTGCCCTTTGAGAAACGGGAAAACTGTCCAGAGAGGGAGCCGCATCTTGGGACTTGCTGCAAAGCTGCCCTTGGGGCTTCTGCTGGCCATCGGACATGCAGAAACCAGGGCTGAGGAGCCATGCGCTGTGGGAGCCCGGTGAGCCATGTACTCCGGGACCCGAGAGAAGATGTCTTCCTTATTCAACGTCCCTCCAGCACCCTCTACTGACAAGGAGTAAGTACCACTGTGCCCGCTGCAAAGGAGAGATATTTACAGGGCCCTGCTCCATTTTTGCAGAGCAGGCAATGCAATTTGAGTTTGGAACTGAGAGGCAATAAATGTATAACTGGCATAACTAAGTTAATTGTATTCCCATGAGTTCAGAAAAGGGAGGTCATGGGAGAGGTAGAAGCACCTTTCCTTCCTCTTCTCTCCAGGAACCGGCACCAAAAGAGGAGGTCAAGACCAGCAATGGGATCAGGGCTGTCATGTGTGGCTGCCCAGTGCGAGTGATCCCGTAACTCCAGGGAGTCTGTTCACAGAAACCTGGTTGTGAACAACCCTTGGGGGTGTAAGGTTGTTGGCAATTGTAATTTGGAGAGGTAAGTTACATGTCGAGCACCCCTCGTTCTTAAGGTAGGGATGGAGTGAGTGGCAGAGTAAAGCCCAAAGACTTGGATTCAGCACCACCACACAACAGTTATGGTGACACAGGGGTAGCCAAACTCAACCATGATGACTTAAAATGGGGTGAAATGAAAAGTCTAAGGTTTCTTTGACCTTTAAACACCTGTGACTTCTATGTTTGACCAAAGTGTCGCAGTCTCCACATTTTCTTTGGTCACCAGGTCTGTTTCTGGCATGTCTTGTGAGCAAACAGGCCGATAGCTTTGTGGCCTAGAGCAGAATTCTGACCACCAACCTGGTGGGGCTGACTGTGACTCTCTGAGGTCTCTTTCAGCTCTCAGATGTGTGACCCATTCATTCTGGCTATGAGTGGCCATCTACCGGTGCCAAAAATGTGTTTCAGAAAGCTTGAGGACTCTCGACAGTTTTAATATTGATTAATTAATTAACTTATCCTTAATTCCAGTCGTATCAAGTTCATCTGTAAATGCATTCTTGGGAAAGTTACTATCTCCAAGCCTGGCTTCTACAACTAAGAACAATGTAGGACTAGATAAACATTTTAGGCCCTGACAAACTCTAAAATGATACATCTCTGTGCCTCATTTCTTCATTCACCCATTCAGAGGCAGATTTACTGTGGAGCTAAAGAAGTTGATGCCTTGGGGTCCCTCACTTGCACGGGCCCCTTCCAAAGCCCTGTCTAAGCGTAACCTTAGGTTCAAGCAGACCCCCCCACGAGGTATAAGCTTCAGGTCCCACAAAACCTGGATTCTCCGGTGTCCCCTCTAAACCTTTATCAAGCACCCCTGTTCAGACGCTGTACCAGGCTCGGGGATGCCTGAGTTATTCCTGCATAAAGAGCCACCCTGCCTCGAGCCACATACTCCCTCTTTTGAGTCCTTACTTCTCTCATCTGTGAAGCTCGGGTTGTTGTGAGAATCCCACGAGGGAGTCCACGCAAAGGTCCTGGGCACAGAGCAATGGTAGTCCCATCCTCAGATTCAGGAGGAAGGACAGGGCTGCAGGGAAGACAGAGAATTGGCACCCAGCTCGTATGTCAAGGAGTCCTTGAATTAGCAGAGGGCAAGGGTGTGATATGGGGGTCTGAGCACTCCCAGGCAGAACATCAGAAAATTTTGAGTGGGAAATTCTGCAAAGACTGATTCCCTGTTGAGAGAGGGTGGAGAAAATCCTGGAGGGAAGCATAGAAGATGGAATCTCAGGAGATCCTACTAAGGTGGGCAGGAACCCGGTGTCACAATCTCAGAGACAATTAATGAAAGCCACACATCTCAGGAGAGGGAACCAGAGTGAAGAGGAGTGCTCAGGCCAGCAGCAATTCTTCCCAGGCACAGAATGGGTCCCAGGGCCAACCCTTGGGAAAAATGGGTCCCAGGGCCAATCCTGAGAAAATATTTTTCTGGGATTTCCTGTCTATCTGAACAATATGATTAAAGTGTATCTAAAAAGACATGGACCCATGTAAGGTCTGGTGGTTGGCTGATGAAGATTTAGAATGATGGGTGGAAAGAGGTACCTATTTATAAATACCTATTTATTGTCCAGTCAGTGAGTGTGAAAGTTCTCCATGGTACCCAGGTGCCTTCTCTCTGTGTTCTTTGTTGTCAATAGTGCAATTCCCAGGTAAGGCCGTCTGTCAACAGTGCAATTCCCAGGTAAGGCCGTCTGTCCATCAGAGAAAAGCAGCAAAGCTGTCATCACTCACCTACCACGGCTCTTGGGAACCTGTTTGTGCACATCTCGCTGACTGCATCTTCACTCCTGAGGCTGCAGCAGTCACGTACTGCCCGTGGGTCATGGGCTGAACTGTGTCCTCCCAAACGTAACTTTATTTGGAGATGGGGACCTTGCCAAGTGAAAATGAGGTCATTGGTGTGGGCTCTGATCCGATATGACTGGTGTCCTTATAAAAAGGGGACATTTAGAAGCAGACTTGCATATAGGGAGAACATCAGGGGAACATTAAGATGTTCTGCTTAGCTCTGTGACCTCAAGTAGGTTACCAAGTCTCTCTGAACTTCAGTTTCCTAGTGTGTAAAACCAAGAAGAATAGCCGTACCATTTTGTACTGGGGGCTATTGTTCAGATAGACAGGAAGCCTGAGTCTGAACTCTGCTGTCTCCTCCTAGCTATGCCACCCTAACACGCTATCTAGGCTTTCTACTAATGCGTCTCTGTTTCCTCATCTATATTTCAAGACGTCACGGCAGGGTATTGGGAAAAGTTTTCAATGAGCAATAATCGTGCTTCGGTTAAACCTCATCGGCTATGATAGTGCCACTGCGTAAAGCTGCTTCCTCATCTATAAAGAGAAGATAGCAACAGTATCTACGTGCTATGGTTTGTGAGAATTCGGTGGATAGCCCAAGTAAAGAATCACATACACATCACCTCGCAAGCACCCACTCAAAGGTTGTAGCAACTGTGACCTTGGATAGGGATGAAGCATTCCAGGCTCTGTGCACTCTGCACCACGCCAGCACATGGCGGACACAAAGGCTAGCCTGAAAGGGCCTCTCTCCCCCCGAATCCAACACGGTCTATCTCCATGGTGGGCTGTGGGGGGGCGGGTACCTGACCGATTCTGCCCCCAGCTCAGCAGGGCGCAAGCGGAGGCTGTGGGCAGGGCCACATGGGGACTCCAGGGCCCTTCTCATCCTGGTATTCTCCACTTCCATTCTATGCCACCTTTGCGCCATGAATGCAAAAGCCAGACCTTGCTAGACAAGGCCTTCAAAAAATAACAGCTTCTCGGGTAAGGTAATCAGAAAAGCCACAAATCAAGTGGAAGAAAAGTGAGCAAAGAACAGAAACAGACGTCAGAAATGGGAACAGGAAGAGAAAGGCACCTATAATGTGTCAGACAGGTTAACAGAGTAAGGGAGGACAGGAGATGAGGAGACAGAGAATAGAGAGGTGGGAAACCCAACGACAGCCGAGGGTGGGTAAGCTGGAAAAGGGGTCAGGAGCACGAGAGGCGTGCCGTGTGCTGACTGACGAGGAACGGGCACCCCACCCGGCTTGCCCTCTCTGTCCTGGCTGGGAGCTTCCATCAAGCCCCTGCCCTGGTGAGCCCCAGGCAACCGGCACTTCAGAGAGAAAATGTGAGGTTGGCCTGAGCTCAGCTGCGCCGAGGAGGTGAGGATGCTTATCTGTGGCTGCACTTGGGGAAACTGAGGCTCTGCTTTCCCAGGGGTTGCATTCGAGAAGAGGAAGCTAGAAACAGGGCTTGCATTGTCCCTGACACCCAGACCCACCCCCGAAGAAGTATTTTCTTGCTTCTTTCTTTTGTGTCATCTGGGATAGAATAATACAAGCGAATACCGGTGCCAGGCACGGTTCTAAAGGCTTTACACGTATTAATCCATTTAATCCTCTCCACAGCCTCATGAATTAGATGGTGCTCATCTCCACCTGCAGAGAGGAAACGGAGGCGCAGAGGGCTGCCCCCCTGGCTGCAGTCACCCAGTAAGCAGCAGAGCTAGAATTCAAAAGCGGAGCTGCCTCCCCGGCCTGGCCACCCCCTGCGATCCCTCTTCAGGGGCACGGCCCTTGGGCTTTGTTCTTGTTGTTTTTAAAATTTGTATTAGCAGTTAATTTATTTTACACCACCGTAAACTGCCACTATTTGATGGGCAGGGAAAAGGGATTTCTGTGTCTCTGTAGCTTAGGACGATTACTTGTTTGATTGAGATTTAATGAGCAGAAATAAAAAATACTTCCAGTGTATATACATTATCAGGTAATATATATTCAAAACAGGAGATTCAAAGTTAAACATCTGCTAAGATACATTAATTTGTGTGGGAACGTTATTGCCTCGTTCTGATATAAATTTACTGACAAAATCCATCTCTCCGTATTTACAAATTGGCTTTGATGCTCTGGGCAGGAGCGTCCCCCCTGAATTGATGAAATGTGTTATGTGGCATCAGTGGGCTAAAACGCCATTAACCAGGAGGAAGACATGAATTGTAGCAGAGCCCTGGGTACAATGATAAAGTCATAAGCACGCTTTCTGCTTGTTGATGGAAGAATTTATATTGGCAACCCGTCCTTCACAGTCAGCTCTGCTCCCGCTCTGCCGGTTGAAGCTCCCCCCACCCACCCCCGAGTTCCAGCTCGCTCCCACCCCGCCCTGAGGAATTGGATTTCAAGTCACCCTGCCCCCCCCCCAGACAACTGGGTGTGCTGCTGTCGTTAGTCCATCAAAGCAGGCGAGTTCACAACGGAGGAGGGGGCTGCTCTCCATTTGCTTCCGAGGTGGCAGGACCAGGCCAGGAGGGGCCCAGATTGCCACTGAGGGAGAGCAACACCACCCCCCCCCGCCCCGCCCCGTGCTCAGAAGGAAGAGGCCACACGCCCAGTGGAGGCCAAGTGCGCTCTGCGGCCCACAGCTTGCCTTGACCTCTTCGGGGAGCATTTGGTGGTCTCTGGAGTGTAAAGAAGGTGGCTTGTGAGCTGCCCTCGCCGTCTTCCCACCAGAACAGAGCCAAGGCCAGACAAGGGAGGCTCAGAAGTAGGTCCTGAGCCTCTGCTTTCTGGGGACCACACTTCCCCAGGAAGACTGACTTGGCCGGACACCTTTCTGCTCTGGGTGCCCAGGGCCCAGCTTCTGTGCGCACAGGGAGGGCCGCCCGGCTGGGGCAGAGGCCACGAGGTGTCCTGGAGCCACAGGGCACTGGTGGAGGAGAAGCAGGCCTCCCATCCCATACCCTTAATGGATTTGGAGGAGAGTGGAGAGGTGTGGTTTGGAGCCTTCATCTCACTAAAAGGATTCACCCTGAGCCACTTAGTTCGAATATGGAACTGGGAAGTGTTCTGGTTGGTTGAGGGGACGCTACGGGTTATAGGTGAGGAGTTACTGGCAAAACCCCAGACCAGGCACAGAGGTTTATATGTTGCCATAGTACGGCTTACTCTGAGTAACAGGTATGGTGTTCCAGAGGCGTTGGGAGGAAGGCAAGAGAGAGGGGAGGAGGGAGACCCACCCTCATTTCTGTGATATCTTTTAAACACTTAAGTTGGTAGTAATAATTCCTATTTATAAAGTACTTGTTAAGTGCTTTTCATACTGGATCAGTTAGAATGCTTTTGGTTGCAAGCTACCAAAAAGACATTTGAAATATGTTTGAATAAAAGGATTTCGTGGCTCACATAACTGAGGCAGGGACCAGACGTGTCTTGATGGCGATCCTGGCTCAGTTTTTCTCCTGTTTCTCCCTGTCCTCCTCCAAGTTCAGCCTCTTCTCCGGGACAGCTTCCTGGGTAGCAAACGGCTCCCAGGGTTACAGGCCTCACAGATACAGTGGGCCGTCTCTGCCTGCAGGTTCCACATTTGTCTATTCAACCAGCTAAAGACTGAAAATATGTGGAAACAGTCCAGATGCAGTGGCTCTCACCTGCAATCCCAGCACTTTGGGAGGCGGAGGCGAGAGGATTGCCTGAGTCCAGGAGCTGGAGACTAGCTTGGGCAACTTGGTGAGATCTCGTCTCTACAATAAATAAATTTAAAAAATAGCCAGATGTGTGGCACACACCTGTGGTTCCAGTTACTTGGAAGACTGAGGTAGAAAGATTGCCAGAGCCCAGCAGGTCAAGGCTGCGGTGGCTGTGAGTGTGCCACTGCACTCCAGCCTGGGTAACAAAGTGAGACTCCAAAGAAAAAAATAAAATAAGATACAGAAAATATGCAGAAACAAATCAACACCCCCCCAAAACAACAAAAAACCCACAGCAATAAAACAACACAAATAGAAAACCATTTGGTATAAACTATTTACATAGCATCTACATTGTATTAGATATCATAAATAATCTAAAGATGATTTAAAATATACTGGAGAATGTTGTAGGTGATATGTAAGTACTACACCATTTTATATCACCCACTTGAGTATCACAGATTTTGGTGTCCTTAGGGGTCCTGAAACCAATTCCCAGTAGATACAAAGGGACGAAGGGATGCCTATATGCTATCAAGGCAAAAAAGAGTTTCTCTTCCCCGACCCTATGGGATAAGAACTGAACTTCACTCTGATTGGACCAGCATAGGTCACATGATTGTGATTAAGCCAATCAAGCCCTGACCCCGTCAATCCCACCCAAACTGAGAGTTGCTGCACTTGGAAGGATGCCAGGGAGGCAACCATAACCAAGAGGGCCTGCAATGCACACTTTATCTCATTTAATCCTCCAACAACCCCATGACATAGTCATTATTTTTTTTTCCCTCCTCAGGCTGACAGGGAGTAGTGACAGATCCAAGGTCACCCAGTTTACGAGTGAGAGAGCGTGGTGTGAATCCATGTCTTTGACTCCCTGGCTCATGCCTTACTGCCTCCCATTTTGGAGATGCGTAAGCACATGGCTGATCAAAATGAGGGCATCTGTATGGCAGTGTGTGGTGGAAATAGGCTGGAATTACACGGACAGGCACTTTCAAAAAGAGAAATGGAAGAAGAAAGAATGAGGGTTGACCCAGAAGAACTGCAAGACCCTGTCAGGGAAGGGTTGGATGAGAAGGATCAGAGAGCAGAAAACCAACATCAGAGAATCTCTCTGTGAAGCTGAAATGCTTGGGGAGAGGAAGTCCAGAAGAGAACTGAGCCACAGAATGGGAGCTCAGATGGGCACGCAATGGGCAGGGTAAACCCGAGTGCTGGGAATTAGACCTGGCAGTAAAATATCATCTATCACAGCATTGACTCTAAGATGTGCTCATTTTGTGGACCACTAAGTAAGAAAAAGGCTCCAAGAAAACTGACATCATTCTTTTACAGCACTTCAAATTTTTCTTTTTTATTTATTGAAAGATAAGCTTTGGGCATCATAGATGTGGATTTTATCATACATTGCTCTTGTGTGTACATAAAGTTGAACAAATAAGTGACATACATCAGCGAGGGTAGTTCTAAAACCTCCTAATTTCAGCATCTGTATCCACCTGTGAGGCATCCCTTTGGGGCTCAGAGCATGAGCCTGTGCTTCCCACAGTGGGTGGACCACACTGGAGGTGGTAGAGATGTACCTCTCATATAGAGGCATTTCCAGGATGTTGTGATTTCTTGACCTGTGGAGTTGAATTTCTAGGTGCAGGATGGGCAATTCTCTCTCATGCATCACCCTCTGTCATGTCCTTCTTTGTTTCTATAAAGCACTTGGCTGTTACTTTGCGAAAAAACATGAAATTGCAGTGAGAAGCATTTGCTTCACTGACATCAAATTTACGCCCCCGTGTTCTGTGTCCATGCTCATTGCACACACAATATTTTCTCATTTCAAGGCCAAATCATAGTGTAATGTTTTTGAGGATATTTAAAAACAGCAATTAAGCTCTCCATGTGTAGTTCCAATGATGCCCATTAAAGTGACAACCATGTGAAACACTCTGATCGAGTAAGCACACGCATAGTTTAACGACAGCCACAGCCGGTTGTCATACCTGTTCCCTGCCTGACAGTGATTGTAAGAAACATCCCTATCAGAATCCTAAAACGTGCATCTTAAAATTGACACAATGTGGCTGTACCTGCTTTATACGTAATCAAGCATATATTTATCAAATGTGGGAGGGGCCTCCATGAGCGGAAAGAGGAAGAGACCATCAGTGGGTCTAGCCTGAACATCGGCATCACCTGGAACCAGAAGCCTGCCGGGCTCCCAGGCCACATCCCCAGAGACTCTCCTAGGACTAGGTCTGGATTGGGGCTCCTGAGTCCGAATGTTTTCATAGCTCTCCGGGTGACTTTAATGTGCCACAGGGGTAAGGAGGCAGTTGGCCATGAGGTTCCCAGGTTTCTCGGTGGAGAAGAGTATCCCTATCAGGGCTGCCCGGGAGATGGCCGTGTCCCTGCCCAAGGGCTGTGGCAAAACCCAAAAGGGAGCAGTGTGGCTGTAACCCCTCAGGATTCCCTGCCCGAGGGAGAAGGAAGATTGTCTCTATCCCTCGCTCTGTGGGCCATCTGTTCAGAGGCCCCAGGACAGGAAGGTTTTCGGTGTGCCCTCCCTCCAGAGGGGACCAGACCTCAGACATTGCACAGTCATTGTCTCTTCCCTTCATCCCACTTCACCCCTCCATACACAAACGTACGTACTCACGCACACACACATGCATGTGATCACACACATCCCTGTCTCCACCCCCAGGTGTGCACACTTGAGGACCTGAGTCTCCCAGCAAATCACCTTGGTAAAGATGCCTAGCTGTCAGTGCACACATCCTCCAGCATCTTTTTTTTTTTTGAGTTGGAGTCTCACTCTGTCGCCCAGACTGGAGTGCAGTGGCTGCTCCCGGCCACCGCAGCCTCGACCTGCTGGGTTCCGGCGATCCTTCCGCCTCAGCCTTCCCAGTAGCTGGAATTACAGACATGCACTACCACGCCCGGCTGATTTTTTTTTTTTTTTATTGTAGAGATGAGGTCTCGCCAAGTTGGCCAGGCGGGTCTCGAACCCGTGGGCTCAGGCAATCCACTCACCTCAGCCTCCCAAAGTGCTGGGATTATAGGCTGAGCCACCAAACCGGCTCCTCCAGCATCTTAGCTACAGGTCAGCTGCCAGCACCATGCCAAATCCAGTCTGATTCATATTTCCTGCTCAGACATGGCAAATTTGTCCAGACACTCCCCACTCGCGGTAGACAATTCTGGTCCCTTCCAGCGCTCTTATAGCAAAGCGGGTGACAGCAGCACCCCAGGGATACAGTTGGAACCGCCTCAGGTGGAAATTGGCTTCCACACGCAGAAGGCAACACACATTGATGGGGAGCTCAGTGGAAACGAGGTCTCCTGGATCCCTGACTGATTCCCTGACCTGGGAGAGTGGGAGCGAGTGTGCTCAGGTGGTGGTGAGGGTGGGGCTGTGACCAGAGCTGCCAGCAATCGGGAGGAACATAGGAGGGAAGAGTTCCTGCCTCTTGCCCTACAAGTTATCTCCCCTACACGCCTATTGTCCCGAATGGGCCTGGTATTCTGAATGAGAGTCCCATGCTTGGCTCCTGACCTCCCACACCCGTTGGGGACCTGTGTGAATGCACAGAATTGTCTTCCTACTGAAGTGCTCCACACTGGGAACGTTCCAAGCACAGACATTCAGCTTTCTAGTGCTGTCAAACCGGAAGCGATTCTGTGCTTCCTTCAAGCATCTCAACCATTTTTTTTCGGACCTATGATTTACAACTTTTGGGGAGGAAATGAATTATCTAGAGCAGAGATAAATGCATGGCCTAAGAATGGGCCTCAGAGGTGTCTGTGGAAGCCGAAAACATCCCATTCGTGTGAATGTCTGGTCTTTAAATGACAGAGGCTTCAACTCACTTGGATTCTCAAATGCGTTTACCCCCCAAATGGTTAAGCATGCTCTTGTATGTAGGAAAGCTTGTTTGATTTTGGAATTTTAGCTCTCATGTTGATATTAGATGTCATGTTGCTTGGGTAGTTTGACAGAATGTATGGAGTCTAGTGTCAGTCACCGTGAAGCATACATTAGAAGTGGATCAGAAAGAAAAAAAAGATTTGGAATATAAAACAAAACGAAGGCCCCTGAGGCCAACAGCAGCATTGTTCACAACAGCCAGAAGATGGAAACAACCCAAGTGTCATGGATGGATGGATGGTTAACAACACGAAGAGACGCATACAGTGGAATGTTATCCATTCCTAAAAAGGAAGGAAATTTTGACACACGCTACCCACCACATGGATGAACCTTGAGGACGATATGGTAAGGGAAATAAGCCAGACTCCAAAGGACAAACACTGTGTGATTCCACTGATATGAAGTACCTGGAAGCACTCAAATTCATAAAGACAGAAAATGAAATGGCGGCTGCCAGAGGCTGAGGAGAGGGGAATGGGGAGTCAGGGTTTAATGAGTACAGAGTTTTGGTCTGAGGTGATTTAAAAAGTTCTGGAGATGGATAGTGGTGAGGGTTGCACGACAGTGTAAATGTGGTCAATGCCACTGAACTGTACACTTAAAATGCTTAAAACAGCAAATTCTGTTATGTATATTTTGTCACAAAAAAAGGAAAAAAAAAAAAAAAACAAGACCATTGAGGCCAGTATCAAAATACCAGATTCCTGTCTACGTGTTACCCCAGTGGATTACAAATTTGGTTCTAAGCAGCGGTGTCTCAAGCACTTTTCCTTGGAGAGTGAGGGGTTTACCTGACTTATGAAGCAAAACAGTTTGTTATAATGCCCACTTAAGTACCGACAATTAAAACCAATACCTATTACACGGTCATTTAGACGTGTGACAATTTGCTAATGCTTTTATCAGCTAATGGGATCGGCTAGAGAAGGTGAATTATGTTTTAGCTGATATGTATAATTTAAAATGAGGGTAATATCCGATAAATTGGTGTTTTGTGAAGTAGAGGCGCGAAAATTGTGTGAGAAAGAGGGTGAGACTTAGGCAGACAGGCACAGAGGCCTCATGACACCAGTGGGAGAGCGGACAGCCGGGCATTCTGCCTCAGGTTGGTCATGCATGCCCCACATCCAATAGGTTTGCAGCACCAGAAAATCTCTTTGGCCCAGGGAAGGCATTGCTAATGGGCCAGGAGCAATCAGGTCTGGTGCGTAGCTGGAGGGCGCCCAACACATGGACCCCTGACTCACATTCTCTTTCCAGTCTAAAACAGGCCCCAGGAAAGCCTGGGCACTGCCCCTGCTCGCGGGACTCTAGCTATGCCTGACTCTGGCAGCGAAGTGCCATTAGGGAGCAAACCCTCCAATGCCTGGCTTGCCGGGCCAGGTCACCTAGAGGGACAGTTCCAGGCTGATTGTAATGTGTCAGATCATGCTCCCTGGAGGGGCAGGTGGACCTGAACTACCCACCCGATGCAGAAGTCATCTGATCTCCAGGCTGAGAGGTCTCAATTAGGACCATTAAAGGCTGGGGTGCTCTCTCATGCCAGCTGCACTCCCCTGGCCCCCACCTCCAGGCTGGGCAGTGGTCTTGACTCAGTGGGTGCATGGGGACTGCTCTGTCACAAAACCTATCTTCCAGTGCTGTGACCAAGGCCAGGGCGGGATTTCCCGCCTCAAAGGAGCCCATTCCGCTGGCCTGTGGGTAGCGGGCTCACCTGTCATTCCCAGGGAACACAAGTGATGCTCCCTGATGGGGCAGGTGAGGGAGGGGCTCCTTCCAGCACTCTCTGCACGACTGCTGCCTCTCCATTTTTCTCCATCCTTCTCCAAGGTCAGGGAGGGGCATGAGGTGGGTGCAGCAGGTCAGAAGGGCTTGCCGGAGCAGAGGGGAAGCTTCCATTCAAAGGGGACTTCTGAGCCCTAAGAGGCCTCTGCACTGGTGTGGGACCTGAGGAGGCAAAGTAGAGTGGTAAGTGAAATGTCACTAGTTTCGATGCCCCTTCCAGGTGGCCAGGGGCTCCGCCCAAAGTCCCAGGGATGCATGGGGTACCCATGCGTGTCGCACGCGTGCAGGGCTGAACTGGCCGGGAGAAGCCCAGGGCAGCTCTGCCTCCATGCCCTCTCGGGACCATTTCTGAGTTTTAGAATGATGACGGGCACCAGGCTTCTGTGCTGGGAGCGCCAACCCTTTCCTGTGGTTTTTAGGCTGATGTGTTTTCTGAGGCCTCTCTCTGAGGCGCGCTGCAGGGCTGATGTGACCCCTGGCACATCCCTTGCTCTCAGGCTCACTGAGGGGCGCTGCCTTTTCTTTCCTCCCGCGAACTGGCTGCCAGTGTGCTGTGCTCCACATGGGTGGAATGTGGGAGACACCTGTGTCGAAATGCCTTGGGCTAAGTCTGCCAGGGCCAGACTAGTCATTTTCAAAAAAGGGGAGGCTGGGTCCGGTGGCTCACGCCTAGAATCCCAGCACTTTGAGAGGCGGGGGTGAGAGGATTCCTGAGCCCACGGGTTCAAGACCAACCTGGTCAACTTGGCAAGACCTCATCTCTACAATGAATCAAAAAAAGTAGCCGGGCATGGTGGCGTGTGCCTATAGTTCCAGCTACTTGGAAGGCTGAGATAGAAGGATCACCTGAGCCCAGCAGGTCGAGGCTGTGGTGGCCAAGGCTGTGGTGGCACGAGTGTACCACTGCACTCCAGCCTGGGTGACAGAGTGAGACTCCAACTCAGAAAAGGGGGGAACGTAGGGAAGAAACACACCCAGCTATGTCCTCAAATATCTAGTATTAGAAGGAGCATCTGAGTCAATCAGATGCATAAATGAAGACATAGAGATGAGATAAACTGACCAAGATCAAACAGCCCAGATGCCAGGTGGTGGCACCTAGGCCCGGGGCAGTTGACTCCAGAGCCCAGGCCCTCCAGGTGGCCTGGGGGGCATGCAGGGGAAGCAGCCTGGATTCCAGCCCTGTCTCGGCCCTTTGCCATGGTGCAACCTCAGGGAAGCCATGCACCCTCCCGGAAGATTGGTTTCTTGGCCTGTAAGATGGGGGTGGTCAAATCGTGCCCTGGGGTTGTTTGGGGGATGTTCATGGCACAGTCCACCCTGGGGCTGTTGCAAGGGGCTTTAAATCGAGTCTTTTGAACACCAGGAGCAAGGGGCAACTTTGAGAATTGCTCTTTTTTTTGAGTTGGAGTCTCACTCTGTCGCCCAGACTGGAGTGCAGTGGCCGCTCCCGGTCACCACAGCCTCGCCTGGTGGGCTCTGGCGATCCTTCCGCCTCAGCCTTCCGAGTAGCTGGAACGACAGGCGTGTGCTACCACGCCCGGCTAATTTTTGATTTATTGTAGAGATGAGGTCTCGCCAAGTTGCCCAGGCGGGTCTCGAACCCGCAGGCTCAGGCAATCCACTCACCTCAACCTCCCAAAGGTGCGGGATTACAGGCTGAGCCATGGAGCCCGGCTTGAGAATTGCTCTTAATTGAGTCAGCTGCAGTAATTACATTTTCATTCTTTTATTTATATTCACACAGAGGCAAGAGGGCATCTTAATGTTGCTTGAATGAACCAAGAGGAAGCTTCCATGGGCTGCCAGGCGGAGCATGTGGCCTTGGCTGTGGCGCTCTCTCTGTTCACGGGGCCCAGCTGGCGGCTCTCAGCTCATGAGGGCCAGGACGCCCTCTCGTCCTGGGAACAGCAGGAGGAGCCCGAGTCTGCACTGGCCCCACTGTCCAGATGCAGCAGGGAAGAGCAGCCTCTCCCCCTGGTCGCCCACCGTAGTTATCCTAATCAACAGTCCACTTTTTGCTTTATCCACGTGATAATCTCCTGGTAGGTATAATTCCTTACCTCTGACACCCACGGTGGCGGTTTTAATCTTCACCGCATCTTCCTGTTTCATTTTGGCCTACGTCAGCCACAGGGAGACCTTTGGACAGGTGAGGAAACTGAGGCAAGAGAAGCCATTCCTTTCCCAGTTCATCGTGGCTAGCTTGGTTTCGTTTCCGTGTGACAGGAGGCATCAGCGGTCTCGGGAGCACAGTCCCATCTCTCTCACGGGAAGATAAAGAGGAGCGAATTGCTGTCCTGTTCTTTTTCCAGGCATGCTTGCTAAATACCCATTGAAACTGGATTTCTGGGGTTCACCCCACGACTCCAATGGCGAGTTTAGGTTCGTGCAACCAGAGAGGGCTGAGGGGCTGGCACCATTTCTCTTACAGGAAAGGGCGAGGAGGTCGCCTGCTTAGGTCGCCCTGCCGCTCACCAGTGCCCGGTGAGGCAAGTGTGTTAAAATGGCTTCTGCAACCCAGGTTTTCCACTTATTCTTTTTAAAATTTTTATTATAAAGATGTGGGGTACATTTCAGGGTTAGTATATAAACATTGATCATGCAGGTACCCTTGTTGACGAGGTGTGTCCCTCCCTCCCCTGACAGTTTCCCACTACTGCCAATTGCTTTCTTATAGCATTGTAATTGTTCAAGATCCATTTTTTAAATTTTTTGAGTTGGAGTCTCACTCTGTCGCCCAGGCTGGAGGGCAGTGGCACACTCAAGGCCACCCCAGCGTCGACCTGCTGGGCTCTGGCGATCCTTCTGTCTCAGCTTCCACGTAGCCCAGCTGATTTTTGATGTATTGTACAGACGAGGTCTCGCCAAGTTGCCCCGGCTGGTCTCGAACCCGCGGGCTCAGGCAATCCACTCGCCTTGGAGTGCTGGGATGACAAAGTGCTGGGATGACAAGCTGATCACCGAGCCCGGCCCATTTAAACCATTTTAAGTGTACGGTTCACAGTGCTGTGCAGCCGTCACCACCATCCATCTCCACAGCCTTGTCTTCATCATTCCAAATGGAGACTTTGTATCCATTAAACACTAACCCGCTCACCACACCTGTCCCCAGCCCCAGCAGCCACCAGCCTGCTTTCTGACTGCGTGAACGTGGCTCCTCCAGGGATCTTCTGTAAGTGGGACTGGACAGCATCTGACCGGCTGTGCCTGGCTCACTTCGGTCGGCATGATGCCTGCGAGGGTCATCCGGCGGTAGCATGTTTGAGAATCTCCCTCCCTTTGAAGGTATGAGTACACACCCCAATTTGGGTCCATTCGCCACTGAGGAACATCCGGGTTGCTTCCGCCTTTTGGCTCATGGGAATAATGCTGCTATTTTTAAAAAATGGGCATACAAGTGTCTGTTCGAGTCCCTGCCTTCGGTTCTTTCGGGCAAATACCCAGAAGTGGAATTTCAGGATCATAGGGCAATTCTATGCTTAATTTTTTATTTTGAGGAGCCACCACCCTGCTGCCCACAGGGGTCGCACCATTTTACACTCCTCCCCACAGGTCCAGGGGGGTCCCAATTTCTCCGCAGCTGGCCTGGGTTGCCCTTCTCCTGATAACCTCCAATGAGCTGCTCAGCAACCCCCTCTGAGCTTGGTTTTTGGCTCCTCTGTGCCCGTCTGTAATGCACTCTCCATGACCCAGAAAAATCGTTTTTGAGATTTTAACATTTCTCCGCCAACTAGACTGTTAATTCCCTGAGGGCAGGAACTGAGAGGATTTTGCTGATTGCTGTGTCCCCAGTGCCTACTAGAGACGGCGCCCAATACATATCTGTTAAATAAAACACAAAACACACAGCGATTGAAAGACTCTCAGGCAACATTCAAGTTACCTTGAAAAATTATTCTCAGTCTGTGTTTTGCTCTAAAAAAATGAGGATAATCATACGACCCAAGCAATCCCCCTTCTGGGAATATACTTGGAGAAACTCAAATCATTCTATAAAAAAGATACTTGTGCGCGCATGTTTATTGCAGCACTATTCACAATAGCAAAAACATGGAACCAACCAGGCTGTACCTTGCAAGTTGACTGGATAAAAAAAATGGTACCTATAAATGATGGAATATTATGTGGCCATAAAGAAGGATCAAAATTATGAACTTTCGCAGCAACTTGGATGGATTTAGAATCTGTAACACTCAGTGATTTATCACAGAAACAAAGTGCCACGTGTTCTCACTTAGAAGCAGACCCTGAACAATGATCATAATATACAAGAAAGAGATTGGCAGGAGTGGGAAACTGCCAGGGGAGGAAGGCATACTTCATCAATAAGCGTACCTGATCTCAAACCAGGTGAAGCGAGGACCAAAGGGAGCCCCAAACTTTACCTGTACAATGGCCATTTGTATACCTAACCCCAAATTGTACCCTACGTCTTTGAAACAAAAACAAATTTTTTAAATGGGGATAATATTGCAACTTGTGGGCTTTTTGCAAGGGTTAGGACTAACAAACGTGCACAAAGGACCCAACTTTGATTTTGCAACAGAGTAGATAGTTGCACAGATGGGAAAAGAAAGGAGACAATCAACGGATACCTGGTCCCTTTGTGGGAGCGAGGGGCCACCCAGAAGCCCAAACTTCACCCACACGCAGCCCACTAATGTAGTAAATCCTCACGTGTACCTTGCAACTCTATAATACATAAGTAACTAAAAAAGGAAGATTACTAGAGCTCTTGTGTAACACGGTCATCGCCCTTGTGCTGTGGGTTCGAGGTTCCTCCCAGAGCAAAGCTGGGAAAACTCTGAAGTAGCCCAACCCCCTTATTTGGTAACTGAGGAAACGCTAAGAAACAAGATGATTCCTTCTCCTAACTAGCTCGCCAACTTGAATTCGGATCACCCAGACAGCCTTCTTGTTGAGATCCTGCCATACCTGCCCTTGAATTAGAATGGACCCTTAAGCCCATATAACTCATGTCCTTATAAGAGAAGAGACTCAGCCGGGCTCGGTGGCTCAGCCGGTAATCCTGTGCTTTGGGAGGCTGAGGTGAGTGGATGGCCTGAGCCCGTGGGTTCGAGACCTCCGTGGGCAACTTGGCGAGACCTCATCTCTACAATAAATCAAAAAGACTAGCCAGGCGTGGTACCACGCGCCTGTAGTTCCAGCTACTCGGAAGGCTGAGGCGGAAGGGTGGCTGGAGCCCAGCAGGTCGAGGCTGCGGTGGCCGGGAGCGGCCACTGCACTCCAGTCTGGGTGACAGAGTGAGACTCCAACTAAAAAAAAAAAAAAAAAGGGATTCAGAGACAGGAAGGAGGATGGCCACGTGACAACAGAGGGAGAGATTCCAGGACTGCAGCTGCCACACTGGGGACTCCAAGGATTGCCGGTCGCCACGGGAGGCAAGGATGCGGTAAGGAAGGCATCTTTTCTACAGGTTCCCAGGGATCATTGGCCTTCTGATACTTCATCTTTGCACTCCAGCCTCCAGAGCTGAGACAATAAAACTCTGTTTTTTTAAGCCCCCAACCTCTGGCGCTTGGCTCCAGCAGCCCCAGGAACCTAATCCACCCGCCTTGCATGGGAGGGCCTCGCAGGTGGCCAGACCGGGGAGCAAGGCTACAGTTTGCTTTGGGCTGTGTCCTGGCTTCGTGCGTTCACAGTTCATGCCCAAGGTCTTTGTCATATTCCAGTCCTGCTTGTACTGTTGTTTGCAGAGTATTTTTAATCACCTCGCTTTTTAATGTCAAGTAAATTTAATGTATATTTTAGAAGGAAGCTGTAGTCTGTACAGGACACCAGTCCTGGAGAGAATGTCTAGGTGGTTGATGGGCTCATGTTATTAGAAAGATCAGGTAATGCAATAATATACCAATTTGGAGAATCAGTGTGAATCCATGACCTTCAAAGAAATATTGTTGACAACTCTGTTAGAAAAAAATGTTCTGGCTGGGCTCAGTGGCTCAGCCTGTAATCCCAGCACTTTGGGAGCCCGTGGGTCCGAGGCCCACCCAGGCAATGTGGCGAGACCTTGTCTCTACAATAAATAATAAAAAAAATTAGCTGGGCGTGGTAGCACACGCCTGTAGTTCCAGCTACTCGGAAGGCTGAGGCGGAAGGATCGCCGGAGCCCAGCAGGTCGAGGCTGCGGTGGCCGGGAGCGGCCATTGCACTCCAGTCTGGGTGACAGAGTGAAACTCCAACTCAAAAAAAAAAAAAGAAAAGAAAACAAAAAGAAAAGAAATGTTCCAAGAGCAACAATGGAACCAGGATTTTTCCAACACCAGAGCTTACGCACGTCCCTGGGACCCAGAGTTTGCTCTCTAATGTCATTCTTCAACAAAAAGGAAAAAAGACTTTGTTGAGGGTTGGTTGTATATTTGGGGGCAAGAAAAAGAAATTTCAGGACAGATAATAATAAGCATGAAAAATACAGTGATTCAAAAAAAGGGTGAATTTATTTCTATTTTTATTTATTTTTTTATTGGAGTCAGAGTCTTACTTTGTCACCCAGGCTGGAGAGCAGTGGCACGCTCCCGGCCACCACGACCTTGACCGGCTGGGCTCAGGTGATCCTACCAAGTAGCTGGAACTAGAGATGTGTACCACCATGCCCAGCTAATTTTTTTGATCTATTGTAGAAATGAGGTCTCACCAAGTTGCCCAGGCTGGTCTCAAATCCTTGGGCCCAGGTGGTTCTCTCGCCCCCGCCTTCCAGGGTGCTAGGATTATAGGCAGGAGCCACTGTGACCAGCTGAAAGGATGAATGTAATAGAATATGCCTCATCCTTCCTATTTTTAATAATGGAAAAGTGTTGCAGACCCCTCTTACTTTGGGGTCTGGGAAAATTTCTACAATCCCAGAAAGGCGTTAAATATCAGTTATTGAACTCACAGTTACTGAAGTCTTAGGAAAATGTGAAGACCACAGAATTGGGAATGTACTAGAATAAGAGTGGAGGTCAAAAAAGGAAACAAGTCAAAGCCATGAAAGCCATACCGCTTAACCATTTTTGATGTAACAGCATTAGTTAAGTTTGTAAGTTTTTCCTTGTGTGCGTGGGACCACTTTGCATTTGAAAGGTCTGAGGATATTGAAGGGACCCTTATTCCCTATTGAAGGGAATTAAAATGTTAGGATTTAGGTTTTTAATTAAATGCCCCAAAGTGCTGGGTTAATTTTGTAATCTAGGTTTTCATTGATTGGGAAAATTTGTTTTGTTAAATCCATAATTTTTAATTTATTAGTTGTAAGTAAGTGTAGATATTTAGGCAATGCTGATTATTTAATATCTCAAAGAATGCTAACTATCTAATAAATTCCAAGATTAATAATTAGGGCATCACCTAAATTACAATTAGTAGCGAGCATTTCTCTCCCTGCACAAATTCCCCTCAGACATTAAGAAATCCATCAACGCTAAAAGTGGAAAACCAGCACTTTTCTAATAGTTGTCAGAAGTGTTACAAAAATAAATGCTCATCTTTGCACCAGCTATTGTCATCTCATGAACCACACTTTGGGGTATACTCCCTGGGCAGAAGGTTCCAGAAAGTAGGATATAATAAGGAGCTTTGATCTACAGCTTTAAATTTCTAGGCTGGAAGTACCTCTCTTTGGAAGTTCTCAATAGATGCCAGAATTGGAGCCTGAGTCAGAGGTAGGGAATTACCCTTACAACTTAGCAACTTGAAATAACATGAATCATCTCACACAGCTTCTGAGGGTCCGGGATCAGTGTGGCTGAGGGGAGTGGCCCTGGTTCAGTGTCTGTCACAGGTTGCAGTCAAGGTGCAGGTTGGGGCTTGGGTCACTGGTCACTTGCCTGGGGCTGGAGGATCCACTTCCCAGCTCAGTCTACGACTGTTGGTTCCTCGCTGGCTGTTGGTTGGAGGCCTCAGTTGTCCATCTGCAGGCTTCTCCAAAAGGGTGTTCATCATGGCAGCTGGCCTCCCAAAGCACGTGGTCCATGAGAGAGCCAGGGCCAGCAGGGCACCGTTGTGCCTCTGCACGCCCTCACCCTGAATTGTAGACCTTCTTTCCACTTGGTTAGAAGTGAGTCACCCAGTCCAGCCTATGCTCAAGAAGAGGAGAATTAGGTTTCACCTCCTGCCGGGAGGCATAGCAGAGAATTTTGTGGACCTATTTTGAAATCACCACAGCCCCTGAGCATGAGTGCTGGGAATGAAGCCAGGTTGTTATTCTGAATGTGGAATGCAATTAGATGGTGCAGCCATTGTGCCCACACTTCAGAGTTCCTTTTATTTTTTTTTGAGTTGCAGTCTCACTCCATCGCTCAGGCTGGAGTGCAGTGACACGCTCATGGCCACCGCAGCCATCAACCTGCTGGGTTCCGGCAATCTTTCCACCTCAGCCTTCCAAGTAGCCAGAATTACAGGTGTGGGCTACTGCACCCAGCTAATTTTTGATTTATTGTAGAGACGAGGTCTCGCCAAGTTGCCCCAGCTGGTCTCGAACCCATGGGCTCAGGCAATCCACTCACTTCGGCCTCCCAAAGTGCTGGGATGACCGTGGATTTCCTTTTAGAGAGTGCATGTCATCCAGGGCTGAGTTGCCACAGTCATTTAAATGCCATTAGCTGGAATAAAAACAGAGTAAAAAGGACACGCTGTCTGCTGACTGTCTGCATTTCAGCTTCGACTCCTTTAACACAGATACAGTTCCTTTTGCTTTTTACCACTTTTTCTTTCTATCCGGAGCAAGACCAATATCTGATTCCTCTTTTCTTTTCAGGCTGGGCGTCACAATGGTTTCTCAAGTAAGAGCAAACTTTTTTTTTTCTGGGTGTTTCCAAGTTTGCCAAGATCCAGAACAGATTCTCCAAGTTCATATAGACGCCTCGCCCGTGCTCACAACAGGGCAGAGCAACTCCGCTCCTTGCTGGCTCCGGCCCTCGTTCACTTATTCTACCAGAATGAATGAACACCAAGTGGCAGGCGCTGTGTGAGGATCCTGGGCTTGGAGCTTCTGGTCTGGTGGGTGACACAGACACTGGACATGTAGACACAGGGGCACCGAGTGTTAGAGAAGGGGTCTTAAGAGGCTGATTAATCCAGCCTGCAGGGCCAGGCTTTCTGGAATGCGGTGGGATACCTTTTTGAGGTGGGGTTTCCTTCCTGTTACCACTTCTCTTTCTCCGTGAGGCAGGAACTGAAGCTCTCTGGGTCTGGGTCTCCCACCTGTGTGGGTGGGGGGAGCGCAGGAGCTGTCCGGGCGAGCTTCCACCAGAGTGGTTGTTGTGGGTATCCTCAAGGGTGAGGGAGAGAGTCTAGGGCAGGGGTCCTCAAACTTTTAAAACAGGGGGCCAGTTCACTGTCCCTCAGACTGTTGGAGGGGCGGACTATAGTTTAAAAAAAAACTATGAACAAATTCCTATGCACACTGCACATGTCTTATTTTGAAGTGAAAAAACAAAATGGGAACAAATACAATATTTAAAATGAAGAACAAGTAAAGTTAAATCAACAAACTTACAGTATTTCGATGGGAACTATGGGCCTGCTTTTGGCTAATGAGATGGTCAATGTCCGGTTCCATATTTGTCACTGCGAGTCGTAACAAGTGATCCAAGTGTGCATCAGTTAGTCTAGATCTGGTTGGAGATTTCAGATGTTTAATTCTGGAAAAAGTCTGTTCACAGACATAAGTGCTGCCAAAGATGGTTGCCATTTTGAGTGCATGGTTCCTGAGATTACCCAGAGGAGGAGTCAAGAGACAGAGAGAAGGAGGGGAGTGGAGAGTGCAACGCACATTCCACACATGCGCACTGCGGCCGGATGAGTCGGCTGCTAGGCCGGACCGGCAGCGGCGGCAAAAACACCCGGTGGGCCTGATAAATGTCCTCGGCGGGCCGCATGTGGGCCACGGGCCGTCGTTTGAGGGCCCCTGGTCTAGGAGAAGCAGCCAGGGAGAAGCAATGTCTCAGGACAGGAGACAGTCGTGTGGGGGAGCTATGCACCCATCTGTGGCTGCAGCCCCGGGAGGTGGCAAGACCCCAGAGGGTGTGGCTGTGTGCAGCATCCTGAGTGCAGGCCCTCGCCCCCTGGCCGCCCAGACTTTCCAAGTGTCCTGGCATTCAGGCAGCTCCAGGAAGGCTCCAGAAAGGGGCAGGATCAAACACCAGAAGAAGGGTTTTTCAGGCAGAGAAATGGGGCATGGAAGTGCGGGTCCAGTGGGGACAGAGAAACGAGAATGGAGATGAGAGATATTTAGGAGAGTCGGAAAAGGCTCAGGTTGTGGGGTTGGGGGTGGGGGAGCTGGGGGCAGGTGTGAAATACAGAGGCAGTGAGTGAGTAGACCTGGACGGGGAGAGAAGGCTGACACTCCCGCCCCCGGTCCATCCCTGATGGGGTCCTGGGAGATGGTTCCTGCCCCCAGGACCTGTCTTTTGAAGAAGAGATGTGATTGCTGTTTCTCTGAATTTTGCAACAAGGAGTGAAGATAGGTGTGGAGACAGATACGTCCGTAGGTATAAGAGTGACCCGTTTGTTTCCTGCAAAGTATGATGTGAAACCATTGTCATAGCATGGGTAGCTTGTGTGCGGAGAAGTCTTGGATTCCTTGACAAGAGGAGTGCCAGAGGAAAGATGGACACTGAAAGGACAGATTGAGAGTGGGAAGCCATTTTTTATCTTGTTCTTAAACCCTGACACAATGATGAGAAAATAGAAGCTATGTTTTTGGAGAAATGCACACCTTAGGTAGAATTAACTTTGCCAACTTTGTCTTTTCAGAAATGGACTTCCTGGTGCAGGTATCAGAGGTATATCATAGCGGCAATCAAGCTTGCCTAGAGTAAAGGGAATTTACAAGGCCTAAGGCATCATGCATTGGGCAAGGATTGCAAAAGTCATGAAACTTGTCATTACAAAAGCTATGACCGCTCAGAGGGGGAGCAAGTGGGGATTCGATCTTCCAGTAAATTGGGCACTATCTACAGGGAAGCCAAGGATCCCCCGAAGCTACCCACTGGGAATGCCTAGGAGATAAGGGGAAGTGCACCATCCACTAGCTCTAAGGAATGTCATTTGGGAAGGTGCAGGAGAATCAGAATCCTTGTCACACCCTTCTCTAGGGGCTATGATAATGTGGGCAAACATTAATGGGTCTCTGTGTCACAGGTTCTCCAAGACATCCACAGGTAGATTTAAGCCAGGATTCTGGGGTCTACTACGCCACACTCACCTAGAGCGTAGGCCCGCTTCCTGTCTGTGGGGGGTGAACTTTTCTTAAATAAACCTTTTCTTCTCTCACCTCTGTGTGCTGCAATCCATTGCATTTACTTGGATCTCTGGGTTGCCAGCGCCTCCCTGCACCTCTCCCCCTCTCCATCCACCCACCCTCACCCTATCTGGACCCTAACAGACACCACGAAATTACAGCAGCGATAACATGCCCATTTGTGTAATTTTTTTTGTAGCAGCTCTCAGCAGCTTGGTGTATCAAAGAAAGCAGCTGGACGGGTGTCTTTATTTGTTTCTTTATATTTAAAGTGGGCTTCTGGTAGGCAGCATATCGTTGGGTCTTGCTTTTTTATCCAATTTGGCAGTCTCTGACTTTTCATTGGTGTGTTTAGGCCATTTACATTTTAGTGTGATTATTGATATAGTCGAGTTTAAATCAGCCATCTTGCTCTTTGTTTTCTATTTGTCCCATCTGTTCTTTTTCCATGTTTCCTCTTTCTCTGCCTTCTTTTGGATTAATTGAGTCTCTTGTAGATCCCATTTTATTTCCTTCGTGGGCTTAGTAACCATAACTCTTGGCTGTTTTATTTTGCTTGCGGCTCTAGGGTTTACACATACATCTTTAACTTATCACTCTCTGCCTGTTCCAGGGATATTCTACCACTTCACATAGCCGAGAAGAATCTTGTAGCAGAATGCTTCCATTGCCCCCTCCCCGAGATTGTTGTCATACCTTTAACTTCTACAAATGTCACAAACCACATACTACATTTTTATTTTTTATGTAAACAGTCAATTATCTTTTAGAGATATTTAAATAAGAGAAAAAGTCTTTTATATGTATCCATTGAATCACTTTTTCCATGCTCTTCATTCTTTTGTGTAAATGCACATTTCCACGTGAGATAATTTCCTTTATTTTTTATATCATGAGCCTTCTGGGGATGAATTCTTTCAGCTTTGGTGTGTTGGAAAATTTCATTATTTCACTTTTGCTTTGGAGAGTATTTTTTTTCTGGGTAGAGAATTGTAGGTTGACAGTTTTTATTTTGTTCAGTACTTTAAATTGTTGATCTACTATCTTCTGACATTCAAAGTGTTTGAAAAGAAGTCTGGTACAGTTCTTCTCTTTCTCTGCAATCAGTTTTTTTCTCTAGCTGCCTATAAGATTTTTCTCTTCTTTGTCGTTGGTGTTAAACAATTTGATTATGAAGTATGTTGGTAGAGTTGTCTTCATGTTTCTTATGCTTGAGGTTTACTGAGCTTCTTGGATATGTGTGTTTGTCAAATGTTTTTTTCTGTTCCTTTCCTCCCCCACCTTGGGACAGGTCACTCACTTTCTTCCTTTTTTTTTCACCCAATAGTTTCTCTCTGTTTTATTTTGGATAGGTTCTATGGATGTCTTTCAGTTTACTATTTTTTTTCTTGGAGGCAAATCTGCTGTTAACCTCTTCTAGTATATTTGTCTATCTCAGGCTTTGCGGTTTTCATCTCTTGCTATTCTACTTGGGTCCTTTTATATCTTCCATGTCTTTGACAAAAAGGCTAAATCTTTTCTCATTTTAAATAATCTGGAATACAGTGATAAAGTAACTGCGTTGATGTGTTTGTCTACTAATTCTATCATTTGTGCTATTTCTGGGTCAGTTTCAATTGATGGACTTTCTCCTCACTAGGTGTCAGATTGTTGCTGGGTGGAGTGTGGCACAAAACTTGTGGGATCTTGACTCACTATTGAAAGGAATTTCAGAGCAGCCAGCAAAGTTATTTAAACAGAGTTTATTAGCAAGAGAAAGAGAGGGAAAGAGAGATTCATGTCAGAGACAGCAAACTGGTATGGGCGAATTTCTTGAAAAGAAAAACTGTGTTTTTGCTCTGGACTAAAAGTTTGATATATTTTCACAATAATTGATATGCTAAAGAGGGTGGAGCACAGGTATCCACTGCAGAGAGATGACCATCTCTCTGTCTCTGATAGGTGAGGAGTGTGGGCTTTTCTCAGAACATCCATTTTTATCTTGGTAGGCCAAATTGCCACACTTGATGATTATGAGCTAAAAGGTGGTCTGATTTACATTTCTATAGCTTTCAGTTCCCAGTCAGGGAACTACCTTGATGGGGTTTTCCTTTGATGAGGGGGTAGGGTGGTGTAGGAGTCCACACTGAATCCACATTCCAGACAAAGGGCAGTTTGGCCTGCAGACAAGATGTCTGGATGCTTCCTTATTTTAAACTGAAAACTCATAACAGCAAACCAAACCAGGCAAAGTGAGGTCCAACAGGAGGTCCAAACTTTCACCGGTATGATAACCACTTATGTACCTAATCCTGAACTGTACCCCACATCTTTACAATAAAAAGCAT
Source organism: Cephalopachus bancanus (assembly GCA_027257055.1). Taxonomy (NCBI): domain Eukaryota; kingdom Metazoa; phylum Chordata; class Mammalia; order Primates; family Tarsiidae; genus Cephalopachus; species Cephalopachus bancanus. The sequence goes on from JAPVLO010000179.1 coordinate 1,056,949, forward strand.
TAACAATTAAAAAAATAAACTAAAAACTGCCTATAAGAAATGTATCTATCTATGTCTAACCTGCACTAACTACCCTGCCTCAATATTTTCCTAATTCTTTGTGTGCCTGGTAATTTTGGATTAAATGCCAGACATTGTGAATTTTACTTCCTCGGTGCTGGATATTTTTGTATTCCTGTAAGTATTCTTGAGTTTTGTTCTCTGGTGCAGTTAAGTTACTTGGAAACAGTTTGATCCCTTGATTGTTGCTTTGTTAGGCAAGACCACGACTGTGCTTAAGCTAAAGATGATTTTGCCCCACTTACTGAGTCAAAGCCCTCCTGGGTTCTCTATTCAATGGAAATAGAGACTATTCTGGTCTATGTGACCTCTAAATATTGTTCCCTCTAATCTTTTTGGGTGGTTCTTTCTTTAGCCTCAGTAAATGAGGCACTATCTACAGGTGATTTCCTTCCATGCTTATCCCGATCAGTACTTAGCTGAAGACTTGAGATCTTTAGAATTCTTCTTTTATGCAGCTCTTTCATCTCTGATACTCTGCCCTGCAAACCTTATCCACCTTGGCCTTTTTGAACTCTCAGCTCCTACTCCTCAAATAAGAGAGATCACTGGGCTCCACCTAGATTCTCCCTCTGTGCACTCATTATCTGGAAATCTTCCCCAGGCCTTAAGCTGAGGCCAATCTTAGAGTCACTTAATTTGTTTCCTATCTCTTGGAGATCAGTGTTCTTCACTGTCTAATGTCCAAGACCTTGAACACACAGTCAAGCCGGGTTCTTGTGCGTGCTGCCCAGAAAAATGAAAAACGGATACAGTCATTACTATGAGAAGTTTAACATCACAAAGCAGTAAAGTGAGGAGGCCCAGAGAAATCTCAATCCACCTCTCTGCAGATTCAGAGGATAAAATTTTTAAAGGGAATTTGGCTGGCAGAGGGATGGGCTGTCAATTGGTCAACGATGTCATAGGGTAGGGGTGTTGAGACTGTCTTCCTGGAAGTCCCGTGACTGGTAGAGGACTTCCTCATGCTCTGGACCTGGAGGAGTTCAGGTCCGCCAGAGTACAAATTCTGAAAAAGATCTCACATACCATTCTCAGGTGTTACAATCGATTCTGTCTATAAAGCAATTCTCTGTACCATTGGGTACTATGCCCTTGTCTTGTGGAGAGAAACACAGGGGAAGAAACTGAGGCCTCCCACCTACAACCAGTACTGCTTTGCCAGGCACATGAGTGACTTATCTTACAAATGTATCCCCAGCACCAGTCAAGCTCTCAGATGACTAAAGCCCTGACCCCAACTTTTTATTTTTAAGTTGTTTTTATTCTCAAGGGGTACATGCACAGATTTGTCACATGGGTATATTGTATGGTGGTGAGGTCTGGGATGCTATTAAGCCCATCCTTCAAATGGTGTGTATGGCACCCAATAGGTAGTTTTTCAACCCTTGGCCCCCCCGAGATTCCCCAGCCTCTTGTTCCCATCTTTAAGTTGATGTGTACCTAGTTTTTAGCTCTCAGTTATAACTGAGAACATGGAGTATTCAATTTTGTTTCTGTGTTAATTCACTTAGAAAAATGGCCTCCAGCTGCATCCAATGTTCCTGCAAAGGACATGATTTCATTCTTCTTTATGGCTGTGTAGCATTCCACGGTGTGAACATACCACATTTTCTTTATCCAGTCCACTGTTGATGGGCACCTGGGTTGGTTCCATGTTTTTGCTGTTGTGAACAGTGCTGCAATAAACATACAAGTGCAGGTGTCTTTTCCATACAATGATTTATGCTCCTTTTCGTATATGTCCAGTAGCAGGATTGCTGAATGACCCAACATTTTGATGGCCACCTCATGAGTGAATTTGAACCAGAATCACCCAGCTAAACCACTCCTGAATTTCTGATCCACAGAAACTGTATGAGATAATATATGTTCATTGTTGTTTTAAGCATCCCAAGTGTTGGGGCAATTTGTTACTCAGTTTTAGATAACTTGCACATTTTGGTATCTGGAGCTAGAATGCCTTGACACAACCGACAAGTACAGGCAAGAGTGTAGACCTGGTGAGCAGAGGCTGGGAGGACCCCGAGGAAAGTGCTGGGGAGCTCACACTATTGGCACTGCCTGGTTCACCTGGGCCTGTAGCTGCTCCACCCTCTGCGTGTAAAATCATTGTATCTGCTGCTTCACCTCTGCCTGGGTTTCTTGCACCAAATAGCCCCAGACCCACCCTAACCGAAAATATATAGAGGATGGAATTCCAGAAATATGGCTCAGTCTAGCCATGCTGACCTGTTACAGAAGCACTGTGAGATGCTGCTTTGTGTTTTCTTTTGAGTTGGAGTCTCACTCTGGCGCCCAGGCTGGAGTGCAGTGGCACGCTCATGGCCACCGCAGTCTCGACCTGCTGGGCTCAGGTGATCCCTCCGCCTCAGCCTTCCAAGTAGCTGGAACTACAGACACATGCCACCACACCTGGCTTGTTTTTGTGATTTATTGTAGACAAGGTCTTGTCAAGTTGCCCAGGCTGGTCTCGAACCCTGGGCTCTGCCATCCTCTCACCTCTGCCTCCCAAAGTGCTGGGATTGCAGGCGTGAGTCACTGCACCCGACTGAAAGGCTCTTATGAAGTTGTCCTTGAGGCGGACCATGTCAGGGGTCAGGAGCAGGGCTGCTGGCATCCATAGTTGCCAGAGGCACTGAAGTGTCTGGGGTGGGGGTGGGGTCCAGGACACAACAGAGAGGAACCCAGACCACTGCGAGGAGAGAGGGGGACCTGTATTGTTTTGGAGGGGCAGAGATTGTCTCTGTGAACCGGAAGTAACAGATTTTTTTTATTGAGTTGGAGTCTCACTCTGTCGCCCAGGCTGGAGTGCAGTGGCACGCTTACCACCACCACAGCCTCGACCTGCTGGGCTCAGGTGATCCTTCTGCCTCAGCCTTCCAAGTAGCTGGAACTACAGGTGCATGCCACCACGTCCAGCTAACTTTTTGATTTATTGTAGAGACGTAGCTTGCCATGTTGCCCAGGCTGGTCACGAACCCCTGAGCTCAGGTAATCCTCTCACCTCTGCCTCCCAAAGTGCTGGGTTTACAGGTGTGTGCCACTGTGCCCAGCTGGAAGTAACAGATGTTTTTGGGGTTTTTTTTGAGTTGGAGTTTCAGTCTCCCAGGCCCAGGCTGGAGTGCAGTGGCATGTTCATGGCTACTGCAGCCTCGACCTGCTGGGATTCGGCAATCGTACTGCTTCAGCCTTCCAAGGAGCTGGAACTAGAGACGTGCGCGACCACACCCGGCTTATTTTTTGATTTATGGTAGAGATGAGGTCTCACCAAGTTGCCCAGGCTGGTCTCCAACCCCTGAGCTCAGGCAGTCTTCTTACCTCGGCCTCCCAAAGTGCTGGGATTATAGGCGTGAGCCACCGCGCCCAGCCGACTTCATCTTTTCTGACCTGAGTTTCTCTAGCTGTGGGATTCACAGTCGTATCTGGATCATTCTGTGGGGAGCCACAGGGAGACATGCCTTACACAGCATCAGGCACAGAATTGGCGTTCATCGACTTGTCTCCATCAGCTCTTGGTCATCATTCACTGTAGCCTAAAACTGGGTTTACATGTAAACTGTAGGTCATGGCGTGCCCACTTTCCGCACTGGCGTCAGAGCCCTGGGGTGTGGAGAGGGCTGTCCTGCCATGATCTCTCCACACACAGTGATCTTCCCCTCCTGGCAGAACTCGTTCAGCTCTGGGTCCTGCTTACATGCACTCTGGTTCTCTAAGCCTTGAACAACTATTCTCTCAGCAAGTTTAGATTGGAATGAGGCACGGAGTGGGCAGACACCATCCCCTGTTGGCTGGGGTGAAACAGGGAAAGGAAGAGGATGCTTCCCATGCAGCGAGTCCCTGCCACCTGCCATGGCACTTTGCCCAGCTGCCCCGCAGGGGGGACGTCACACCCTGCCCTGGACGCTCACAGCACAGGCCACCTCGGCACCACGGCCAGCGGCCACAAGGGGCCTGGCGCTCACTCCTGGAAGTTCTCTCTCAAAAGCCCCAACTGCCCCTGCTCCGGGCACTAGGCCCCAGCTGCACTCTGTCCCCAGGGGGCTGGTGGGTCGGGGGCTGCCTGCACCACCCGTGCCCTGGGATACCAGGAATACGCCACGACTGCTCACGGGTCATCGTTTATTGAGTCGAGAATTCACACAAGGTAACATTGTACAGGAAATCATTTCCAGGGCTTAAGAAAAATGATTGTCACTCAGGGTGCTTCACAAAAATTTCTTTTAATGAATAAATAATTTGATGAAATCAAAAATATTTACAATATAAACAAATGGGAAAGCTTTGGATCCATGAATCTGATCGACGGGTTTTGCGTTTTTCAGTTAAGCCCTCCCAAGCCTTTCCCTTGGAAACAATACAAATCTGATAGAAACGACAACTCGTACAACATATCTTTGTTCATTACACATTTATCTGTTAGTCCTGGAAAGCTATATAAGCATATATTATGCAACATGTTAAAATACAAATATTACCTAAAATAATATATTATAATGCCAGGTAGCATTCTCCACAGAACACAAACAGACACTCAGCTGTAACAATAACAAAGGATCACGGGCCACAAAATAATACCCCAAAGGTACAAATTCCTTCATAAGAATATAATTGTGCTCTTCTTGGCCAGATGCCTGCGCTGCAAGCCGTGAGGAGGGTGTGGTGTTTGACGGCCGGAGGCTGAGGGCATGTCTGTCAGCGGCAGCATTGCTGGGAATTGGGCAGGGCAAGCAGTTTATAAACATTTTCATGGGCTCTTACAAAGAGCCAAATACGCGAAGCAAAATAAGCATATTGAGAAGTCTTCTCCTCTTTTACGCACCTACCACGGAGCGCCTCGGCTTTGTGGTAGGCAGGGGCATGTCTGCGGAGCCATGTATGCCGTCAGCCAGAGTTCAAGTATTCCAGGGCCACCTCGTAGCAGAACTTGTACTGATCCTGGAAAACAGAAGGGGAACAATGCCAACTCTAGAATACCTAAGTGCTGTTTCTCTTAAAGCAATTACGGTAGATTAGGGTCTTAATTGGAAGAAATCAAACCAGTAAGGATCTGAATTAGAAATGAGTCAGGATGTCACGGTTCTAAACCCCACACATACGCCCTGTTTGTAGGTGCTCCCCACAAGGCCTGGCGAGATGTGTTGTGATGTCTACACTCATTGGAACTCCTGGAAAGTTCTGAATAACTGGAACTCACACATAGGTTTGCCCACACACATGCGTTGACTGGTACATCGACATTCTGAGCTTTGTGCAGGAAAATCAAGATGCAGAAGGAAAGATTACAGGAGCCTGAGGCAGCACCTTCCTGCTTCACTCTCACAGGTTCTTGGTGCCAGGATGGGGCTTCCCTTGTGCTTCCCACACCCTGCCAATTTTTATTTTTTTTGTGGAGACATGGCCTTTCTATGTTGCCCAGGCTGGATTCAAACTCCTGGCCTCAAGTGAGCCTCCCATTGCTGCCTCCCTAGTAGCTGGGATTACAGGTGACTGCCACCGTGCCTGGCTTTTGGATAGCAGTCTGCGGGGCTTCCTGGCGAGAATTCAGGAAGCACCTCCTGCGTTCCAGGCCCCTTGACCTGGTCCCTGACTTTGATAAGTCCATGATTCCAGAAGAGAAGGAGAAAACACACGAGGCAGAATGGCCCCCTAACGTGTGCTGTAGGCTCAGTGGGGGAGATGGCAGGTGTTAGCGGGGACTGGCAGCAAGGAGGGGGAAGATGGTGCCTTTCCTGGAGGAGGAAACGGATGCGCGGAGCTGGGGCAGGTGATGACATGCCTTGGTCTGCCCTGGACGGTCCTGGCTTCTACCTGTTGTCCAGGCATAATCACTAGTAGCAATCTCTTTCACTCTCAAAGGGTTCCATTTTGGATATTAAAGTGTGTGGCCATCCTAATCAGGGTTAAAACAGGCATTCCAGGCAGAGGTATCAGGACAATGGAAGGTGAAGAAGAAGTGCTTGAAATCTTCTGGGACCCACAGACCAGTTCTTTATCATGCAAAAAACCCATTCTCATTCCCTCTTTCTCCCTCTCTCTTCCCTTCCTTCCTTCCTTCCTTCCTTTTTTTTCTTTTAAATAGAGACTGGGTTTCACTCTGTCATCCAAGCTGCAGTACAGAGGCATGATCCTGGTACACTGCAGCCTCGAACTCCTGGGCTTAAGTGATCCTTCCACTTCAGCCTCCCAAGTAGCTGAGACTACAGAGGTGTAACACCACACCCTGCTAATTTTTAATTTTTTTTTGTGGTGACATGGCCTTTCTATGTTGCCCAGGCTGGATTCAAACTCCTGGCCTCAAGTGAGCCTCCCATTGCTGCCTCCCTAGTAGCTGGGATTACAGGTGACTGCCACCGTGCCTGGCTTTTGGATTCATTTTTCAGATCACATAGCGTGGTCTGAGCAAGCTCTGTGTGAGGTCCTGGCCCAGGTGTGGTCTTGGCAGGGGAGGACATTCTGCTCCTGTGTGTGTGCAACCCTGATGGGACCAAGCCTCTGACCAAGCAGAGAGACAGCAGGCTTGAGAATGCCCTGCCTCCCGCCAGAAGGAGTCCAGCCCTCAACAGGGCTGGGCAACTTTCAGGCTCTCTTCCCATTTCAGTCTGAGACAAGCTTTTGCAACACATGTGATTTGACACTACTGTCTCTATCTACCACGGCAGCCACTGCCAAGGAAATGCACCTTCTATTTTCAGTTTTGCCAATTAACTGAAAATAAGGCACCATCTCCCCACTTCCTGCTGCCATCCTCCCTAACACCTGCTCCCCCCCCATGAGCCCACAGCGCATGTGAGGGGCCCATTCTGCCTAGTGTGCTGGCTCCTCCTCTTCCGGAATCATTTTAATTGACTCTTTAATTAACTTTTCTTCGTATATGCCTCCTAATTTGTCACTGAGATTTCCTTTCTTCACCTACAATCTGTTCTCTAAACGCCCTGGAAGTACAACCTACTTATCTGAAGACGAGGGCGGGATTATCCCTCGTTATAGGGTGCACCAGGCTCTTGTATGAACGTGACACATAGTTGAAAGGCAAATGTCGGCGCACATAGAACTGGGGACAAGCCACAGCTCTGGCAGCATCTGATTCAAGCATAAGCATTTAAGGCTAGAGACTGGGGACTTACATCGAGAGGTAAAGACAGAAAGTAAACAGATCATTTCAATGCACTGAAGGTTCCCCAAGACTAAAAGTCAGTACTATTAACACTCACTAGGAAGGCTGAAATAAAAAGGCAGAAACAAGTGATGGCGAGGATGAGGGGAAAATGGAACCCCTTTGCCGGTGGGGATGTAAATGGGGCAGCCCCTTTGGAGAAGAGTCTGGCAGTTCCTCAAAAGGTTAAATATAGAATTACCACGTGACCTCACATTTCTACTACTGGGTACACACCCAAGAAAACGCAAAATGGGTGTCTATTACATAAAAACTTGTCAACAAATGTCCATGGCGCATTGTTCAAAATAGCCAACAGCCTACACAACTGAAATGACCATCAATTAACAGTGGATAAACAAAATGTCACACAGCTATAAAGTGGAACATTATTTGGCAATGAAAAGGAATGAAATGCTAATACATGCTACTATATGGACAAATTTGAAACATGGATGTGTCTTCTGAGTGAAGGAAGTCAGGTATAAAAGGGCACACATTGTCTGATTCCATTTACATGAAATGCTCAGAATATGCAAATCTGTACAGATCAAAAGCAGGCAGGTGGTTACCAGGGACTGGAAGAGAAGGTGGTGGGGAGTGACTGCTAACAGGTGTGGGGTTTCTTTTGGGGTGATGGAAATGTCAGTTTAAATTGTAGTGATGGTTGCATAACTGTGAATATACTGGAAAACCACTGAATAGTATATTTTAAAAGGGGAAATTTTATGGCATGTGAATTCTCTCTCAATAAAGCTGTTATTAAAAAAAAATCACTAGCAGAAAAATGCTGCTCATCTCCGGTTGTGAATCCTGCCTTTAATGTCAATCGAGGGTTCGGGTGGGACTGAAGCTGGGCACACACCGACACACAGGCACGAGTGCAGCTGTCTCACAGCATCGGTATTCTAGGGGTCACGGGTCTGAGTGCTCCACAGTGACCAGGAGACTCAGGACCGATGAACCCCGAGACCCTGGCCAGTCAGTTTTCCTCTAGTTACAAACGGGGGGCTGGGTCCTACGTAAGTTTCCCTTCCAACTTTGTCCACCTAGAATTCTGTAATTTCAAGGCTTGGTTTGCTCTTATCTTAAAGCAAATCTGATGACGGATGAGAAGGTGTTCTTCAAACTACCTCATCTTGCAAATAACAGGTATTCCACCACAGTGTTCCACCATTTCCCTCAACTGACCACTCTCTTCCCACACACATGGGCAAGGCAATATGTAGACTTTTTTTTAACTCTTTAGTTGGAAAACTTATCACTTGCTCTAGGCAGCATTATATTTCAGATTCTAGAATTTGTTATTTTAGGATTTGATACTTTTATTTTCAGAATATTTAAAAGAGATAATTAGAATTCTAAAATGATAAAAGGTCATGGAGTCTGTTGGCTTGCCAGGCTAACATACCAGCTATGAAGTGCTCCAGTCATTTTTCTTGTTTTTGTGAATCACAAGAACAATCTTTTTTTCATGGAAATCTAAGTGATCCGGCACCTTCTGGCATAAAAATAATTTTGTACAAACCTAACTGTGCAGTTAACTCCAGTGACTCCTGCGAACCTTCCTCTTGACGTATTAAAATGTGCTGAGTGGGAAATGCAGCACTGCTCTCAGGCCCTAGCACAGGCCAAACGCGGGAGGGGCTTTAGGCTTTGCAGTTGAGGAGCTGCTGCCTGGACACCCCCGAAGCTGCTCTGTCTCAGGCATGACTATCATTTCCAAAATGAATTCTCCCTCTCCCATCTTTTCCCTCCTGAGAAAGCTGCCAAGTCCCACAGATTCTGTGATGACTGGTTTCCGAATCAGGAAAATGAGGAGCAGAAAGACCATACACTGCTGTGCCCCTCCCCCAAGCACCTGGGTAAACACCTTGTATCTTCCCACACTGGAAACTGATTGCACTTGATCACCAGGTATGGGCCTATCTTCCGCAGTTTCCTCTCTCAGCTCACTTGCTTTTGAACAGTATAATTGAGCCACATGAGCCATCCCTGTGCTTTGGGGAAAAAAAGAACTTTTATGCCCTGCTCCTGAGTGCTCCCAGTTTGGGCGACATTAGCTGGCTTCAGGTTTGAGAAGCGCCGTGTGCAGGGTCCTCTAACATCCTCACGTGGGACCACGACAGGGCGACTGGTTGTTCCTCACCAAGAACCCAGCACTGTCCCCACTCCAGACCACGCTTTTTGTACCTGTGAAGAGGGGGAAGGGGAGATCTGAAAGGGAACTGCAAGTTGAGGTTCTCTGTTGAAAGTCCCTGGCTGGCTCAGGGAGGGTGTCACGAGGCCAGAACCCCAGCGGGCAGCGCTGGGAGCCCCCTGGAAGGGCTGGCAGTTGCGTGGGCACTTCAAACACATCTACTGCCTGGAAGAGTCAAAGGAAGCACCCACGCAGCTGACCTGGGGCAACGCCTCCCTCCCGAGGCACCTGCCTTTGAAACTAAGACAGGTCGCATAATCGAGGTTGCAGCCTCCAGGCTAGAAAAGTCCTTCTGCTGAATGCCCTGCCAGGAGGGCGAGGTGGGCCCTGTTATTGTGGTGGAATCCTTTGTTTCAATGTTCCCAGCCAGGTCACCACAGGTGGCCAACTACTCTGTGCCAAGGAGACCATGACATTTATATCACCACTAAACAGCTGCGTATCTAGCGATGATGAAATGGGTTGTTACTTTCATCTTTAGCTTTAAGAAATGTAGGCCAAACTTTCTTCACTAAAGCCCCATGCAAAATCCGCACCCAGTTTCCTATTCAGACCCCGCTGCTGACAGTCTCAGCCTCCCCCCAGGTTGGAGAGGGCATCAGGCACAGCTCGGGTTGGACTTGATGCTGGCCGCAGAGAAGCAGTGGTCTGTCACTCAGCACATAGTGGCTGGGTATCTCCTGGGAGCCACGTATGGGCACCTTGGCCCCAGCCTCAGGGGAGCAGAGTCTGGGGTTGGGGGAGGGTTTGGGGCATTAGCAAAAATTATTATAAACCTTCCATGAGGGGCATGAGGACTGACTGCAGGAGAATGAGGGTGCTGAGTGTAGATCAGGGACCTACCTCCTACATTCTCTGCCCTGATATGTATGCTGGCACACATACATGCACAACTATGGAAAGGATAGTCTGTACACCCCTGCTAGTAGACTGTGTTGTCTGCACAAGGGGGAGAGCTGTAGGCCCCATGCCATATGCCATTTTGCAGGCAAATCTACTGTACAGTACATTGTTTTTTGTATTCTTCTGAGATCAGAGGAGATCGGGCACATCTGGGTGGTATGGCTGTAGTCTATTTTCTGGACACTGAAGAGGAAGGGAAGCTGAGTCTGGGTGGCCAGCTGTATGCTACAGAGTGGGCACCTCGAAATGGCGTGGCAGATCTGGACAGGGGCCTGGCTCTGGAATAAGCAGGATGGAGTGGGGGGAGGCAGGCAGGTGATGGGCATGCCGCAAATGCAGGTCAGAGGAGGGACAGGCCTGCTAACCCTCCACCAAGTTTCTCAGGTCTTTGGCCCATTCAGCTCACCTGGTTGGAGCTCCTGAATTTCGGGCTCGGCTGGGCTGGGCTGGGCTGGGCTGGGCAGGGCAGGCTGGACCTTGGTATTTCTGAAAGCTCCTAGGTGGTTCTCATGTGTAACCTGGCTGAGAGCAAGTTTAGACACTCACTTCTTGAGCTGCACATGAGACTGTCCTGGGCTGAAGCCAGGCCCCAATCAATTGAATCAGAATCTCTAGGCAGGCTGGGGATCAGAAATTTTTTTTAAGGGTCCCAGGTGACTTCAGTTTGAGAACCGCTGCAGAGGGTATGTTGTTTTCTCAATCTTTTTTTTTTTTTTTTTTTGAGTAAGTAGGAATTTATTAGAAGATAGAAAAGCTCTCGGCAGTGGGCGGGGTCCCGAAAGAGGGTTGCTGACCGTTTTCCCAATCTTACAAGGCATGTAGTGGGGGGTGGGGCTATCCTCATAACTGCTCTGAGATGCAGCTTTGTATGTGCTGATTGTGTTCCCGCTCTGCTCCCAGGCCCCCTTTGGTGTTCACAATTCAGACTACCCAGTGCACATGTGGGCTTGCCAGGTAACCAGTAACCAACCAACCCAGCGAGTATTGACGGCTGGAACCTTCCTAACTGGGGCCTTCCCTTTGAGACTCCCATTCTGTGATACTCAGTTACACTCTATTTGGAATGCTCAGCTAATGGTTTTGTGTAAGTGTTGATTTCCCCCCTTGCCTTTCCATCTACAAGAGGCCCTAGGAGACTGTTGGTGTCCAGCCTCTAAGCAGGTGCGGCGTGGGAGGCTCCTCGTGGGAGTCTCCTTGTGGGTGGATGAAGTTCAGTGGGCTGGGAGCCGGGATTTGAATCTGGATCTGTCTTGTACTAGTCGCAAAACTCTAGTTTCCTTATGTGCACGGGGGTGCAGCCACAGTGCTTTCCCTGTCTGTTTGAAGACTGTGAGATAAGCATTTCAATGGTTCATTTTCAGAGCTTGCATAGCAGGCTTACAGGTAGGACAACTGCAAGAAGCACATGTTCCCAGAAAGTCCCTGAACAAACAGGATGGAGGGGATGACACATTACCCTAGGGAAACAGAAACCTTAGATAGCCCAGAAGGAAGGGGGGGTTGAGTAACATGAATACCCCCTCCCCTGGACATCCCCTGCCAAGAAAGCCCACCAGAACTAATGGCCAAAGGGGACAAGGAACCAATCAGGTCTGACCAATGGAGAGGGGATATGCCACCTTATTCAATCCAGCCCCTCAATAAGGGAAAAATGAAACTTGGGTGACATTCATGGAAGATTGTAACCATATAATACTCAGCCAATGAGGAACCAGGGGCCCTAGGGACTCGTGCACTAGGGGATAAATTGTTTGTTGTAATTTTACCAGGTGTGTCTGCCTATCAGACACCTGATCTTGCAAGACCACCATTAAAGTCTCACTTCTGCTGCACTCTGTGTCTCTGTGTTTATCCTTTGATTTTGGATGGGTGAGTTTGTTTCTCACAAGATGGCTGAGTATAATGTGGTAACACATGGGACAGGTTTTGTAAACAGAAAAACCCGTAGGCTTCTATGATCAGTGTTTGTTGTTGTTGATGTTTTTAAGACATAATACACACACCGTAAAACTGACTCTTTTAAAAGATACTGTTGTTAAATAAAGTTCATGGGAGGTCACTGTTTTGGATGAGGCCCCTGCACTTGGCCCAACAAACCAGACCAAACCAGAATAGAGTCACTTGCTAGGTGCCACATGCCCAAACAAAGCTTAGAAATGATACACAGCAACCAAATGAAGGGGCCAGTTTACTGGGCCAGCGTGGCAGGGAATCCCCTCTGTGTTATCCCATAATGGAAGTGACTTTGCAATGACCAGTCTACCGGTCTGCTTTTTGTTCCTTGTTTCTGCTTCCTCCTGCCCTTTTCTGCAATACAAAGCCAAATCCTCTGCTCAGCTCATTGAACACCCACTTATTTTTTAGAATGAGATGTTGCTTGATTCCAGGATTGCTAAGAAGAGCCAATTAGAGCTTTAAGTTAAGTCTGTTGTAATTTTATCTTTGGACGCAGTTGAGTGGTTCTCAGTATACTTACAGAGTAGTACGCAAGCTATATTTAGAACAATTCCATCATCTCAAAAAGAAACCCTGTGCCTATGTGTGAGCCCCCAGCCCTTGTTGACCACTCCTCTGCTCTCTGTCTCATGGTTTTGTCCATTCCGAACATTTCATGGACATGGAATCATACAGCATGTGGCTTTTTATAATTGGCTTAATATTCTCAGCCCACTTTACAGATGAGAAAACCAAGGTTAAGGAAGGACTTATGTTTTGCATCCCCAATAAGTTACATGCTTCCTAGGGAGAGGCCGTGCCTTCCTCTCTTGCATTCACCACCATGCCCAGCAAATGCTGCACATAGAACAGAGGCTGAGAAATACATGTTGGATGGAATTGGATTAAGATAAGACTCTGGCTGATCATTCCACTGACATGTTAGCAAGTAACATTTTACTATCTTAGCAGCCGAGGCCAGCATTTCTCTTGAATGGGAGACAATCACTGTTTGGGAAAACAGCACAGAATTAAGTGGGCTTTGGGGGAAGCTGGAAAACCCAAGGGCGTGTGTACTCGGCAGAAATGTATTTTCCTCCTGAGAAGGAGGACATAAGAAAGAGGGGATAGTCATGGGGCATGTTGGGACGAAAGAGGGAGGAAGAGAAGGGAGCCAGTGACATGGGGGAGGGGAGGGCAGGTGCAGTCCCTGAGCAATGCCTTTGCGGGAGGGTGGCCAGGGAAAGCTAGGTGATGATGCTCGGTGTTCTATTTCACACGTGCCCTGGTGTGCATACTGCATGAATCCATGCTTTTGAGTGGGGGTGGTGCCTGGTAACGCAGGGAAGGCATGACTTTCAGGTCTGGGTTTCTGTGGAGCAGACTCAGGGGTCAAAGATGTCATGAGACTGTGAGTTCCCAGGCCCCTTAAACAAACCCTGAGATTCCTGGACTTCTATTGGAGATCTGGGCCAATCTTACTTGGATTGTAAGCTCGCTCAAAACAGGGGAGGATGTAAGTGTATATTTGCCTGGAGAAGTAGCTTTGCCAGCCTCCCATGGGGCATTTGGGCAGATGATGGGCCGGTTGTTCCCTTCCTGGGTAGGCACGAGGCTGGCGGAGAGCAGTCTTCCAAGGCTTCCACCACCTCCCAGGGGATACGACATTTCTCTAGGTAAGATCTGCTCCTAAAGGTCGATCCTCTTTTAAGAGACCGGGCCCTGGGAACTTCAGAAGCCAAGCGAGGGAGACAAAGGTGACAGGATGCTGCCGGTTAAGGCAGCTGATTTCCAGCGATTATGATCGCTTCAAAGGAGCTCAGGCACCAGGGACTCCATCTGCATCTAACCAAGCGAGTCTCGGGAAATCTCAGACTGTGCTGTCCTTGTCTGCCCTCTGGGGACCCAGTTCTTTGATGGGGACTTGAGGCTGGCTGAAGAGATGAATCACTTAGAACCTGGACTGGAAAAGGGGTCAGGAGAAAATGCCGCTGCCTGCTGGGGATACAGAAAATCTGGTCTTGTGTTAGACATTATTTTGCCTTCTGGAAATCCACTGGCTTTTCTCCAGAGCCCCCAAAACTAAAGATGTGGAAAAAAATTTAAGTTCTTCTGGATCTCCCATGGGGGTGCTACACCTTAAAAAGCCTAGATGAATTCTCAAACTCAGAAGCAATTCAGAAAAATAAGGGCTGCATAGGAGGTGGAGAGAGATAGAGAACCCTCTGTCATTCATTCCACCCTGGCACGGAAGGTACAGTGATAGAGTTATCCTGTTCTGAATGGAAGGGGCCATTCTGGGATTCAGCCTCCCATGTGATGTGTGAGGAGACCCAGCGGGACCAGGCCAGGTCCCTTCTGAGGCCACTAGGAAGCACACCCTGGGCTGCCTGACACACTTATTCTCTGAAGATGCAGCTAGGAGAGCTCAGCATACTGCTTGTTTCGGCTGCTGCTACAACATTCTGTGCTTCAGATATACTCAGGTCCCAGATGGCCTGTTAAGACAGTACAATCATACCAGACTTTATCACTCTGACCTAAGTTAATTAATTCCCTGAGCCAGCATACACATGTATGAACACCAAAGTAAACAGAAATTGTACTTACAGGCAAAGACAAACAACAAGCATTTCTATTCAATTCTGGAAGCCTCAAACCCACTGAAAAGAGCAGGGAGACTTTCTTTACTGGTCACCAGATACCAGCGATAACAGTCACTGTGACAGATTTATCAGACAGTCTTCTCAGGAAATTGCAAAACTTTCCGACAGTTCTCGGCTACTGACTTTATCCCATCACTGGTACTGACCTTTGGCGGTCTCGGCACCCAGGGATCTCATTTTCTCCATTAGAATTACGCGTAACGACAGCGACTCCTAAGTTATTACAGAACAGTGGGCTGGGACCACAAGCTCCCTTCCAGTTTGACCACCGGAGCCTCCATTAATTTCATGAAAAATCACCCCGTCCTGTAGTCTGCACCACTGATTTGGAAAAGCCCATTGTCCCTGCCCATAAAAATTGGTGAGTGATGAGAGCTGCAGCTGGAGCCCTGAGAGGCCTGCAAGGGTCTCTTTCTAACGATCTGCTAACTCAGGCTGCAGTGAGAGGCAATGGCATTTTTAAAAAATCAAGGTCAACTTTGCCCAAGTACCAATCAGAGTTTGAAGGCTGCATATCTGTCCCTGAGTCAGTGAGGTTAAATACCATGCGAAGACACAAGCAGAGATTTAATTCCTGCATTCGTTTCCCTCCTCTGTCAGCCTCCACTCAGGCCATTGCAGGGCTACTCTCAATGGCTCCCATTCCTGGAGACTGGGAATTCCAGGGTGGTAGAACATTCAGATGGGGTCCCAGGGAGGGATCCTTTCAGCCCATCCACAGGAACCTGTCACTACTTCAAGGGCACTTTTGGTGCTTTTGCCTCACTGACGGCATCATGCTTGCAGCTCCCACACCCTCAACAACCACTTCTCTCCCTTTGCAGTTTTCAAAACACTTCTGCATATCTCTGCATACTGGGTCACCTCAATAAGCTAATATTATCCCTCATTTACAAAGCAAAAACCCAAGGGACTCGTCCAAAGACACTGTCATGGCACACTTAATGTGTCTATGGCCACCTAACTAGAATTAGTAGCAGAGCTCAGACTAGAATTTGGGTTTTCACGGGCTTCCCGTAGGGGAGTGAAGAGGGGACAGGAGTCTGGGGAGCACAGTTCTTTTTGCCCCTTCTTGAAGCCATCGGGCTAATTGCTGACGGTTCTGAGCATGTGCACCTGGCCAAGTGGGTGTTCTGCCCAATTCTGCAGCCAGCAACCATGCTTCTTGCAAATGAACTGACTGAGAACCGTATCTGGGAGAAGCAGATGCCCCTGGAGGATGGCTCGCGCAGAGCAGGGCTGCTTGTCAGTGGTCACTATTACAAGCCAGCTGGGGGCACTGTATAATGACTTCTCAAGTTGCAGATGGAGGCCATGGCTACTTCCTCAACTTCAGCTTGAAATTCGACTCTCTCTTCAGTGTCTTTATTTTATTTTTTAACCTTAACCCCGCAGCTGCAGTGCAGTGGACCAGGGTACATTGGCTTTCAGAGCTTGTCAGCATCTGCCATCTCTTCCTCCTCCTCCCCACCCCTAGGCCATTCTCCAGATCTCCCATCTTGGGTTATTCCTGCTGTTTCCTTCAGATCCTTCCTCCACTCACAGAGAAGTGCAAAAACCTAATCTAAAAGCTTCCTCCTTTAAGCTATTCTACTATTCTTGAATCACGGTGGTTGGCATTTCAACAGCTCCACATAAAAAGAGATTTCATGAAGTACTCTAAGAAAATAATTGCGCCTAGTCCTTTGTTTCTCAACTCCTTTAATCCTTTTCTCAGATATGGCCACCATAATTAAATGCAATATTCTGGATGTCAAACTGAAATTCACAGCTTTGATAAATATTAGGCGATTAAGCTATTTATAAAATATATAATTTGAAAATCTGGCATTTCGTGTGCTATGATTATTTCTTCTGCGTGAAGACTAAGTGCTTAGCCACGTGGAAGGCACTGCCAGGAAGGGAAATTAATAAGGATGTTCACTTGTGAGTTTCAACTATCCCCACATTTCAAACGAGTTGGAGACAAAGTCTCCTTGTGAAAGAGCAAAGTAAGAAAAGAAGAGGGAGAAAAAGAAAGAAGGGAAAAAGTTCCACAAGCAAAGTGATTACATTATGGTTTGCGAGTCTCTTCCTCTATGAACCAGCTTCACTGCAGATCAGCGAATCAGGGAGCTGGTGTGGAGTCCTATGCTAACAGGGGTGCCCCAGGAAGTGTCCTACCAGGAGGTCCACCATGTTTGGCTTGTTGTTCCTCAGTGTCTTCACAGCATGGAAGACGTCCACGGTTCTCTGGTGCCGGAGCATCTCGCAGACGATGCTGATGGCACAGAACGTCCCACTGCGGCCTCCCCCGTTCCTGTCATAAAAGAAATCAGGTGATTGGACTGCGCTTCTTGTATACACCCGTGGAAACATGCGGCCTATATCCTGGTGATCCAGTGACGATGAAGGCCTCTGAGGCTGGGCGTCTCTGCACCTGGGCCCCGTTCTTCTACTCAGAGTGAATGGAGCAAGTCAGCTGCTGCACTTGACCACAGGTCGCCTGACTGGAGATCCCTTCCAAGCTTTGCCTCAGCCCTGGATTGTTATCTGATATGTACCTCACAGATTTTTCATAGAAAGGGTCCATAGGGGAAAACTGTCAATGAACCAATACCTTATGTAGAGTCTGCCAGGAAAATTGGTGTGATGAGGGTGGGTTATGTTTAAAGAGATACCTGGTCTTTTAAAAAGTTCATTTGTACCACATGAAAGAGATTGGGAGTAGCAGATCATTGCTGGGGGTGGGGTTGGGGGGGCAACATAACATTAATAAGGGTACCTGATCCCAAACCAGGCAAAGTGAGGACCAATGGGAGGCCCAAACTTCACCTGTATGATGACCATCTATGTGTGTAACCCTGAATGGTACCCCACATCTTAAAAAAAAAGTCCATTAGTATTTCATAATTCTTCCCTAAGACATAAAGGCTCTTTTTAAATAAAACTTTTTATTTTGAACTCATTTTAGATGTACAGAAATGTTGCAAAAATAGCATAGAGTTCCCTTGTACATCCAACTTCCCTGATATGAACATTACATAACCACAGCACACTATGAAAACCAGGAAAGCAATGCTGGTACAACATTGATAACTAAACTATAGACCTCAGTCAAATCTCACCAGTTTCTCCACTAATATCTGTCCTCTTTCTGGTCCAGGATCCAATCCAGGATCCCACCTTGCATTTAGTTGTCCTGGCTCCTTAGTCCCCACCAATCTGTGACAGTTCCTTAGTCTTTCCTTGTCTTTCTTGACTTTGAAGAGTACAGATTACTTACTTTATAGAATATAAAAAGAGAATGCAGGATGCACAGGCAGAGAGTAGCCATGGTCTCCAGCCATGATTTGAGAAGTCATTCGAAGTACAAAATGTAGTCAGTCCCTTCACTTGGGTGAGTCTGATGTCTTCTTATGATTGGAAACAAGGTCCTGCTTTTTTGCAAGAAAACCACAGAAGGGCTGTCACCTCCTCCAAGGGGTCAGGATGTTGGTCTGCCTTATTGCTGGTGGTGTTAGCCTGCTCGCTTGTTATGATGGTGTTGACCAGATTTTCTCACTCTAAAGTTATCTTTCTCTTTGTAGTTGATAGACACCTTGGGGAAAGATAGTTTGGGACTATGAAAATATCTTGTTTCTCCTCAAAGTTTCACCTACTGATTTTAGCATCCATTGGTGGATTGTCTGCAGCAATTAATTACCACTGTGTTTACCTAGTGACGATTTCCATTTCCTTCCCCTTCAACATTCTATCCTAAGAAAGAGCTGTCTTTTCTCCCTCATTAAATAATTTATTTGCCTATTTTAACTTATTTGTTTATATCAATGTGAACTCATACTCCTATTAATTTTATTCTATGAGCTAAAATACAATAGTATCAATATTTATTTTGTTCAAATTGTTCCAGCGTTGGCCATTAGAAGTACCATGAGGTTGGTTCCTGTGTTCTTTTTTAACAAGCCCTCATCCTATCTTGAGCACTACCTTGCTTTCTGGAACCATACAATGTTCCAGGCTCATCCTGTATTTTCCCTGCACCAGCTCTGCCATCACCCTCTTCTCCAAGGAGATGAGGGACCTCCTCATTTTTATTTTTAAAAATAAACACAATATAACTATCATACCTAAAAGAAATAAACATTACTCCTTAAATATAATCAAATTTCTAGACAGTGGTCTAATTTCCTAGATTGTTTCTTATAATTGTCTTTTTAAAAAATTCACATCTAAGCAAAGTACACACTCTGCATTTGGTTGGTATGTCTTGCAAATATTTATTTTACTTTATTTTACTCTATAAGTTCCTACTCACTCTCTTTTTTCTTGGGAATTTATTTGGTCTAATTTCCTAGATTGTTTCTTATAATTGTCTTTTTAAAAAATTCACATCTAAGCAAAGTACACACTCTGCATTTGGTTGGTATGTCTTGCAAATATTTATTTTACTTTATTTTACTCTATAAGTTCCTACTCACTCTCTTTTTTCTTGGGAATTTATTTGTTGAGGAAATGGGGTCATCCATCCTGTAGAGAGTCCCACATTCTGAATTTTTCTCATTCATTGCATCTCTGTGGTATCATTTAACTTGGTGTTCTCTAACCCTGTATTTCCTGTAAATTGGTAGTTAGTTCCAGGGCTTGGTAAGAATTCAGGATTTATTTACTTAGATGAGCATAATTATAAGTGTAGTTTCCTTAGGAAAAACACACAAGATATCTGGCTCTCCCTCTGTGGTGTTATGCTATAGATAATGGTTTTCATCCATGGTTCCTGGTTCACAACTGTCATAGCCCTAGTTACAGCCTTTTGTTAGAATGTGGTTATAATGTTGGGTGTGTGAGGCCTCAGGAGCAGGCCTCAGAGACAGGATCTCTCCTGCCCTCCTTTCACCTGCCCCAAGGCAGGACTCTGAGCGTCC
This sequence comes from Cephalopachus bancanus, assembly GCA_027257055.1. Taxonomy (NCBI): domain Eukaryota; kingdom Metazoa; phylum Chordata; class Mammalia; order Primates; family Tarsiidae; genus Cephalopachus; species Cephalopachus bancanus. Next base: position 1,076,773 of record JAPVLO010000179.1, read on the forward strand.
CTGCCTTTCTGATTGTGGGCCTTAAGAACCCTCCCCAGAGAGGGTTCCACTCTATACTCTGGGGGAATACATGCTGACATCATGAAACTGCCCCTTCCGCCATACCTTGCCCTTTGGGTCTCTTCATCTGTGTTCTTTGCAATATCCTTTATAATAAACTGGTAAATGTGTTTCCCTGAGTCCTTTTGCAAATTATTTGAACCCAAAGAAGGGGTTGTGGGTGAGGGGTGGAGGGAGGCAGCGTGGAGGCAGTCTTGGGGACTGAGACCTTACCCTGTGGGATCTGACCCTAACTCGAGGTAGAGAGTGCTGAGACTAAATAGGAGGACACCCAGATGGTATCCACTGCTTGGTGGTCCACATTTGGACACAGAAGTCTTCTTCTGTGTTGATGGCTGTAGTGTGAGAACAGAGAGTAAAATTCGGTTTGGGAGAGATTCCCTTAAAGGATTCTTGTTTTGTGATTTTTAAGGTTAACCTACTGTGTTCTGATATCGACTCGATCAGTCCATTACAAGATTTCAAATCAGCTTTTAAAATAAAGCAAGCCGGGTTCGGTGGCTCAGCCTGTAATCCCGCGCCTTTGGGAGGCTGAGGTGAGTGGACTGCCTGAGCCCGCAGGTTCGAGACCCGCCTGGGCAGCGAGACCTCATCTCTACAATAAATCAAAAAATCAGCCGGGCGTGGTAGTGCACGCCTGTAGTTCTGGCTACTTGGAAGGCTGAGGCGGAAGCCTCGCTGGAGCCCAGCAGGTCGAGGCTGCGGTGGCCAGGAGCGGCCACTGCACTCCAGTCTGGGTGACAGAGTGAGACTCCAACTCAAAAACAAACAAATAAAAAAAATAAAATAAAGTATAATATAACTACGTAACAACCATGAATAGTAAGTAGGTATCCCAATTCATTCTCACAAATGCATACACTATGTAACCATCATCCAGATCAAGATACAGGTTGTGGTCAGCCCCCCAGAGGCCTCCCTCATGCCCTTTCCTTGTCAATACTATCAGTACCACCAAAGATAGTCTGTTCTCACTTCTAGAATCATTTCTTTTGCCTGTTTTTGAACTTTGTGTAAACTGAACCACACAGTACATATTCTTTTGAGTCTGGCTTATTTTACTCTGCATTATCTGTGTGAGAATCACCCATGTTGCTATATCAGTAGTTCATTCTTTTATATGGCTAAGAATTCCACGGAATGAATATACCATTGCATAATTTAGTCAGAAGCTGATGTTTGAGCCGTTTAGTTTTTAGATATTATGTGTAAGCTTGCTATAAGCATGCGTTTTGGTATATGTTCATTACTGTAGTCATTTACCTAAGCATGGAAGAGCTCAGCCTGAGGGTATGTAGGTGTGTAGCTTTAGTAGATGTTCCCCAACAGTTCCCAAATGGTCCTTTGATATTTACTTCCTACCAGTGGTGTGTGAGAGCTCCAGCTGCTCCACAGCTTCAACAGCACTTGGTATTATCATTTATTTATTATCATTTATTAGCTTTACAACTTTAGACATTCTGGTGGATATGCAGTGGCATCTGATTCTGGTTTTAGTTTTTTTTTTTTTTTCCCCTAAAAAATGATGTTGAGTAACTTGTCCATCCTTATTGGCTATTTGAACATCTCTTCAAAATAAAATTAAAAAAAGAAGTACCTGTCATGTTTTTGCCTGTTTAAAAGGAAAAACCGAGTTGTTTACCTTTTCCCATTGTCTTACAGTACTTCTTAGATATTCTGGCTGAGTCCTCTGTCAGACGGATCTACCGCAAAACTCTCCTGCTGCTGTCTTGCTTTTTCACATTTTTTTGTTTTTTTTTACAGTTTATTGTAGCATTTTTTCTGTACACAATAATGTGTGGCTGGGGCCTAATGTTCTCACATAACAGGTCAAAACCAAAATTTACTGCCATCTCTTAAAGAATTAAGAATTGCACTATAAAAACTTTACATAAATTAAAAGGATGAATAAATTTACAAACCGCTTCCAACTCAAGGTAAGTTACAGCCCACCTTGTTCTGGCAGGATAACAGTTAAGAAAGGTAACTGGTCCTAAGGCTTTAACTCTTCCAATCCTGTTAGACTGATGGCAAGAAAGAAATGACAACTCGTTTAGTTCTTACCAGCCTCTAGAGAAATCCTGGAATACTCAGCTCGGACACATTAATACTCTGCACAGATCAAGACTCCTGGTCACGTAGGTTCACAAAACAATGGACTTCTCTTCCATAAACATGTTCTCACCTCAACCACGAAGTGGCCAAGCCACATGTACTGGGTCATCTTCCTTCTGTTGGTCTTACAGCTCAGAGGGGCCTTGGTCAGTAGCACTGAGTACTCCTTGGGGGCCACATGCAGCTCATCGTGGGAGGTATGGTGCCAGATCTTCTCCATGGGATACTTCAGAGTCAAGATGCCTAACTTGCTCTGGACCTCACTGCCCATGTAGGAGTCCTCCTGACCCATGCCCACCATAATGTCCTGGAGCTGGGGGCACCTGACAACAGAAGGGAACGTGGCTTGGAGGCATCATCCCCAGCAAAGCCAGCTTTGCACATGCTGGAACTGTTGTCAATGGTAAATGCAGTGACTTCTTCTTCCACTGTGATTGGCAGAGACATGGAACGCAGGGTGACAGAACACAGTGCACGGGCTGGCGGCGGTGATTGAATGCTTTCTCACTTTCTTATTGGTATCTTGATTTTAAAAAAGAGCTTAATTTAAATGAAATCCAATTTATCAATATATTCTTTATGGCTTGTTTTCAGCATCCTGAAGATTTTCCTCTATGTCTTCTTCTTTTTTTTTTTTTTTTGAGTTGGAGTCTCACTCTGTCGCCCAGACTGGAGTGCAGTGGCCGTTCCCGGCCACCGCAGCCTCTAACTGCTGGGCTCCGGCGATCCTTCCGCTTCAGCCTTCCAAGTAGCCGGAATTACAGGCATGCGCTACCATGCCCGGCTGATTTTTTGATTTATTGTAGAGATGAGGTCTCGCTGCCCAGGCGGGTCTCGAACCCGCGGGCTCAGGCAATCCACTCACCTCAGCCTCCCAAAGGCATGGGATTACAGGCTGAGCCACCGAGCCCGGCCTCACTAATGCTTTTGGCAGCTACTGAAGACCACTGTCTAATCCTTTATTTTCATCAAGAGTTGTAAAGTGCTAATATCTTAATTCTATCCATTTATTATGGTTTTGTTACCTGGAAGATACATACAATGAGAAACACTCCCTATTTGTGTACCTTGACACCATTCACTTCGCAGCACATGTCTTGGGCAGGAATTCTCTTCCCACAACCATTAGGTGGCGCTATGCCATACCGAATCTGATGCTCTCTTACCTCAGAGAGGAATATACTAGGGGTACCAAAGCATTCTTTCCTGGCCAATACTGGAGGATGCCAATTTAAATTAACTTTGTATCTTACAGTTAACCCCCCTTATATTTAGATCTATAAACATAAACAAAAATAGACATTCTCATCAGGTCTGGGACTCATGCCTACCTTGGTGCTAAGAGAGCAAGAGAAAGTGCCACCGAACCATGGAGGTTTTAGAGTGGGGAGAATGTTCCAAAAGAACTCAGGTTCTCTCACCACCAGAAGAAATGTCATACAGGCAGGAAGGAAGCATCAGCAGATGTCCACCATTGCCTCTACAACTCAAGGACAGCCCACTGTCCTTTAGATCTTACAGCGATGTCATTATTTAGTTCTAGGGCCGCAGCTGTCTCTAGGAAGAGTGTTGTCTACAAGAGGTGATTTAAGGGATTTTGTGTTTTCCCCTTAGGCCTGTCCTGGTGCCTCAACTTCCTGTAGCCAGAACTGAGTTAGTCCTGTGGGTTAAAGCATTGGCCCTTGCCAGAAAGTGACTAACCCAGGGGCAAGATGCGTTATGTGTCTAGCTCCAGATGCTAGGGGTCACCAGATGCACACAGGGGTATCTGCAAACTGTTTTTAGTATTTTAGAAAAACCTGACAAATCGAATACAAACTAACTGTCAATTTTCCATGCTGGGGTTAGACCATTTCAGTGTGAAGTATCTCTTATTCTCATCAGAGATTGTATTGGACTTAGAAGTAAAATTGGGAATATGAACTGCTAATTGATTGTTTTTGGCATTTTTCTTGGTAGAGATTTTTATTTTTTTTTTTTTTGAGTTGGAGTCTCACTCTGTCACCCAGACCGGAGTGCAGTGGCCGTTCCCGGCCACCGCAGCCTCGACCTGCTCGGCTCCGGCGATCCTTCCGCCTCAGCCTTCTGAGTAGCCGGAATTACAGGCACGCGCTACCACGCCCAGCTGATTTTTTGATTTGTTGTAGAGATGAAGTCTTGCCAAGTTGCCTGGGCGGGTCTCGAACCCGCGGGCTCAGGCAATCCACTCACCTCAGCCTCCCAAAGGTGCGGGATTACAGGCTGAGCCACCAAGCCCGGCTGTTAGAGATTTTTTTAATGCACTGGGTCCAAGAGAAGGGGAAACAGAGGGGGACTGGGGGATGTGGAGAAGGAAGGTTAGATTAATAAACTGCTTTCTAGAGGATAAAGGATTGGGACTTGCGGTTGCGGACAATCATGGGCAGGTTCCTAAGGCTCTTGTCAAGGGAATATCAGTTTCCTGCAGCATCTTGCCACATTTTGACTGGAGAGAGGCTTCTAGGGAAGCCTTGTAGGACCCCAGGTAGGGGGATAGCATTACATGAGATACATGAAGTATAACCCATGCCCTGAGCCAAGTCTATGACTTAAACTAGTGTTGATTTGCCCAGAAGAAAAGTTTATTTTGCCTTCAGTTTGGAGAGATCTCATTGTGTACTTCTAATGACACTGCACTGAAAAGTAACATATGCTTATACTTTAAATTTCCACAAATTCTCTAAACATCTTCCCTAACTGCCATGACTTTATAATTGCTTGTTCCATTAAGCCAGTTCCAGCTGGTTGATTAGCTACATATCATTGCCAATAAGAAAATGCAGGTGAAAGTGCTTTGAAAAGCATGGCATTTTTTATTCAGTGGGTCTCAACCTTATTATCTCAACATATTGAAATAATCTAAGAGTTTTTTTAAAAAACACCCATGTCTGGGGCTCATTCCCAGAGATTTTGATTTAATTGGTTTGGATGTGGCTTTATTTATTTTTTTAAAGTTTCCCAAATAACTCTCAATGTGCAGGGAAGGTTGGGAGCCATTTACAGCAGAGGTTCTCACATTTTAGCACCTGCTAAACCTATTGGCCTAAAGGTCATATACTCTGGAAACACTGACTCTAACCAAATTCTCCCAATACGCACATTCCCTGGCAAGAAATCTCTCCCCCCAAAAAGAGAGAGTTCCTTTGAAACCTGTGATATGATGACGAATAGAATAATCAAGTGAGACTATACTTTCAAGGATCATTTCTACAGTTCATTAATCATCAAGGAATGAGGTAGTAAACTAGCTTTGAATGGGTGGGAGGGAGCCCTGATTTGTAGCATTTGTTGATTTCTGTGGTGTAAATATCACAGATGATTTCAAGTTACCATCAGCTTAACACCCAGCTCAGAAAATTCCTGAAAACTTAACAATTGGCTCTCAATTGTTTTCACAGCAGGGATTCCCAGTCACAAGGTCAATTTTTTTTATAGCAGTGTCATACCTTCCAGAGGCTTAGATGTGCACATCTTGTTTCTAGAAAAATCAAACAAACCTTACTGAGTGTACTGATCATCCCTTCACCCAGACCTCTCATTTCTTCTCCCTTGAGAATGAAACAAAAGACTGAAATCGGAGTGGGAGCTGGTGCGGGTCCTGGCTGTTTGGAGATGCTCGCTCTGCCCAGTACTTACAGGCAATGCACGACAGTGCGGCCTTCCCCGCCGTTGTATTCCTCCTGCCATTTGTCCACCTGGCGAATGAGCTTCAGGAAGGAGCGCTTGGACACTGGGGTGTCCCTGTACATCGGCCAACCTAGGAACTGGAATTGCTGCACCATCCGATATCCGTCTTGGGGCTACAGAGAACCAGGAGACAATCAGGGAGTGGAGAGAAAACAGGTATTATTTCCCTTATTGAACTTCAGGGTGCTGTTCCCACCAATTTGAGATTCACATTATTAAAGGAATGTCTGGCTTACAAGTAACAAAGGTAGCGTCTACCAGACTGAGGAGTTGTGGCTTTTGATCTCGAGCGGTTATAAAATTTGGCGTTTTTAAGTGACAGGTCAGACAAATAAGAATGAAGCAGAATACTTACCATTTTGCAAAAGCTAAGTGAATATTAACACAACATAAGCACTGACCATATTGCATGCTAAATGGTAAAACGGCTTCAATTACAGGTAAATTACAGTTTAAAAAATAATTTATAATTTGGAGATGTTTGTGAGTTCAGTGTGGTATAGAATATACTGTGTTTTCTGTGAGTATAATATGGTTTTGCTTATTGATGTGAATCTTGCTAAGATATTAATAGTTGATCTTTAGTTATAATTTAATGGAATTGCAGAATTTAAAAAAATGTTACTTAGCTTAAGTTAGAAAAGTAACAACAGCTTTAATTTGGCCATGGCTAAGTCACTTGCACTGAATCTTCCAGAGCCTTTAGCAGAATTTGACAAAGGTGACACTCTTTTTGTCAACACTTTCTCCAGCTAGCTGTTACTCTCTCAGCAGTCCTTCCCTCTCTGCCTCAACATCCCTTCTCCCAGACCTCTTGTTGATAGAAAGCCCCAGGCTCCTTCCTTGGGGCTCTTCCTATTCTCTATCTCTCATTTGTCTTCATTCAGTCTCGTGGCTTTAAATATCATCAATATTCCAGTAAGTCATAAGCAGGGGGTTAGAAAGTGCTAGGGCCTCTGCACTGTTACTTCTGCCTGCAAAGTCCTCTCCCCAGAGAGCCAGGGCGCTCCCTCACCTTCTCAGGTCTTGGCTTACAGGGCACATTTATTGAAAACAGAGCCTTGCTCCCCGTCCTGTGCATGGCCCTTGCACTTTCTAATCCCCTTCTTTTTTTGAGTTGTTTTGAGTTGGAGTCTCACTCTGTCGCCCAGGTTGTAGTACAGTGGCACACTCATGGCCACCCCAGCGTCGACTTGCTGGGCTCTGGCGATCCTTCCGCCTCAGCCTTTTACGTAGCCAGAACTATAGATGGGCACTACCCATGCCCAGCTAATATTTTTTTAATTGTAGAGACGAGGTCTCACCAAGTTGTCCGGGCTGGTCTCGAACTTGCAGGCTCAGGCAATCTACTCGCCTTGACCTCCCAAAGTGCTGGAATTACAGGCTGAGCCACCAAGCCCGGTCCTAACCCTCTCTTTTTTCTGTGGCACTGATCACTTTCTAACGTGCTACATCTAATATTATATCTATTATTTATTGTCTTCTGACAACAATTCTTTGCTTGACCAAACTTTAGTCATGCTCCTGAACCATCTCTACTGGGCCCATCCATGAACTTCCTTATAAAATCCAGTTTTAGCAGTTCCTGCTAAGTAAATTTAGCAAGAAATCCCCCATCCTCGATATCCCATCACTCACCCTTGGTATCTGATTGGCTCCCTCATCCTCTGCCAACCCCCAGGTGGTATCTGATCACCCTAGCCTGTCTTCAGCAAGAATCCTTTTAGGTCTGTTTAGCCAGAATCTCCCTTACCCCTGATGTTTCCTCTTAGTAATTTCTCATCCACTGACCCCCACCTGCTCCTTGGCTATAAATCCCCACTTGCTCATGCCGTACTCAAAGTTGAGCCCCATCTCTCTCCCTGTTGCAAGATCCTTTTGAAGTGGGCCCTGTACCTATGGCAAAGGCGAAGAATAAAGTCTGCCTCACTGTGCCTATAGGTATCATTGGATACTTGTTTTTTGATCATTTCCCCTATTAGAATATAAGCTCTCTAAGATCAGGGATCTCTGTTTTCTGGTTTATGGAGGAATTTCAAATTCCTAGAATGGCAACTAATAGAGAGTGGGTACCCAACATTTTCAACGAGTAAGAAAATAAATGAAACCACAATCACAAACACTATGGGTCTGACTCTTACTCTGGCTGCGTTATAAATACGGAATATCCTGCTGATGATATCCTCTTCTAGATCAGCAGAAACAAACTCCACCTGGATGGGGCCATGTCTGTGTACTCCATTTTCTGGCCAGTACTGTGGACACAACTGAATTCAAAACACAGAAACAAACACCAGGTTAATGATAAGAGTACATGTACTCCTGTTTGCATGAGGTCGGTACTGACACTGAGTAATCCTTAAGACTTCAAGGGCTCCCTTTGTTTCTTTCTTTCTTTTCCTTCCAGCAAAGTGGACTTTTAAACTTTCTTCTTGGCCAATTCCTCACCTCTACCTTTCCTTCTCCTAGGATGTTTTTCTTCATTTTCTCAGAAAGCATGTTTTATCCGTGAACAATTCTGTTTTCCCAAGGAGGTCATGCAGATGGCAGTCAATACCTCCCTGCATAAGATTTTACATGCTGAAAGGAATCGTCATCTGGCCCTGGGGGAGATGCACTAGGTGCAACTCCTAGAGGTAAGGTTGCCGCACAAACCTGTTAACGCCCAGATCCCCATCCTCTGCTGGCTGTGCTTGTGTGGTGATTTATGATCATTATTAGGAATATGGCTATTTTGTGACAAGATTCAGAACAAATAAAAGTGTTGGGTTGCATTTTCATGTTCTGGCCCAAATCCTTCCAGATCAGATTTAGAAAACCTGGTGTGATAAGAATAAAAGCTTTACTGTTTTACCTGGAGGTGGCTTTAACTAAAAACACAATTTCCTAGAATCTCAAACTTCAGGTATTGGTGATATTGAGTGACTAGAACTTGTGCATGAATGTAACGCAGGTGCAGTATGGTACGAGTGGTGCTAGGTGTGGTGGCTATGAAGGAGACACTTCCACTGGCCTGCGTCTCATAAAGTTCCTACAAATACAAGAAATTTGGAGACAGTCAGATTTTTTTTCTTTAAAACCTCCTCTTAAGGCCTTGAAACTTTAATAGGCATTTAAAGGTTTGAAATTAAACTTCCTTTGGCACTGGGCATTCCAGTAACTTTTATTTTTCTTATCTTCCTGAGGGACAGGTGGCTTGTGGAGAGGCAAAAGGGAGCTACTCCGTTATTTTACAACCTGTTTCTATTGGGCCAAGAGCAGATGAAAAACATCACCTTTTTAAAAAGTGGAATGATAGACCACAAAGGAAGAATCCACTGATTAAATTTCTTGTATTTGATGATTTTACTTTCCAAAAAATTTAAAATTTCACTGTCAAAAGTTGCAAAGATTGACTTACATCCAAGACTGCCAGATGGTTTTCAGTTAACAGTGGGTCAAACAAGACTACAATACTGCTTTCTCCACTACAAAAAAGTTAAAGGTTGTGACTTCATGAGCAAGAATTAAAGTAGGCTAACTAAGGGTCCTTTTTATGTTAGCTAAGCCTACAGTATTTTAGAAATTACATTTTATTTATTTTTAAATAATACTTCCATGAAATTTTTCCTTCCTTACCAGCATTTCCTGGTGACAAGACATAAAACTGCCTTGTCAAATAATAGCATGCTGATGTTTGTTTTCTTTTTGATGAACAAGGGTGCCCACTGCTAACACTAATAGGCATTATGATAGGAAGCTGAGATGGTAATAAAAGCCGTAACATGCACATTTCAACCATTCTGCCCATTTTTCTACTGACTGCTAGTTTTGCTTTCTGCATGCCCTCGCAGTTCAAGCTCCTGATCAAAAACATGTCACTTACACTGAAGAAATATGAATGGTGCAGGCTGGCGCTTGCCTCTTGGCACGTTGCATTCTAAACTCTGCCCGAGTAAACCATGTAGAAAATGGCTTAAATGGTGCATAACACGTCCATGAACCGGACCTATAAATACTTAAAATAGTTGAGTGCTATTCTTGTACAATTGCAAAGCCTTTACGTTCAAATGCTCAGTTTAGTGTTCATTGAAAGATTGAATCCCAGGAGCTTCTTTTCTCTCACTCTGAAAATTAGTTCTGTCTGCTGAACAGAACTGGAGTCTTTTTGTCTCTCCTAACCACGAGTCAGCCAAGGCTTGGTTTGAGACCAGAGAGTTCGGACTTAGAATGCAGCTTTAGAATTCAAAGGCAGTTGTGGAAAAAGAACATACTAGAACCACTGATGTCTTGTTCACTACTATGAACAAAAATGGTCTATTCCCATATTTCAGGATTCACATTAGAAAAATCATGACGATTCCAAATAGAGAAGTCTCTTATCCTGCATTTGTCTGTGACTAAACAGTCTTAAATTAGCAAAATGTCCATCCATGGAACTATAAGTTAGAAAATCAAGGTCCTTGGTTCTATTTTGAGTTGTGACTTTGAAGCTCCCCAAGTCATGGTGTCTGCTTGTCTTTATAAATGGCTGCAATCTAACCTTCTCAGAGCATCAATGGGGAAGAGTTCTAAAATATTTAAGCTTCTCAAGCCAAAAGGCCGGGATGAGAACAAAGATTATCATTATTATTTCATTAACTAGCTTTCAGGCAAGAGCTTTGATGATGTAATGCAGTGCCTCAAACATAATTGAAAACCTTGCAGAAATGAATTGAATGTCCATGCCATTTATGGCAGGATGATGGCAACAAAACAGATTTTAGGAAAGAAAAATCTCACCCTGTTTGGATGCTGAAATGCTTCAGACCTTTCATTTATTTATTTTCTTAAACAATTTTTCTCTACGAGATAGGAAATTAATTCAGTTCCCACAAGTTTATTCTTAACGTGCTAAGTTCGAACTTCACCAGTATCCTCTGTCATGGTGGTTAAGTCTGTGGTTGATATAGCAATACCCCAAAGCAATACATTCAGCTCCTAGAGGGCCACTGTGCTAACAATCGCCTGACAACCCACTTTAGGAAAGTGCTTCTAACCCCATTACTAATATTGAGTCCTCGCTGTCCAATTCTTTCTCTTTTTATGTTTAAGAGGAGTTATACAAAAGCCCCATTTATCACTGTGAGTGTCTCTTATCTCCAAGTCCCAGTTTTATTTCTTTTTAATGTCTTTACCAAGCATTGACAAGACTAATTGCTGTTCCTTAAAATCGCTTGCCTGTCTCCACTGTCACCTTGCCATGATGATCTCTACCTGGAGCTCCAGGGAAGTTGACTTGGGAAGCACACAGCGGCTCCAGGGATGGGATCAGGGCTGTGTCAGATGCTCTTCCTTTCTCTGTTGTCCTCTGGTTTGCTTGCTCTGTTTTTGGCTTTGCGGCATTCAGGTGCCGGTTGAGCTTTGATTCTATGACCTCGTAAACTTCCAGTGGGCATTTCCATCTTTTGGGGGCAGCCCAACTTGTGATGCTTTCTTGCCATGACACTTTTACCATCTATGATTTCAGGCTGTTTTTTTTGTTCTCAATTTATTTTCTCTTGTAACCCCTAATTCCACCTGATGTTTCATACTCATGTTTGGCGTCCTCAGTTCTCAAACTTCAATGGGCACTTGAGACCTGGCATGAGGGCTTGCACTTCTCAAGTGCAAACAAACTTCATGTGTAAACAAACTCAGCCCTGTGGCACCAGCCCTGACAGTAAGAATTCCCGGTTCTTACCTGGGCAGGATCCACATCATTTAGCATAACTACAGATGTGCAGTGATAATCCAGGACTAGTCTCCAGAAATCTTTGACTGTGTTTGGCAAAGGATGCTGGGTGACTATAAAAGCTGAAGGCTGTTTATAGCTCTGAAAACACAAAGAAGAAAGATCCAAATATACTCAGGAAAATGTAAAGGAGGAAGCGAAGTTATTTTGTGCACAAAGAAACTTGTGGCTGAAACACTGAACACATTTAACAGTTGTTGAATTCTGTTACCATAGTCAACACCAAAATAGACTAAATATAAACTCATCTGTAGAATAACAATGATAGAATAGCCTTACTCTGATACCAATAAAAATTATCTTATCTTTTTTTACATTTCTGTAGAAAAGCAATATTAAATCTATGCATAAGTATTTTAATGGAGAAAATTTAACTTTGCTTTAAAAATTATACATAATTAAAATAGTTCTGCTTTTTCAAAAATGTCTTTGTTTGTCATCTGTGTGTGTGTGATGATGTTAGTTATTCCTGCCATAAAGAATACACATGCTTTTTATAACTCTGAAGAGCTTCAAATAAGCTTAAGTACCTTTTGTGATATCACACCAATAGAATTAAAATTTCCCTATTACTCTGAAAAGATCCATTAACTTTTTCCATCAACAGAATAGCAAGAAGTAAACAGACTGACAGGAAGTAATGACTTGTGTTTTTCCCCATATTAATTAATGCCAAAATAAGGAGAAAAGGAAAATACAATTATGCCGCAAACTGTATTCACCCATTTCTCAGCCATGGTGACTTAACAACTGTCTTCTGCTATCAGACCAGCAGGTTAAAACTTGATGTACTCATAGAGGAATGTATCATGTTCCATTTATCAATACTCTGGCCAGCAGTCTCAGAGGAGAAGGCAAGGATTATCAGCCCTGACACGTAAAATCTGAAATCTGGTTTTGTTGTAAAAATAGTTTGCATCTTAAAAATAAAAGGACACTCTTTTCTCGACTTCATCTTTGTGGTAGCGGCAGTCAGGGCTGCTGTTCAGTTGCCACTATGCAGCTCTTTGTGCCAGAGAGCTACACACCCTTCAGGTGACCAGCCGGAAGATGGTCTCCCAGATCAAGGCTCAGGTAGCCTCGCTGGAGGGCATCACCCCAGAAGATCAAGTTGTGCTCCTGGCAGGCATGCCCCTGGAAGATGAAGTCACCCTGGGCCAGTATGGGGTGGAGGCCCTGGCCACTCTGGAAGTTGCCAGGAGGTAAACTTGGAGTGTGCTTGGAGGTAAAGCCCATGGCTCCCTTGCCCGTGCTGGGAAAGTGAGAGGTCATACTCCTAAGGTGGCCAAACAAGAGAAGAAGACAGGCCGGGCCAAGTGAAGATGCAGTACAACCAGAGTTTATCAATACTGTGTTCACCTTTGGCAAGAAGAAGGGTCCCAATGCTAGCTCCTAAGTCCTGTATAATCCTGGCTTTCTCTAAGTTAGCGATTTAGCCCGGTCAAAACCAAACCAAACCAAAACAAAACAAAAGGGCAGATGGGCAGGAGAAGACCTATGCTATGCCTCCCCATCTTCCATCTCCCCGCACAGAGGGTGCCACGGGGAATAGCAGAGGCTTACATCCATCAGGGCGGCATTGATGTAGTTGCTGCTCTCCCCGTCGATGGTGATGAGGAAGGGCAGGCAGCGGTCTGGGGGCAGGATGTCCATGCACCGGTTCTTCTCATGGTTCCGGGGCAAAAGCGCGATGCTGCAGTCTTCCACGCGCAGCGTCGGCGTCACCATATTTAGGGTCTGTGTGACCAAAAAAAGGCCACATGAGGAAGAGAACAGCATGACAGTGAATCTGTCTCATGTTCAGCATCTAAAAGATGCAAGTTTTCTGAGCTGATGGCAAGAGGGTTCCCTACACTGGCCTTTCCCTTTCTCCCACCCCAACCCCCACAGTTAGACTTTTATTCCTCTCTTCTCAAATTTCGTCCACAAAGAGTGCCCATCAGACACAAGAGCCACAGGCAGAGGCATAAGGGTTACCGTGGATCCCAAGGATTTAGGGCCATCGAGTTCGACTAGAGCTGGACGCCTGGGGACTTGGCAGGTAAGTGGTGGGGAGTCACGTTTAGACAAAGCATGACTATGAGGAATGCAACGAAGGACTAAGGCCCAGAAAGTATTCTTCATACCCATCTCTATGGTGTATAACTGTACCCACAGTTACACTGTGGACAAGCAGTTGCGAGAACACTTGGTGTCTGCTGTCAAAGCCGGGGGGCGGGGAGGGATGGTTCTGTTAGAGTAGTGTTTTTCAGTTGATAATTGTGCCCCCCAGGGACACTTGGAAATGTCTGCCCACAGTTTTGGTGTGGTGGTGCCACAGACATCTAGGGGTAGAGCTTGTGGTCACTGCTTAAAATCCCACAAGAGGCCAGGTGCAGTGGCTCAAGCCTGTAATTCCAGTACTTTGGGAGGCTGAGGTGAGAGGACTGCCTGAGCCTGTGGGTTCGTGACCAGCCCGGGCAACTTGGTGAGACTTTGTTTCTATAGTAAATTCAAAATTAGCCAGGTGTGGTAGTGTGGACCCGTAATTCTGGCTACATGGAAGGCTGAGGTGGAAGGATATCCTGAGCCCAGCAGGTGGATCCTGGGGTGGCTGTGAGTGTGCTACTGTACTCCAGCCTGGGCGACAGAGTGAGACTCTGACTCAAAAAAAAAAAAAAAAATCCCACAGGACAGCACCTGTCACCAAAAACTGTTCAGCTCCAATGCCAACAGTGCTGAGGCAGACAAACCCCGTGTTGGTTCAAGCGCTAACTTTGAGATACTTCTTAAGGAGCCGAGGCTAGTCCATTGCCTCTCCTTAGCACAACTTACCCGGAACTCCTCTTTAATCTGGCTTGAATTTGTCTGTGGATCTAGTTTGTTCATGTCATAATACAGGGACCTAACTTGGGAAGCAGGAACAGAGGTATCTCCACAAAGGCAGGCTTCCAGGATGGCATCATGGATAAATACGTATTGTTCCTGGAGAAGAAGGTGGAACTAGTTAGTAACAGAGCAGTCAAGGTTACCTCAGAGAGCTGCAGAAGGAGGAAAAGATCAGTTTTAGTGCCATATCACCAAGATAACAGAAACATGCATCCTCTGCAGGAAGAAACAATGTCTAAGAACCCGAGTGCTAGGAGACCGTGTGTGACGCAGGATGTTATACAGATACTGATACAAACCAGGTGAGCACTGCAACACCTTGATAACTCTGGCTAAAATACCTCTGTAAATCTGATCTAATTTGGAATTCAGCATTTCAGATGAGGAATGTGCAGAATTTTAATCTATCTATAATGAGTAGAGGATTTGCTGACCAAAATAATAGTGCAAAGAAAGTCCAGGGAAACTTAACATTACTATGATGACAAACAGCTCTGAATACTTAGAGATACTTATTTCCAAACATTAATTAAAGTGATAATCACAAAAACGCTTAAAAGTGCAGGGAAGAGCTCTTGTGTGTGTATACAGTACATCTACAGTTTAAAAATGAAGCCTCTAATTCTGATCTGGCACCGACTTTCCCTACAATTAATCAGTAAGCGTTTTATCTTATTTATTATTGATCTTTAATTGTATGAGATGTTGAAAAAAGTCTCTTATTACTGTTGATTTAACTTCTGTTTATAGGACTCAATTCTCAAAAACAGCCCACTCCTACTAAACACCACCTCAAAAAAGAAGGTCAAGTAAGATAATGGGTGTGGCAACATTTGATCGACTGTAAAGCACATTATTAAAAACATAAGTTGCTGTCATTATTATCTTTAAAATACAGTATCCCAGGTCCTGCATAATGAACATTTGTATACTTAACCCTGAGTTGTACTCCATATCTTTAAAATAAAAAATTAAAAAAAATATATATGGTATTCTCATTCTAAGGAAAAGAGACCATGAACACTGCATTTATAGTTTCTTTTAATTTTTATGTTGCTTAAAAAAATGCGATTAGGTTTCCAGAAGCTTTTGTAAACTTTAATGCACAATCTAAATATAAGGGGTTCTTATTTATTCTTCATTCTACTTTATGAATCATTTTCCAGGTGGTAGGTGTCACACCCACTTAAAACAAATATGAGTAAAAATATACATGTCTTAAGAGCAAGATGTAATATTCTTTCTCAAAAATTCAGATTCCTGATTACCTTAAATTTCAATTTATGGAGTTACCAGTTAGCACAGAATATGTCTACAAAATGGGCAGATTCCCATGATGCCAGGCCACTGGGTGGAATGTGTAGGGACAGGAGGCTGCTGTTCCTGCCAGGACCCCGGGAGAAGAAAAAAGTGTGCAGTGATAACACTAAAGTGTATAGCGATAACACTAAAGACGCTTGGCAAATGCCTGGCTATTCTCCGCAATGGTCTTGCTCTGACTACCAACTAGTTTAAAAGATATAATTTAAAAATGGTACTGAAACCCTGAATGCTTAACATAGAGACTTTTTTGGACACACAAAAACGTGAAAATTTAGGCAATTGGCTACAGATTCTGTTACCTGGAAAGCTTGGCTTTTTGGGGGTTTGTTTATGAAAGGAAAAAAATAAAAAGGAGAAAGGGAGGGAGGGAAGGAGGAAGGAGGGTGAGCGGGCAGGAGAGAAGGAGGAATGGAAGGAGAAAGGAAGGAAGAAGGGTGGGAACAGGGACTGTCAAGTATGTCACTCGAAGGGATAATCTCCTGGATTCCTTGTTCCCTTTGCCCTGGGAGGTAAGGACGCAGGGGAGACACTGGAGACCAAGGCCCTGGGATGGGTGGTGAGTGGCAGTACCTCTGTTTGCACCATGTTCACTCTCCGTGACCGCAGCTCCCTGACGCAGTTGTAAATGTCTACCACCCCTTCTCTTTCGGCCATGTCCAACATGATATCAATGACGATGAAACAGCCAGTCCTCCCTGCACCAGCACTGAATGGAAAGAGAGGTCTGTCAGTGGAAGAAGAAGGACCATGGTGCTGCTGCTTCTCTGTAAAATTTTTATTAAGGTAAAATTTACATAATATAAAATTAACCCTCTTGAAAGGTACAATTCAGTGGTATTTAGTACTTTCACAATGTTGTGCACCCCCACCACCATCAAGCTCTAAACATATTCATCACCCCCAAAGGAGAACCCACGCCCCTCACCCATTTCCTTCAAGAGTTGCTATGAGCTCTGCTTACCTACAGTGTACAACCAATGGGCCTGCATTGGGTGGGCTCTTGGATTTGACCTGCCGCACAAATCCCAGCAGGCCGGTGGCATGGTAGGGGACCCCATGATCTGGCCAGCCAGTGAAGTGAAACTGTCTGATCTCTCGGATTTCATGAACGCCTCTCTGCATAGTTGGTCAGCCACAACACAGAAGAGAACAAGGGAAAACAACAAGTGGTCAGCAAGAGCAAGCAGAGCACAGAGAGCACCCTAAGTAGGAAGTCTAGGGCCTGACAACAGAGGGATGCTGGGGAAGAAGGTTATCCCTAGTGCTCACACACAATCGGGAGTGTGTGTCACACTTAGGAAGATGTCTGTGGGTGTGAAGGGAGATGACGTCTGGGGAAGATGCTAATTTACAAGTAAAATTCCAGCAGATGGATGGATCTGTTGAGTTTCTTTGACATTCCTTTCCAAAAAGGAGGCCATGTCATAAGTTTGTGCCACAAGGTGTGTGACATGGGCAAGAGTCCACAGAGAAAGAGGCACCAAATAGAATCCTGAGGTGGTGAAGGCTATCTGTGAGCTCAACACCAGCTACTGAGATGCAACTCTGGCTTGCTCTGGCTCTTGTGAGTCCTAGCACCTAGCTGTGCCAGGCTCTGGAGCAGTCCACACATCATGTGTGCGTGTTCACGTGATGCCTGCTAAAGAATGAATGAGGACTGCTTTTCTTTTTTTTTGAGTTGGAGTCTTACTCTGTCACCCAGACTGGAGTGCAGTGGCTGCTCCCGGCTACCACAGCCTCGACCTGCTGGGCTCCGGAGATGCTTCCGCCTCAGCCTTCCAAGTAGCCGGAATTACAGGCATGCGCTACCATGCCCGGCTGATTTTTTGATTTATTGCAGAGATGAGGTCTCGCTGCCCAGGTGGGTCTTGAACCCGCAGGCTCAGGCAATTCACTCACCTCAGCCTCCCAAAGGCATGGGATTACAGGCTGAGCCACTGAGCCCGGTTGAGGACTGCTTTTCAACTGATAGGCCAGGGAACTCATGTTAATGCGCAGCTCTGTTAGCTAGCTTTCTCTTTGTAATGAGGGTAAACAGTTAACCCATTCATTCAATCCCTAGCAAGCTGAGTGACTATGATGCTCCAGGCATTGTGCGAGGGGCAAGAGCTACAGAGATAATCTTCAAGTGGTTGTCATAGTCGAAAGCAGGCATGTAAGCTGATATATACCAGATATTTCCAGAGGTCCTTTTGCTGGAACTCTATGTTAGAGCAGTAAATTGAGGAGGGAGGGCCGCCTGCCCCTCCACTGAGGGAAGGCAAAAGAAAAGAGACTTTAGAGTTGCTTTTGTTTTTAATTTATTCTTGTTTTCAGGACAATTAAGTTAATTTATATCTACCCATTTTATTTTCTAACTATGAGCCTATGTATTAAGACTGTGTTTTAAAGCAAAAGACGTTAGAAAACAAAAATTATTAACAGAGTCAAGGCTGCATGTAAATTTGGGATCAAATTTGACTTTCTCCCTCCTCTCATTTCATGACGATTTTCTAAATACCATTTCTGCATTAGGCCCTAGGCTTACTTTTATTATATCTTAAAAGTAAACACTCATTAGCCTTATCACATTCACCATCAATCATTGTTCACACATACATAGTGAGGAAGAAATTCAGAATATTTACGTGCTTTGAAAGACCAGAAGAAGCAAACAATTACAGATTTTAACATAATACTTGTTTGCTATCAATGTGTTAATATGTCTTAGTTTAATAACCCACAAATGCTAAAGCTTTATTTCTCTGTGAAAATGCTATTCTTCACCAGAGTTTAAGCATTAAGGAATTAAGCAGTCAGGGATTCACAAATGCAAATCAACACTGTCATCTGCTAAGTAGGCTTTATGATCCCGAAGTAATATTATTAGGTGGTGAGGAGCCCAAATTTCTTATTATTGAAACCATGGCAACATTTGCCAGGCCCAAACCTCCACTAGGAGACATTCCGTTGAGCCTTTGTCACCTTCCAAACCTCTAGAGAGCTCCTCTGGCTACATATGACAACTCGGGCAGGGCTAGTCCCAATGTGATGGTATGCAGCCCATGAACTGGGAAAGCTTAACTGCAGCAAATACTGATTTATTTCAAAGGGGAATAAGGGCATTTCTTTCTCCCATATACTGGTGGGTTTATTTTGGGAGAGGCGGGGATGGGGACTTCTTTTTCTAGCTTTGCTAGATTTCAGATACAGCAGCCCCAACCCTGAACTATAACTCCCAACTGGTCTCTCCAAGGCTCATTTTATGAGCAAGGAAAATTTCAGCTTCTGGAATGCAGAATCTTTTCTCAAAATAAACCACCCTCGAATATATTCACTATTGACAGGAGTAGTAAAGGAAATTGCTTCTGATCCAACTTTCATTCTTGTTCATCGACCACAGCAGTTTCTCCTTTTACTGTTTTGCAATGTAACACATCTGGTGAAGAACATCATAGATGTGATCAGTGATCACAGTCCAAATATGCCCCAGTTTGATATTAGTTACATCTGTTCTTCGTGTATCATTATAATGAGCATTAATGCTACCTTTACAAAAGTGACAGTTTTCCCACATAAGTGTAATGAGAAGGAAGAACTCAAGTCATGCAACAGCACCTAACCCAAAGTGGGTGCTTGATAAATACTTGTGACATGAATAATCACAAAGTACAGGTCTGTCTTTGAGACAGGAGGATCTTCTTCCCATATCTTCTCTGAATCCTAGATACCTCCTGGGATGCATTTTCAAGCCACCGTCAACTTTGTTTCTGCCAGGACAGCAAGGGATAGATTCACCAGACAGCCTAGATCCATGGAGAATTTGGGCTGTCTTCCTCCTGACACTATGGGCACTATATGTTATTTAAAATCTGTTTAGCTGTGAATAATAAAATATGTGGGAAAGGAAAGACAACAATCAGATGCAAAAAAGGAATTCATCCATTTCAAACTGCGTTGTATCTGCTTGTTTGCAGAGTAGAACCTAAATCCATTTTTCACCTTTAGGTCCCTTGATGCAACATCCTTTCAAAATAGAATCAGAATTGCAGGAATCTCAACGTACGTGCCTACCCATTTTTCTCTTTCCCTTCTAATGAGAAAGTTTAAAACCTACAAGAAATGTTCTACAAAAGTACTAATGATTTGTTTTCCTTAAAGATGCCAATTGCCCGGTTAGAAAATCACTAACATGTCATTTTGATTTCCCCAAATGCATTAATGAGCTCCTCTTCCTTCTCTTCCCTTTCTTCATTGGTTATCTAATGACTAAAATAACTGGGTATTTCAGAAACATTTCTTTGCAGCTGGGAATTCAGGGGAGTACAATAAGAGGTTAAAAAAAGAGCAGAGAAACAAACAAACCCTTCCTTCAGCAACAGAGATGCATTTTCAGCTTATTAGAGACCTGAGTATTGTTCAAAGAACTCCATGCTTAAGTGATGGCTTTTGGATGATTTTTTTTTTTAAAGAAAAAAATATTGAGGGTCTTTTATCACTATCTGGTTTAATGCAGTTATTCATGAGTGCTCTTGCCAAGAGCCATACAAAAATCCTCCGTGTGTGTATGTGTGTGTGTGTGTGTGTGTTTTCCAATCCTGCCTAAGAAGGAAAAAAAATCGACATCAAAGTGTGAGGTTCAGAACTTGAAGAATTGAGTCAACCAGAACTCCACATTCTTTGAAGTCTCCAAGCTTCCTGCCTGCTTATTAAAAAAGACAGGCTAAGAAAAAAAAATGCTAAATAAGTATGAGAAACAGATTAAAATAAACTGAAGTCTTCAGCCTTGTGATTCTATGACAAATTTGGATCTGCGAACCAGGAAAGGTAGTTCAAAACATCAGGGTAAATTAGCCAATAAGGAGATGCTGCAACTTCCTTGATTTCTTGAAACTGACCTTGTTCATCTAAAAAGTGCATTTAGATCGTAATGAGAATGCAGAGTAGAGAGGGAGGCCAAGGGCCCACAGCCCAATAGTCTGATAGTAATTCAGGTCCTCCGAGGGGTGTAAAAAAAGGGGTGGAAGCAGAACAAGAATCTGCCAATATTGCTAAGTCCAGTGCAGATGGCAGGGCTCAGTCATGGAGAGCAGCTCTTGACAGAACAGTCTGGGACTTTCAGAAGGCAGTGTTTCGCAGCCACATCACCTCCACTTTCCCCAAAGCCTACCTGTGACACTTCTCTGGATGGACTGCGGTTTGCTTCACCTCCGGCCCCTCCCTATGTCAGCAGAAAGAGGGGGAATAAGGAAATTCCCTGTTATGCCCTACAGTGCTTCCCAGAGAAGATGCCCCATCCATGCATATGGGATGAGGCAGGGCAGAACCAAAGCACAGCATTCACCGACACAACGCCAGCTACTACAGAAGGCTAAGATCAGTGTGGGGGTGAGCATGAATGAATGCGCTTTCATGCAAGCGTGTCCCATGTCTAATGGAGATCAGTCACTGGGGTTTCCAGGTAGGTCATTTCTACCTGGAAAATCCACCATCCATGTTAAACCACAGGTTTGGAAAGCCACAGGGAATGAGAGACTCCAGGAGGAGTTAGGAGCTGTGTCTCAACACTGATCCTAACTCACTACTGGAAAACCAATGGACTTATGCCATGAAGGACATTGATCAAACTGGAAGGACATTTATCACAACTGAACAAACTGTTCTATGAACAAAGAAAGAGAGATGGGCAGAACAATATATCAACCACATGAAAAAGAAAAATAAACAAAAAGACATTATCTTTTGGCTTAGTTGCAACCTATAGATTCTTATGAGATGAGAATGTATATTTTAAAGATGAAATAGAGCTATTATAGCATTAGAGAGCAAAATGCAGTCTTGAGAAACCACCAGAGAGAGCCTACCCGCATTCAGGTATGACCACGTATAAATTAATCTAGATAAGTTAATGAGGCTAGTATAGAACCACTAACGTCTGACCACAGCTTTTAAAAGCAGTGTGAAGACTTACCTTTTCAACAGCAAATGTTCTTATCACATATTCTGCCAGTAGTTCTGTTTCTATTAGGGTAACTTTAATGTCTTTATAGATCTCTGTGTCATCTGGCCAGTATTTGCAGCATTTGACCTTTAGAAAACACAGAGGAAATTACGGGTTTAGAGGTCTTTTGTATTTGTTTTAGTTTAGTTTTGTTTTTCAGTTCCCCCAATGATGGGTCACACTATGATTTATAGGATAAAATTTGCACATACAAACAAAAGTTAACTGTAATGCAAGAGCAAGGTCCATTTTTTTTTTTTTAGATCACCTGTTTTTTTCTCTCCCTAGAAGAAAACAAAATTTGAGTTATGAGAGAAGCAAAGCCTAGGAAAATTGTCTAAAGTTAACAAATTGTATTTATACTACAAATGTCCCAGTTATAGTAACCATTCATTTCCTGTGCATCTTGACTCAGGGAAAATGGCCTGGAAAAATAAACTAGAAAAGGAAGTTTGCAATGTTTTAGCTCCTCTGAATTTTAAATTCCTTCTAGCTCCAGAAATTGATTAAACATTTTGAGGAAGAGTGAGCAGAAAATCACAATCAACACTCAAGATTAGAGGATTTTTTTTTCTGAAGAAGGAAGTAGCTATGTGGTTTTCTCAAGTTAGAACTACAGATTCATTTAAATCTAAGTAAGTTCAATAAATAAAACTTAATAAAACACCAACACTCTTTCCATATTACCTGAAGCCTTTAACCTAAAAATTTTTCAGATGTAAGAAATTTGTTAGACTTGGCTCTTTCTGGCAATTTATTTATTTGTTTTTTGGTTGGGTGGCTTTTCCAGACATCAGCAAGACTCGGGATGAGGGGAGAGCATGTAGCCTCTGTCCTTGGCTTTTCTGCTTCTTAATTCCTGGCAGTTTCATTCACTCCTGTCCCTGTCCCCCCATGATGAATTCGTTCTGTAACTCTGACCCTGTTTCTCCATGTGTTGAATTTGATTTCTAACTCCTTTTGTGGGCATCTTCTCTTGGAGGTCTTTCCAGCTCCCGTATGTCTAAAAGAGAATTCCTTGCCCCATGTCCATTGCTTTTTCCTTGACTTCCTATGTTAATGCTGTGATTTCCTCAGTTTCCTGGGTACAAAACTTGGTGAATCCTTTCAAAACCCAGCCAGTGCCCAGTCTAGGAGTGATTTTACATAGCTCTCAAACATGTTATCCAGTTTTTTATTTCCTTTGCCACAATCCTAGTTCAGGCTCTGGTATCTTCCTGCATGGGCTTTCTATATACCCCAAATACCAGAAAAAACCCACCCAAAGTGTAATCCCAATGCCAGTTATTTGTTCTCTTAAGAATCTTCTATTTCCAACTACTGTCTGTAAAACTAAACAGAAACTCTTTGGCCTGGCATGTAAGGGCCTTTTAAAAAATTTGGTCCCAACAAGCATTTCCAGCCTTATTTCCCCAGTCTTATCTTTTACAAGTCTCCTTTCAAGTCTCATATATTTTATGGCCAAGGACAAGTGTTTGCCCTAATTCCCAAATATACCCCGTGATCCACACTACTACTTGTGCCATTCCTCCTGTTTAGAGTGTGCAACCCATTTCTTCCCAGTTGAAGATATTTTCCATTCTTTAAAGTACATCTCAACTGCCACATGCCTCCAAAGTCTTTCCTCCATAGATGAGAACTCTCTCTTTGTTCCCCTGATGAAATATGCTTGTTCTGAGCCTAGTATGATATCCTTCTTACAATGCTTGATACTTGTTTATTTTTGGCCAGCGCATAAAGTGTACTGTTTTGCTTATTTCTGCAAACCCTATAATACCTGGTCACTGTGTCCCATACACACTAATACAATGTAAATATATCTCCAAATTTTATGGAGAAAGTCACAGGAACAGTGTAGGAAGAAAACTCCCAGACTGAGAAAGTTTACAAAAACAAATAGGAGCTGAGAAGACCTTTCCTACAATGGCCAACCCCTATGGTACACAAATGTTTCCAGCATGGTATGTGGCTGCTGATTATTTTAGCTGCTTCCTTATGAAACTTGCTGGTGGTTGATTCCATCAGTTCCAGGTAAGCCTCATTTCCTTTAGTTGGCAAGATATAAACCAGATACACCAGGAGCTGGAGACTTAGTGAAGCATGAGACAATGATGGTCTCTGCCATCATTAAGTTTTTAGTCTCCTCTGGAAGTCTCTTTTCCTTCATCATGGGAATGCTATCTGTGACTTTATAAAGGGCTTAACTATAACATCAGAAATTTACATCATAGATAGCTGTGTTAAATATCCTAATTTCTCTTTTTCTACATGTAAAGTCAATCTGAACAAATCACGTATATTTGTAAAACTGTCTAACTTGACAGCAACCATAATTTCACTTGTAGAATGTTTAATACTATACTTTCACAATGTGAATTAATAATGATAATTATAATGGTATACGCCGGAGTCTCCTCTATATTGGGAGACTTTCTTTTATCTTTTTGTGACTTTAATTGTGCAAGTAGATGGTAGTGGATAGATATAAAAGTCCAAATACAGTGTGTGTTTATATATATATACACACACATACACAAAAACACTACACACACAGTACCCAAAAAAGTATACACACTTCAAGGAAAAAAAACTGTATTAAAATTGTAATACTCAATATATACTGACAACAAAAGATGAATACAAGTCACATTTGACTTCTGCAATTAAAAGAGGTGCTCAAAATCGTTACCATCAGCGACCAGACACTTCTGAGTTATGGTGAACTATAAATAATACATAGATAACATCTCTTAAAACGTGTATACATTTTTTGGCACCCTTGGGGTATATACTTGTATATATACATGCATATATACACACTGTAAAATAATTCTCCATGGGATGAATATACAATTAAAGTTTTCATGTAAAAAAATTCACGTATTTCTCAGAAAATTACAATTGAAAACTCACACCTGCAACCTATGTTATCCCAGGTTTATCTTACCTAATAAAAAATACCTTATCAAAATGTGTCACTACTAATAGAAAGGAACTAACTTGTAGGATGCAATTGACGCAGGACACTTTGTATGGTAACTATTCTTCTACTTGAGATTCCTTACCCTCCTTGCCCCCGAATTTTCAACAGATGGGAGCGTGGGGTGCTTCAACGCCGTGAAGTCAGGGAAACCAAAGGCTCCTTGCCTGGATTGAAGGCTCAGTTTCTCTGTGAGACCATTGAAGAGATGCGCGCCCACCTCCCTTGGGGAACTCGGGTTCCACCAGAAATCGAATCCCTCCCATCCCTCCCGGGTCAGCTCCGTCCGCTGCGACACCCCACCGCGCCCCCCTCCCCCTCGGCGCCCTCCGGTCCCCGCGGCGCCCCCCATCCCGGCCATTCCCCTCCCCCTTCGCTCGCCCCCCAGGCGTCCCCGACCGCCGGATGCGGCTGGGCGCCCCCGCGCGTCGGCGGCAGGCAGCGGCTTCGGCTTCTAACTTGAGCCGCGCTCCTGCCGAACAGGTGCCGCCGCCCTCCCAGCGCCGCGTGTGGACAATTAAAAGCAGGCGCGGTCTGCCCTCCACTGCTCGGCACGGTGCTGCCTCCGCGCCGCCCGGATGCCTCCGACGAGGCAGTAATTAGGAGGAAGGAAGCGTGGGGCCGCTGCCTTCCAGAACGCTTGCGGGCGGTCCCCTTCCCGGGCGCGGGCACCTGGCTGGGCGGGCCCAGAAGAGGCGGCCGAGTCGTTCCGAATCCGGTCCTCCCCATCTCATCTCCCAGAATATCCTGAAATGGCTTGCCACATCTGTTATCAGCCTACTAAAAACCATTCCAAATTGGGCTGCTTTTAGTATCTTTTTAACTGCTTGGACTTGTGTCAAGTTACTATTTTGCTTTAAAAAACAAAAAAAGGGAAAGGAAGAGAGAAAGTATGCTTCTTCCACATTGGATGAAGACTCTCCAGGAGAGTCTGGGGCTTGAGTCGCCGCCTATCCGCTAAGGTCAGCGTACAGGGGTGCTGAAACTATTGGTTTTGAGGCGCCGTTGGAGCCCAGGAGCAGAAGAACTGGACGCTTCTCTGCTTTGAGCGTGCGCCTTGCTCGGCTGCCTCCCGCAGCCCGGCGCTACCTGCACAGTTTCCAGGAGAGGCTGCGCCTCCCACGCATCCCACTCACGTAAGGCAACAGCCTCCAGCCCAGAAAGCGAGGCCGGATCAGGATGGTCTAATTGCCTTAGTGCCCTGCGCTGGTTCTACCCGGACATCAATCAAGCAAACAGCACTGAGCCCTGCTGCCTGCTCATTACTGCCCCAGGGCGGCAGGAGCAGACGATTCAGTGCCTGCTCCAAATGGGTGATCGCTATTGGCTTTAAAGTTCAGACATGAAAACGGTACAGCAAGTGCTATAACTCTAACATTTCTAACTCCCTAAAAAAAATATTCGAGGCAGGTCATTTTTAACCGGCGGCCCAGATGATCCCCACTTAGATTGAAGTCAGAGGACCCCCGAGGAGGCTAGAGTTGTCGTTCCCCAGGTCAGCAGCACATTACTGTGCCGCCCGGGCATCCCAACATCCTACAGCAGTGTTCCCTTGGAGGGATTCTGAACACATTCAGTAGGTCTGAACTGGTGGAGCCTGAAGAGGTGCACTTTGAACAAGCTCCCAAGTGATGCTGCTGGTCTGTGGACCACACTCTGAAAGCAAGGGTTGAGACAACACACTGGATGGCAGCGTCTGACTGGGCTGGGGTGCCTGCTCTCTTGCTCAGTGTTGATGTGAGCTTGAGGAGGTCACTTGAGTTTGCTCAACCTCAGGTGTTTCATCTGTGAAGAGAGGATGATTGTAGTTCCTGTGGCAGAGTGTTCTAAGACTAAGTCAAGGTCTCCAAATTTGCTGCACATTAGAATCACTTGGCTGGGGGAAAGGAGGTCTTAAATTCAAAAGCCCAGGCCACACTCCAAGTCAATTAAGCCATCATTCCCGGGGCGGAGAGAGGTATCAGTAGTTTCCTAAAGCTCTTCAGGCAATGTTGAAGTGTAGATAAGTTTGCAAACCACTGGATTAAGTGATATAATGTAATGAAAACATTTGGCTATATGCCCAGTTCATCATAAATGCTACAAATATGGAAGATCTTATTATTAAATGATAGTTTGGGGGTCTGGGTTCTTACTCTCCTCCTCAAACCTTATTTTGGGGACTGGGAGGACTTGAAAGAGAGGCTGGCATGTCCATTTGCCCATTAGTATGGTTTGATTAACTCCCAACAGAAATTAGGAAACAGTCTGTGTTTTGGGGGAGGAGAGTCAAATCAGACAGAACTTTAAGGAATTCCAAAGACAGTTTCCAAACACTCATTTTCCAGATCATGGCAACTCCCACCCACAGAGCCTTTCCTGCTTTGAACTACATGCACTGGATGGCTATGTTCTGACAGCTGTGGCCTCACTCAGCGGCTCAGGGATGGCACATGATTTGTCTGAGAGAAAATGGCAATGCTGGTCTTGATCCTTTTCATTTCTTTTAATTCTACTGAAGAAGTGAAATGCAGGCCCAGGGAGGGCACGGGGCTTGCTCAAGGCAATACATTAGCTGGTGGTGAAGGAAAGGCTGGACCCTAGGCTCTGACTCCAGCCAGGGCTCTTTGGGAGGACAGCACTCAAGCGCATTATGCTTTCCTTGGCCTTATCAGGAGGCCTGGCTTCTGGAACAGAAACCGAGTAGGAAGTCTTGATGACTTTAGTTGCTTTGCCTCTTTGGGGGTGGAAGAGCAGTTAGGGGTGGAGGGATGAGGCAGGATAACACAGTGCCCCCTTTGAAACCATCATTGACCTCTGTCCCTGATCACAAGCCACTCATATCTGCCGATGCCTGCGGTGTCACCAACTCTCCAACTCAGTCTGCAGGAGGGAGTCTAGAGCAGAAGTCAAGGTCTGTTCATGTGCACTGTGCATGGGTACAAGGACTCATTTTGCTAAGAAACCCTATAATTATTAAAGATTAAGAACACTGAATGGTTAGCAATTAGGGTGAGGGCACCATAGTATGATCTAATAAACACAAGGGTTAGAGGGAGGAAAAAGAAAAGGGAGTTATTAGGTTTTGGTTTGTTAAGAGTTTTCAACAGATTTTTTTTTTTATATAGAGACAAGCGTCTCACTATACTGACCAGGCTGGTCTCAAACTCCTGTTCTTAAGCGACACTCCTACCTCAGCCTCCCAAAATGCTGGGATTATAGGTGTGAGACACCACACCCAGCCTGGGACTCAACTTTGTTTTGTTTTGAAAGAGACATCCAAAGAGAGAGTAACCACACTTTTATTAGTAGCTGTGTTTAGGCCTATGGAGCACAGGTTGGATGGAGACATTGGATTGTGAGAGCAGAAACTCTGCCATGAAGCCCACACAGAACCCCAGCCAAGAGCAACTGCCAGTTTTGTTTCCAAGAGAACCGAGTCATTATATCCAAAAATATTTTTCAAAGAGATCTCACAGGAATAAGAAAAATCACTCATTTAAATATCCTGAAAATACAGATCGCTCTGATTTCAGTGTGATAGGGTAAGATGAATGTGCACTTGCTTTTTTCTGCCTAACTTGTGATGTTGCAGCAAGTGACTTATACCCTCTGAGTCTCAGTTTTCTCATATATGATATAGGGTAATATTGATTTCTTAGGAAGGATGTGAAGATTAAATGATATTTAAAATCATGTAAAGGCTTTGTATAAGTACCTGGCTTCTATGTTTTCCTAGTTTCTTATTTTCAGACTACATTTGTCAGGGTGGCTTCCCTTGGGCAACATCCTCAAAAACTATCTCACAACTGGCACTAAAGAAAGAACTTCTAAAGGTCTAGATAGTTTGAGCTTGAAAAAATAACTGCATAGTGTAAGCAAATCCCTCTTTCATGCCTTTAGGCTCCTGCCTGAAGGTCCCTCCACCCATTCAAGGCTTCTGGTTTTCCAAACTGCATCTATTGATTAGTATTATTACTTAATGGACATGCAATACTTGTAATAAGCACACAGTCATAGCTGCATGTACAACACTTGCTTTCATCAGCTGTAAAGAAACATGCAGCCTGATGCCTCTTGTGGGGCTTTAAGTGTCATCTTACAAACCACCAGAGAAATCTGTCTTGTTACTTTCCTCTTACCTCATCTGGATGACAACTTAATCAGAAAGCAACATCACTCAAATTGCAGTCAGACTTTCTTTTTTTTTTTGAGTTGGAGTCTCACTCTGTAGCCCAGACTGGAGTGCAGTAGCCACTTCCCGGTCACCGCAGCCTCGACCTGCTGGGCTCCGGCGATCCTTCTGCCTCAGCCTTCCAAGTAGCTGGAACTATAGGCATGCGCTACCACGCCCGGCTAATTTTTTATTTATTGTAGAGATGAGGTCTAGCCAAGTTGCCCAAGCGGGTCTCGAACCCATGGGCTCAGGCACTTCCCTCACCTCGGCCTCCCAAAATGCTGGGATTACAGGCTGAGCCACCGAGCCCGGCTGCAGTCAGACTTTCAAGAGACACAGTTATACAAACTATTTGTTGCTGCCTTATATTCAAGGGATTCGGCCATTCCCCAAATTTGAGTCCTATTGCCAAAGGAGGGAGATGTTCTACCAGCAAGGGCAATAAAAAGAGTGTTTCACATCCTTTAAAGATTATTCTGAAATAAGAATTTCAGAAATCATTTGAATAAAGACAACATTATTAGAATACACATATATGTCCCAAGATGCATCAGAGAGGACATTTCTTAGAGTGATATATGACTTATCTTTGAGAAAATAAATCTACCTTTTCTCTCACTGTCAGTCTTCACATGTGTCAGTATCACTGTGCAGATCTTCAACACTGTGCAAGTTCCAGAACTGTTCTGGCCCTGTTTCCTTAGGTGCCAGAGGGGACACTAGATCCTTTGTATGGATCTAGAATGGCTAAAACGATTCCAACTCTAAAATCATCTGGTTACATGCTGCCTCACACTAACTTTGTGAGGTACCTGTTATTATCCCTCTTTGACAAATATATAATGTGAAGCTGGGAGAAATCAAGAAACTGAAGACTTAAGGGATCAATGTTACGGCAAAGCCTGTAGCAAAGCTAGGGTGCCTAGGTTGTCCTGCTAGTCATTCAGACAGCCCCTAAAGCCTGTGACAAGCGGAACCCAGTGTGGGCAAGGCTAGGGAGACAGGGAAGAATGAGATATGGTTCTTTTTTTTTTTTTTGAGTTGGAGTCTCACTCTGTCGCCCAGACTGGAGTGCAAGTGGCCGCTTCCGGCCACCGCAGCCTCGCCTGCTGGGCTCCGGCGATCCTTCCACCTCAGCCTTCCAAGTAGCCAGAATTACAGGCATGCACTACCACGCCCGGCCGATTTTTTTTTTTTGATTTATTGTAGAGATGAGGTCTCGCTGCCCAGGCGGGTCTCGAACCCGCGGGCTCAGGCAATCCACTCACCTCAGCCTCCCAAAGGCGCGGGATTATAGGCTGAGCCACCGAGCCCGGCTGAGATATGGTTCTAAGACTCACAAAGAGACAGAGACGTAAACAAGGCAGGATGAGAGGCAGGCTTAAGGGTCAGGAGCACATTCCCTACAGCTGCACTGTTGGGGTTCAAAGCTAAGTCCTGTTTACTAGTTAAGTGACTTTGGGCAAGTGACTTAAGCTCTTTGTGGCTCCATTTCCCGTCTTTAACATGAGCGAATAAGAGAACTGTTATGACAAGGAGCTAAATAGTTATAAAGCACTGAGAACATACTTGGCACATATAAATGTTCTTTAAATTTTTAGTGAGAACTATATTGAATTTGGAAGAATGTTAATTCCAAAGGAAGGGATTCAAAG
Source organism: Cephalopachus bancanus (assembly GCA_027257055.1). NCBI lineage: Eukaryota > Metazoa > Chordata > Mammalia > Primates > Tarsiidae > Cephalopachus > Cephalopachus bancanus. The sequence goes on from JAPVLO010000179.1 coordinate 1,107,367, forward strand.
CATCACAAAGGAAACTGCACCACAAATGAGACCAGAAAGATGAAGTGCTATTTCCATGGGTGGATCTGGAGTGGGAGGACATTCTAGATTGAGGAAGGTGGCAAAAGGCATCTCTGGGAAGCCTGAGTGGTCCCGAGTCCCTGTCAGGTAGGGGCCTAGACAGGTGCAATCTGCTGACAGCAGCAGGAAATAGGCCATTTCATGATCGCCAGCTTCTGCGGCTGTTCTGGCTTAACTTCTTTGGTGCTACACTTTGAAATAAGGGATGGAAAGTTTGTATTAAAGAGGAGGGGGAGGATACAGGAATGGACTTCTGCAGGGTTGGTAGTTTTAAAGGGTACCTAGTTTCTTTGTGTGAGTGCACATAATCACTGGGCCACCCTGGGGATCTGTGGCTAAGCTGCTGCCCTGCCAGGATGGGCTGCTTAGTGCAAACTAGCTGCTCGCAGGGATTTGTGAGTGGGAAGGCTCTAGGGGAGCTAGGAGTAGTGACAGGGCGGGAGATTGCCCATGACCATGTGTCAGACAACTCCTCATCAAGGCTTGGGCTTGCTTGGATCATTTCTAATGCCTGCAAAAGGCAGCAGCTTCTGGCCTGCAGGGATCACCGCAACAGATTGCCACAACAGACTGCCACAACAGGGTTGCTAAGAGCTGGTGAACTCAGGATTGGGCCTCCTTATGTCTCCCAAGTTGCTAGGACGTGGCTGACCTCTCTGCCTTAGTTATAGACCTGGGAAAGTTTTTGAAACACACACACACACACACACACACACACACACACTCTCTCTCTCTCTCTCTCTCTCCCTCTGACATTCTTTTCTTCTAGGTAGAGGGATAACATTTTATTTTTATGGGCCATTGATAAAGAGTTTTTATAGCCTCTCTTAAAAATGAGCACTTAATGATGACAGTGTGGTGTGACAGAAAGAAGACTGGCTGGCAGGCAGGAGGGCTTGGGGCTAATTCCAGCTGTGTTTCAATCTAGTCATGTGGTCTTGTGCAAGTTGCTGAACCATTCTGGTACTCAGTTTCTTTATTTGCAAAAGAGGATACTAGACCATATGACTATTGAAATAATTCTGAGTCCTACAATTATCTGATTAGAATTATCTGATTAGAATGTGGTTTCTGGAAGACATAGAAGTTGATAGAATGGGTTCCAGAGTTTAAATATTGGGTCTGATATTTACTAGTTACATGAATTTGGATAAGTTTCTTAATGTCTTTAAACTTGTTATTATTTGGAAAATGGGTTAACAATAATATCTAACAACAATGTCATCATAGTCATTATGACCCCACTGACTGACACATAAGACATGTCCAGTGACTGCTAGTGGCTTACCATGACATCAGCACTTCTGTTACGTACAAGGGAATAGCTCACAGTGTGGAGATCCAGGTGCTCTATTTCAACACCTGATGATTTATGGTCTATACCAGGATTAGGAAGAAATGAACTTTAAGTTCAGAGATACTAACCTGGGCTAAACATCTCAGACAGTCCAAAGTGCACATTTGTGTCAGTTAATCTCTCTGGGGAAGTAAATGGTTATAGAAGTAAAGGATGCAAGAAAGAGAAACAAGATGCACTGGTCAACCTGAGTCTCAATACTTCCATGTGTTCCAGTGCCTTCTTCCTTAGGTAATCACTAGGAGCTGCTAAAGAGAGCAAAAGGCTTTGAAGAATATAATGACACGAATATATGAGCTGCCTAATTCTTGACCAAGAATCATATAAGTAGACCTGAAGTCTACTTATGTGAAGTATGTGATGCACCTGGTTGAATGGACTAAAGCTCCTATACATTCACTGTTGACTTAAGATTCTCTACCCTACTCATCAGAATGGAATCTATCTTTGGTGAGATAATGAGTGTACTGTCTTACCCTAGAACGGAGAATTATCTGTTTGCTTAGAATTTTTAGGTGACAAGGGTTCGGTTTCCATTTTACAGTGGATAGTCCAAAGCTAAAAGATGCAAATCAAAACACTGTTGGGTTTTAAACATTCACTCCCCTCTTACTTAAATAACCCCTCTGGGGCAGTATTCCCCACTGCACATCACCGGTCTCCTGGATCACTTCCAATTCCGACTGTGTTTCTGGATAGTAACTCCTAGCAAGTGATCCAGTGAAATCCTGGATCACTCTGTTTCCTCATCTCTGTTTCCTCTCCTCACTATTGGCTAACGCAACCAGTCCATTTCTATAATCCAGCAATGCCACCCCAACAGTGTTACCCAATAAATAATGTTACCCAAATGCATATTCTTTGTCCTGAGGTCTATAAATCTGTAATTCACATGAAAAGAAGCAATTGACACACTGTCTTCTTGCTAGATATGAAGGGGATTCTTTGCACAGATATTTACATCAGAGACATGTCCAGGCCTGCTCCACCTTCTCATTGTTAGAAACCTGGTCCCAGGAACAGGAAACAGTGGCTTATGCCATAAACTGCTGTCCTTCTCTGGTCTTAGACATGTGGCAGACACTTTCAGAGAAAAAGTTTTGAGGCAGTGACTTCTGATTGGCTGTAGTCTACTGAATTAAATTTTTTTTTTTTTGAGTTGGAGTCTCACTCTGTCACCCAGACTGGAGTGCAGTGGCCGCTCCCGGCCACAGCAGCCTCGACCTGCTGGGCTCCGGTGATCCTTCTGCCTCAGCCTTCCAAGTAGCAGGAACTACAGGTGCGCGCTACCACACCCGGCTAATTTTTTTTGATTTATTGTAGAGATGAGGTCTCGCCTGCCCAGGCGGGTCTCGAACCCGCGGGCTCAGGCAATTCACTCACCTCAGCCTCCCAAAGGCGGAGGATTACAGGCTGAGCCACTGAGCCCGGCTTGAATTAAATTTTTCATTATTCATTTCCTTAGTTAGTGAAACTAGAGTTACTGATGTCTTGCCACTTTGTTAATCTGAAAGTCGTTGTGTAAGACTCTAAAACTACTCACTGGATTATGTTGTCTCTTTGTTCCTGTACTTGTGAGAGTCCTTAGTGATTACTCATGTATCTACTTGGCCAGATAACTGTAAGCCTTCGGGGAAAGGCAGAGCAAGGGCTCAGGTTAGGAGAGTAGACTTGGAAAGTACAGAAGGGAAAAAAAGAATCCTGCGCTCAAGAAAGGACTTCATTTATTGCTTTTCAGCAAATTGTTCACGAATAGGACATACCTGCTGCGTAAAGTGCAGGCAAAGGTGACTTGCAAGTGCTCATGTGAGCAGAAGCGGGGAGGCTATCATAACTCTGAGACCATTGCCTATCATGGCCAATGCCAGGAAACCCCAGCTATGTATGCTGAGCAGGTAGGAATATGCTGGAACCAAGCTATAAAAGGGCTGTAGCTTGATGCATTTGTCCCAGATGCACCTGTCCATCTGCCACATATGCAGGCCCCCCACCTCTGTAGCACATTTCAGCCACAAAGGCAGGTGATGGCCTGTGTGCCCCCCAAAGACTGTGCAGTTAGAGGTGACAGAGTGAGACAACAGAGGACCCAAGCCTCGGGCAGTAAAATAGAAGCCCAGACACAGATGCAGGTGAGGATTTTCTAGGGTTGGCCAATTGTGGCATGACAGCAAGACTGTCTGCTGAAGGCAGGCAATAGGGCTCAGCAATGGTGACCACAGAGGTAGCGCCATGGCACAGGTGTCTCCATGGGCTCGGCTAAAGATTGTTCAAGAGCTGACTGCACACAGCTTGCAGTTACCTGGGAGCTCGGAGAGCATGCTCAGACCCAACACTTGTTATTCGGACCTGCAAATTTGCTTTGATCCTGCAGTATCCTGCCACTGTGGCAATATTAGAGATGACTGAGACAAAAGTGTCAGGTGACTTATAGTGCATAAAGAACGGTCTCCAAAGCCTAATTTGTAAGTCACCGATATTTGAGCAAAAAATGACTTTTGCTTTTTTTTTTTTTTTAAAGGGACATAATGGATGAAGCTGAATTACCAAGAACTTAATACAAAAGCGTTAATCAGGTAGGTTAAATGTAGATATATTGCTGTCATTTCAAATACAGCTGCAGTGAATTTCACTACATCCAAAACTAACATATTGCAGATCCACGTAGACTTTAGATTCAAGTCTGTTTTCTTTGTACAGGATCAATCAAGAGAAGGAGAGCAGTAAACAGAAATGTCCCTTGTATGAAATGAGTTATCTGTAGTGGCTTCCATGCTGCTTTGTAATTATTCTTCCACCTGTCCCCAAACATTCCCTGACTACTTTCTCTGTGTGGAACCTTTTGGGACATGCAGAGGAACCCCCCTGGCCTTTGCTCATGGAAGCCTGTGGTCCTGCAGGGGAGGGCAGCACAGCAGTTGCAGGTGTTTGGTTCTTTCTTGCATCAAACCATATGCAGTATCTCTATAGTTGGAGAGAAAACATCTTGAAGGATCCTTTTAAAAAATTCTTTGGCTTTCACCTATTGCAGGTTGAGAGGTCATCCATCTCCTGCTTGTTAACTAGTTGCATGCATACCAGGAAGAATAACCAGCAAGAGAGACAAAGATTCCAGGGGGTTAAGGTTTGCACCACAGGCAAGAGCAGAGACAGAGAGCTGTGAGAAAAAGATATGAGAACTATCCTGGTTTTCCCACAGGAAATTCACTAGTTCACAGTGACAACTCACAAGAAAGTGACAATGGTCTGCCTCAAAACAAATGGCAGTTTGCTGCTCCTATCAAAGCAAAGAGCATTTCTGAAATGAAGGAAGGAGGTAGGAGCAGGTGTGTGTGTGTGTGTGTGTGTGTGTGTGTGTGTGTGTGTGTGTGTGTCTCATAGCATATATGTGGGAAGAAACTGATGTCAGATAAAAGGAACGTGGAAGTTGTAAAAGAGAGGTAGTCCCATGCAGGCACATGATGTGGGAGGGAATAGCCTTAGACAAAAATGTATATGTGTGTGTATATAAATACGCTTGTGGATATGTTTATTTGCAGGAATGCTATCAGAATAAAGTTTACAGAAGCTGGGGTTAGCACTGCAGATAGGAAGTTTTGTATAAGAAACCTCATTACTTTAAGTTATAAAATGCAGTGCTTAGTATTTAATTTAAAATACTTAATAAGCCTTCAATAAGATTAAAGAATACAGTTATGTGGTTTTCTTGCTTTAGTTTGAGAGTATGTATTTTCCTTTAGTCTCATATTTTTCAAAGTCACCACCCAATTTAGTCATCAAGGAAATGTTCCCTAGTTAAATACATTTGTTTTACAATTGTGTCTGTTTTTGCATTTCCTTTATACCACAGTTTCCCTTTCAATTAAATGGATTTGCTGTTTAAATTGGATTGATGGACATGAAGAGACGATTCTCTGATGATTAAACGCTTTGAGTGAGACAACCACTTCTGTGTACCAGGAGATGTGCACATTTTGCAGATGCAGAAGTCACACTTGCAGTTACACAGAACACGATGGGGTATGTGCATAGATATCTTTAAATGATTGCAAGAGTTCGCCAAGGATCCACATTCTCTCCAAGGACTCCTTTCTTACTAACGCAGGAAACAGAAGTGGTCCTGCTGATCACTGGGTAAAGAAATGGAAATGTGTTTGCAGGGTACAATTGGTTTATTATGCCCAATGATAAACCAGTGCAGTGTTATAAGCAATTTTGAGAACTTCTGAAAAGAATGTATTCTCTCAAAATCATAGTTTACTGTAGTCAGGTTATTCTCAAAAAAGGTTTATAAATTAACCAAGAGACTGAGCATCTTTTGTGGTCTGCATAAATTAAAATACAGATTGATCCACTGTATTTGTCTCATTGGTACCTAATCATACCATGATGTTCTGTTCCAACATTTGTATATAACACTGAAGAAGAAACAGGAGTGAATGGCTGTCTCCTAAGGAAGAGCAGTCCTCACGTCTGTGTATTGGCCATTCCCTGTTTTTTTTTTTTTTTTTTTTTGAGTTGGAGTCTCATTCTGTCACCCAAACTGGAGTGTAGTGGCACGCTTCCGGCCACTGCAGCCTCGACCTGCTGGGCTCTGCGATCCTTCCGCCTCAGCTTTCCAAGTAGCTGGAACTACAGGTGTGCACTACCATTTTCTGGCTAATTTTTGATTTATTGTAGAGATGAGGTCTCACCAAGTTGCCCAGGCAGGTCTCGAACCCACGGGCTCAGGCAATCCACTCACCTCAGCCTCCCAAAGCCTGGGATTACAGGCTGAGCTACCGAGCCCAGCTGGCCATTCCCTTCTAAGAATCCATACTGAGTACTTCTCTCCTGTTGCTGTTATTCAGAACCCGCAGTAAGTGCCAACGGGGCTGGAAGCCATTCGGATTGAACTAGATCTGGACTGCAGATGCTTTTGTTATTCAAATTTTCTCTTTACCACAATGTAAATAAATAGAAAACTATTCTTCATGTAGACATCAAATCTTAGAGTTTATTCAGTTGATTTTCCTTCATTTCAAGGACATGAAAACTATGGCTGGAGGTAAGAATTGCTTGGCTTTCAGTACACCTAGAAATGCTCACCACATCCAATTCTCCTTAGAGTCACATCCCCCTCTAGTTCCTGGAGGACTGTGGCTACCAGCTGTGCCAGGAATCCAGCCCACCTGCACCCTGCTGCATCAACTTGCTTATATCTGCTCCAATCCTTACCTTGTCCCCAGAGAAGAGGATAGCTTCTCCTCTAGGCTAGCCCCTTCACCTTGTCCTTGAAAGTCCCTAAAGTAGCTCATTTCCTCCAGCCTCTCAGCCCATGGCCTTGCTCCTTACTTCATTGGGAAAACCAGTTGCCAGGAGAGGATGCCATCTCAAGTTTGTTGTTTACGTTTGGTTCAATTTATTTAAGTGTGTCTGCGCCTGTCTCTGCTCTGCAGGCTCGGAGGAAAAGATGTCATCCCTTGTAAGGCTGAATCTAAGACCTGCGCTCTGGGTCCCTTCCCTCTTGCTTCCTTGGCAAATACTCCATCCGCTGTCCCCTTCCCAAGATTTCTAATCTTTCCCTTTCTCCTGATTATTTCCCTAAACACATACATATCATCAAAGGTCTTGTACCTTACAGATATCCTTTGATTGTAAATCCTCCTCTATTTACAGCCCCATTTCTCTCTTCTGACAAATATACACTCAGCCTATACATCCTCATTTTCCATTCCTTCCTTGATGCTGCAGGCTAGTTTTAGCGCTCACCATTTGCAGTGAATGCATGGTTTGGTTTGTCAACTTCCATCCGTTCCTCCTTCCTAATGGATTCTTGACTTCCTTTTGGGCAATTACTTCTTCTCTATGGGGTGGCTTATCAATTAGCGGCCCTGGACAGCAGGGGATGAGCTATGAGCCAGTTCTCGGGAGTCGGATGCTCTATCCTTGCCACTGGAATCCTGAGCACAATGAGGAGAAAACTGGAGCCCAGCATCTTGACACCAGTGCCCTGAGCAGACTGTCTGGCTGGAAGACCCATGAGGCCTGCTGGCCCTCTGAGTGTCTTTTGCAAACCTTCTTTCCTGTCTTTTGCAAACCTTACTCTTCACGTCAACATTTTGAGCTTTTAATATTCTTTTCCCTTTGGCTTAAATTAGAGCTGATTTCTGTTGTATACAATCAGGTAACTCTGTTAGGTCAGCCTTCTCAAACGATTGAAGCAAAAGGCTGCCAATGACCTTTTTAAGTCCGATGGCTATTTTTCTGCCTTTAGATGACCCACTCTGTCTCTGCAGCCTCTCTAGTATGAGTATGTCCCTTTCTCTATGTGACCGTCCCACTCAGATCTTTCAGGGCTTTCTGTTGTTCATAAGCTGAAGCCCATTTCCTGATGTAGCATCTCTAGCTCTCCATGACAAGATCTCAATTCTCCCCAGATAGCCTCCTCCCTTTTCATACTGAACACATCTGCAGCTTCCCTCCAGGGTCCTGTGGATGCCTCTGCCTGGAACACCCTTCCTTCCCTCCCACCCTTATTTGCTGATTGACTCCCATTTGCTCCTCGACACTCTGCTCCCAACACACTACCCGCTCTGGGAAGTATTTATTGACAGACCCTCCAGCCTCAACTTCAAGTCTGGATAAGGTACCTCTTCTAAGAATTACCTAGTGCTCTGTGAATCCTTCATCACAGAATTTAATCACTTTGTCTGACTCCTCGTCCCGGTGGACAGGAACATGCTTAATTTGCCTTCGTAGCCCCAGCCCTATGTGACTGTCCACACTGACTGGTGCGTATGTAGCATACACTTGCTAACTGAAGGAACCTCCCCGTGTCTTGTCTGTGATTTTTCCTCTGTCAGTCCTCCCCTTTCTTTTTTGCACCTTCAGTTTGAGATTCCAACTATATTTTCTCTAAACACCCCCTCACCACCAATATATTCACTGTCTGGACCCTGCTTCACCTTCTAGGTGCTACTCCATCTCTCTCTATTGGCTCACTTCTCCAAGAACAAGCTACAGTTGTGTCTTTGCTGCGTACTTAGCCACAATTCCACTGTCGCCAGGTTCCCGCTTCTATCACACCTTGGAAACCTGGTCTCAAAGATCTCCCGGATGCAATAGGGAGGCACTGTGTATGTGTGTGGTTGTAGTAGTGGTGGTGGGGGATGGAGGGTGGTGGAGAGATCATGGGCTTTGGAACTGGACAGACCTCTGTGCCCTTCACTTCACTGAGACTCAGTTTCTTAATTGTGAAAATAGGAATCTTTATATGTGTTCATAGGCTAGTTGTGAGAAGAGCAATAAACATTTAGCAGAATGCCTGGCCCAATGCACTTTTATAACTCCTTTGCTCTCCCTGTTTCCATTGACCTGACCTCTCTGTAGCTGTGACATGCTGCTCCCTCTCTCTTTCCTGCTGGAATGCTATCCTTTCTTAATTATCAGGAGTTAAGGGGGTAGGGTGGAAAGGGACACTCATTATGGATTAATAGGCTTTACATCCACCCAGGTCACGATGGTAGAAACCCTGGCTCATATTCAAGTTCTCCTTTTTCTCTGGGGTCTCTTTGTTCTTGTTCTATTTCTCGTCTTTCCTTTTTTGGACTTCATTCCTAGCTCTTCTTTCCCTAACTGCCCCCTTGATCCAGATTCTCTTGTGTTCTGTCTTGAATTCTTTTCTTTTCTCTTTCCATTTTCTCCCAATAATGCTAGGCTTCTGTTACAGTGGTTTATCACTTTAGTTTTTTTTTTATTTTTTTTTTAGTTGGGGTCTCACTCTGTTGTCCAGGCTGGAGTGCAGTGGCACAGTCATGGCTTACTGCAGCCTCAACCTTCTGGGCTCAGGTGATCCTCCTGCCTCAGCTGAGACTACAGATGTGCATCACCATACCCAGCTAAGTTTCTGAATTTTTGTAGGGACTATGAGGTTACACTATGTTGGTTAGGCTGGTCTCGAACTCCTGGGCTCAGTGATTCTCCTGCCTCAGTCTCCCAAAGTTCTGGTATTACAGGCATAAGTTACCATACCTGGGGTTCATATAACTTTGCATATACTTTTTTTGCTTGCCTCGCTTTTTGTCCTTTAGTTGGTGCCTTGTCTTTTCATCTTGATATCCCTAGTCTCACTCAAAGCCTAGCACATAGCGGATGTTCGTAAATGAGGGAGGAATCTAAAACTTCGTAGTTTGTTTTCATAGTTCGGAGTTTGTCTTCAGCTCATATCTCTCACTTGAGCTTTCTGGAAAGCCCTACATTGCTGTTCATCAGCTTCTCAAACTCAACATGTCCAACATGAATCCTGTTGCCTTCTCCTTATGCACGCTCTTCTTTTCTTGAGGAGGAAGGCAGGGTGGAAAGGGGTACTTATTATTGACGAAGAGGCTTTACATCAACCCAGGTCACAATGGTAGAAACCCTGGTTCATATCCAACTCCTCCTTTACCTTGTCAGCACTCCTGCCCTCTAGATAACATCCAAACTGTGTGTCTTCCATACATTTCCAATAGCCCTGCCCAAATCCTGACCCATACCATCTCTCATGTGGGGCCTCGCTCTAACCACCTGACCCAGCTCCATGCTCTTCTGTAGCCTTTCTTGATCTTTATGAATGCTCACCAGGATTGTTTTCAACATCATTTAGAACATATGAGTCCCGACCTCATTGCATCCCGTTTAAAACACTGCTGACTTCTACTTTCTGCTTTTATCTCCTTCCTAGAAAGGCCCTCATAAACAAGCTCAGAACCAGCCTTCCAGCCTCAGAGCCCTCCTTAACAGCCACACCAGACAGGCTGCTCACTCTTTCTAGATCTTGCCATGGACTCTCCCTTCTGTGTTTTTCCTTCCATGTGCTACTAACATGGTTACTGCTCCACTCCTGCCATTTAAAATTCTTTCTCTTACTAAGGTCCACCTCTTTATCACATGCTCCAGGGAGTCCTAGATTCCCGTGGGCAGAATTAATCCCTTCACTGGTACTACTATAATGACTTACATATGTCATAGTTACTTGTTTATATGCCGTTCTCTATTACCATATGTGATGTTCTCTGAGGACAAGTGAATTACAAATATCTTTGGTTTTCTTGGTGCCACAGATAGAGTAAGCATATCATTAAATGTTGGATTAAATTGTGCTGAGATGGGATTAGCGCCTATCTTTAGGTTAACTGGTGAACAAGACAAACTGGGCTCCTTGGTTGATGGTCTAACTTTTCACAGAGGAGAGCTGAGGTCTCTGGGCAGAGAAAACCTCAGAGTCCAGCGGGCAGTGAGGGAATTGTATGGGAGGTCTCTCTCCTGTAGCCCACAGCTTAGCTCAGTTAGGGTCTCCTTTCTCAGCTGATAGGGAGGTGAGGTGAAGTACAGTAATGCCTGGATGGAGATCAGCACGTGCTACTTTGCTGACTTCCTCTTTGGTTAAAGTTATGGTAATTCTGGGTCAGGAATTGCTAATATTTCCAGTAGAAACAGGTAATTAGTGACCCACATTGAAAGAAAAGTGTGAACTCTACCATGTCTGACAACAGAGAGGCTATCTCTAAGTCAAATTCAGGATGTAGACTGCTTTTAACTGGATCTGGAAGGATCCATGGCCCCTGTGGTTGTCCACAGGAATGGCTGAGAAGGTCAGCCCGTAGAAGTGAAAAAAAGCACAGAAGATGCTTAAGTGTACTCTTTAGTCCTCACAATAACATGCGAAATAGGGGAGTGCATGCTAGTGCATCATTTCCTATGCTTTACAGATGAGGAATCTAAGGCTTACAGTTGTCAAGATGGGCAGTGGAAGAGCCACAGCTTGAACCAAGGGTTTCTGATACTCTGACTTGATCATAAACTAGGAAGGGCAGAATTGGCTAAAGCTCATACTAAAAGACAGAAGTGACCTAAAAAAAAGACTCTGATGAGGGAGATATATCAGTGAGTGAAGATTCAAGAAAGGTTTCTTAGAAAGGGTGCTCTTTTACACTGGTATTGAAAGAGGGGCCCTATTTAAGCAGGTAGAGGGAAGGCCAGGAGGTACTTTGTCTCTGCACTAAGACAAAAGTCACTAGTCACATGTGGCTATTTAAATTTAAATTAATACAAATTAAATAATACTCAGAAGTCATTCTCTGTCACACTAACCGCATTAAAGTACTCAATGCCCCCCTGGGGCTAGGGCTCTGCTGGGGATGATGCAGACCTAAGCATCCATCCTGGCAGAAGGTTCTTTTGGAGAGCTCTGCAGTGCACAGAGCAGATGACACCCAAGGCACGAGGAACTCAGTGTGGGGTGTGTTTGGCAAATGGCAAACACTTTGTTTGCCTACCTTTTTTTTTAAAAGACAGAGTCTCACTCTTTTGCCCAGGCTGGACTGCAGTGGCACAGTCACAGCTCACTGTAGCCACAAATTTCTGGGCTCAAGCCATTTTCTCATCATAGCCTCCTGAGTAGCTGGGACTAGGCACATGCCACCATGCCCAGCTAATTAAAAAAAAATTTTTTTTGGTAAAGACAGGGGGTGAGGGTTGTCCCACTATGTTGTCCAGGCCATTCCTGACCTCCTGGGCTTTCAAGTGATCCTCCCATTTCAGCCTCCCAAAGTGCTGGAATTTTAGGTATGAGCTACCATGCCCAGCTGCCTGGCATTTTTAATACTTGCAGGACAATGGTAGGGAATAGACTTGAAAGTAGTAGATTGAAGCCAAATTGTGATGGGCATAGACTAGCAGGACATTGAGGTTTGCGATTCATCCTGAATTTGGCGGGAATCAATGAAGGATCCTGAACAGATGAATGGCATGTCAACAGCTAACATTTATAAAAATTAACACAGCAGTGATATGTAGAATGGACAGTAGAAGACAGTGGGAAACTGGGGTGACCAGGATGGATGCTGCTGCATAGCTGATGGGAAAGAGTATGAGTTCCAGAGTGATGGTGGAGGCACCATGGAAGCAGGAGGCAGATGCACTGCTCAGATGGTATTTGTATGGCCTGGCACTGGATTGGGACAAGTACAAAAAGAAGTTCATTTTCAAGTGAGAATGATAAGAGGTAGGAGGGAGTAGAGGACTGAGAATGAATGATAAGCTTAGTTCTGAAATGCCTTGTTTGTGGCAGTTTAGGACACACAGATAGAGATGGCCAATAAGCAGTTAGAGTATGCAGGCATACTCACTCATCATCAGAGAAATGCATATCAAAACCACACACACCACCTAACCCCAGTAAGAATAGCCATCATTAATAAAACAAACAACAACAGATGCTGGCGAGGATGCAGAGAAAAAGGAATGCTTCTACACTGCTGATGGGAATGCAAACTAGTGCAACTTCTTTGGAAGACAGTGTGGTGATTTCTAAAAGAACTAGAAATTGACCTTCCATATGACCCAGCAATTCCCCTATTGGGAATATACCTAGAGGAACTCAAATCATTCTACAAAAAAGATACCTGCACACATATGTTTGTTGCAGCTCTATTCACAATAGCAAAAACATGGAACCAACCATGCTGCCCATCGAAGCTGTACTGGATTTAAAAAAATGTGGTACATAAACACAATGGAATATTATGCACCCATAAAGAAGGACATGGACTTCGCAGCAACTTGGATGGGTTTGGAGTCAATCATATTCAGTGATCTATCACAGAAACAAAGAACAGAGTACCATATATTCTCACACATACGAGGAGCTTGAACAATTATAATACTATAAAAAAGGGATTGGCAGTAGTAGGAAACTGTCAGGAGAGCGGGGGTGGGACTGGCAGTTGAGGGAAACTGCCAGGGGAGGGAGGGGCACACCTCATCAACAAGGGTACCTGCATAATCAACGTTTGTATACCTAACCCTGAATTGTACCCCACATCTTTATAATAAAATAAAAAAAGGAAAATTAAGAGGTCAACATAAAGCTATTCCATTTAGAACAATGAAGATATAGTGTAGAAAAATATGTAAATACTGCAAATATAATAAAGCAGAAAAACTGAAAAAAAATGCAAGCATAAAGCACAGAAGTAAGGTCAGGCTGGAACCACCTGTATACAAGAAGAGTTGAGAGGGTGACAGTAGATTGAAATGGAGAGGAATGTTTGTTGAATGAACATACATTAATCAAAGGTTCAGATAGTAATTGCACAGGTCATAAAATATCCATCATAAATATCCAATTCATTTAAAAGAAGATCTATGAAAGTAATAGGACTGAAGACAGAAATTTTTCAGCAGTGCCTATAAAAACAATTTACCTCTTCCCTTTCATATATGAATTTGATGTCTTGGAAGAACTCAAGAGATTTTGTAATAAAAAGTATTATTAATATTTTGTGCTGTTAGGCATTATCTAAGCTATTCTTGTTATTAATCAGTATTTCTACGTTATTTACAAATGGGCAACCCTGCCTCTCTCTTGCTTCTTTCATTGATTCTGGATCTGGTGGCTACTGCAGAGTAGTAGATGCTTTCTGTTGTACATGACAGGGCACTTGGAATCTTGATCTACCTTCCTTGTGAATATACCTTCCTTCCATAATATACCTTGTGAATTAGAAAGTTAGTTCTGACATCCAGCATTTGTCTGAAACTTTTTTCTTTTGTTAGTCTTCTAACAAATATTGTGAGAGGAATTTTAGGATAGACTCTTCGGGTAGATAACATTCTTGAAAGCATCTATTGAGGGTGTTTCTTCCCATTCTCCATTGGGATAGAAGTTAATAGCTCTGGTTTCTACTTCTCTTAGCTCCAAAACATTTTATCATCTTTTATCAGAACTATTCACAGAGACTCAACAATAATTTTCCTAAATGACTGTGAGACCTCATTTGGATTTTTAATAAACAGTCACATTTTAATGAGGTCTTCATAAAACTGACTAAATATGTTTAGAAATCATTAGCTTAAATTACCGGTGCAAAAGTCTCCTCTGGGAGTCCTGCAGATTTGGTTATAAGACTTCTGGCAGATGGATTAGTTCAACACCACAACAGAGTTTTTGAATTTCCACACAAACGGTGTAAATGGGAGTGCCTGGGAAACAGGCGACTGGATAAAAACCGAAATGTTCCTCAGGTGGGTTCATTAAAGAGGAAAAATAATCACAACACGTTCCAGCGCCATTTCAATGCCAGGTGTGTAGCCGGCTGCAGGTGCCAGGAAAACCGACAAGGGTCCCTTTCCAGAGTACGCAGGCTAAAAGGGGATGCACGGTGGTGACAAGGAAGCCTTAGATAATGACAGGTCCTGGCAGATGTAGCGGGGACCCCGCTGCAGGGAAGTGCGGCGTCTGTGTCTTCTGCACCAGGTGCTGCGACAGGGAAGGCCTCCCAGCGGCTCCAACACCGGCAATTAAGGCCGCCTAATGCAGAGTGCTTCAGGGCAAAAACCAGGGGAAGCAGGTCCCCAGCTCTGACTTAATGAAACGGCAGCAAGTCTGTGTAAACAAACACGTATCCGCCTTGCTCATGCTTAATTCATGAAGGACACACCATGTGTGGTACACATGTTAAGTAGGTAGCTGTTGCCCTTAAAAACCATGTCATTTTGATTTCTTGGGTGGTTTGTTGTTGTTGTTTTAAAGCATGGAAAATGGGGGAGTTGTCTCTAAACAAATGTGCAGGATTAACAATGGGAAACAGCCTGGAACAAGGTGAGCGCTCCCCTCCCCCCCAGGGAATTTGACCTCTTGTCAAAACCCCTAAATCATGTCAGACATTTCAAGGACAGATGCCATTAATTTCATAACTAATTGAAGTCAGACCTATCCAAGGGGCTGATGGTAATGAATGAGGCCTTGTCAGAGTTTACCCATGTCCCCAAAAACCTGGTGAGGATTTGAAAAATAAAACACACACACACACACACACACACACACACACACACACACACACTTACCAGGCCTAAAATGATTTACTTTAAACATATGAACTTAGATTTATGGGTAAACCAGAAACCTAGCTACTGTCTGCCCCACCCCCACTAGCCACACCCTGCTGGATGAAATTTCCATGGCCATTTGTCAGAAGGCATAGTTATCATCACAAAAATCAACCCTGGATGTGACAGGTCCCAAGTGTCTGATGGAAGGAACAGTGACCACCATCTCATGTCATTTTTATTCTGGCAAAATGTGTCATGTCTCAGAGTCAGTGGGCTTTAGTATATTATTATTTGTTTTTGCTATAATTTTATAGCACAATCTTCTTTTCACCTTTCAACCAAAGACTATGCTGTCCTCGTCTTTCCTTAGAGGATGTGTTACATAAAAACAGCTTAGCTTCTTAAGCCACAGAGCCCAGATATGGCAGCGTACTTTGGAAGGAATTTCAATTAAGCAAAAAACACATGTGCCTTTATTTTTAAAAAGTCAATAGTAGTTGCTATTTTAACAATAATTTACTTTTCAAAATAATCTACCTTAGGATTCTCTTGTAAGCATGCTCCAATGGAAATGTTTAAAATGTGAAGGGGAGTAACTTTTGGGAATGCAGTTATTGTGAGGGAAAAGCAATTCGAGAGCCAACTCCATACCTCTTTCTCCCCATCATATGTGGGCAGTCAACAAACATTTGTGAAATGAATGAAGAATTCAGATTTTGCACATACATTTTCAAGGAAGAAACACAAGTTCATGAAAACAGATGGAATATTTAGCATGGCCATGGTATGGTGGACCTAGCACATGCTGATTGCTCTGTGACACTCTATTGATGTGTTCTGTTGATTCACTTTCTTCAGCATTTACTCAGTGCCAGTTCCTGTGTCAGGAGGGAGAGGCCACTGAGGAAGGCCAACTATCCCTTAAAGGGGCTTGCTTTCTGGTGAAGTTGACAAGTTTTTTTCTAATAGTCATTACTGCTTTCATAGCAACAGTAGGTTAAGTTGGTATGTGTGTGGGTGGGGGGGAGGGCATTATGTACAGCCTTGTAGACCTTCGGTTTGTTGGCAGAAACATAAAGGTTGTCCTAATAACTGTATTTATCAAGTCCTTAGAATGGGCTGGAACTTCTCTGTCCACCTTACATGTAGAAACTCATTTAATCTTTCTAAGAAATCCATGAAGCAGGTCATTATAGGTTGAATATTAGTGTGCCCCTGAAATTCATCTGTTGAAGCTCTACCTGCAAGTGTGGCTGTATTTGGAGGTAGGGCCTCTATGGAAGTGATCATGGTTAAATGAGGTCTTCAAGGTGGGGCCTGACCCAGCAGGACTAGTGTCCTTGGAAGAAGAGAAACCAGAGAGCTCATTCTCTCTGCCACATGGACACAGCTAGAAGGTGGTCATGCGAAAGTCAGGAACAGAATTGAACCTGCTGGACTTGGGTCTGGACTTTTCAGCCTTCAGAACTGTGAAAAAATACATGTCTGTGGTTTAAGCCTCTCAGCCTGTGGTTTTTGCTATGGTGGCCCAAGCTGGTGGCTAGCACCATTACATCTGTACTTCCCACAGAAAGGTCGGTGGTAGGAGAGGCCCAGCAACCTCTTCTAGGCTGCACAGTTGCACCAGCCTGAGGCAGCTGGCTCCACCCAGCTCACCTGTGCTCCCACAGAGACATAATCAAAAGAAAGAAATGGTTTCTATACTTTTAGTCAAAAAATATGGCTCTGTAAGTTTTTATACTTTACATAATGGTTCCATAATATCCCCTTTCTTGTCTTGTCACTTTACTTATTATATCCTTTTTTTTTTTTTTTTTTTGAGTTGAAGTCTCACTCTGTTGCCCAGACTGGAGTGCAGTGGCATGCTCCCGGCCACCGCAGCCTCGACCTGCTGGACTCCAGCAATCCTTCCGCCTCAGCCTTCCAAGTAGCTGGAACTACAGGTGTGCGCTACCATAACCGGTTAATTTTTGATTTATTGTAGAGATGAGGCCTCGCCAAGTTGCCCAGGTGGGTCTTGAACCCGCGGGCCTAGGCAATCCACTCACCTCAGCCTCCCAAAGCACCGGGATTACAGGCTGAGCCACCGAGCCCGGCTTATATCCTTTATTGGACGGAAAATGTTGCATTTTGACAAAATCAAATTTTCGGATCCTTTTCTTAATGTGTTGGGTTTTGGGTATCTTTGAAACATTCTTAACAAAATGAAGGTCTTAAATAATTTCTCTCACATTTTCTTTTAAAACTGTAAAAACTTTATTTGTTCTATTTAGGTCTTTATCTGTTATTTATTTTTGGATGTTTTATGAAGGAAGAACTCTCTTTTGGTCC
Organism: Cephalopachus bancanus; assembly: GCA_027257055.1. Taxonomy (NCBI): domain Eukaryota; kingdom Metazoa; phylum Chordata; class Mammalia; order Primates; family Tarsiidae; genus Cephalopachus; species Cephalopachus bancanus. The sequence goes on from JAPVLO010000179.1 coordinate 1,124,966, forward strand.
ACCTGGATAAGCAAAAGTCCCAGCTCGATTCCCCGGAAGGCTCATGTGTTCCCCGTTGACTCTGCATCTTTCTACTTATGCCTAAAGTCAACCTCTGGTCTCTCCACTTTGACCCATTGGTCTATTCATCTCTTCCCATCAATCTGTGGCCTCTATAATTTTCCCTTTTCCTACAGTCCTTGTCTGGTTTTGGTAAAAAGGTTATACTGTCCTCTTGTCACAGGGGAATGGGCTTTCTTTTTCTATTCTCTTAAAATAATTTATATGTCATAGCATTTATTTACATTTTTACACTTATATTTTATAGTTATTTATAATATTTTTATATTTATAAAATATATAAGATTTTAATTATCTGTTTCTTGATTATTTAGTATCTGTAAAAACATTTGCATCTTGTTGTGTCTTTTTTGGGAGAAGAGGTCACATTATATTGCCCAGGCTGGTCTCAAACTCTTGAGCTCCAGAGATCCTCCCACCTCTGTGGAAAATAAGAAGGATGATTTATTTTCAAAACGGAGCCTAGCTTATCTCTTATCTTGGGTTCTCAAGATGGTGTCTAAATGCCTGTGCTTCCCCTTTGCTGATTCACTTCCTCCTTTTTGAGCTTCCTTTTCCCAGGCTTTTTACTTTGGCGGGCTTCATGTTTAAACTTTTGGTGGGATCCAGTCAGAATGTTAATTCTATAAGCCAATGGATAAATAGGACATGCAAATGAAATGATTCTGTAAGCCAATCGAAATATGTCATATAGGTGTCACATGGGGGAGCCTGTAACTTCTGCAGTACTCAGCCAATGAGGAACCAGAAGAGGGACTTGCATTTTAGGGATAAAAGTGCTGGTTCCTCTGACTTCGGTGTGCCTGCTCACCTGAGAGACACCTGTTCTTGCAAGAATGATATTAAAAGAGCTGCTTCACTCCACCGATCTTTGAGTCTCCGTGTGGTTCTTTAATGATGAAGCTGAGGAGGGTCGATTCTATCTCTCACACCTCAGTTTCCCAAGTAGCTGGAATTACAGGCATGAGCCACTGTGCCAGGCTCCATGGGTCGATTTTTTAGCCATAATTCAATTTTAAAATAATTATTGCCTAGTCATATTTTTTTGTTTCTTTTTGAATCACCTTTAAAAAATCTTATTTTTCTAAAAATTACTTAATTTTATCACATTTATTGTTATTCATATTATTATATTGTGATAAAACAATTTCCATTTTATAGGTCTATCCTATTCCTAATATTGGTTATGTGTGGTGTTCCTCCTTTTATTTCTGATCTATTGCCAGAGGTTTGTCTATTTCATTAACCTTTTCACAAAACCAGCTTTTTATTTTGTTGACCTTTATTATTGTCTCTGTATTGTTTATTTAGTAAGTTTCTACTTTTATTTTATTATTTCCTTTTTTCTGTCTTTGGGTTTTACTCAGCTCTTCATCTACCTTCTTGAATTAGATGCTTGGTTAGCCTTTCTTTTTTTCTAATAACAACAATTAAAAGCATGTATTTCCAGCCGGGCTCTGTGGCTCAGCCTGTAATCCCGCGCCTTGGGATGCCGAGGTGAGTGAATTGCCTGAGCCCGTGGGTTCGAGACCCGCCTGGGCAACTTGGCGAGACCTCATCTCTACAATAAATAAAAAATTAGCCAGGCGTGGTAGTGCGCACCTGTAGTTCTAGCTACTTGGAAGGCTGAGGTGGAAGGATTGTCGGATCCCAGCGGGTCGAGGCTGCAGTGGCCGGGAGTGGCCACTGCACTCCAGTCTGGGTGACAGAGTGAGACTCCAACTCAAAAAAAAAAGAATGTATTTCCTTTCAGGTACCATTTTATTTGCACCTGGCAAGTTTACTACTTACTACATGATACTTCATGATTCACAGTTCTAAGTATTTTCTGATTTGATTAGCTGTTTTATTTTGACCCATGAGTTAAGGGTGTTTTTCTACCCAGACCCCAAGTAAAGCTGGCTCAACTTCCTTGTTTTTTCCCTGGGCTGGCTATGCTGGTCTTCCCTCCTCACTTCCCCCTGCTCTAGTCTGCCCTTTCTGAGTGTCTACACCTTGGAGATTTTGGTTTTATGTGGCAGTCTCTGTTCAAATTCTCAGCATTGTACAGATCCACAGCATTATTTCTTGTCCTTGGTGGGCTTTAAAACTCAAGATCCAAGATCATGAAGACCCTCTCACCATCACAGGCCATCCCTACTCAGCCGCCTAAGGGCAGGTGTGAGATCCTCTCTCTCCAAAGTCTCTAGTCTTTGCTTTATTTATAAGAGTTTTTTTTTTCTTTTAAAGATGTGGGGTACAATTCAAGGTTTGGTATACAAATGTTGATTATGCAGGTACCCTTGTTGATGAGGTTTGCCCCTCCCTCCCCTGGCAGTTTCCCTCAACTGCCAATCCTACCCCCTCTCTTCTGGCAGTTTCCCACTACTGCCAATCCCTTTTATAATAGTTTTCTTTACTTTCTTGAGGGATCAGCTAAGCATTTTATTTTATTTTTTATTTTTTTGAGTTGGAGTCTCACTCTGTCGCCCAGACTGGAATACAGTGGCCGCTCCTGGTCACTGCAGCCTCGACCCACTGGGCTCCGGCAATCCTTCCGCCTCAGTCTTCCGAGTAGCTGGAATTACAGGCATGCGCTACCACGCCCGGCTGATTTTTTAGATTTATTGTAGAGATGAGGTCTTGCTGCCCAGGCAGGTCTCAAACCTGTGGGCTCAGGCAATCCACTCACCTCAGCCTCCCAAAGCGCGGGATTACATTTTAAATATATACATATATATATAATTTTCCACACATACATGTGATATACATAAACATGTAATAATATGTATTTATGATTTTATACAGAATTTCTAGATGTTTGTAGGTGCGTTTTCAGGTAATTTAATCTGCCATTTTTTGCTAGAATTGTATGCATCGTCCACTTACTGAATATTCTCATTATGGAAGAATTGTAATGTCTCTCCTTCTTCCTGGTTTGTGCCTCCTGATACCTTCTAGGATCTTCAGAGACAACCCGCTATGAGTTTTGCCCCAATGTTGTAATTCTAGGCTAACCCTTAGGCTCTCATTACTGGAGGTAAACTCTTTGGTTGAGAATAACCACAGAATCGAATCTCCTATAAACAAGGTAATTGCACCCTGTGTATTTGCTCACTTTAAAATTTCACTTTGGAAATAATTTTATAGCATACCATTACCAACTACTAAAGTTTCCTGGCGAAATAAAAATAGCACTCATACACATTTATTGCAGAAAAATTGAAAAAAGATGTTTGGAGCAGATTATGGTTTCCATTTTACAGGTTAGGAAACTGAGGCACAGGCACAGGAAAGTCAAATCTAAGCAATAGAAGATGCTGGAATTGTAACCTAGGGATTGAATCCCGTACTGCACATTGTTTTTAGAGCCAGTTTTCTTGAGTTAGGGAATGCAGTTGTGCCTAATACGGCACCCACTGAGTTTTGACACCCAACAATCAGCATTCATGCTTAGAGGTATTTTTGTGCACTCAATATAGCCTGATAACAACTGCTTTTAAATCTTGAGTGCCTTTCCTGTCTGTTGCTATCGCAACAAATGAAAGCAATTCAGGCTATGTTTACTGATAATTTATAAGCAAGTGCAGCAAGCAATAGGAGGAGCTGTAGTAGTTAATGTTTTTTGGAATGCACATAGTAATGCAAAAGCTTGGCTCATGCCTTTCTATTTGTTCCCTTCTAAGCAAGGCACAAATGGCCACTTGTAGTGGATGGCCCACTTACCCTTCCCACTTCCACAAGGTTGGTCACCATGATGATGCTTGCAGTGTTTTCATGCCAAACCATCCTCCAGAAGTCATAGATGGTCTCCTGCATAGGCCCTGCAGCAAAACGGAAGGAAGACTGTTTTTCATTTTAAGTTTCAACTGGAAAATTTCTTTGGCTTGCAAATAGGTCTGCTAATAGCCACTTGCTGTTCCCTCACTTTTATAGATGGACAGAGCTTTCTAGTGCCAATGCAAAAGGTACTCTTTCTAAAACTGCACCTCTAGAAATGCCCAGTTTTTCATTCGTGGTTAAATTTTCTCATGTCATCAAACATATCAACATTTGAGCTCTTTTTACCCCTCTTAAACTACTACCATGAAAGAAAGTTATTTCTCTATCATTTAGCTATTTATCTCCATAATACTCAAGAGTGAAATTTTAAAAAATGGGTAACATTACTCTTTCTACTAACAATTGGCAGATATCCCAGGGAAGTGGTATATAGAATGAAATGAGCCTCTATAGGAAAAATGGCCTTTTCTTGTTTCTAATATTTTTCTTATTCTGTGCTATCTGTCAAATTAATCCCTTTTTTTCCTGCCTGACTTTCTAAAGTGAGAGAGAGAAATTAAGAGTTTTAAGCAGTTGCACTTCCTCTCACTGAACATAAAGATTCCTGGCAGAACACGAATAGTCATCTACTTCCTTAGCTCTTGGGATCTGAGAATTAAAAAGCTCTTTCCTATGGTTTGGAAAAAAAGGTCAGGAAATATGTATTACAAAAGGCCAGTGCTACAGATAGAATCAGGTAAAGAAAGTTGGAATTTAAAATTTCTTTGAATCCAGATAAAAAAAAAAAACACCAAACTCTACTTTATGCCCATGCATTCTTGAAGGTATAAATGTAACAGTATAAATCTTTACAAGACAAGCAGAAAGGCAAGGAAATGAGAGAATACAACTTCAAAGGCTTGGGGAGTCACATGATAGATGTGAAATCGGACAAATGTTCAGGCACATTCAAGACCAGAACCCAATTGTATGAAAATATCTTGACATTACAGATTGCTGGATTTGGAGTTCAAATATTTGAATTTGAGATTTGCTTCAACTTTTTAACTGGCTCTGTGACTTGGGCCAAGATACTTAGCCACTGTGAGCTTCAGTATCTTCTTTCTTTATATACTGATCACAGTAATACCTCTCATGGCTATTTTGAGGATTCTTGGAATTAGTGTATTTTATAAACAGCAAAGCAATAGAAGGATCACAAGGTGCACTTAAAGATATTTGTTGATGATGCCCTGTGGCTGAGGCCTGGCCATTGAGCAACAGTGACATACCTGAGAGACCCTTTAGTCACTTCCCATTCCCCCTGACCACTTAGCATTCGGTCCTGGGGGAGTCTCTCTTCTCCTTTCTACCTGTCAAGGCCTCTTTCCCTTCCCTCCACAATACAAACTTCTATTCAGTTCTCCCTTGTTGCTTCTGACTACACTCTTGCCCTCCCTGTAAAAGCTGCCTTGGTTTCTTGATGTCTCTGCGTCTAATTCCTTTGGGGATGGGACCATGCATGCTACCTCCCACAAAGCTCCGCCAGCCATTTCGGCCCATGTCCCTTGGCATGTGCGTGCCATTCTCCTGATGTAGAGGCTGAAGATTTCAGTGACTTTAATCTAAGGTTACAGACGGGACAAGTAAACATCGGATTCCATCAATCACCAGTTCTGGCTCGTAGAGAGGTACATTCATTGTGTACTTAACAGCTTGTTACTTATTCACGAGGAAAAAAAATGCAGAGTCCATCTTTGTGCAAACGGATAGTCTTCCCAATGTGACCCTGAAGTAGGTACACGAGCCTGTGCCACCTACTCTGAAACTTCCGGAAATAGTTCTCATGACGGTGACTATAATGGATGAATCCAGCGTATGCCTGCAGGAAGAAAAGCTACCTCTCCTCTCAGCATCCAACAGTCCTCCTGGAGACAGTCTGAGCTAGGGGCCCGGCTCATTTACCCTTTCTTAGGAATGACACCTGAGATTACACAGTGGAGGGGAACGAGGACTTTTGGTTGATTGCTATTTTCCTTAGAGCTTTATGGAATGCCTGGCACGTAGCAGAGCTCAGTGAATACACAAATGATGGATACATCTGAATGCTTGTGTGCATACTGCAACATTATTAAAATGTTATATTAAGCACATGCCAAATATTAAATAATGTTAAGATGCACTGTTTGTATGATTCCCTTTCTTGATTTATATTTCTAAGCTTATCTGTAGAAGTTTGACAACATAGCACCTTCCCTCCTTTCCAATTCACAGAGAGGGGGCATCTTTTGCAAGGATTTCTTGAGAAGGGGTGCAATTATCACTCAGGCCTCAGAGCACTACCTCAGGGCACTGACATTGGACTGCTGCTCCCAACCACTAAGCTGATCACTCTTCCAAATTTTTCTGTGCCAAGGCTTTGCTTCCAAACTGAGCTCAGTTCATGATCCTAGGTAACCAGAGTGCAATTCCAGCTTTCCAGGAACTGTTTTCCATGGGAGGTAGTGGTTCTCAGCTCTGGCTGCAAATTAAAATTACTGTGGTGCTTTAAAAAAAATTCTGATGTCCTAACCCAAGAGACTTTGATTTAATGGGCCTGGGATGAGGGCTGGTCTGCGTGTGTTTTCAAATCTCTTCTTTTCTATAGCATCAAGGGCATCGGTTCCACCTTCTGATCTTACTATCAGGTGACCTTCTATGGAGATGTAATTGTGAAGCACCCAGTATCTGTTTGTTTTAAATCTACTGATTAGTCTAACCCTGTCTACAAGCTCTGTGAATTGAGGAATCCCATTTTGCTCTGATTTAACAGGAATTTCATACACCAAATGCAGTCACCTAGGACCAGGCTGGACCACCTCACCGCTGGGGCTGAGGAACAGTTAAGGAACATTTTTTTAAATGTTTACAGAATTAAGTTTGAATTATCTTTAAAATAAAGGATATTTATAAGCATCGGCAGCTCACTTGGCTGATAACACAGACTTTTGTCTCTGTGATTTTCTTTGCAATTGGCCTTCACTAAAAAAGATTAGGACAGAAAAATAAATTAGGTGAAGGTCTTCTCAGTGCTAACGTCAGGTACAGGGACCCGGAAGAACTAAAAGAATTTAGTGTTAAAATCTGAAAACGAAAATGAACACAAAGATTATTCTAAGTTGATCCCAGAGAGAAAGACAGAAGTGCAGTCCAAGGTACCTGTCTGCTGGCGGCGGTCCGCCTGGTTCTGTCTTGTCTCTGCTCTCCTGCATTGCATGGTGTGTGAGGCTGCATTTGGCAGCCCTCTCCTGCCCTGGATGTGGCTCCTTCCCTGACCTGGTCACTGTGGCTGAACAACAAAACTGCCCTGGGGCAAGCACTGGAAATTCCTAACTGATGATTCAAGATATTTTCCCAAATGTGCATTCAAATTCTGTTGTTGTTTTTTTTTTTTTTGGAGGAGGGAACATGGAAAATGCAAGAAGGAAGGCACCCACTTTTAAGGTTTTGGGTTTTTTGTTTGTTTGTTTTGAGACAGATCTTGCTTTGTCACCTAGGCTGGAGTCCAATGACATAAACATAACTCACCACAACCTTAAGCTCCTGGGCTCAAGCCATCCTTCCACCTCAGCCTCCTGAGTAGCTGGGACTACAGGCATGCACTACCATACCTAACTAATGTTTTTATTTTTTGTAGAGATGGGGTCTCGCTATATTGCCCAGGCTCGTCTCAAACTCCTTGGCTCAAGTGATCTTCCCACCTCAGTCTCCCAGAGGACTGGGATTACAACATAAGGCACTGTGCCCAGTCCCCTAAATATAAGGGCTTTTTGTTCAAAATGTGTCAATCCTGTTTTTCCCTCTCTCTTCCACATATTTCAAATTATCTCTCAAGATCTGATAAATTATTATTCAGAGATACATGTCTCCTGGCAAAATAAAAAACATACTGGAGGCCAGGAGAGGGGCAGATTTTATGGTTACCAAGAGCTACTCCATTTGAATTTGGTAGCTCTTAGTGGGGTCTGAGCACAACCATCACGAGTCCTCAGATGCACGCCTAAGACACAAGGTGGTTCCTTTCAGCACCCATGACCTCACAGGACTGAAATGCTGGGAGGAACATCACGGAAGGTCAGTGTCCTTCTGTCCTCTACCTCCTACTCCCAAGGTCACAGGAGATTGCTTATAGAGTGGACAAAAAACTAAATTTCCAAGACAAGGAGTTTAAAACCACAGGCAAAGGACCTGAAAAACTCTCTTTGTCGAGGTATGAATAGGTGTGATCGCTAAACCGAGCATTTGATTTCCACAGTTTTTGGTTGGTGGGAGTCACTCTAACTGCTGTGGTGGTGCATTTGCAGATGTTTGCACAATAGGCAAGAAGGTTATTCTCAACAGTCATTCCCCTGTGGGACTACAGCACTTGAAAGGTAAGGTCTAGAAATTTCAATAATATTAGAATAGTAATACATTCAATTTCCTTCACAATTATTGGCACACACAGACCTCTGCTGAGAAGGAAATGTGCAGGGGGCCATTCTTGCCACTATCAAGTCCTGAAGGAACAACAACAACGAAAAGGGCAGAAAGAACTAGATTTCAAAAAAAAAAAAAAAAAAACAGAAGCAATGGAAAGCATATGTGAAAGACATTCAAGGATGGGTGCTATTGTGTACAATGAGTTCTCTAGTTCATGGGAAGTGGGACACATTAAGAATCATTTCGAACCTTGATAGATGACTTGTACCCCTTCTCTTCACATTCAAATTTCTATACACTGTGTTTTCTGTGTTAACTGGAGCTGAGAAGTCAAGGTCCCTTAAGCTCACAGTGGTATATTCGAGTTTTTTGAAGCGAAGAAAGACAGTATAAATACAAATTGGTATTCCACCATAAATAGAATAATACTCAACATCCTTTGTACATTTACTACTTCCCAGGTCCTGTTTGAAGTAGTTTATAAGAATTATCTTATTCAATTTAAAAATCTCCATCCTATGAAGTAATACTACTGCTCTCCTTCATTTTACTGACAGGAGACAGAGGCACAGAGAAGTCAAGATGCCCAAGGCCACACAGCTAGTGAGCTGTGGAGTTGAGTTTGAACCTGGGGTCTGACTCCATTATATCATGCTGCCTTATTTGAATGTCAAAAGCAACTCAGAAGAGTTCTACTAAACAAGAAGAAAACCCATGTCAACCACACTGAAACCACCTCTCTAGAAGTGTGTTTATATGAAGTCACTTCCCCCCCTTTAATGCAAGAGCCTCCTACTGGTACAGCATAAAATCCAACATCAGGAGGACAGCCAGCTGCCCCCAGGGGTATTTTGAGAACACAGCAGCCCTGCCCTGTTCCCTCCCCTCATTTCCATCCCCTTGCTGAGCTCCAGCCACCGTGAGCGTGCACCTGATTTACCAAAGTAGCTTAACACGTCCCAGAATCCACACACGGCCTCCCCTCAGTGTATTCCCTACCTCTCAGACAGTTTTCCTACCTCTCAGCCAGAGTCATCTGTGAAAACTAGAATCTCCAGCATGCCATTTTTCTACTCCAACCTCTCAAGGGCTTTCCCCTGCTCTTGGAGTAAAACCCAAATTCTTGAATAAGGCACATGTGGACCGCACAGCCTGTGCCTATACTGCGGCAGGGCGCCCACCCATCTCCTTCCTGACCACCTATCTCCATCCCCCAAGAAGTTTGACATTTTCTAAGGTAGCAATAAGGCAAGAACATCCTACAGTCTTATATAAAACGCAGTAAGGCATGTGTCCTAAGACATTTAAACCTCAAACTGACATAATCCCAGCTACTGGGATGATGAGGTGGGAGGACCACTTGAGCCCAAGAGTTCAAGATGAACCTGGGCAACATAGCAAGAACCCATTTCAAAACAAAATACAAAAAGTAAGAAAAATACACTTCAGGCGAGGCGCAGTGACTCAAGCCTGTAATCCCAGCACTTTGGGAGGCCAAGGTCAGAGGATTGCTTGACTCCAGGGGTTCGAGACCAGCCTGGGCAACTTGGCAAGACTTCGTCTCTGCAATAAATAAAAAAAATTAGCCAGGTGTGGTAGCTCGTGCCTGTAGTTCCAGTTATTTGGAAGGCTGAGGCAGAAGGATCACCGGAGCCCAGCAGGTTGAGGCTGCGGTGGCTGTGAGCGTGCCATTGCACTCCGCCCTGGTTGCAGAGTGAGACTCCAACTCCCCCCACCAAAAAAACCACTTCAGACTGAGCTATGTGTAACCTTGGAGACACATGAAGATTTTCCAAGAGGCATATGAGTAGTTCTTAAAGTATTAATTTCTAGATACTTAACATCTGTATGGCCACCACCAAAGCTGGTTTCCCTGAGCAGGAGCCTCTGTGCACAATAGTCTTTTTTGCACTTGGCAAAACCTCCACCCATCTTGACTACGACTATGAGGTACTGCCTATAAGTATAAAGACCTATGGGTTTGAAACAAAGGAATTCACTGGAATACTGGAAACTCACAGGAGTTCCTGCCTTTCCTGTCTGATACAGTTCATTAAGGGTAAAACTTGATCTTTTGGCTCATGATGAAATGTTCCCAATTCAGAACCCCTGAAACAGTTGAAGCTGGCAATGCTTATTCTTTTAAGTGGACCCAGAATGCTTTGTGGGGACACCAAATTTTCTCAGATGAAATCCTGTGTTTTCTTTCAGGTTTGATATGCTTTAATCTATAAGGCAGTTGAAATGTATTTATCACATATCATAAAATATTTATTCTAATTATATTAACTCATTTTAATCTTAGAACACATTTAATATTGTCCATCTCTTATGAACAAATATACTTATATAAACATGTGATGAATGTTTTAGATGTCCAATTGTTTGAATACAATTTGTTCAAACTCCTTTTGGGAATACACAAGCAGGAAATTCTGAAGGCCAGTGTCAGTGAAGTATGAGGATGTCCACAGCAATCAAAGCCAGGAAGTCATTACAGCTGACCGGTGACACCACAGCAGGACAAACTGCTGTTACCAAAGGGGGGGCAGCTGCCATGGGTCTCAGGGATGGGTGTGACTCTGGCGGGGAGGAGTGAGTGGAGATGGGGTGGCAGGTCCTCCGGGGGAGTGCCCAGCAGCAGTGACTTGTTGCCAACTGAGAATGGAAGAGGACTTGCATGTGGCTATCTTGTGAGGAAATGTAAAGTTTTAATAAAAATTGTGGGTTTGGATTTTGCGAGTAGAAGAAGATGACAGATACTAAGAAGACAGAGACTAAAAAAACCCAACTAGGAAAAGATCTGTTCAAGTTTTAGATGCAAAGCTTGGGCAAGTCAGAAGAAAATGGAGAAAATGGAGGAAAATGGAGGAAGAAATGTTTTCTGAGCAGACCTCTTGGGGAGGCACCTGGATTACAGAGGGGGATCTGAACAGGGGTGGGCCCTGCCTTGGTGTGACCAGGCATCAGCAGCCAAGGAGGAGGAACGGCAGACAGGAGAAGCTGGGCAGTGGGCTAAGGGGAATGGAACACTGAGCCCAGGTATCCAAAGGTTGAGTCCAAAGGTTCCCGCTGAGCTCGCCTGCATGTTCCAGACAGATACCCATGTCCAGAGCAGAGGGACCTCCTCTTTCTAGTGAGTGAAATGACTCCCCCAAACCAGAAATATGTTGAATGTGAACAGTAGAGAACAGTAAACAAAAAGATCATGCTTTATATTGATTAGCAAGAGGGAATGTTTAAAACTATTCTACGATGTGTCAATGCCAAGGATTGCTCCCTGGGCATCCAATTGACTGGTGGAGACCAGCAGCAGAAATGTCCAGGGGACAACAGGTCTGGAATCCAAAGGACAATAGCAATGCGGCTCCAGGTGATGATGACCCAACATGGGCAGCATGTGGAGCCTGGGGTCAGGAAGGTAAGACCAGGGTGGCAGGCCCCAAGTTGGCTTCAATTGGCTGACACAGCCAGGGTGGGGCCTGAGGCTCCCACAGGAGTCTCGGGTGGGTCTCTGAGCTCAGCCCACGCTGGCTCAGGAACCAGCCTGTGTCTGATGCAGACTGGGAAAGACCGTGGCTGCTCTTGGAGGACAGTTTTGAAACCAAGGGGAGCTCCTGCTGTCCCTAGGGCTTTGTCGATAATCAAGAAAGCCAAAGGTTGTAGGTTGGAATGAGGGCTGGAAAGCGAGGGGTCTTAGAAGAAGGGTGGTGGACAAAGAAATGAGGTACAAACATAGACAGCCCCTGTTGGGAGCCGGCCACAGAGGCCCACTGAGCGTTAGGGATCAGGAAGGGCCGTTGACCCTGAGACCACTAGGATGCGTTTGGGAGCTATCGACCCCATTTCCTCCCCCTTTCTACTCAGCACTAACCAGATTAAGCTCCTGTGAGCTCAAAACATAAAAACTCTGAGACCGGGACGAACACAAGCTAACTTTAGAAGCTCATTGCTCCCATTCTTCCGCAAACTGCAGTTTTGGCTTTCACACAACTTATAATTCAAACTCGTGTTACATCTAAGAGCCTTAGTATTGGTCACAGGCTTCTGGGTCATGATCTTAGGATTTACTGAAGGTGTAAATTGTAGAATATAGTTTTAGAAGACAGCCATTTTGTTGAAAGAATGTGGCTGGTTTACTTGCAGGTAGCCCACTGTGAACTTGGGACTGGGCCACATTCCAAACATTCTGGGATAGGCCACTTTCGTTTGTAAAGTAAATACTTAAGCTTCCATAGAATTGTTTAACTTGGCATAAATCAATCAGCTTAGGATGAAAAAGGTTTATAGAATATGTCAGTCATGGATTAGGTTATCTTTTGTTATGGGATTTTAAGATTATCATATGAAAAGAGTTTAAAGGCAATCACTGATTAAGTTTTCATGGATTAAAGTTTCTGGTGGGTGGGGGACACCCCTCCCACATCTGACTTTCTGTATAAAAGACCCGTTGTAATTCTCAATAACACACATCGCTTCTGCACCAGACTGGAGTCCAGTCTCTTTCGTTCTCTCTCTCTCTCTTTCTTCTTCCCCCTAATCGCTGACGCTGTCTCCACCTTTGGGGTACCCTGAACCCGGCTGGAGCTGGTCTCTGGCAAGCACCCACAGACAGGTGTGTAAGCTGTGTTTTGTGTGCACCGTCCCACCCATTCATCACTGCAGTACCATGAGGCAGGAACCACACTCTACCTTAACATGAGACATGGGCCTAGGAGATGATAGGTCTTTTTTTTTTTTTTGAGTCGGAGTCTTACTCTGTTGCCCAGATTGGAGTGCAGTGGCTGCTTCCAGCCACCGCAGCCTCGACCTGCTGGGCTCCGGCGATCCTTCTGCCTCAGCCTTCCGAGTAGCCGGAATTACAGGCGTGTGCTACCATGCCCGGCTAATTTTTTGATTTTTTTTTTTATTGTAGAGATGAGGTCTCGCCTGCCCAGGTGGGTCTCGAACCTGCAGGCTCAGGCAATCCACTCACCTCAGCCTCCCAAAGGCGCAGGATTACAGGCTGAGTCACCGAGCCTGGATCTTTGTTAGGACTGCACAGCAAGTATGTGGCACAGCTGAGATTTCAGTCGAGGCCAACCCAATGACCCTGCTCTGATTTCAGAAGAACTGAACTACCTGAAATTGGGGGCCCTGTGTTGCCTGTCACAGTGCTGGTGTAGTTCTGGCGCCTGAAGGAGGGGTGTGTGGTGGGGATATACATTGAATGGCAGAGTGCAGAGGGAAGGGGAGGTACCCTAAGACAGATGAGCTGCAGAAAGCTAGGATTCCTATTTTGGGGGTTGGCCTGGGCTCTGCTCTGTCGAGTTCCCCCATCAGAACTGAAAACGCTGAAGTCGCCACCTGGACATGGCAAAAGATAGCCTGGGATTCGTACATTCATTTGAAAGCTCTTGCTACGTAAATAAAAGTGGCCCTAAATTTTTGATCCATTATTGCTATTCTTGCTGTTGGCGACCATCTATAATTATAATTAAATTAGTTATTCAACATTTAAAGAAGTAGATGTCCCTTCAGTGGTTTTCTGCTTAAGTTTTTATTACAAAATTTTATGTGATTTTTCAATATGAACTTCCATAACACATCTATCATTTCACATTTAGTAGCTTTTCATTTCGATGGTAGTGAAATGTACACGGGAAAATATACTATCATGCTTTGCAGACTGAATGTGACTCGTGTGTCACAAAAGTGATAACAGTGACACAGAAAACAGTTGACTTCAGCATTAATAATCCTTAACATCACCTATTTGATAGATGCATTTGCTCTTCCCTGAGGCTACTTAAGTTAAAATCATGGAATTTTTATGAATAATTTTTAGTTTCGGCTGCAGAAAAGGAAGAGCAAAGTTGAGAGGGTCATGTGCACTGGATGTGATTTGCTCATTTTTCTGAATTGCTCAGAATATCCCAAGAAAATTGCCAAGAAACAATAACCATCAACTAGGGAGTTAAAAGTAAACACACAAAGAATTGTACTGTATGGGGAAAACTTGGGAATATTTTATTTCATCTATATTCAAAATCATAACTAGCAGTCAGTTAAAATGGCATGTTCTAAGGATAATTTGTGCGCAAAACCCTCTTTGTGTCTAAAATTACAAGGTTAGAAATATTCACCAGTCCACTGGGATTTTAATTTAGTGACAGTAAAAGAAGAGAAAATAGGCATTGGAGATATAATAAAATATACCCTTTTCGAAACAGTGTCAAAAGCAGTGACTTAAATAATAATGTTAACTAGTGGTTTTGGTTCATAAATTCAAGTGGTTCCCACAGAATGACAAATCTTTCCTCTGAACTGGAGTGGGTTTTCTTATTATAAAAGTCTTTTCCCTTCACCTGGCTCACTCTAGCTGGCAGGTACTTGCTGTTCTACATTTCTTCTAGATAGACCTGCAGGTGTGTGCTCTTCTTGCATGGCAAGCCAACCACTCACTTTTGCTGTATCCATGAATAACCTCTCCTCTAGAACACATAGCCCATGTGTTGATGTTTGCATGCCCCCAAATTTTCCTCATCCAGAATTCCAAGGTCTTTAAACAAGAAAACAAATGAAAATAGTGGTTTTGAGAACTATGTCATACTTTTCAAGAAGTTTTCTTTTTTCTTAAACGTGACACATGTTAAAATTAATTTAAATGAAGATTTCAAACTAAAAATCTACAAGATCACCCTCAAAACATTAGAATAAATTATTTTGGATACATACACATATACACTCCTAACCATTCAGAAAGATATATGTTCTAATAAAACTTTAAATAAAGCTGAAAAATAAAAAAGTCATTTAAAAACTAATGTTGGCTGCTATCATACCACATATGCCATGTGATGATTTGCATCACAATCATGGGTTTTATAAAAATAAATTCTTATCTATAAAAACACTGGCATACACACTCAAGTCTAGAAGGTTCTTCAAAGTGATACAAATGTTCTCAACATTAAGAAAAATTTGAAAAACATTTCTTTTTGTAAAATAGAAGCATAATAAGACTGGTCTTATTGTGTTGCTAGGAGGATGATTTTGAAAGCTTGTAATAAACTATTGGTGAAGATTCTTAATGTCCATTTTGCTATTCCCTGCATGAGTGGTGAGTGAGACTTTGGGTGTGGGTCAGGGGGAGGGTCAGCAGCAAGTTCTTGCAGCCACGGGCACAATTACTCACTAGTATAATGTGTTTATTGCCTGCATGCAAATATTTCACTGGGCTAGTTCTTATTTTTAAAGGACAAACCACAATATTGCTATGTCTCTTTAAAAATAACAATAATTCCTCAAAATCATCAAAAACCCTTCAACTATTAACTCTGCGGTCTTTTTCCTAAGCTGACATGCAGTGCTTGGCTGTACACGCATTTCACTATGTGAAGGCTACTTTCAGAGTGACCCTGGGGAAATCCCTTTGGCTCAGCCCACTCTATCTCCTATCTCCTTGCTACAGATCATGACAGGCCACATTTAGACATCCGATTAACCTCTAACCAAACAGAAGGCAGTGGCTACTTAGCTAGCCCCACCCAACACCCACAGGTTGCAGAAGCAGGCCAAGAACACATAGCTTTCCCTTCATCTTCCTCGTACTCCTGTGTCTACTCCTCTGTCATTACTATTCTCTTTCCCAGGAGACCATTCCAAAGTTGCTCTCTAAAACATCCCCTTGTAATTCTTATCTCAGAAACTGCTTTGGATGAAGTCTGTTAGGAAGGAACTTAGCTAGTCTTTGGAATGAAGCTGTTATACTTACATGGAGTCTTTCAATGTGCACCAGGGAAGCCTTCAGAACACCAAGACATGGTGCTGCTATGAGAGTTGCTCAATTTCTATACGACTTCAAAAATGGAAGGAAAATAGGCTTTCCCAGTCTATGATATAGCTATTGTCTTTCCAACTCATGCTTGTCTTTGTTTAAAAGTGAACAATGATGACAATCTTCATGCTTTGGAGGGGGTGCATGATGTTGGTGAAAACTTCAGTGGTTCCCTTTGATACATTCTTCTGGAAGGAAGCATTAACAGCGAGTGTATTCGCTTTTATGAAAACTATGTAAGTGTACACTATACTTGGGTTGAAGTCTGAACTGCCTCTTTGCTACTGAGAGATGTGTCTTTTGTAACCCACAGGATCATAATGATAATACTAAGAACTGCAGCTAATTGGTATTGAGAGGTTGCTTGCAGAGCTGGTACCTGTATATGGAAGGACTTTTAAGGTCAAGTTTCAAAGATCTGACTGTAACCATGCTGCATAAAGAAAAAAAAAATATATGAATAAGAACAAAAATGGGGTGACTCCTAACACAACTTGCTCTTGGAAATGAAATGTTCCAAAATGTTTCAGGAAACCCCATATACCTACAGAAACCACTGTTTGGATTTTGTTCTTTTTGGACTATATTTGGTCCTCCTCAAGAATCAATCCTCCCTAGCAGTTACAGTGGAGTGTCTGTGAAAGGTTTCTATTATTTTTGCCATGGAAAGCAGGTTGACAAAGGCAGAAAAATCTGATTTGAGTGACAGGGGTACAGCTTAGGCCTCCAAAGAGACTCTAGGGCAGAGAAGAAAAAAAGCGTTCGTAGGTAGTATGGGGCAACAATCTGCTCTGCAATGCAGAGACAGAGACCACTTCCAGAGGAACCTTGGGTCCCATGAGGAGCTGAAGAGAGGCACCAGAGAAAGTGTTTGTAGCCTTGGGAGGGAGGAATATGACAGATGTCCACAATACAACAGCATCCTGCTGGCTGAGGTACAGAGCATTCATCAGTGTTGGTCTCCAAAGACAACGCTCAGAAACTGAGCCTGGGCACTTGTGCATGCTATAAAGAAGGGAACAGAGAGAAGGCAATCAAGGAGAAAAAAAAGAATGGCAGCTCTCAGAATGGAGGGGTTTGGTGACCCAAAGGGTCTGGCTGCCTTCTGTCAAGGAGAAGTAAAGTGAAGGGGAAACCTATATTCATATACTTCAGGGGCTACTGCTAGAGAAATAAAAAGGTTTCATTGGTCTCTATCTTCTTTAATTAAACTTTTCTGAGTACACAAGTGGGATCCTCTTTTGCTTAAGAAAAAAGAGAATAAATCTAATAAATGAATAAAATAGAGATAAGTTGACTCCCTAGACACAGCTCAGAGTAGGCAGTCTCAAATTTTCAATGGCATCAGGAAATTTCCTGCTTCCTTCTGAGTGAACTATTTGCTGCTTTAACAGACTTGTCCTAAACTGGGCCCATGGATGAAAAAGGAACCTGGTGCCCAGAGTCAGGAAAAGTGGTTGTAGATCTGCACTGGTCTCACTTATTAATTTGCTAAATGGGGTAGACATGGGGAAGAGAAACAGCCTAAAGAAGTTTCCCAATCTGTTGCTGCATAAAAAAAATCAAACTAGTAATAGCTGGTTGCCATTTATATATACCTCCACACTGTGCAGTTCTGAAGTCACTGCTGTATTGCTGATCCTGTGTTGAGCCTGGCACTTGAGAGGGCACAGAAACTTGTGTTCAATTTTGAACGAACCAGGTTATAATGAAGTCACTTTGTTTAGTAAGGTTTTGTGGTGCTGGAAGCTTGAGAAAGCCACCACCAAGGGAAGTACATGAGTATTTAGTTACAGCTCTATCTTTTCAAAGGGTTGAACCTGGAAGAAAGATGTGACCTCATAAGTTTTCTTCCTGTTGAACAAAAGGCCCCTTAGGGGAACAGGTCTGTCTTAACATATTAAGTTTCTCCTAAGTTGAACACTATATACATTTCATTAAACTGTGACCAATAGTCTACAGAGTTTGCAATACTTGTGCATACATAACTCCTGTGAACCTACATGGATAAAGGTCACAAGTTAATTTCTGATTTAAGTTTCAATTGTTTCAACTACAAAATAAGGAAGTTGGGCTGTGAGCTTTTAAAAGTTTCTACCAGTTCCAAAAGAGTTTATCATTTTCTACTTCAAATGAGAAACACCTTTAAATTCCTCTTAAGGATTTAAAAAGCATTTGTTTTGAGACAATCTAAAACTAAGTGCTTGCTTAACAAAAGGACATCATTTATCTTCAAATTATTCTGTATTAACTTAGATTCGATTATTTGAAGAATACAGTTCCCTTATGGTATCTAAAATAACATAGGTGGATGTTAACTAATGTGATCTATTTTTGACTTTATATTTTAATTTACAACCTGTCTCACTGCTAACGAGCAAATTTATTTACAGCACAGGGATAAGAGATGTCTATGAAACTGACCATTTGGCTAATTAGCTAGTATCTTTTGAAATTAATCTCATGAAAAGAAACTATTGTTTAAAAGGAAGTTTCTGGATAAACTGTTAATTACAATTGTTCATTTTCCCTTGGAAAACAACAGATGGTTGGTCAATGCAGACAGGTTCTGTATAAACTTGGCCTTGGGTGGTTGGCATACTTGGGCTTCATGAGGGGGGTCACTGTTTGCCTGTGTAAAAACCACACAGCCTCCCTATCTAAATTTGGAAACTAGAGAATACGGCTTTTCACTAGGTAATACTTTAAAATCAATCTCAAATAGGACACAACAAATGAATCCAAAACATAACCTATAACCCACTGACAATGCAGGAACAACTTAGCTGGGAAGCACAATGTCACTAATACAGAATTTGTACTTGAAGTGCAAGCCATGCTGGTGCTTGGAAGAATAAAAACAAAAGTTGTTTACTGAAGGCTGAGCTTTTGATTAAAAAAAAGTTCTTTCAATTCTACTGAGAAATAATTTCAAGTGTTCATCTCCATCTGGAGGCCAGAATACAGGAGACAAAAGCTTCTTTACAGAGTGTGCAGAACTTGCGCTTACATTCTGAGAACTCTCCACTACAAGCATGACTTGCCCAGGAAAGTTAAGCACACTATTCAAAGCACTATTATTTATTGCTTCAGAGGCCTGAAGGGGAATTTTGAACTGGGAAAAAAAAACATATTTATCTTTAAAAAATCCTTTTTAAAAATGTTCACACCGTACAGAGTATGTGGAAGAAGTGTAGAAGAAAAACAGATAATAGCAGAGTGAAGTCACCACAGCAAAGTCTCAACTATTGTGCAGTGTTTGAGGCCCTGTAAATATTTCCACTATAAACCTTCACTTTTACATAAAAGTTTGCTTTTAGGTGAAAGTCTCTGGAGGAAACTTTTTTTGGCTTATCTTTTTCAAATTATGGACAAGTTATAATTATAGACAAAACAGATTATATAAGGTATACGGGAGTGGTTGCATAAATAGGGACAACGTAGAATTAAGCAAAGTTAGTTTAAGAAGATGGACTATCTCCAAAGACAGCACATTGTTTACTGACATATCTAAGGAAACGGTTCCTAAGAATAGGAGTTGACCAGCCCCTAACTTGAGACAGAAATAGTTACAGATGTTGAAGACAATGACTCCACAATCTGCCTCAAGAAGGAGCTGTTCTGTCAGGCCAACAGGAGGCATCCTTTCTACCTGGCTGGAATATTCGACTGTCTATTTGGTGCTGGCATGTAGTATCTACTAGCGAATTCATTTATTTGCTCACTCACTCTTGTATTCTTACTGCGCTTCTGCTTCATGCCAGCTCTCTACCAGGTAGTTGGTACTTATTATGTGTTGAGTTGATGAGTGAACTCTACAATCCCTTTTTTTGCCTGCTCTCGTCATGAAGCAATCTTCCTTCACACACAGAATGTTCCTGTCAGGCCTTGGGCAGCTCTGATGAACAGTCACATTTCTCATTGCAAATGACTACCGGGTATCTGGTTTTCTATATCCGTTCCTGTGGTCTTTGTCAATGTGACTTGGCATCTTCAAATATGACACGGAGCATCCCTAGTCTCTGAGCATAAAAGGCAGATGGCAATAAGGTCAATGGCATGTGGTGGAGGGTCTGTCTAGATGGTCAATTCACCACAGGCCATAATCTCAATAAATTGTTCCAGGGTGTCTTAAAAATGTACAGCTTAGGTTTATTCACATGTGAGAAATAAAGTGCATGCCACTAGCTATTTAGGGGTTTACACAAGACTGCTCACATTTTGAAATGTGAACATATGTAATTTGTAAGATTTACTCACTATGTGTTGTTTGAGTACTTTTCAAGGTCAGCAAAGAAGGATGTTATTTTATAAATATTTATATGGCACCTACTGGGTACTAAAATAACACTGTCTTATATGTGTTAGAAATATTAATTCATTCAATCTGACAACCTTACAAAGTAGACTATTATCATCTTAATTTATGATGAGCACAAAAATGCTAAGTAACTTGTTCATGAATGTACATGTTATCAAAGGAGGCATCAAGGTTTGAGTCCAGACAACATGCCTCCAGAAGTCCATGTTCCCAACCATGAAGCTATGCTGTCCCTCAAAAGTAATAACAGCTGACACATACATGACATTTACACCACGCCACACACTGCTTTAGACATGTAGATATACAGGAGGTAATTTAATCCCCATGGTTGTTGATGATAGGCAGTGTAGTGTGATGGGGAGGAGCTTTGATGCTGGAGTTCAACAGCTACATTTGAATCTGGCTTTTTCCAGGTCTGTGATTTTTTTTTGAGTTGGAGTCTTATTCTGTCACCCAGGCTGAAGTACCACCCAGACTGGGTGGCACACTCATGGCCAACCCAGCATTGACCTGCTGGGCGCTGGTCATCCTTCCACCTCAGCCTTCCAAGTAGCTGGAACTACAGGCATGCACTACTACGCCTGGCTAATTTTTGATTTATTGTAGAGATGAGGTCTCGCCAAGTTGTCTGGGCTGGTCTCGAACCCACAGGCTTAGGCAGTCCACTCACCTTGGCCTCCCAAAGTGCTGGAATTACAGGCTGAGTCACCAAGCCCAGTCAGGTCTGTGATTTTAAGCACATTATTTCAAGTCTCTTTGTCTTAGTTTCCTCATCTATAAATTGGAGACAATAATAGTACCTACCCCTCATGTCTGTAATAAAGGTGAAATGAGTTGCTATGTATGTAGGTGCTTGGAACATTGTCTCATACACAGTAAGCTATTCTGATGATCACTGCTATTTACCAAACACTAGTACTCCACTTGAAAGACATTTAGGAAGTTCAAATAACTTTTTTGTAGTAGCACAAGAAATCAAACCCAGGTCTTCTGACTGTGGTACATGTATTATTTCCACCACATCTTGCTTTTAAGTAATAAATATCAGCTATGGAAGCTTCTACTCTAGCCTCTTATTATTGAGAGAGAGCATCTTCTAATATAAATGCTAAAATTGTTGAAAAGTCACACACTTTTTGGGCACAAACACAACATAATAATTTGTCCCCAACTGAGGACAAATAGGAAAACCCAGGCCTCAAATGACCATGGTGTAAAATACTAACGATTATAAAACTACTTTTGGTCTTTCAGTAGGAGGTTGGGCTAGAAAATATTTTAGTAATAGTCTGTTAAAATTAGTAAACATTTAGATGCTCTCAGGAATGTATTTCACATAGCTATAAACAATCTATGACATTTTTTAACCTTTAAGAGATAAAGTTCTGTTTTTTTTTTTTAAAGGCAGATTGATTAAGTGTGTGCTTTTAAACTTATCCCAAAACAGCTTTATTGTGTCTGACCAAAGAGAAACTTTTAGCCTGAGGTACATAGTACCAGATATAATTCATGGATGGGATTTGGGGAGCAGGGCATCCATAAACCATCTTGGCTATGAAGCATGGCATACATGCGTACATATGATTTTTTTTTTAATTTGGGGAGAGGACCCTGAGATTTTGTCAGTTTTGAAAGAAGTTCTGTGTCTCCCAAAGGTGGGAAGTCTTTGGATCAGAGCACACAAGGCCGAGCAGACCTAGAGAGAACATGGGGCAGGAGCACGAGGGCCTCCTTGTTCACATGCAGGGGGCATCTGGGCATCTGTTTGGAGACCCTTTCTCTAGTCCAGGGCTCCACAAGGGTGCTGCATAGAGCTAACGCTGATGGAGACAAAAAGAAACTTTACAAGGCAAGATCAAAGCTAAGATCAGGACCCCAGTCAGGTAGCCAACCCTGTCAAATTAGCATACTTAAAAGAGTAACGTGTGTGCACTTCAACATCCATAGCTCAGGTTATAATAGCTAAGACAATGGTAATTAATAGGTATTTTCAGTTATGACTGTATCATAGAAAACATGCTTTTTTATTGTGTCGTAAAATGCATCATAACTTAGAAGGAAGGGACTGGATCCTAGATTCATTTTATTAAGGATTAACTATGTGGTTTTGAGGGGTGAACATGCAGTACATAGAAAAGACAGCATCAGGTCTGAGTCTCTTTCTCAGGGGGACGTCCAGTGCACAGGCAACGTGGAAAAATGCTCACTCAGAAGGAAGGGAGAGGGCTCTGGGCTGGGCAAGTGAGTCTGTAACAGACATGCAGTGTTTTCTTTGACAACTGACTTAAATGGAAGGAAGTTCCTTGAGTTATCTACAGCAGTACTCCCTTAAAGTCAGTTTAAAAAATAAAACTAAACAATAGTCAAAAGAATACATCTCCAGTCTCCAGGGCCCCCTTGGCTGCCCAGCACGAGGCTGGCAGGTGCTCTCTCCAATCTCAGTGAGGGAACAGTTCCTAACGTGTATGAGTGGCTCCATCTAGCTTGCAGCCCACAATCTCTATAGGTTTTATTTGGTTGTAAAATGCGATCCGTTCTGGGCAATCCTTCCCACCTGCATACTCTACTGTCCTTCACTTGGGACTTGCTTTTGAAAGCCCAACTCTGTCCTGGATCTGAGTATGGGAATGCACTAGTGAAAGTGGCTTTCTCTTCTTTGATCTCCTTGTTTGCTAAATCATAAATCTTGAATGTTACAACTGTACTAATGTCTGGTCAGTCAGATGTGATGAAGTTAATAATGAGTCATCAACATATTAGGCATCAGATGGAAAACAAACAGAGGGGAGATAGGAAGAACATACAGACCTGCCTTGAATAAGATTCCTTTAATTTGAAGAAACAGTACGTGTTATCATCAAAGGTCAAAGCCAGTTACTGGGAGAAAAATAAATCAAGTTGAGAGGGCTGTTGGAGAACAGACCCAAAACATAAATTCATAATATGTCCTCTGTATTGAAGGAACTTGGTTGAAATCTGTGTATTACTAATTTTTGGAAATAAAACTGGTTGTCAGTAAGCTGGACCATTCATGTAGTTTCATAGGTTCCTGCTTTGAATAGAATTTAAAGAATTGTATCAGTGCAAAACAGAGAGGAAAAACAGAGTAAGGAAAGATTTTTAAGAGTGCATCTGCCTGATAGTCTTTATCTTCCATTTTCTTGGCTTGTTAGAGTTAAGTGTTTGTGTTTTTTGTTTTTTAATGAAAGTGATCTGTGAACAGATTCTACCTATCCATGCCAATTACTGCAGATTATCAGTAATCTTCACTGTTGTTGATCTGAGGCTGTAAGTTACATTATGCTTGTGGCCCGTAGCCGAGAGAAGATTCTAGCTTTCTCATCTGAACATCATGGTATGTTGTTCAGATATGACTCTTAAATATGATATGCACAGTCTTGACTGCATGGTAGATTAAAAATATTCATTGTGCAGTCACCCTCCACTGGGGAAAGGCCACCACGCCCCACGAGGAGCACTGCCCTTCTTCATTAAGGGCAGACTGGTCATCTGCTACAAATTGATTACACTGGTCATTTCTTAGTTGCCTACAAATACATTCGCTCATTAACACTCGATCTGTTGAGTGCTGCCGAAGAGGACTGATGAGCTATTAAGTATCATTTACACTAATTCTGCAGAAAGTGACTTTTCTAATGGCAGTTTTCTTCCAAGAATAATCTCCCTCAGGGAGAGAAGAAAGGAAAGGACAGACAAAGGGAAGCCAGGTTAGGAGCCGTATCTAGACTTTGGGCGTTTCAATCTCTACTTCAGCTGGCTGTTTTGTCACATTAATCTAGAGGTCCTCAATCTTGAACATCCAGTAAGATTTGACTTTATGTTTTTGCTATCTATGAAAACATGGGTTGCTAATCAAGTGAATGGATAGATAAAAAGCTCAGGAGTACTTTGGGTATTTTACAATCAAATTTTCACATGCATTTATAAAAACTTCTAATTTAAAATTATCAAATTTATTAAATCAGGTGTCATGACACTTACTTTACAGTATTTTGAAAGCCATTAGAATGAATTTCAAAGACCTAGCAATGGATTCTAGTTCTTTGAAATTAGGCATTGATTAACGCAGTTTGGAAGGAGCAGGGTCTAGGAAAAGGTGCATAGGATCAGACTTATAGAGCCTGGCCATGTGGATACAGGAGCCTGAGCGGAGCTCTTGCTTTCTGAAGACCTCAGCAGCTCCTGTGCAGGGCCCTGATTTGTGCTACAGTCATGCCAGGCATTCTACAGATGACGCTGCATCTGGTTAGCAAAGTGACCTTGAGAGGAGCCACTAATGACTTCATGTCACGGGGGGAAGACACTGGGAGGTCAATCTAGAGCTGAGTGCGGAGTACCCTAGTTGTAACGTTGGACTGTGAACTGTGTGTGGTGCCACCCAGGTTCTTGGTGTGGCTGTGGGCATTAGGAGGATCAGGATCCACCGTGACTTCATTTCATACCTAGAGCTTTCCTACTCCAAAATACGGCTGTCGAATGGTACCCTAGAGAATAACCAGATGAAACTATCTCAATATGTTAAAATTTTAAATTCAGTTCTTCATTTGCAGCAGCTACATTTTAAGTACTTGGGAGCCACATGTGACTAGTGGCTACCATACTGGACAACACAGATAGAGAACATTCCCACCACTACAGAAAGTTCTACTTTGGACAGTGTTGCTCTACAAGTGTTGACATTCTGCTCTTGCACTACAGCTGCCTCTTTTCCTATCTTATACTCCTTAACTGAACCCAGCCTCAATCCATAAAGCTCCTTCCCTCTCCTTACGACGCACTAACACCTCTGATCTTCTTGCCTCCAAGTCTAGATTCTCAACCAGGATTTTCTTGGCATCCTTGATTCCCTTGCTCCTTGACTTTCTGTTGTATGGTGCTCCCTGCTGATCCCTAAACTTTAACAGGTCATATCCTTTTACTTTTTGTCTTCTTCTTTCTACGATATGATATATTCCTGGAAAGAATAATAAAATGATATATGCTCTTCCACCTTAACTGGGTCTTCTCTGCTTCTAACTACTTTTTTTAGTTCATCTCATATCGACTCACTAACTCATCCCTTAGGGTGCCTTGTTCACTAAAATTCAGCTCGCTCATGACCCTCACTCTCCACAGATGACCCACCTCATCTGGTTGGAAGGAGCATGCAAAAACCATCGCCATGAACTTTCTCAACATTTCCTCTAGCTTTCTTTAGATTCCTTTAGCCAAAGTGGCCCACCAACTGATTTTCACCTGGGAGTACTAACTTTCTGCTTCTGGATCTCTGCTTACAATGTCTTACAATTTAGAAATCTTCCTCACAATCTCACCTCTGCCATAAAGCTATTTTGGGGTCACCCCACCTGAAAGCAACATTTTTGTGCTCCAAATTTCCCTACCATTTATCTGTACCTCTCACAGAAATTACCCAGTACTGCACCTACTAAATCATCTTCTGGTTACCTTTGCATCTTTCCCACTAAACACAACCACTGTGAGAAGGGGATGCTTGCTGGATTCAGCTTGGCTCCAGCAGCTACTTGCACAGTTCTTTGTATAGAGAGTAGTCAGTACATATTTCTTGAATGGAAATCCATATATCTACTTTTTGCAAATTCAGACTAATTCCTAAGGTAGATTGAATTCAATAATGAATTGATGAACACATTTCTCTTAATGACTTCAACATGAAGTTGTAGGTAAATAATTATATTACCAGAACTTCTGATGAGAAAACAGTGTGTACCTTGATGGCCAGAACTGCAATAAATGGTGCCATAGCATGTGCAATGACCTCCCCAGGGAGGGTAGAGTAGGTATGAAATGACAGAGAATGGGGCAAAACACCAAGGAAAGACATCAAAGCTGAAATAAACTTACCTTGGGTAGCAATATAATGATTGGGTCGATGATAACCCTAAAAATAAATGAGAAAGAATATTTGATAAACATCAAATTGATAAGCAGCACAGAAGTCACATGCTAAGTTTGCCGAAATGAACACACGTACAAACAGCAAGACCCAGCACCATTGAGTTACTCTTAATAAGTGAAGATGCATCATATAACAGTTCTGATGCTTCTACAGGAGGTGTAGGTAACTTAATCATACTCCAGCTATTAGATGAGGGATGAGCAATAAACTCGTGGATTTACTGAAGTAACATGACCATGACTCTTGTAAAGTGCAAACAGGATGGGAATGTGCAGTCAAATTTCATTTCTGTTTGGGATGTTATTGGCAATGTGCCAAGGGTGCAACACATATTCTATAATATTGGTATAGACAGTTATATCAATAGTGATACTCAAAACCATTCTCAAACACTGCAAATACCACATCATGACACTGTAGTAAGGACCAAGACTTTAAAGAGGCAGAGATTCTGCAAGACCTTTTCCTTTTATTATGACCCTAGAAGAAAGAAGACATAAAAACTGGGACCAAAGAAAGAAGGGAACAAAGAAATTGTAGGATAAGTATCTGGGAAAGATAAAAACCAACTCAGAAAATAACACCCAGGTAACATATTATATCACCATGAATCTTAATACTTTCCATTTCTGTCCCCTGAAATTACCCAAAATACTTTGCCCCAAACCAGCTAGAAAACAGAAACAAAAAACTTGGAAATAAAGATTTCTCAGACAACTTGAAACGCACATATGTTAGAATTCTTGCTCTCAAAACAAGTGGACAGCAATAAGCAGACAAACAAACAAATAAAAAACAAAAAGCAAACATATTCTTTATATAAATGACTGCTGTGGGGCTCAAATTACAGAGTTATGATCAATATTAAAGGGAATTCTGCAGATACTTATTTCTCATTAGCTGGTAGGTTCCACAAGGACAGGAACTTTTGACTTATCCACCCTCCATGTCCAGTGCCTAGCAAGGCACCTAGTAAATAGGAGGAACTCATTTGATAGACTGAGGTAGGGTCCAAACATGCCTATGTTGCTCAACACCATGGTCGTTTCCCAGTACTCATCTACATGACCCGCTGGTAGCATGAATACAACTGAGCCCTTAAAATACTTTCTTCACTTGCTTCCAGGGCATGAGACTCTCCTGGTTTTCTTCCTCTCTCCCACCCTGACCACTTGCTCTGTTTCACTGGCTAGTTCTTCCCCTTCACCTTGATGTTGGAATGCCCAGCTCTTGGACTTGTTTTTCTGTCTACAATCTCTCTTAGTGATCTTATCCAGTCCCATGGCTTTCAGCACCATCTGTAAACTGATGAATCCTGATTCTTATTTCTTTTCATTATTTTATTTTTTTTTTTGAATTTGAGTCTCACTCTGTCACCCAGGCTGGAGTGCAGTGGTAACTCTCACGGCCACCCTAGGGTCGACTTGTTGGGCTCCGGCAATCCCTGCACTTCAGCCAAGTAGTTGGAACTACAGGCATGCGCTACCATGTCCAGCTAATTTTTTTGATTAATTGTAGAGATGAGGTCTCACCAAGTTGCCCGGGCTGCTCTCGATACTGTAGGCTCAGGAAATCCACTCGCCTCAGCCTCCCAAAGTGCTGGGACTACAGGCTGAGCCACCGAGCCCAGCCCCTGTATTCTTATTTCTAGCGCAAACCTTTTCCTGGAAATTTTGATGTATGCCCATTGCCTGCCCAACACCTCCCCTGGGATGTCTAATACATATTTAAAGTTTAACACACCTAACACTGAACTCCTCATTTCCTCCCTAACCTCTACCCAAATCTCTTCCATCCATAGTTGTCTTCTCAGGCATCCTTGAACCCTCTCTCCCTCCTGCAATCCATAGCCAATCTGTCAGCAAATCCCACTGGCTCTACCTTCCATGTGGTTCAAGGATCCCAACATTTCTCACCCTCTATTGCTACCACAGGGCCAGTCACCGCCACCTCTCCGATGACTGCTACAGGCCTCCTTGCTTCCACACCTGCCCACCTGCAGACTACTTCCCTCTCAGCAGCCAGATTGCTCATGCCTTTGCTCAGAACCTTCTAATACTGCCCCCTCACAGTAAAAGCCGAAGTCCTCACAACTGTGTACATCTTCTGGCCCATGACCTCTCCTTGCCACCGCCTGCAACTCCCCATACCCCTTCATGCCATGCTACCAACACCTGTCTGCTTATTTTACTTCAAATTGGCCAGGCAAGCTCCACAGTGAGGCCTTTACTCAGGTTTTTTCTCAGCCTGCAACACTCTTCTCCCAGGTATCTACGTGGCACCCTCCCTCTTTGTTCATGTGTCACCTTCCCAGTGGAACTGATTCCAGCCACTCTATTCACAGCCGCAATACACCTCCAGGCCTGGCCCTCCTAGTCCCCTTTCAAGGCTTCAGTTTTCTACATAGTACACATTAAGAAAGTAACTTTTTATGGATTGTCCATTTCTTCTGATTAGGACATCAGCTCCATTAGGTCAGAGGTTTTTTGTTTTTGGCCTGAATAGTTCACAGTTATAATAGTAATGGACATATAATTAGGTGTTCAATAAGACCTTACTAAGTGAATAAAGGAGACCTGAGTATTGACCCCTCTCTCTATTAAAATAAAATTCAACTCATTAATCTTGTATTTTCATTATTATATAGCCGTTTTCATATTACTTCCTTGAGCTGGAATGTCATCTTTGCTCTGTATCTTTACCTCAACACGATGTAAAGCTTTGTTCAGTTACCTCCTCTTCAATGACTAATATGATCACAATTACTCCTTTAACTGAGGTTCATCAAACACTAAATGCTCACTATACTCAGACATGTGCCACGTGCAGGGGAGTAGGACACTGTCCCTGTGCTCAAAGGACAGAGAATGCAGGAGATGGGATTGCAGGAGCTGGGACTGGAGTGTGCACAGTCTCCTCCAGAACCTCCCAAGGGAAGGTGTGTCACAGTTGATCTGGAGGTCAGAGGACAGGAGAAGACATTCATATTTTGGCTTCTAACCTGGGAAGCTGTGGGGAGAAGATAATGGGTCTGGGACCCCTCTGAGTATGCCCACAGAGTGTTCACTGAACATTTGCTGAATGTAGGAGCAAGCGCAAAGCACCTGACGTAGAATCCCTTCTTTAATAACAGTATTTTGAACAATCAAGCCTAGAGTGGGTATGTCTTTGGTCATTATCAAAATAGTGCAGGAATCTTCGTTTGATGAATGAGATATGAACTATTCCTAAATAATCATTCCACAATCCCCACCCACAAATCTATGACTAAAAATGTCATACTTTTTCAATTAGCACTAAAAATAACAGTCTTATAGTTATTTTCAGAGAACTCTTTCCTAGAGATGGTGATGTTTACTTTTAGTGGCATCTGAGTAATACTTAATCAAGGAAATAAAATGATCCATATATATAGGTAAAACTGTTCATGGGAGTATTGACAGACTAAGAAATAATGTGATGGCCAACTACAGAGTATGCCTTGGGAACTACAAGGGAGTGGAAATCTGTTTAATGTAAACTTGGGCCTTGGAGGTAACAGCAACTTTCCCTTGATTTTTTAGTCTACTTTTGATTTCATTCATTCTTTCAACTGAAAACATGCTGTCTCCTAAAGAATTTATTCTAATGTAAAACATTAAGTTAACATGATGCAGAATGAACAAAGAAGTAGTCTTCAATAATTAAACAGCCTACATATTTAATGACATGTCTTGCTTGCATTAGAAGTCCTGGTGAACAGCTGCAGACTACTTTGAAGGCAACTTAAAAGTGCAGTGATGACAAGGGATTGCAAATCACTGTATGAGGAATTAGAGAGTTTTGTCCTATTAATATGCAAACAGATTTTTAAAAAGAGTCAAATAATACAAGTTGTTGACAAAAATGGAAGTAACATTTTCTTATTCCACATAAGCATGGGATGGCAAAGAAGGGGTAGAACATTACAAAGAAATTCACCAAAACATGGGCTGATTGAGAAAAGGAGTGACCGTATGCTCACTGTGAAGCTCTGCAGTGTATAGGGCCACAGTTACACGTATGCTTTTGGATTGGGCCCAGCATGCGTCCATCCATTGTATAGCAGACACAAGATCTGGTACGTGCCAGAACAGTTGAGTTTAGTGACAGATTCATTCCCTGGTTGACCACTGCACATTGTACACATGTATGTAAATACCACATACAGCCCCAAAATATATACAACTATCACATAGCAATTTTTAAAAAGAAAAAAAGACATACATCAATATAATTTCCATTGATATAGTCTGAGTTAGTGTCGCCTTCTATTGTCTGCAGCCTCACCCGGGAATGATCATCTGAAAAGGAAAAAGAAAAAAATAAAACATCAATTGATCAAATAAATCTGGTAGGCTGATCTGAGCCCCAGAATGTCAGAACATTATGCAAGGATCACCCACATGCACACTGTTTTAAAGATAAGAAATTAAACACTATACATCTTCTACATCCTATTTTGCTATTATGACTAGGAAGGATTTATAATTTTCTACATTTTACAGTAAATCTCATTAACTTATTCTCTGATCATCGACAGACTTGAAGCACTAGCAAAGGTTTAAGCCTCTTACATATGGTCCTGTGAACCACAACAGAATGATTTCTTGGATTAGAAGTTTGAGCAACTTCACTAAATCACACACAAACCTTGAGATGTTGAAGGTTTCCTATGACACCCACCTTGACAAATGATGGCTATAAACCCACAGCCCAGCCTTCTGGGATGAGCAGATGTGATCCTAGCCTCAGTCACCGCCTGTGAGTTCCCTAAACCCTCCCTCTGTACCAGAGGGCACTGGCTGGCAAGAGCAAAGCTCTCTCCATCTGCCTTGTGACCACAAGCCAGGCAATAATGCCACCAAGCCTCAGCCTCCTCATTTGGAGAAGGGGATGACAGTACTTCTTTCAAACTGCACATTGTACACATGTACACATTTCAAACTGGGCTGTTTCTAGGATTAGATGAAAGCATACATTGCCATACAGGAAGTTAGTAGAAGGGTCACGGTTGTGGTATTACCTAGCTTTACTTAAGTTATTTCCCAAATAAGAAAGATTCTCTACGAATACTGTTGGAGCATTTCAACTATTTCCTTGAAAATTCATACTTTAAAAAGGAAAGAGCTAAAAGTCCCCCGAGGGCAGGGCTTCTGTTCTACCCCGGACCTTAGAGTAGTGCCTGGAACACGGCATGTTTCTCCCCAAATAGTTTTTAAATAAGTGAAAAGTTAACTTTTGGTTTTTTGAAAAAATACATTATTAAAAAAATTTATTTTCCTAAAAGAATGTTTCTCTTAGCAGCAGAGTCCTTCCTTCTCATTAAAGCGTACTCCAAAATTCAGTATTTAGAACAGATAAAAGCCAGTTGCCCTGAAAGGGAAGCCGAGAGAGGGACTGATGAGGACACTTGCAAAATGTCATCTGTGTTGCTGGAGCAGTGGGAGGTCCTGGTGCTTAGTGGCTCCAGCTTTTTGCTGATGCTAACTTCATTTCACATTTTACCTGGGTTAGTGGATGAGAAATGAAACCCACAGCTTGAGACCTAAGAGCCAGGAAAGCAGCAGATGACAGACCATGTTATCCCCGATTCCTGGACCAAGTGTTGATGCTGATCTGTGGCTTGGCTTGAAATGCGAAAGGGTGAAAGTCAAAATTTTATATTGGTTTCGAAGTTCAACTTCTTGTTGGGCAAATGTTTTGCTTGTTGTCAATAGCGTGGGCAGAAGGAAATCTGTGTCAATGTCCAAAATTTCCTTTCTTGATGTGGTTTTTTACTTTGTCTCATGACAGGTAGTCATATTATTTCATGTCAGTGCCTCACAATTAGGCAGGGTACAGCAAATTTACTTAGAATGTGGTAACAAGCTGGGCCAGACAAGGAGAAGAACCTAGAGGAAGTTGTGTCTTCAGGCTCTGCTCAAAAGAAAACATGGTATAGTGATTATGTGTGTGACTTCCGGGGTCAGGTCTGTGGGTGAGAATCCCTGCTGGTGGATTAGAAACCTCCACGTGTGATTTTGGGCAAGTTACTTTATCTTTCTGAACTCTAGTTTCCTTAGCTGTAAAATGGGGATGAACAAACCTACCTTGTGGGATTATTATGAGCATTAAAATAATACACATAAGAGATTAGAAGAAAGCCTGGTATGCAGTGACAGACAAATGTCAGTTGTTATTATTATCATGTACGTTGTAATAGACACCTGCACTTTTCTCCTCACTGTCTTTACAGCTTATGCCCAAACAGACAACCCCACGAACGGACCCACACGCACTCAGAGTATTCCTCAGGGCGACTGACTTTAAGAACTAGCTTCCAAGGACACATTTTGCTGAAAACCACAGTTTCCTATACATAGTTTGCCTGAAACAAGTGTTGGGGAAGAGAGTTGTTGGTGCACTGGGTATGTGTAGATTGTGACAGCTTTTATATCTGTTAGGAGAGTCAGTGCTACCCACAACTGTTGTGCAGAGCAGAGCCACATGCTGATAAAGCCATTTGAGCTTCACAAATGGAAGGACTGAATCACGAGTAGTCCACACACATCAGGCTTCCCGTCAGCTCCTCTGCAGGGAGATTAGGCTTACCTTCCCACACACTTGGACTTCCCTGGGCAATTTTGCAAAAGACCGGCAACAGCATTAGAACTATGCGATCTTTAGAATCAGGCCTGTCTCAAGGATATATTGCACCACCTTGTCAGAATTCCCTCTCTTTCACACTTTCTTTCTTTTAGAACCTCAGGATAAATGCTGCCCTTCCCTGTGATGTATATCATCCTTATGCTTCTCAGTTTCCTCTGGAATGCTCTCTTTAGGGACTTTAATCTCTGACAAGACTAAATTCTCATCTCCTATAAACAGAATCTTTGAAATAAAGAGTTCTCCCATCATCTCCTAAAGTTTAACCCACCCCCGGCCCCCACCACATCCCAAAATCTAACTTGGCTGCTTCTACTTCTCCAAATTTAGTTGTTCTTACTCCCCTTGGGATGGAGAAATCCATAAACACTTGTACAACATATTTTCTAAGCAGACTGAGTTTTTTTTTTCTTTATAGGCATGGTAGTATCTTTTTCTTCTTTTTAAATATTGATTCTACTAGATTATAATATCTTGTCATCACAGACCATGTTAACATTGTGAATATCCCCAAGAGTACCTTTCCCAAGGCCACAGTGTCCAATTCTAGGGGACTCCATTAACAGCACAGTCTGCAGTGACATATGCAGTGGCCCTGCCTAACATAACAGCAAGTGAGTAGAAAGTATTTAACTCTACACTGTGCTGATGAATGGATCGTGGTCCAAGATCAGTCAAGGTACCTGGACTGTACTCACAATATCTTTTGAAATTTTGGTTTTAATACAGGTTTGTCTAATGTTGTCAGAACAATAAGCTGTCTCATCTTCTAGCAATCTCTCTTACCTTCCCTTTCCTGCCTATCTCTAACTGCCCAAATGTTGCCCATTTTTCAAGATCCAACTCAAATGGCTCCTCCTTAATAAGAGATTCCCATGTATGGAGCAATTTTCTGAGTAAATATAGTATATGCCAAACACTGTGCTAAGTGTTGGGGATATAGTGGTAAACAAGTTGGATACATGGTCCTTGAGGTCATGGGACTTAAGGCAATGGAAAAGACATTAAACAGTAATTTCATAAATCATTAAATACAATGTTGTGGCTGGGCGCGGTGGCTCATGCCTATAATCCCAGCACTTTGGGAGGATTGCCTGAGCTCATGGGTTTGAAACCAGCCTGGGCAACTTGGCGAGACTTCATCACTACAATAAATACATAAAAAATTAGACGGGCATGGTGGTGCGTGCCTATAGTTCCAGCTACTTGGAAGGCTGAAGCAGAAGGATCGCCTGAGCCCAGCAGGTCGAGGCTGAGGTGGCCATGAGTGTGCCACTGCACTCCAGCCTGGGTGAGAAAGTGAGACTCCAACTCAAAAAAAAAGAAAAAGAAAAAAAATACAATGTTGGTAAATGCTAACTTGGAAAGGACAGAGAGCTACAAGAGTGTATAGCATGGAATCCAGTCCACTGTGAGAAGCCAGCAAATTATTCCCTAATAAAGGGACATTTAGGCTAAAACCATGAAGGTAGGAAGTGGAGAGTTCAGAGTTCCTAAATTCCAGGTACTGGAAACAGTGTGTTCAGGTCTTGAGGTAGGAAGGCTCTAGTATGTTTAGGAAATTGAAGGAAGATCAGTTTGGGGACATGCTTCAGACCTTGGGCAGAAGAGTGGTGGGAAATGAGACATGACAGGAAGGAAGGGCAGGTCATCAGGACCTTTATCCTGAGCCTCACAGGAAGTCTTGGAATCATTTGAAACATGGAAAGGGCATGCTTCACTTTACCATATTCCTCCTGCCATTGCTGAGAATGAACTGGAAGTGCTCCTGGGTGGGTGTGGGGGACAGTGGGAGGCTGCTGCAGCAGCCCTGGGGAAAGCTGATGGTGTAGGGAGGCCCTAGTGGACAGGAAGAAGCGAATGGACCCATTATTGCAATGGTAGGACTGACTACGGTGATCAGTTCATTAAATGTGGGTGAGAAGAGGTGCCATGAATGACAGGAGAAACAAAGTGGGAGATGATTCCCTTGACTAAGATGTGGAGGATGAGAAGAGCCATTGTGAAAGGGGGCTTAAAAAGATATCTACAATGTCAAAAATTAAACTAAACATGTACTCAGCCTTTGCACAGTTAAAAAAAAAAGTTCCCTTCCTGGAAACTGGCAACAGCACTTGCTTGCTAGGTTAAACTGTCTAACAGCTTTTTTTTCACTTCTGTGAACCATGCTTGCATTGTTTGAAAGGTACCTAGGCCTCCAGGATGCTGCAGTTTAGCGCACTTGGAAAGTCCCAATGTGTTTAAGCTCCACTTAAGCAAGCCCCTACAGCTAAGCAGGGCCCCTGGCTGTGGGACTGTCATGTCCAACAGGCAGGTGGCCGCTGGCCTGGCTCTTGACTAAACAAAACCTCTCCTTTTTATAACTTGTACTTTTGGTGCTAGTGTCTGTGAATTAAGCGCTCGGTCCGTATTTCATCTGGGGGCTCGTCTGGGATATCTGAGAGCTTAATCCCCAGCCCCAGACACAGCTGACCTTCTGGTTCTGCATACCTGTGAACCTCAGTGTTCGTCGGGCCTGGTGAGTCTGTGGACTCGCAAACGACTGACTGTCGTCTCTGGCAGACTCACAATGTCCCCAGAGCCCTCTGAGAGGTGAGTCAAGTTCCTGTTTTGTTTGTGCGTACTTCTGGTTGGACCCGCAGGAAAACTGGACAGAGCACTAATTCCTGGGTCTGCAGTCCCAGTGAGATGTCACTGGGCCCTCTGGTATTGCCCTCGGGCAGTTAAGTCTGTCTGTTCAGTTTGTGTTATTGTCTTTATTTGTTCAGTGTTAGTCACTGTTTAGTCTGGCATTGTTATTGATATTATGGGGCAGCAGTGCTCTAAGCCTGACACCTGTCTGCAACTGGTTTTGTGCCACTTCAAGGATTTCCAAGGAGTGGCACAACAGTCAGGTTATCAGGTAAACCAAGGAAACCTAACCACCTTTTGTTTCCTCGAATGGCCCACATTTCCTAATTGCAGATGGCCGCCGGAGGGGACCTTCAACCCTGCCATAGTGGGGAAGGTCCAACAGTTCGTATATTGGCACCACCTGGACCAGATCCCGTACATCACTGCCTGGTACCTCCTGGTAATGCAGCAGCCATCGTGGATGAAGAAAGTCGAAAAGAAAGCTAATTCTTCTTATGTTTTAACTCTACAGGAGACTCCAAAAGCCAAACCTTCAATCCTCCAGAACCCACCGGAGGACAATGAAATTCCCCCGCCCTACTTTCCATCTGAGTGGGAGCAGAGGGCCCACAAGTTTCTCAGTCCGCCACTCACCAGGAGTGGGTCCTTGTATCAGCTCCTTTATCCCCCCTTCCCCATGCATCTTCCAAGGGCCCAACTGCCCCTGACAAATGGACTAGCCCCGACTCATCTTTGGGGAACTCAGAACCACAAACCCACAGTCCTCCCCGAGACAGGCCCCGGGACTAGACGTGGGAGGTTCGGGAGGCCAGTCCCTTATGGTTTATGTCCCTTTCTCTATTAGTGATCTTTACAATTGGAAGCAACAAAATCGGTGTTCTCTGAAAAACCTCAGAGCATCATAGACCTTTTAGAAATTATTTTCTTCACCCACCAGCCCACTTGGGATGACTGCCAACAGCTCCTCCAAGCCCATTTTACTATGGAGGAAAGAGAACAAATTTGTCAGGAGGCAAGGAAATTGGTCCTGGGACCGGACAGCAGACTGGCAGAGCAGGACCATGTGGACCGTGTCTTCCCTGATGAAAGGCCTAATTGGAACCTGAACACCAATCACTGTAGGGAGTGTCTCACCACCTATCGCCAAACTCTAATGGGGGGTCTCCGGGCTGCCACCAGGTGGCCCACAAATTTGTCTAAGGTAAGTGAGGTAACTCAGGGCCCACAGGAATCTCCCACGGTTTCTCTGGAACGCCTTCTGGAGGCCTATCGGACGTATACTCCCATAGACCCAGAGGCTCCAGAAAATTGGAGGGCTTTAGTTATAGCCTTTGTCTCCCAGTCGGCCCCTGATATAAGAAAGAAATTGCAGAAAATCGAAAGATTAGAAGGGAAAAGTTTATCAGAATTAACTGAGGTAGCCCAGAAGGTCTATAATAGCAGGGACTCGCTTAAAGACCAACAAACCAAAAAGATGGCCAAAGTAGTAGCAGGAACCTTACAGGAAGTTAAACCCAAGCAGCCAACAGGAAAAAGAGGAACCAGCATTGGGCGAAAAACTCCACTAGCAAAAAGTAAATGCGCCTACTGTAAAAAATTGGGCACTGGGTAAAAGACTGCCCAGACAGGCCACCTCGACCACAAGAATGCCCTCCGAGGGGGTGCCCACCGAAATCTACTCCTGTGCTTCAATTACAAAATGACTGACGGAGCGGGGGCTCTGTCAACTCCCATCCAGAGCCCAGGGCGAAACTTATGGTGGGGGGAAGCCCTGTCCACTTCTTAGTGGACACAGGGGCTGAGTATTCAGTGCTCCAAAAGTACAATGGCCTGCTTCAGAATAAGCATTCCTTGGTCCAGGGGGCAACCAGAACTCAATTGTGCCCCTGTACCACCGAAAGAACAATAAATTTGAGAAAAGAGGAAGTAACTCATTCATTCCTAGTAATGCCAGACTGCCCATACCCGCTCCTGGGACATGACCTCCTTATACAAGCTTAAGGCCAACATAGGTTTTGAGGAAACCACGGCAGCAGTAAGCCTAAACCCACCTGGGGCATCAAAAATTCTTGTTACTGTTCCAAGTAAGGAATACGTGTTAACAGAATATGGGGCCCCTCTTAACTCTTCAAATGCCATACTGCTGGCCCAGCTGCAGACTAAGTTTCCCCAAGTCTGGGCCGAATTAAACTCTCCTGGGCTGGCATCGCATCAACCGCCAGTCGTTGTACATTTCAAAAGTCAGGCAACACCTATTAGGGTAAAACAGTACCTTATATCCCCAGAGGCCCGAAAAGACATAGCAATCCACATCCAGTGTCTCTGGGAAGCTGAGATCCTAGTGCCATGCCACTGATCCTGGAACATACTACTTCTTCCTGTCAAAAAGGCGGGCGCAGGAAACTACTGCCCTGCCCAGGACATCACCGAGGTCAACAGGTGAGTGGAGGATATCCACCCCATAGTCCCCAACCCGTACACCCTCCTCAGAGGGTTAACTCCAGAGAGGCAGGTATACACTGTCCTGGACCTTAAAGATGCCTTCTTCAGCATCCCATTGGTTAAGCAGAGCCAACCCTTGTTTGCCTTTGAATGGACAGATCCTGAAAAAGGGGAAAATGGCCAGTTAACCAGGGCACAACTCCCACAAGGATTTAAAAACTCTCCCACACTGTTCGATGAAGCTCTCTGCCAAGAACTCCGAGATTTCTGGCAACAGCACCCTGAAGTGACTCTGCTACAGTATGTAGATAGATAATCTGTTAATCACAGCCACATCAGAAGGTGAGTGCCTGTGTACCACCAGGCACCTGTTTAAAGAACTTCAAACTCTGGGGTATAGGGTGTCAGCAAAAAAGGCTCAGCTCTGTGTGACTGTAGCCACATACCTTGGGTATAACCTCGAGGGAGGTAAAAAATCCCTAACTGCCTAGCGCATTCGGGCTATAGCAGGCATCCAGGCCCCAGGAAGCAAAAGGCAGGTCTGAGAATTCTTGGGAGCTGTAGGATACTGCCGACTATGGATCCCTAAGTTTGCTGAACTCGCAAAACCTCTCTATGAAATAACCAAGGGACCAGAGGCTAACTTTAAATAAACACCAGAGGGGAACAAAGCTTTCCAAGACCTTAAAACTGCCCTCGTCTCAGTTCCGGCCCTGGCCTTGCCGGATATTAACCTTTCCACCTTTATGTGGATGAAAGATGAGGCATCACCTGGGGGGTCCTAACCCAAAAGCTCAGCCCATGGAACAGGCTGGTCACCTACCTGTCAAAAAAACTGGACCTGGTAGCCTCGGGCTGGCCGCCCTGCCTGCGGGTTATTGCAGCCATTGCCATGTTAGTAGAGGACTCAGACAAACTAATATTGGGGCAAAATCTGACTATCACGGCCACGCATGCAGTGGAGTCTTTACTCTGAGGGGCCCCTGACAAATGGATGTCAAATGCCCGAATAACTCATTATCAAGCGCTGCTTTTAGATCAACCACGCATCAAGTTCCAGCATACCCCCAGCTTAAACCCCTCAACTTTACTACCGGAAGAAAGTCACACGGGGCCGCCACATTGTTGTTATGAAACAACTGAGTTCCAGAAGCTGCGCTGGGATCTAACCGATGTCCCGAGAACAAACCCCGACCTGACGCTTTTCTGGGATGGCAGCAGTTTCATCCAGAATGGGGCAGTGGTGGTCATTCTACAGGGAACTATTTGGGCTGAGCCTCTTCCGCAGGGAACATCAGCCCAAAAAGCAGAACTGATTACCCTAACTGAAGCCCTAAACGCAGGTGAAGGAAAAGTTGTCAATATCTACACTGACAGCAGGTACGCATTTGCAACTGTACACGTTCATGGGACAATTCACAGGGAACGGGGATTGCTCACCGCAGAGGAGAAAACTATAAAAAATAAAACGGAGGTCTTAGGCCTCCTGACAGCAATATGGGCACCCAAACAGGTGGCCATCATCCATTGCCCGGGCCACCAAAAAGAGAACTCAAAAGAGGCAATAGGAAATAAAAAAGCAGATCAAGCAGCCAAAAAAGCTGCTTACCGAAGAACCACCTGCCTGCTGGCACTACCTCCTCTGGTTCTATGTGAGCCACCGAAATATACAGAAGAGGACCTCTTTGCTGCACAAAAATTGCAGACAACCTCAAACCCAGACAGATGACTTCAACTTCAGGACGGCAGAACCTTCCTCCCTTGAGTCCTGGGACAACAAATCCTAAGGCAGCTCCACGAAGGTACTCATTTGGGAAGGACAAAGCTAACCGAACTTATTAAAAAAGAATTCTATCTCCCTCATCTGGACCAGCTCGCTCAGGAACTCATTCAAGGTTGCGTGTCATGCCAGCGGACTAATAATGCTAAGGTCAGTGTATCTACCCAAGGGGTCTGAGATAGGGACCTAACCCCCGGGAGACATTGGGAAATAGGCTTTACAGAAGTCAAACCTGGACAATATGGATATAAATACCTATTGGTCTTGGTAGACACCTTCTCGGGATGGGTCAAGGAATTTCCTACAAAAACTGAAACTGCTCCTGTAACAGTGAAAAAAAACTCTTAAATGACATCATACCAAGATATAGTGTACCTATCTCAATAGGCTCAAATAATGGCCCAGCATTTATTTCTAAACTTACTGAAGGTATAACAAAAACCTTGGTAATAAATTGGAACTTACATTGTGCGTATCATCCCCAGAGCTCAGGACAGGTAAAAAGAATAAATCGGATGCTTAAAGAGACCTTAACCAAATCAACCCTGGAGACTGGCGAAGGTTGGGTAACACTCCTTCCCTATGCCTTCTTAAGGGCCAGGTGTACCCCCTACATCAAGGGTCTAACCCCCTGAGAAATTCTGTTTGGATGGCCCCCGCCGTTACTTCCAAAAATTGAACTGGAAAAAGCACTAGAACTGTCTAACCATAATTTGCTTCAGTCTCTGCAGACTCTTCAAAGAGTTCAGCAAGCTGTCACTGAGACTGTGCAGGCAGCCTTCTGGAAACCAGTTCTGGAACATCTACACCCGTTCCAGCCCAGTGACCAGGTCTGGATAAAACGGCACAAAGCTGAGGCTCTCACCCCAAGGTGGAAAGGGCCCCACATAGTAATCCTTACTACTCCTACGACCGTCAAAGTCAGCGGTGTCCACCCCTGGTTTCATCATTCACAAGTAAAGGCAGCCACCACTACGCCCCCAGAAACATGGAAAGTCATCAAACCAGCTACTGGAGAAGATCCTCTAAAGATAAGACTTTTGTGGACCCAGGTATCTTAATCATATTCCTTGCATACTTTCTCCAGCTTAAGGCCTATTGGCCTAACCCACGCAATCCCTGTACTCCAGGGAACTATTCCTAGGAACTGAGAAGTACCATCACTGGAACCGTAATTGCCACCTACAGAGGAAGTGGGCAGCCTGTCTTTAATTTTAACCTTTGTAAATTATGGCCAGGTCTAACCCTCAGGGGCACACACACTGACAAATACAGCACCTTAGCTTATAAAAAAGGACTTAGATCTGTTAGTTTTTATACTTGCCCGGCATCAGGACCAACCTGTTGCCACAAAACAGGACAATACCACTGTGCTGCATGGTTGTGCAAAACTATTGCTCCTTGAAAAAACCGAGACCTACACATAAGCCTCCTTGGTTATGTTAAAAATAATGTATCATCAGTAAAATTAATGGTCCTCAAAACTCAATATAATCCCCTGTATAAAAAGTCAATGATTTGACTCCAGGGACAACTGAAAGGGGGGAATGTGAAAGGGGGCTTAAAAAGACATCTACAAGTCAAAAATTAAACTAAACATGTACTCAGCCTTTGCACAGTTAAAAAAAAAAAAAAAAATAAAGAGTTCCCTTCCTGGAAACTGGCAACAGCACTTGCTGGCTAGGTTAAACTGTCTAACAGCTTTTTTTTTTTTACTTCTGTGAACCATTGCATTGCTTGAAAGGTACCTAGGCCTCCAGGATGTTGCGGTTTAGCCTACTTGGAAAGTTCCAACGTGGTTAAGCCCCACTTAAGCAAGCCCCTACAGCTAATCAGGGTCCCTGGCTGTGGGACTGTCATGTCCAACAGGCAAGTGGCCACCGGCCCGGCTCTTGACTAAATAAAAGCTCTCCTTTTTATAACTTGTACTTTTGGTGTTGGTGTCTGTGAATTAAGCGCTGGTCCCTATTTCACCAGCTAGGGTGGTGCTAGAATGGTGTTGGACACATTTAGTCTGCTAGAAGACACACAGTATAGGTGGTTGGGTATGAGTGTTCCTTCCTTAAACCTCATAGTTTTATTTATTTATTTGTTTGTTTGTTTATTTATTTATTTTTTTGCGTTAGTCACTCTGTCGCCCAGACTGGAGTGCAGTGGCGGCTCCCGGCCACCGTAGCCTCGACCTGCTGGGCTCCAGCGATCCTTCCACCTCAGCCTTCCGAGTAGCTGGAATTACAGGCGCGCGCTACCACGCCCAGCTAATTTTTTGATTTATTGTAGAGATGAGGTCTCGCCTGCCCAGGCGGGTCTCGAATCCGTGGGCTCAGGTAATCCACTCACCTCAGTCTCCCAAAGGTGTGGGATTACAGGCTGAGTCACCAAGCCCGGCTAAACCTCATAGTTTTAAATGTTAACTCTTGCTGCTCTGACATACAGTTATTATCTGTGAACATGTCCTATATTTCCCACAGAACAAAACTACTTAAGAATAGGAGCCCCACCCCCTGTGTACATGCTTCTATGCAGCATAATCAATATATATTAGTTATTTTTATGAACAAATGAAAAACATCCCAGCTCACAATGAGATGCCACCACATACACACTAGAAAGATAAAGGTTTGAGTCTGACAATACCAAGTGTAGGTGAGAATGTGAAATAACATGAACTCACAGACACTGCTGGTAGAACTGAAAATTATAATAACCACTTTGGGAAACAATTTGCTATTATTTAGTAGAGTTGATGATACCTACACCCTGTGACCCTGCAGTGGGGAAATGGATGCTTTGTGAATTTTGATAAATATTCAAGAATGTGGATAGCAATTATGTTTACAATTGACAAAAACTGTAAGTAATCCAAATACCCATAACAGAGGGAAGATAAAAACTGTACTATATTAATACAGTGAAATGCTATTTAGTAATAAAGAAGCTACAATTACAATAACAGCTTAGATAAATTATACACATGGTTGAACCCCCAAAAATTAATATATGGAAGGGTATATATGCTGTCCAGTAGAACTGTCTGTGTTGATGGAAATGTTCTATATCTGTACTCTTCTATACAGTGGCTACTAGTTGCTGAGCACATTAAATGTCATTGAAGTAACTAAGGAAATGAACTTTTAATTTGAATGAATTTAAATTTTAACAGTCACATATAGCTAGTAGCTACAGTTCTGGATAACACAACTGTATAATTTCACTTATATAAAAATAAAAAACAGGCAAAATTTAACTATATTCTGTAGATTTGCAGTGTCTAATATGGTAGTTGCTAGCCACATGGGGCTGATCCTAATTGTGCTGTAAGTGTAAAATACATACCAAATTTGGGAAGACTTAGTATGATAAGAAAAATATAAAATATGTCATAACTTTTACATTGATTATATGCTTAATGTTAATATTTAGGATAGACTGGGTTGAATAAAATATATTATTAGAATAAATTTCATTTATTTTCTTTTCTGTTATTTAGTATGACTATCAGAAAAAATTTTTAGAGGAAATTAAAAATTATCTATGTGACTCACATTTATACGTCATACTTTCCTTCTTTTTTTCCTTTTTTTTTTCCTGAGTCAGAGTCTCACTCTGTTGCCCGGGCTGAAGTGCAGTGGCATGCTCACAGCCATCCCAGCGTTGACCTGCTGGACTCAGACGATCCTTCCACCTCAGCCTTTCAATTAGCCAGAACTACAGGTATGCGCTACCACACCCGGCTAATTTTTTGCTATATTGTAGAGATGAGATCTCACCAAGTTGCCCAGGCTGGTCTCAAACCCCTGGGCTCAGGTAATCCTCTTGTCTCGGCCTCCCAGAGTGCTGGGATTACAGGCCACTGCACCCAGCCTTTACTTCTATTGGACCATGCAGCTAGGGGATACATAAAACAGGAAGGACAAGCATGTATATTATTACTGTAATAGTCATGATAGTCACTATTGCAGTGGAAGAAGGGGTGAGCTGTGATCAAAACAAGGTGTACTGGGGCTTTCTGGGGTGCTGGCTATGGTCTAATTGTAGATTTGGTAACTGTGTAAGGATTTTTACAGCCTTTTCTGTACATATATTTCACTACTTAAAGTAAGAGTCCACTATAAAGACATTATGCTAAGTAAAATAGCCAGGAAGAGAAGGAAAAAAAGAACTACTACTGTATGATCCCACTTATGAAGTACCTAGAATAGTCAAATTCATAGAGATAGAAACAGAATGGTAGCTACCAAGGGATGGGTTGAAGGAGGAATGGAAAGCCGTTTAATGTATACTGAGTTTCAGTTTTGCAAGATGAAAAGAATTCTGGAGATGGATGGTGATAATGATTGCACAACAAAGTGAATGTGCTATTAAATCAATTTAATTTGGCCTAAGATTGCCTTCAACCTTGAGTCCCTACCTAGAGAACTACAACCTAACTTACTAAACAAACTGAAAGCCTAACATAAGTGTACATTCTTGTTATAAATAGTTGAGACTCAGTCAATCACAAGCAGATGGTTTCAGCCAATCACAGGCAACCAAATCATCACATCATGCTCAGATAAGGCAACGCCTAGTTGTAGCCAGTCAGGTGATTTCTCTAACCTGCTTCTGCGTCCCACTTACAAATGCTTGCTGCCAACACTGCTGGGCAGAGGTCTCTGAATACTTTCTAGTTCTGAGGGCTGCCTGATTCATGAATTGTTCTTTGTCCAAGTAAACTATTAAATTTACTTTGTCTAAAGTTTTTAATTTACTTAATGTCATTGAACTGTATACTTAAAAATGGTTAAGATGGTACATTTTATATTATGTCTACTTTAACACAACTAAAAACAGTAAGAGTTCAGTTTTTTCAACCTTCTCTTATATAAAGAAGCTTCTTATATTTCATTCTAACCTCTGATATCCTAGGAAACTGTCCATTCAAGGATGGAAAGGGCATCATGAACTTGCATTCTCAGAATGCTTTGGATTACTCTGTTAGGCAAATTTTCCTGAAGTGTGCTAGC
This sequence comes from Cephalopachus bancanus, assembly GCA_027257055.1. Lineage (NCBI taxonomy): Eukaryota > Metazoa > Chordata > Mammalia > Primates > Tarsiidae > Cephalopachus > Cephalopachus bancanus. The sequence continues at coordinate 1,169,837 of JAPVLO010000179.1, forward strand.
TCTCTTTGCCTGATGAAATCAAGGTAGTGGTGACAAAGATGCCATAGCTTGCTAAAAGAAGACAACAGTCATATGTTATTAATGTGTACTCAATAAAAATGTTTAAGAATTATTGAAATGAAGCTTATGAAGTATTATTTCTTTCAGCGATAAAATAACTGTGAATACTGATAAGTGAATCTACCTTTAGCCAGGGAGATATCTATGTTAGCGGTGAGATGGGCTAAGTCTCTAGAGGGAGTTCATTCAGGGAGAAGAACACAGGGCATGTGTCTGCTCACGGAGAGCAGGCTGGTTATCACACGATTACATTTCTTGGCGGTAACAGGTCAGTACTCAAGTTAATCCCTCTGCCTTCAGGAATACAGGAAATGGGAAAGTATCACCATCACCCACCTTGAATCAGTGAATGTAAATGCAAAATAAGTGAAATGACTGGTCAGCCCTTCCAGTCACAGAGCCTACCCTGTAATGCTGCGTGGACAGAAACTGCAGATTCCCATGGGTCCTCTTTTAAATCAAACTCTCAGTTGGCTATGAAAACAATAGATATAGACTGCTGGGGGTAACCCCCCCCAAGAAACAGTGTATGGAGACTCATCACCATATTTTTTTTCGGAATCTCTTTCACCTTGAATCAGATGCCAATTAAGAAGACAAATATATTTTAAAAAGACAGATATATATCAACCACTCTTATTTATTTATTTACTTATTTGTTTATTTATTCATAGAGATGGGGGTCTTGCTATGTTGCCCAGGCTGAACTCAAACTCCTGGTCTCAAGTGATCTGCTTTCCTTGGCCTGCCAAAGTGCTGGGATTACAGGTATGAGTCACCACACTCAGCCCAACATTAACCTTCTTTTAGGAAAAACAACCATTCTTTTAGGATAACAAGAGGATAACTGATATCAGCTTTCTATGAGGAAATGCCTAAAGGACATTTCTGGAACATATCAGATATGGGAGTCACTCAGACAAAGAATCCAAAGATATGCCAACTGCGTAACTACTGAGCCCATTTTGCCAGTTTGCTTTGGAGGCCTACCAGCTGGGAGAGGCTCTTTCTCAGGGCCAGGGTCTAGCCATATGGGTTGAAAGGAGGAAGAAGTTTGGAAAACTCAACTGCTAGGTATAAAATTTCAGAAATCCAATGGGATCTGTGGTTAACAATGGGTCAATTATGGACATGAAAGCCAGGGGGTCAAGACTGTAAGAACTTGATATTTCTGGGGAACACAGCCTGGTAAGTTTGAGAATACCTAAACAGTAGCATTGTTAATTACCATCTGTGTTTATTTCCCATCATAGTGCTTATTCTTGGTTATTCCAAAGCCATTTCATGTTCACATTTTCCAGTGAATGAAAATAACGGGCTTGGTGTCCTGGAGACTCTGATTTGAATGCTGGCTCTACAAATCACGTGAATTGTGAACTTATATAAACTTTGAATCTTGCTGAGCTTCATCTGTAAAAAGGGGGTGACAATGGGGCACTTACACAGGCATGTTGGGAAGACCTGGTAAGGTAGTCACAGCATTATTGAGTGCCTGGAACACAGTACAGTTAGTTCCCCTTAAAAAAAATTACTCCTCTTATACCAATCAAAGCTACATCCTTGCTGAAATTTAACAAAAAGATCTTCAGAGCACAAGGAGTCAGTATGCTTGTTTGGGGCACAGCAGCGAAGGGCAGAACTGAAAACTCCAAGCAACCAAACTTTAGGGGAAGAGGGTTTTGAGCAAGTTTTAAAGAGGAAATAGGAAAAAGATTTGAAGACACCCCGAATACTCTTCAATGACTCCCATAGCTCTCCTCTAGCATCTACTCAATAACCTTTATTTTCTACCCTTGTTTCTGTATCGTACAGTACAGAGGTTAAGATCCCAGGCTCTTGAGCCAGGATTCTCATTTGAATCCCAGTTCTGTTGTTCTCAGTTGTGACCTTGGGCACGTTATATAACCTCTCCTGTGCCTCAGTTTTCTCAACTGTAAAGTCAGAATAATAATAGTACCTACAGTATAGAATTTTTGTGAGAACTAAGTAAGTTAATATAAGTAAAGCATCAGTAAATATCTGGCACATAATAAGTAAGTATAAGGTATCACGTGTCTCATTACTGCCAATGACTTAATTCAAGACCTGATAATTTTTCACCTGCATTGTTTCATTTTTTGCTTCTAGATTCTTCCCTCTCTAGTGAATCCATGCTAAGGGTTTATTTTCTAAAACAATTTTTTTCTATAATCACTTTTTTAAACCATTCAATGACATCAACAGTAAAACTGATCAACAGTAGTTGCATAAACAAAGAAATCTGATACAATCATTACAAGGGGTTAGTATGTCTTTAATTTATTTACCAGGAAAAATCTCTGTGACACATTACAGCGTGAAGAAGAGCAGGCTACAAGAGACATGTCAAATAAGAGTTCATTTACATGTGCATGTGTAGGTATGCATAGTGGGAAAACTGCAAGAATGAGCCTTCTGCTGGGGATAAAATCTGGAGTGATTTTTATTTTCATCTTTATGCTTTTATGTACTACTTTAACTGTCTACATGGTTTATATTATCTTTGTAATCAGAGAGAAAACAACAAATCTACTGTCATTAAAAAAATAAAGCCAATACAAAACAAAAATAAAGCCAACAACTTCATGGAATAGACAAAAACACTACAAGGAAACAGGAAATAAATGTTAATAGGGCTTAAATTTGGATGGTGAGGTTCTGGGCAATGTTCCCCAAATTTTCTTTACAAAGTTTCTTTAATATGTATTAATAGGTTTGCTATTTGCCATTCATGACTAGAATATCCAACTCATGTTTATATCACAATCACAACTCAAGGTTAGCCCATCAAGAAACGGAATAAACTCTGCCGCTTAAAGAAACTCCATCTGCATAAGGGGCTACTTACTATTTCTCTTATATCTTTCAAAAAAGCCTTTATTAGATGAAATTGGGAAAAAATTATATTTTGGATAAGAACAAGCACATAGAAACCTGGTCATAACAAACCATTATTTATTGTTAAAAAATTTGGCTAGGTGCAGTGGCTCACATCTGTAAACCCAGCACTTTGGGAGGCCGAGGTGAAAGGACTGCCTGAGCTCAGGAGTTTGAGACTAGCCTGGGTAACATGGTGAGACTTCACCTCAACAATAAAAAGAAAAAAAAATTAGCTAGATATAGTGGCATGCTCCCGTTGTCTCAGTTACTTATAAGGCTCAGGCGGAAAGACTGCCTGAGCCCAGTAGGTTGAGGTTGCCGTGGCCGTGATTGTGCCACTGCAGTCCAGCCTGGGCTACAGAGTGAGATTTCAACTCAAAAAAATCTGGAGTGATTTTTATTTTCATTAAAAAGAAAGAAAGAAAGAAAGAAAATTAGAATCTGCTGAGGCTTCTCTTCTTACAGATGAGTACATGCACTGGAAGTAGGGTGATGTGAGATTTAAGGCAGGTCTGCGCTCTATCCCAAGTCCCTAAAACATTTTACTTATGTTCTTCTATCAAGTAACATTATGTTTAAAAATACCTCTAAGTAGCTTCAAATGCGTTAACAGTACCTTTTTTTTTGGGTTTTTTTTGAATCGGAGTCTCACTCCGTCGTCTAGGATGGAGTGCAGTGACATGCTCACGGTCACCCCAGCTCAACTTGCTGAGCTCAGGCGATCCTTCCAAGTAGCTGGAACTACAGGCACATGCATCCACACTTGGCTAATTTTTTGATTTATTGTAGAGATGAGGTCTCGCCAAGCCCAGGCTGTTCTCAAACCTGTGGACTCAGGCAGTCCCCTCAGCTTGGTCTCCCAAAGTGCTGGGACTACAGGCCTGAGCCACCATGTGGAGCCTGCTTTAACACTTTCATATTAAACATTTGGTTATCAGTAATAACTTGCAATGTTAACTTGTGTGTGATCATATATTCCCACAGTGGTGAAAATGGAGTATGTCACTGATAATCTTTCACCTCTAACCAATTCTTTCTCACTGCTAAATATGGATGACACATTTAAGGTAAATTGGAATCAAAATGGTCTAAGTAACATCTGGCCTGTGAGAGAAGACTTGAAATTAATTTTAATTACAATTGATTTCTGCAAATAATGGTTCTGCTCCTCCTGTGGTTGCACTCTTGCAGAGGATGGCTGCTCTGTTTGTTTGTACAAGCTGCAGAAGAGCCAATGTGGCTGTAACCAACGTGGCTGTAACCATTAGGAAGCACCTACCCACCTCCTACCGGCCCCTCCTCCCTTCTCCTGTCCTGTGTCCCTGCTTGTTACCCCCTGGGCTCTCAAGCCCAGCCATGAAGGTTTTGAGTAAGAAGCAAATAAGCAACCCTTGAGTTTGATGACAGGTGGTTCCATATGAACTTGCTCATTGATTTTTATGTGTGTCTGGCCTTGCTTCTGCCTCTTAAAAAATTTTTTTAACCTAGTCCCTGTGTCAGAGACTTTTACTCTTTACTCTTCAGAATCCTGGCAGGGATTCTTGACTCTTATTCTAAAAAGTCTGATTTTTCTAGATTTTATGCCTTCCTAAACATGTTGTGTCGATTAGCTTCTCTCTTCCTTTTGTCCACCTGAATTTAATGACAAAAACTGTCCCTGCCAGTCCATTCTTATCTGAGCTCTTGTTCACTACCTTCCCACTGCCCTGGCTTTTTACAGCTAAGCCAGATTATGACATTTGCAGATTCTTTAAAAAACAAAAACCAGACAGTTGGAATAACTCAATTAGCAGAAAAAAAGCACAGAATAAAATCCTGGAAAAGTGAAGCCTTCAACACAGGCCATCAAGATTGAGTCATTGGTTAAAAGCATCTGGTAGGTAGAAAGTTCATCTCCTGTTAGTTGCCTCACTATTAGAAAATGGAGGTGAGCACAGGTAACTCATTCAAGATGAAAACCAACCTCAGAAGAGACCCCCCTTTCTCTTCCCCTCCATTGTTATAGTCCACACTTGCTGTCATGTCCTCACCAATACACTGACAGGATACTCTTGACATTATTTTGCTCCCTATACCCACTGTATGGTTTCTCAGTGCTGCTTGTTATTAATGCCCTTCTAGTTGGTCCTAGGCTCTCTGTTCCTTCCACGCTCTTTTTCACAAACTATCTCCGCATGGCAATGGCTTCAACTAACATCCATATGCCCCATGAGTCACTACTCCATATTTGGGTCCATCCAGAACACTCTATTGAACTGTCTGCTTGGCATGTCATTTGAATGTTTCAAAGGCATAAAAACATGTCCCTGAATTAAACTCATATGCTTTCCATGCTGCTGCTAATCTCATGCCCACCCCTGAACTCCTCTCCATAGCTGGTTCCCTTCGAGTATTGCCCATCTGAGTAAATGACCCATCATCTGTCTATCTGTCCAACTGCCCATCATCCATTTGTCTGTCCATTCATCCATCCATCCTCCTGCAAGTTAGAAACACTGAAGTCATCACTGGCTCCTTAGTCTCCATCCTACCCATCTTTCAGTTGGTCAGTTACTTCTGTCCTGGAATTCATTCACTAATCCTCTTTCTAGCCCGCATTATCATCATGTCTCACCTTGACTTACTGAGACTCTCCTAACTAGTATTCTCTTCCAATTAGTTTTCTACTCTGCAGTCAGACTGAAATTTCCCAATGCAAATTTGATTAGCAACAACCTTCTACCCAAATGCCTTTCATGAGGTTTCCCTTGTTATTACAATTAAGGCTAAGATCCTTAACCTGCTCAAAAGGCTCCATAGGTCTGTCTGGCTTCCACCTCCCTCCCTCTGGCTCCTAACTCCCATCCCCCACCCATCCCAGCTCCAGTCCCCTGGCCTTCCTGTATTTCATCAGACTCAAGGGGCTCCCTCATGTGACAGAGTCGGTTCACACAATCCCCCACACCTGTCTGCAATGCCCTTCTTGCTGTCTTCTCTCTTCAGTTGTTTTCCATGTCCCATCCTCAGGAAGGCCTTCCCATACCTCCTGAATCAGTCAGTCTCCACATGAGGAGTCCTCACAAGACCAAGTACCTCTTTCTGTGCCTGTAATCATTTAATTCGCCCCTGCCCCCATCCCAAAGGACCATCAGCTTCACAGGGGTAGGGGTTCTATCCGCTCTAGCTCACTGCAGTCACCCCAGTGTCTGCATCTCTGACCCCCAGCAACACTGGCTTCCTTGCTGTCCCAACTATGCAGGTGTAGGCAACAACTCCCCCCGCCCACCCAGGGCCTCTGCCTGGAAAGGCCAGCTTCCTCACTGCCTTCAAGGCCTGGCTTACATATTATCTTCTCAGGGAGGACTTCCTTGACCACAATCTAAAAACTGCAATGCCTTCCCGCCCCATCTCCGTTCTCTGTTTTATTTTCCTGCTGCATGCATCACTTCCCAACACAGATGTTATCCCTCGCACTTAGTGATTGTTTCTGTCTCCCCCACAGGAATGCTAAGCACTCTACCAGCAAAGTGTTCTGTCTGCTTTGTTCCCTGCTCTATCGCTGACACTTAGCATAGTGCCTGGTGTATAATAGGCACTCAATAAATATTTATTGAAAGAATGACTTCAGCTTGGCACAGTGCCTGGCACACGGCAGAGCAACACATATTTGTTGAAAAGAGGAGGAGGAGAGCTGGGGAAGCTCCTGTAGATTCTGGTTCATTATCTCCAATTGCCAGCCCCCTAGAAAGAGGAACCACTGCAAGGGGTCTGCCTCGTTAGCTGGGAGATTTGGTGTGTGCCTTAAGCTTAGCGTTAATTATAATTAGGAACTACTGAGAGTATTAGGAAGGCTGTGCTTGTGTGTGTGGGGAGGGTGGTAATAGTGGATGGATGGGGTGTTGGTTTATATTTGGAAGGGGCTAGCTCAGCAAATTTATAGTGTAAATAAGGGAAAAGTTAACTTACTTAAGAGCAAAAGCCAATAAACAGCATTTAAGCACCATTAGAACCATTTTATATGCAAACACTGTGGCAAAACAATGAAAGTGATCGTTATGCCACTTCTATGTTCTTTGAAAAGCACTAACAAGAATCTCTTAGATGTGACTGAATCCCCAATTCCTGGTCCTAGTTAGTGGTGTAATCCCCAAGGCCTAGGCTCTATGAACTTCCCCATAAGTGATACTGACCTTTCTACAACTACACAATTTTTTTTTGGGAGGGGGATGGTGATACTATGCTCTATGCCCATAAAGAAACAATCATGGCTGGGCTCGGCGGTTCAGCCTGTAATCCCAGCACTTTTGGAGGACAAGGCGAGTGGATTGCCTGAGCCTGCGGGTTTGAGACCAGCCCCAGTAACTTGGAGAGACCTCGTTTCTACAAAAAGAAAAAAATTAGCTGGGCATGGGTAGCATGCACTTGTAGTTCTGGCTACTTGGAAGGCTGAGGTGGAAGGATCACTGGAGCCCAGCAGGTCTATGCTGGGGCGAGTGTGTCACAGCACTCCAGCCTGGGCGATGGAATGAGACTCTGACTAAAAAAACAAAAAACAAAAAAAAACACTTATTATGCACATGTGAGCATAGGAAACAATAGCAAACTAGGGGGGAAAATAACACAGACATAGGAAGAGGTTTCAAGATGCCATAGAAGGTGAGAGGAAGATTAGGAGATTGGAGACAGGAGTCTCTTTTGGACCTTGTCCCTGTAAAGGTGTGTAACAATACAACCCAACAAACTCTGAAAGAGCATCAGGAGGAAATGAGATTGAGGGCAGGGAAGGGCTAGAAAAGGCAGCCCAGAGGTCTGGCTAAGTGACTGCTCAGCACACGGCCCAGAAACAGAAACCAGAGTCAAGCCTGGGCAGAGCCAGGTCACTGCACGCAGTTATGCTAACCATTAAAGAATAAGATGGAGCCAGGCTCGGTGGCTCAGCCTGTAATCCCGTGCCTTTGGGAGGCTGAGGTGAGTGGATTGCCTTAGCCCGCGGGTTTGAGACCCACCTGGGCAGCGAGACCTCATCTCTACAATAAATCAAAAACTCAGCTGGGCGTGGTAGCGCATGCCTGTAATTCCGGCTACTTGGAAGGCTGAGGTGGAAGGATCGCCAGAGACCAGCAGGTCGAGGCTGCGGTGGCCGGGAGTGGCCACTGCACTCCAGTCTGGGCGACAGAGTGAGACTCCAACTCAAAAAAAAAAAAAAAAAAATATATAAAAAAGGAATAAGATGGAAACTGTAATTATCTACCAGCTAACTCTTTGGAACTCGAGTCTTCAATGTGCTGATTTTTAAATTTTGTTAGAAATGATGCACTAAGCCCACTAAACTTGAGAAAAGTAACCAGGAATCATAAAGAAGATATGAGTTTTTTTTTTCAGGTAACAATAATGAATGTTATTTTAATGTGGCATTTCTGTTCATTTCCACAACTCTCAGGAAATTATGATATTGAGAAGACTCATGACTTACCCGAGGTCTCTGGGAGATGGGGGACAAGAACTTCAAACCATTCCTCCTGACTCCAAACCCTATGTCCTTCTCTTCTGTCCACAAGGTCTTTCCTGATCCTCTGTCCCTCACCCACTCACCCTTCTCCTGCATGTCTCCAACAGTGCCTACACAATCCAATTTCCACTTATTTTGAACCTGAGATCTATTATTTCATGTAAGTCTTAGCTTGGTCTGGCCCACAGATTATAAACTCATGAGGGGAGAAGGTGGATTTAATCTTGTTCCACCTCTGACAACATTGTGCCAGGTGCATAGACCACATTCAGTGCCTACAATTGAGGTGATGGAAAAAAATCGGTCCCAAGTGCAGGGTCCTAAGAGATGAAGATGATTTTTTTTTTTTTTTTTAGAAAGCAGGGTTTACTGAGAAGACAAAAAAGCTCAGAGCAAGATGGGGTCTGAGGGGGTTGGCCGAAGATAATCTTGATGGTAGAATGTGCTCTGGGTGGTCGAGATGGAAAGTTCCCCTTGTGGGATTTGTTCTCCACTAAATCAGGCGTCAGCAGACTACAGCCTGTGGGCCAAATTCAGGTCATTGCTTGGAACACAGTCAGGCCCATTCACTTCTGTGGCTTCTTTTGTTCTAAAAGCAGAGCTGAGTAGTTGAAATGAAACTGGTTGGCCTTAAAGGCTAAAATATTTACTACTGGGCACTTTACGGAAAAAGTTTGCTAAACTCTGCCCAGACTGTAATTTCAGGGCAGTATCCATTTGTGTTTAATCGTCTTTTTATAGCAATGACTCACACAGGGTCTGGCAAATAGTAAGTGACCAATAAGTATTTGTTGAATGAAAGGATGGTTTTATTTGGTCTATTTAAGCACATTATACTCTGTCCAGCTGTGATGAGAAATTGGGTAGGGGAATGGGATTCAGTGTTCCTGTGACAAAATACCCAGGAAGGCCGAGCAGAGACAAAGTGGGTAGGACCTCTGGAGGCTGAATAAAGAATTTCAGGGAGAGAATCCCCTTGGAATTCACTGGGTAGCCTGCAAACCTTTTGTAGAAAGAAAATCAGTAGAGGGCCATCCCCATGCTTTTCTGGAGAGGCGATGCCTCTACCTGATTCTAGAGAAACAAACTTTTCTAAATAACTGAATTAGAGAATCTTTTCTTTTTGAGTCAGAGTATGCTCACGGCCTCCTAGTAGCTGGAGTGACAGGCATGTGCTACCACACCTGGCTAATTTTTTGATTTATTGTAGAGACAAGGTCTCGCCATGTTGCCCAGGCTGGCCTCGAACCCATGGGCTCAGGTGATCCTCTTGCTTCCACCTCCCAAAGTTCTGGGATTATAGGCATAAGCCACTGCGTCTGGCCCGAGAATCGTTTTTTATAATGTCACAAAAGGACAACTACCTACTTAAGTGATCACAGGCCAGTCACTTCATCTCTCAACTAGAAATTGAGGACGGTATTTAGTGACAAGAAAATATTTTACATTTGTGTAAAATTTGTGGTTTTTAAATGTCTCCACAAAAAAGATAATATAGTTACCATTTATCTTTTGTTCTACTTCCCTTCCTACCCCATATCCACCCTTGCTGCCCAGCGTCCTCCAGCCAGCCATCCTCCCTTCCCAGACCAGACAAGACATAGGCCCTGCGGCTATTTTCTGTCCCCACACCCAGTCATCCTTAAAAAGTCATTTGACATCCTGTTCATCTCTGTGTCCATCCTGAGCGAGGTGACAATTAGTGATAATAGGTTAACAATTAAACATAAACCCAACCCTGTCCCCACTGTCTTTCTTAGACAGCAGACATGAAGCCACCAAAACAGGACTTCTACAGAAGGCCCTAACTCTAACAGTGGCCACTCCAGGATTTCTCTGTAGAAGGTCTTGGGGATCAGCTTGGAGGTGAGAGGACTTACCTTGAAGCTACTTTTGAGTGCACAGTTTTTACTTAATTTGTGTATTTATCTGGGGAGGCCTGGGGAGGTGAAGGATAGGGAGGGAGGGGGCTGATGTCCTATAAGCTGCCTCTTGTCGCTGACACTGACCTGTGAGGACTATGATGCTAATAGCGAAAACCAAGCAGGTAGGGACCAACTATCCAACCAGCCCCCAGACAGAGGTTATACAAGTCGCTACTGGGCTGGAATCCTGCCTCCACATCTTATTAACTGTGAAGCCCTTCTAACCTGTTAGTGCCTCAATTTCCTCACCTGTAAAATAGATACAATAATATTACCTATTTCATAGTGTCATTATAGAGATTAAGCAAGTTAATCATGTAAAGTGTTTAGAGTGGTGTCTCGCATACCTAAGTGCTAGTTTTTATCATGCTCTTCACTAGTCATTTAAAAATATATCTCAAATGTCTACCAAGAGTAGGTAATGAACTACGCATCAGGAAGCAGCAGACTTGCTGATATGTTGGACAAAAGCTAGGTGGATCTCAGCACACCTGAGGCTAAGCCCTAACACTGCCTCCACAAGCTCAGCAGGAGATTACAGGTGGCATTACAGTGACTGCAGGACAAGAGTCATCGACTTCCTTTCCCACTTGGTATGTGAACGGAACTCCCATTTTGCCTCTGTGATCTCTGTGAGTTTGCTAAGAGCTGAAGAAACTCCTAGAAAGGATCCTGTAAGCCATCAGCAGAAATCTGGATTCGTCAAACCCTGGAAGGCTTCACTGGGCTCCAGAGAACATGAAGGAACTTAGAAGTAGATGATCTAGCCAGGCCAAGAAATCATGTTTTCCTTCTCTGAGCCTTTGGAACATTGAATACTTGGCTCCGTCTTAGCCATGTGTCATCACCCTGGACTACAGTCACAGTGATCTGATATCTGCCCCAGCTGCTCTGTGCTGGGGATAGGAACAACGTCTTGTCTCCATGACCTTTGCATCCTCAGTGCCCAGTACCCAGGAGTGTTCCACAAGCGTTGGTGGAATTACTAAGGGGCAATCAACTCTAGACCTCAGAGCAGAATCTTCAATCTACAAAGGACTGTGATATGACCACTCAAGCATCAAGTAAATACAGATTGCTTAAAAACTAATCAACAAAACACAAGATGCTAGCATCTGTACCTGCAACACTGTGGTGTAGCTTTTTATGGTGACCAAGATAAACAACATATTCTCAGTTGGGATGTTTTATATTCTATGTAGCTTTTTTTGGTGACCAAAGATAAACAACATATTCTCAGTTAGGATGTTTTATATTCTATGTAAATTCCATACCATCCTCCTTCTCTTTCAATAAAACAAAATGTAATCTGGCTGGGGGCGGTGGCTCATGTCTGTAATCCCAGCACTTTGGGAGGCTCAGGTGGGCAGACTGTTTGAGCCCAGGAGTTTGAGACCAGCCTGGGCAACACAATAAAATCTCATCTCTACAAACAAACAAACAAAAAAATTATCTGGGCGCGGTGGCATGCCTGCAGTCCCAGTCACTCGGGTTGCTGAGGTAGAAGGATCGCTTCAACCTAGCAGGTCGAGGCTGCCATGAGCTGTGATTGTTGTGACTGTGTCACTGTACTCTAGTCTGGGAGACAGAATAAGACCCCGACTCAAAACAAAAACAAAAAACACACTGTAATCTGTGCTGTCCAGTAGAGTGGCCACTAATCTCATGTACTATTTAAATTAAAAAAGAATTAAATTTAAAGTTCAGTTCCTCAGGGATATCAGCCATGTTCCCAGTACTCAGCAGCCTCAAGTGGCTCTTGGCTGCTGTCTGGGACAGCACAGACATCAAACATTTCTACCATCACAGAAAATTCTGTGGGGCAGCACTGCTATAGAATCTGTCCTGTCACACTAAGAAACGTTAACTTAGGCAAATAAAATTTAACAGCACTTTCACAATCAATAAAGCTAATCTATTGCTCCCCTGCAATATCAAAACCTTCCAAGTTTGATCTCTCATAAGTAATAAAACACAGTAAGCGAGATGTTCTCTCAGCCTAATCCACATTGTCATGTTGTTGTTCTTTACAATTTATGTATTTTTATAAATAGTATTAATTCTGCCAGGCTGCTACAGTGGGCCGCCAGTACTCTCATGCAGTCATGGATGACTTAGAGCAGTTTAACGCAGGGGATGGCTAGTGTGAGCCCTTGGAGAAGGAGGCTCATCAATCTGGCATGCGTCTCAGCATTGTTATGGAACATTAATGAGGTTGGGCTCAATGTAAAAGCCATCCAAGGCATCCATAATGGATTGGTAACATTCAGTTTCACAGGCACTGGGAATTTCTGGGCCATAATCCTAGCTCTTTTGCTAATGAATGTTGTGATATGGGGACTAGCATTTAACTTCTAAGTTTCAGTTTCCTGTCCTTAAAATGGGGCTATTACTGACCTACCTAACCCAGTGTCCAGAGGATTAATGAGTTAATGTTTGCAGAGAACTCCGAGCTCTTTGCATTAAGACATGCTGTGCATCATTATTTCCATTCATTCTCATGTAGCAGCTGGGAAACATTAGGACTATTATGTTTACTCCATCTAAAATGCATTTTCCTTCTCAGCATTTTAACATTACCTATGTTACCCAAGCCTTATATCTAAAAGTAAAACAAGGCCCACAGCAAGGGTACACTGATAAAGTGGGTATATCCAGATAGTTTTTCCTTCCTTTAGCACGAGCGTAACCTCAGCTTTTCCAACAGGATGAAGGTAGTAATTGCACTGTAAATTCTCCTTGCATGAGCCTGGCGGTCAATCTTATCAGATGTGAAAGGAAAGTTCTACAACAGCACGATGACACTGCCGATACTTACATGCAATGATATTCCCATATCTGTTCTTCATTCTGTTCTCATCTTTCTTAGCTGAGTCCCATGGTGCAGATTGCCCTTCAAAGAAGCTCTAGAAGGAAGAGAAAGTGACACTAAGAATTACAATTTGGTGCAGTAAACAGAAAGATCTTAATGATGGAAGACATTCTTAAAATAAATGTAGAACAAGGGTCAAGATGGAAACAATGTTCACAGGAATGAGATAAGGGGCTATTAAACTACTTCATACATTAAATATTTCCTTTAGCTTTTTCAAAACTTTGTTTTCCTTTAGTTAATATCTTACAAACACAAGGATAGAAGCTGAAGAGTGAATCTACAATTTATCTGCACAATCCAGTAAAGATGGTCACGTTTGTCCCTATCCTACCTCAACATTTAATACGGAAAAATAACATTTATCTCAATTTCTTAGTTATATACCATTTTTGAATATTCTCGTAAGAGAAACAGAGATATATTTTTTTCTCCTTAATTGCTAACTGAAAGGTTATTTTTGATTAAAATTGTGAAAGTAGGTAAGTTAAGACTTTATGACTTCGGGGATGAAATCCTGTAATAAACTCTACAAGCTTTCTCTTCATTTTTGATGAAGCTTAGATGTCCATTTATTTGAGGATTTGGCATTATTACTGTCGAGATCTTTAATGTTCACATTATTAGTTATCTTTTTATGTCTAAGTTGTAATGAAAATGTCATTTACTACAAGTGGACAAGTAAAAAAAAAATCTAAGTGGACTTCTCTTTCCACTTGAGTTCACATTACTTTCCCCTTTATATAGTCAACTGTAGGAGGAAGTTATGGGAAAGGATGGAAGCAAGTAGGGTTCAGTAAGTCTGATTTCTTGTTTTTGCCACAGCCACTGCTAGACTTCTTGGCACTCACTGGGAAACAAGGGAAGAAGGAGAGATAAAGGCAGAGCGGATGAATGAAAGCACCATTCTGGAATGCATTATGGCCAGAGAATGTGGGGTCAGGGACTTGTGTCCTCAGATATGTCCCATGGTGGCTTTCCAAGTTCTGCCTTCAATCGAAGCTCTTCCTTACTCTCCTGTCAGGATCCCATCTGTGCTGTTTGGCCATCTTGGTCATTTCCACCACTTGCAACATTACATGTTAGTATGTGGTTCCTCAGAAAGTACCTTTTCCTTCTTAGATCCAGATCCCCCTCATTAGGTAAATTGCTCCTTAGTACTGCGACAGTAGGACTCTGCTGCTTGCAGATGCCACAGGGTCTCTGTGCCCTACTCTGCCTGCCTGCATGTCACCTAGCACCCTGATCCTCTGTTGTTTCTATATCTGCCTGTGCCATCAGTGTGTGGAGTCTCTGAGAGCACGGACTGTGTGTTCATAATTTTGTTTGTCCAGAGCCTATGTCTCATAGTTGGAAATCAATAATAAGTTACTGAATGAATGAAAGATTGCTGTGTTTGGTTACAGTATGTTTTGGCTTTAATCTCAAAATAAAGTTTTATTTCTGCAGCTTAAGTGTATGAGGGGCTCGAAGACTTGGAAAACCTAACTATTGGGGTAACCCTTTTGGGTCCCCTCCTCCTGTGGGAGCTTTTCTGTCCTCTCAATAAAGCCTGATTTCTCACTAAAAAAAAAAAAAGAAAAAGAAAAGAAAACCTAACTATCCACTCTTTGTAGATTTCATACTGTCATAATAATGTCCACGTCTTTTTTGTGATCTGTTAGGTACTGATATCACTATTACCACATAGCCCAGCTCCCATCAGACACTGGCTGGAAAAAAGCCTGGTCTCAGCTCTTTCCCACCCTTGGACTTCAGATCTTATTGTCAGTACATCCACACAGCAAAATAGCTGGAACAGACACCACTTAGTAACATGCAAGAACACAAAGATAACGCTACAAACATTAAGACTTAAGAGGCCAGGCTTGGTGGCTCAGCCTGTAATCCCACACCTTTGGGAGGCTGAGGTGAGCGGATTGCCTGAGCCTGCGGGTTCGAGACCCGCCTGGGCAGCAAGACCTCATCTCTACAATAAAATAAAAAAATCAGTCGGGCGTGGTGGCGCATGCCTGTAATTCCGGGTACTCGGAAGGCTGAGGAGGAAGGATCGCCGGAGCCCAGCAGGTCGAGGCTGCGGTGGCTGGGAACGGCCACTGCACTCCAGTCTGGGCGACAGAGTGAGACTCCAACTCAAAAAAAAAAAAAAAAAAGACTTAAGAGGTTTAAATTGCCCATTTGAAGTTAAGGCCCCTTAATTGTGATCACAGTTGACATCTTATTGTAACAGTTTTTACATTATATTCATAATTTGAAAAAACATGGGAGCAGAGCAGGATCAGATATACTATATATGAATAGTTATATTAATAGATTCACACCATGGGTTGCTAGTTGAAGAGTAAAGTATTAAACAATACAGGACAACACAAATATAAACATCTTCAGGTTATTAATAAGTTAAGCCAATACAAATACTATCAGCAAAGATCACTAGTTAATTCCATCTAGAATAAGCCTTAGTATAATTAGGGGATTTATTCAAACATAATATGCAATTAAAAATAGCTTCAGGAATTTTAAAGTCAGATACTCTTTTTCTGAATAGTGTCTTTGTTACTCTATGAATGACAATCATTTTATAGTTAAGTAATAACTATTATTTGACTCCAACAATTTAACTCGACTTTGAATTTGTCATGATTTAATTATCAAATTCACTTCCCTCTGTCTTTCCCATCCATCTAAAAAGTTTTCAGACTTTGTTTTTTGTAGGAAGACGGAAAAAGATAACTGACTTTGGGAGAGACCTTGAAGTCTTCTAATAAATCCACAGCTTCAAATCAGAGAGAAATGTTCCCAGATCACCTGAGGCCCAGCCTCATGTGGGGACCTGAGGCATGAGTCCCTGCCCACTCTGGACACACAGAGGCTCTCCTGCAGGAATGACACTAGCATCATGGCTGTGCTTCTTTAGCATTTGTGGTAATCACAGGACTTCCAACAGCTCTTGAGTTTAAAAACACTTATTTTAGTTTTATTGTTTTTATGCAATTGGTGACCAAGAAACAGATACAAATAAATAATGAAGTAATAACCAATTGCATTCCATTTGAGCACTACAGTTCCCAGAATGTTTTCACAAGGGCGAGGTCCAAGTGTTTTCCACCTTTAAGCGCTTACTATGGTGGACATCAACAAGTGTGTGCAGACAGATGAGCCATCATCTCATCTGGTCCCCACTTGAGGGCCATCAGGCACGGAGGGGTGACTTCTGTGCTTTATAGATGAGGGATGTGAGATGGAGACAGACACCTAACATAGTTCCTAACACAACTTAGATCAGAACTCAATGTTTTTTGAAGCTTAATCCACTGCTCTTTCTGTACCACTCCAACCCTGGCAATGGCTTTAGGGAAAAACAGTACTAAATCCACTTAAATATGTACGGTCACCAACTGTTTTCCATACCAAGATCGTATCTTCTTGTCTCTAAACGAAAGTTCACAACAAGAGAATATAAAAGATGTCAAGTAAACTTTGTTTAACTGTTGGTTACTTTTATACAACAGGAATTTTTCTTCTCTCATATGAAGTGTGTTCACGCATGGAAGCAATAGCAGGAGAAGTTGACATTCTTGAAATGAGCGTCACAATCGCCTATTCAGGAATTATGTAAATCACCATAAACATCAAATTGTATTCTTTCAAATAAAGGCAAAACAAGAACAAAAAAGAAAAAAAGATCTGAGGAAAAGATCCGATAACTAGTGCCTCCACAAATGAATGCCACAGTCTTTTGATTCTTTCACTTTCTGGAAGTTTAGCTTCCAATTAAATAGCTGATATCCCTATGAATACATCTGCATTATTAAGACCGTGTATCCTTATCCTTGGCTTGGAAAACAAGTAATATATCTATGGAAGCCCACAGAGAAAAGGGAAAGGCTTTCTAGACTGGTTGCCTTGGCTTTTATTTCCTTTTGTTATGGGTATTAAAACATTTTTTTTTCTAAGATGGACTCAGTTTTAAATGTTATGGCTTTTTGTTAACATATATTTCAAAGTATCTGGGAAAATATTTACCTTAGATTTTAGACTTATACCTATAGTAGGACAAATGTCAACTGTTTTAATTTCTAGCTAGAAAATAAAACTTTATCTATATCTCTAGAGCCATTGGGTAATCAGAGAAGCCATGATATGATGATGCCTGGGTCTCTCACATCGTGTGCCCTGGAAATTCTCAGAGCAAGTCTGGGGCAGGAACACAGGTCATCAGTACCATTAGTGCCACAGGACACTGCTTCATTGATGGTCCGCAGTCAGGTCTGGCAAAGCCGTGTAGTTCCAGAGATGGCAGACATAATTCTTTTATTCCTCCTTCCTCGAAGAGACTCAGGCGTCTCTGATGACATTGTGAATTCATCTCTCACCTCCTTTTTTTGTAGACCACGACATGGGCAGATAGTCACTGAAAATCCTACCAGCAAAACGTGACTGAGAAAAACCAAGTACCTTGAATAATCTATAATTTTGTTATGCTAGTATTCTATTATGTCCATTTTTCACATACTTTTTGGCTTTTAAGTATCTTTCAATGAATTAAGCAAAGTCAATGCACATTTTATAAGATTTTCTCCCATGCATTCTTCTTTGGGCAAGAATAAAAAGTTATTTAACTGTCATTTTTTTTATCTTCAAAAGGTTAAAAGTAACACATATTCCTTTAGAATTACATAAATTGAGTTGCTGAATGTTTTGAGAATAATTCTACTCTGAACCAATATTCTTGGGAAGTAATCATCACGTATTGTTTATGTTGTTTCCAGAGAAGAATAATTCTTATTACATTTGTTGAAAGTAAAACCCAACAGGTTTTGAATCCTTCTAGTGCTGAGATAGAAAAAAACGGTGTTCCTTGATAGAGTGAGGACTTTCTGAGCATATGCCAAGGACTGGCTTCTGGTCTCTCAGGGAAACTTTGCTTATCTTCTCCTTGCATCTCTCCATGTCCCAGACAAATCCTTATATTCAAGTTTAAAAGCACAACCTCACATTTCTTCTCTATCTCTTCTCTCAGAGTTTTTCCTTGACAAAGTTATGAGCAGGCTCACTAACATCAAATTCAACCAAAGCTCAAGCATAATTTTGAAAAGGAGGCCCAATGAGAGAGACAGCAGAAGGTAGGCTGAGGGAACCAAGGCTAAAATCATCATTCAGCACCTGAGGGCATCGCATCCTAGGAGCACAACTTAAGGACAAGTGTGGGAGGCAAACAATGATGGCCCCTACTCCCGGTGTGTTTTTTTAATAGAAGAGGATTTTGAATACAATATGCACATTTAGGCAATATTTAGTGTTTAGGGCAGATTTTTAATAGGTGGGTACAATTTAACACACTGAACATGGACTTTATTATGAAAAAAACCACTTTATGTATTTTTGGGATTTAAGTTAATGGTCTCACTGCACCTTCTGCTAGAATTTTCATAAATATACCTATGCTTTTATTCTACTTAAAATGTAATTAAAGTGTTTCCTCTGACTATCTTAGCTCATATATACTGAGAAAAGGCAGCAGACCTGGGAACCACTCTGAAAGAGTAATAAGTCTCTGAAACAATAAAAATGGAAACAGGCAAGCTCCAGTGAATACCAATGACTTCTCCACTTTCAGATGCTGCACTCTCCATGGGCACAGAGCAGAAGGAAATTGAACATCCTGCACACTGGCATTTTTTTTCCCTGAATAGGAAACATGTTTTTGTGATTCAATAACCTCCTCCCTCACCCCTCATACCACCATCATTTTCCACAGGATATAATTATACATCTCAGTTGCCCACCTCAAGAGAACGTTACTCCAAAATGATGAAGTCTGTTAAAAATGCCACAGCTCCTAGATATTAAAAAAGGAGGAAAAAAACCCCTATTCAACAGAAAAGCTGTCAGAAAGAAAGGGATGCAGGTCAAGGCTGTATGTAATGTACAATACGTTTTCAGGAAGTCAGGGTCAAATTTTTTAGAAGCTTCTGAAATTGAATTTTTCCTCCCTTTCTCATATGAATAAAATTGTGCACGTAAAATGACTCAAATCATCACCCTGAAAGAAGGAAGATGAACTCACTGGGGCATGCAAAGTCTCTGAACTTTCTTTGTTTTCTGCTCATAGTTCTCTCTGGTTCTTTGAAGCGTTACATTTCATTAGGTTCAAATAAACTATTTATTGCTATAGCACTGAAGCAACTTAAGACACCTAGCACTGTCTGATGGGCCACAAAGTGAAAGTGCCCTGGAAACCCTGGTACAGTGGCAGTAGTGGTCACCGGTCACTGACATTCTCTAGTTTTCCAAACAAAGACAGTATATGGTTCTTCAGGGGCAAGGGAGGTGGTGGTGGGGAGAAAACAAGAATCTAGACTCAGGAACTGTGTTATTTCTAAGCAAACTGAAATATAAATGTGAAACTCAATGATCCTTTTAAAGAAGTTGCTAGTCTCTGAGTATTTTAAGTGACTACATTTTACCGCAACTTACTCTCATTTGAAAGTTTGCAGAATTTTTCTATTTTGCAGGATGCAGGAGGGCCATGGTCCTGGCAATAGTTGTCATATAATTGCCCCTTTTACCTAACATCTTTTTCTCTTTTGACATGGAGTTGAGGTTTGCAGTCTCACCAAAAAAAAAAAAAAAAAATTACACGATGTTGTAATGCTTAGAAATATTCCCCTGATGTACAGCATAAGGGATTTTATGACTTTTTCACAGCAATGTAATATACTTCCTGTTGATTAATAGATGCTTATGGGGTTTTTGAAGCTCTATTATGTAAGCATTTTTTTTTTTTTTTGAGCTTGAGTCTCACTCTGTTGCCCAGGCTGGAGTGCAGTGTCACGTTCATGGCCACCCCAGTGTTGACCTGTTGGGCTCTGGCAATCCTTCCGTCTCAGCCTTCCAAGTAGTTGGAACTATAGGCGTGCGCTACCATGCCCGGCTATTTTATTTATTTATTTATTGTAGAGAAGAGGTCTCACCAAGTTGCCCGGGCTGGTCCCAAACCCACGGGATCAGGCAATCCACTCAACTCGGCCTCCCAAAGTGCAAGGATTACAGGCTGAGCCACCGAGCCTGGCGATAGCATTTTTAATCCTGTTGCATAGGTAACACAATTTAGAATCAAATACATTGAGTGGCTCCCCTGAAATCACACAACAGATAAGCAGAAGAGCTGGGACCTGAGCCAAGGCCATTCAACTCTGAACTCAGAGCTCCTCCACTTGGCCACAAAGCTGACTGAGAACCTGTGGTTGTGTGCCCACTCTACTGTACAGTGTATATAGCATTCAGAGTCACCCTGGCCAAGGGTCATAAACCACCAAATATTTCTGGTTACTATTTTTTGTGGAATGAGCCAGTTCAGTGACACAGTCCTATCACCATCTGCACAGTGATTCTTCCAGGCAATGTGAGAGAGTATGTGTACCCTGGAGGAATCCTCACTAACTTGCTTTCTTTCTCTTTAAATTTGCCCAATTTCACCCCCTTCCTTCCCACCTTCAGAATCAATGCAGTAGTCAGCTCCTGCTAATGATGTGACATCTCTCTCAAGGGAACTGAAGCAGGAATAAGTTGAAAGCCACTGATCAAGTGACGAGGGAGGGAGGGAGAGAGAGAGGAAAGGGGAGGGGGAGGGGGGGAGAGAGAGGGAGAGAGAGAGAGAGAGAGAGAGAGAGAGAGAAATATTCTTCTAGTGAGGGACAGAAGAAAAAGTCGTGAAAATGGTAGGTGCTGAGTGTTCACAGCTGCTGAATATTCCATGGACAAGGCCAATATTCCATGGGATTACAGAACAGATTAAGGTAGCTTTAAAAAGGGGATGACTTCGATATGATTGTGGTGAGTATTAATGGGCATTAATTTTAAGAGGCAGAGTGACTGTGAGGGGACATTCAACCCTTCCTTGCCTGCACTCCTCTTCTCTTGCTCCCTAGAAGACAGCTTTACACCAGAGACCCACGTCCTCAGCAGTGCCTGGGCTGCCTCCTGTATGGGATGTCTTCTGGGGCTGGACCCCTCTGTCTTCCCATGCATGTGATGAAGCTTCTAGCTGAGAGTTTTGGGGGGCCCAGGTTCCCTGGCACTTGCCCCTGAAGGAGGACCTCCAGGGCTCATCACAAGTATGTTCACCAGTTTGAAAGTCAAAGGCGGCATTGACAGGTTCTATCTTCCTGATTGAATCTCTGCTGCTTGTTATGGAATGAGGACGAGTGCAGTAGAGAAGCTGGACAACAGGGGTTTATTTTATTTTTTATTTATTATTATTTTAGGGGGAGTTGGGTCTCACTCTGTTGCTCAGCCTAGAGTGCAGTGGCATGATGATCACCGCTCACCACAGCCTCTACCTCCTGGACACAGATGGTCCTTCTGCCTTAGCCTGCAGAGTAGCTAGGACTACAGGCTCGTACCATGTCTGACTAATTTTTTGATTATTTGTAGAGACGAAGTCTCCCTATGTTATTGGTTTCCCAAAGTGTTTGGATTACAGGCATGAGCCATTGTGTCTAGCCTCAGGGGTTTATAACAACGTTTATATTCATTATATAAAACTTGGTCAAAGTTTAGTATTTCGAGTTGTGCTTGGGTTGGACATTACCTATTCTTGATTGTACTGTACACCAATGAGATCAATCAGTCTTTGGAGATTCTGGAACTTGGATCTGCCTGTGTCCTTACTGTATCACCCTGGCAACCTCTGAGGAGGTCATGGCAATTGGATGGGGTATCAGAATAATGATGTCAGTGAGAAATCTCTCATAGGCACACCATAAAGGACTTCTCTGTTCTAAAGGCAGCTGAAAGTATCTGATTCAATTGCTCTGTAGTTTCCATAAGTCGTGCTGGGTTTAAGTCCTACCTCCAGAATTGCCACCCACATTTCAGAGAGACAGCAATTTTCATTTTCCCTCCGATGCAGGTATTGTCGGAGTTTGGGATGTTAACACTGCTCGAGAGCTGTAATTTCCTCCACCTCTGCGCTTGACTTGGAACAGCGATTTGTCAGTGAGCCTGTGTTAACAGGGCCCAGATCTTCAGAGATGAGCACCTCCCTAAAAACGGCATCCTGAAAGCATTTAGAGAGCAGATGGATGTTTTTGCAAAAATGTGGCCCCTCCTTTCCTTTGGAGAGCAGCCAGAAAACTTGAGTTCTTACCTATCTCTTGCCTGCTTTACTGCAGTGGTTTCCTAACTGGTCTCTTTGCTGTTCTCCAGTTCATACACTTGTCCCAGAGCGAGCTGTTAAAAACACACCAGGATGCCTGTCGCTTTCCTAGTCTCCCGGCTGACATCATGGCTCAGTCGAGACTCTGTGTGTGCAACACACTTAGCATGCAGTAAGTGCTCAATCAAGGTTACCTGTCACTATTCTTGTTCTAATATTAAAGCTTGAGACCTTGACGACAATATATCCTTACTGACTTTGCTGCCAGTTTTTGTTGTTGTCTCCCTGACAATCATTTCCAATTTTTTCTTCCTATGGCTCTAAGTTCTATGTAGTATTCAGAAAGTAGGATGGGTGTTGTATTTTTGCCCCTCGGCTTTTTAAGCAAACATTCTTTCCATGATATTTCTTGGAGAGCTGTTTTAAAATATCCTCACCTCAGAAATCAGAGCACATAAACTCTGACAAATGTGATTGAAAAATCTAAGGATACTTTTTAAGAGATGACAGGCTTGAAAATGAGTAAGTATAGCAGAAAAAGGAATTTTAATGTGAAATTTGTAACTCTCTTTTTGACATCTATTAATTTATAAAACTTATCAGCCCAATTCCCATGCTCTTCTTGCAGTAATACCTCATGGTGATTAAAGATCAAAATTTAGAACAGAATCATTTGAGAAATTTAGAAAACAAGGTTAGAAATACCTTTTCAAAGAGTTTAGTGGAAAATAATTACATCTCAGTTGACTCTGTCAGAAAGTTCAATATCTAGCAGGCATTTTTATGAAAAATTATAATGTAAAGTTGTTTATAGAGTCATGGAGGCGCACCTTTTATTGACTGTTTTTTAGCCAAAGTCATGTCTTACTAAATATTGTAGACCCCATCACTTTAGAGTTATGTAGACTACTTCTTGTGAGGAAAGTCTGGGCATTCAGCCCTAGTCTTCAAAAGTAAAGAGGAGATTCTACACTAAGTCAAAAACCAGCCTGCACCCGGTACAGAGCAGAAACCCTAGTGTGATAGAACTTGCTGATTACCCATCCATAGAGTCACAGGAATCATAAAGAGCCAATTCACAAAGCAGAGAGATCATCTTACTGTAGACTTTGGGTGGAAGGCCTTAGTGTTATTTGTGGACTTCCTGGAAACTGTTACTTATTTTATTAACATGTTTTGGGAATGGGAAGTTGCAAGTAGCAGAAGGGAAAGAGGAAGTGAATCCCTGGAGGCAAGTGACAATGACAGTTAGGAGGTGTCAACAGCAATTCACAGGCCTTTCCAAATTTTAGTCACTCCTGCACCACCTTCGCCATTTCCCTCAACTCCTCACCATCTCCCTCCAAGTTATCTAAATATTTACATCTTGCAAATGATACTTTATATCATTACAGTAAATGGAAAGTCAATTCTAACCTCAGGTAAAGATAACAGAAAAAGTAGATCAATGAAAACAAAACAACATATTCAATTCCAGCCTTGGCAGTACTGCTTGGCTATGTCCTGAGCCTGAGGCCTCTTTGGGTAAGAGCAATGCAGAAGACACTAGCCCAAATCAAAGATCACTGATGAATCCAAAGGGCTGGAAGACAACTAACCGGAAAGCCAATCACTGTCTTATCCTGTGATTCAGTGCTGCTTATTCCTTGTGAGTGGACCTCCTAGGATCACCTTGTACATCATCAGCTGTTTGCATCTAACACTTGGGGAAAACTGAATTCCCAATCTTGCTTGACTCAACACTGGGTGTTGAAGAGGAAGAAGTATGGGATCTAAGTCCCTGCTCTGATTGAATCCCAACTGTGTGTGACCGCAGGTTAAGTTCCTGAATCTGTTTTTAAATTTTTACAGTAGGATTTCTTATCATTAAGTTAAATTATTTAACAGGATTGCTTTCTGTATTAAAACCAGTGCATGTCAGTGAAGAAAGCACGTAGAATTTGTACAAAGTGCCACAGTGTTACTGTAGAATTTATATAAAGTGCCACAGTATTACTGTGATGAGTGTAAGGTGTATAACTTGTGACCATCTATGGAAAATTGCACAGGTATTAGAGCCACACATCTCTACATGCTTCCCAGACTGTAAACTACAAGGGGAAGAAGCTGAGTGTCTGTGCACATACTCAGCACCTAGCACCTACTTGGACCCTACGAGGAACTATGTGTTAGTGAGAAAATAAATGTCGATAATAAACCAGAAGATTCAATACATCATAAATGTATTTAAAGCCTACTTCTTTAACAAGGTTTTTTTTTTTTTTTTTTTTTTTTTGAGTTAGAGTCTCACTTCGTCACCCAGACTGGAGTGCAGTGGCATGCTCACGGTCACCCCAGGGTCGACCTGCTGGACTCTGGCGATCCTTCTGCCTCAGCCTTTCAAGTAGCCGGAACAACAGGTACGTGCTACCATGCCTGGCTATTTTAAAAATTTATTGTAGAGGTGAAGTCTCACCAAGTTGCCCGGGCTGGTCTTGAACCCATAGGCTCAGACAATCCACTTGCCTCGGCCTCCCAAAGTGCTGGGATTACAGGCTGAGCCACTGAGCCTAGCCTAAAAAGTTTTTTTAAAATTATATTCATATCTAGTTTTAAATAAATTACCATAGCTTGAGAGAGGGATAGGCACTTCTTACATGGAAGGCACTGTACTCAGAATTTAAAAAATTCCTCTAATGTTCTATAGTACACAATTTTGTTTTTTTCCCTTTAGTATCACAGTCTGCTGAAAGGATAACAATTAGTTTAAGTGAGTCAAGGTCAGATGCTAAAAGGAAGTAGCCAGAAGTTGTATTTGGAATCTGCTGATGCTTTAAAAATGGAAGAGTTGGCCCCCATTCAAGGAACTAGATATTAGATTAAACCCTTAGGGGCACATGGTTCAACTTTTTATTCAGAACTACAAGGTTTGGGATTAAACTAAAAATAAGATGCTTCATGCTATTAGACGTACTGCCTTAAAATGTTTTACAGAAGGCAACAGAGTTGAAAGTAAATGAAAGTAAACTCGAGGGTCAATTTTGAAATGCAAACAATAGAGACCTAATGCCCTTGGAGGACCTATGTCACCATCTCCATCCTGAAACAGAATGAACTTTCACAGAGAAAATTCCTGAAAGGGGATTTGAATTTTTGCCAAGAAGTGTAATAAGGACAAAAATTTAGCTCAAAAGATTTTGATTACAAAAGAATACAAAATAGTGACATCACAATAAACTATCAGTTCCGTAGTAGTAATAAGAACAACAGATAACATTAATAATAATATAAGATGGCCGGGCTCGGTGGCTCAGCCTGTAATTCCAGCACTTTGGGAGGCTGAGGTAAGTGGATTGCCTGAGCCCACGAGTTCGAGATCAGCCCAGGCAACTTGGAGAGACCTCGTCTCTACAATAAATCAAAAATTAGCCGGATGTGACAGTGCGCATCTGTAGTTCTGGCTACCTGGAAGGCTGAGGCAGAAGGATTGCCAGAGCCTAGCAGGTCATCACTGGGATGGCCGTGAGCGTGCCACTGCACTTCAGCCTGGGCAACAGAGTGAGACTCCAACTCAAATAATGATAATAATAATAATATAACAAGATAACACTCTTGATGTTCCAAATACTGTGCTATGTGTTTTATCCCAAATAACTCATAGATGTCAGCCTGGTCACTGACATGAATCCTTCATGCATTTTCTTGTTATAGCTGTTAACTTATGCTTGTGAAAAGGGACCCTGGCATCTTTTTAAGTTAAGGTTAACCTTATTATTGTCATCACCAGTAAATTAAGGAATTTTTTATGTTGGTAACTGATAACTTTGAAATAAACTTAAAATTATATCAAAGAACAGCTTTTAAAAATGTTTTTATTTTAAAATAATTGTAGATTCACAGGTAGTGGCAAAGATGGTATGAAGAGGTTCTGTGTATTTCTCAATTTTCCTCAGTAAGTATACCTTACATAACTGTAAACCAGGAAATTTAAGATGGTACCATGTGTGTATACAGGTCCATGCCATTTTATTTCAAGTGTAGATGTGTGTAGTCACCACCCCAATCAAATATAGAACTAGCTCATTACCAGAAAGAACTCCAGTATCCACTAGTCTACTCTTCATCTCTATAATTTCCTAAACATTTCAAGAAGGTTCTATAAATGGAACCATACAGTATTGGCTTTATTTCCTGAGCACAATGCCCTAGAGATGCAGCAAGTTGTTGCACGTAGCAGTAGTTTGTTACTTTTTATAGCTGAGTAGTATTCTAGGCTACAGATGTATCACAGTTTGTGAAGCCATTTCCCTACAGAAGAACAATTTGGCTATGACGATTTGGCTATAAAGCTATTATGGATG
Source organism: Cephalopachus bancanus (assembly GCA_027257055.1). Classification (NCBI taxonomy): domain Eukaryota; kingdom Metazoa; phylum Chordata; class Mammalia; order Primates; family Tarsiidae; genus Cephalopachus; species Cephalopachus bancanus. Next base: position 1,196,583 of record JAPVLO010000179.1, read on the forward strand.
CTTATTTACAGGGTTTTGTGTGTATGTAAATTTTCACTTCTCTGAGATAAATGTCCAGGAGTACCTTTTGCTGGGTCGTATGATAAATCTATGTTTAGCTTTTTAAGAACTGCCAGACTATTTTACACAGTGGCTGTACCATTTCCCATTTCCACCAGCAGTCTATGGGCGATCCAGCTTCTCTGCATCTTCACCTACATTTGGTATTGTCCTTATTTTTATTATAGCTGGCCTACTATGTATATAACGATACCTCATCATGGTCATAATCTGACTGTCCGGATGGCTATTCCTTTAAATACCTTTTCTGAGCTTATTTGCCATCCATATGACTTTTTTGGTGAAGTGTTTTTCATGTCTTTGCTCATTTTCTAACTGAATTTTTAAAATAAGTTTTTAGAGTTCTTTATTTTCTAGGTATGAGTCTTTTGTCAGACATGAGGGTTGCAAATGCTTGCTAAAAGATAAGTCTTCAGCTTATCTTTTCATCTACTTAACAGTGTCCTTTACAGAGCAAATGTTTTTAATTTTGATGAAGTCCAATTTCTTTTTACTTCTTTTATGTATTGTGCTTTGTGTGTGATGGTAAGAACTCTTCACCAAGGCTTAGGTACTAAAAAAATTTGATTTAGAACACTGCAAAGCCGAGCACAGTGGCTCACACCTGTAATCCTAGCACTTTGGGAGACTAAGGCAAGAGGATTGCCTGAACCCAGGGGTTTGAGACTAGTTGGGGCAACTTGGTGAGACCTCACCTCTACCAAAAAAAAAAAAAAATATTAGCCGGGCACGATGGTGTGCACCTGTAGGCCCAGCTACTTGGAAGGCTGAGGTGGAAGGATCACTTAAGCCTAGCAGGTCGAGGCTGTGGTAGCCCAGAGTGTATCACTGCACTCCAGCCTGGGCAACAGAGTGAGACTCCAACTTAAAAACAAAATGAAACAACAATAAAAAACACTGTAAAAATCTATGTCTGATAATTAAATTACTAAGTTGAGTAGTCATTAATATTGGATAATCAACATTGAATCAGTGACCACAGTGTCAGTATCAGTACTTAATACTGTTTATGTTTAGGAGACACTTTCCTTAGACACATTTGTAGACCCTATCAAGAAGGCTCCCCAAGCTGACTCTTTGACCTCTTCCCTACTCTACTTCTACCTCTAACCAAATGAATTAGGGGGTAGCAGGCATTTCCAGGATTACTGAAAGCTTCCTGCAACCCCTAGAGAAAAAACAGGGTTACCGAAAACGCTGAGGCAAAAGAAACTGCGTCTTCTCAGTTTATGGCTCAGTGCAGCTGCCCAAACAGCCCAAAGGGGTTCCAGCCCTGCTGCTCAGCTCCTCCATCACCCTAGCCACTTAGAAAGAGCTCAAGAGCCATAAGTGGCAGTGGTCATCCTACTCCATGGCACAGGTGTCTGTTAGTATAGAAGGGCCATGCTCAATGGATTTGGTGGTAAGCTCATCCCTGCCACAAGCATCCTGCTGGAGGTAGAGGAGGACAGAGCAGGAGAAAAGCAGCTCTAGAGGAGATGGTGGAGTGAAGATCTTTGTGGAGAGGCCTGGATGTGTAAGAGTCCATAGCTGTACCCATGAATGAGCAGGGAAGGTTGACAAAGAGAAAGAGAGGCTAAGAAGTCAAAAGGAGAGAAGGAAAGTATGAGCATTACTGAATGTCCCAGAGAAAGGACATAATGACAGTCTTCTACACATGCTATGTTCTAGCTTCTGCAGGCTATGGTGTTCCTTGAGCAGGGGCCCTTCCTTCTCTTCTCTGCCTTGCCTTGAAAGGTTGATCTATTATAACTCAGCTTGAACCTGCCTCTCCCATGTCTTTCCTTCTCTAGCTTCCACTGATCATTTTCCTCCAAAATTCTACTGTAGCTATGAGTATATGCCACAGCACAATTAGATTATGTGTTGCCTGAATAGAGGACTCATGTCCCCGTTTTTAACTTCCATCGCACAGAACTTTAAACTTCCACCTCACACAGCACAAAGCAACTGGTTGTAGGATGCTTGTTGCAGGGATTGCTTTAATGACTATCAAAGCCATATGCATGGCTCCAGAACATGAACATAGCAGCAGTTCTACATTGATGGGCAAGCTATCCAGTCGATGGCCACTAGGGCCCCTGTGGCTATTGAGTACTTGCAGTGAGGCTAGGATGGTCGGAGAACTGAATTTTAACTTTAATTAATTAAATTTAATTTAATTTAAATCACTGCATGTAGCTAGTAGCTATCATTTTGGACAGCTCAAGTTGTGATTTACAAGGTACATACCAGTGGACTGATGCTTTGCTCAGTCGGACTTCTCAGGGAAGGTCTCAAATTACAAGACCTCTTAATGATTCCTGAATAAGAAATATGGCTTTCTTGCTTTCATGTCATAAGCCTTAACCCGTAGTACCTTAGATTGTAATTGTATTTGGAAATAGGGCCCTTAAATAATTAAGTTAAACTGAGATCATATGGGTGGGTCCTAATCCAATCTGACTGGTGTCCTTTTAAGAAAAGGAGATGAGAACACACAGAGAGACATTAGGGGCATGCATGACAGAGAGCAGACCACCTGCAGACCAAGGTGAGAGGACAGGAAATCAGCCCAGATAGCACCTTGATCTTGGACTTCCAGTTTCTACACTGTGAGGAAGCAAATTACTGTTGTGTAAGATACATAGTCTGTGGTACTTTGCCACGGCAGCCTTGGCAAACAAATATGCCTAGCACTCTTAGAGATGAATCGTTTCCAGTTATGGATACACACATGAAACTAAAGTGACTCTGATGTGTAGCTATGAATGCCAATGGACTAATTTAAAATGGCGGTATTTTCTTTCCAAGTGTCTGTTATGCCTGCTGTGCTGTAGGTGATGGCACTATCTAGAAGGCCAGTTTACCGAGCGGAGACTGTGTGGCAAACACTGGGTTGGAGTAAGTGAAGCGAATGCTTTCAGGAGACTGGGAGCCCTGGCTCAGGTAGGCATGGCTCTGCAGGACGAGAGTCTGCTGATACACATGACTTCTGCTTCTCTCAACATTCTTTCAATAGTTAATATCATATTCTTTATTTCTTTAGAGAATAAACTCACTGCCATTGAGTTCTTAGTCGAGCCACAGATCATGTGAACAGAGAAACATTCTGTCTTGCTCCCAGAGGCCTGTGAGGTGCTGATTAGAACAGACTCGCTCCCAGAAGCAGACCCACCCCACTGCCAGAGCCTTCAAGACACAGTGTCAGATGGAAGGAAATACAGTCCAGGGGCTTACCATGGCTATTAACTCACTCCTCAGGTAGGGTTGACTTTATAATGACACAGTGTGGACTTCTCTGGCAGCTAGAATTAATTAAGAACTATATGGGGATGCTAAAAAGCCAGCAGCAATCTGCAGAGTCCCGGCAATTAATTAAGGTCAGAAGAAGGCCTTCCATCTTTCTCCTGCCCTGTCTATTGCATCAGGCCTTACAGCTATGAAGTCTTGCTTGGATGTCAACTCCACGCCTATTGCATCTCACGTTCCCAGCCATGGAAGATGACCTTCAGAGAGGTCATTATTGCATCCTCACCCTTTCAGAATGCTTACATTCAGATCATCCTTGATAGATGAGAACATCTTCTAGAATATACGGTCTTTGAAAAAGGGGATTTCACAATCTTCCTAAAGAATCTGTCAACTCAGACATGCTTTCAAAGAGACAGTTGCAGAACCCCTTTGAAAAAGAAGTAAATAATACTCATACATAGTGTGTACATAAATACAGCTCTAGGCGGAAAAAACAGGTCAAGAAAAAGGGTGTACATTTCAACAGACAGGAGAGTCTGGAGCTGATCAAGACATGCAGATTGACATAACAGCATCCATGGCAATCCTCCCTCCACCCCTTGTACCCTGCACATGGAAGCGTGTACCCTGCACATCCTTCACAAGGATGCTGTGTGCTCTGGCCCCTCTCTTATTTTCAGCAGCTACATGCAATTTTGCACATACCAAGAACTTCAAACGAACTTCTAAGCAATTACGTCTCCACTGAAATGCATAATGTGATCAGGTCTTTCATTTATTTATTTTTTCATCTTGCCTCTGCTGTTACAGACTACTGCAGCAATCCCTCAATCAGAAGTGAAGGGTGAGGTTTAATGATTTCATGTATAATTTAGTTTTCTGCAATATGCTTCTTCACTTTCTGTTTTGCATAAGCCTAGGAAGGTATAGTAGTTTATCAGATCTACAAGGACTCCAAAGATTTATATACATATCAGCTTTACCCTTTTTTTAATATTTATAGACTTTAAGGTCAAATTTTCAAATAATAATTAATAACATGGAAAAGTGTTCTTGATATGACATTACATGGGATGAACATAATATATGACACGAAACCTCAGGATTCCAATTTTGCTTCCAAAAACAAGCAAGCATGTATGGAGAATGGGTTGGAAAAATGTATACCTAAATGTTCACAATGATTATCTCTGATTATCTCTGGCTAATGGGATTACACATAATATTTATGCAAGTGTTAATTAATTTTTCATTTTTCAAATTTTCTACTTTGAGTATGGTCTATGTAAATTTAAAAGGCAAATGTGTGTGTGTGTGTGTGTGTGTGTGTGTATATGAACAAATAGTATAGTCTGAGAATTTTCTTATGCTATAATATAATCTTAAGTTTTCTGAAATATGCATTTTTTTTCCAGCTGGTATCTCACTCCATTGCCCAAGCTGGAGTGCAGTGGCACACTCATGGCTACCCCAGCGTCGACCTGTTGGGCTCTGACAATCCTTCCGCCTCAGCCTTCCAAGTAGCCGGAACTATACAGGCATGCGCTACCACACCCAGCTAATTTTTGATTTATTGTAGAGATGAGGTCTCGCCAAGTTGCCTGGGCTGGTCTTGAACCCATGGGCTCAGGCAATCCACCTGCCTCGGCCTCCCAAAGTGCTGGGATTACAGGTTGAGCCACGGAGCCTGGCCTGAACTATGTATTTTTAAGAGGTTTAAAGTGTTTCATTTTGTGGACACACCGCAATGCATTTAACCCTTTTTTGGTATTGTTTAAAATAGTAGATTATTGCAGTGTACCTCTTAGCTCTATCTTTTTATCCCACAACTTCTTTCATTAGAATTGTGCATTCAAGTTAACTTAGCAGCTGTAAAACATTTTAAAAGTTCAGTGGAGGAGACAGCACATGCTTTAATATTTTGCTTTGCTTCCTAATAAAAACTTTAAAGCAACTCTGGCTGTTGTATAGATATTAATTTTACAAAGATGCCAGGCATGTCTTTCTCACCTTTCTCATCAGATATATTTGAGATTGATTTAGGTAGTTTCTCAGATAATATATGGGCATGTATGGGGAAATAGCTATAGATGCCTGGCCAAAAAAGAGTTAAGAAACAGTGTGTGCCATCCAATCAAAATATGGAAATGGAATAATGTTACATATTGAGAAACCAAAGTCCTACTTTGTAAACAAGCTTACGTTTTCCGTTTCTTCTCCCTCTAGTCGTGAATTTACAGGTACACACACTATATTAGCTTTTCCCATTAAAATCACTGTTTTCTGAAGTCTTTAAAAGCACCTAACTGTGCTAGAGACAAAAAATGTTTTTCTAGTAGCACAGCTATGATAATCAGCAACATCCTTTCCAGCTCACCATTCCAAGACCACTTTAAACACTCAAAACACATATGCACACACAGACATGCACAGAAAACAAGCTTGAACAAATCTTGATCATTTTCAGCTTTGCCTTTACTCTGTAAGGCTTTTAACTGATTTGATTCTAAAAGTTTGAAATACTAACTTTTTGAAATGCAGTTATTTTCATATAGTAAACATTGGCAGGTAATTTCAATGTCTCTTCATTGCACTTACGGCACAAAAGTACTACAATGTTTTAAGCTCAATATGGCTTTGTCTTGGTGACCAACACCAATGAGAAAATACCCTTTGCTCTCATGTGGCTGCCTTCTGCAAAGTGTCATCCGTGCTGACTGGAGCAAATCCACGTTGATGTCTACTTAGTCTGACCAACTAAAGTCAAAGTTGTACAAAACAACACAAACAAAACTAGGTCATTTTACATGATGAAAGCCCTAATATCAACATCCTATAGCCCTGCAGTCAACAAACTTAATTGTCAACATTTATGCCATTTCTTTATGTTTGGGGAAAAATAAAAGTTTATAGTTTTGACAAATCTCTACAAATTGTGCTTTCTAATTCTGTAATTCACAATTAGGGGAAAATTGTCAAGCTGCCTTCTGGTATCTGACATGCATAGAATCCATGTCCTAAACACCTTCAGTGCTCTAGCCCTTTAGGGTTCACAGGCCCAAAGTACAGGGGGATGGGGAGGGAAGTTCGACTTTTTTGCTGTACCCAGAAAATGGCATGGGCCGTGGTCAGCGGTCCTGGGTTCAGATTTCAGCACCCTCATTTAACTTGGCGACCAAGACAAGGGACTGAAGCCTCTAAGTCTCAGTTTCATCCTGTCTACGATAGGGAGTATTGTAGCAAACCTTAAATGAGATAATACACAGAAGTACTTAGCTTAGTGCCTAACCCATAGTTGATGCTCAATAACATTAGCTGCTGTTATGATAATGCTGATTTCTCTTACCACCACTATGAAGAAGTCTACTACCTGGTGCTAACCAGTTTTAGAACCAAGACATTAAGATTGGTCATTAAACTTCAGCATTATTTATTGGCCTATGTGGACATATCATAAGACAAGCCTGTAAAGAGCTCCTAGTCCAAAACAGTTAGCCTTGCATCTACTAGGTGTTAAGTACAGTGTTAGATACTAGAGAGACCATGTCAAAGGATCAATGGCCTCCTACTTGGAGAAGATGCGGTTGCAACACTCATGAAACAGCAAACCATACAGAACGGTAGAATATAGAGGTTAAATTATGCTGCAGGGACTCCAACATGCTGATATTTGGAGGAAGGAGAAATCAGTGAGGGCTTGATGGGCTGGGTGGGGAAGTCTTCAAGTAGGAAGCGAGACTTGAGCTGGTCCTAGAACTGACTGGCAGGACCTGGAAAGGTGGAGGACAGAAATGGGCTCCAAGCAGAGGCAAGCGAGGCCTGCAGCAAAGACAGGGACATAGAAACAAGGGACCATGAGAACATGACTTGACTCAAGGGAGAGCTTTTTATCATAGAACAAGGGGATTCAAAGAGAGGTGGGGGCAGAGCTCACTAACGAGGGGGCATAAGCACTCAGTGCTTTAGGAACTGTGGTTTCTAAGCACAGAGATGTGAATAATATTTCAGTGTGACTAAGGGAAGCGAAGCCTGGAGATGTAAATTACTAAATCGATCAGAGATGCTGGCTCCATGGCTGTGGCAGTGATCCAAGAATGAAGGGACCCAGTTCTGGAACACAGCGAACACATCTATTTATTCTTTTATGTATGCACATCGGCGTACACACAAATCATTCTCACAACAGTCCTGTGAGGCAGCCTTGACTCCCTTTCCCTAAAGGAGGAAATAGAGGTTCTGAGAGGTTCACCAGGAGGGGACGGCAAACTACAGGCGACCATAGCAGAGTGTGTCCTCCTATCAGGTAGCACAAGGAACTCACCAGAAAATAGCTGGAGATTTAAGACTTTGGGACCTCATTCACGCCACACTTAAACAACAGAACTGTCCTTTACTTATCTGCAACACTCTAAACTCAAGAGAGCCTCTTGGACTTGCTGACATCCTGATGTTTCCATTATAAGCCTCCTCATAAACCAAATGGAGAGAACTGAAAGAAGGATGCTTTGATTTTTATAATCCTTTTAATCACAACTTTTAAATCCAGCGCTATTTTTTTATGCAGTCACTCCCTTACAGCACTGACCAGTTGCAGGTTGTAGAGGAAACACATTTCCTCCTGTGGCTGTGGGCTGAAGGATAATTACAATGTTCCATAAATTAATGGGAAACCCCGCTAGTGATCCTACAACATGTGGTGCTGTCTGATGTCAATCAAAATCCCAGTGAGTTCTTCCTTTATTAATTATGTATGCAAGCTCTTGACAAGGACATTGGAGGAATATTTCCTGAGGACAGAGAGCTCTGACTCTTATTCACCCTGGCTCAAAGTTTTTGAACTTCACTTAACAGAGTTCTGGCACTTACAGTGGTGCAAAAGGCTATGTCCCTAAGGCTCTGCATGTCTAATAGTACTTCTGAAAGTCCTTGCGAGAAAAGAGTTTACAGGTCTAATTATTTAACAAATGCTTGGGGAGATGTCATACTGAAAAATGGTCTTCCAAGAGCAATGCCAGTGCAGCTCAACACTGATTAAATTGTTTTGACATAGTTGCCAGTTCACAAGAATCATGACAGCCACTGCTCAAACAATTTTGAAGAGAAAAACTATTGGAAAGAGTCACATGGGAGAAGCATTGGGAAAAGCAATTATGAAGAATCATTTATTTATTTTGTGGGAACATTGATATCAGATATTGGCATTTTTAAAAAAGAATTAATATCTGACCAATGCTGTAGTCATGGCTAGAACTCAAACACATAAATTTAAAATTTTTATTTAGTGAAAACTAGATCAAATTCCACGTTCTGCAGCCTATCTGCAGCTCTTTAAAGTGGTTGAGAGATCAGTAATATTAATGAGATCTATGCCAAGCTATAAACAAGAAGTCTGGCATGGAAATTGAACATCAAGACCCTAAACAAAGCATAAGCCACTGAAGACTCCATGAAAGACTTATTTCCCACCAAAAAGGCATGGAATAGCATGACAATGAGCATTTTTGGCCCGCTCCATCAGTGTTAGTCACTGGTCCTAAGCACAGTGACAATGGTTTCAAGCACACTGGAAGCAGATCAGTTGCCTCCCCACTGCAGGGGAGCTACGGGATTGAAATGAAAACATTCCAGGTACACACCGAATGTGAAGACTAACATGCAGAGGAATTTCAAAAGGGCAGAGGAAAATGGGCAAACCATATGGGGCTTTTCAGCAAACGACTCTTCTATCAGCTTTCAACTGTTTGTCCAACTCCATTTTCTCCTCTTTTCTGCTCATCAGACTTATAGGACAAGTTCCACTGTTTCTAAATGCTGGCAGTCTTGAATTGCAATGTAACTTCTAAAAGACCCATATATGCCAACTATTCCTACTCTCTCCGCCAAAGCCTCCCAACACAACCTCTGATGACTGAGATGTTTTCACTAAGAGGATCTTGTTTAGAAATCAGAGCTTTTAGACAAAGCTCTGAATGTCCAGAAGAAGGAATAGGAGCTGTGGAGGAGATTCACAGACCTAGCTGAAGTCTAGGCGTGGGGAAGTGACAAAAGAGAGAGGAAGATGAATGATGAGCCTAGGACAGTAGGAGAGAAGAGGTAACTGAGCAGAGAGAGTGGACCACATAATTCCATCTTTCACAATCACTGCAATTCACAGAGGAATATCGAACTGGCCAGGGGCTCACACAAATAATAAGGGCCAGAGAGATTCGTGGGATAAAGGGAAATTAGAAATGTACACTCCATTTTACACATTTTACATGAACATCCTATGTGGAAAGGCAGGTAGCAAAGCTGGAAGGCAAACACAGCAGAGGGGTTCTGCTCTCAGATGAAAGAAACACAAAAAATGGCAACTACTAGAAATCATCCCCAGTGCTGGGAGGAATGGATGATGGTGCCTGGGAGTGACAACTGTTATTTATAATGAGCAGAAAAGGACAGCAGAGGCTCATGCTCCAAGGAAAGCATAGCCACCACTGATATTAGCCTGCAACCATTGGGACTAAGTGCCAATCTGGCGGGAAGCATGGTTTTAGGAAGTAAGAAAAATATATAATCTTTAGTAGTTTCCTAATTGTACCTGCAGGAGAGAACAAAAGAGGTTGTCTTAAGAACAGAGACCAAGATTTATTGTTCTTTTTAATTCTGGGGTCTAGGTTAAGAGGATCCTCAGTAAACATTTGGTAAATGCATGAATTAACAGATTAAACACTATCTTGCAGGTGCTATAAACCCCAGGGTACCCTTGTTATAAGGGAATCTGATTATTAGGAGATATTTAGAAGAAGAAAGATATATATTAGAAGGTTAAGCAATTGAATTAATTCTAGATTTTTAAACTTAAATATGCATGCTAACATGTCTATATTGACTAGTAAAAGAAGAGTATATGATTTCCAAATTAGAAGGAAAAATAGGATGGGACAAACAAAAACCCAATTAAAAAATAGGCAAGAAAAGGTGGGGGTGGGGAAACATGAGAAAAAAAGGTACAAACAGAACTTAGAAAATAAGGTGATAAAAATGCATTCAAATATATTGATAATCTAAACAAATTAAAGATATACTAAGTGGTAACATGGTAGAGATTAAAGGCAAAAACTGTAAGACTTGATTGAAATAATAAAGTCAAGTTATATGTTATTTATAAGAAACAAGAAAAATAGAGAGGTTGAAATATATTCCAGAAAAATACTAATTAGAAGGAAATCAGCAAAGTTTACTGAAATGAGAAAAAAAATAATCTATAAAGTAAAATCATTGCAAAAGACAATGGTATCACTTCCCAATGATAAAATGTTCAATTCACTCCAAAGAGATAATTCTAAACTTATATTTACCTAGTAACTTAGCTTTAGCTTTAATACATATGACCTCTTTTAACACACCTCTTTCAGTAACTGATAGATTAAATAGACAAAAAGTCAACACATATTCAGAAAATATGAGCAAAATAAAAATGCTTGATGTAAAGAACATACGAAACACTGTACTTATTATTGTTAAGAAAGCATAAAATATTTAAGAAAATTGACTATGTATAGGGATCTAAAGAATGTCCACAAATTACACTAAATTTTCAATGATTATAATGCAATCAAGTTGAAAATCATCAATAAAAAGATAACAAAAAAATCACCCATGCACTGAGAAAAGTTATAATAGCAAAACTATCTAAGCTTACTGGGTACAGGACACTGATACTAAGCAAGAAATCTGTACTCTTAAATAAATGCTTATATGGGAAAATAAAGAGTGCCAATTAATATGTTCAGCACTCCATTTAAGAATAAGAATATAATAAATGCAAATAAAGTAGATGGAAATAAATAGAAAACATAAATACAAATTTTTAAAAATATAATTTTAGAGATCAACAAGGATAAAAGTTATCTTGTTGAAAAGACTAATAAAACTGACATATCTCTGGCAAAAATGTTCAGAAAAAAAGACAAAAGGCACAAATAAACAATATTAATGGTGTAAAAGAAGAAAGAAACATGAGTAAAGACAAATTAAAAAGATAAGAATTAGGAAAAAATGTATGCCTCTAAATGAAAAAAGACAAAAATGTACAAATTCCTGTGAAAATATTAACTAAAAAAATTAACCTAAGAAAAAAACTAGAAATCCAGAATAGTCCTAAAACTATTAACAAATTAGTAATTGGGCAACCTCTCCGGGTCCCCTCCTACTGTGGGAGCTTATCTGTCCTCTCAATAAATTCTGCTTAAAAAAAAAAAAATTAGTAATTAAACATTTTGGCATGAGGAAAATGCCAGATCTAGCCAGTTCTATAAGTAACTTATAAACATTTAAGAGAAAAGTAATTCATATTCTTCATGAATTCTTTCAAGAGAATAAAAAAATACAGAAATCCATTCCATTCATTTTGAGGAGATATGATTTTAATTCTAAAATCAAAAATTAAAAAGAAGAGTAATTAAAAGACTAGATTCACTTATGAATGTGAATGAAAAATCATTAGTAAACAATATTCAGCAATGTTTAATATACATGACCAAGTTAGGTTTATCCTCGGAATAAAGGGAGTTGGTTAACTGAGTATATAATAGGATATAAGTTATATTTATGTAAATACTGAGGAAGATCCCCACAAAAAATGGAATTTATTTATAAAAAATTGTATATTGCACTTAATGTTTAAACTTCAGTCACCTTCAAAGTACTTTCCTTTTGATGCAATATACCTATCAAGATGCTTTTTCCACTGCTCAAAACAGTGTTTGAATCTCGTCAATTTTGATGCCTTTTAGTGCTTCTGCTGTCTCTTGTTTCACCTCTTCCACATTGGCAAAATGTTTCCCTTTGAGGACTTTTTTCATCAGGGAAACAAAAAAAGTCACTTGGGGCAAGACTGGGTGAATAGGGAAGGTGGGACATGAGGGTCATGCTGCTTTTGGTCAAATACTGATGAACACTCAGCATGGTGTGGGCAGGTATGCTCGTAAATCACCCATAATGAAATGGGCAAATGCAGTGAAAGAACATTAAAAAAACAATTAACAGAAGCAGAACACAGTCTTTCACAACAACGCTACCTGGTACACTGATGCTGAGGGGTTCCTAGAATACTTACCTAGAGGGGGAAGGGCCCACCCTCCAAAATATAATCCTGTTTTTTTGGGGGGGAAGTCCCCCTCATATATGTATAAAATGTTAACTTGTCACACTAGTATATTAAAGAAGATAAATCAAATAATTATTTTGCATCTCAATAAATGCTAAAAATGTACACTATCAAATCCAATATCTATCCATGGCAAATAATATAAAGAGACCAGAAATGGAAGAAAGTTTCTGTAACCTAACTATAGCTGACTGTTAGTCAATTGAGGATGCTTGTCAATCTAAGTTTTAAAAAATTTTGTGCACATATATGTAGTGAAATGATTACTGCAATCTAGTTAGTTAACACAGCTATCATCTCACTTAATTATTATTTTGTGTGTAGTGAAAATATTTAAGATATACTCAAATCTTAGCAAATGTCAAACATACAAAGGTAGTATTGTTAACCATAGTCACCATGCTGTACCATACTGCAAATTAGATCTCCAAAATTAATTCATCTAATAACTAAATGTATGTACCCTTTGACCGGCATCTCCCCGTTTCCCCTGGCAATCAACCTGTCTATTGCTTCTTTGAGTTCAACTAAAGAGTTCACATATAAGTGAGACCCTATAGTCTATCTTTCTCGTCAGACTTACTTCACTTAGCATAATGCCCTCAAGGTTCATCCTTGTTGTTGCAAATGCAAGGATAGTTTTCTTTCTTATGGCTGAATAATACTCTATTGTATATTCCATATGTACCACAATTTCATTATCCATTCTTCTGCTGATGAGCATGTAGGTTGTTTTCATGTCTTGGTCACTGTGAATAGTGCTGCAATGAATGTGGGAGTATAGACATCTCTTTGAGCTACTAATTGCAATTCCTTTGGATATACACCTAGAAGATTGCTGGATCATATGGTAAACCAATTTTTAATCTTTTGAGGAGCCTCCATGCTGTTTTCCATAATGGCTGAAACAATTTATATTTCACCAACAGCACTCATAAGTGTTTTTTCTCCACATCCTCACCAACACTTGCTGTCTTTGATCTTTTTGATAATAACCATTCTAACAGGTGTGAGGCAATAGCTCATTGTAGTTATGATTTGCATTTCCTTGATGATTGGTGACACTGAGTACTTCTTCTTATACCTGTTGGCTATTTGTATGTCTTCTTTGGAAAAGCATCTCTTCAGGTCCTTTGCTTATTTTTTAATAACATTATTTGATGTTTTTGCTTTTGAGTTGTATAAATTCCTTATTTATTTAGGATATTATCCCTCTTACCAGATAGATGTTTTGCAAATATTTTCTCTCATTCTTTTTGCTATTGTTGTCTTTTCTTTTTGTGGATTGTTTCCCTTGCTGGGCAGAGGTTTTTTCGTATGGTACACTCCTACTTACCTACGTTTGCTTCTGTTGCTTGTGTTTTTGGTTTCATTAAAAAAAAAAAAAAATTCCAGGACAAAAGTCAAGGAGCTTTTACTTTAGATTTTATTCAAAGAGATTTATTGTTTCAGGTCTTAAGTCTAAGTTTTTAAATAATTTCACCTTAATTTTTGTAAGTGGTGTAAGACACAGGTTCAATTTCATTTTTTTGCATGTGGATATCCAGTTTTCCCACCATCATTTATTGAAGAGATTATCCTTCAACAAACGTCAGTGTACTCTTGTGAAATATTAGTCGAACGTATATGTGTGGTTTTACTTCTGGACTCTTGATTCTGTTCCATTGGTCCATGTGCTTGTTTTTATGCCAATATCACACTGTTTTGATTATTATAGCGTTGCTGTATAGTCTGAAATCAGGAAGTGTGACACCTATGGTTTTGTTGTTCTTTCTCAAGACTAATTTGGCTATTTGGAGTCTTTTGTGGTTTCATACAGATTTTAGGACTATTTTTCTATTTATGTAAAAATTGACATTGGAATTTCAATAGAGATTGCAGTGAATTTAAAGTTTGCTTTGGATAGTATGGACACTTAATATTAAATCATCTAATCCATGACTATCTATCCACTCATATCTTCAATTTCTTTTATCAATGCTTCTAGTTTTCAGTGTACAGATATTTTATCCCCTTGGTTAATCTCAAGTATTTTAATTCTTTTTGATGCTATCTTAGATGAGACTTTTCTCCTTATTTCTTTTTCAGATAGAGTATCATTAGTGCAGACAAATGGAAATGATTTTGTATGTTGATTTTGTATCCTGCAGCTGTACTGAATCATTTATTAGTTCTACCAGTTTTTTAGTGAAGTCTTTAGGGTTTTCTATATGAGATAATGTCATATGCAAACAGAGACAATTTACTTCTTCCTTTCTAATGTATATGCTTTTTATTTATTAATCTTGCCTAGGAATTTTAATACTATGTTGAATAAAAGTGGTAAGGGTGGGCTTTCAGCTTTTCACTGTCCAGTATGCTGCTAGCTGTGGACTTTTCACATATGGTCTTTAATATATATTGAGGCATATTCCTTTTACATACAATTTGTTGAGAGTTCTTATCATGAAAGGATGCTGAATTTTTGTCAAATGCTTTGTCCACATCTATTGAGATGATCATATAATTTTTATCTTCATTCTGTTAATGTAGGACATTTTATTTATTCATTTATTGAATTAATTTCCTTTTTTGAGTTGGAGTCTCACTCTGTCACCCAGACTGGAGTGCAGTGGCATGATCATGGCTACCACAGTCTCAACTAGCTGGGCTCAGGTGATCCTTTCACCTCAGTCTTCCAAGTAGCTGGAACTACAGGCACGTGTCAGCATGCCCGGTTAATTTTTTAATTCATTGTAGGGACAAGCTCTCACCAAGTTGCCCAGGCTGGTCTCAAACACCTGGGCTCAGGCAATACTCTCACCTCTATCTCCCAAAGTGTTGGGATTATAGGAGTGAGCCACCATGCCCAGCCAGTATCATATTCATTGATTTGCACTTGTCACATCATCATTTCATCCCAGGAATAAATCCCACTTGACCATGGAGCAAGATTCATGGTGCTGAATTTGGTTTGCTAGTGTTGTGTTGATAGTGTTTACATCTACGCTCATCAGACATAACAGCCTGTAATTTTCTTTTCTTATAGTGTCTTATCTGGCTTTGGATCAGGACGATGCTGACCTCCTAAAATAAGTTTGGGAATGTTCCTTTCTCTTCAATTTTTTTGAAATGTTTGAGGAGGACTGGCTTTAATTCTCCTTTAAATGGTTGGCAGAATTCACCAGTAAAGTCATATGATCATGAAATTTTATTTGTGGGAGGTCTTTGATTAGTGAGTTAATTTCCTTATTTGTTATTGATATGTTCTCATTTTCTATTTCTTCATGATTTAGTCTGGGTAGGTTGTATGTTTCTAGGAATTTATTTATTTTTTCTTGTTGACATACAATTGTTCATAGTAGTCTATTATAATCCTTTGTGTTTCTGTGATATCCGTTGTAATGTGTCCCCTTTCATTTGTCAGTTTATGTGATCCCTTTTTTTTCTTGGTTAATCTAGCTAAAGGTTTTCCAACTTTTTGTCTTGTCAAAAATCAACTCTTAATTTTGCTGAACTTTTCTGTTCTCTATTCCTGTTCTAATCTTTACTATTTCCTTCCGTCTGCTACCTTTGGGCTTAGTTTGTTCTTACCTATTTCCTTGAGGGACAAAGTTAGGCTGTTTATTTGAGGTCTTTCTTCTTTATTAATGTAGGCATTTATAGCTATAAACTTTCCTTTTGTAACTGCTTTTTCTGCATCCTATAAGAGACCTAAAAGATACCTTTTTTTGGTCTCTTGTAATCATTTTAGATGTATAGTCTGTTTCGTATGATTTAAGACTAGCCACCTCTGTTCTCTTTTGGTTACCATTTGCACTGAATATCTTTTTTCATCCCTTCATTTTGTAAGCTATGGTATGTTGTGTTTTTTTGCTTGCTTGAAGATATTTTTTATTTTTCTTTTGAATTCTTCTTTGCCTCACTGGTTGTTCAGGAGTTTGTTGTTTATTTTCCATGTATTTTTAAATTTTCCAATTTTCTTATTGTTGAGTTCTAGTTTCATCATATTGTGGTCAGAAAAGGTACTTGATATGATTTCAATCTTTTTGAAAAATTTTTTTTGAGTTAGAGTCTCACTCTGTTGCCCAGACTGGAGTGCAGTGGCATGCTCATGGCCACCCCAGCATCAACCTGCTGGGCTCAGGTGATCCTTCTGCCTCAGTCTTCCAAGTAGCTGGAACTAAAGGCATGCACTACCATGCCTAGATAATTTTTAGATTTATTGTAGAGATGAGGTCTCGCCAGGTTGGTCTCAGGCTGGTCTCGAACCCATGGGCTCAGGCAATCCTCTCACTTTGGCCTCCCAAAGTGCTGGGATTACAGGCTTGAGCCACTGCACCCGGCCTATCTTTTTTAATTTTTGAAGACATGTTTTGAGGTCTAACATATAATCTATCCTGAAGAATGTTCCACTGGCACTTAAGAAGAACATATATTCTGCTGCTATTTATATACAGATACTCCTCACTTTCAATGGATTTGTAACTAATAAATCCACTGTAAGCTGAAAAAGATTCTAAGTTGAAAATTTAATATATTTAATATACCTAACCTACCAAACAGCAATAGCTTAGCTTAGTCTAGCTTACCTTTAAGGTGCTGAGAATACTTACATTTGACTATATTTGGGCAAAATTATCTAACACAAAGACTTCTGTATGACAATGTGTTGAATATTTCATGTAATTTACTGATTATTACACTGAAAAGTGAACAACAGAATGGCTGTATGATACTTGAAGTATGAATTCTACTGAATTTGTATTTCTTCTGCATCATCATAAAGATGAAAAGGTGTAAGTCAAACTATCATATGTCAGGACTGTCTGTATATCTGCTTGGTCCTTTTTGTTTATAGTGTTTATTTATTAATTTTTTCCCTCTGGATGAGCCATACCCTTCTGAGAGTATTAATGTACCCTACTACTACTATCCTGCTGTTTATTTCTCCTTTCAGTTCTGTTAGTATTTGTTTCACATGTTTAGGCACTTCAATGTTCGGTGCATACATATTTACAATTATTATAACCTCTTGATGAATTGACCACTTTATCATTATATACTGATCTTTTTTGTCCCCTGTAACCCTTTTAGATCTGTGGTCTATTTCGTATGATTTAAGTATAGTCACCTCTGCTCTCTTTAGGTTACCATTTGTATTGAATACCTTTTATCATCCCTTTGTTTTTCAGTCTATGTGTGACCTTAATGCTAAAGTGAGTCTCTTATAGGCAGAAACTTGCTGAATCTTGCTTTCCCCCTTTTTAAAAAAATAAATTCATTCAGCCACTCTATGTCTTTTGATTGAAAAATTTAATCCATTTATGTCCAAAGTAATGATGGATAGGTAAGGACTTATTATTGCCATTTTGTTAATTGTTTTGTTTTGTAGCTTTTTTTCATCCTTTCTTGCTGTCTTCCTCTGTGAACTGATGACTTGTTGTGGTAGGCCTTGACTCCTTTCTCTTAATCTTTTGTGTATCTACTACATGTTTTTCCTTTGTTGTTACCATGAAATATACATTACATACCATTCTATTATACATATAGAATATATATGTATAATATTATATTTTAAGCTGATAGCAACTTAATTTTAATTGCATACAAAAACTCTACCTCTCTCTCCTCACATTTTAAGTTATTAATGTTACAATTTGCATCTTTTAAAATATTGTATATCCAGTAACATTATTGTAGTTATAGTTATTTTTAATATATTCCTTTTCAAATTTATATACAATAGTTGAAAGTCATTTATGCATCATATTATGATATTAGAGAATTCTGAAACTGACTATATATTTATCTTTACTGGTGAGTTTTATACATTCATATGTTTTTATGTTCTTTATTAGTATCCTTCCATTTCAGCTTGAAGAACTTTTAGCACTTATTAAAAGGCTAATATAATGGTGATAAACTCCCTCAGTTTTTTTTGTTTGGGAAAATCTTTATCTTACTTTCATTTCTGAAGGACTGTTTTGTTTGATATAATATACTTGGTTGGCGATTTTGTTTCTTTCAATAATTTGAATGTATTATCTGACTCTCCTGGCAGGTAAGATTCCTGTTGAAAGTTTTATGTGGGATCCCTGTTATGTGAGAAGTCACTTTTGTCTTTCTGCTTTCAAAGTTTCTCTGTCCTTGACTTTTGACAATTTAACTACATTGTTCCTTGGTGCAGACCTTCCTGAGTTCAAGCTATTTGGGGACTTTTGGCCTCATGAATCTGGATTTCCATTTCTCTCCCCAAATTTGAGAGGTGTTCAGCTATTATTTCTTAAAGTAGATTATCTGTCCCTTTGTCTCTATCTTCCCTTCTAGGATTCTACTTGATGGTATCCCAATATATTCTATAGGCTTTCTTCATTCTTTTTTTTTGCTGCACTAACTAGACAAGTTCAAAGGACTTATCTTAGAGTTCACTGACTCTTCTACTTGAGTCTGCTGTTGAAGCTCTCTATTGAATTTTTCAGTCATTGTATTTTCATCTTTACAATTTCTGACTTTTTTTTTTGAGTTGGAGTCTCACTCTATTGCCCAGACTGGAGTGTAGTGGCACGCTCCCGGCCCCCACAGGCTTAGCCTGCTGGGCTCTGGTGATCCTTCCGCTTCAGCCTTCCAAGTAGCTGGAACTACAGGCACGCGTTATCACACCCAGCACTTTTTAAAAAAAAAATTTATTGTAGAGATGAGGTCTCACCAAGTTGGGCGGGTCTTGAACCCACGGGCTCAGGCAATCCACTCGCCTTGGCCTCCCAAAGTGCTGGAATTACAGCTGAGCCACCGAGTTCGGCCAATTTCTGACTTTTTAAATGTTTACTTTTTTGGGGTTAAACTTTTTGCTTTGTTCATATATTGTTTTCCTAATTTTGTGTAGTAGTCTATCTGCAGTTGACATAACTTCTTTAGGAGGACCGCTCAGACTTCTTTGTCAGTCATTTATTAGATCTCCATTTTTTAGCATCAGTTATGTGTAGCTTTATTAATTTCCTGTGGTATCATGCTTCCCTGATTCTTCATTATCCGTGGGTCTTGCATTGGTATCTTTGCATTTGAGAAAGCAGCTATCTTTTCCAAACTTTACAAGTTCACTTTGTTAGGGTCAGACCTTCTTCAGTCAGTCCAGCTTGGACAAGCTGGTAGGCCAGCAGGTAGCATCCACAGGCAGATGTGTCTTGCTGTTGGGTGGGGCCATTGCCTGTGTTATGAGGTCAGGTGGGTATGCTGGATGAGCTCTCTGGTTAGGCAGGACTGCTGATTGTGCTTTCCACTCAGACAGGGCCACAGGCTGGACTCTGAGGTCAGATGGGCTGCTGGCTGGGCTCTGTGATCACTTTTGGCTGGGCAGCATTGCAAGCTATCCTCCCTGGCTGGGTAGTGCCATTGTCTATACTCTGAAATTGGGCAGTGCTGCATGCTGGGCTCTGCAATCAGACAGGACCTCAGGTTGTGTTCCATAGTTGAGCAGGGCTGTGAGCTGTATTTTGAAATCAGGCAGAGTCATAACCTGTGTTCTGTGGTTAGGCAGGGTAACTGGCTTGGTTTTCCTTCTGTGTGAGGCTACTGGCTTTGCTCTCTTGTTGGTTGGGTCACTATTGGGCTTCCAGTTTGAGTGGAGCTGCAGGCTTGCTTTGCAGTTGTGCAGGGCTGTAGGTTGGGCTCTGTCATCAGGCAGGGCCACTAGCTATGCTCTGTGCCAACCTAAGTTATATTTGACACTGTACTGAAAGTGCTAGTTAGTTTTATAATAAAGAAAAAATAGATAAAATGTATAAAAGTTAAAAAGATGTAAAACTGCCAATAATGAAAGTTGATTAGATTCCTCCACATAAAACTCCCAAATAATTTAGAGACAGATAATCAAAATAAAGATTGCTAAACAAGGCTTCTGAACATGAAAATATACAAAGGTAAACAGACACCCTTACACATATATTAACACATCCACATATATCTCTCTGTATTTTTATATATACCCATCTATATTTCTCTCTCTCCTCTACAAACCTGTAATAAAAGAAAAGGTAACTTTAAAAAGATATCACTAAAAAAAAGATATGACTGCCATAACAAAAAAGTACACATAACTAAAAGTTACATATACTTTTATGAAGAAGATTTCGAAACTTTACTGAAAACTATTAAAGAAGAACCAAATAAATGGAGATATAAACCATATTAATGGATGAGAAGATCCACTACTACCAAAAAGACAATTCTCCCAAGCTCTATAAATGGATACCATGCAATTCCAAGCAAAATAACACAGTTTTTCATGAAGCTAACTGTCTAAATTGTTCATGTGTCACATGGACTAGGTGATTCTAAAATTATGGTAGCACAAAGACTCAGGATTATCATCACGTTTCTAAAGAAGAAGGGCAAAGTAGGCCATAAAAGAGCCTATACAAATTATTCATGTTCAACTAACACTCCAGAAGACAAAGATACAAAAGGGTCAACAAACTCGCCAATAAAGATACAAAAGATATGAAAAATTCACAAAAGAAAATTTTCACATGGCTGGTAAACATACGAAGACATGTGTAGCTTCAAATTGAACAATGATAAAATAACTCTTTTTTCATCCATCAAGCTGGCAAACATTTTTAAAAAAGATTAATGGTCATTTTAGTGATGGTTAGGTGAAGTAACTATTCTTATGGTGCACCAATGGAAATGTGAATTAGTGTAACCTTTTATGAAAGCAAGTTGTCACTATACAAGTATGTAGTTAATCTTAAGCATTTTATATACTTTGAACCAGCAATTATAACTCTTGACATATATACTTAGAAAAAAATAGAGGCAAATCCAAATAACTATTTAACTTTGCAGTGCTCATGGCAAAGATATAGGAAACATTTGGGATATAATATTAAGTGGGAAAATAAGATATAAAACTACTTATATTAAGATTTGAATGCACTTGAATATTAAGACAGAAACTTACTGAAAATTGATAGCGAGTTTATGAGTGATTTTTCTTTTCTCTTTATACTTTTCTTAAAATTTCCAAATTTCTTTAAAAAATTATCTTTTGCTTTCAAAAGAAAACAACAACTGAATTGGGTCTGGAAAATTTTAAAAGCAAATTAAGTACTGCATAGCCTTACAACTGTTTTTTTCATCATTAAAATAAAGAAAAAAAAATAAAAGCAAGCATTTTCTTTAGGCAGATAAATTACGTTAATTGAATTTATAGTATATTCTCTATGTTTTAAGACATAAGCTTAAAATACACTTAGTAATCAGTCAAGTAAAATATTTTGGCCACAAAATTGGCTAGGAACTCAAATGCATAATTACCAAAAGCACATAAATACAATACATATAAAAACATATGCTGCATATTTATAATTAACACTGAATACATTATAATTATTCAGTATCTCTTATATAATTTCCCTGAAGTAAACAGATAAAAGGTTTTCCATGTCTCCCTGAAGGGCAACAGTAGAAGACAAAGGGAATGAAGATTTTTTTAAAGCTATAGTATAATGAATAATATGATTTAATTCTAAACTTTATTATATTTCAGTCATAAATATAAAACTACCTTATTTCAGAAGATTCAACAGAAGAAACTGGAAAAATCAGTATTCTCCTTTTTTTTCAATGATATGACAGGGCAAAATATTATGGGTTCCAATTCTGTATTACTTTGTTCTGAATGATACATGTAACAATAATATGAATTTATACAATATACAATGTAAGTAATTCAATTCAATATACAATCAAGTAATTCAAAGCATTGCATCCATACATTTCCTTATTCTCATGGTTCTTAAAAACTGTCAGTAGGGATTAGAGACAGTCATGGAACCATACATACATTTTAGACTTTGTGAGGGCTTGATACAAAAATGTACAAATACCATTACTATATCATCTCACTCAGAGTTCCCGGTGTTTTAGAGATACGGGTTGGGGGTTAGAAGTGAGGGTGAGAAGATGCTGAAATGACGGGGAGAGAGAGAAGGAAAGATAGGAAGGGCACATGAGGATGGAAACCACCTCACTCAGAAATTGAATAAGATCAGAACAGGCCATAGAAGTGCTCATGGATTCTAAGTGATGGATTTCTAAGTAACGACAGTCTACACAGCAATGACATCCAGACCGTGTCCCTGCACAAGTCTCTAGCAGCCAGTTAGTATTACCCACGAAAGACATTCCATCCATGATAATATGCCCATCCAACTGAAAGTCTGGCATCACTCAGGTGACTGTACTAATAATATCACAGATATTCAGTGAGCTTTTGGTCTCACAGCTGATTGAATTTGTTTCATGGAAGTTGAGTGATTTGCTTACTGTTACAGAGTAAGAGAGCAGAGAGGAACTGGCACCCATGTTTGTCTTCTGATTCCTAATCCATTGTCCTTTCTATGACATTGCACTGTTCTTTGGGGGGAAAAAGTGACTTTTCAACTAGTTATTTTTTGCATCATGTAATCAAAGTTAAGGTTTAACTTGGCTCTGCCATGAGGTCAAAGAGTCAAAGTTAACAAGGCTGTCACTGTTATGTTGTGTAATTCCACTGAAAAAAGATTTAACAATTTCAAGAGAAGATCTTGTAGACAACTTTGGGCTTTCACGCACAACTCAAATTTACAAATCAATTTTCTCCCTTACTCTTTCTCCAGGGTTGGTTACTCCTGCAGTAATCCAGGAGGTGACACATAGAACCTATGACTCTCAAGAGCTGTAAACTTGATTTTTCACCTATAACTGGTCATTTCAGATGAGCCAGGCTGGCGGATATCCTCAGTATGGTTTTCTGCATTACTTGGACAATGAAAAACTAGAGCAGGGAGGAACAATGTTGGAGTAACCTCGTATCACAGAGCTGAGACACTAGGGAGACTGACGGGCAGCATCTGCTGATGCTGAGCTGTTGAAATGTGCCAGAGTTGGCACTATCATCAGGGCCCCAGGGCTGGGTGGGTCCTCTGCCAGAGGACAAAATGCCATTCCATGAAAACACAACAGCAGAGAGGAAAAATAACACTCCTGTCATGAAACCACAAGCCAAATCAACAAAACGCAAGGTTAATTACCACAGGTTGTGTCTCCATGGTGTTACATAGAAAGGAATATGGTTTAGTGAAGAACATAGGCTTTAGGGTCCACAGACAATGGTATGACTCCTGCTACCCTATAGTGGGATGCCCTGGGACAAGTGACTTAAATTCTGAGTCAAACTTCCTCATTTGGAAAATGGGCACGATAATAATGTAATGACATTGCAGTTAGAAATATAATTCTCGCCGGGCTGGGTGGCTCAGCCTGTAATCTCGCGCCTTTGGGAGGCTGAGGTGAGTGGATTGCCTAAACCCACGGGTTCGAGACCCACCTGGGCAACTTGGTGAGACCTCATCTCTACAATAAATAAAAAACTAGCTGGGTGTGGTAGCGCGTGCCTGTCGTTCCAGCTACTTGGAAGGCTGAGGCGGAAGGATCGCCGGAGCCCAGCAGGTCGAGGCTGCGGTGGCCGGGAGCGGCCACTGCACTCCAGTCTGGGCGACAGAGTGAGACTTCAACTCAAAAAATAAAATAAAAAAAAATAATAATAAAAAAAGAAATATAATTCTCTGTTTTGTATGTGTGTGTGGGTAGGTATGTGTTCTTTGTACAATGCCGATATATTAGGTAGTTGACAAAGACAAGTACCATCAACATTATCCAAGTTTTAGGATCCAAGTACGACTTATGAAAAGTCCATCCCTTAAAACCTCACTCACCCCGAAATACTTCCATGATAACACAAATTACCTTTATGAAACACAGTGTCTTTTTTGGAATGGTTATGATGTGAAATGCACTAGAGTCTCACCTAAGTCATTCTGCATTGTTTCTCTTAGGGGTTTGTAACAGATAGGAAGAATCAAGCTGCACACACTCAACCCAGCAAAGGACACTTCTGTGACCAGATGTGTGGGATTTCTCTACACCAAGAAATTTTCCAACTGGGTGTCTTATCATTCAATTAAACTCTGGCAGTGGCCGGGCTTGGTGGCTCAGCCTATAATCCCAGCACTTTGGGAGGCTGAGGTGAATGGATTGCCTGAGACCGTGGGTTCGTGACCGGCCCAGGCAATTTGGTGAGACCTTGTCTCTACAATAAATAAATAAATAAATAAAGAATAGCCAGACGTGGTAGCATGTGTCTGTAGTTCTAGCTACTTGGAAGGCTGAGGCGGAAGGATCGCTGAAATCCAGCAGGTTGAGGCTGCGGTGACTGGGAGCCTGCCACAGCACTCTAGCCTGGGTGACAGAGTGAGACTCCAACTCAAAAAAAAAAAAAAAAGAAAAAGTTCCAGCACTTTCTAGATGGAGGTAGTCAGATCCCAGAAGTAGAAGACTCAGTCCCACAAGAATGCCCCCCTACTTCAGACACCAATCACTAGTAGGTTGTCACCTATACTATAAATCAGGGTTCCCATGATGATCACCTAGGTTTGATTAATATGCTTGAGTGGCTCACAGAACTTAGGGAAACAGTTATATTTACTGGTTTATGTAAAGAATATTACGAAGGATCACATGAGTAGCCAGATGAAGAGATACATAAGATAGGTATAGGGGAGGCCTCCTTAGCCTCTTTGGACTCACCACCTCCCAGCACCTCCATGTCTGTGTTCAGAAACCCAGAAGCTCATGATTTCTTCCTGCTCAAGAGTTTTTATAGAGCACAATCTCCAGCTGCAACTTCCCTTTCTTGGAGGTGGGTGGGTGGGGCTGAAAGTTTCAACCCTCTAGTCCTCGAATCACTTGGTCTTTCTAGAGACTGTCCCATCCTGAGGCTATCTAAGAACTCTACCCTAAGTCATCTGATCAGTATAAATTTGTATATTATGAAAAGAGGCTCATTATAAATAAATAAAAAACACACTCCTGTCACTTAGGATATCCCAAGGGATTTAGGAGCTCAATGTTGGCAACTGAGGAGAAAGATCATATATATTTCATATTATACCACAGAGTTAAATAAGCAACATAAAGCAAACATGGATTTATCCTAAAATTTTTCAATACATGGTCGGCTTTCAATAAGTAAAATGATCAGAATGAACCATGTCTATGCTTCCCATGTTCAAATGATGATATTGGTCAGGTTCAAGTTGGTCTATACAAATTTTCTGATTGGATGTCACTAGTCCACTTGATCTGACATGATGATCTGTATAATTTTTGAGCTTCTATTTTGTAATAGTTCTAACTATCTTTATCATCTCTCCATGCAGAGGTAACTGTATTTAAAAACTTAGAAATCAGCTGGGTGTGGTGGCTTACACTTGTAATCCCAGCACTTGGGAGGCAAGAGGTGAGAGGATTGCCTGAGCCCACAAGTTCAAGTCCAGCCTGCCTGGGCAACACGATGAGACCGCTTCTCTACAATAAATTAAAAAAAAATTAGCTGGGCATGGTAGCATGTGCCTGTAGATCCAGCTACTTGGAAGGCTGAGGCAGACGTATTGCCTGAGCCCAGCAGGTGGAGGCTGCAGTGGCCATGAACATGTCACTGCAGTCTGGCCTGGGCAACAGTGTGAGACTCTGACTCAAAAACAAAAAAACAAAACAAAACAAAATGTAGAAATCAATTCAGCAAATATTAAGTACAAAGTATAACGACACAGAAATCAATTCAGCAAATATTTTTAAATGCTTGTCAAATATCTACTGAATAAATCAATTAATATATTGCCTACTATAATATCGATTAATATAGTGCCTACTATATTACTGAAAAACAGAGCTGCGAGGCTGTGGAGGGAATGATTTCTGGTTGGGAGATGAGGGATAGCTTTGGGAGGGAGGTCACACCTGAGCTGGCAAGTGAAGGAGGAGCTGGAAGTCACGCTGGGCAGAGACCACAACACGCAGCACGGCCCAGAGCCACAGCGGCTCTCAGAGCAGGAGAGATGGTGAGTAATTCAGCAGAGCTAGAGTGCAGCGTTCGTGGCAGGAAGTAGCTGCTGTTAAAGGAAAGCCTGAGATATAGGCCAAGGTTGCATCATGGAGGGCTGAGTATGCTGTGATGAGTTGTGAGCATCAGTCAAATACAATAACATTGATGTCTTACCAGGAAAACTGGTTGTGGAGTGGGGGACAGATTTGAAGGGAAGGGACTGAATGTAGGCAGTACTCTTCCAATGGTGCAGGCAAGTGATGAGGGCAGGTCTTAGGGAGCGTTCTGTTGAAAAATGAGGGGGAGTGAAAGCAGTTGGGACTTGTGATCCACTGGTGATCCGTGAGGGAGAGGGAGGGCCATGACAACTGTGAAAAATCTAGTTTGACCATGTTAGTAGGTGGAGACAGCATGAAACTAATCAAAAGCAGGCTTGATCCCAGATGCATACAAGGTCTGCAGATGCTGGCACACAGGCAGTTACTGTCCCTCCGGGGCCAGGCTTCTGAGAAAGTACTTGTGGCTAATGGCATCTGACACTAAAAGCATGTTAACAAGTAGGCAAATTGCTTAACTTCTCTCAGGTTAGATAAAAAAAATTCTAATAACCAGCTTCAAAATGGAAACCAGACAGTTGCCTAGAAGTGCTTCAAAGAGATTGGAAAATGTCGACTGTCATGAATTATCATCCGAGAGGGCACAGAGAGTTGCTAGAAATAACAAATTTTAATCTAATTTTCTGAAGTTTGAGCTTATACATGATGTCATTGGAGGCAAGGGCAAAAGGAAAGTGGATAAAAAAAATCAGCTAACATGCAAGGTAGCCCAGGAAGCAGGCAAGACAACATGGGGCAGACAACAAATCAGACAGACACTTTGCCACTGGTACTTTAGGAATGTTAACCGAGCATTCTATTGCATTATTTAAAAATATGCAGAAACTTTAATCCACCAAGGAAGTATCCATAAACACACACACCTGACTTGCCTGAATAGCTTGCAGCCATCTCGAATTTTCAGAGAGAAGCTTTTATCATTTTCTTATGGACCTGGCTCACCATCACCATAATAATTATAGGAAAGAAAAAACATGTCAAAAATCACTTGGCTGCTACAGCCATTGGAGGCACAGCTGCTGTGATTCTTAATGCATTTACCGTGTCTGCCAATGTCTCCCCACTCCCAACTCCCCATCCTTAGCTTTCAATGGTTTTGTTTTGTTTGTTTTTTATCCTGTGGGATAGAAAACAACCTGCACTGATTGTGCCAATTGATTGACTCAGCTGGTGCCTCAGAATATGAAATGGGAACTGAAAAGCACATCTGAAAAGTATGTGGGTTGGAGGTGAGGGGTGGGCGCCTCCCACTCTGGACTGTGCACAGAATCTGTGAACCAGCTGTGCTTAGGCAACGGCTCTATCAGCCGAGTAACACAAGTGCCTTTTATTCCACCTGCCCCTGCCTCTGTTTCCAAAAAGCCAGTGAAAGGGTTGCTGTGCCCCTTCTTAAAACGCTTCTGGAAGGATGTACAGTTCGCCCGCTGCCAGCTAACCCCCAACAAGGGAGAGACCAGGTACCCAGGGTGCTCTCCTCTGTACCCTGCCACTGAACTGGTCTAAAAAGCCTGGTGGCCCATCTTCCCCAGCTCAGGACCTTTTCTATCCAAGGGCATCTGAAGATGGAGAATTAGAACTGTCTTCTGCAGAGAGTAGGTGGTTTTCTGGGAAATATTTTTAAGGCTATGCTGGTGCTATGGTTTGGATATGGTTAGTTTGTCCCCACCAAAGCTCATGTTGCAGTGGTAGTGTTGGGAGGTGGGGCCTGGTGGGGTTTGGATCATGGGGCAGATCCCTTATGAATGACTTGGTGCTGTTCTTATAGCAGTGAGGGAGTTCTTCCTCTGGCAAGGTGGGATTGGTTCCCTCGAGAGTGGGTTCTCATCAAGTGAGGATCTTCCTACTGTTTGGTCCTCTCTCATCATGTGTCTGCTTCCTCTTTTGACCTTCTCTACCATGTTCTGACCTAGCTTGTGCCTCTTGCCAGATGCTGGGCCAAGTTTCCCATCCTGAATTTCTTTTTTTTATAAATGACCCAGTCTCAGGTATTCATTATAGCAATACTAAGTGGACTAAGACAGTTAGATTCTCTGAGGTGGGAGGCAAGTAAATAAAAAACAGTGATTTTTGGAGGGCAGTGAGACATTTTAATGATAATTCTTAAGTTGTTGCAGCTTTGTCTAATTTAAACAAAGGCATCAAATAAAACACTGTGCTTGCATTTAACAGAATAGGCTGTTCTACTTAGAAAATGGGGGAAGGATAAGAGGAGGAAAACATGCAAACATATATTTAAGAAAGATCTACAAGGAATACAAAGAGATAGACATACTTAAGGAGAATACAGGTTCCTCAGCAAACCTCATAGTCTGTATTTAAGCCTGAAGATTTTGGCATAATGTCTTCAATTCCCCAGTTTAAAGTGAGCTGAAAAACAATCTCTATGTTCAATTATAAAATTAATCACTAGTGCTTGTACCCTGGAGAGACATAGAAAAGTAGGTGGGAGAAGAATAATGCTTTTCTAAATATATTTAGATATACATGTACACACACACATTTTTTTTTTGAAGAGTAGGATGCAGAGTTACTTAGGTTTCTGATAAGTTTCAGCTTTGGTAATTGGAAAACAAATTTTCATGCCCCAGAGTGATATTATTAGCTAACGAAATAGTACCATCTGTGTTTCTCAGGACATCCTATTTGGAAGTAGTTTCCAATTGCCATCCTTTCTTTATCTTAATTTTACAGTTACAGAAAAACATATTCTTTCAGAATAACATGGCTGTTTTCCTACGTAAGGTTAATGCCTTTCTGCTTGGATCCCCAAAGGGACTCAGAATTAGTTCAAAAATTGACGAGCAAACAAGGCCTTCTGAGGACTGCAAGCTGGAGAAACTCACTCCCCACCAGCACAGGATCACCACTGCCTTGGACCTGACATGACACTAAGCAGCTTGCAGCTCTCACGCTGGGGCAAGAGGAATTAACAGGCACAGCACACTCCATCTAGGGAGGGCTGGGTCTATGGGTTCAGGGCAGCATCAAAAAACAAATCTCCCCTTTTAACTCCAGCCAAGAAAGGCCTGGAAGTCTGCAAGGGGCAGGGTGGCTGAGCCCTACACTGTCCCTCCCAAATGAAGCGATCTCCCTTCTCCACTTCTGGAAAAACCACAGATCTCCCCCATGGCGTTAACAAAGACTGCCCTTTGCTTGTTGTAAGAAAGGACCAGCTCCTGTCTCGCAGCAACATAAACAAACTTGCCCTTTCCGCTTGGTCTTTCTCTTGAGACCCTGGTACCACTCTCAGCTGACAACATGCCATTTTCTGTTCAATTCAGCATGGTTACTTCTTTATTGTGATTCATGTCTGAGTTTCTTTTGAATCAAATTATTGCATCTCCCTGGTGAGAGATGCCATATGACAATCTTGTTAGAACAAAATCAAATAAAACATTTGCACCGAGCACTGCTCTGTCTCATCCCCACCACATGTTTCCCTGTTGTTTGGACACACTTCTGTTGGCTACTTGATCAGTAATGAATCCTTCCAGTATTTAGGCCAATTTTCAGACATTGCTGTCTTGGAAAAGATAAAGAAGAATTGGTTGATACAGGTTCACCAGAAAGAATGCCACTACTTCAAAAATATTTTACAACCTGGATGACTGGTTTTTCCTGATATACATGGATTGAATTAGACCAGAAAGACTGAATGGATGATTACATGGAGTCACAGCAACAGCCAGAGCCATTCTTTAGCTTTTATCCCCAAAGACGCTTCAGGACTGAAGTAACTCACTGCTTCAACAAGTCTTGAAACCAAGCATTCCACAGCATTTTTTAGTAGGTACAGAGCAATATAATTCCTCTTACACTTTTTTAGTGAATATATTTTCCCTCTCCTCTTTACTTTTTTGGGTATTGATTATCACCTTTCAAGCAATTCTTGTGTGTCTTTTACAAATAATACTTAAAAACTGAACTGCTCATACTAAACACATCACTACCCAAGTATAGAAATGACACTCATTCTGGGTTTTTCTTCTCTTTTCACTGCTTCCATGATGACCTCCAAACTTCTCAGTGTGACACAAGACCCTTCATAATCACAGCCCTGACCACTTTTGAAGCAGTGGTGATATTTCTATTGAACACTCCTGGGATTCAGGCATGCAGCAATCCTGTCAATTCCCCAGTGTACCCCATTCTATTACTTTTGTGTTGGCCTGGATGGTCATCCTCTCCCACCTTCTCCTGGCCACTCCCCACTCATCTCCAAGGACAGATGTCATCCTTGCCCCAGGTTGGCTCAGGTACCCACCCCCTGGCCTTCAGAGCACCCCTACTCATCTCTTACAGGGGTTGTCGGCTTTGACCACATGTACTGAGTCACTATCTTGCTACTTTCTCCTGCACCATGAGCTCCCTGGGGGCAGGGGGATGTGGCTCTCCTCTGTATTCCTGGCACTGGGCACAGTGTATACCTTGTTAAAATAATCTCTCACACAAATCTTACTCTGCCAAAGATACTGATGCAACTTTTTTTTAAAAGAGGATTTTGTGGTCTACAGTTACACTATTCCTTAGCACTCTCCTAGCTAGAATCTGAAAATACTATTTTAGGGATAGAAGGTGACAGTATATATTTTAAAAGACTTAATTCTCAGTTCTTAAACTCTAAATACACAGAATTAAACTTAACATTTACTTCTAAGTTACTTGTTAAGGAACTTTTGATGACATATCATACATGGTAAGAAATTATCTAGCCTGATAGGTGAAGCAAAAGTACTTACCCCTTTTGACAGGGTGAGTGGCTTACTCTATCCTCAGGCTGCTACACACAAGAGATGACAGAGATGTACCGAAACCAATATAACACAGTTTCCCTACGAAGAACCTGGTGTGAGCTTCAGCTCTTGGATCTTTTAAGTTAGCATTTTTTTCTTCTACTGGCTAACACTTCAAATGAATACTTACTATAACTCAGATGAAATTTTACATTTATGGTGTATTAAGTTTAATCATCACAACAAACCTATGAGGTTGACACTATAATTCTTCTATCTTACAGATGAGGAAATTGAGGCTCAGAGAGGTTAGGTAACTTGCCCAAGGTCACAAAGCTTAGTAGAGGTGAGTTTGAATACAGTCAGTCTTGTGCCAGAGACTGTTTCCCAAACCACAGCCTCTCATATTTGATAGGATGACTCCACTGAGTAGCACGGAGACTCCCACTATATCAGTCAGCACCTAGTTCTTCTGACTCTAGACATGTGTCAATGGCACAATGATGTCACAGCATGCCCGCAAAAGGTATATTTTGTTAGAGGTATAAAAACTAATGAACTTTCAAAAATAACTGTATAAGAATTTTCTAGCTTCATACTAGAACGACAACTCCCTGGGGTTGGAAAAAGTAGAGCCTATGAGTACCTGGTGTCTGGTCAGGTCCCAGAAGCCTGGCTGTGCCTCCATCAAATTTGGGCATGTCACTCAGTGACACATGCTTCTTAGGAGGAGTCCCCTTCTAGGCCGGGCATGGTGGCTCAAGTCTGTAATGCCAGCACTTTGGGAGGCTGAGGCGAGAGGACTGTCGGAGGCCAGGGGTTCGAGACCAGCCTGGGCAACTTTGTAACACCTCATCTTTACAATAAATCAAAAAAATAGGCCAGGCATGGTAGCACGGGCCTATAGTTCCACCTACTTGGAAGGCTCAGGTGGAAGGATCGCCTGAGCCCAGCAGGTCGAGGCTATGGTGGCAGTGAGTGTGCCACTGCACTCCAGCCTGGGTGGCGGAGTAAGACTCTGACTCAAAAAAAGAGGAGTCCCCTTCTCCTTGCAGCCATGGCACAGGTGTACCCTCCATCATTGCTCCTCACTTCCCATGGCATCTCCCTCCAGGGTCCTCCTGCCAACACCAGCATCTGCCAAGGAGGGCAGCGTGGGGCAGGGTACTCGCGATGGAAAGTTCTGTTAGGAATAATCCTAATTTTCATATTTCTCCCAGTAACTCCTTCCCGTTTGCTCAGATTTGCTCTCTAGTTTACATTTTTTATTCATTATTTCCCTTCTCTTTTCTTTCCTTCTTTTTTGGAAAATTGATAAGGGTTTTAAGTATTTGCTTTTTTAGCAGTCCTCTCTGATCACTGAATAGCTAAAGTGAGAAAATGAGTTTTTGAAATGTAATCAATTAACATAACATTTTCTTTCAGAAATTCAGTGAACTGCCAGCCATAATATACTTAAAATGAGTACAAAATACTTCAGTTTATACAATAAATCATATTTTTTCAGGAGATCTGAATGAAAAATAATTTTTTGAATCTTTCAAATGTCCATTGTCTATAGTGTATTATAGGAAGTCACCAGGAAACAGACCATGAAAAACTGGACTCAGGTTATTCCATAATTGTTATTTGAGTCTAAAACTAATCTCTTTGACATTAACATCTTTAATAAACATTTGAGCAATATGTGCATTCAGAATATTGGATGGAACTAAGACATCGTCTCTATTCATTAGGCTTATTTTTTCTCAATAAACTAATTTTGTCTTTCACAAGATATTAATGCTTTTGAAAGTCTTACTCTTAATCCTATTAATTCCTAAGCTAGCCTTTAAAAGTGCATGAGAAATATGCAAAAGCACTCAATTTCACTGAATTATACATTAAACCACTAAAGGTAAATCTAAGAATTTTGGGGTTGCTAAAATGTAGAACTTCATCTGAAAATATTTTCTGCACTTAAACCCTGAGGCATGGTTTGGATTGGTTTCTTTGGCTTTACTGTCTTCTAAACTCAGGTCCTTGGCAACACGCTAGGATGTACATATTAGCAGAGCAAAGAGTGTCTGTTGTCTGCAGAGCAAAGTGTGTCTGTTGTCTGCTCTGGACCAAAGACTTGCTCCTAAAAGAAGTGTAGCAGTGGTCTGGTCCACAGTGGTACAATGTGTTGCTTTGACCACTGTAATAAATTCTTGATGATCAAGCTTGGGAAGAGAGCTAAGCCCAAAACAATGCTGCATCTGGGGTATAAGATGAAGTATCACGAATGTGACCACAAGAAGAGAAAGAAGCAGAGTTTGAAAATCACAAGCTACCCACAGCCAGCATACTCCTAAATGGACAAAAAGTGGGACCATTTCCCCTGAAAACTGGAACAAGACAAGGATGCCCACTCTTACCTCTCCTGGAAGTCCTGGCTAGAGCAATCAGAGAAGAGAAGGCAATCAGGGGTATTCAAATAGGAAAAGAGAAAGTCAAGCTATGTCTCTTTGCAGATGAAATGATTGTATACCTTGAAAACCCAAGAAAACCCAAGAGAATCCGTCAAAAACCTCCTTACACTGATAAAGCCCTTTGGCAAAGTCTCAGGATATAAAATAAATGTGCAAAAGACAATCGCATTTCTTTACACCAATAATAAACAAACAGAAACCCAAATAAAAAACACAATTCCATTCACAATAGCCACAAAAAAAATGAAATACCTTGGCATCTTCCTAACCAGAAACGTGAAAGACCTTTACAGTGAAAACTACAAAACACTGTTCAAAGAAATCAAAGATGACACAAACAAGTGGAAAAATATCCCATGCTCATGGATTGGAAGAATCAACATTGTGAAGATGTCCATCTTACCTAAGGCAATCTACAGATTTAATGCAATACCCATCAAATTACCAGCAACATTCTTCTCAGACCTAGAAAAAACAACACAGGAATTCATATGGAAACACAAACGTCCAAGAATAGCCAGAACAATCCTCAGCAAAAAAAAAAACAAAGCAGGTGGTATCACATTACCAGACTTCAAACTTTACTATAAAGCTACAATAATCAAAACAGCTTGGTATTGGTACAGGAACAGGCATATAGATCAATGGAATAGAATTGAGATTCCAGAAGCAAAACCTCAATTTCTCAACCAACTCATCTTCGACAAAGCCTCCACCACCTACCACTGGGGAGAGGAGAACCTATTCAGTAAATGGTTCTGGGAAAACTGGATGACCACATGCAGAAGATTGAAACAGGACCCCTATTTATCCCGTACACAAAAATTAACTCTAAATGGATCAGGGACCTAAATATAAAACCTCAAACCATAAGAACCTCAGAAAATGAACGACATACCCTCATGGAAATTGGAACTGGCATCCAGTTCCTGAACAAAACCCGAAACCCACAGGACATAAGAGATAAGATAGACAAATGGGACCTCATTAAACTGACAAGCTTCTGCAAAGACAAAGAAACCATCAAGAGAGCAGGGAGACAGCCTACAGACTGGGAAAAAGTATCTGCCAACTCCAGGTCTGACAAAGGCTTAACATCTTTGATCTACAAGGAACTCAAATGTGCTGAAAAGAAAAAAACAAACAACCCCACCATTATAAAATGGGCAAAAGATATGAACAGATACTTCTCAAAGGAAGACATCCGAGCAGCCAACAGACACATGAAAAAGTGTTCAACCTCACTAATCATCAGGGAGATGCAAATCAAAACCACACTGAGATACCACCTAACTCCAGTCAGAATGGCAATTATCAATAACTCAAAAAATAACAGTTGCTGGAGAGGGTGTGGCAAAAAGGGAACACTTCTACATTGTTGGTGGGAGTGTAAACTAGTGCCACCTCTGTGGAAAGCACTGTGGCGATTCCTAAAAGCCCTAAACATCAGCCTCCCATATGACCCCGCAATCCCCCTACTGGGAATATACCCTGAAGAACTCAAATCACTCTATAAAAAAGATACCTGCATATGTATGTTTATCGCAGCACTGTTCACAATACAAGAACCTGGAAGCAACCATGCTGTCCATCAAAAGAGGACTGGATTAAAAAAATATGGTACATATACATGATGGAATACTATGCAGCCATAAAAAAGAACAAAATCATGAATTTTGCAGCAACCTGGATGGAACTAGAGTCTATAATGCTGAGTGACCTCTCACAGAAACAAAGATCTGAGTATCACACGTTCTCACTCATATAATGGACCTTGAACATCCAATGTAATACTATAAGAAAATGACTGACAGTAGTGGGAAACTATGGGAGGGAGATGGGATTAACGGTAATAAATATCTGTCTGGGGATGGGGAGACACCTCTTTCAACAAGGGTGCCTGAATGAAGCATATTTGTATATCTAACCCTTAACTGTACCCCACAATATCATAATAAAAATATTGATTAAAAAAAAGAAAATCACAAGCTATAGAGATGGTAGGAACTAATTTTTAAAATACTCCAATTCCAGACAAGATGTTTGCCAACTATGGGCTAGTTAGGTTGATAAGGGAACCAGAATCACACTCTATCATTTAAAAAGCCACATATCTATATAATTCTATTTTTATTCCGAGTGAGCATGCTACTTTATCTTCATCAATGACTGTAAACTAATTTTAATACAATAGAAAAGCAATCCAACTTTCCTGCCTTTTCCCCCCTCACACCTATACAAGCACACGCTTGAGTGATGGTGTTCTTCTTTGAATCAGACTTCTTCAAGTCAATTAATTCTCTCCAGTTTTTGAATGACCTTCCTAGAGAATTAGCTAATGGCATAGGCTGTGACAGGGTAAGCCCTACATTCTCATAGGCAGAGCATATCCCCATTCCTGGAAATGCCTCTGACAGCTGTCCATACAAGTGCCCAGGACAGTGGTATGTTCTCTGGGCTGGCTGGACAGTAAAAGCTGTCACTGCCATGACAACAGCCAGCCCCTACACTGCTGTCTAATCTCTACCACATGACATTGCTGGCTGGTCTATAATTGCTTTAAGTGGGCAGTTTCTTCCTGAGAAAATGACTACAAAAGTATTAGGATTTAATATCATAATCATAAATGAAGCCAAGAAAGGTGATCAAGAATGGGAAGAATGAAAATTTAATTCAAGAGAAGAAAAAGAGAGACAAGAAAAGAACGAGGAGGGAAAGAGAGCCCAATGGGTCTCTGCTTTCATGGCACAGTTGTACAGAATAAGGTAAAAGGCAAAGCACCCTTTCTTTTTACATCTAATGCTTGGGAACTTCTTGGGAATAAGATGGAAGTAGACCATAGACGAAATAGTATTGGTTCTTTGTATCCAAGGGTTCTGCATCCACGGACTCCACCAAACATGGATGGAAAATATACTATTCTTGGGATGTGAAACCCACGGAGACAGAGGGCTGGCTTTTCACATCCTTGGAATGTGTATTTTCAGGACTGACTGCGGGACTGGAGCACACAGGAGACTTTGGTACTGCTGGGGTCCTGGAGCCGATTCCCCATGAATACCAAGTAATGACTGTACCGGTCCCTCTCTGACATCTCTTATTGGGTTCCTGTGGCTTGCTGAATTAGTTGGAAGCACAGTACCTGGCATGGAGTCCAGGGAGGAACTGGGAAGGAACCCTGACACGGAGCTTGTGCTCACCTCATATTCCTCCTTGAAGCCGTAGCCCTCAGCACACTTCATCTGTGTGATGTGTTGAAGGAGGTCTGCCACGCGGATGGCGGGGTGCAGCTGCCCAGTCTGGTATGGCACGTCGGCCGGCTCACGCTTTTTGTAGGTATGGGACTGCACGAGGCTGCTGGTGTCACTTGCCATAGTGTGGGTTTCATCTAGGAGAAGAAGGCCAGGGAGAAAATGAGGGAGAGCCAGTGAGCTAAGTTGGCTTCACTGAGATGGCGCTAAGAAGCTGGCCGCTGGCATCCCCTCACCTAGGGCTGCAAATTCCCTACGATGGCTCAGCAGAAAAGAAAAGTTAAATGTTTAGAAATTTAAATGGGGTTGGCAATACTGACAGGAATGCGCAGGTCTTGTTGTTACAAAGCAGTCCAAACGATATATCGCTTTCACAAAGCTCATCAATAAAAGCCCTTTAGGCTTTCAGTGCTAAAGTTTGTGGAAGTTTCAGTCTGAAACTTCATCAAGACTTGGTGCATAACCAGTCTTGTATTCTTCCAAACATTAGTTAACTAGTGTGTATGATGACATAAATAAACTCTGCACAAATGTTCTGTGAGCAAAATAAAAGTGCACAAAATGGTTTTGCATATAAAGCTAGCAATGGAAATGTGGACTTAATACATGGAATCAAAGAGCAGAAAAATAAAAGGGAACTTGGTTTGGGGATAACATTTTGATGAGTCACTTTGCATGCTCCGGTATCAGAAAGCTTGACAAACTATGTGGACCAACATATCACACATGGAATGTTCTACAGTAGCAAACATGCAGGCCAGCACAGGGCAGACCAGCTGGCTTCATCAGATTCTACTGGTAAGACACATACTCCCACTCCCTCCACAAATTTTCCATGGGGCAAATCGGGGAACTTACCATTTATTGGCACTTTTAAGAAGATACATATCAGGAGAAAAAAGGAGGAGAAAAAGGAAACAGGGCATAAGCAATAGTACTGCGTGAATAGTTACAGGTAGTTTTTATTTTGTGCTTTAATTGTCCAGTTAAGTTTTCTATTCAGAAGTAGTCAGAGGGCGAAGCCTCAATTCTCCCATCATGTTAGGATGGAGGTGTTTAAGTACTCAATAACAAAAAGGAGGCTAAAATTAGTATCATAATTGCTTTTCATTCCCCATGAACCAAGTAATGACTAAATAAGTCTTATTTATATTCAACACATTTTCTCATTTAAATTTCTTGAACAAGTCAACCAAATTGTACTACAAAATTAATGTCAAAATTTGGTCAAATAAGCCTAAAGAGGCTATATTTTAATGAAAGACTACTAGTAAATTAGGTTAATGAACTGCAGAAATGGTAGCTATTAAAAACGTCTTATGCAGGAAAGGGCTATTAGATTAAGAATTTCATATTCCACAGGTTAACTCATTATAATGCTGAATCCCTTTAGCTGTTTTATGATTGAGGATGGGTATTAGCAAAATATAAGCTGAAATCACTTAAAATGAGAATATTTTATCAAAATTGATTTCAGGTATAAAGAATTAAAACATATAAAGGACATAATATTCAATTTTAAAAAATTACCACAGTGTATATTGATAGGGAATTCAGCAATAGTTATTTACATTTTTTTAAAGTGACAAATTCAGCTCTGAAAGAAATTTAGTCCAAGGGTGCTTGGTCAGCGGGGCCTAGTTGTGAAACCTCACTTCTGCCTGCATTGCAAAGCATCTGGGGATGCATGGTATGAAAGGTGGTACACAAGTGTGTAGCTATGTTGCTGTTGCTGAAATGGCACCTGGATCACTACAAGGTGGCTAAAGACAAAGACAAAATAAAAAAGGGTGGTAAGTTGATTTTATGATTTTTTTCATTTGGATTTGCTTTGAAATTTAGAAATTCATAGGTTCCCATTTTATTTTAACAATCACAAATAAACCTGAAGATTTTCACATTTGCTTGCTGGCAAGTGCCAAGTTTTATAAACTGGGATACAGAAACCCTGCTGAAATACTGAGTCCCTTGAGCTTTTAGTTACTCCAGCAGGAAGTTCTGTTCTTTATACTAAAATAAATGGAACATTAATTAGTTTCCCCTCTGTGCCTCTCTCATTCTCTTAGTTTTGTACCTTGTGGGATGAACATAATTAATAAGCCTTCTATTGTGGGCTGAACTTCTAAACTTCCCCTAAATGACTTGGGCCTTCCACATAGATACACCAGCAACCTAGCAATGCTCTGATCCCAGGGCTAGGTATTCTTGGAAGTTTTAAGTCCACCAAGCTACAACCTCTGTCACTGTTGTATATAATCATCCTATGTTTCATCATGCCATCTTGGCCTCATTACTAGTATGGAACACATCTTAAAGCATTTAAACACTACCAAGCCCATCTAAGAAAAGAGCACTATTATCTAGTACACACATATGGAAGAGGGAATAGAAGGTTTCTCATGTAATATCTGTTATGAAACTGGGTCACTATACTACCAGAAATTCTTAATTTCACTAAAATTAGAGATTAATCAGTTGTTCCTAACTTCTTAAAAAAGAAGTATTACTGATAAAATATATCATGTCATTAATTTGTTATGTATTAAAAAAATTACCCATCGACAATTTTTAAAATTAAAAATGATGCCTATAATCGTTTGTATACCTAACCCTGAATTATACTCCACATCTTTATATTAAAAAATAAAAAAATAAAAATGATGTCTAAAAATAAATCAGAAATAAAGCTTCTCACTAATAGTTCTGATGGTTTTCTAAGAACTGAAAATTCTCTCTATATTTTAAAATGAATTATCTTAAATTTTTTAACAAAACAGCTGAAAAACCTTAATTGAATAAGTAGATGCTAAACTTCTTAGATGTGGAGGGGATTCTATCCATCCATCCACCCACCCACCCGACCACCCATCCATATTTTTGCAAGCAAATGAAGTAAAGATGCATTTCAACTCTGTACATTAGGGTGGGGCACCTTAGCAAGAGAGAGGTGAAGTTGAAGATGTAGAGACTTTAATTGTGCCATGCTCTGACTCCCAACAAAACATTGGTTCTCATCTTAAAGTAAATGCTATTAGCCTTCAAAAGTGCCGTGGTAGATATACAGCTTATCCTCCTTAGTTTCAAGTAATAAACTCACCAATCCTTATTATACAATACAGAAATTCACACTGGCACCAAGTAATGTGTGAGGAACACAGCTTCCAAGTATCACCATTTGTGACAGTGGTATCCACATAAGCTACACATGGTAACAGTTCTTGGTGTATTTGGCTAACTTATTTTTCACAATGTGCATCATTTTTGCTGCTTGAATTGTCTGTTCAAGTGATTCTCAGTAAAGAAGCCAAGCAACTTTAAAAGATTGTCATTAATGTTCATAATAACAAAGCATCGACTTTAAAAAATGATATTTGTTTAATAAGCTTATCTTAATCCTGCTGTGAAATCTGAACATTTTCTTCTTTCTGACAGTGCATGTCTCAGCCCTCCCCATTCACAGCTCCCCCAAGGTCAGACCATCTACTAGAGGAACCTCGGAATGAATGCCACATCACACAAAGAAATTGCAAATCTTCACCTATCAAAAGATTCTGCAAATGTCATTTGCATGTAGATTACATTGTGCTGGTGCCTAAGATTAGCCTGTACCCCTCATATATGAAAAAAATAAAAATGCAGCTTGCTTTCTCTTACAGTTGGCATAAAAAGGTGAAGGGGGGCTAGTGGCTTTGTTAGTTCTCAAAATGATGCAAAATTGAAAATTTCTGTTTTATGTCCATTCTTCAACTTCTATCTTAGTCCATTTTCCTCCTTAGGCAACAAATTTGCTTAAACCCAGAGAATACCATAAAGAAAATAAAAATTACCCTTCATATAAAAATCATCACAACTTAGAGAAAAGAGAAGCACAGGGGGAAAAAACTATGCTGCAAAGATATAAACCCTTGTAAAGAGAATTAGGAAGGAGAAGTTGAACAACTGAGGATGGAACTCTTGCTACAATGAATTGTTATATACCTTGAAGTCATTTTTGTTGTGCTCCTTTTCGGTAAGGTTAGTAGTAGAAAGAGAATACAGCCGTGATACACTCGGGTTATTTATGTGTCTCAAATGCAACAGCAGCTCATGCTTGTTTGGTTATCACAGCCAGGTAATGCCATTTTTTCTCCTCACCCTTCTTATATTGGACAAACGGAATTTTTTTCTGTAACCCCCTGCTGGGAATATTTCATACTTTAAATGCATTCTGCTCCACTGGGCTAACATTTTAGTTCATTTTTCATGACATCTGACACATAATAAACCATATGATTATAAAGTGCCATCTTGTCATTTCACTTTTCAGATCATCAGCTCCTCTGAAATTCCAATGTGTGACAGACACTTTGAAATGCTAGAGATGGGGGGATGCCCTGAGCAGCACTGAGGACGGGTAGGGGGCCAAAACTCTATTGTGATAATTTTTCTGCATAACATTTGGCATCATTAGAAAAATGCTATTTTTGAAATTGAAGTTTTTAGTGTACAGCAATAAGTGAAAATAATGAGAAGCTATTTTCACTTTTATGACTATCAAATTAGACAGAATTCAACTCTTGGAGGTACATAACTGAGAGATGACCCCTCGTTTTTTCCCCCTGGGATCAGACTTAACTTTAAATTCTGAGCACAGAAAGGGAGAAACTGGAGCTGGAACTGTTCATTTGAACCTTCTGGTATCATCCCCAACATACATGCAGCAATTGCTTCTTATTAATGGCAACTGTTTAGAGAAGGGTTTTTCTCTTCTAACCCCACCCCATCTCCAGCCACCCACAATCCCCATGTCCTGCTTATAATCACTGCATCATACAGAATTAAAATTTCAATCTCCTACAAAGTGGCCACTGACTTTCTTTTTTTTTTTTTTTTAATTAAATAGGAATTTATTTTGTGTATTTAAGTTACAATTTTTCTCATACAAATTTACCTTATCCACAACTTTATATACAGTATATCAATTGATTAAGGCAGGGAGGAAACTGAGAACAAAAAAGAATTAATAAGCATGAGAAAATCAGTGAGAAAACTTTCTTTTTTTTTTTTTATAATTAATTCCACTGACTTTCTAAATCATTCCTGCAATAAACTGTGGTAAAGGGAAATGTTCTCACCTAAAATTGCAGTTGGCACAAATGGGTCTGTCATACATCGTAAGCGGGTCAATGCAGAGAAAGTAAAAAGAGAAAGAACAGTAAATGATTGATGAAAGGTCTCCCAATTTCCGCACAGAAAGCCGTAGAAAGCACTGGGTTACAACATCACAAACACAGTAAGCTCCTGAAGCATCATGGACAGCACAGTGCGGGCTGACGGATTCTGATTGCTCATGGGTTAGGAAGAGAAGAAACAATAGAAAAATCTGTTACCTGGGTAATAGGAATTAGGCACCGACGTGCTCAGTGTATTTGTTTTCATTGTAAAGGATGATGGTGAAGACACAGCTGTAAGAAAAAGAAAGGCTGGTCAGTGGCTGTAGAGAGGTAAAACACACTGAACACCACATTTCCATCAGCAACAGTGTTTCATGTTGGTGAAGAATGCCTATAGGAGAAACCTCCAAGATTCACTGATGTCTGCATGGTAAAAATCATCATTCCCGGTTGTTTCTGGGCAGTAACTGTCCCTTAGAAGACAAGCACCCTTTTATCACCTTAAAGACATTTCTTACCTCACAAATGAAGAGAATCCCCACAACCACAGCCATCATTTCAGATAGAGAAGTTCATCAGGTTTCTATTTTGACTTCTAGACTCTGCTTATAGAATTCTGCTCTCACACTAAGCTGAAGTTTACAACTAAAAGTAGAAGAATGTGTTTACACGAGGCTTTTGGAGAATATTCCAAAATACGTTTCTGTAGTTTGCCAAATTTTCCCCTTCCTCATAATTTGGATATGCAGAGAGCATTCCATGATGGTATGACCTGGTTTATGAAAAATAAAGATGATGCCCCATGTGTGTCTATTAATCTTTTAAATCTTAATTTTTTCTTGGAAATATTCCTCTGAAACACCTAAGATTGAACTAGTACACCTTTTCTTTCTCCCTGTTATCAAGAGGTGTATCTAATAATATCCCTTCCCCTCCTCCCTGCTATGATTTCACTTGAAAATGGATATTTCCTATTTTTAAGAGACTTTTTAAACTCTCTTCAAATGTCTTAACTGATTAGTGTTTTAAAAATACTTTAATTTCATTCAAGTATAAATATTTGAATATACTCAAGGAGGTTAAACTTAAGTATAAATTTTAACTCCTCTGATGTAGTTATATGATCTATTTTATGCTAAGTTTCTGATCAGGACACTAATATGCAGTTATATCATTGCATTTGTGGGAAGCATGACCAAATCCCTGTGGATAATTATTCTGATGACATGGATGACATGTTAATATATTTTAACTCTCCAGAAGCAGTGCCTTTACTTGTGTTTATATTTTTAAAGAGTAGAATTAGCAAGTGACAGAATAAGAACCAGAACTCAGAATGTCTATTATTTGAAAGATTTTTATAAAATATAAAAGTATCACATTTATAATGCATATTTATGATAAGTTGCTAAAAAAAAGAGAGCAGTTGATAAAAATAAGAGTAAAATGAGTATCATATACCAGGGTCAGTGAGAACAATTCTTCTTTATTGCTTGTAGATATCTTCATGTAGTTGGTAAATATGTGCAGAATAGATAAATAACCATGTTTACTTTCACCTTTTTGTTAGAATAAGATATTTAAAAATACTCTCATCTTTTAGCACAAAAATTAAACCCATTCTTACTATCCATAGCTATTTCCCCCTTTCTATAATACATCAAAATAGATGGTAGAACTCATATTTGCTTTTGTAGAGAGATTATTCCCCACTCTCATAAATGTGTTCATAGTTAATTTTTTTTTTGAGTCAGTCTCACTCTGTGGTCACCCAGACAGGAGTGCAGTGGCATGTTTACGGCCACCCCAGTGTCTATCTGCTGTGTTCAAGCGATCCTTCTGCCTCAGTCTTCCAAGTAGCTGGAACTATAGGTGTGCACTACCACACCTGGCTGATTTTTTGATATACTGTAGAGATGAGGTCTCACCAAGTTGCCCAGGCTGGTCTTGAACCCCTGGGCTAAGGCAATCCTCTCACCCTGGCCCCCCAAAGAGGCTGGGATTACAGGTTTGAGCCACCGTGCTTGGCCATACTCAATTTTAAATCTTATTTTTCTCACTGTCTCATCTCCAAAAGCTATTAACCTCACAACTTCTAGTACAAGCTCCCAACCCTAAAATAATCTCACACATACCCATGCTTGTTATAAGTGTGATGCTGGC
This sequence comes from Cephalopachus bancanus, assembly GCA_027257055.1. NCBI lineage: Eukaryota > Metazoa > Chordata > Mammalia > Primates > Tarsiidae > Cephalopachus > Cephalopachus bancanus. Next base: position 1,240,803 of record JAPVLO010000179.1, read on the forward strand.
AGCCTTGTGGTCCACTGAATACTTTTCCTGAAAGTTTCCTCCTCAGGAACTACTCTCTTATTATAAATGCGAGTATTAGGATAAAGTTTACCATCTGGGTCTCTCTGGATGGATGAGACTCAGTGACACCTACTCATTGCTCAAAGAGTGGGAGGAAAATGGAAAGTCTACTGTGGCATTTCTTCTGTTGCTTGCATAAAATAATACCTAATAGCCAGTCATCTGGGGAAGCAATGCCAGCATCTGTAGCAGTTGTCTTTGCATGAACATCTTTGGATTTCCACAGATAGAGTCACTTTTTAAAAAGTAACTGCCAGGCCAGGCTTGGTGGCTCAGCCTGTAATCCCGCACCTTGGGAGGCTGAGGTGAGTGGATTGCCTGAGCCTGCGGGTTCGAGACCCGCCTGGGCAACTTGGCGAGAGCTCATCTCTACAATAAATAAAAAAATTAGCCGGGTGTGGTAGCGTGCGCCTGTACTTCCAGCTACTTGAAAGGCTGAGGCGGAAGGATCGTCGGAGCCCAGCAGGTTGAGGCTGCAGTGGCCGGAAGTGGCCACTGCACTCCAGTCTGGGCTACAGAGTGAGACTCCAACTCAAAAAAAAAAAAAAAAAAGTAACTGCCAGATTAAACTTCCTGTCCAGAGGCAAATATCCCCTGTTGTTCAAGCTTCAAATGCCTAGAAACTACTAATGGAGCTTTCTGCTCTTTGGATAAGTAATCCCAAGTCAATGTATTCATAAGGAATGTTATGAAATAGAAAGACTGGAACATTAATGAATTATTCTGGAAAGTGAGAACATGTATCTGTGTGGTCCCTCTCATTCTGACATTGAAAGAATAGTTTCTCCAACCCTCTAGGAAGGGTTTCTTCAGCCACATCCCACAACAAATGCATCATAGCTTGCTTTATTTTGGCAGTTGAATGCATTATATATGTGTTTTTAAATGAATAATATAATATCTGCTACACAAAAGCAGAAAGAATTCTACGGAAAACCAGGAAGTAGTTTGTGGTATCCTGAGATGCCATAGCTTCTATTACCTTCACCGAAAAGGACAAGAAAGGGTTGAGGATGGAAACAGAACAGGGCTGCCCTGCCCACCAGCACTGATGCTGTGCCTGTGAATGTGTGCTCCGCTGGGCCAGCTGTGTGTGAAGAACAAATGGATGCAGGAGGATAGGGTGGAACCACTGTGGCTACTACAAGCAGGAAAAAATAAGACCAAATCCCACGAAGCCAGGCAGTGTGTAGGAGAAATGCAAGGCTCTGGAACAGGCACGTCACTGATCATGCAGCAATCTAGGAGAGGAAGAGTGGAGGGGGCTGCAGACCCAAATGGTCCATGAGCACTCACTGCCCATACATGGTCTGGCGCCCCCACCTGATACTATTTCTGTGCTCCTCACATTCACGTGGTCCACCAGCCTTTAAGTGCATTTTTTGTTTTAGTAACAGTAATAGCTGTACTTTGGTTCCATCCCCGTGCTGACCAGTATCCTGATTCTGCAGCTGGGTCAGTGGCGGTCTGCTGGCATGGATTTCACACAGTAAAGAAACCAACCTTGAATGTGATGACTGCACTGGGAACCACAGAATCAGGCATACACCCTGGATGCGACCCTCCATCTCTGAGAATATCACCAGGGACACAACAACTATTCCTTTTATATTTCATGTAATCAACCTAATTGTAAGTTTCCTGAAATAATGCCGATACCTGGATATCATAGGTGGTAGGAGGGGTAGGTATTAGCTGAGCTCTGCTTACCCACCTGGTGTGAAGTGTAAGACTTGCGAAGTTGAAGTACAGTTTAATTTATTAATTGCCACTAATAGTCCTATAATAAAGGCAGAACTTGTCAGCTAAACAATTAACTTGTTACTGCCATTTAGTGAACTGCTTTATAACAGGCTTCTCTTGCGCAATCCCACACCTGGTTAGCTTACAAATGGGGTCTAAACAACAAAAGGATGATGAGAAGCAGGTGCCTTCTTCCTTGAGAGGAGGAAAGGCTTCATGTCACAGCTATCTAAATCTTTACAGAAACTTCACTGTGGTTTCCTGTGCTCTCTCTCCTGCTATCACCTTCAGAACAACATGTCTGCCCATAGGAGTTTTCAGGATCACTTAAAGTGACTGGAGAAACCAATATGGCATAAGAATTCTTCAGGAAGTGTTTTGTTGTTGTTGTTGTTTCTAAATCCCCAGTACTACCTGGAATCCTGGAAAACAAGAGATGAATTAGAAGATAAAAAATGTGTGCACTTACATCTCCCATTTAGATTGTGCGTGTCCATGAATGAGAAAGCTTCATCGCAGTTGGTGCCTTGCTCGGCATAGCTCTTGTCCATCGAGTTCACCATCACAGTCATCTCCTGCCGGGTGCTACTCATGGTCTCCTTCCGTTTCTTGGCCAATTTCCTTAGGATAAAGAGTTCAATTATGTAGACAAGCATTCAAATGGAATATGGTGCTCTGGCATGTGTACTGACTGGTATTCAGAAAACACCTCCTAATTAATCCTATTAATTCATAGATTGATGTATGGCGCCTTCCATATAAGTACTCTGCCAGGCTGCAGAGTTGAAAAACCTGTGCTATCTATCAACATCATCATCATCAACAACAACAACAACAACAACCCACAGCCTAAAACATTATGTTTCTTCTGCTATAAGCTAAACTGAAATGACCAACTATCCTAGTACAACAATCATAATCTCCTTATTGTTATACTTCTAGAGTTATTAACTTTCTAACTAAATGATTGTCTATAAAGCCATATACAGTGCCAAAGAGAAGATTCCCAAGTATGCATTTGCCAAACAAAACTGAAATAATCCAAGGATGAATCTAAAAGACATATTGTAAACTAAAGATCAGAACTAGGTAAGGACTCAAACGTGTAAGTGAAGCATGTGCATCGAGGGAACAGATTCTAACTTAGGGCCTGCAAAGGACAGAGGAGCTCAGGCCTCAGAAGAATCGGAGGGCATGTACTGATTTCTCAGAAGCATGACACTGTCCCAAATCCCAAATTAACCCAAATTAGTTCCCCATTAAGGTCTGTCAACTCCTACAGAGCAGAAGGTAAAAAAATGTCCTCTTGCCGGGTTCTCTGGAAAGTTTAAAAAGAGTAAGTCCTTACTGTTCCCTCTTTCAGTGGAAGAGAATGCCAAAAGCAGAGATTTCCAATTCACATGAAGAAGGTGAATTCCAGCATTTGTCTTTGTGTCTGGCTCATTAACCACCAAAAACTGAACATCTAAAATTACAGATACCTGTTCAAAAGCCTTAAGAACCAAAGGGAAACCAATATAAACAAATAGATCAAACAAATTTTTACAGATGTTACTACCAGAGGTTGTTTTATGCACCCAAGACAGACAAGAATAGATGCCTAAAGAGAAGGCATAAAGTGAGATGGTTTACTAAGACCATGACTCCATAAGCAAAATTACTATGCCCTAAAATATTCCATTTCTGCCTCAGCACCGAGCAGCATCAACGAAAGAAAATGGCAACTCTTTCTAGTAAATCATCTTGACACTGACTGACCTAGGACATAGTAGAATTTAAAATAAGCCACATAATCAAAATCTCACCCATACTAGGTGATTGCTAATGCAATGGAAGGCATTGACAACATTAGACCATACGGATAATCTTTATTATCATTTCTAAATGACACATAATCCAAATGTTTTCTTGCCTGTAGTTATAATAATCTTTTAATTTCATACTTTGAAGGGAGAAGGGTTTCATTAATAAGTTTTATCTTTTATTGCTAAAAGTGGGAAAAAAGATACATTTTTAAACAAAAATAGAAATCACCTATAACATCTGACAGTGTTAAAATTTAAAAGGTTTTGAAAGGCAAGCTAGTGTGAGTCCTCTGGGCACTGACACCCCTCTTTTGCCATGCATAGCCTGTGATCGTCTTCTCCAGAGCCTCCCACCTTCCAGCCAGCCAGGCTAGTGTGAGAGCCAGAGCCTGAACCTGGGTGTTCTCAGCATGTGTTATGGGCAGAGGCAGCACCAGGCTCCATCTCTACAGCTGCTCTTACATAATACATTTTCTCTGCTTCTGGATCTGCCAGCTCACTAGAAAAACATGCTTAGGCCATGTCTCTCCAGGAACACTGACGTGGAGGACTGAGATAATGAGCTCCATAATTCAGGTCCACTTTTGGCTTGAATTTCTTTGATTTACTTTGGACTGATGTATGCTGATAATTGTCTCAATATTCTCTTTTGTTCTACCTATAAAGACAGGCAGAGTGAACTTTGCCAGACTTCCCTCTTTGCCTTTTCTTGTTTGAATTCCTCTCATCCTAAAGGTTAGGAAACGACAGCTACTGACTTCTTGTGTGGTTGGTGGGGGAAGTGAGGGGAGCAGGGGATGATAAGCACTTCAATAAAAGCTATGCCTGTACTGGAAAAAAATCTTTCTCCTTTCTAATCTTCTATATGCATGAACTAATTTCAGTGGTGTCACGCTAATCACTTCATTGCTGATCTTCTTTAAGCACAAAAGAAGCCGGTAAAGACTCATGAGAGCATGCTCAAATCATACAGAGGTCCAGTCCTAGACCGCAGCTTTAAATGTATACCCACAAGCACATACTCAATGTCCATGAGCCTCCTAAACCCAGCTCCCAATGTCCTCAGCAAGCCTTCCTGCATTAGCCCTACACTTTAACCACATTTTTACTCTATCAGATATCACAAACACAAACTTCTCCCTAAGGCCAGGCAAGTAAGTAAGTGAAGGAAGCCTGTGTAGGGTGATAAGGAATGGTGGGGACTGGAGAAATGGAAGGGTGAACAGTAACTCAGCTCTTGCAGATGGATGTCCCATGGAGGAGGTCCTTGTCATTGTAAGTTTCAAGAGAAGCCAGAAATCAAGGTTTTATGTCAACTCTTAATTTTAAAGTATTGTCAAATAACTCAAATTTTAAAATAAAACACCATGGGCCCAAATAAAGCATGTTTGCAGGAACTTTTGCTCTCTGTGAATGACAGCATGAGAAATGTCATTATACTGGAATGGAAGGAAGTGAAAATTAACATATAGCGTACAATTACTATATGTTAGCACTCTACATGTGTCATTGCTAGCAACCTTGTAAAAGTTACTCTTACTTCCTATTTTACAGATGAGGAAACTGAGTTTCAGAGAAGTTAAATAACTTGTCCAAATGGTGGGGCTGGGATTGGACCTGGTTCCAACCCCAAACGTTTGAATTTTGAGCAATATGCTATCCCTAGTAACATATCTCATTAATTTACATTGCCTTACAAGTTACATTATAATGATCACCAAATTGCTTTTAAGCATGGATCGTCTATCACCATCAAACTAAATATGCTTTGAAAAAGTTTACTAGTGCCTAGCCAATGCTTTATACAAAGCTGGTAATACTGGGACAAGATGAGAGTGCATGCTGGAAAAATGGTGCTGACAGACTTGCTCCATGTAGGGTTGCCATAAACCTTCAATCTGAAAAAATCACAGTATTTATGAAGCCCAATAAAGCAAAGTACAAAAAAACAAGGTGAGCCTGGACAGCTCAAGTGCTCTTGTCCATAATGACACATGGTTACATGGTTATATTGATAACTGAAGCTCAGCTATTAATTGTAGAGAAACAGTAATTTCTTTTTTCTTTTTCTTTCATGGCATGTTTCAGATCTGTACTTTTTTTCAAGCAAAAACTTGGAAAACTATCTGAAAAACTTTATGAACTTAACAAAATAAAGTCTTTTGTGCAGGTAAACTCCTAAAGTTGAAACAGTTCTCTTTTCAATCTTATCTAAATTCATTTTCTATTTTGATTTGTAACAAATAGTTTGTCTGAAACACTTTAATCTCCAATCTCCAAACCTGCCCTGCATGAATCTCAAAGGTCTTTAGTACTTGACAAAAAAAAAACCCAAAAACTTCCTACCAACATCTATAAATAGATCATAAAAATTTGAGAAAGAAGTTGGTGATTTCTAGGCTGGCACAAAAGAAATTTGGAAGTCATCACTCTGTCCTAACAACAAGTCAAAGCTGGGAGAACAGAAATCAACACATTTTCTTAGTTCTGTCAGATAATTGAGGCCACAGGGCAAACTATGTCCCCCTAAATAGAGAAACCAAAACGCCCATATAGAGAATCACAACTTACTGGAGGAAACATCTGTGAGCAGAAACCTCTGTGATAACCAATACCTGGCCAGGAAAACTTAAACTGCAGTTAACAAATTGCTGGAGGCTCAGTGTGGACAAGTCTGAGAATCAAATGACTATAGAGTATTTCTGTCCCCTCACCCTTACCACCTCATTATCAGAGTCCTATTTACCACCGTTCCTTTAACCCAATACATCAAGCTATCAAGAAAAACCCACAAGGCATACTAAAAGGCAAATAGCATCAGAGCCAGACATGGCAGAGATGCTGAAATAACCAGAGAGAAATGAAAAAAACCTATGATTAATATGCTAAAAGTTTTAATGGATAAAATAGACAACATTCAGGAACAGAAGGGCAATGTAAGTAGAGAGAGGGAAGGGTCAGAAATCAAAAGCTCTGCAACAGAAATCAGGATTGTCTGTGATGGTTCATTAGTAGACTGGATATGGCTGAGGAATCACTGAGCTTCAGGATATCTCAGTAGAAACCCGTAAAGCTGAAAAGCACAGAGAAAAAAGACCGAAAAAATAAACAGAAGAGAATATCCAAAAGCTGTGGGACTTTTTACTCTTATCTTCGGTAAGTTACAAAAAGTATAACTTACATGTGGTAGGAATATCAGAAGGAGAAGAGAGAAAGGAATAGAAGAAATATTTGAAACAATAATAATGAGTAATTCCAACAACTAATGTGACATCAAACCAAAGATCCAGGAATCTCAGAAAACACCAAGTCATAGAAATGCCCCAAAATCTATACCTAGGCATATCATATTCAAACAACAGAAAATCAAAGATGAAGTCTTGAAAGGAGCCAGAGGGGACAAAGACAAAAAAATAAAACCCAAAACCAAAAAGAAAAAAAATCTTACCTATAGAGGAGCAAGGATAAGAATTATATTGTCCTTCTCCTCAGAAACCATTCAAACAAGAAGAAAGTGAAGTGAAATAGTCAACATGTTGGAAAAAAAGCCACCAACTACAAAACTGTATTTTGTGAAATTATACTTACTTTACCAGACAAATAAAAATTGAGGGAATCTGTTGCCAGTAGACCTGCCCGGCAAGAAATGTTAAAAGAAGTTCTTCAGAGAGAAGAAAAATGATAGATCAGAAACTTGGGTCTACATATAAAAAGGGACAGCATTAGAGAAAGAATTAGTGAAAATAAAACAAAAACTTTTATTTTTTATTCTTAATTGAACTAGCAGATAAAATTTTGTTTAAAATAATAATAGCAACAAAGTACTTGATGATTATATTTATGGATAAGTGAAATGAATGACAGAAATGATACAAGAAACAGGAGGAGAATAGAGTACTTTGCTATTATAAGAACTTTTACTACTTGCGAAGTGGTATATTATTATTTGAAGGTGGATTCAGATTAATTGTAGGTGTATACTGTAAACTCTGGGGTAACCACTGGGGGGAAAAAGGATTACACTAATACCCAAATCAGACAAAGACATTACAAAGAAAACTACAGATCAATATCTCCCATGAACATAGATGCAAAAATCTTTAATAAAATATTAGCAAACGGAATCCAATAACATATAAAAAGAATTATACACTATGATCAAGTAGGATTTATTCCAGGTATGCAAGCCTGGTTCAACAAATGCAATCCATCACATTGAGAGGCCACAGAAGAAAAATCACACGATAATATCCATAGACGCAGAAAAAGCATTTGACAAAAATCCACCATTCATTCACGATAAAAACTTTTAACAAACAAGGAACAGAAAGAACTTTACTCAACTTTATAAAGAACATCTACCAAAATCCTATGGCAAACATATTAATGTTGAGAAGCTAAAAGCTTTTCCACTAAAACCGGGAAAAGCGAACTTGTCTCCTCTCACCAATGCTTTTCATTGGTCTTAGTTAATAAGACAAGAAAAGGAAACAACATACACAGATAAGAAGGAATAAACAGAAGAGTCTTTGTTCATAGATGACATGACTGTCTATGTAGAAAATCTAACAGTACCAACAAAATAAGCTCCTAAAACTAATAAGCAAATGTGTCAGAATACAGGGTTAATGTACACAAGTTAATCACTTTCCTATATACCAGTGATGAACAATTGGAATTTGAATTAAAGACATGATACCATTTACATGACCACCCCCTAAAATGAAATAGTTAGGTAAATCTAACAAAAACTTATAAAATTATATAAGAAAAACTATAAAGTTCTGATGAAAGCTATCACAAACTAAATAAATGGAAGACTCATTATTGTCAATATGTCAGCTTCCTCCAACTTGACCTGTGGATTCAAAGCAATCCCAATAAAAATCCTTGCAATTTATCTTGTGAGTATCAACAAATTGATTCCAAAGTTTATATGGATAGACAAAAGACCTTGAATAGCCAACACAATATTGAAATAGAACATAGTTGGAAGATTGACACTACCTGACTTCCAGACTTACTACAAAGCTACCTGACTTCCAGACTTACTACAAAGTATGATATGGGTGAAATAAGAGACAAATAGTTCACTGGGACAGAACAGAGAGACCAGAAAGAAACCTACAGAGTTATAGTCAACTGAATGACAAAAGAGCAAAGGTACTACAATGAATTGCAAAGGTACTGCAGTGAATAACAAGTGGTGATGAAACAACTAGACATCCATATGCAAACAAAAAAAAAAAAAAGGAAAAAAAAGAACCCTAATGTGTCAATGTAGGTTCATGGAATATCATGTGGTACAGGATGTTGATGGTAGAGGAGGCTGTGTGTGTGTACACATGTGTGGGAGCACACGGGAACTCTGTATCTTCTGCTTAATTTTGTTGTAAACATAAAACTAGTCTAAAAAATAATCTACTGAAAATTGCAACACTGCTTGGAAAAAAATTAGAGGGAGAAAAACTGACATAGCTCTAAAATTACAAGCTAGAATAAAGGTAAGATAGGAGAGAAATGTGGGGTGGATGCAAATTAAAGGAATGGCTGTTATACTTCATGCTTATTACATTCTTATGTTTCTCTTATAATTCTTTCCTAGAGTAAAAATTTTTAAAAAATGAAATGAGGGTAAGAGAAATGGAAGAAAACATCTTGGCAAGTTATGATGTTTATGGCATGTATGAATCACAAGCAATAAAGAAAACATGGTGAAGCATGAACTCTTAAGCAATGTGTTCTACAGGAGAGCTGCAGGACAAATGGCTGCCAATTAGGAGAACAAAGGGCAGCACGGCTGGAAGGAAAAGAAAATCACTCCTCCTCCAATTTCCCACTATGGAGCTGGACTGAGTGGCAATTGGGAGAGGAGCAGGATGGAAGGACACATTTACCACGGGCACCAGTGGATTCAAGGAAAAAGAATTCAAGAGTCCATCTCAGTATGGATGCTCCTCCTGCTCCTGTGGTTTATCACCACTTGGGGTTGCAGACTGTGGCTCTTCAGAGTCTGACTATCCTTACCCTCTCTATGACAGACTCTGCCATGTTGGGCAATGCTAACAGATTGTCACTGAGAAAAGACTTATTAGCACTGATCTGAAGGTCAGTGTTGGTCACATAAAAGGTGTCTTCTTTTTCAAATACTCTTTCTTTTAAATCCTGTAAGGGTGGCCAAACTTATGAAAACGTAAATCATATATAGACTAAGAATGAAAGGGCAAATGGTTTTCTGGTCCTGGCTTCTACAATTAAGTGTGTGCTTAGACTTAATTAAGGACTGTGGTAGTAGCTGGAACCAAGAAGAAGTGTTTAATTTTTCTCACAGTAGGTAGGGGTGAAACTGTTATTGGTTTAGTCAACCAATGCCTGCATTATACCAAATTGCCAAGATACAGTTGAATAAACCTAAATGAAGAAGAGACTGTCACCTTAAAGATACATCTGTGAGAATTAACAGATAATGTTGCTTTTAAAGGTGCAATTTTAAGCAAAAAAAAATAGTGGTCTGACATTTAATTATTTTTACTCAAAAGAACTAGTACTATGACAGCTGATACAAATACAGTATGAAAATAATTATATAAACTTATGTAGGACTTCAGATAAGCCAGGCACTTTATGTTCATTAACTCTTTTTTATTTTTTGAGCAAGGTCTCACTCTGTCACCCAGGCTGGAGGGCATTAGCGCTATCATAGTTCACTGCAGCTTTGAACTCCTGGGCTCAAGCAATCTTCCTGTCTTTGTTAACTCTTTTATTTCTTAGCCCGGGGGGAAAATTATTATTATGTTCTTTTCTTTAAGAGACAAAACTGAGGCACAGAGGCACAAGCTGTCCAAGGCCACATGGCTATAGAACTTTGGATATCTGGCACTGTTTACCTGTGTTGAGATAAAGTAATCTCTGTAAAACTGTCATTGGCATCACTAGCCAAAGTTTATTGGTTGTTTAAGTCTGGACATTGTAAATAAAGTTGCCAGCTGAGAGTTTATAGCTGCTGACCAAGGTGATAGTGTTCTTCTAACACCCCTAACTATTATCATCACTTAAGAAGCTCACGCTGCTATAGACAAAGCACTATGGAGGACATGCACTACCTACCCAGCTGCTTTCTGTTCTTCAGAAAGTTAACAGACATGGTTTCACCACAAAGAACAAGTTTAATTTTAAGACACATCAGGATATTTATCCTTGTTGGACCTTTGTTTTAGAACGTATTTCTTCATCATATGATGAGATAAAATGATAGGTTGATGGGCTTTCTGGTAGGTTGGTATAGCCAAGGAAGACTACAGAGGAGGATTTAGATATTTATCTGCCTATCCTGCCAGTGAAGAAATGGGTACAAACTTTAGTCCCATGTAAGTTTAGGCTACAGCTTTCTTTGGGATAACCTAGTGGTGAAGATGCCATAGAACAATTCACTGGGAAGTCAGGGAGTCTGCAAATGAACACACACCAGCACAAAAGAGGCAAAGAATCATGTGGCTTCAGCAAGTGGCTGTCAGGCGTTTTCTTGGTACATGTATGTACAGGCATACATATAACCATGTGCATTTCAAGTTGAAGAGGCTCAAATAATAGGGTGATATTTTACAAACAACACAAATCCATCTTTCTCAAACTTATGAGTATGAAATATTTGGAGAAAGTGGGAAACAAGTTGAAATTACATGTATTGCAATCTATGATCACTTCAAAATCATAACCCAAATGTCTTGTGTGACTCTGAGATGATAGTTATATTTTATCCTAAGTTATCATAAATAAGGGAATCATGATTCTGTTATTCATTGTAATAAAATTAATAGAATCATAAGTTAAATCAACATGTGAGCACAAAATAAGTCTAATATCTTCATATATTAAACAATTTTTACTTTTGGAACAAAAAAATTAAGAATAGGTTCTGCTGTTTTCCATAGAGAGCACAAATACCTAACGTTTTCTAACAGTAGAGTGTTTGGCTGATTAAAAGAAAACTTTCTCTCACCCTTTAATGTCAAAGGAGTCTCTGATTGGTAAGCATTATCCTCACATGGTTTGGAAACCATCGTTTTTATTCTCAGCCAACAGGTATTTTATTCGGCTTCTAGGCTAACAGTCCATGTCAGTTGCATGAGGACAGGGCTTTTCCCAGTTAGAAAGTGAATGGCACATAGCAGGTACTCAACAGACATTTCTGTTTGTCCCTATTATTCTGCTTGCCTGATTAATCCTAATACTTTACTTCCTGATCATAAAAAAAATATATGATGGACATAATTGTGTATGAGAGAAAGGAACAGCAGGCAGACAGTCAGACACTGACTCTGATGCATATCTAATAACCCTGAGGTTCCGGTTTAGTCCTTGGTGACCACACTTACATTTTATGGCTTAATCCCATGGCTAACAGCTTTTCAAGTAGTTGGAAAAAAATGGTCCTGGAAATTGAAAACACCTAACCATTTTGTGTATATATTTTATCTTTGATTTTTTTGTATGTGATAAAGAGGAATTTTTAAAAAAGAAACAACTTTTCGTAGCTTGAATTTAACATTATTCATTCAACAGTCTTGAAGGAAAAGCCTTTGGGTCAATCTTGAAATGCACTTAATGTATCACTCTCCCTCATTACCTGTCTGCTTGGGTACCTTCCTTATTTCCCTTGATTCTCCCATATCTCTCCTACCAAGGAAAAACTTTTTATGAGTTTGTCTTCACCTCTCCCTCTCATTCTCTTTTTGACCCCTGTGTCTGGAAGGAGAATGCTCCCATCACGTGAGAGTGCATGCGGGTATGTGTGTGTATGTGTGTAGCTCCACTGTGTGTTAAGTTGGGCTCTCCCAAACACACATTACAGCAGGACTGACAAACTCTACACAATCTGCCCACCAAGACCACCTGCAGATAGATCCCTCCTGACAAAAGTATCCTGCACTGGGAGGAACTCACAGCTCACAAGAGCACCTAATACCATTCCCAAAACCAGCGGAAGATTTTTAAATATTAAAAAAAAAAAAGTCAGCTGTAAAATAATAGTTGAAATATCTGTCCTCCTTAGTAATATTTTATTTACTTTTATTTCTCATATCAGGGAAATATGTATCCAGACTAGAACCAGCAATGGTGCAAGAAATAGGAAACCAGTATAATCCATAGTTGAGCAAAATGGGAATAAAGTGACATTAGTTATAGTGGGTCACAGTCAGTTAATGCTGCCGAATTCCATGTTTACACATTTTCTTGAAATGTAATGGTTTTAAAAATGTCACTCTGCAGCAAGATTAAATTGGTATACTGTTGGTCCTCTTTCAGGCTATAAAATCAAGTGAGAAAAAGAGGAATTTTTAATGCACGTCATATTGGAATAGTACCTCCACTTTCCTCTTGATAATGTTTGTTAAGCTCACTAAAAAATCTTGGAATGCCTCTAATAAAAATGGGGCAAGCCATTGGTATCAGCACATAGGAAAAGAGGGGTCAAATAAAACTGCATATTCTGGATCCAAGTTTAAGTACTGACATTATTATAAAATCCAGGAGACTCCCTGGACATGCAAGACAAAGTAACCAAGAATTTCATAAATGTATAGGATGAATACTTGTCAAAAATTCATTCTGTTCTAAGTTAAAAATATGGCTGTTGGCTAATTTATGTGGGAACAAATAGGACCTATATTTTAGGGAGCCCTGGTAACTGACACGGAGCACAGTAACTAAGAGAGATTGCTCCACGTGCAACCCAGAAAGGCATGCCCTCTGTGGAGGTTCCAGATCTCATTCACTGGGCAGAAGGCCCTCCAAAGATGTCATCCTCCTAATCTCAGAACCTGTAAATATATGGCATGTTATATTACATGACAAATGGAATTAAGGTTGCAGTTGGAATTGAAATTGTTAATATGCTAACCTTAAGATAGGAAAATTATCCTTAGCTATCCAAGTGGGCCAATGTAATTCCATGACAGTTTAAGAGACAGAACAAGGGTGTGAGAAGCATTCAACCCACCCATTCTGGCTTTGAAGATAAGGAAGGGCCACAAGCCAAAGAGTGTGAGTGGTCTCTGGAAGTGGGAAAAGGCAAGGAAATGGATTTTCTTTTAGAGTCTCCAGAAAGGAACACAGCCCTGCTGACACCTTGTTTTTTAAAAAATGGATCATAATTTGGTTTAATATACAACGAAATCACCAATTTTAGGTCAATTAGAAAACATAAGTTCGGATCTGGCAGCAAGATGGCGACAGGGCAACCCGGACTGTGAAGCCCTCTGCAAAGGAGATCTGCAGTGGGTCTCTGACTCTTGCCCCCGGGCGGCTACGGACCCCAGCATGCAGCCTGCTCTTCATACGGAGCTCAGTCGTCGCCACCGCTGGGGCATCGCAACAGACTGGACAGTCACTGCGGCACAAACAGCGGCACCGCCGCTGCCGTGGCCTCCGTGACGGCCGTAGCACATCACACCACCCAGGCCGGAGGCAATTCACTTCAGTCCTTCAAGCCCCTTCAGGGAAGATCTGCTGGGATCGCTGCCACCTCTTCTGTGACCGAGAAGTCCTGCCCGCTGTAAGTAAGACTTCTGTTGTCTACCCTGAGGCAGGCAGCCATCTTGTTCCTGTCGGTTCCACCCCCTCTGGGGCGAGCAGCTGAGATAGCACCACCTGCTGGCGATTCAAGGTAACAACACCAAAACGGGAGAAACAAGCTTGATAAAGACATAGGTCAGAGTGCTGAACGGAGGGTGATCTGAACTGTCCTTCACAGCAGACCAGGGGCAACTGACCCTAACTGTAAACTAATTTACCAGCTTGAAAAGAAAACTAGAAATCAGACCTGAAAGGACATTGGACTTAAACGAAATGTCTCAGAGTGTGCGTCATTGATTCTATTAATTTAATGACTTAATTCTATTCCTACTGCATTGTTCCTTTTTTTCTTTTTTCCTCTTCCTTTTCTTCTCTCTGTAAACCATATCTTTGTATAGAGGAACAGCACACTAAAAAGGTGGTTGGTTAGCTTGTATGTTAGCATCACTATATGTTTTATTTTATTTTTTTTGTATGAGAGTTGGCTTGTCTGTAGCTGTGGTCTATTGTTTTTATCTGTTTCAGCATAGGCCTCTCTCTCTATTCGTTGGCACACTTGTTTGTTTCCCCCCTTACTCCTCTATCCCTCCATTCCCCTCTTCAACCCACTATCTACTCCATTCTCTCCCCTCTGCTAACCACATTTTATTTCAGGGAGTAAACCTACAGCCCCACTGCACGGACAGATTCCAAGGCAGTGGGAAGTGGGTTCCAGATTATCCATACACCTGTTAGCGAATACCAGGACCTGCAGATAGATTTTGAATCACAGCACCCCCCTTAAGTAAATCTCAAAACTGCAAAAAGGACCACCCCAACCTACAGTGCAACTCCAGAATTTAACAAAGTAAGAGGGCATAGATAAAGAATAAGAGATTGAACAAACATAAGTAAAACCAAACCATTTACCCCTGAATAACAGAATTAAAGAAGACGGTGATGTGGAGGGAAGGAAAAAGTAGGGAGGGGCAAAAACCGCACAAATGAAGAAAAACCAAAAGAAGAATAAGGGTCTCACACAGACCCCTGGGAAATCAGACACTGAGAAAACAGATTCTGGAACACAAACAATGAAGAGCCCCAGAATGACTGGTTACATGCAACAAACCCAGACATCAAGACATTAATGGAGAGAATTTAAAAAATTGAGGAGAGACAAATGGAAAATAGGAAGGAGCTGATGTCAGAAATGACAGCAGTAAAGAATACTGTGATGGAAATGAATAACAGACTAATAAGCATGGAAAGGAGAATCAGCCAAGCAGAAGAAAGAATCTCAGAGCTCGAAGACCAAAATACAGAACTAACCCAAACTGTCAAAAGCATAGAAAAGAAGCTCAAAAAGACAGAACAATACCTGCAAGAGATGAATGATCACTTCAAGAGACCAAACCTAAGAGTAATTGGGCTTCCTGAGGCAGAGAGAGAAACAGAAGCCACACTGGAACAAACATTTCATGAAATCATTCAAGAAAACTTCCCTCATCTCATCAAGGATGAAAAAATTCAAACACAAGAGATTCAGAGAACCCTTGCAAGACAACAAATGAGAAGACCAACTCCCAGACACATAATAATTCACCTAAACAAAGTAGCTATAAAAGAAAAAAATCCTAAACGCAGCAAGAGAAAAAGGCCAGACTACCTACCAGGGAAAACCAATTAGAATAGCAGCAGATTTATCCACAGAAACCCTTCAGGCCAGGAGAGCCTGGAGCCTTATCTTCAAAGTTCTAAAAGAGAAGCAATTTCAACCCAGAATAACCTACCCAGCCAAACTAAGCTTCATTAGTGAGGGAGAATTAAAATCTTTTACAGATATCCAATCCCTAAGAACCTACGCTGCCACCAGACCACCTCTACAAGAAACACTTAAGAAAGTACTGAACACAAAAGAAAAAGGAAAAAGAACAGCATTCTTCACAAGAGTACAGGCAAAAGATTAAAAACACACATGAACCAGCTCCAAAACCCAAAGAAAGACAACAAACAAACAGGAACAACTCTGTAAGAACCTTATGACAGGGATCAACTCTTGCATTACAATTATTAGCCTAAATGTGAACGGACTAAATGCGCCACTGAAAAGACATAGAATGGCAAAATGGATAGGCAGGCAACAATCTATTGCCTTCAAGAGACTTACCTCACTAGAAAGGACACCCACAGACTCAAAGTAAGAGGATGGGAAACAAACTTTCAGGTGAACGGAATACAAAAGAAAGGAGGAGTAGCGATCTTAATTTCAAACAAAATATCCTTCAAGCTATTAAAAATAAAAAACTATACAGAAGGCCACTACATAATGATAAAAGGCTCAATCCATCAACAAGAAATATCTATCCTAAACATATATGCACCCAACATAGGTGCACCAACTTTCATAAAGTAACTTCTTGGAAAACTAAAGAAAGATATTGCCTCTAATACTATCATAACTGGAGACTTGACTTCCCCACTCACAACCCTAGACAGATCATCAGGACAAAAAATCAGCAAGCAGATCCGGAAATTCAATGTGACTTTGGACCAAATGGACTTAATTGATACCTACAGGACACTCCATCCAAAGACCACAGAATACACATTCTACTCATCACCACATGGAACATAGTCTAAGATCGACCACATACTCGGCCGTAAATCAAGCATAAGCAAATTTAAAAGGTCTGAAATTCTACCATGCACCTTCTCGGACCACAGTGGAATAAAAATAAACATTGACACCAACAAAGTCCCCCCAAAACCCACAAAGACATGGACACTAAACAGCATGATGCTAAACAACTCCTGGGTGATTGATGAAATCAAAACAGAGATCAAAAGATACCTGGAAACAAATGAAAATGAAGAAACATCTTATCAAAATCTCTGGGATGTCCTGAAAGCTGTAGTAAGAGGGGAATTTATATCCCTACAAACACACATGAAGAAAATGGAAGGAACAGAAATTCACAACCTAACAAGCCACCTAAAGAAGCTGGAAAAGCAAGACCACAAAAACCCTAATTTCAGCAGAAGAATTCAGATCGCCAAAATAAAAGCCCAAATCCAGGACATATAGGACAAAAAGATACTACAAAAAATCAATGAAACAAAAAGCTGGTTCTTCGAAAGGATATACAAGATCGATGGTCCCCTAGCTAGACTGACCAAGAAAAAACAAGAAAAAAACCAAATAAGCACAATCAGAAACACAAAAGATGAAGTCTCATCTGACCCTGAAGAAATACAAAAGATCATTAGAGACTACTACGCACACTTGTATGGAAACAAACTTGAAAACCGTAAGGAAATAGAAGACTTTCTGACATCACACAACCTACCTAGGTTGGAACAAGAAGAAATTGAGACCCTAAATAGACCAATAACAATCAAGGAAATCGACTACATAATAAGAAAACTTCCTACAAAAAAAAGCCCTGTTCCAGATGGCTTCCCAGCAGAATTCTACAAGACATTTAAGGAGGAGCTGATACCAATCCTACTGAAGGTATTTCAGGCGATTGAACTCTCCCCAAATCATTTTACGAAGCCAACATCACATCGTTACCCAAGCCAGGTAAAGATCCAACAAAGAAAGAGAACTATAGGCCAATATTTTTGATGAACATAGATGCTAAAATTCTCAACAAGGTCCTAGCAAACCAAATTCAGCAATACATCTCAAAAATCACCCACCATGACCAAGTAGGCTTCATTCCTGGGATTCAAGGCTGGTTCAACATTCATAAAACCATAAGTGTAATTAAATACATCAACAGATGTCAAAACAAAAACCACATGATCATATCATTAGATGCAGAAAAAGCTTTTGATAAAATCCAGCACCCCTTCTTGATAA
This sequence comes from Cephalopachus bancanus, assembly GCA_027257055.1. Classification (NCBI taxonomy): domain Eukaryota; kingdom Metazoa; phylum Chordata; class Mammalia; order Primates; family Tarsiidae; genus Cephalopachus; species Cephalopachus bancanus. Next base: position 1,258,830 of record JAPVLO010000179.1, read on the forward strand.
AAACCCTTGAACATCTAGGCATATGGGGAACATACCTCAAAATAGTAAAAGCCATCTACGAGAAACCCACAGCCAGCATACTCCTAAATGGACAAAAATTGGAACCAATTCCCCTGAAAACTGGAAATAGACAAGGATGCCCACTCTCACCCCTCCTGTTCAACATAGTACTGGAAGTCCTGGCTAGAGCAATCAGAGAAGAGGAGGCAATCAGAGGTATCCAAATAGGAAAAGAGGAAGTCAAGTTATCTCTCTTTGCAGATGATATGATTGTGTACCTTGAAAACCCAAGAGAATCTGTTAAAATCCTCCTTACATTGATAAAGGCCTTTGGCAAAGTCTCAGGATACAAAATAAATGTACAAAAGACAATCGCATTTCTTTACACCAATAATAAACAAACAGAAACCCAAATAAAAAGCACAATTCCATTCACAATAGCCACAAAAAAAAAGAAATACCTTGGCATCTTCCTAACCAGAGACGTGAAAGACCTTTACAATGAAAATTATAAAACACTGCTCAAAGAAATCAAAGATGACACAAACAAGTGGAAAAATATCCCATGCTCATGAACTGGAAGAATCAACATTGTGAAGATGTCCATCTTACCTAAGGCAATCTACAAATTCAATGCAATACACATTAAATTACCAACAACATTCTTCTCAGACCTAGAAAAAACAACACAGGAATTCATATGGAAACACAAACGTCCAAGAATAGCCAGAACAATCCTCAGCAAAAAAAAAAACAAAGCAGGTGGTATCACATTACCAGACTTCAAACTTTACTATAAAGCTACAATCATCAAAACAGCTTGGTATTGGTATAGGAACAGGCATATAGATCAATGGAATAGAATTGAGATTCCAGAAGCAAAACCTCAATTTCTCAGCCAACTCATCTTCGACAAAGCCCCCACCACCTACCACTGGGGAGAGGAGAACCTATTCAGTAAATGGTGCTGGGAAAATTGGATGACCACATGCAGAAGATTGAAACAGGACCCCTATCTATCCCCATGTACAAAGGTTAACTCCAAATGGATCAGAGAGCTAAATGTAAAGCCTCAAACCATAAGAACCTTAGAAAAGGAAGGAAATACCCTCATGGAAATCAGAACTGGCATCTAATTCCTGAACAAAACCCGAAACCCACAGGTCATAAGAGAGAAGAGAGACAAGTGGGACCTTATTAAACTGACAAGCTTCTGCAAAGCCAAAGAAACCATCAAGAGAGCAGGGAGACAGCCTACAGACTGGGAAAAAGTATTTGCCAACTCTAGGTCTGACAAAGGCTTAACATCCTGTATCTACAAGGAACTGAAATGTACCGAAAAGAAAAAAACAAACAACCCCATTATAAAATGGGCAAAAGATATGAACAGACACTTCACAAAGGAAGACATCCACACAACCAACAAACACATGAAGAAATGCTCAACCTCACTAATCATCAGGGAGATGCAAATCAAAACCACATTGAGATACCACCTAACTCCAGTCAGAATGGCAATTATCAACAACTCAAAAAATAACAGCTGCTGGAGAGGGTGTGGTGAAAAGGTAACACTTCTACACTGTTGGTGGGAGTGTAAACTAGTGCAACCTCTGTGGAAAGCAGTGTGGCGATTCCTAAAAGCTCTAAAAATCGACCTTCCATATGACCCCGCAACCCCCTGCTGGGAATATACCCTGAAGAAATCAAATCACTCTATAAAAAAAATACCTGCACACGTATGTTTATTGCAGCATTGTTCACAATAGCAAGAACCTGGAAGCAACCATGCTGCCCATCAAAAGAGGACTGAATTAAAAAAATGTGGTACATATACACGATGGAATACTATGCAGCCATAAAAAAGAACAAAATCATGAATTTTGCAGCAACCTGGATGGAACTAGAGTCTATAATACTGAGTGACCTCTCACAGAAACAAAGATCCAAGTATCACATGTTCTCACTCATATAACGGACCTTGAACATCCAATGTAATACTACAAGAAAATGACTGACGGTATTGGGAAACTATGGAGGGGGGATAGGATTAACAGTAGCAAATATCTGTCTGGGGATGGGGAAACACCTCTTATCAACAGGGTGCCTGAATGAAACGTAATTGTACACCTAACCCTAACTGTACCCTACAAAACTATAATAAATAATATTGATTAATAAAAAAAAGAAAAAAGGAAAACACAAGTTCATAGCAGAAAAAATGGAACCATAATATATACAAAATGAAAATATTTTTGTTTTATTCAAAAGCAGAAATCATATCATTTAGTCTTTAAATAATGTGTATAGGAATAAATTATAGCTACCTAAAGTCAAAGATCAGATCTTATATTCACTGATTTCTTCTCTTATTCCTTTTATGCTTCAACATCAGAAAACACCTACTATTATAGATCATTGAAAAAGGCACATGTCATATGGTTCCACTTTTTGGATGGAATATGAATCCAGGGTTATGGGAGATCTTTTGGCAAAGACTTTAGGCACCTTGTTGTAATCAAGTAATCAAGTGAGACCAACCCCTATAGGACTGTAAGATAATCATGTTATTTTAAGCTACTAAGTTTGTAGTGATTTGTTAAAGCAGCTATAGAAAATGAATACACCATAATGTTCATAATTTTAATATTTTATCACATATAGGCATGTCTATGGTCCTTTGACTACTTGGCCTTTCTAAAACACCTATATATCTAAAAACAATTCTTCCCAACACAAGTCTACATTTTCTTATTCAATAATCCTAAGCAATTATCACTTTATTGTTAAAAATATCTTTTTCTCCTAGGACAAATATGAAAATCACATCTTTGAATGTTACTTAGCCATAAACTTCTATTCTATAGTTGCCTATTTATATTTTCTACCCATTTTTCTATTGGATTGTCTTCTCTTTTTAATGTTTACATATTCATTATATTTAGGCCACCATTACTTTGACATATAAGTATTAGAAACAATTTCTCCTAATCTATAGTTTGTTTTAAATTTTGTTTATGGTGTCTTTTGGTACACAGAAATTTATAATTTTGACATATTGACATTTATCAATTATGTCTACTATGGTTTCAGGGCTTTCTCTACCCTGAGGTATTTCACCATATACAAATAGCCTTTCTCTTCCTAGTGAACATAGAAAAACGGGTTGAGTTAGCTGCTGGCATGTGGGATATGGCAGAAGGATAAGCAGATAGCAGGGCTAAAGATGGTTAAAATGGCTGATGTGGATCTAGAAGCAATGGCTGACCCAGTTCAATGACTACCTCTTGTAGTCAGATGGTAATCTTTAAATGCCATTTTCTACTAAAAGAAGGCAAAGTTTCTTGGAGAAATGGCTGATTCCAGTCATAGGGCAGATAACGCACACAATGAATTGAGAACATCCTGTTGTATCAGAAGCTCTCAAAAGTTCTGGCGTCATATCAAAAGAACACAGGAGACAACTGAAGGAAACTTTATTGGCCAGAGATGAGTTGTCCTAAATATTCAAACACTAATTATTGTAATATATTTACACAGATCATATACATTAAAATTCCTGAGTTCATAATGATACTATTGGTTTTCTTATAAAGTCCTATGACACCAATCATTCTGAAACTGGTAAATAAGAGGAATGAATTTTATACACTTATTTTGAGTTTCCTATATGAACTGTATTTCATGGTAACCAAACAGGTGAGTGGAGAATTACACTTAATAAATTCAGAAAAAATGATAGAATTAAGATGTCACCATTTTGAAACCCCTAATAAAATAATGGATCAGGCAATCATCATCAGTAGCTTAAAAAGTCATTAAGTGAAAGGCTGATGTGGAACTTTATAATGAATGGATGAAGTTGGCAAAACCACAACCCACAAATCAATCTCAGTCTTATGTGCTCCATGATGAACTGTAACAGGAAGCACAAAACACTACCTATGAGAGATTCTTACCAAAATAAGAAATCTACATCTGATTTCTAGCTTTAGCCTCAGTTCACAGGGAGCATAGATAACCCAGAGAAGTGTTAAATGACACTATAGGAATGCATTAGCAGAGTTCAGAATGTTGGGAATTCTACAAGAAGAATGGTTCATTCAACAAATAAATGAGGTAGTAACAGACCATTCAACAGTAAAAATAAGGAATCATATATGAAAGTTTAGATGAAACTGTTGGGCTCGGTGGCTCAGCCTGTAATCCCATGCCTTTGGGAGGCTGAGGTGAGTGGATTGCCTGAGCCCGTGGGTTCGAGCTCGTCTCAACAATAAATTTAAAAAATCAGCCGGGTGTGGTAGCACGTGCCTGTAATTCCGGCTATTCGGGAATGATTGCCAGAGCCCAGCAGGCGAGGCTGCGGTGGCCGGGAGTGGCCACTGCACTCCAGTCTGGGCGACCGAGTGAGACTCCAACTCAAAAAAAAAAAAAAAAAGGAAGGTTAGGTGAATTGTCTGGGGTCACAAATAAATCAGGTGTGGGACCAGAACAAAAATCCAGGTCTTCATTACTTTTATTCATTTTTTTCCAGTATGCTCTTGACCAAGTTGCTGGTTTGACAAATGGAGTCAGAATCAACGTTCAAATGGGCAATATGTTTCTTCTAAGTTTCAGTGGAAGTTGGTAGAAAAATGAGTTGAGATGCACATGCCATATGAAGCCACTGAAGAGTCTGTCCAAATGTGTAGTTCAAGAAGTAACAATAAGGCTGATTTTAAATATAGAAAAATAGCTTCACCTTTAATCAAGAGTTTTATCCTGAAAGAAGGTTCTCCTTTTCCTTACTGACCGTCTTTCTCCCTCTTCTTGTGTCACATGATTTAAATAAAGAGAAACTGAGTCTACTTAGGTGATAGCTATTATGATTCTTAGCAGAAAAAGACACAGACACAAAAGACATTTCCAGTGATGTACAGCAGACTTTCAAATTACCTTTCTCTAATAAATTTGCACTTTAGAAAAATTGTGCTTCATCATTAAAGAAGCCATCTGCTTATCTGGGAGCTGTCTGGCCAAAAGTGCTGGCAACTTTCAGGGACTATGTACCCAGCAAGTACTGTACTTTTTTTTGATTTCTGAAGAGAAAAACTCTTAACATCCCTCTCTCCAACCCAAGGAACTCAAACAAAATGACCTAGTCTGTGTCATGCCAGCGTTAAGACAGAACCAATGCTAGATAGAAGAAAAGCTCTCCTTGCATAGACATACTGAAAGGAAATTTATGGCTTTGTTTAACTTCTAAAACATATGTCAAGCCCTACCCCCCATATTAAATAGCATGACAGCTGACATATCTTGGCATTAAACATGAATCATAATCCCTAGATGGTGTGAGGTGTTGTTTTGAGCAGTCTGAACAGATCAGACTCCTGTTGGGAAGGGGATGCCAAATATGAGCCCAAATAAAATGTATTTTTCAATCATGTAAGTCTGGATTGCACTGGTGGCTGACCATGGGCAGGCTGCACTGCGAAAGGGTCAGTCTGCTCACTGCATCACAAAGAAAATGCAAACATTTCATTCTGCTCATAATGTCTGGAAACAAATTATTTGAAAGCAATTTTTAATTCTTTGAAAATAGATAATCCATTGAAAACTATCTGCAATATTTGAGACTGACTTAGATTAAGATTAATAGAGCTGAAAACCTTTTGTTAAACTATCCAGCTCTAGGCCAATGACTAGACACCTCCTTAACATTTCATTCTGATGATACTGAACTCAACAATAACTAGCTCATCTTTTTTTTTGAGTTGGAGTCTCACCCTGTTGTCCAGGCTGGAGTGCAGTGGCACACTCATGGCCACCCCAGCGTCAACCTGCTGGACTCAGGCGAACCTTCTGCCTCAGCCTTCCAAGTAGCCGAAACTATAGGGGCACGCTACTACACCTGGCTAATATTTTGATTTATTGTAGAGACGATATCTCGCCAAGTTGCCTGGGCTGTTCTCAAACCCGTGGGCTAAGGCAATCCCCTCACCTTGGCCTCCCAAAATACTGGGATTACAGGCTTGAGCCACTGTGCCTGGCCTAGTTCAAATCTTAACATTACGATCACATGGCTAAGCATTTCGGCGTTTATTTATAATTAGTTAACCAAATTTTATTACTTATTTACTTTTGAGGTAGGGTCTTGCACTGTTGCTCAGGTTGGTCTTGAATGCCTAAACTCAATCAGCCTCCTGAGTTGCTGGGATTACAGACACAAGCCACGGTGCCTGGCTCAACCAATTTTTAGAAAAACAAATTAGGTATGAGCAACCTACAGTAAAACCCTGGTGTCATTCTATGAAAGACCTTGGAGGTGAAGCTGAGAAGTAGGTACATAATTCTTAGACAAGAAAAGTCAAGATGAGCAGGAGAATATGACAGACATTACATTCTAGGAGAACTAATTTTCCATTTTTTCCTATCTCCTCCTCCCTCCATCAGCCCCTCCGTGTCTCCTTTCAGATGAAAACTTCTTGTTTCATTGAGTAGATAGCAGCAACCAAAAGAGATCCTGCCCCCACCCTCATGATCCCCCAGTTCTGGATTTCCCTATGAGAGACACTGAAACTTTCTTAAGTCTTGGTCTCCTTACATGCATAATGGGGAAAGCAAATCACCCAATTTGTAGGAAGATTATGAGGATTAAATGAGAACACATGTAAGGCACAGTTCCTGATACTTGATCAGAATGTGATACAAGATGGGTTCGGTGGCTCGGCCTTTAATCCCACGCTTTGGGAGGCTGAGGTGAGTAGATTGCCTGAGCCCGTGGGTTCGAGACCTGCCTGGGCAACTTGGTGAGACCTCATCTCCACAAAAAAAAAAAAAAAAAAAAAAAAAAAAAAAAAAATTAGCCAGGCGTGGTAGCGTGCGCCTGTAGTTCCATCTACTTGGAAGGCTGAGGCGGAAGGATCGCCGGAACCCAGCAGGTCGAGGCTGCGGTGGCCGAGAGCAGCCACTGCACTCCAGTCTGGGTGACAGAGTGAGACTCCAACTCAAAAAAAAAAAAAGAATGTGATACAAAGGAGGGAAAAATGAGACAAACTTTCTTGAACAGCTTAATGCTGTTTTAAACAACATTGCTGTTTCTTCTTGGGTATCTGGATACCCACAAAAGATGTTTTTCACTCTTTTCCAGTATTTATTTGGTTAATTCAAATTAATATCTGGCCTGAAAAAGACTCTATACTTGCATATTTGAGTTCTTATGTATGAGCTGCAACCTAACTTTATAAGGTCAGCAAAACTGAAAACCTAATTTAGGAATAGTTTCTGTAACAATAGCTGAGTCTCAGTCAATCACAGCAGCCAGACTTCAACCACTCACTCACAGGTGGCCAACTGTTCAAATAAGGCAAGTGCCAAGCTGTAACCAATCCAGCTGTTTCTGCACCTCACTTCTGTTTCCTGTAGGTCACTTTCTTGTTTCTGTCCATAAATTCGCTCCAACCATATCTCCCTCTGAATCTGCTCCGATTCTAAGGGTTGCCCGATTCCCTAATCGTTTTTCCTTGCTCAATTAAACTCTGTTAAATTCAATTTGTCTAAAGTTCTTCTTTTACCAATCCACTCAGCATTTCAAAAGCACCCCCTGCGCACCCCCACCACGAGCTCAGCTTTGTGCTAGGTGCTTGGGATGACAGCCCTTGCCTCTGAGAAACTCCCTATTACCAGAATAGACAGTATGTGAAACCAACCACAGCAGCTACCACGGTGACACCATATTACATGTTACAATACAGGCTCTATAAAGTACCAAGGAACACAGGGAAATGAGTGAGTAAGCTTTGGATTTTAACTTGGATAATGCTTTTCTTCACGTCCATTTCTATCCTATTCTTCCATGACACGTTTCTCCAACTGTAGTTTGCAAAATAAACACCTTCTTACATCTGCAACAGCTCCGTAGAAGGAAAAACAAAAAGAAGTTCAAGTGTAAGCTGTGCCAAATACCCCTATCTTTCAAGGGCAATCACTTGACTATTATTTCACTTGATTATTCTCATTTTGCTCATTGGCATCTTACCTCAACAGTTTTGTACAGTCTGTTGATGAATCAACTTCCCTCACTGTGATGGTTCTCATTAATGATTATAAAAGAGATGTAGAGTTAAATAACATCCATCAGCACATAAATGCTTTCACTTAGTCCAAAGAAAACTTAGGTATTGAGAACATCCGTGATCTTGGGTAATTCAATGGACAATCAAAGAAAACACCCATATTAAAATGTGAACCAGTAATTATAGTCACAGGTGTCAAAACAAATGCCCAAGAGTTAGATGAAGTCTTGGCTCTTTTTCTCAAAGGAGTCATTCCAGAGAAACTACAGCTTTCCTAACTAGTTCCTAATAAACATTCCTCACTTAGTGAACTCATCCCCTAGACATTGTGGTTTTCCCTGATTCTCTCTTGACAACTGGTTCTAAATGAGACAGGTTCACATGTGGAATGCCCCAACCCTGCTGATGGAAACATCAAGTAGACATTTCTTAGTCTTTTCAAAATGGCAGAAGAAAAATGAATTCCTGTATTGTGTTGAAAAGTAAGAGTATCTTATGATTGCTCTGTTATATAAATGAGTTCAGATAAATTGCTTGCTTTATGTAATTTCTCCATGCTTAAAAAAGCAAGTTGGTATGCAATTTGAAGGACAAATTCAAAACCACTAAACATACTTGCAAGTTTCTGAAATAATCATTCACAATTTTCACAGTTTTTTGGTCTTGTTTTTCCCTTCATCTCTAATCTCTTATCTTCTTCTCCTTTAAATTCTGTTTCCTTAATAATTTCATATTAAAATTTGCTATTCTTCTTGATAATAATCTAACGATTGTTCCGTATCATGCAACACTTCTGTGATGCATTCCAAGGTGAAGATTAGAACTTGCGTAAACACTGAAACTAGAAACAATGTCTTCGCTGAAAGCAAGGGTGACCTGTCGAGTCCCTTGAGGATCCATGTAGGGCTATGTGAGCCTCATGGGTTTCACTCCATGCTCTCAGCACTCCCAAGGAGGAAATCCTGGCTATGATCACCTATGGAGAGTTTTTATCTTCCTGAGTTCCAATAACCAAGAGTCACTGCTCTTCTCCCAAGAACAGATTCTGAAACAACAGCTGCAGCAACCTGAACCTGACTTACTCTCTGGCACGTACTGTTCCATACAAGAACCGCCCAGAGAGCGCGAGCACCAGGGCAAATTCTACTCCTTTCACCTTTTCTGTAACCTGCAGAAGACTCTGACAATAGTTCCAATGCTTCATGCACAAAACTAGGAAGGGAAGACAGAGGACAAATGAGAATCCAAACATTTTTCCTCCTATTGAGCGTCATACTGTCCCTTTCCCAAGGCTCCCCATGTCCCCACAAAAGTGCAAGTTAATCTGTTTGTTCAAAACCACCTACAGAAGTTAATAGACAGTTATAAACTAATTGAGTGCCTCTGTGGTGCTGTCTGCCCATTCATCTTGCTTATTCAATTTAACTTCTTTAGTCTTCCATAAGGCACAGTATCCCTGCTGCTTGAAACAGTCGCTTGCTGCAAGAAAGGCCCTAGAACAACGGGAAGCTAATAGTTTAACCATTCCTCTGAATTTGTTTGACAAAACTGACATTTAGTGCATTATGTCACATTGTTGGTAATCTGCAATTTACCCCTGGGCGTGCAGTGGATGCTCGTTTTATTTACCTCTCATAGTTAAAAGCGTAATTAATATTCCACTCTGTAACAAAGATTAGAGATTTGACAAACATTGTAATTTAAATTCTCCATTATAGCAAACATTAAAATCAAACATCTTCCACACGCCCCACTGCATAAAGGACACGTGTAGCTGTAATTTAACTTTTTAGTTTTTAATACCACAAACTAATTTCTGCTGTCAGTTTAATGAGCTGGAAAACACAAATCTTGTTGCTCTCTGTGTGGGCACAGGCTGGAAGAGCTGAACCGAAGGGAAACAGCACATAGATTTTTTTCAAAACATATCTCTAAATGCGCCAAGCAAATTGTATTTGTATAATCTGGTAAGTGCAATGTGATATTACGGATCACTGAAACCATCTTAAATGTTAAAAAAAGGTGCAAAAAGAAAACATTTCAAGAGTGAAACAAAGAAACTGATCTGGTATTTTCTGAAGTAAAGGTGTCCATGTGTAGTGATATAAGGAGATGTATGATTACTGAACACAAGCAAAACCAAACCACACAAAGCCTCACTAGTGTATACTGAGACTCAGCAACAGCGAGGTGGTCATTATGATGTGTGTTAGTGTCAGGGCACTAAAGGTGGAACAAGGTGGCCAGTCTGCGGAAGGAGTTATCCAAGAGGCAACATAACTATTCTAATTCATGCTATTTTCATGGAATCTCAGCTTCATCAATTTTATGTGACTGATGAAAACTGTTGTTATGTAGAATAGCTTTAGGCAGCTAAAATGGCTCCTTAACCAGGCAGCTGAGCTGGGAATTATCAGTGATGTAACACATTTGTATACTAGGAACTTGAAGTCTTTAGAAAGAATGTAGGTGGGACGATTGTGTTTAAATCCCCTCCCCCATTGGAGCTGGGAGCAGGAGGGAAGGAGAAACACCTGGACCCCAGAGGCTCTGGTTTCTCTGTTCTTCCTTCTTGATACGCAGAAACTCACTGAATTGCCAACTTCTGCCCAAGACTTCATTAGTCACTGCCAACTTCAATCTGTTTCAGTTATTTTACATTCAGATCCCAGGAGGAAGCATCCTCTCTGCTGCAATTTCAGACTAAACCAAAGATAAACTGATTCACTTTAGAAAACGACAAGCCAGCATGTTCTAACTTACACTAACATCTCACAACACAGAGTAAAGTATGTGTAAATATTATTAACCTTGCCACAGTATTCAATGAAAGAGATATATGTTTCTAAGGAAGAAGGTTTCAAAATGGACTAAGAGCTGAACACTCTATACAAGGCTGCCTTCCATAAGCAACACACAGTTCCAGAGTCAAGTCCACCCACTTCCTTCCATACTGTGTCTTTCCAGGAACCCTCCCTCCTGACAGATCCTCCAGAGGAAAAACTTGTATTCTCTCAAGAAGTCCATCTCAACCTCAATGGAGGAGTTATTTGATTACTCTTGAGAAACATTTGTAATATATCGTTTGGCTGGGCTCGGTGGCTCAGCCTGACATCCCAGCACTTTGGGAGGCCGAGGTGAGTAAATTGCCTGAGCCTGTGGGTTTGAGACCCACCGGGCAACTTGGCGAGACCTCGACTCTACAATAAGTCAAAAATTAGCCGGGTGTGGTAGTGCACATCCGTAGTTCCGGCTACTTGGAAGGCTGAGGCAGAAGGATCAGGAGCCCAGCAGGTCGACGCTAGGGTGGCCATGAGTGTGCTACTATATATACTCCAGTCTGGGTGACAGTGAGACTCTTAACTCAAAATAATAATAATAATAATAATAATAAATTGGTTAATAACATTCAAAATTAAAATCTTTGCCAAAAAGAGCATGATACAGAGACCCTCTGATATCTGTCCATATTGTCGCAGCCCCTAGAGAAGGGCATAGTAAGGATTCAAGCGCTCACATTCCTGAGCACATTCCTGAGAGTCCTCTTATCACCTATGCATTCCCAGTAAGTAGCTTCAGTGGATCCTTAACTTCCCTATAGACTATGCCCAATCAACTGAAAGATACAATTCCCCATTTATCCCTTTTTCTGAGTGGTTGTAAGTTTGAATAATATAGTATCAATGTAATCATAAGCCTTGTGATTTGTATAACTTTTGCGTAATGTATGATGTCTTAGATCTTGTAAACTCCTTTTACTCTATGGTAAGTTTGATTGATGCTTCTGCCGGGCCCTACTGATAAAAGCTATGAGATATACCTCTGATACCTGGCACAAGGAATTTTGGACCAAAAAATGTCACTATTGATAAACACGTCTGAAACTCAAGTTCTATACAATGCTCTGCTGGTCACATGGCTAATATATAGGTAGTAACAACTCTGGACTTATACAAGTGAACTGTAAAAGCCTGGAGGGTGAGCAGAGCCATTTTAGAAAGACCTCGAGTCCGGCACTGCTCTCTGGATTTGAATTCAGAAATAAATTTCTTTTTTTTTTTTTTTTTTTTACTTTTTCTTTATTTTAAAGATGTGGGGTACAATTCAGGGTTAGGTATACAAATGTTCATTGTGCAGATACCCTTGTTGATGAGGTGTGTCCCTCCTTCCCTGGCAGTTTCCCTCAACTGCCAATCCCGCCCCCCAACCCCAGCAGTTTCCCACTACTGCCAATCCCTTTCTTATAGTATTACGATAACTGTTCAAGGTCTGCTTATGAGTGAGAACATATGGTACTCTGCTCTTTGTTTCTGTAATAGATCACTAAGTATGATAGATTCTAAATCCATCCAAGTTGCTGTGAAGTCCATGTGTTTGTCCTTCTTTATGGCTGCATAAAATTCCATTGTGTATATGTACCACATTTTTTTGTTAATCTAGTCCAGCTTTAATGGGCAGCATGGTTGGTTCCATGTTTTTGCTATTGTGAATAGAGCTGCAACAAACATGTTTGAGTTCCAGAAATACACTTCTTTCTACCAGTTCCTTGCCCCTTGATTTATCATTATCACGAGAGCAGCCGAGTGTTACTTGGACTATAACAAGCATCCATGAGCAGAAACCAGTCAGATTCATTCCCTACCACTCTCCTCACTTCCTGCGCTCAAGATATACTGACTTTTGGTTTTTTCTTTCCCCTTGAATACAACAAGTTTCTTTCCTGGTTTAGTGCCTCCACATCTTCAAGGGCTGACTCCTACTTATCACTTAAACTGTGGTTTAAATACCAGCTCCTCCATGAGGTCTTCCCTAGTTCTCAGCCAAGAGTAATCATCAGTCATTCCATTATCTCATTTCAATTTTCTGCATAGCACATACTACCATCTTAAAATTTTTTATACATTCATTTCTTTTAAGTTGTCTCCCTTGCTAGGATGTAAGTTTATCTACACTTGTTAGCAACTGTAGCCCCAGTCCCTAATGCAGGGTAGGCATTCAATAAGCAGTAGTTGAACAAATGAGTGATGAGAAAGGTGCCACTCTGACAACCCTCTCTCCCTTGGTGTTTTCTCTAATTTATTCATCTTGTCTTTCATCACTGTCTTATCAATAGGTTCCTTTACACAATTGCTGCGAAAATGCCACTTTTGGGGAATGGGCTCCAAGCAATACACACTGGAGGGTGACAAAGAAGCATTATATACCTAATTAAGAAATATAATAATTAGTATTAATAATCCTAGATAGGGAAGGTCATAGTTTCTAGGTCTATTGATGAGTGCACTATCTACTGGCCACTCCTGCACTGCCATCCTTGGGGTTCACTTTGGTACATGATGTTCTCTCAGGGCTATAGTACCTCCCAGTGCTCAGTTTATATACACTCCCTTCATAATCTCACCTGGTCTCACTGTTTGCAACATCATATACTGATAAGTCCAAATTTTATTTCTCTAGCCCAGATCTCTCTCCTTTGAATTCCAGTTTCATGTTCAACCATGAACTCAGTCACTTGGATATTGTGCTAGTTTCCTAAGGCTGCTGTAACAAAGTACCACACACTGGGTGGCTCCGAACAGCATAAATGTGCTGTCTCACAGTCCTGGGGGCTAGAAGTTCAAATCCAGGTGCTGGCAGGGCCATGCTCCCTTCAGAACCCGTGGAACAGGATCCTTCCTTGTCCCTTTCAGCTTAGGGTGGCCCTGATGTCCTTGGCTTGCTGCTGCACTACCCCAATCTCTGCCCCCATCTTCCCATGACCTTCTCCCTGTCTCTCTTCACATCCTCTTTACCCTCTATGAGTCTGTGTTCAAATTTTCTCTTTTTATAAGAAGATGAGTCATATTGGAGTAGGGCCCACCCTAATGACCTCATTTTACCTTGAACCTCCATAAAGGCCCTATTTGCAAATAAGGTCACCTTCTGAGGTACTGAAAGTTAAGCCTTCAACATATTTTTGGGGGGACACAAATCCATCACAGATGTCAAATAGACATTTCAAATTTATCCGTCCCCAAACAAATTTCTAATTCTTAATTTCCCCTCTTCTCCCATCCTTTTCCTGTAGTTTCCTTCTCAGAAAATGGCAAGTTCATCTGTTCAATTCCTTAGGCTGAAAACTTTGAGACATCTTTGATTCTTCACTTCGTCTCACACTCCACCTCAATCTCTCAGCAAATCCTGTTGGTTCCACCTTCAAAACACATGTGAAATCCGACCATCTCTCACCCTGCTGCTGCCCTGGGTCAACCATCATTCTTTCTTGTTTGTACTGTTGTAATAGCTTCCTTACTTGTCTCTTTGCTTCTTTGTCTTGTTGTCTCTTGGTCTATTCTTAACACAACAGCCACACTTAGTTTTTGAAAAGGAATCGGAGTCAAGTATAGAAAACCTTCCATTCTACAATAGAAATCAGAATATATCATTCCTTTTCTCAAAATCTTCCAACAGGACTCCACTTCTCTCAGAATAAAAGCTGAAGTCCTTATAACAGCTACTATGCCCTTTCCGATATCACTAGCCTCCACAGTGGCTCAGACCTCACCTCCCAACACTCTGTCTCTTGCTTATTCTGCCCCAGCCACACAGACTCCTTGTTGTCCCTTCACATACCAGGCTCGCCCTCTTGCAAGCTTCCCCTGGTTGTTCCCACTGCCTGGACTCTCTTTCTCCTGATACCTTCAGGGATTCCATCCTCTCCTCCTTAATCAAGTATGTGCTCAAAAGTAAGGCCTTCCCTGGCCACTCTACTTGCAAGTCTAATTTCTTCCCCTTTCTGTATTTGACTTTCCCATCTTGATCTTCCTCCACAGTACAAGTAAGCTACTTATTTTCTGTATGGTCTATCTCCTCCCATCAGAATGCAAACTCCATAAGACAAAAAATTTCATTAATCTTGTTCTCCAGGGTTTGGAACATTGCCTGGCTCACCACAGCTGCTCATTTGGTATTTGAGGGATGAATGAAAAAATACATAGTCAGCATCTACAGATTACTAGCTGATGTGAGGGTATTTATTGTAGGATTTAAGTAACTCACTTGCATTGAAATGAATTGTGCACTAGGTGAAGTGGCTGTACACGAGGGCACACATTAGACCTAGGCTAGCAGCTAGCTGATTAGGCCTCAGCTTACAGTTATGGCTGTGAACTGTGCCCATAATACACTGTTCTCCTAGGTTCAAGTCTCTTATTCATTTCCTCTGAATCTGACTTTCTGTATCTCCTACTGTAAAGAATACTTAAGGGTTTTTTTTTTTTACATAATACCTGATTTTTGAATATTTATTGATCAGATACATTTCTCTAAAATTGCTAAGCATTTTCCTTAGCTTTATAAAAGACCCATCAACACACACATACACACATACCTCTTTTTATTCATCAATTTCATTTCATTAGCTGGTCTAGGGATAATATTGGCATTTACTGATTTATAAAATCCTCTCTTTGGGACTTCACCCTATCTATCTCATTTGTCCTATCTCAACAAATTGTTAAAATAAATGAAAGTTTGCATAAAATTTCTAAAAATAATTTATTTTCACTATACACAATCTAAAAACATAGAAGAGATAAAAGAAAATACAAACCATTATTTTACTACTCAGAATAATTGCTAACACTTCAGTCTATGTATAGACTATATATATATTGCATATATTAGTCTTTTAAAAACACATATTTATTTTAAGCAAAATTTGAGTTTGACTGTACCACCTATTTCAAGATTTCTCCACCTCATTTAACATTTTTCTGAAAACACAGGTTTTAATAACTAAGAGTTACTTAATCAAATGGCCTACCACCATTTTATTCATGCCACTATTGTTGAAAATGTAGGCGGTATCCAAATATTTCACTGTCATAATCAGATGACCAGCATTGCTATCTATAAATATTAACTACATCATAAAATTCCTCTAGAAGAAATTCTAAATGGCACTGGATTAGCAGATATTCCTATTTAAAAGAGTATGATGCAAACTGTAAATTCTTGTCCCAAAAAACGATGCCAATTTCTACTCTCACATCCACAAAGATGCCCTTTTTCACTGTGCCTTAACTGGACTTCAAAAGTAGTTATCAACCAGGTGCGGTGGCTCATGCCTGTAATCCCAGTACTTACAGAGGCTAAGGTGAGAGGATTACCTGAACCCAGGGGTTTGAGACCAGCCTGGACAATTTGGTGAGATGTCTCTACAGTAAATAAAAAAATATTAACCAGGTATGGTGGTGCCCACCTGCAGTTCTGGCTACTTGGAAGGCTGAGGTGGAAGGATTGCCTAAGTCCAGCAGGTCAAGACTGTGATGGCGTGATCTTGCTATTCTACTTCAGCCTGGGTGTCAGTGAGACTCGGACTCAAAAAAAAAAAAAAAAAAAAAGTAAAAATAAAAATACAATACAATAAAAATAGCTGTCAATTTGGTGTGAAAAAAAGTTTGTTTTTTTTTACTTTTAAAATTTGATTTCATTGCTTACTAGTGAAGTCAAGTAGCTTTTAATTCATATATCAATCATTCTCATTTTCCCTTTTATAAACTGGTGGGTCATGTCCTTTGCCCATTTTCGTATTAAAATGTGAGTGAGTTCTGCATGGATATGAATGGGCTGCATTAGGAACGTCAGGCATATATGGCTTACTACAATGTCCAGTCTTGCTATGTCTCTTTTTGCCTTTCCTCTTCTCCATTTACTACATTTTGCATTTACTCTCCACTTCCATGACAACAAAGAATTCTTGCACATCCTTCAAGTCTCGGTTCCTGGGCATGCAAAAGAGTTTGGTCCGTGGTAATCTTTCTTTCCTCTGAATTCTAAAGCAATCATTATCCTCACCTCATCCTGTCTTTTTAATTAACTACCTTTTCATATGTATAATGAACATATAAGATGTATGAGGTTAGAAACCATTTCTCACCTCTCACAGGCCTAGCATGTTGCCACCAAACCATAGTAAACCTAACCATTGGGCATTGCAAATATACTGTGATGCCAAAATATTAGCGCTGACTTTAAAAATTGTAGCAATTTTCCTCTCACTAAAATACATTTTTTTCTAAGAAGGAAAATGCCATCAAATATAAACAACTCTTAGATAACAGAAATTCATTATGCATCTAGATAAGATTATTTTATATTACATAGTATAAGCTGAAATTATGTCCTGAGGTGAACAAGTAAGTAATTATGTATGAAAGCTAGCAGTGTATAAATGGAAATATTTTTGGCAGACACGGTATCTACTGAACATGTGTTATTGGTAGTGGATGTGTCAAATTATTTTTCTAACTAAAGCATAACATATCATTCCAAATATAAATGTATGTGGATTACAGCAATGCACCATATTGTTGCACTCTAAAATGCCAAAATATTGAAAGTTATAAAGTACATGATCAGTTAAACATATAACAAATAAAGAAAGCAAACCCAAAGAACTTATTGTAGCTTATTCTTAGTAATGAAAACCATATGCATGTTTGGTATACATCTCCAAAAATAAAATTATATAAATATAACCTAAGGCCATACCTGCATGTAGAGATAACAGGGATGTTTGTATAAAGAATCCACACAGTAGGCTAATGGATTTTTTTTTTTAATTGGCAAATGTTAAACTTGATGTATTTTCCTTCTATGGGCAGAAACAGAATTTATAACAGAGAGAAATGTCTGTTTCTTTGCATGTTAAATGAATAGTTCCTTTAAAGCTTTCTACTAACTAAATAGTTTAATATTTCAGCTTTGAACTTTAGATCACAGTCTCAATTTTTTTAATGATGAACATATTTTGTTCCTAAGGCTAGAATGATTGTCTAATTGTCAAGCAAATTAGATAAGCTGAAATCATTTAGCCACACAATATTTTGTTTAACAGTGTAAGAGAAACTCTATTCAGAAAATCTAAGCACTTAATGGCAACGTAAACAGTAAAATGTCATTTTATGTTTGTAGATGCATATGAAGAAACAGTATATGACACGTGCCAATAACCCAAACTCTTTCTACACTCTGACCAGAAGAATCACAAATCCCAATACTCTAGAGAGAAAACACAAGGATGTAAATCCTCAAAATAAACTTTGTTTCATGCTGGGAAGTGTCAGGTCTTTCTTTGATTAGCATCTTAGGATGGCTTATGAAGAAAGACTCTCAATGCGTCATTTTCTGCATAAGTCCTGATGCAGTTCCTTACAACTGTTAGGTGAAGCGTCGTGTGGGAAGGCGGCCCTTCTAGCCCACCGCTTCCCTTCCCACATGCTGAGGTGTTCCTGGTGGAGGCAGCTGTCAGGAGTGGGCCATTTTCCTTCATTTCAGAATCAGTTTTCTTTCTCAAAGCTCTGACATCAGTGTATAGTCTTCATTTTATTTTTCTTTCCTTTCTTTGTGTTTTCTAAGATGGCATTGTGCCTTCAAAACTAATCTTCCTTCTATTTATATTTCAATAATAAAACGCTACCAAAGTATTTCACTAAATAACTAGAGGGATTGAGAAAGAAAACAAGGCTATTATACTTCAAAATGTCAAGACTCAATTCACCTCTCCACACAATTTGGCACACACATAAAGAAGAGGATAAAATACATCCCAAAGTATGGGAAGTGATGACAAAAAGTGTCACGCTTTGGGGAAAGCTGGGCTGCTACTGAAGAGACTGCAAGCAGGGGGAGGTGTACAATAGTGACTCAATTTACCTCCCCCAGCCTCACTCTGCTCACAAGCGACAGAGCCACACAGTGGAAGTTGGCAATACTTTTAGAACCGTTGATACCAAGTGATTTGAATGTCTTCAGTTTATTTTCCCAAGAAATAGCAGACAGCATGTGGTTTAGCTGAATTCTGCACACATGGCACCAGTGACTCTGAAGGATGTGGGGGAGCACTGTTAGGATGGATTTTCCACCATCCTCCTTACAGAGAAGGACTTAGATGGGCTTTCCTCTCCCATGGCCCCCTTCCCTTTAGTTTTCCTGACAGAGTATAAGAAGCATCTTTTATTATTAGTAGGAAAGCTAATTTAGAAATCTTTTATTCACTTAGAAGAAATAAGAATTGACAAAGATGAATCTTTGCAACTTATATATTTTCTCTATTGTATACACATACATCTATATACATACCTATTTTGCCAAACCATTTGACAGCTGACAAGATGACAATTTACCCCAACACTTTAACATGTATTACCTAAGAACAAGGAATTCTCCCATATAACTGCAGTATTATTATTTTCAAGAAATATAACATTGATACAAGCATATTATCACATATTAAAATTTTCCAAATTGTCCCAATAATGTCCATTATAGTTTTTTCCTCAAAAATCAATCAAGAATCAAGTGCTGCATTAAGCTGTCATGCTTCTTTTGTCTCTTAAATCTAAAGCGGTTTCCAGTATTTCTTCCATTCATAACATTGACCTTACTGAAGAATGAAAGCCGATTGTTTCATGAAAACTTCCTGAAATTTGTCTTGTTGTCTTTTTAACATATCATATATCCAGAAATTCACTCTATAGTAGCTTGTGCCATGCTTCTCTGAGTTTCAGCTATTTTAAAGAGCAAAGGAATTCTACAAATGTTAATATATACAATACTGGTTCTATCATGTTACTACCTTCAAAGCCTAGAGTAGTGCTATCCTTGAGCTGTGCCATATAATTGGATCAGATGGTAGTCCCTTGCTGCATTTCCCAAGAACAATCTGAACTAGCAGTAATTACAGATACATATTCAGTTTAACGCACTGTAAACAAGTACATACATCACATATTTGCAAATTAAAGTGCAGACACATTTTTGGGGTGATGAATGAGAAAGTAATCATAGCCCTCTGGCTGTCTGTGCCGAGGTCAGCAGGTCCTTCACAGAAGGGGACTCCTGGGGGGACCTGTGCACTGGCCCAGAGATCAGTTGGTGAGTTAGGCCAAGAGGCTTTTCAAACAGAAAGGATAGTCTACCGGCCCTGTGGGAAGCTTTCATTATATTTTACTAAGGTAATTGCCTAGGAGGTGGGAGAGAACAGGACAACTGAGTCAGAGTCAAGGAGAAAAATACTTAAAATAATAGGATGATGGTCTTGATCTATGAAGAAATAAAAAGTTCGAATGAGATAAGGAACTGAAATGGTAGGTTACAGGAATTATCAGCAGTATACTAAATGCACGGGGTTCAGTGAGAAGTCTGTCAATTTCTTATCATTTCAAAAAAAGTAAGAGAACTAGTGGAAGTGGGAAGAATTAAGAGCTTGATTGAAACCAGACAGAAACACCTTAAAGGACAGGATTGTACTAGATCTATACAACTCTGTGGGGGTTTCGCTCTCTCTCACACACTCTACTTATTGTAAAATAAGTTTGTATTATATCTTAAAATTTGACCATTAGGCATCATCATGGGAGGCCTGGGAAAATGGGATTTTACTTTTGGCTAATCTCTATTTTCCATTCTCCTCCCTCAAAATAGCTATGGCATGAGATCCTACGATCATCTAATCTAAAGAAACCTAAAGTTCTGCAAGTCTCAAGTCCATTATGTGCTCTGTCCTGAAACTCAAGCACCAGTGTAAAACTTAAATAGCTAATTTCAAATTCAAAGTACATTTCTCCAAAATGTTGTTTTAGGTTACACAAGGAGGAGGGAAACTTGAAAAGCAAGATTGGGGTAAAATGTATAGAACAGAAGAAACCCAGCATAATGTTTTTGTCAAGGGTTCAGCAACCTTTAAACAGCAAAACACATAAAAAAAGAGGGGTATATGCTTGAGGGTGTTCCTCAATTATGTCAAAATGTTTTAAAAGATGAGTGCTGGTGTTATGGACTGAACTGTGTCCCTCCAAAATGTGTATGTTGGCCCTCTGCTCCTAATGTGACTATTTTCAGAGATGGGGCCTCTAGGAGGTAATAAAGGCTAAATTAGGTCATTAGGGTGAGCCCTTATCTGATAGAACCTTAGAAGAAAAGGAAGAAAGTGCTTTACCGTCCTTATTAAAAAGGAAAAAAAAAAAAAGCTATTTCCTCCACTTGAGAGTACAGAGAGAAGGCAGCTGTCTTTATACCAAGCAGAAAACCCTCACAAGGAAGCAGATTGGCCAGCACTGTGGTCTTAGACTTCCCGCCTCAAGAACTGGGAGAAACACATGTGCATCGTTTAAGCCACCCAGTCTATGATATTTGTCCTAGCTGCCTGAGTAGACTAGACTAATCAATGAGATAAAGAGTAATAGCATCCTAAACTTATTTTGGTGTGGTATTCATGTATTTTTGTTTTTCCCCAGAAACAGTCTCTGTTGCCTAGGTTAGAGTGCAGTGCCATGATCACAGCTCACTGTAACCTCCAAGCAATCCTCCTGCCTCCTGAGTAGCTGGAACTACAGGTACACATCACCATGGCCAACCAACCTTTTAAAATGTTTTTGTAGGCCGGGTGTGGTGGCTCAAGTCTGTAATCCCAGCACTTTCGGAGGCCAAGGTGAGGGGATTGACTGAGCTGAAGGGTTTGAGACCAGTCCAGGAAACTTGGCCAGATCTTGTGTCTACAATACAATAAAAAATTAGCAGGGTATGGTAGTACGCACCTGTAGTTCCGACTACTTGGAAGGCTGAGGTGGAAGGATCACCTGAGCCCAGCAGATTGATGCTGGGGTGGCTGTGAGCATGCCACTGCACTCCAGCCTGGGTGACGGAGTGAGACTCCAACTCAAAAAAACAAATGCTTTTATAGAGATGTGGTCTTGCTATGTTGCTCAGGCTGGTCTTGAACTCTTGACCTCAAGCAATCATTTCACCTCAGTCAGTGGTGGGATTATAGGCATAAGCCACCATGCCTGGTTCATAAATGCTTTTAGAAGGACATGAGAGACTTGTAGGAAGATGGCGGCCAAGCCAGTCAGACTACGTAAGTCCCAGTGTTAGTGAGTGAGTGTATGGAAAATTCTGTGTACGTGTCAGTGAGTAAGTGGGCGTGTGAGTGGCTAACTGAGTGAGGGCTCAGGAGCTAGCAGCCAGCACTCTCCTGGTGAAGTGGCTGGTGCTGCAGCTGCTCGGCTAGAACCCTAGTGATTCCCAGGACACAGAAGGCGAGTGCCATTTTTTCCCTCCCCTTCCCTCCCCTCCCCTCCTCTCCTCTTTCTTTCTTTTTTTGAGTCAGAGTCTCATTCTGTCACCCAGGCTGGGATGCAGTGGCACACTTACGGTCACCCTAGCATCAACTTGCTAGGCTCAGGTGATCCTTCAGCCTCAGCTTTCCAAGTAGCTGAAATTACAGGCATGTGCTACCATGCCCAGCTATTTTTTTTGTGTGTGTGACTTATTGTAGAGATGAGGTCTTGCCAAGTTGCCCAGGCTGTTCTCGAAACCGTAGGCTCAGGCAATCCCCTCATTTTGTCCTCCCAAAGTGCTGGGATTATAGGCTTCAGTCACCATATCAGTCCTCCTTCTTTTATTTTAAATACCAAAACGCTTCCTGAGAAAAAGCTGCTGGGAGAGACTGAGTAAGTGGGAGCTTGTGAGCAAGTGGCCAGGGCTCTCCTGGTGAAGCAGCTAGTGCTATAGCTGCTCAGCTTGGACCCTAGCACTTCCCAGGATGCAGAAGCTCAGCGCCATTTTTTTTTAACTGAAAAAAGTCTTCCTGGGAAGAGGCACCAGGGAGAGACGACTGGATCCAAGCTCTGCTTCACCACTACAGTGGAGAGACTGCCAGCTCTAAGCTCTGTCTCACCACTGCAGTGCCTGGCCAGACAATGGCAGCAAGGGCTGAAGAGGGACCCCAGAGGCAGAGTCCCATTGGAGAAGGTGAAAGAGGCAGCCTGCCACCATTTTGAAAATGGGGCAGGAAAGTGGTATGACTTGCTCATCATGGAGCAAAAGACCTGATCTTTGGGACTGGTGGATCAACTACTCAGGGGTTGATCATAACCCAGAGGGAATATCCTGAAAGCACAAACTCCGGAGGGACAGGACGAGTGCTGAGTCTTAGGTGCCCCATCCCCTACCCTGAATAAGCTGCAGGACAAAGGGTGTGGCCAGAAAGGGACGAGGAAGACATCCAAAGAGATCAGTGGTGAGTCTGGGGCTGACCCAACCCCTCCTCTCCACACGGCTGGGGCACAACTGAGAGGGACGAACCCAGGTGGAGCCTGGACGTCAGCTGCAATATGAGGAATCGACTCCAGAATAGGCCTGGCTGAAGCACCTGCTTCCAGTATCTGGGAAAGAGACAATTTTGTACCTCCCCACTGGAGGGGATCCCCCTGACCATATGAGTGTGGGAAGGGAGGACTGTAGTTCCATCCACCCCCTGCTGCCCCCTCTTCCTTCCCTGATCTGGACACTGGGGAGAAAGTGATTAAGGCCAAGCTCTGCAGAAGACAGCAGAGGGGCAGCTGAGAGGAACAATCATGGAAACTGCCTCAAGAGAGCAGGCTTTAAAAAAATTTTTTTTTAATTTTTTGCCTGTTTGTTAGCTTTTCTAATTTTTAAAATATTTTTCCTTTGTGCATTAATGTGTTTGTAGGGTTCAATCTGCATCCCCCACTTTTTTTCTCTTTCTTCTTTTGTTTTTTATTTTCATTTATGTGTATATGTGAATGATTGAGTGTTCATCTTTCAGGTTTTTTTTTTGTTTGCTTTTGTACTTTTGTTGGTCTCTTCTTTTTAGTTTTATGTGTGTGTGAATACATGTGTGAGGGTTCAATCAGAATTCCTATTTTTTTTCTGTTCTTTCTCTTTTTCTTCTCCATTCATTTTGTGCTGGGTATATGTGTGTTTGGTTTTCCTGGTTTGTTGTTGTTGTTTTTTCTTTTGTTTTGCTTTGTCTTATTCCAGTTTGTTTTGGTGTGTGTGTGTTGTGTGTGTGTGTGTGTGTGTGTGTGTGTCTGTGTTCACTGTTTTTTGCTTTGGTTTCTTCTTTCATTGTTCTGTTTTTTTTTTTTAATTTTTGTCTGTCTTATTTCATCTACTTTTCTCTATTCTCCTCACTGCTACTGTATCTTGGACTCAGAGGATACACACACGTACCCATTGCATCAGCATACAGAGTGGTGGGGAGTGGGTCTCAGGAAGCCCATACCACAATCAGTGAACAATGTAATTTGCAAGTAATTTCTGAATCCTAGTTTCCCATTCTCTACCTTATTCAACTCTCAAAACTACAAGAGACAGGAAAGCTTCCTAACCACAGTCCTGTTTCAGATAGAACAAATCCACAGCCTGGATCAGGGAAGAATAGAATAGAATAGAAGTCAATGCCTCTCCCACTGCCACTGAATAATGGAACTAAAGCGAAAAGAGAGAAAAGAGACAGAGATCTCTCACAAATGAGGAAAAACCAACAGAATTCCACAGGCAATTTTCAGTGTAACAAAGAGAAAATGCCTGAAAAAATCAAACCTCAGAGCCCAAACCATGGAAGTCACCAATAACTGGTCCCAGAATATGACAGGGATTAGGGAATTAATGGAAATAGTGAATAAGACTTAAGAAAGACAAGATGCAACACTGAAAGAACTTGTAACAAAGATTTTGGCCATAAAAAAATATCATCCAGGAAATAAATATCAATATGACAAGCATGGAAAGCAGAAATAATCTAGCAGAAGAATCTCAGAACTTGAAGACCAGAACATGGAATTAACCCAATCTGAAAAAAACATAGAAAGAAAACTCAGAAAGAAACAACAAAGTCTACAAGAGATGTGCAATTATATCAAGGGGCTGAACCTACACCTGACTGGTATCCCAGAATAAGAAAGGGAAATGGAGAATACCTTGGAGCAAGTATTCCAGGAGGTTATCAAAGAAACATTCCCTATCTAACCAGAGATGTGACTAGCCAAACACAAGACATCAAATGAGAAGACCAACCCCTAGACACATAGTAATTCACCTACACAAAGTCGGCACAAAAGAAAAAAATCCTAAAGGCAGCACAGAGAAAGGTCACACTACCTACCAGGGAAAACAAATCAGAATACAGCAGACCTCTTGGCAGAAACACTACAAGTAAGAGATTGGAGTCCAATATTCAAAGTCCTCAAAGATAAACAGTTTCAAACAGGAATTTTCTACCCAGTCAATCTCAGCTTCATCAGCAATGGAGAATTAAAATCCTTCTCAGACATTCAATCCATAAGAGAGTATGCATTTTCCAGATAAGCCCTACAGGAGACACTTAAAAAGCCATTAAGTACAGAAGAAATAATAAAAAAAAGAATGACCACACCCTTTCCAAGAGAACAGCAGAGTACAGAATCAACAGAGACTACTCACAACAGCAAACTTGAAAACACACACATATATCAACCCCGAAGTTAAAAGAAAACAAGCAAACAAAGAAGAGACTTTATAAGAACCTCATGATGAGGATAAACAATCACATTTCAATAGTCAGCCTGAATGTGAATGGACCAAATGCACCATTGAAAAGACACAGAATGGCAAACGGGATAAGAAACCATGACCCCATTATTTGCTGCATTCAGGAAATTCATTTCACCACAAGGGATGCACACAGACTCAAAGTCAGAGGATGAAAGACAAGTTTCCAGGCAAATGGATCACAAAAGAAGGCAGGAGACACAATCTTAATATCAGACAAAACAACCTTTAAGCTATCAAAAATTTAAAAAGATATGAAAGGACACTACATAATGATATAAGTTTCAACCCATCAACAGGAAATGTCCATCCTAACATATCTGTACCCAACACAGGAGCACCAGCATTTATAAAGTTACTACAAAGTAAACTAAAAGAAGATACTGAAAGAAGACTCTAGCACTATTCTAGGTTGGGACTTGAATACCCCACTAACTGCCCTAGATAGATCATCGAGACAAAAAATCAACATGGAGATCTGGAATCTCAACTTGACACTTAACCAAATGGACTTAATAGATAACTACAGAATATTCCACCCAACAACCACAGAATATACATTCTACCCACCATCACACGGAACATACTCCAAAATTGATCATGTCTTAGGCCATAAATCAAGCATAAACAAATTCCATAAGGTTAAAATATTGCCATGTACCTTCTTAGACTGCAGTGGAATAAAAATAAATATCAACACCAACAAAATTTTCCCAAAGCCCATGAAGACATGGAAACTAAACAGCACAATGCTGAATGACTACTGGGTCAACACTGAAACCAAAACAGAAATTAAAAGATTCCTGGAAACAAATGAAAATGAAGAAACATCTTACCAAAACCTCTGGGATGCCATGAACTCAGTTCTAAGAGGGGAATTTATATCTCCTCCACGAACACACATCAAGAAAATGGAAAGATCACAAGTAACAGCTTAACAAATCACCTAAGGGCACTTGAAAGACAAGATTACCAAAATTTTAGCAGAAGAATCCAAATCACCAAAGTAACAGCCCAAATATGGGACATAGAAGACAAAAATATTTTTAAAAAATCAACTAAACAAAAAGCTGGTTCTTTGAAAGAGTTAACAAGATTGATGGACCTCTAGCTAGAATGACCAAGAAAAAGAGAGAAAAAGCCCAAATAAACACAATCAGAAAGACAAAAGAACAAATCAAAACTGATCCCGAAGAAATACAGAAGATTATCAGAGATTACTATGCACATCTGTATGGAAACAAGCTTGATAACTTAAATGAAATGGAGGACTCTCTGACATCACACAACCTCCCAGGGTTGAAACAAGAAGACACTGAGACACTAAATAGACCAACAACAACCCAGGAAATTGACTCTGTCATAAGAAAACTACCCACCAAAAAAAAAAAAGTCCTGGATCAGATGGTTTTCCAGCAGAATTCTATAAAACATACAAGGAGGAGCTGAACCAATCCTATTTAAGGTATTACAAGCAATTGAGAAAGATAGAATTCTCCCCAAATCATTTTATGAAGCTAACATCACACTGATACCCAAATTGGGAAAAGATCCAACAAAAAAAGAGAACTACAGGCCAATATCCCTTATGAACACAGATGCAAAAATCCTCAACAAGATTCTAGCAAATTGAATCCAACAACACACCTCAAAAATCATCCACCATGACCAAGTAGGCTTCATCCCCAGGATGCAGGGTTGCTTCAACATCCGGAAGACCATAAATGTAATTTAACACATCAACAGATGCAAAAACAAGAACTACATGATTATATCATTAGATGCAAAAAAAACTTCTGATAAAATCCAGAATCCCTTCTTGATAAAAATCCCCAAATACCTAGGTATAGAAGGAACATATCTCAAAATAGTAAGTGCCATCTACAATAAACCCACAGCTAGCAGATTGCTGGATGGACAGAAACTGGAAACATTTCCCCTGAAAACTGGAACAAGACAAGGCTGCCCACTCTCACCCCTCTTGTTCAACATTGTGTTGGAAGTCCTAGCTCAGGCAATTAGACAAGAGAAGGAAATCAGGGTTATCCAAATAGGAAAAGAGGAAGTTAAATTATCCCCCTTTGCTGACGATATAATCTTATACCTCGAAAATCCATGAGAATCTGTCAAAAACCTGCTTGCACTGATAAAGGACTTTGGCAAAGTCTTGGGGTTCAAAATAAATGTGCAAAAGTCGCATTCTTACACACAACAAGAAGCAGGCAGAGAACCAAATAAAAAGCACAATCCCATTCACAATAGACACACACACACACACACACACACACACACAAAGTACCTCGGTATCATCATAACCAGAGAAGTGAAAGACCTTTATAATGAGAACTACAAAACACTGATCAAAGAAATCCATGAAGACACAAACAAATGTAGAAATATTCCATGCTCATGGATAGGAAGAATCAACATTGTTAAGATGTCCACCCTACCAAAGGCAATCTACAGATTCAATGCAATATCCATTAAGTTACCAACATCATTCTTCTCAGACCTGGAAATGACAATACAGAAATTCATATGGAAATATAAACAACTATGAATAGCCAAAACAATCCTTAGATAAGAAACAAAGTAGGAGGCATCACACTTCCAGACTTCACACTTTACTATAAGGCTACAATAAGCAAAACAGCCTGGTATTGGTACAAGAACAGGCCTACAGACCAATGAAACAGAATAGAGATTCTGGAAGCAAACCTCAATTTCTCAACCAACTCATCTTCGACAAAGCCTCCACCAACAACAACCGGGGAGAGGAGAACCTATTCAGTAAATGGTGCTGGGAAAACTGGCTGAACACATGCAGAAGATTGAAACAGGACCCCTACCTATCACCATACATAAAAATCAACTCTAAATGGATCAAAGACCTAAACAGAAAACCTCAAACTATAAGATTCTTAGACAATGTAGGAGACTCTCTTATGAAAATTGGAACTGGCAACCAATTCCTGATCAAACTCCAAGTGCCTATGCCGTAAGTGATAAGATAGACAAGTGGGACCTCATCAAACAAAAGCTTCTGCAAAGCAAAAGAAACCATCAAGAGAGTAGAGAGACAGCCCACAGAATGGGAAACAATGTTTGACAACTGTATATCTGACAAAGGCCTAACATCTAGGATCTACAAGGAACTCAAATGTGCCAAAAGAAAAAAAAAACCAAACAGTCCCATCAAAGAGTGGACAAAGACATGAATAGACACTTCTCAAAAGAAGATATATGGGCAGTCAATAGACACATGAAAAAGTGCTCAGTCTCACTAATCATCAGAGAAATGCAAATCAAAACCACATTGAGATACTACCTAATCCCAATAAGAATGGCCATCATTAATTAAACAAACAACAACAGATGCTGGTGAGGATGTGGAGAAAAGGGAAGCTTCTACACTACTGGTAGGAATGCAAACTAATGCAACCTCTTTGGAAAACAGCATGGCAATTTCTGAAAGAACCTGAAATTGACCTTCCATATGACCCAGCAATTCCCCTACTGGGAATATACCCAGAGGAACTCAAATCATTCTACTAAAAAGATACCTGAACATGCATGTTTGTTGCAGCACTGTTCACAATGGCAAAAACATGGACCAAACATGCTGCCCATTGAAACTGGATTGGATTTAAAAAAAAGGGTGTAAATGTACACAATGGAATATTATGCAGGCATAAAGAAGGACAAACATATGGACTTCACAGCAACTTGTATGGATTTACAGTCTATCATACTCAGAGATCTATCACAGAAACAAAGAACAGAGTATCATATGTTCTCACTCATAAGCAGACCTTGAACAATTATCATAATACAATAAGAAAGGGATTGGCAGTAGTGAGAAACTGCCAGGGGAGAGGTGTGGGATTAGTAGTTGAGGGAACCTGCCAGGTGGCGGGTGGCACACCTCATCAACAATGGTATATGTATAATGATCATTTGTATACTTAACCCTGAATTGTACCCCACATCTTTATAATTAAAAATTTTAAAAAGGACATGATAAATGATATATGCCATTCATTAATAAAAAAAGAAAAAAATCGTATTTAACTTTTAATATAATTACAAATATATCTTATTAAATTATTTAAAATTATATGTATTGTGGTTATGTAAAGAAATGTACTTTTTTGTTTTTAGGATTTACTCTTTGAAGAATTTATGAGTCAAAAGGCACATACTTGTGACTTTTTCTCTCTCACACAAACACACAAATGTGAAATTTTAACAAATGGTAAAAGGTGTATGGGAATCTTTTGTACTATTTTTATAAATTTTTGTGACTTTGTAATTATTTGAAAATAAGAAGTTAAAAATAAAAAATTACGATTCAAAAGACTTGTGATGGTTAATGTTGGTAGTCACTTGAACCAGTGATTACTGACCACCAACCTTTGCCCACATGGAATGAGCACAGGACAGATGGGTTGTGACACATTGGGTTCCCTAGGAAAGGGATGCCAACTCCCTCCCCCAACACTCAAGAAACAACAATTGAATGGAGTGAAAAGGTACTGCAGAAACAGTTTGAGCCTGACATGCAAAACCAGGAAAGTGCGTAAAACAATAGTGCCTTATTTCTAGGTGCCAGTCACTTGCACTCACCTTGCTGCTGACCCCATCATCGCAGTGTTCCCACTCTGGTTAAGCCCTACAAGGCTACTGTGGCCCATACCAGTTCCCTTCCACCTCAAAACTGTCTACTTGGGTCTTGCTGGGGGCACAGTGATGGGATCATAAAGTGGCCCCTGTACTGTGGCAATGATGCCTGCCATCCCAAGACATTGCTTTTGAAGTCCCCAGTCTTGCTCTACTTTTGTTAACTTTTTTTTCCCCCGAGGATGAATTTCTATTTTTTTAAAGTTTCTTTTGTTCTCTTTAAAATTGACGTATAATAATTGTATATATTTATGGGTTACATGGCGATGTTTCAGTACATATAGTGATCAGTTCAAGGTGATTAACATATCCATAATTTTCAGCATTTGTCATTTTTTCATGTTGGAAATATTTAATATCTTCCTTCTAGCGATTTGAAACTATGTAGTATGTTATTGCTAGGTGTAGTCATCCTACAGGCTATAGAACCCTAGTACTTACTTACTCTTCCTGTCTAGCTACAGTTTTGTATTCTTTTTTTGTTTTTGAGTTGGAGTCTCACTCTGTCACCCAGACTGGAGTGCAGTGGCCGCTCCCAACCACTGCAGCCTCGACCTGCTGGGCTCTGGCGATCCTTCTGCCTCAGCCTTCAAAGTAGCTGGAACTACAGGCGCGCGCTACCACGCCCGGCTAATTTTTGATTTATTGTAGAGATGAGGTCTTGCCAAGTTGCCTAGGCGGGTCTTGAACCTGTGGGATCAGGCAATCCCAGTTTCTGTATTCTTTAACAGTCTCTCTGTAACCCTCTTTCCCCCCTACCCTTCATAGCTGCTGCTACTCTCTGTCCTACTTTTTACTTTTGTGAGATCAATTTTTTTTAGCTTCCACATATGTGAGAGCGTGCAGTGTTTAACTCTCTGTTCTTGCCTTATTCACTTAACACAACGTCCTCGAGTTCCGTCCATGTTACTGCAAATGACAAGATTTCATTCTTTTTTATGACTGAATTGTATTCCATTGTGTTCATATAGCACACTTTCTTTATCCATTCATCTGCTCTTGAACATTTACACTGATTCCATATCTTGGCTATTGTAAATAAAGCTGTGATAAGCATGGCAGTGCAGATATCTCTTCAATATACTGATTTCCTTTTCTTTGGACAAATTCCCAGTCATGAAATTGCTGGATCACAAGTCTATTCTTAAGGTTTTGTCACCATAGAAGTATATATGTGACCTGAGGATATTGCAACTAGGTGAGTTTCTGGGCTTCCCTAAAGTCATGTGAATAGGCCTGGGCACATTTTGGGGTCTCACTAAAGCGTTATCAACAGGCCTGTAGACCATTGGTTCATCTAACATAGGGACAGCTGTAGTTTCTTTGGGGGCACAAGTAGCAATCTTTCTCATATGTAACAAAATAACCATATGTTATTTAAGTTTTTTTGTTTGTTGGGAATTGGGTTTTTGACTCAGGAAACTTGGAAATAGTGGTAATTTATTCTTTTACTATTATTTTAAAACAGTGGCAATAAAGCTTGAATGAACCTCAAGTAAGAGAATTTCATTAAAGAAGGGAACAAAATGCATTCTTTGCTACACAGGCATTTGGCAGATGCAAAATGAATCAATCACTGCTTCCTCTTCAGGGAGAATTTGTAGGATTTATTTGGGCTCATTGTTTCCCTGTAGGACAGTTGAAAATGAAATACCTTCACTTCAATTAATCTTGTCCCTATGATATATTACTTAAATAAATAATAAATGAATCTTCCTGGGCAACTAAGCTGTAGGGGAAAACAGAAATCTGTGGTGTACATTTTTCTTGAGGAAATTTAGAGCATTACCTATCTTTAGTTACAAAGCTGCACTGACCTTAATTTTACTTTTGCTTAGGAGTCTGCCACTTAAATCATCTAAGAGTACTGCTAACCAGCAGATACAGGGCACTACCCTTTGCACTGTCCTTCCAGCTGACTTTGTCTTCTTCCCAAGCTCTGGGATGCTTGAAGTGAGACATGAGTTCCGTGGCAAACTGCCTGGCTGTGGTGCTTTCACTCACCACAAGTGACCAACTCTGAACCTTAATTTCCTCACTGTAACATAAGGATAGTAGTAGTGCCTCCACTGAGTTGTGATGAAGATACAACATAAGACATATCAACAGCATAGTTCACCCGTAGAATAATATCAGCACTCAAGGATTTTTAGTGTTGTTATATATTAAAAAAATCTTAATTGCAGGTGGGAGAGAGAAGATGAGCTTGCTGGAACTGGAGCAGGTACAATCTGATCTGTATTCTGAAGTTGTCCTACATAGTCTGAAGAGGGCAGGACTAGCCTCCCATTCTTCCAGGCATGTGTCCTGATCCTCTTTGGCTACCATCACTATGCTTTTGCCTGCCCAATAATAACGGGTAACTTGGAGAAGTCAGACCAGCCAGCCCAGAAAAGCTTATCATCTTCATGACTGATCTAACTTACTCTGGAATCTGGCATTTTGGGAGTTCTAACTGGGTAATGCCATGCCCAGAATAGCTAGATAAACAAATCCTATAAGGAAGCAGGCAATTCACTGGGTATAGCCAGAGATGAGGAGGAAAGCACATGGCCCACCATGAAGAACATCAGATACAACCCTCTAGGTTATTTGTCATTTAGAATGTTCCTCTCTCCATTACAGAACCAGCACCAAGCAGTGTTAAGCACAAGAAGGTCCTCAGTAAGTAACTGTTGGAACAATGATCACACCTGACTTATTTTCTTATAAATATGAAGACATGAGCCGGGCTCGGTGGCTCAACCTGTAATCCCGCGCCTTTGGGAGGATTGCCTGAGCCCACGGGTTCGAGACCCGTCTGGGCAGCGAGACCTCATCTCTACAATAAATAAAAAAATCAGCTGGGCATGGTAGCGCGCGCCTGTAATTCCGGCTACTCGGAAGGCTGAGGTGGAAGGATCGCCGGAGCCCAGCAGGTCGAGGCTGGGGTGGCCGGGAGTGGCCACTGCACTCCAGTTTAGGCGACAGAGTGAGACTCCAACAGAGTGAGACTCCAGAGTGAGACTCCAAAAAACCCCCAAAAAACAAAAATAAATATGAAGACATGGCTTTCATAAAAAGATACAATTTCACTTTAAACTTATGATTGAATTCCTAACAATCAATGACAAATTTTTACTTTAGTGAAACGAATGCACACATCCTCCCAGTTCACAGTCCAGTCAAAAGGACTGAGCTTCTAATTATTTAAAATTCCAGAGGCAGGGTTTACAAAGGAATGTGGGCAAAAAGCAGGAACACCCTGCCCACCCATCAGACTCAGGACATTCTTACTTCGCCATCTACTGCATGATACTTTGGAGGCTGGAATTCCTGAATTCTAAAGACTGGTGGAGTCCTGACTGGAGTTACAGTGAGAATGTGCTGGCAGCCAAATGTCTTGGCTTTATTTTCCTATCATACAGTTAGAGAACGCTATCTTGTTCCCCAATCATAACAAAAAGCAAAACTTCATCTTTCACTATGTCTGAACATTTGCCTGTTAGGACTGCTTACACACTGCTCTGTAAGGCTTTTTGTGTGTGGTGTGAATGAGAAAACGCTGATGTTACCGAGAACTATATTAGTGAAGCCACAGGACAGCATGTGGTCTGATTAATCTTATGAACTCAGCATTAACATATTGCTGGAACATAATGCAGATTATACATTTATGAATGTGCAGTACTGACTCTCAATAAACAGAAAAGCTTACTCCTAAGCAACTTCTTAATTCTCTAAACCATGTTCTATGAACAGAAATGAAAGTTCCAAACTAGTGACTCATGAAGTTCCAGAGTGATAAAAAGTAGCATTATCTTCAGTTTTCCCATCCTTTCATTATAAATAGGTCCTTCTAACAATTTAAGTGTTGATGACCACATTGAAATTTACATGTAACAGTCAACTGAGTGATTGTCAATGATGTCTCATAGATGCTTAGCTTAGTCACACACCATCTGTATAACACACTACTTTCCATAACAAATACACTGAGTAAATAGCAACATCATTACCTAAAATCACACATTATAAGAACCTTAAATAATTCACCTTATTACATAGAACAATGGCCTAAAGCTCATAAAGACCATGACTGCAAATAGATGTAATGCCTTGCTGCTTACTCAAATACTCAACAAGAATTTTTCAACACTTACTGTGTGCATAAGCTATTTTATTCTCTCAAACCAGAATCAAATATTGCCCTTTACCTTGAACTGCTTGAAGTGAACATTTATTTGGTTTTCTACATAATATACTCCCAACTGACTACTTAGGGGCAATAAAAACTTTGAATTCTTCGTGGCTTTCCAGTTTGCCTGTTTGATGCCCTCAGGTCAGATGTCTGCTCTAGGTCTGATACACAGAGACGGGAGCTATATCCATCTCACCACACACTTCATGCAGTTCTGAATTTCTGAGTGCCAGCAGGCTACCCTCAAGTGACCTCAAGGTTCAGAAGAACAGTGGCTTCTAACCCAAGCTCATGACAGGGGAGGTGAGGATCATAAGGCAATATAGGAACATATCAACATCACACCCCATTTAGAAACACCAGTGCCAGGGGTCCTCCAAATGACCAATGTTTCTCCAAACTGCTTTTTGACATAATCTAATGGTCTTTCCTAACCTAGTTGGTGTCAAATGTGAAAAATATGTTGAAAGCCAACTACAATGAGTCATTTTCTGCCAACCCTTCTACTGGCACTAATTCTAGATAGCGGAATACTCTAGGCAAACGCTGCATACAAATAGAATAGTTTCTGAGTTATGCAAGATCAGTGAGCCAATGTACTGTCTTACCTGCATACTTCCTCGTATTGACATAGCACTTTTCTTCAAGGAGGTAAACATTGCTCATTTCATTCTCTCCTCTTCCTATCTCTCTAATGGTAATAGCACTAAGGAACAGAGGTATCAGACTTCACCTGGAAATAAAAGAAGGCTCTGACAGCTCTTGTTCCGTCTATAGCAAAGGCCTTTTCTTGACCTAAGGCAGCCCAAGGCATGCTTACTTTGAGACTCCTGAAAAGGATTAATGTGACAGGTCCCAATCTCAGAGTTCTTAAGAAATGCTGACACGAAAAAAATCCCACAAGCCTCCCTGACTGCCAGCTATATCCCAACCCGAATTATGGCTCACCCTCTGGGGGATGGCTCATGTGATAAAAGCAGATGCTCAGTGATTTTAGTTCTTCAAGATCTTTCTGAAAGATTGTTACCACCAGCTGGTCAGAGTGCTTAACTGGAAAGGAACTAACTAGTAATAAGATTTTTATCCGAGCTTAGGTAAGGATTTAAGTGTGTTCTTTTCATTTTTTCTCTATGATGTCAGCAGTGATTCTTTTTTTTTTTTTTGTCTTTTATTTATGTATTTTTTTATTTGTAAAATTTAAGGGGTACAAGTACAGTTTTGTTACATGGATATACTGCCTAGAGAAAAGTCTGGGCTTATAGTGTACCTATCACCTGAATAGTAGTGTACATTGTACCCATTAAATAATTTATCTTCTCTTCCCCTCCTTCTATCCTCCTACCTTTCCAAGTCTCCAGTGACTATTATTCCACACTCTATATCATGTGTACACTTTCTTTAGCTCCCACTTATAAGTGAGAATATGCAGTATTTGACTTTCTGTTTTCAAGTGGTTTCACTTAAGATAATGGCTTCCAGTTCTATTCACGGTGCTGCAAAAAACAAGGTTTCATTCTTTTGTATGGCTGAATAGTATTCCAGTGTGTGTGCGTGTGTGTGTGTGTGTGACATTTTCTTTATCCATTCATGTGTTGATGGACCCTTACGATAATTCCACATC
Organism: Cephalopachus bancanus; assembly: GCA_027257055.1. Taxonomy (NCBI): domain Eukaryota; kingdom Metazoa; phylum Chordata; class Mammalia; order Primates; family Tarsiidae; genus Cephalopachus; species Cephalopachus bancanus. The sequence continues at coordinate 1,294,747 of JAPVLO010000179.1, forward strand.
TTTGCTACTGTCAAAAGCTGTGATAAAGATATGACTGCCGGTATATTTTTGATAAAATTATTTCTTTTCCTTTGGGTAGATACCTAGCAGTGGGATTTTATATTTATTTCTCACTGTTTCTTTGCCTATTCTAAACAAATGACTACCATGAGTCATCCATTACAGTTGGCAGAGTCTCTCCACACATTCTAATAGTTACTAAGCTTTGTTCAAAGCACCCATCACTGTATACACCTTACCACCATATTTACCCATACCAATTCATGTGAGATGGAACCACAAAGCAAATGTATACTTAGCTCAGAGATCAGAATTAGCTAATGAAGTCCTGTGAAAGGCCTCTAAGAGTCAAGAATTTTGACTCCATTCCAGCCTGGCTACTTCCCAGATCCCTGGTCAAAGTGTGGATGGCAAAACTGCAGCTCTTGAGGGTTTCTGCGCACAAAGTCATGCCAAGATGGAACTTATTCACAAGAGTCCTGCCCTTGGGGTGGTTGGACTCTCGGGGTGCCTGGGAGGCAGCTTCTCAGGAGATCCTTCTTTGACTCGTGAAAGATATATATGCCTAATCCTAACAACAGTAAAAAGGACAACTGCAACTCAGATCTGACAAAACAGAGACAACTACCAAGTCTTGGGCTGACTAACACTATATCACTCTAAGTATATGACATTCCCAAACAGGAGTATAGAACAACACAGTATTTCAAAAGCAAGAAAAATAAAAAAGCAACACAAAAATGTCATTGAGAAGTGGCTTTCTACATTTCCTTTGAACAGACAGGATATGCTAGATGAATAGAGCCATGGCTGTGCTATTTCCTGTTCATATTATTTTCACACTGCCTGTGCCATAAATCACTCTGATACTGTACTCACAACAAATAAGTAAGGCCTAATGAATGAACACTCACAGCCACCACAGACGGAGCAGAGAGTTCCTGCTGTAAAAGAGTCTGCTTGTTTCTAGTCGGAGGTGCAGCACGCTCCTTAGTTCTTCATACAGAACCCTGAATGCAGTGCTACCCTTTGGATAACTTTCTGCAGACAACTTTCTAGACATAGAGAGAACCTTGCTATTTTAATGCTTCTTGTTTCCACATGTCATTTCTTGGTTATGAACACCTCGCTCATAATTTTTTTACCACCAAACTCAAAACACAGTTGCTAAAACAATCAGCTACTCAACTGCCATAAGTCACCACATTTACCACAACCATTATAGATATAACTAGCATTTGAAACACTGAAACTGTGAGGAGGTGATGGAGATAAGGGCAGAAATGGTAGAAAGAGGAAAGAAAGAAAGAAAGAAAGAAAAAGAAAGTAAGAAGGAAGGAAGGAAGGAAGGAAGGAAGGAAGGAAGGAAGGAAGGAAGAAAGAAAGAAAGAAAGAAAGAAAGAAAGAAAGAAAGAAAGAAAGAAAGAAAGAAGCACAGGATTAGCTTCAAATGAAAGATCCTAAACATATTATGGACTGTGATGTTTAGTTACATAAAACAGGGGGAGAAGATGAAAGAACAAACGACTGGAAATAAAACTTGGTTTTAAAATGAACTTTCAAGGTTTCCTTCATAATAAGAAAGATTTTTGTAGGAATGTAACAATATAGGATGTCACTAGGAGAAAATATTCAATGTCAATACAAACTAGTTATGTCAGATTAACATGACCTGGTACTTTCGTTAACACCACATAGATGAGAACTTGAAATGTAAAACCCAGTGTATCTGAAACAATTAAAAATCCGCAGCACTTTAGTAAGACAGACCAAGGTTCAGTGACACATAGCTACAGGCCTAAGGTGCTCTTCCCACAGCCACTGTGCTTGGAATGGAGACAGGGACAGCTCCCTCTCTTTATTTTATTTTTTTATTTTTTATTATGAAGTTGTGGGGTACAGTTAAGGGTTAGGTATACAATTGCATTTCATTCAGGCACCCTGTTGATATGGGGTGTTTCCCCGTACCCAGACAGATATTTGCTACTGTTAATCCCATCTCCCTCCCCCCACCATAGTTTCCCAGTACGGTCAGTCATTTTCGTATAGTATTACATTGGATGTTTAAGGTCCATTATATGAGTGAGAACATGTGATACTCGGATCTTTGTTTCTGTGAGAGGTCACTCAGTATTATAGACTCTAGTTCCATCCAGGTTGCTGCGAAATTCACGATTTTGTTCTTTTTTATGGCTGCGTAGTAGCTCCCTCCCTTTAAGTCGTGGCCTGTGGCCTCTCTAACCCAGGAAGCCCCGAGACCCTCAAGGCCTTCCGCATCTTAATCAAAGCAGAAGGCTGCCAGCTGTGCACTGTCTGTTGTTCTCGCCTCCTCGCTCCCCACATGTGGGCCCTAATGACCAGAGCACCCTGAGTCTGCACAAGAGGACCCTTTGGGGAGGGCAGCTGGCCAAAGGCTGCAGGATGGCTTATGCTCAGGACAGCTGACCACAGCTCACCGGGAGAAGGAAACCCTTATGCTGTCATTTAATCATATATTTTTGGCTTTGGGAGCTACAGACATTGAGTTGACTTAAATTTTATACTGGAAAGTATAATATACAACTGGAAATAAAAACAACACATAATTTATAAGCATCTGGAAGAGAAAAATGCAGCTATATTACTGTACTCTTTGTAAGCTTTCTTCCACAGCCTGCCTTGAAAATCTTCACCTCGATAGTAAAGGCAAAGGAGCAGCACAATAAACATTTGCATGTCTTTCACCTAGATTCAGCAGTTGTTCATATTCACTTTCTCGATATCTATATATCTATATCTTGCATAAGTTTTTTTCCCGAGTCATTTGAAAGTTAGCTTTAGATACTATTTCTAATCCTAAATACTACTTCAGCATGGATCACTTATAACACTACAATAATATTATCACAACTAGGGAACCAATGACTCTACAATGTCATGAAGTCTGGATTCAATATACCCAACTGACCCCCAAATGCTTTTTATAGCTGCTTTTTCTTTTCCTGCATCCAAGTTCAAATGCTCAGATTGTCTCCTTAGACTACTTTAATTTAGAATAGTACACTTGCTTTTTTTAAAAGTTTTTGAGGAATCTAGGCCAGTTGTATTGTAGAATGTCTCACATTCTAGATATTTCTGATTGTTTCCAGATTAAACATTTGTCACACATATGACACAGGTGAATTTATACCCTTCCAATGGTCTCACATTAAGAGGATATAATGTGAAGTTGTACCACTATTGGCTTTGCTAAATTTGATAAGTAAGATGTTGACTAGCAGATCCTTTCATTGTAAGGGCTATTTTTCTTCATAATGAGATAATTAAGTAATCTATGGGTGACACTTGAAGGTCATGTGAATTCTGAAGGTCGTTTTGGCAAACACTGATGATTGTTATTATTAGCTCTTATATGGAGTTTTGTGAAATAGTGATTTTCTTTTTTATTATAAAGATGTGGGGTACAATTCAGGGTTAGGTATACAAACGCTGATCATGCAGGTACCCTTGTTGATGAGGTATGCCCCTACCTCCCCTAGCAGTTTCTCTTAATTGTCAATCCCACTCCCCCTCCCCTGACAGTTTCCTATTACTGCCAATTCCTTTCTTACAGTATTATAATTGATCAAGGTCTGGTTAGAAATAGTGATTTTCTAATCTTATAATTTCTATATTTACTTCTTGGTATTACAGTATTCTATAAAGGAAAACATCTCTTGCCCCTTCTATTTATTTTTAATATTTTAAATAGTTTACCATAGATGTATTAATTTAAAGAATTGCATTATAATCAATATTGTCATTATTCTTGGATGATCAAATTGCCCCAAATTTGGCCTGCAGGAGTCCTTTCAAGCTGGCTCTTGTGTCTTTCAGACATAATCACATTAGTCTCTGAGTGCAACCTTGCTTTCTGGCATGAAATGTTATAGGCTTACTTGGTTTATCCCTGGCCTAGATCTGGATTTAATTAGTAATTTCTTCAAGAAGGCCTGTTTTCTTGTATTGGGGAATGGTATTTAGAAAGTAAGAACTAGATGTAATATATGCTCATTGCAACTATAGTTTCATAGTTTCTAGTTCATTTCAGTGAAGAGAGCTTAGGAAATCATCCTACTTTATGTAAAGTAATTTTAGAATAACATTACCAACATCACTATTAACCACACATCTACTAAATTAAGTTTTGGATTTCATTTTAGTTCTTTTTGTCCTTAGACTATATTCTCCTAAGAATATATAGAAAAAGAGTTGTGTTCAGAAGTTACTTGAAATTACCTTTTTCTCTAGGTGGTAATATTATCAATTTGATACATAGTTACATTTGTTTCCATCTATATCCAATCTCAGGGTTAGTTTGTTTCATATTTTTTATTTCATTTTATTTTGGGGATATGAAAAACACTTGGTTCAATAGTCAAAATTGTATTAAGAAGTGTAGTGAGATAAGTCTCTTGGACATTTCTTGTCTGTATTCTCTCCTCCCTGTCCCCTACTCATCATCTCCACAGGCAACCATTTTCTTTTTTTTTTTGAGTTGGAGTCTCACTCTGTCGCCCAGACTGGAGTGCAGTGGCCACTCCCGGCCACCCCAGCCTCGACCTGCTGGGCTCCGGCGATCCTTCCGCCTCAGCCTTCTGAGTAACCGGAATTACAGGCATGCGCTATCACGCCCGGCCGATTTTTTTTTTTTTTTTTATTGTAGAGATGAGGTCTCGCTGCCCAGGCGGGTCTTGAACCCGCGGGCTCAGGCAATCCACTCACCTCAGCCTCCCACAGGCGCGGGATTACAGGCTGAGCCACCGAGCCTGGCGGCAACCATTTTCAATTGTTTCAGTTTTATCCTTTTTGGGTTCCCTCTGTGAGAATAATGTGTGTGTGTTCAGATATACAGACACATATGTTTACTTCTCCCTGCTTCTTTCTTACACAAATGGCATCACTCAACATACAGTCATTTGCAACTTATATTTCACTGGCCTTTTCCAAATGGTGGCTTCCTAGTCCCAGCATTCCTTTTGCATTTATTAGCTGGCATCTTTCTATAAAGAAGAAATTTTTTTTCTGCCTGTCCCCCTCTCTGGAAATCACTCCACTTCTGTTCAAAGATCTCATCTCTTTTGTAGCTGTACAATGCTCTAGTGCGTGCTCCACAGGCCACATAGATGTGTCTTCATGTCCTGCTAAACTCTGCCTTCAATTCGGTATCAAAGGATGCAACCTACGATTGCAGGACATGGAGTCTGCAACCTAGAGAACACCCTTTCAAGGCCGAGGCTGCAGGTGAGCACAGGGTGGATATCTAAGGCTAGAGGCTGGCCAGGCAGAGCTGTAATACAGGCTCTGTCTGGCTGTAGCCTCTCTCACCAACCCTGCCAGCTTCCTGCTTCTCTCTCTTCTCTGTGCCTCCCATTCCTCCCACACCCTCTTCCTGGCAACTCCTTCTTGGGCAAACAGACTTCTCCAAAGACTCACCCAATTTCTTAATTGTGCTTAGCAGGCTTCCAGCTAATAAGATATTACTTAATCTTTTCGATGCAAGTCCATGACTGTTAACTATCCTACATGGCATTTCCCTTCCCTCAAAACAATTTTTTTTTCATTAAGAGAAAATTCCATCTAGTTATGTTGTCAGGAAAAGAAATTGATCTTGACAAGGTAGTTTTGTATATTTTTCCATAACATTTCCCAAATTACAACTATCTTCGCTCAGTAAAACAATCATCTTGCATATTACTCATAACATTTATGTATTTGAAATCTAATTTACCTACTAAATTCACTGTATTTCATATGAAATTACTACAGACAAACAATAGAACATGGATTTATTATTATTTTCAAACAGGATGAAATAAAACAAAATGTTCAAATAAAATTTATTTAGTTATTGATTCTTAAACACATTGTGTTATCTCTGTCATTCTGAAAAGCAAAGAAGACTAGAACAACCACCAGAAAGATCATGTCACTGTAACCATGCTATCATTTAGGAAAATGGGATCTGCTGAGGGAAATCTGCCATTTGTGACAACATGGGGGATCTGGAGGGCATTATGCTAAGTGAAATAAGCCAGACACAGAAGACAAATACCTCATGATCTCACTCCTATATGGAATCTAAAAACTCAAAACTCACAGAGCAGACATAGACGATGCCGGGGAGGGAGGCTGGGGAGGTGGTAGTCAAAGGACACAAAATTTCAGATAAACAGAGGAATACATAAGTTCAGGAGAGCTATGGTAAAACATGGCAATTGTAGTTAATAGCAGTGTACTGTATATTTGAAAACTGGTGAGAGTAGATTTTAAGTTTTCTCATCACAAAAATATGTATATGAGGTAATTAAATATTAATTAACTTGATTTAGTCATATCACAATGCATATGGATATCAAAACATCATACTGTATAACATAAATATATACAGGTGTTATAATTTTCTTAAAAATAAAGAACCATACAAAATTTTAAAAAGTAAATTCACTCTTACAGGGTTGGTACTTTAAAATAAGGTACTTTAAAATAATTTTAATTTTTAAGTAAAAAATTAAAAGTAGAAAACTGACTGCAAAGAAAGACTGACATTTTCCTAATAATTTAAAATATAACCACATGGCAATAAAATGCATTTACTAACACTATCTTTATGCATCTTTTAAAAAGAGGATTCTTTAAAGACTCAGGTGATGGGTAACCCAGGGGTCACTTGGATCAGATGGCCCAGTGATAGCCTTCCCTGGATATGCCTGGCTAGTTGAGGGGGGACCTGTGGGCAGTCCCAACCCCACGCTCCTCACACAGGTGAGCAAGTTTACCCTCCCCTCCACTCCAAGGGAATGGAAAAAGTCCTCACATATCAGCTCTGATGCATGCCCGTTTCTGGTAGAAATAAATAGTTTTCAAATTTTTCAATGTCATTACCTTGGACATTATATTCACTTGGGCTAAGTATAAAACAAGAAAGTAGGCTTATTCAGCAGGAGAAATATTTCTGCTAATTGTATAGGGAAGAGTGGGCTGATAGAGCTACGGTCCTCAGACAGGAAGTGTGGACAGAGGGCAGGGCTCAGTACGTGCTTTCCTTGACCACTTGGAAACAGCAGAAACACCATGAGCTGATCTCTACAAGAACGGAATGGTTCCCTCTTTTACCTGTTAACGTATACAAGTAACTTATACCCAGTAATCTTTGGAAAGGCATTTTCTGAAAATTGATTGAATGTGGTCACTACTGTCTTATTAATACAGTGGCTTTTACCTGAAAGTGGTGTAACTTTTATGTTAAACATTTTTAAAGTACACATGCTTTTACGTCATCCCTGGAAATTCTAGGTAGGCCTGGGGTGGAGTCTGAATTTCCACAGTAAACATAAAAACCAAATAACTCTCTCTAGGTTCTTCTAAAGCACAGTCCCTCATTTTAAGAAAATTATAATTTGTCCATCAGACTAGTTTTAGTAAAACTAATAAAAACATCACAATAAGACTACCAATTTAATGGTCTTCACTGTTAAGTCAGTTGCTGCTTACAAAATTTAAATAGAGTATTTCTTGGTCATTTTCTTTCCAGGGTCATTGCCTTTCCAGTGTAAGCATAGTACTTGTCTGAACACAAGTACTATATGCATGTCTCCATGGACAAAACTGGACCTAAGATGGGCCTTATCTTTACCATTGTGGTGAGGAATGCTTGTTATATATAGGTGCACTCAGCACACACTGCATTACAGAACAGCATTATTCACTTAAACATTTCCTTCAGAGTTTGCTTCAAAATTACGGTTTGGCTCAGTGTTAAAGAATGTAGAAAATGTTAGCTGTCGCCACAACGAAGGACTCAAGGTTCCAGCTGTGCACATCCTTTGTCCATAGCACAGGAGGAATCTTCCATCTGACTATCGGTATTCAAATTTTATGCACAACCATGGCTAGCTTTATGCTGACTACGTGCCTCTGGGTTTGTTTGTTGTTTTACCTTTTAAAAATGAGACGCTCTACTGAACATTTTCTTTCTGCTTCTCCATAAATACCTGAGAAGCAATTAATGTAAGCAAGTTTAATTCATTTTTTGGATTTAGGAACCTACAGTTTCTGACATAGTTTCTTCTGTTTATGAAATGAAATATATTTTTAGCTCATGGAACAAAATGCTCATATGCTTTTGGGAATGACAGGAAAGAAAGAGAAAAAAATAGGATGTTAAGTATGAGCCTTTGCAGTTGCCATCTGCATATAAATCTCCAAAAAGCAAATGGAATAAAGCATGATGTACCATGCGACGTGCACAGTAGGACTGTTCTTCAAGGGTAAAGCAGCTCATTAAAATGCTTGTGTGAGCCTCATGACTCACTGTAAACTGTGCATGCTCTAGGTGGGCCAAGGCTCCAAATCCGTGGTCGATGTCACTGCCACTTCAGTACCCCTGGCTCACCTTCACTGCCTACTGTGTTAGTCCTATTGATTCCACCTCTTACATTTCCATCTCCTCTGTTGCCACGTTGGTCCAGGCACCCACCTTCCTTTGCATTAGTTTCCCTGCAGATCTCTCCAAAGACATGCTGGCCTTAGCACTGCCCATACACACTAGAGAGCTCTTTGAACACAAGTCTGATCACATCACACCCTAACTTCAAACCCAGGGGTGGTTTCTACCCCACTCAGGGTGACGTTAAACTCTTCCACCTCACCCTAAGGCACCAGGCCGTCCAGGCCCAGCCTGCGTCTGCAGTGTCCTTGTCTGCCATGTTCTGCCTCAACACTTGCCCCCCCACCTCAAGGAAGATGTTAAGCTAAGAGGTCTCCACCTCCAACTTCATCTCATTAGCTCCTTTAGCCTATTGGACATGTGTTTCTTCCCGAGGGTGCCTTCCTTGACCACTCTAAGTCTTTGATGAAGTTGTAGACAAACCACACAACCCACCTCTCTGTTACATGTGTGACAGAGCATTTGCACATTAATTTTGTGATTATTTTATTAGTACCTGTCTTCTTAAGTGTAAAGCCCATGAGGGTAGAACGCCTCTACCTGTTTCCCTCCATATGTCACCTTGCACTGTGCATGGCCCTCTGAGTAAAACATAAGCTAGACAGACATTCTGTAGTCCCTAGGCCTCATTTAGAATCCGAGCGCCACCAATGTGTTCATATGATTTGGGGAAGTCACTTAACCTCCTTGCACCTAAGTTTCTTCATCTGTGAAATGGAATAAAAAAATGGAATCAAAACAGTTGGTGTAATTTACATAAAGTTTTAGAATGGAGTCTGACACATAGTCTCATTTAAATGGTTGTAATAATTAATAGTGTTATTATTCTTCTTTAAAGGCACTAAAATATTGAATAAATACATGATTTTCTAGGAAATCTAAAGGACTACAAATATATATTGGTCCATATTCCTGTGGAAGGGGACAAATGTCACTGCCATGGAAGTTGAGGTCAGAGCTCTCCAGAGAGAACAGCTTTGAGGGCCACACACAAGCGTGTTCTGAACAACTCTTGCTGTGAAAGGAAAAACAAAGCAAAAGAAAATCCTGGAAATTACCTGCATATCCATCAATAAAGGAATGTGAAAATACTAAGTAAAGGTTTAAAGGAACAAGATAGAGCAATGTATCATGGTCAGGCCAGGCATGATGGCTGATGCCTGTAATCCCAACACTTTGAGAGGTTGAGCTGGGAGGATTGCCTGAGCCCAGGAGTTTGAGATCAACCTGGGCAACATGGTGAGACCTTGTCTCTACAATAAATAAAAAAATTAGCTGGGCATGGTGGTATGCTCCTGTAGTTTCAGCTACTTGAAAGGCTGAGGTGGAAGGATCACCTGAGCCCAGCAGGTAGAGGCTGCAGTAGCTGTGATTGTGCCACTGCACTCCAGTCTGGGCAATACAGTGAGACTCCAACTCAAAAACAAAAAAAACCAAAAAACCATCTTTCTTTCTATCTCAAGATTAACATGGAAAGAGCCCTCAAACATAGTAAGATAAATTAAAAGTCATAGATCACCAATATGGAATGATTCAATTTACATTAAAACAAACAAAACCAAAAATACTTTATGTTTATATATAAATACATGGGTAATACACAGAAGGAGAAATAAGCACAAAATTTTAACAAGACTTCTGAGTTACTTCTCTTTTTACAAATTAGATTCTCTACATGATATTTCCATCCTATCTCTTTACAAAATGTCCCACAAACAACAAGTATAAATGAGTATACTTTGTATTTCAGATTTAGAAACCAAGTCCTCCCCCTCCACGCCCTCTGGGGAACTGGACTGTACATGAGGGGGCAAGGGAGGAACATGAATAAATTATAAATGAATATTATAAATAATGTAAATAAATGAATGCTATAAATAACATATTTTCTTATATTATTTATATCTGTACTCATTAAATTATTATTATTTTGATATTTACAAATAAACCCATATTGATATATTGGGTAGAACTGCCATATATTTAGCTACTTTTTGTTTTATGTTAGTTTAATCCCAAGTAGCTCTGTGCTCATTTTCGTTGGCTGAGGAAAACAAAAAAAGAAGCTAATGATCATTCAATCTATACATTAACAGGGTCCCTATGTATTTTATTTTATATTTTTGCTTGGTGCTACCCAAGAATTTTGTCTCTTCAAATGAAGGCACTGGGTTTCAAGCAATCAAATCATTTTCACACTCTGTTCCATAAATCTGTCCAGAGAAATCTCACAAAAGGAACCTATATTTTTATGCAGCTCAGATACTTCCTGGGCAATATGTATTAATAAGACACATGTAGACCCATCATAGAGACAAACAGTCCAAACAGCCCTGAACGATGGCCACAGACCTAGGGCAATGTGAAGCCATTGATCTGTCAGTTACTGTGACAGATGGTAAAGTGTGGCGGCAAACTTAAACAGTGAGATAACTACCAGGAAGGAGGTCATTAGGAGTACAGGCCCAACACTAGGCTGCCTGGTTGGCAACTCCAGTCCAGCACCTTCTAGTCATAGGTAGTCAGGCTCTGTGTCTCAGTTTATACAGTGTAACATGGACTTCATGCAGTGCCTGCTGATGGGGATTCTGGAAGGGCTGGTGAAGTGAGACCTGCATAGCAGATGGCGCAAGAACACTTGGTCAGGCATACCCCGGAGAGCAGAGAGCTGGGCATATAGTACAGGCTTCTGGCCCTAAGGGAGAGATGGACATCTAGATAGTCATCTACAATTTATAAAAGTATTTGGCCAGGGATAGAAACCAGCTTAAAAAACAAACTAGTAATCAGATGAAATTCACACTTTGTATCTCTCTACATGTATATTATACCATTGTCCACTCACTGGCAAAGTGTATTTGCTGTAAAGTTAATCTATTTCAAAACTGCAGCTTCTAACGTTTTACCCTGGGAGAAAGTCAACAAGACTGTTAGGTTATATTGGGCAAAAGAAAGAAGTATCTTTTTGATGTATGAGTTAGAATTCAAGACCCAAGGCAAGATCTTCTCATGCATCTCACCTGGACAGCTGTGGTCTGTGAGGCTAACTTGGTTTCAGGACTACAGAATTAGAAACTAAAGGGATTGTCTCACTCAACACTCTTTACTAACACTTATAAACTGGAGCATTAACATACGTGTTAGTTGATGAATTTTAAAAAGAGCCGGAAAAAACTCTTTATAAACGGTTACACAGCAAGAATAAAGCTTGAATATATGGTGGCAGCACAGCTGTGGTGGCAGCATGTGTGTGAACTTGGGTAAATCTTTAATAAAACTTTTTTCCCTCTAGATTGCCCACATGGAGAATAAGCAGGAATCTCTATTTTTAAAAAGTACCTGTGGTCCTATTTGGAAACTACTGTTGTACTCTAAACAAAAGCATATGTTATAACTGTAAAGGCACTTTAATAACTTTGATCGCTTTCTTGTCTTTGGAAAGCTAATACATATTTATTATAAAATCTTGAATTATAGCAGAAAATTGCCAAGTAGAAAGTCCTTTATCTATATCTAAAAAGTCCCTTAGGTGATTCTGATTTAGAAGCAAGTTTAGCAACAAGGACGTTCAAGAGAAAAGGGTACTATAACAGGTAGAAATTCATATCAGGTCACATTCATTTCAAAATATTTAAAATGCTCCCTTTCATGATGTAATAATAAATTAGAGTTAGAATTGGAAATATCAAAGGCAGCTCCTAAGATGAGCCAGAGACCCGGTGTAATTAAAGCCCCCAAACAAATGCTATTCATCTTCATCTTAAAATTGAACCAAGACATTTAAAAGAACAACTTTGAGTTCTACTTTTGCTTTTTTAAAGTATTTTTTAAAAATATTAAAGGCTAAATATTTTAAGATGCCCAACAGCAGAGAATTTTCTAGCAGCATCACCAGCGCTGATGAAAGAAGATGGGTCCTGCACTAGTACCTAGGGAACCTGATGCAGAGTCCTCCTTTCCTTGGAGACACTCAGTTTGTCTGATTCAACTGAGTGTCATGAGATATTACAGGCGAAATATCTCACAATATGATTCTAGTCTTCTAAGATGCACAGACAGCAGAAAGTACTCTAAACTCAGCAGAAGCACAGCTGCCCAGGACACGCAGCTTTTTGGCACTCAGTCATCGCCTGCTCCATGGAGTTCGGTGTAGCCTCCTTTCCTCTTTCGCCCCCTTGGGATAGACAGCCCCTGTACTTCCAGAGGCCCACACATTTCCAGTGAGGCTCCCATGTCTGTGTTCCCAAAGGCCACTGCCTCCTGCAGCAGGCTCAGCGAGTGGGCTAAAGCAGGCCCTTCTTGTTGCCCGTTGTTCCTGAGTTTCTCTCCTAGCTGTGTAGAAGTTACTGGCAGCATTTCCATGCTTTCTAGGGCCTGCTTTTAACAGACTGTGTTAGTTTAACCAATATGAACCAAAATACAGAAGACTGGGGTACACTGGGATAAAGACAGATGCACTCCCAACTCTCACTTTCTCCTCCTTAATGACTGTTCCCAGAGTAACATTCCTGACATCACTTTCAAATCTCCACACGGGCAAAGATTTGTTTGTTTTGTTCACCATTGTATTTGCAATGTCTAGAACAGTGCCTGACAGGTAGTAGTGTCCAACTAAATTTGGCCTGAGGATGCCTCCATACCCGAGTCCTTTTGTAACAACTGCAACCAAACTTAGTGAAGCAACTGAAGGCCTAACTTAGGAGTATACTTTTGCAAGTAACTGAATCTCAGCCAATCCCAGCAGCTGAGTTCAGTCAATCACAGGCGGCCAACTGACCAGACCACATTCAAGTAAGGGAAACAGAGCTGTGACCAATCTGACTGTTTCTGATCCTCCCTTCTGTTCCACATTGTGAAGTGGGTTTTCAGAACCTCTTCTGGTTTTGAGGGCTGCTAGATTCACGAAACATTGGTTGCTCAATTAAACTCTGCTAAATTTAACTCCTCTAAAGATTTTATTTTAATAGTAGTTTTTTAAAAATGTGTTGAATGCAGATGCTGGCGAGGATGCAGAGAAAAAGGAATGCTTCTACACTGCTGGTGGGAAAGCAAACTAGTGCAACCTCTTTGGAAGACAGTGTGGCAATTTCTGAAAGAACTAGAAATTGATCTTCCTTATGACCCAGCAATCCCCCTATTGGGAATATACCCACGGGAACTCAAATCATTCTACAAAAAGGATACCTGCACACATATGTTTGTTGCAGCTCTATTCACAATAGCAAAAACATGGAACCAGCCATACTGCCCATCAAAGCTGGACTAGATTTTAAAAATGAGGTAAATATACACAATGGAATATTACGCAGCCATAAAGAAGGACCAACACACGACCTTCACAGCAACTTGGATGGATTTAGAATCGATCATACTCAGTGATCTATCACAGAAACAAAGAACAGAGTATCATATGTTCTTACTCATAAGCGGATCTTGAACAGTTATCATTATACTATAAGAAAGGGGTTGGCAGTAGTGGGAAACTGCCAGGGGATGGAGGGGCACACCTCATCAATCAGGGTGCCTACATAATGGACATTTGTATACCGCACCCTGAATTGCACCCGCATCTTTAAAATTGAAAAACAAAATGTTCTGAATGAATGAATACACAAAGAGGTATGGAAAACTGAAAAGAACTACTAAAGAAACAACTTATTTCATTGGCTGGATGATGAGTTGAGGAAGAATACACCATGAGTCTAAGAAATGGTTCTCATACTTTTTGAAGTGTTGAGACAAACTTAATTATTTAGCTTGTTCCAAAAGGTATCAGTATTTAAATGAGTACTGTAATAAGAAAATACAACCCTTCAGAAAGAAGAAAATGGGGCTGAGAGAAAAAATACAAAAAGAAGTAAAAAATAATTAAGAAATCAGTGTACTTTTTTTAAAAGCAGGAAAAAAAAGGAAGGGTAAACAAGATGGGAAAGAAGCAGATGTGTTTCTGCTCAATCTGATCCATAAAAAATTAGAACTGGCCAGGTGCAGTGGCTCATCCTGTAATCCCAGCACTGTGGGAGGCCAAGGCGAGATGATTGCCTGAGCCTGGGGGTTTGAGACCAGTCTGGGCAACTTGGTGAGACCTTGTTGCTACAATAAATCAAAAAAATAAGCCGGGAGTGGTAACACGCCTATGGTTCCAGCTACTTGGAAGGCTGAGATGGAAGTATTGTCTAAGCTCAACTGGTTGAGGTTGCAGTGGCTGTGAGCATGCCATTGCACTTCAGCCTAGGTGACAGAGTGAGACTCCAAATAAAAAAAAAAAAAAAAAAGAACTAAAACTGTCAACAGGGCTTTTAAGACACAGTGAAAGATACTATTAATCAACTCCGCATGGGACTGGAGTACTGATAGCGAGCAGTCTTTGTTTATAACTGAGGTTAACTTCTGTTTTGGAATGTTACTGGCTTTGAGCTTTTTTTCCCTGGCTGCCCTTTGGCACTTTGCTAATCAGAGCAAAATCCCTGTTGAGTACTGACTGGGTCTGCTTGCAGTTAATCAGTGACCTTTCTCCCGGCCCCTCCTGTAACAGTCATTTGGACATTCAAAATACATCACAAATTACCATCCTGTTGGTGGTGATGTACACTTTGGTTCTCTTTATTAGTAGAGAGCGCCTCTTGGGATTAAACTTAATAATTGATAACAATGTTCTATAATGGGAATCCTAGTTACATATATTTTTTCACACAGTGGAATTCTGAATAACAAAATTACATTGTCTTTCTTTACATTTGCATGAATAATTATGGGAAAGAGGGACATGTGAGGGACTTAAGTCACCAGATCCAACTCCCTGTCTCCAGGCACATCAGTCTGAAGTCACTGAAGATAGATGGTTATTTGACCTATTTTTAGAGATTGCAATAGATAGAGATTACACAGACTCCCTTGTTAGCCTGTTTCCAAAAAGAACTTCTAGATTAGTTTAACTATACTCTCTCTATTATACTGCCATACAACAAGCAATTCATTAATTGCTGCAAATACTAGATGAATTTTCCCTCAGGAAACTATTAACAATATAAGCTCATAAATTTTTAAATTTCCCAATTTGACCTTAGACTAAATCTTTAATTTTTAATACTTTATGAATATTGCTTCTCTTAATTAACATGCAAAGTCCTTAACTCTTAAAATGCCGCTTTCTGAAACCCCTTTTAGTTATACAACAACACATCCGTGTCCTTTAGAATTCAGCATCTAAGGAATGTGAAGAAAGTAAGAAAACATGTAGCAGCAAGGGGAAAATAGTTTACAAATACATCTGCTTAACATTTTCAGCGAGGAAACCTAATTTCCTGCCTGTGAGATAATTCTCATGCTAAAACATGTAATGTTTCAAAATAGAAATCCTTGCAACTCTAATTCTAAACTATGTGCAACTAAAAAAATTATCTTCAAAATACCTATTTGACTCAGCATGCTAAGTCAGGCCACCCTGCTTGAGGCTATTTCCTTCATGAATGCTGAATGTAACAAGTAACAGTTCACTGGCTTTAAACATTTGGCTTAAGGTATTCATAGGTGAAGACCTCAAAACCAGAAAATTATATGCTGTCTAATTAAACTCCCATTGTAAATGCTGTAAGTTGGAAAGTGGGTATTTATAGATTGCCAGTGTGATTATATTATAGCATTGGCATATTAAAAGACAGTACCCTCTAGAAACAAAATAAAAACAAAGTAATTATATGATAAATCTTCTATAGAAATTTGGATGTCCTTTTTTTTTTGGCTAAACTTCAAATAAAAGGCTTTTTATCGCTAATATCCCCATGGGGTGAATATTAACTCCAATTGTAGAAGTCTCTCTTAAGCACAAACACTACTTTTTAATTTTAGACCACTGCAGGTCACTGAAAAGCCAAATAATAATATTGCAAATTAATTTTTCTTGACTATGGCATAACAACCATAATTAGCAGCAAATCCCTTTTCTCCATTTGCTTGTGCTGAATTTTTCTTAATTAGTCTGCAGTCTAATTACAGAGCTCAATCTAGAGAAGAACTCACAAAAGCCAGTGATGCTGAAAGCAGAAGACAGCATGTTCCACCTCCTGGATTTAGTGCTGTGGAATCCTATAGTAAACCAATTGGAACAGACTCTATTTGTGAGGGCATTAGCATGTAAACAGTGTCAGCGAGAAGACACATGGCAGCAACCAGCCATGCTAATGGAAAGTGATATTGAGTTTACTAATTCAGATAAGGGTGCACAGATTGCCTTTTCTACAAAGCACAGGGACTGTCAGAGAGACAAATGCGTGGCCCATGTTGCAATTAATTTGATTCTTGTTCTTTTAAGGCTCTACTTGTAGATTTAATTAAAGCTTTCACACACTGGGCACATTCAGGAAGTATGTGAGTTTAATGGCTTCTTTTGAATGAAAGCAGCAGTGGAAGTTATGATTCAAACAGTAACAGGCAATCATAAGACAAAGATATTTTTAATAAGAAAGTTTGTTCGTTCTTCTTCAGGTAGCAAGGCATTTTTTATTTTAATAAGGGACAGCAAATTGCACTTTCTCCATAGATTTCCCCCTTTAACTGCGTTACAATTTCTGAACACAGTACTCCTTCACACTTGGTCAGTATTGTGCTTATACTATTTGGTTGAGAATTCTTCATCAAATTTACTACAATATATTACCAATTTTCATGTTGTGAAACCCAAGCCTGTCTGTCTTTGCTTTGATCTTTCAGTTTACTTCTGAAGCCATACTTAACCTTTTATTTGCTTCATAAATTAAATAATTTTCTTTGCCTGAAAGCAGTACTTCTCTGACCTGGCCAGTTAATAACACTCAGCACATACACTTACATAAAATGAACAAACCAGATGCTACGCTTGTTACATCAAGTGTTATGCAATATTATGAAAATAATAATTATTCATATATTTCAGAAGCACATATGTCATTACCAGTGATTTTCCACTTCTTTATATCTGAAAATGTCAACTTAATTGCCACCTCTTCCTTGAAGTTCCCCTGGTTCCTCCAGTTGAAAGTCAATTTTTCCTCTGAGCTTGGAGAGCCCTTACTGATATATCCTATGGAATCATATCATTTTCAACCTAAAATGATCTTTAAGTTCATGGCTAATGTTTCCCAGTAGACAACAACACTATTGATATCCTCAAGTTAGTCTGATATTTATTGTCTCCGCAGCACCTAGCTGAGAACCTTGAAAAAATCAGCAGCTTAAATATTCATTGAATGAATCGACATGTCTCTTTAACTCCTAATCTGTGAACTGGACATAGTCCTTTAAGAAGGATGAAAATTTAAATATATCGCAAATGAAGAAAAAAAGTATGTGTGCTTGTGCATATACATAGATACCTACATGCACACATAGTGAGCTTTGTTTTATGCATCATCATACTCTAGTACAACTAATTCAAGTGCCAGGTGAATGAATTCATCTGGGACTCATGGCGTATATGGGACCATGGTATTTGCTGTGGGATGGTGTCATAGCTCCGGCAGAATCAGGAATGATTAGTCCATGGAATTTTCTTTCTGCTTCAAATGGGCTATCCTGAGGTTAAGTAGAAATATTTTGTTCTGGTGTTTATGCCAACATTCCATTGTTAAGAACCTTCCTCACAATTAAGATCCAGTTATACACAAAGAAAACTGGCAGTTGGCCCAACTCTCTGGGGCAGTGGCTCTTAAACATCAGTAAGGGTCATTATTATATGGGGGAACTGGTTGTACAGATTCCACCTGCCCCATATTCTGATTCACTACACCTGGGGGTATGACCAAAAAGGATTCACTGCCATAAGCACCCCAAATAATTCTGAGATAGAGGGTCCTTGGACTACACATTGAGGAACATAATTCCGTGCCTTGGAACAGCTCTGTTCTGCACAGAGATGAATTTCCCAGAGCACTGAAGTCTTAGCTACTAATGGGCAATAAATGGCAGCAAGACCGTAAAGCAAAGTTGGAATGATCTACACCTCAAATGTGTTGCAGGGAGAGGGTTAGTCTATAAAGTAAAAAAAAAAAAAAAAAAAAGGTCAAAATTTGAAATGTAGTATAGGAACAGTCTGGTTTATTTGTATCTCTGTCATCTTTCATCCGTCATATAAATTTGAGTGACAAGAGGGAAAATATCTGAAAATCTATTTGTCAATTTTTTTATTTATAAATTCATGTTTTTCCTGTAAGGCAGTGAAAAAAATGTTCAACCCCTTTTTACTCTAAAGCTGAGGACAAGATCAGATATATCAGAAGGTATAAACAATAAGTTTCAAACTTTATTTGTAGTCATCATGTGGAATATAAGATATAATATGACACAAATTCCCCTATAAATTTAAGGCTACTGATTTGACAGGTTAGAGTATCATGAATATGAACAAATCAAATAATTGAATAACAGTTCTCACAGAAGTCATCCAAGTTTTAGTTATCCAACTTATTTATTTGCTATAAAGAACAGAGTTGGTAACAGTCATGCATTGCTTAATGGAGGGAGTGCATTCTGAGGACTGCATCCTTAAGCAATTTGGTTATGGTGTGAACATGACAGAGTGTGCTTATAGATATCTTGGTGGGATAGCCACCTACACACACACCTGGGCTATATGTATGGCCTATTGCTCCTGGGCTACCAACCTGCACAGCATGTTACTGTACTCAATACTGCAGGCAATTAGAACTCAATGATAAGTATTTGTGTATTTAAAGATATCTAAACATAAAGGGTATAGCAAAATATGGTATAAAAGACAAAAATGGCATACCTGCCTAGGGCCCTTACCATGAATGGAACTGGCAGGACCAGAAGTTGCTCTGGGTGACTCAGTGAATGAGTGGTGAGTGAATATGAAGGCCTGAACATTACTGTACAGTACTGCAGATGTGATAAACACTGTACACTTAGGCTACACTAAATTTATTTTTAAAATTTCTTTCTTCAATAACAAATTAACTTTAGTTTATTGTATTTTTTTACTTTATAAACTTCAAATTTTTAACTTTTTGGCTCTGGTTATAACATTTAGCTTAAAATACAAACACATTATGTAGCTGTATAAAATATTTTTTCTTATTAGTTGGGCATGGTAGCGCGATCTTATAGTTCTGGCTACTCAGAAGACCGAGGTGGAAGGATCTCAGGAACCCTGCAGGTCGATGCTGGGGTGGTCGTGAGCGTGCATGCCACTGCACTCCAGCCTGGGCCACGGAGTAAGACTCTGACTCAAAAATACAAACAAACAAACAAAATATTTTTCTTTACATCCTTTTTTGGGGAATGTGTGCCTTTATTACTCAAGGACAATTTGGACTTCACCAATACCTAGCTTTACAGGGCATCTTTATATTCTTATTTGATAAAAGCTTTTTCTATTAAAATTCTGTTTCCTTTTTAAATTTCCTTTTAAGATGAAGACACACACACACACACACACACACACACACACACACACACACACACACACACACTAGTCTGGAGTCTACATGGGGTCAGGATCCTCATTATCATTGACTTCTACTTCCAAATCTTGTCTCACTGGAAGATCTTCAGGATCAATAACATGTATCAAACTATCATAACCTAGGACCCCAATGCCTTCTTCTGGAATACCTCCTGAAGGACCTGCCCAAGGCTGTTTTACAGCCTCTTTTTTTTTTTTTAAATAAGGAGAAGGAATTCTCTAAAATAACAATAAATTGTTTGGCACAGTAAATTCACAAACCAGGAACATAGTCTTTTATTTTCCTTTTCAAGTATCATGAACTAAACCAGCATTACCACAAACACGAGTAACGGCTATTACGATGGCTATGAAGTTACTAGGCGATAGGGATTTTCTAGTGCCATCATAATTTTATGGGATCACCTCATACATGTGGTCTGTTGTTGACTGAAATGTCATTATGCAGAGTATGACTGTATTAGAATCAGATGTCAGTAGCACTAAGAAACCGTAAATGTTACTGAGCAGTTTTTGAACTAATCAAGCAAGAGTGGGCCAGAGAGGCCCAGTGACTGCTGAAGGTCACCCGCCAAAGGACTGACTCAGTGTCCCTTATTGGCTGTAACCCAAGTCCCTGGACACAATTTAAAGCCTTTTCTTCCAGCCAGGATAAGCCTTATCTTTCATCTGAAGTCTCTTAACATTTTTAGCCACTAGGATTCGCTTGAATGATCTGAACGAAGTAAATACTGTCCTATAAAATGGGCACAAATAAATATGTACAGAGTAGTCACTGTGGTTTTCACAGTAAGAAGAGCTATCTCCTTTTCTTTAGCTTTCAATCTCTTTCTTTCCTATGATCAGCTACTAAGGATTGGTATAATTCCAGGACCAGGTGGAATTATATATGCATGGTTTCCAACTATGTTTTAGACTTTTGGCCAAAAGTATTAAGAGAAAACTAACGATTTTCAGTTTCACATGGTTAAAAGTTAATCCTGGTTACACCACATTTAGTAATCTAGACAGAGAATCTTTCCATACACACAAATACTTATGCACTTAATTATTCATCTTTACAACCATGACTTCTGCTTAGATTGGCAAGTACATTTGCACACATAACATGAAACTATGCCAGGGTCCCCACTGCATCTGGTGTGTGACCCCCTGTTGCATGCTCTTGGGTATGGGCTGGGATTGGCAAGAACAAGCAGGCACTTTAAAATAGGACAACTTAGAGATACAGATACATTTTAAAATGTCAGCTTTAAAATCTTAAGCAAAATCAGGATGATGCTCAAAAAAAGTGTTTTTAATTGAAGGAACCGCTTACAGAGAAGAGGAAGTATCTCTCTAAGAATTAAGTTTCCGTCCTGAAAAGAAAAATCAAAATTTGAACTCAAATTTTTTGAGTTGAGGTTTTTTAAAAAGAGAAATTACTTTTTTTCTGATCATGATAATAATAGAAAAAGGAATAGTCTTAAATGTTAGGAAGAGTCTAATTGTTAGAGCTCTCAAAATGAGGTGCAAGAATTTCATTCTGAAGGGTTTTTTTTCTTGCAAAGATCTATATCAATCCCGGTGCTGATTTTCCTGATAATATCATTGAGAATGAGAATACAGCAAAAGAAAATCTGTTGAAATTACAGATGGTCCCTCACTTATGATGAATGAACATTTGATTTTTGACTTTGTGATCATTCAAAACAGATATGAATTCAGTAGAAAATATCCTTTGAGTATCCATACAATCATTTTGCTTTTCACTTTTAATACAGTCTTTAGTAAATTACATAATAAGATATTCAATACTTTACTATAAAATAGGCTTGGTGTTAGATGATTTTCCCCAAGTGTAGGCTAATGAAAGTGTTCTGAGCACAGTTAAGGTAGGCCAGGCTACCAAGATATTTGGTAAGTTAAAATGTGTTTTCAAGTTATGATATTTTCAGTGTACAATGGGTTGATCAGAATATAACCCGTCAAAAGTTGAGGGACATCAGTAAAGGGATATTCAGAGGATCAACAATGGATAAAAATAAAGACAAAGAAGAACCTCAGCTCCTATTACCTACCTCCAGATTTAGATAGTTTTTCTGGATAACCAAAAGGATCCCAGCTTAGACCCAAGACTCCCATTTTAAATGAGCACAGGACATTTACCCCCCCAGTAGCCATGTTTTCTCTTGGCTGGGATTCTCTTTTGCTAGGGACCCAACTTTTATCCCCACCTGCAGAGGTCCAAGTTGTTTACAGAGCGACATTTCCTCATTTCTCATAGTCCCACATCTATGGCAGACCAGTGGCATCTGGTTCAATATTTCATTAAATCCTCCTGAAAACTAACAGTTCAATCTATTAGAAAACTACAGTCCCTGAGCAACATAAATTACCTAGCAGGCTGTGGTTGTAGCATGCTGCACAGCCCATTTGCTACTGAGACATTTATAACGGTAGAGTTTCTGCACATTCTGGATGCAAGAAACATAACCTTTCTAAGACTCCCTCAGACAGTAAACACTGAAACTTAAAAAAATTCTCTCTCAAGAAAAGGTTATTTAGGTCCAAAATGAACGAGTTTTGTGTTTTGCCTTAATTATCCATGAATTTAATGCAGACTCTTTCCTTGGGAATATTTTCGTTTTTTGCCACTCATATGGCCGGAGGATCTTCCCCTCCTTTAGCCCTCAGCAAAATGACTGAGGAACATTCACATGAAGGCCCCACCGGAAGGCTGTGCTCAACAGAAAATTTAGAGCTAATTTATTTTTGCTGCAGGGCATCTGCAAGTTATGTAGCAGAAGTAAGTATGGATAAACAGTTTCATTCTGGACTTGTTTTGACACTTAGTGGTCAGTTCACACCACCTTCAAATGTAGTTGTCACTTGAAAAGTAATAGAAGTCGGTCACCTTTGATGGCTATCTAGAGAGGTGGAAAGGCTATGATCTCAATGCCTTCTACTCAGTTACAATAATAATACCAGGGCTAGACACAATTAAAGAGCCTGGACTGGCTCAGAGATTGATTATTCAGGACTCTTCCTGTAATTTGCTCCTTTAATGAGTTTCTCCTCTTACCCCAGGCCACAAGTTTAAACTTTTATTCGTAATAATATACAGAAAGGTAGGCACATGTTTGTATGTTACTTTTAAGGGCCCCAGAGATTAACTACAGGCCTAAGACTGCCTAAATATAACTTGAGGACTGCTTTTGGTCCCCCCTTGAGTACAATGTTAAATGTTTTTTGCACAGATAGAATGGTAAAATGAAGCTTTAATAACAACAAATGCTCAGCTCATTTACAAATTTACTGCTAGATAGTTTGAGGGAACAAAGACTGTGACTGACTGGAGTTGTGTGCCTGGCACAGCAATCAATCACACCAGGCCTCTTCTGGGCTGAGCACTTTCTTGAGGCTTCTGCAGACTCTCACAGAATGACTTCTCACTTAGAGGAGCTCACCTAGCAGTACTAGAAAAATACAGATGGTCTCAAATTAATTGTGTGGGCCTTGCATTGTCACTCTCATGTCATGAAATTAGTATAGCTGACATCATTCGGTTAAGCAGTTATCAAAAAAGTCACATTAAAGCAATGTATGCAGAAACTATAAATTAGGATTCACAGCTGTGGATTTCCCCCTTCCCCGACAAAAGCATTTAACTTATCTGGTCTTCTGCTTTTTCATCTATAAAATGAGAGGTTAGCAAGAGATAAACTCCAAAATTCTTTCTAGCTCTTGAAATTCCATGCATTATTTAGTTTGAACAATCTTGTGCATCAAATGCATTCCAAAAGACAAGAGCGTAAAGTGAATGCTTGCATACTAAATCACGATTTCAAATTACTTACATTGTTGTTTCAGAAATGAGTACTTACAGAAAAAAAAATGGACCCAACATTTAAAAAAAATACTGTTTCAGGGAATTTGTATGCATACAACATACATGACTATATATGCTTGGCAGTACAAAAAAAAAAACCATATTAGCAATCAATCCATGTGATTCCTGAAGTCTAAAAGAACATATATATATACCATGCTAAATTCCCAACCTGGGTGAAATTCATACCAATTCTATGAATTATATGGAATCTCATATTAGCTGTAGGCTAGACAGTTAAGGCTTTTCTTCCTTGTTAATAATGTTGTTTCTATGTCTAAATCACTGCCATTTAAAAAAGCTACCAAAAGAAATATTTTATTAAGTGTTCAGAAAATGCATTCAGCAACAGGGGAAATAGTTTTAGAGACTTATTATTTGCATTCCTCCTCATCACGATATTTTTGAAGATGTAACCTTTTGGGCAGTCATTTGTTAGCATGAGTCTGTGATACACTGCAATTGGACTTTCTAAGTTCACTTTTTGAGGGGAAGGGAAAGAAATGAATATCAAATGATAGGAGAAAGTAGAACTCTTGTGTCTTTCTGGTAGGTTTGGTATATCTCATTGGGATACATTGATGGCATTTAGGATTTCCATTTTCACTTTCCTTCCATATACTCACAGGATTTCTTTATCTAAGAAAACTATCTCTTAGGGGCTTGATATGATATTTATAGAGAAATTTAATTCCAAAGTCAAATAGAAAGGCAATATATTTAATACAACTTCTTCCACTGAGTCTAGGCAGAGCTTTCATGCATGATTATTAAAGTGAATCTGGATTGTGGGTGAGCAAATCCTACCTTTCATAAACCATCTATCGTGATAGGCAATCTGTGCTACAAGTGAAGGCTTGGGTACACAGTGGGAAGGGCCAGTGAGGGAAATTTCACGGTAATGATACATATCACTATGTAGCTTGGCATTGGTTAAATCCTGCTCCATAAACTTTACAGTAAGAGAGGAGTAGATGGTCCATAAATAAGCTCTGTTCCACAAAATTCAGTCCTTTTTCATTAAACAGTTTATGATTATCTATTGTTTTATCTGGTTCTCTTCTCTCCTCCAGTAGCACAAATAATTTAGTGTTGATTCTACTTCTAAAGGGAACTTTAGAAAACAGTTATTATAAGAGAAATGAATATGGAACTAACTTATTTTTCTCATTAATGAAGAAACAGATTGCAAATCACCAAATTTAGCAAATTTGCTAAAGAGAAAAAAATTAAAATCAAGGGTACCACAGGTCTTAAATATAGTCTATGCATTTAGATTTGCTAAGTTTAATTTTTTGTATTTATGATGATACCTCAAAGCATATTTTGTAAGAATTACAAAAGATGTTACAAAGGTCTTATCATAGTTTCCTATTAGTCTTGGCTATAAAGTGGTCTGGAGCTGCAAGGTTTAATGTGAAAACCAAACAGTTTGGCATAAATTGGGATTAGCTGTGATAAAAAATTAAAATATTTCCTTGTCAAATTTATTTTAAACTATGTAACAGCACTCAGGACTTTTCAACCAATACTAATATTGTAAAATCAGGTTTAAATATATTAAAAAGCTACACTAATGCCAGTAAATATTTTTAACCAGGTGCTAGAAATACACTTAGTGTTGCCCAGAGGTGAGAAGCAGAGACCACTGCCCGCGTAACAGAAAGTGATACTAATGGAAAACACAACTGGGAAGAAGTAAACAGGCAGAAAGCTGGTATGAAAATCAGCTTAGAAGGCTGGGCTTGGTGGCTCAGCCTGTAATTCCAGCACTTTGGGAGGCTGAGGTGAGTGGATTGCCTGAGCTCGTGGGTTCGAGACAAGCCCAGGGAACTTGGTGAGACCTTGTCTCTACAATAAATAAAAAATTAGCCAGCGTGGTAGCGTGCACCTGCAGTTCTGGTTACTTGGAAGGCTAAGGTGGAAGAATTGCCGGAGTCCAGCAGGTCGACGCTGGGGTGGCTGTGAGCATGCTACTGCACTCCAGCCAAGGCGACTGAGTGAGACTCCGACTGAAAAAAAAAAAAAAGAAAAGAAAAGAAAAGAAAAAGAAAGAAAATCAGCTCAGGGACCCAATGCCAGCCAAAATGGCAAGGTGTTAAGGCTTAACATGCCATTTCCCTACATCATTGGAAGGTAATACTCATCTCGGTATCAGACAACCTGCTATGTTACCAAGGGCAAAAAAATCAGAGCTGCCACATCACACTCATCTTGCCCAACTTTTCCCTTATCAGAACCATATGTCAACCTTGTTTCTGAAGGAAGGGTTTACAAGCCCACATCGAGAACCTGTACTTGGCTTGCTAAAGTTCACCCCTCATACTGCATGCCATCTTTTCACTCCACAGTTGAGAATTCTTGCCTTTGAACCAGAGATGCCTCCATCAACATAAGCAAGTGACTCTTCTTCACTTATCTGCTAGGCACAACAGGGGTGAGGAAGGTTCTGGTGACTGCTCCATTCACAGACTGGCAGCCTTCCCTGCTTCTCTTAGACTCTAAGAAGAAGCATGTAAGAAATAATAAGCACAGCAGAAATTTCGCATTCCAGTCTTCTCTGTGGGTCCAAACAGGGTGTTAACTGTGGACTCCTGAGTCACCAAGGCAAGCTGAACTGATGAGGGTAATGCTGAAGAGCCTGGTCCCCTCGTACAATGAAGTATACACACGTAAGAACAGGCTTTGTTGTAAGGGTCTCTGGCCTAATGTCACATGGTCTTCAAAAGGAGGAGGAAGGGAGGAGTCACTGCATGAGGGTAAGAGAATCTGCTGAAGCAATTTGGATTTTACAATGTGTATACCATGGGGCTTGGAAAATATTTATGCATGAAGTAGCCCTGAATTTGTGACATATATCAAGCCTACTCAGCTGCTTAATATGTCAAAGGCTTCCAAAGGGGTCAGAGGCACCCAGGTGTCTTTTCTGCTTCCTGACCTTAAGTGGGCAGAGTCCACATCCAGGGTTGCTTGGAGACTGTACAGCGGGCTCTGCAGGGTACTTCTTTCACATGAGGGCAACTTTCTTCTTTCATTAAATGCAGGGTGTGAGAAATATGGAATACTGTTACAACAAAGGTCAAAGGATTTTTGGGTGATTTCTTTCTAGGTCAATAGGTAGACAGGGTGTCCATATTTTTCTAGGTCTATTCCATATCAACAAAAGAACCATAATGGCTCAGAATGGCAGCTCTGGAGACAACAGTCCTGGCTGCACCTCTTGGTTTTGTTGCTTACTTACTGCGCAACTTTAAACAACTTACTTTTCTCTGTTGTGGTCTCTGTTGTGGTTCTCCTTGAATATAAAACAAGGTAACAAGATATACATCATAGAATTGTTACAAGGTCTAACATGATGATAATATTAATCACAGTATCTAGTATGAGGCAGACACTTAACACTTATACACTGGCTATCATCATCATCACTGAATAAGTAACAAGTAATACAAATGACAAGACAGTCATAAACGGATGTGTTATTAATAATTTAGATTATTCAGGACAAATCTTACCTTCATCCTTTATTTGGTTGTTATCATCTCTTCTGGTTAATAAACTTATTTGGAGGAAGAATGGGCTCTGTAAGAAATTCCTACCAAGGCCAGGCATGGTGGTTCACGCTTATAATCCCAGCACTTTGGGGAAGGCAGAGGCAAGATGATTGTCTGAGCCTGTTGTTCAGACCAGCCTGTACAACATGGTGAGACCTCATCTCTACAATAAATAAAAAAAAAATTAGCTGGGTGTGGTGGCATGCACCCGTAGTCCCACCTACTTGGAAGGCTGTGGCAGAGGGCTCATCTGAGCCCAGCAGGTAGAGGCTGTGGTAGCTATGATCATGCCACTATACTCCAGCCTGGATGACAGAGAGAGACTCTGACTCAAAAAAAAAATTTCCTTTTAGATATCATGTATAATAAATAGAAACATACAGAACCCCAAAATAGGATAGGCGAGCAAAATTCTATTCACTGGGCACTGTCTTCTCCATGGTGAGTTCAATTACAGAAAGGAGGCCACAGTCCAGGGAAAGGGGTTTGCAAGAACAAGTGGAAAGCAAGAATAGTACTTGTTTCTTGCCTCAGTAATGGCCTAAAACAAATAGGCCGGAGTCAGCCAAGCCTCTTTTTGGAGCTGGGGGAAGAAACCACACAGTAGGCCTAAATGGCAAGGTGTTAAGACTTAACATTTATCAAGTGCCTAGTCTGGGTTAGGAATGAAAGAGACAAAGAAAATTAAGCCATAGCTCCAGCTCTCAAAATGGTTCTAGTTCACTGAGAGCCCACAAGTGTGTTCTATGTAGAAACGCTGTTTTGAAGCTGGGGAACTAGAGAGTAATTCAAGATCCATAGGTGAAGATCCATTCAACCAGGAAGAACTCCAGGCCTAAGTTTTAGGTAGCATGTACTGAACTTATTTTCTTTCTTTTTATCAAACCCCATAAGAGGGAAACCTCACACTCCTGGGGCCTATATGTGGGGAGCTATGGAGATTTCATTTTAAACACTGCACTTCCAGAATGCTAGACACATTAATATTCTGTTTGTAGATGATCTGTGCCACCTTTATTGTTTCTAGTAAAGAAAATAAAAAATTGACAGCTGCGGAAGCGACTGGCCTAATTACCTATACTTCACTCTCCAGCACCTAAAAATAACGCAGCAGAACATATTGCTTTCTTCACTTGTGCTTCCAATCATCAGGGTATCACCAGGAATGTGAGCCCACATATTTTGGCTGGTCTAGGTTGCTGGCCATCCTGCCTAGCTCCGGGCTATTGTGGCAACAATTCAGGAGGTACTTTTCAAAGGCAGTTTGGTTTTCTCACTGTCACCACTGTCAGTAACAATACTGGAATACTGCGGGTGGCATGCTTCAAATGTGGCTTCATGCATTTCTATGGCCTCGGGTAAACATGTACGAATCACATAAATATTCTCTTGCTATCAGCTGGACAGAGTCACTCTCCTAGCCATCCCAGGCCTAACAGTCCAAAAGAGAAACACTTGATGACAAGCTCAGTGTACAATTACCATTGAGTGGTATGACGCTCTGAGAATGATCACTCATTAGAATGGTGGAGCAGTGCCGAGAATTCTAAACCTGTCGCAACTATCATTCTGTCTACCAATATTAAGATATTTTTATTAGGATAAAATATACACAATGAAATCCACCATTTTAACCATCTTTAAGCATGTAATTCAGTAGTATTAAGTACACAGTTGTGCAGACTTCATTATCAACCTTGAGACTTTTCCTCACCTCAAACTGAAACTCTATACCCCTTAAGCAATAATTCCTTATTTCCTCCTTCCCCCAGCCTCTGGCATCCACCACACTACTTTCTATCCCTATGAATTTGACCACTCTAGGCATCTAGTGAAATTATACAATATTTGTCTTTTTGTGACTGGTTTATCTCACTTAGCATGACATCTTTAAGGCTCATTTGTATTGTAGCATGTGTCAGAATGTCCTTCCTTTAAGGTTGAATAATATACCATTGTATGTATATACCACATCTTGTTTATCCATTCATCTGTCAAAGGACATTTGAGTTGCTTCTACTTTCTGGCTATTGTGAATAATGCTGCCATGAACACTGGTGCCCAAATATTTGTTCGAATCCCTGGTTTCAGTTTTTTTGCATGTATACCTAGAAAAACATTTTTATAAATAAAAAACAGTACGGCTCCATTTCCAGGGTTCGGTGTATTATCTTTTTCATTGCATGCATACCTAAAAAAAGGATTCACATGTTGCTAGAGAAATAAGTTTAACAGATTGTGTTTGCCAAATCATGAAATTTACTAAGTAGGAGAATCTTGGCTAATGCAGTTTCATACAGTGAAGTCCTCTAGTTATGATAATATACAATGTTGTAGAATCTAAAAATCCATTTTAATTTGCTTTTCTATATTCTGTTTAGTTTCTCTCTTAATTTATGGATCTTTCAATATGGCTATTTCATTTACCTTAGCTTAACTTGATTGGTCATCTGTTCAGAGCTCCAGTTTAATGGTTGTAAGTTCTTCACAATTATCACAAAAATTAGTAGTGTAATATCTAAAAGAGAAATGCTTGCTGAGTGCCTTTAATTTAACTAGAATGGTAAAGTTAAATCAGTGTTTGGGATAGTAATTTAAAGATGTTTTTGAGAATTCAAAATTCTATAAGTTTAGAATATACGTTTTTTACAAAATTACTGGTAATATCCCTTACCTCTTGTGTTAGGAAAAGTATGAAAATCAATGAAGAGTGTTATACTGTATATAATCAGATCTATAAATTTGACCTTTGAGACTGTGAATTGGTTAATGGTGCTCATTAATCAACCACCTTCTTCCCAGAGTCAGTTTCTGCCTGCACATAATGAATTATCATTGTACTTAGTTACTTATAACTTTAATTAAATTTGGTTGCTATTGTTGTTCTTCACATCAGTGTCGATCTAAAAGTAGCAAAGGTACGCAGGATAAGAACCATTTATTTCAGTTGTGTTCCTTTGGTAAAATATTGTCCAGGCTCTGCACCTGGCAGATGTCCTTTGGGAGGCATCACTAACAAAGTGGGTGGCAGCTGTGGGGGGCAGAAGACACTGCAGGCTAATTCTAGGGTGACAGAGCCTGGACCTCACCACTGGCAAACTGAGGACTGACGAGGGTGTTGTTCCTTCACGGGGCATTCAACAAGCTGGACTTAACCCAGAGTAAGGTCAAGTTTAGAGAATCAGGCTAGCATCCTGAAGTTCCAGGTTAACAATAAAACGAGGATTTCAGAATCTATGGAGAAGTTTTGAGACAAGAGTTAGAAACTGCTTGGACATCCACATGGATAAGTCATTTAAGTCCAGGCACAGGCATAGGCACAGCAATTAGGATAGTAGAAAATGACACTGATCCTGAAGCTAAGCCTGCTTGGTTCAGGCACCTGAGTAGCTGCCTGCCAAGGATGGAGAGTCGGTTGGCCTGGTCCTCAGGAGCCAGCTTCAGCAGCGTGGGGCGTGTGCACAGTGGGCGCAGGAAGTTGCCAGCACTGGCTGAGGGAGGGTGGCAAGGCTGAGGCTGGCTGTGGTAGACATGCCCCAACAGCTCCAGTATTCGCCTCAGCCAGAAGCAGCAGAATGTTTATAGCTGCAGCCTGATACCAAGGCCAAGTAGGGTCACCGTGGATTAGATACTGGGCAGCACAGAAACTTTAGGACCTGGAGATTGCTTACATGCATATTCTCTTTCTTAAAGACAGTTTATAAGGGTGTGTGTGTGTGTGTGTGTGTAAAAAATAGATAAGAAAATATGCTATCTCCTTATTCTCAAATTACAGCATTTTGATAAATCTTGCTCCTCTTCAAACCCAACTTGAAAGAGTGCATAAAGAAAGCAGCAGCCACGTGTTAGCAACATAGCAACAGCTCTGTTCTTTATGATCTCCAGGTGCTTTGTCATCCTCACTTGGGCTGGATGAGGCAGCAGGTGGTCCCACAGAACTCAGGGCTCAGGAAGGAGAGCCTCATTGGTGCTGGGGTAGGGGCTTGGCTTCCTTCCCAGGAACCATCTGCAGAGGTGAGCACTTCCAAGAGCAGCCCCTTCTTCTCTCCCACACTGGGGGATTTGTTTTCAAAGACCAGAAAGATGACTCATGTGAACAGAATATAAGAAATGTAAGTTTCATCCTATAAGTGAAAGCACTCTAATAGATGTTGCTATCTGAGGCTCATCAAGAGTTCACAGGATTCCCAACCTGGATTAGAGAGAGATCCAGGAGTCAATAGCAATTCCAAGTGCAGAACGCAGGAACAAGCTCTAATCAGAAACAGGAGGTGTGCTTGTTCTGAACCATCTGGCGGTATCACTCACCTACAAGATAACTGATGCTTAAGTGCTTGGATTTCTGAGTAGGAACCATCTATTCACAAGATAGACTGTAGGCCAGTTTCACTAATTGAGGGCATTACAGGATACTAAGAAGTTCATGGGTAGTGGGGTAACGTGGACAAGGAAGGGTCTGCTGTCTTTTCCTGGTATAACACCTATAGTCAGAAACACATAGATGGTGAAAGGTTTTTAAGACGTGGTAATTTACATGTCTCCTGTTTGCTTTATCTTGAAATAGAATTAGGAATCACAAACTGGTGGATTGGATGCCTATTTATTTGACCAACACAGCATTAAAAAAATGATTAGTTCCCAACATGAAAACTTAGAAGATATAATGAAAGAAATCAAGATTCATCCCTTCCCTTGGGAGGACAGGAAAGATCTGTAATGCTGTAATATACCTGACTGAAGCTGGGCAACGGAGGCCTTTTCATCACATGCTCTACACCAGGGCCTCCCCTTACTCTCCTGGCCCATCTCTACTGGCCTCTGAAGGCAGTTATGATTGTGACCCTTAACTATGCCTTCTGTGACCTTTAGGACCAGAACTCCAAGTTAGTCTTAGCTTGACATGTTACAGAAGAAAAATCTTGACTACTGTGACTGCAAAACCATGCAATCAACAGATGCAATTACAATGAAGCAAATCTCAGTGAAGACACCTTCAGGCATCTGTAAGTGTCCCCTAAAGGTTCAGTACCACACCAGTATGACAGTCACTGAGTTAAGATTTACAGTTCATGGCATGTCACCTCTTCATTTTGAAGATCTTAATATATTTTGGAGATTTTCTTCCTTTTCCTTTTAATAAAATTAGGACCATACCTAACAATTAGGTATTAAAGCTGGTCAATTATCTTTAAGGCGTGGCCAATTTCTTCAACTATTGACTAGTGACTCCAAATCCACAACCCAGGCTTTTGGACAAATTGGGCAAAACGATAAAGGACATTTTGACAGCTCTCAACAATTAGGCACTTACACTAAGCATTTCATTAAGTGCCTTTTTCCTGAATGTTTCTATTCATGTTTGCTTTCCGACATAGAAATGTTTGCTACAATGAACCCATGAACAATGAGCCAATGTTTATCACAGATTCTTATCAAATACACTCAAAGGAATAATGCTATACAACAATGCAGTGGGAGAGCTACATACAGCAGAAGGGCTGATCAGGAAATGAGCAGTCCTGAGTGAATTATAGAGAACTCCAGCCTAGACATTGAAGAGGGAAGTCTGGACATTTCCATCATAAAATCACTGAATGGAAAACCTGAAAAACTGAATATGTTAACTTATTTAGGACTGATGCCCACAGTATAAAAAATTTCATCTTTAGGCAGCTTATTCATTTTTTGAATATAAGACTTTTAAATCTAAATTGACGTGGCTTGTAAAAAAAGGAATAGAGTATACGATCTATAAAAAAATGCTTCAAAGGTGGCTTAAAAACAAGTGATAGTACAAATAAATGACAGTAATGAGTCTATTTTTCTTTTAATTAAGCCATATCTAAATTTAAATATAGTCCTACTCATTTCAAATATTTTAACATATGAATTAAAAATTCAAAGAATTATTACTCAAACTTAAAAAAATCATACTATTCCACAGCAAATCTGTTCACCAGATTATCTACACTGCAGAAAAATTAATATCTTACAATATTACAAAATGTTCCTCCTTGAAAATTATAAACAGCCAAAGTCATTCAAAGTCCAGTGATGCACTGAAGGGCTTGCATTAAGGAGATGTCTTTTTCTTCAATGACAAGGCACACTATATGTCTACTATGGGCAAAGCACTATGCTAGGAGTGAGGATGGGGTGTCGAAGATGATTAAAAAGGATCCCTCACAGCTCTGAACATGCCATAATCTAATGGGAAAGACAGATGGTACCCAAGTAATTCCAGTTCGAATGCAGGGAGAATATGCTGTCAGTACTGTAATGAGGGGTGGAGTAAGGAAAGCCCAAATCCTAAGTGTCCAAATTGGAATTCTGGTACTCAGGCAGGTGCTGCTGTAAGTTGTTGCAGAAACATAACGAACGCTGAAAAGCTGTGTTCATGTCTGTGAGTGGGGGAGATTAAATAGACCATTCTTGGATTGAATAACCCGGGTTACATTTTTGCTATTTTTTGGTTTTGTTTTTCCAAAGAAACAGAAATATGTTGAAATTTAATAAATGAGTCAATTTTTACTTGTGGCAGTAAAACCCATAAAAATAGCTTCACTTTAGTTCTACCAGAGCAGTACCAATAAAGAAGAAGTACATACGAATCTAACAATAATAAGAATGTCTTTCAGTGGATCGAGTGAAGCTTTATTCATTTACAAAGCACACTCTGTGAGGACACTGGGCAAAACAATTTCTTTCCTATTCAAGTAAATATATTATTTAATATAGTACTACATTTTGTAATGCTGAGATCCAGTCAAAATATATTTCCTCTCCTAATTAACACAGTAGTTCCTCTTTAACCCTTTTAAAAATTAATTTTATGTAATTTTCTATAAATAAACCTGAATTAAAGATTCCAGATATGACCCCTCTCCCTGTAAAAATACATTTAGATTTATGGTAGAAGAGGGATCATGAATCTTGCCTAAATAAGTCAGGATAGAAAGTGGCCTATTTTTTATTAATGTACATATTTTTCTTTATACTTTTTACTGTTTTACTTATATAATAATAAAAACACTGGAAAGAGTTGAAGAAATGATATCATTAAGTTTGCATTCCTGGATTCACTAATCAAGATACAGGTTTAAACAATCATCCCCCCACAAAATATGCTCTGTTTGCATATTCTCAGTATTTCCCACTCTACAAACTAGAAAGTGAAGTCATGTCAACATGAATCAAGACACACACCCTCTAGGAAATATGAAACACTTGGGTGTGACTGGGCTGGCAATATCAACACATACCATCTGGAGACTAAACTGTGAGGAACGCTTAGTTTTAGTAGTAATTATGCAACCCTCTAAACACCCTCCTACGAACTCAAGGGATTGAGTTTCAGAGGTAAAATACACAGAAAGAAGAAGTTTTAGTAAGCTGTGTGCTACTGGATCGAGGATAAAAATAAGTTGTGTGGGAAAGTTACCGGGCATTCAAATAGGAAATCAGTCGGAAAACTGTGCCCTGAAATGGCTAGTGAGAATTCAGCCCTGCTGAATGTGGTTCAAGTTCAGGGCTGGTGCCTGGCCAGAGTGCCCAAAGTATAGCCATTCACAGGAGGCCTAGCCTGACCTCCTGGAATTGTGGCAGCACTGAAGAGAGGCTTGAAGAGTCCATACAGGTGCATGACAGGGTACTGAAGAGAGTAATGCTGTCCTTTTGTCCCCCCACCCTAGGAGACAGACCACTTGGCACCTTGTTAGGTCTAGGGCTGGCAGAGTTTAATACTAGAAGTATTTGCATTTAATGCCAAGACCATGCCCATTCAGAAGCATTCTGGATTTGCAGGATGTTTCCTAAGTATGGTAGTATTGATGCCCCAAGACTTTTGCTTACTCCTTTGTAGAGGTTTTTTTCCCCCATAATCCAACCCTTCCCTTGACTGAACAGGAGTCTCTGCATAAGGAATACTACTGGGTAAGTGTGACTGTAGCATCTTCACCAAAGCATGGCCTTTAGGAAAGGGGACAGCGAGCTGTCTCATTTTGTGGCTGTATTCCTAGCTATTATCATAACTAAAGACCCATCCTGAGTGTGTCCTTGGGAACAAAGGAATGGGTGTACTCTGTGGGAAAAGGAGAGGGATCCCCTTCTAAAGGAGAGACAGTTCCTGTCCTTGCTCTTCTCCTGTATCTGGAAACAAAGAATTTGAGATGTGCATGCAAAGGACATTGAAACTAGACAGGCAATTACAGCTTACAGACTGACATAACGTATATGATCAATATAGCTAATATTTATTGGGCCCAGCACTTTAAAGATATTAAAGATTTTCTTGCCAGAACCCTTTATGAAATAAATACTATTATTAAGCCCTTAGTATAGCCGGGGAAACTGAGAGCCACTAAGGTAGGTGGCTTACCCCAGGTCACACAGGTAATAAGCCACAAAACCAAGGTGTGGACACAAGGCAGTTGTCCCCAGAGGCCCCACTCTTGCCATCGTAGCTCCCAGACACCAATGTTTATCCCCGAGAAAGAAGGGGTACAGCTAACACTCCTCTGCTTCATAGCTTCCTAAACAATTTAACAAAATTTCTCATTCACTAAATCAGACAAAATGATATAGCATCCTCACTATTGTGAGTTATCAGAAGTAAATTTATGAATCAATGAATGACACAAAATACACCCATTCAAAAGGATTTTAAAAATACTTCTGTAAAGGAGGAAGTGAACAAAATTTTTATTTAGCTATTCTCCAATGATGGCTCAAAAAGAAAATTAAGACATGCTGGTAGAGTTTCAAACATATGTAGACTCAAAGCAATGGTGAGCTCCAACAAGCTGATTACTGTGTTTTCTGAAAATGATTACAAAGAGTATCTGAGTTTTACCGAGCAAGATGCATGTTTGAGTTTTACTCACCTCGGCCCGTGTAGCAGGGTTGTTAAGTGATAGACATATTTTGATTTAGCTTAGACTCTGCTGCATACTACCTATGTGCCCTGGGACAAGTTCCCAAACAGCTGAGTTCTTAAGCCTACTATTTATCAAACACCAACTCTGTACATACAATATCTCTATCTTCACTGCTTCCCCTATGAAGTACACATTATCAGCATCACCACATTTCACATGTGCAAAGTAGTTCAGAGAAGTTAAGTGATTCATTTAAAATTACACCGCTGCAAAGTAGAGAGCTGGGATGTGAACCAGGTTTGTGAGACTGCAAAACCATGACCCC
Source organism: Cephalopachus bancanus (assembly GCA_027257055.1). Lineage (NCBI taxonomy): Eukaryota > Metazoa > Chordata > Mammalia > Primates > Tarsiidae > Cephalopachus > Cephalopachus bancanus. The sequence goes on from JAPVLO010000179.1 coordinate 1,331,301, forward strand.
TATAAAATGAATAATTGTTGCCTACATTCCCCACCCTTTTAAAAATAAAATCTTCTCTATAAAGAGCTCCCATTGAGTCCAGAAATAGGGGTCAATTTAGGAGCTATTAGAGGAATCACATAAAGTCCAGGTTAGAAGAGGCCTTTACAAAAGCTGATTTGCTCAACTTTTGGACCTCAAGTCTGTTCAATTATCTGAAAACGTGAAGGCCAGCAGCTAACTGATAGACTGAGATGATATGTCCACACATGTCAAGCATGCCAAAGCACATGCTAGGGCAGAAAAGTCTCAGCATCCGGTTCTTATTTATAAGACTGCATATTAAGTTCACATGTTTTAAATAATAATCACAAAGAAACATTTACATAAGACTTTCTCAATTTGTCTCAGGAAAGGTGAATTTCAAACAGGACCCTGAATAAGGCATCCAAACCTAAGACATTTTCCACCTACAAGTCACACTCAGCTAGAGTGGGGAAGAAAGCCTATCTCATAAGTAAACTGGTAGGACAGGGGAACTACAGTTAATGTCAACTTGCCTCCGGCTACAGGCTGCAAGCATCTCTTTGAAAAACAGGGCTTTCATCAAATTTTCCCTCTTATCTTTTTTGTTTCATGATGTCTTCAGAAAAACTTCCCATTTTTATTCCTATTGTCTTCTTGGAAGTAAGTACTAGTATTGTTTAAATATAATATAATGAGTGCTAAATATTTAATATTAAGCTGCATTTGCAAAATGTACATCTGTTTAGATGTGTTATGGAAAGGAGATGGGGTATAGTGTGTCATAACCAAAATGGGTATATTTACCTAAACTAGGTGTTCATGTATTAAAATAGCTACTACTTGCTGTTTTTCCCTAGAATGCAGATCTCTTTAATTATTTTCAAATAGCCACAATTTCTTTGATTTCTGTGTAACACAATGGCTGAGACAGGAATATTACTGTAATTAATACAAATGTTCTCAAACTTCTGAAAGATCTGTAGCAACTTTAGAAACGATAGTAAATATAATTAATCATGGTAAAATTGATGGTGCTCACATACTAAATTATGTCAAACATGCTATGGAGATAAATTATTCCTTAAGAAAAATGTTGAAAACTCAGGTATTTTCATTTACACAAATATATTTAATTATACATGGATGAAACATGGTAAAAAATAAAATCTTCTACTCAAGTTATTTTATATTTGTTTTACCTCATACTCTTCCTTAACAATTGCTGCATCAAAACGTCAAAGTCTTAAAAGAACACATAATTTTGGGAAATGGAAAATAAGAAATTGCTTTGTTTACGGAACAAAATAAAAATAAATGTGCAAGCCGGGCTTGGTGGCTCAGCCTGTAATCCTGAGCCTTGGGAGGCTGAGGTGAGTGGATTGCCTGAGCCCGTGGGTTCAAGACCTATCTGGGTAACTTGGTGAGACCTCATCTCTACAATAAATTTTAAAAAAAATTAGCCGGGTGTGGTGGCGCACGCCTGTAGTTCCAGCTACTTGGAAGGCTGAGGCGGAAGGATCGCCGGAGCCCCTGCAGGTCGAGGCTGTGGTGGCTGGGAGTAGCCACTGCACTCCAGTCTGGGCGAAAGAGTGAGACTCCAACTCAAAAAAAAATAAAATAAAATAAAAAATAAATGTGCAGGCTTTGTAAAATTTTTTTAAAGGAGAAAGGTTTCAGATTATATTAGTTCAGACAAAAAATTAATATTCATAAACAACAGATACCTAGACATTGACTTGTGATGAGTTTGTAAAATAGTATAGTAAAATAAAACTGATAGCCATGACAGTTTTTAGCCATTATTGCCTATATATCAAAGAATTCCATGCATTAGCATGAGATGAACAGATTTAACATTTTCTCTTTAAAGGCCTACCTTCAGCAACTATTTTTTATAGAAGGATAATTTTTCAGAAGACAAAACTGATCTTAGTTCAGCTAATAACTGACAACATCTCCCAATAAAATGTCAAACAATTATCAGTGTTTGAATTGGCTGTCTTCCTCCTCCCGGGCTTGCAGGCCGAGTCGGCCTGGCATGCCAACAAGCACAGACGATAACTGCTGGTCAGACTTCCAATCGTATTTCTAGAAATATTGATGAATTTGTTTCACCCACACTTTCCCTTGGGCCCAGCCTGTCTTTATGACGAGTAGCATATATTTGAGTTGGCGAACTCAGAATGCTGTGGGTGGAGAAACCATAGACTAACTGGCCCACACAAGAATGAGCTCAAAGTTTGAGAGTATGTGGTTCTAACTGCAAAAATAACTAACAATATATTGAAGTCCACACCTGAGGCAGTTCTTCTCCTTCCCTTGCTCTCATTCCATTTTTCCATTTCCTCATTGCTTCCCTTTTAATCGAGGGCCTCCTGTGTGAAGCTGGAATACATATGGCTGAAAGATAAATGACTCACCAACCATCACCTCTGGGCTTGAACTGAACAAGGAGCACCTGGGGATGAACTACTGGGGAAGTTTAAATAGTGAAATACGGTAATAAGCCACCCACTGTACTTCTGGAATAGCAAGTGCAGAGTAGTCACCATAGGCTGCTACCTATGAGGAAAGGAAACCTATATTTTAGAATTGGGAGGGGCTTCTGAGTTCCCCTAGCCCAATTCTCCCAACTCACAAATGAGAAAATTAAGGCCCAGACAAGTTCGAAATCACAAAGTCAGTTAAAATCCAGATTGTGAATTTCAAATCTCAATTCAGTGTTCTAATCAAACAATGTGGGTTGTTACTTATCAGTGATGGTCTAGCATCTTATCTATGATGTTTCATTTTTTCTGTTTAAAAATACTACTTGAAAAATTTAGACTGGATATTTGGTGGAAAACCCTAGACAATTTGAAGTTTTAAGAGTTTCTATGAAATGTAACAGTTTGTACCGCATGTGTATTCAGATCTAAATTTGACAAGCTTTGTATTTATTGGCTCATTTGCTTGACAGAGAACATATTCTATTTTTCAGAAAAAGCAAATACAAAAGTGACACGTGCTGTGAAAACCACCCTTTTAACATTATTATCTAGCAAATAATCACATAAATCTGACATGACTTATTGGTATTTAGTCTAAAGTTGTGTCAAGGCCATATGTTACCGTAGGCAATCTCAATGCATAATTTATAAGATAACCTCAGTGACTACCTGAGAGCCCTGGGTAGAATAACGAATTAATCCCGCAGAAACAGACCACTGGAGGATTAGCTGACATTTAGCTAAGTTCACAAGGGCAACTGGATTAGTAGTCTCAGGCTATTCCTCACAGCTTGCCAGATGACACGAAAGTCCAACATATTCCCAGAATTTAAAATAAACCCCTCCAAAATATTTAGTTTGAATATCCAGGCATACAGGGCTTATTTATTGCTTAGGAGTTATATTGAATCATATATTTTTTTAAAACACTGTACCAAAAATAAGCTATCTACATGAACGTTGGGGTGGGGAACAGATGAAAAACATCTAGGAAAAAGAATGATGGGAGGTGAGGGATAAGAAAAAGAAAAAGGGAAAAAAGCAAGAGAAATATGGAGAAAAATAAGGAAATAGATACACTTATAAAAGAGAGCTACAGAGAAATAGTATGAAAAAGAAATAAATAAGTAGAGATGAAGAGAGAACTCAAATGAAGGGTGAAAAAAGGAGAAAAAGGAATGAAGGACATATGACAAGTGAGGAGAAAGAGTTGAAATGATGAGGCCCAAAGACCAGCGATATCTGTAGATCTGTAGACACAGCAATGGTATGTCCTGGGTCTGACTGGAACAAAAGCATAAATGGAGGAAGACATGGAAAATGAGCATATGTATGTATGTATATTTGGATATTAACTCACCCCTTAAATATTGCTTAAATGAAGTTTTTATCTTCATCCTTGAAATTCTTCTCACTCTATAATAACCCATGACTTCAGCTCCAGAAATGTTGACGGCTTTCAGACTATGGAAGTTATTATTTCTAGTCTACAACAGCATATCCAACTTCCCACTTATTTACTTATTTTAGGAATACTGAATGTAAAATGCTCAAACCTCCCCCAAAATGTCCTAATTCCTAATACTCACACTTTGGTAAATGATGATAGCTCCACTAACTTGCCCAAATCAGTAATCACTGAAGGTTCTTTCTGTGTTGTCCCTTCTCTCTCCAAATGGCTACTAAAATTCACCTCCGAAATATTTCTAAAGTTGTCTCTTCTCTTCACTCAACTGGTCTTCCTGACTCGATCTTTTTCCTCTCCTCACTGTGCCCCATCCTGACATCAGAGTGCTCTTCCTAAGATAAAAATTAGACCATGCTACTACTTGCTCAAAGGCCACTGGTGATTTCAGGACCAAGTCCAATCCCGTTCCATGACCAGATAAGAGTTTCAAGTCCTCACTCTGCCAGCCTCTCCACCTCCACCTCCTACCATCCATGACCTCACTTTTACTCCATGACTACCAGTTTTCAAACTACAGAGACGAGATTTATTCCATAACTTTTTACCATCTATAATTTTATGTGGATTAAAAAAAAAAAGTTGAAGTCCCACTCTGTTGACTAGGCTGGAGGGCAGTGGCACACTCACAGCTGCCCCAGGGTCAACCTGCTGGGCTCAGGCGATCCTTCTGCCTCAGCCTTCCAAGTAGCCGGAACTACAGGTGCATGCTGCCATGTCTGGCTAATTATTTTTATTTTTATTTTATTGTATAGATGAGGTCTTGCCAAGTTGCCAGGGCTGGTCTTGAACCTGCAGGCTCAGGCAATCCACTCGCCTTGGCCTCCCAAAGTGCTGGGATTATAAGCTGGGCCACCGAGCCTGGTCTTACAAAGATTTTTATATAAATTGAATAATGTTTATGAAGCAAGTTTCTACTTATTTCCAGAAGATAAGACACAGCACGTATTTCAAGAATGGAAGGTGAGGCTTGCTTATTATAGCTATATCTGTTTTTCTTCTTCTCTCTCAGCTAGATAGGGCAATCTTATAACACACAACTTGCTCTGTGATTTGTTGTTGTACATGTTGACCAATGTTCTGCATTTTTTGTGGGGCTTTTCTTTGAGATTCTCTTTCTTTTGGGTATTGTGCTGACCAACCATCCTATCATGGTGCCTGCTCATAGCACAGGCTCAACCAATTATCATTACCATCGTCATCATCTTCATTATAATAAGAAGGAAAAGTCTTCTTTCTCACATCCTTGGGAATGTCAAATATGTTAGTACAAGGAGGAACCTCCCCAAAACCCTGCCAAAGGTAGGCCGCCTGCAGTACAGGTTTCCCCCACTTGGTAAGTGTTCTAGGAAACCAATGGCATCAGTGTACCAGATAGCATTGTTGCAAAAGGTTGCATTTGGCTTCAGTGAATTTTTTTTGGAGATTCTTTCAATGCATTTGCCCATTTTATAATGGGTGATTTACGAGTGCACCTGCTCACACTGTGCTGAGTGTTCAGCAGTTTTTGACCAAAAAAAGCATAACCTCCATGCTCCACCCTCCCTAATCACCTGATCTCACCCCAAGTGACTTTTTCTTTGTTTTTCAAGAAGAAAAAAGTCCTCAAAGGGAAACATTTTGCCAATGTGGAAGAGATGAAACAAAAATGGCAGAGCACTAAAAGGCATCAACATTGACTACTTCAAAAACTGTCTTGAGCAGTGGAAAAGCATCTTGACAGGTGTATTACATCAAACAGAGAGTACTTTAACGGTGACTGAAGATTAAACATGTAAGAATAAATGCATAATTTTTAATAATTAAAATTCTGGGGTTTTTTGGGTTCCCCCCCATATGATGGTCATAAGTACTAAGCATTTTCTAGTGAATAAATGACTTTTAAGATTCAGCAGAGCTTTGTGTACCATCCTATGGGAAGGCACAGGATGCTTCTGTTATTCTGGCATGACACATTTTGTATATTCACACAGAATCACAGTCATTTACTCCAAATTTTTGTCCCATAACCTTCAATGCCTTATGATAAAAAATGTTAACAATCACAGACTCACAGATGTGTCTGGGCATCAAAGCCAGTTTGGTAACTGAGTACATTCACACACACGAAGCACCCTGGCAAACAAAGGGATATAACTGTATCTTTGGCAGCAGCCAGGAGCTCACCTTTTCTTCATAATCAACACAACTCCAAGAAATATAATAACGAACAGCAAGATGCCCGCAATGACTCCAGCAATTTTAACTGTATGGTCTGTCTGTTTCTCGGGTTCTGGGACTGGTTTTGGAGTGGCAGCTCCTGAAGATGAAAGGAAATGAAAAAGAAGAGAGAGAGTGGGTAAGAGAGAATAAAGATGTCACATTAAAAAAATTTTTTTGCTGCATTTAACAGAGTAATAAGACTTATCAGAGCCAGCAGACAGACAGGCTTTGATTTTTTAAAATAGCTTTCATATACACTGAAAGGAGCATAATTGTTCATGTTGTTCTTCAATATTTTACTAAACCATAACACAAGCTGGATGGCACCCCCATGCCTGACCCTTTTATAAGAAACTCTTCTCAAACACAGTTTTAAAATATTTTTATTATCTCTATTGGCTCCTGCTCTTTCTGCTGTTTAAAAACTTACTACAATAGCCATCCCTAAGCCTTTATCCAAATTTGATTTGCTGGAACATTTTCCTCAATTATTTTTCATAAATGAAGCAGTAATTCCATAACATATTAGCCCAAACACCTGGAAAAATGAGATAAGCTCATTTACCATGCATTTTACCAGCAATTGTTTTTTAAACACAATAGAGTTTTTTCCCCCCTGCCTTTGGAAATCTAAATCTAGGTCACATCTGGTAGGCAAAAGACTCCTTCTAAGCAATTTATTCACAAAGTGGGAAGCAGCTGATGATTACACTACTGGTACCCACAATTTAATATCTGTTTAAATGAGATAACCAGGGCCTTGCAGCGGCGATGGCTGCCTTAGCTCCCCTGCTTTCTCATGTCCAAAACATGAGACGTGTTTGTCCTGTTTACCATATAATGTGATGAATGTCAAGTCAGTGTCTGATAAAATATCTATTTCCTCTGCTAAGTGTATGAAGGATAAAAAATATTAGGAATGTACTGTGCAATCCCCTAAACAGAATCATTTTTTTTAAAGGTGTCTACTTTTTAAATCAGGATGTGATGATGTTCTGCCTCTGGTTCATCACGCTGCCCTTACTCAAAGGAGAAGTTTTATCTCCAAATTTCTCACCTTAGGATTGTATTTTTGTTGGTAAAAATAAAATTAAAATGTAATGTCAACCAGCTTTTTCTACCCTTTCATGGGATTTTCCACTCATGTGTCACCTGCTTCTTGAAAAACTTAACTATCATTGTGTCTGTGCCCTTGCACAGGGCAGAATGGGAGAATTCTAAAATGAATCATCACTGAGAAACAGGGAGTGCCATGCTATAATTTTCCATCTGTTTCTTTGTTTCCTTTGGGAATATATATATAAAATTTCTTTGCAAAGTTATTACTATTAAGATATTATACAAGAAGTCCTAAATCCTGAACATTGCTGAAGCCATTAGACTAAACCAATAACACTAGTCAAAGGCATGGGAGAAACGTGAGGCTGACGATCTGAGGGCTGTGTACATTGGTGTTTCCATGACAAACATATTCCCATCATGAGACAACCACAGTGACCGAAGTTGTAAAGCAAAAAGCACACTCTATTAAATAAAAACTGGATGAATCTTTACAGGTCAATTTTATTCCTGACAACTTTAACAGGATGTCCTGCTATTCTGTTTGAATGACTATCCCTCAACCCATTGTCCAGTTAAATCTTGAAAGTATTCATGTTAATTATTTTTGTGATAATTACATCTGAAATATATCACTCTAATATACCACTAGAACATACTACCAGGTGATCAATTGAGAGAAAATTGTCACATTAAATAAATTGCTAAGAAAAACCTAAAGATAAAATATGTATATAATAAGAAGATGAACACAAAAGTTTAAAAAGGCAATCCATACAAAAAAGAAATTGCATTTCAAATTCATAAAACTGAAAGCTGGGCTTGGTGGCTCAGCCTGTAATCCCGTGCCTTGGGAAGCTGAGGTGAGTGGACTGCCTGAGCCTGCGGGTTCGAGACCCGCCTGGGCAACTTGGCAAGACCTCATCTCTACAATAAATCAAAAAATCAGCTGGGTGTGGTAGTGCGCGCCTGTAGTTCCAGCTACTGGGAAGGCTGAGGCGGAAGGATTGCCAGAGCCCAGCAGGTCGAGGTTGTGGTGGCCGGGAGCGGTCACTGCACTACAGTCTGGGCAAGAGAGTGAGAATCTAACTCAAAAAAAAAAAAAAGAAAAAGAAAAAGTCCAATGCTTTTTCCATTTTTATTTTGCATACAATTAAAAAAATTGGTTTTAATCTTCCACATGTTGATATACTACAAGCCATTCCATTTATTTCACTAGTTCTCCATTTATTTTCCAAATAATTGATTTAGGGTTTTTTTTTTTTTGGTAACTAAATGATGTCAGCAAATGCAACACTTGGGAGAGAAAAGGTTTAGAAAAACTTTATTTAGCTTAAAAATTTAAATTCAAGAAAATCATGATGCAACATATACACTTGATAAACCCTTGGTATGAAGAGGGCTTGGCTCAGTGAGCCTAGGCTCTATGGGAGCTGGTTTATGACTGCATTCTGCCTGGAGCCTTGAAGACGGCCATCACCTGTAGACTTTCGTCCCCTTTAGGAAGCAGGCAAGCCTATCACTATGCAGCCAGTGTGAGTTTGCTATTATCATTCTTTAGCACTTACTTTTAACTCATTTCACATTGTAGGTCAAGAAAATGAAATGTTCTATCTCTGCATGACACATCTGCAATGTGATTATGGTAGTAATCATGCAAAATGGGACAGTAACTCAGAAAAAAAAGGCAGGAGGGCTGCCTAGGACCGACTTTCTGGTTGATTCAGGATTTTGGGTTTAGGACTACTCTAAAGAAGCATCAACATAAACACAAAGTCAGGATGGAATAAATCACAGCCCTCAGACAATCTGAAGAGAGGGCGTCATTGATTCTGGGCCCTCCCTCTGGACACAGACGATTCCTGCCCTCCTCGCCTGTGCTCTGCCCTCCTCGCCTGTGCTCTGCCCTCTGGCCCTTCCTGAAATGGGCAGCTTCAGGTTCTCCTCAGACAGGATACTCTCTCTCCACATTTACTGCTTTGGAAACATGTTGTTTTGGTTATGAGCTGCTAGTCGGTCTTGGACAGAGGATAATTTGGGACAGAATATGGTTGCAACTGATGATTTTTTTTTTTCTTCACCCAAATCTATGAATTTAATGGTACAATTTACAAACCACTTGGCAAAATAATTGTTTTCATAATATTTTCCCTGTCTTGTTATCTTATTGCCAGATTTCTAATGGCATAAACTTTTATTCTCTTTTTTGGTATCAGGTTTATCTTTCACGGAAAGGCATTTTTTCCTCTCCTGTGTGCATTGTTTAGAGAGTAGTGTGCATTTAGTTCCTTTCAAAGACAATAAACTTACATGTATGCATTTAACAGTGGCATCAACTAGGCTTGACTATATTCATTAAAATTATGAATAAGCTAAATATTACAGGGAGACAGAGAGGCTGCTAAATTTATAAGCACAATCCTCACAGATGTGCATTCTACCAACTCCTCGCCATAGCTTTTAATGACCAAGAAAATAAAAAAGGGTGGCATTCTAGTCAAACTGCATTGTTTAATATTTCAGATACAACATCTAGTGTGAACAAAATCTCAAAAGAAACAGGATGATTATCCAGTGCAGTGTTTGGTTGGTTTTCAACTTGGCAGAAAACAGTTCGTTTTGGCCCAGTATTCAATGTTAAATTAAATAACAGCAGCAAGCCAGGCTGAGAACACGATGTACTCAGTCATTGGCTTGAGGTTTAGGCCCAGTTTTGACTACTGAACTGGCTGCACACATTTTCCCAGAAGACTCACTGTCATAAGCCCAAAAGGCCATGAAGGCCGTCACTGATGTCTGGAGTTCCTGACTACGCCGCCTACAGCATTGGGGCTGGTCTCATCTTGGTAGAGCAGGAAGCTTTCCCAAAAGGAAGGGAGTGGCAAGGTTAGGAAGGGCCAAGGAAGGGCCAAGGAAACAGCTTGGCTACCCAGAACCTCTGCACAGCGGTGATAATGCTAGGCTGACCTTGAATGTGGAGGGGAAAACCAGCAAATATTGTTCATTTACTCATTTACTCAACAAGTGTTTCTTGAATACCTAATACGGTGTCAAGCTCTATTTTAGGAATACAGCAGAGAACAAATGAACCAAAACAAAAAGCAACAACAAAAAGCCCCCTGTCCTCATGGAACTTAAATCCTTGTGGGAGCCGGGCGTGGTAGCTCATACCTATAATCCCAGCAATTTGGGAGGCTGAGGTGAGAGGATTGCCTGAGCCTGTGGGTTTGAGACCAGCTTGGGCAACATGGTGAGACTTTGTCTCTACAATAAATCAAAAACATTAGCTGGATGTGGTGGCGCATGCAAGTATTTCCAGCTATTTGGAAGGCTGAGGTAGAGGGATCGCTTGAGCCCAGCAGGTCGAGGCTGCGGTGGCTGTGAGCAGCACGCCACTGCACTCCAGCCTGGGCAACAGAGTGAGACTCTGACTCAGGAAAAAAAAAGGAAAAGAAAAAAGTAAATAAATCCTTGTGGGGAAAGACAGACATCAGCGTAAACCATTAAGTCAATAGTGTAGGCAGCATGTTAACTGGTGCTCTTTGCAGGGCTGGCTATGGAGAAACAGCAAGGGGTGGGGGCTGGGGAGTGTGAGGGCAGGGCAGCTGCTAAGATGGGAGATCAGAGAAAGAACGACTGAAAGCAACATCTGAGATGGGAAAGAGGAAAGTGATTGAGAGAGGCTGACAGTCAGAGAGAAGAAAAGTGAAAAGGTGCACAGAGACTGAAAGACTGAATGACTGGAGTGTGGTGAACCGGGAAGAGTGCAGGTATGATGCCAAAGCGGGGGGGGGTTCTCCTCTGCAGACTGCCAGACCTCTGTGTGAGATGGGACCTATGGGAGGCTTCCAAGCAGAGGAAGAATGAGGTCTGGCTTATATTTAACAGCAATGTATGGGCAGCCCATATACAAAAGGCTGTAGGGGCCATGATGGAGACAAGAGACATTAGTTAGGAGGCTGTTATGGTGACTCAAGGGAAAGCCTGTGAAGGTCTATAGTGAGATGGCCAATGAACTGGATACAGAGTGAGTTAGGAGAACATCTGGGTTTTTGGCAGGATCAACTGGAGAGATGCAGGTGCCACGGACTGACAGGTAGAGACTGTGGGAGGAGCAGGATTGGAGGAGTGGGTGAGCAAACAGGAGTTTCGTTTTGGAGCAGTGAGGTTTGAGATATTAGCATCCAAAGGAGACGGCACATAGACAGTTTGATGTACTGGGGAAAGATCTGAGTTTAGAACATAAATTTTGGAACTGTCATTAAGAAGATGGTGATCATAGTTATGAGACTGCATGAGGGCATTTAGAAAGTGGACACAGAAAGAAAGAGCAGGTCGTGAGGAGGGACCAGTGACAGAGACGGAAAGGAGGCCCCTGAAGGAGGGTGGAAATCAGAGACAAGGAGGAGGAGGATGTCGAAGTAAATTCAAACAAAGAGGGAACATACATGTGGAGCAGTCAGAGAGGAATGCAATATCGAGGAATGTTTGTTTTTTTGTTCTTATCATGGGAGAAATGACAACATCTTTGAATGGAATGCTGATGATCCAACAGAGAAGGGAAAGTTGATGATGAGGGAGAGAGAGGAGATGCCTGCTGGAGAGATGTCCTTGCAGAGGGTGCAGCGTGGGACCCAGTGCACAGATGGAGTGGATAGGGGGAGCCAGGAGGAATGGCATTTCACCCTGAACAACCACGGGAGCCAAGCAGGAGGCACACAGGCTCTCAGGCTAGCAGATGTGCTAGTCTGGGAGGGAAGCATTTGAGTGGTTTCTTCTGATGGCTTCATTTTTCTGAGTGAAAAAGGAAGCAAGAGGAGAGGAAACTAGAGAGCAGGGAAGATGTGGAAAATCTGGGGAGCAAGAAGAAATGTTGACAGAGTTGCCTAAGAGGAGGAGGAGAGATGTCCCAGGCTGGGAATGGATAGAATTTGCTGGCAACTAACCTGGAGCTCCAAGGACACAGAAAGGTTTTGAGAGATGGAGAGAGGAAGGGGATAGAGTTGGACAGAGTGGTAGTAGGCTAAGGCATAAGGGAAAAGAGAGCTGGGCACTCTGAGGTCAATCCTGATAACCTAAAGGCAGACAGTGATGGGGAGATTTGAATGTTGCAGACAGGGACTGTGGCTTTATCAGGAGCACATGGAACCCTGGGGCTCTCTCTCATTCCTCATAACTAGAATGAAGAAAGGGAAGAGGAGGAGAAAAAGGCAGAGGGTGATACCTACTCAGTTACATCCCAAAAGTGGGGAGGGGAGTGACCCAGGGTCAGATTAGTGATACAGAAGTGTCCCTGTGACACCCAGATGTTACCATTCAAATATGATAGATGTAGCTATGGGTGTGGGCTAGAGTTCATATGCTAAAGCTGATTCTGGCATTCACAGCCTTCAAATCAACAGCTCCTTTTTAAAGTTATTTTTATACTTGAGGTACGCTAACTAGGCTCTGCAGGGACGTTAGAAATGAGTAAGAAAACTGAGCCTCTGGTGGTTCAGCCTGTAATTCCAGCACTTTGGGAGGCTGAGGTGAGTGGATTGCCTGAGCTGGGTTTGAGACCAGCCCGGGCAACTTGGTAAGACCTCGTCTCTACAATAAATAAAAAAATTAGCTGGGCATGGTAGCACACACCCATGGTTCTGGATACTTGGAAGGCTGAGGCAGAAGGATCGTCACAGCCCAGCAGGTCAATGCTGGGGTAGCCGTGAGTGTACCACTACACTCCAGCCTGGGCAATAGAGTGAGACTCCAACTCAAAAAAAAAAAAAAAAAAAAAAAAAAAGAAAAGAAAAGAAAAAGAAAGAGAAAACCAAGCCTTGTCCTCCAGGGAGCTGACCACAGTGAACAGCACAAGAAGCCATGTTAAGTGCCACAGGGGAGCTACAGAACCTGGCTGGGGAAGAGTAGAGGAGAGATTAGGAAGGGCTCCTTGTCAGAGGTTGCAATAATGAATAGGCTGGAAGGATGGGGAGGATTTCAATAGATGAGCAGGAAGGAAGCCTCATAAGTCAAGACAAAGAGGACTCTGTGGTCACATGCTAGCTTCATTTGGCTAGAGCCCAGCATACAGGGCTGGCAGAGAGGGAGAGGGCTTGGGACTAAGGCTTCATGGTGGCATGCTCCCTGGGTAGAACCGCCTGGACTAAATTTAACCAGCGAGGAACCACAGAGAATAACAGTGCTTACCTTGAGAATAACTTGGCAGTAATGCACAGGCTCACTAGAGAAGGGAAGGAAAGAACATCTTGGGAAAACTGGGAAGGCTACTGCCAGGCCAGCAGCCTCCCATATCTCTGCTAAGGGTGTGACTGGAATGGAAAGGACACAAGAGGCTCACAGAGGCATAGCCAGCTGCATACAGATGACAATGCCCACATATGGCTCTCAGGCTCAGAGAATCAGGGACTAGTTGAAGGTTGGTACTTTCTATGGGAATACGTGGCTGGCCTCCTGCTGGAGGAGGTGGGTTTGGATTCAATGTTTGAATTGAACCCAAGCCACAAACCACCCAACTACTCCATTCACACAACGTGCAATGGGGTTTAGTGGCAAAGAAAATGCCACAGTGATAGTTGGAGAAAAAGAGAGAAAAGGGGATTGGAGACGGCAATAATTGGAATTGCTGAAAAGAAAAGCAGAGGAAGTTGAGAAACCCTGTGAGATGAATAGGAAGATCTTCAAGTAGAAAATAAAATGGGCATTCTGGAGATACATAAAAGTATTGTTTTTCTAAGTGTGTTTTAAAAAGCACTGGTCCTAAAAGAGAATCTAAAATTTATATTGAGTACTCAGTCACTTTGTACTATCATTTTAATAACTTTTATGGAACAGAGACACTATGTTATTAATTTTCATAGGGTTTCTTTGAAACTTTCCAGAAGTAAAAATTTTTTTTTCTTTTTCTTTTTTAGTTGGAGTCTCACTCTGTCGCCCAGACTGGAGTGCAGTGGCACGCTCCCAGTCACCGCAGCCTCGACCCACTGGGCTCCAATGTTCCTTCCCCCTCGGCCTTCCAAGTAGCTGGAACTACAGGTGCGCACTACCATGCCCAGCTAATTTTTGATTTATTGTAGAGATGAGGTCTCGCCAAGTTGCCAAGTTACCTGGGTGGGTCTCGAACCTGTGGGCTCAGGCAATCCACTCACCTTGGCCTCCCAAAGTGCTGAGATTACAGGCTAAACCAAGCCACCAAGCTGGCCTGCTCTTTTTTTTTTTAAATAGCAACATCCTGATTTTAAGATTTTTGTGAGACAGTTCATTTATGTCTTGTTGCACAGAGAAGTAAAATTCTTTACAGTCTTATTTACAGTCCTAGTTTTTTGGGTTTTTTTCAGCTGTACCTTCACATTACACATAACCACAAAATACCTCCAAGATTTTTCATTTAAATTACATATCATTGTTTTTCTTCCTGGAAACATCAAGTCAATCATTACTCCTGTAATAATCTACATTCACACTTTATGTAATCTTCGTAACCTGATTATGCTTTTGGATTTATAACTCTTCCTTTGTCTCTAATTTCTACTTTAGGGCAAACAAAGCATATACAACTTACAAGTAATAATCAGAACATAATTTTTCATATCAAACTGAGATCTGAATTGTTTGATATATACCTTCTCTAAAAAACTCATCTACTTTTAAAAATTTTTGTTCTAATTTCTTGACAGTTATTGCTTTTGTTTATTGATTTGGCTGACAATCTGTGTATAAGATGATATATCAAAGCCTTATCACTTACTATCTGGACACTAAAAGTTCTAAGAGAATGATTAGTGTCATTACTATTCTGATGAAATAGTTTTTTTCATAATTTGAATTTCTCAAATCATGGTCAAGTAATAAAATAAAGAAATAAACAGTCAATAATAAGTTACCAACTGTGTGCACCTTTGATATATAGTGATTAATCAGTAAAGGAAATGTGAGTGGCTGCATCTGAAATAGATGAATTTTTAGGATGACGTAGCTAAGAGTGGAAATTTCCAACCATTTGTTTGAAACTAAACTTTGTAGGCACTAAAGTCAATGTCTACTGTCCTTCAAATTTTTTCCAGACTATGTCTTTTAGGCCATAGTCTAGATCTTGTGTTTACCTCTTAAAATTTTTTTTCCTGTGGGAGAAAGGATCACTACAGCTTCCTGCACAAACTAGTAGCTATCTGCAAGAACCCCTTAGAGCTTAGTGTGCTGCCTGAAATTTATCATTCACTAATCAAAAAGTAAGTATATCTAATAAATTCTGCATGCTAGCTAAAAGTATCAGTATTTCTGAGGCTCAAAGAATGTACAAAGAATCTAACAAATTGCGTAAGATGTGTGAGAAGTGTCTTTTACATGGCCTAAGAGCTACACACACAAAAGGTCACCCTTAGAAATGCAATGAGGGCTTGCAGGGCCAGAGGAGAGAGTAAGGGGTCACATAATCCCCAGATTCTCATTTAATAAACATACAATTGTTCCTCAAACAATAAAGTACTTTAAGAAAAAGGCTTACATTAATTGCAGAATTCTGTTTAATACATTCTAGAACAGAACATCTCCAATTACAGAAAGTTTAAGAATCACTTGGAGAGCTTTTGAAACATGTGGATGGCTGGGTTCCCCATGGCTTCTGGATCAAGCGTCTTAGGTAGGACGCAGGAATCTCTCTGGATCACCTTAGGTGATTCCCTACACAGCATGAAGAAAAACCCTAGAAACTCTGGAAACATGATCCTAAATATGGTGAGAAAGTTCTTCACAGACTATGGTCAAAAGAGAAAAAATATTTAATGAGTTATTTTTAAAACATCTGATATAATAATATCTTAATTTATCAGTTAGCCAACTTCCATCATTGCACTATTTGAAAAGACCCTTTATAATATTTAGAGGTGAGCCTGGTGGAATCAAACCCTCGTATATGATCAGCCCCAGTGGTAGAGAGAGGAAGATACTCTTAATTGCAATGGAATTGGAAGTATGCGGATGAATTGTTCAGGTGCTACTAAATCAGATGGGGAGGAAGAAGGCTACATTTTTAGAAGCCTACTTTATGTGTGGGGACCTTATGCAACTTTTATTTCACATTATACCATGGGGTATAAATTAATACAATTTTACAAATGAGGAAACGAAAGCAACAGAAGCAGTCAGGATAAACAGCTTGTCCTGCCAGTAAGAAGGGAGCCCCATTCCAGGGCTACACTCTGAATCAGAGTCTCTGTGTCTGAACGTGAAGGCTGCTCTTGTCTCATTGCACATGGTGTTCTCTGATATAACAGAGAAAATGCCAGTGATTACTGCTAACACCATAGGAGACAAGACTCAAGTTTAAAACTATCTTGATCAGTTGTAAAGAGGAGAAACTAACAAAACAACAGGAAGAAAAACAAGGCAATAAGGAACTACAAATACTGAAATAAAAATAAGATACATTTCTGAGGACAAAGGACTTTGTGAACAAAGTGCAGTAAAGAAAGAACTGGTAAAATAGTCAACATGATTCTGAAATACATGAGAGGAACGAAATGCACATAATCCTTCTAGAGCATAATATGCTGGTCAAGGAAAGAAAAAAAACACAGAAGATTGTCAGGGCAGACAAGAAGGACCATGAAGAAGGAGAAAATTACAGTCATGTAACCCAGAATACGAGCAGGTCCCCTGACACTGCCTTTCCACTGGAGCTTCTCAAGGGTAAGGACCATTTCTTATCACCTCTGACTTCTAGTGATTAGTAACACAATCTCTTTAACACAGTGGTTGCTTGACAAGTATTTACTGATCACATGTCTTGAAACAGCAGTCAACCTTTTTGGCATCAGAAACTGGTTTCAGATAGGGGTGGGTGGGTGGTGGGTCATCAGGCATCAGATTCTTATAAGGAGCACCAACCCAGATCCCTTGCATGCACAGTTCACAACAAGGTTCATGCTCCTATGAATCTAATGCCACGCTGATCTGACAGGAGATGGAGTTCTGCTCAACCACTGCTCACCTCCTCCTGTGCGGCCCAGTTCCAAAAAGGCTACAAACAGGGTACTGGTCTGCGGCCCAGGGGGTTGGGGACCCCTGTCTAAAAACATATAGGAAGCACTTATAAAGAGAAGAGTGGCCATATGTCATCTGTGTATGGATATAAAAAATTTTTTTGAACATACAGGCTTAAAAGCAGTTCAAGTTCTTACAGAGAGAGGCTGAGAGAGGCTTTTCCCTCTCTGCACATAATGTAGTACATACTCATAAGTAAATACATTGTGGTTGCATATAAAGGACATTTTGACTCTCAGCACATAAAACTGCATTAAATTACAAAGGAGGTTTACTCTATCCTTGGGTTGAACAATAGTTATCTGACATTAGAATCAAGTGCCATTGTCCTGCCCAATCTCTAACAAGCAAAAAACAACAACAGCAACAAAAAAACTATACTTTTTTTTTTTTTTTTGGTCTTTTCTCTATTGCCACTGCCATGACCCTGGCCTCTTTTTCTTGTGGACTTTTGAAAATAACTACCAAATAGATACCTTATACAGTCTCTTTGGCATACTGCAGCCATATGGATCTTCTTAAATAACAGCTCTAGTCAGTTCACTCTTTCATTCAAGAAACAAAAACCACAACTAAAACCAAAAGTTTCCTAACGCTTATTTCAAAAGGCAGGCAAGGACTTCTGTGAGCTGGCTCCAACCCCCTTTCCTGACTTTATGGCTTCCCTCTTTCTGAAATAAGCCAAACGGAAATGTCCAATTCTCCTCAAGTCCCAAACATTTCTCTCTCTCAAGGCCTTAGCTCCTGCTATTCCTTATCCACAGACGCTTTCTCGACTCACTTTCTACAGTTCAAATCCTACTGATCTGGAAAGGCCACACAGCTCAAATACTGTTCCTGATTGCTCTGTAGGAAGTATTCTCTTTCCTACTGAACTCCCAGAGTACCATGCTTCACTCTTCTAGAACAGAATTTACTATTTTCTTTTTTTTTGAGTTGGGGCCTCACTCTGCTGTCCAGACTGGAGTGCAGTGGCACGATCTTGATGATCACAGTTCACAGCAGTCTCAACCTCCTGGGCTGAGGCAATCCTCCCACCTCAACATCTCGAGTAGCTACACTACACCACTACACTTGAATAATATTCATTCACTCACTCACTCACTTATTCATCCATTCATTCATTCATTGGTAGAGACGGGGTTTCACTATGTTGACCAGGTTTTGCTGGTCTCAAACTGCTGGGCTCAAGCAATCCACTACCTTGGCCTCCCAAAGTGCTGGAATTTCAGGCATGAGTCACTGTGCTCAGCCCCATCCAGAACTTCTCATTTTCAAACTTGAGCTGTTATTTTGTACTCAGTTCTTTATGTCATATAATAAACCATAAGTTCTTTAGGAAAAAATTGGCTTTAATCATCTCTGTGGCCCTCACATGACCTGGCCCATATCTTTTTACAAGTTCACAGTACATGTGAGAACAGATTTGCTGAATCGAAGATCTCTCTCAGTACCTTTCACTTTAACTCACCTGTCTGTCTCATTTGCACTCTTTTCAGACCCTATCTATTCTTTTTCTATTTAAAGTTCTTAGACATTGGTCAATGGGCATAATGGGAAATAAGAAAGAGGGAAAAGTAAAAGCAAAAAGTAAAGACAACAATAGGTCCTATTTCATGGTCTCTCCTCCACAGATTTCCAGTATTTAGAGAGAGATTTATTAAGAAGAGAGGCTGGCTGGGCACGGTGGCTCGCATCTCATAATCCCAGCACTTTGGGAGGCTGAGGTGGGAGTATTGCTTGAGAATAGGAGTTTGAGATCAACCTGGACAACATAACAAGACCTCATCTCTACAAAAAATAAGAAAAGTTAGCCGGGCATGGAGGCTGGAACTTGTAGTCCCACATATTCAGAGGCAGAGGCATAAGGGTCGTTTGAGTCCAGGAAGGCGAGGCTGAGGTAAGCCATAATCATACCACTACACTCCAGCCTGGGTGACAGAGTAAGACATCTACTCAAAAAAAAAAAAAAAAAGCATCTGCAACTACCTTTACATAAGCACCAAGGAAATATGCTAGAAAGGAACATGGGCTCCCCCGAGGATGCCAAGAGATGGCAATGCAGAAAAAGGGTTTTCTCAATACAGTGATGATAGATGAAGGTCTACTATGGTTTGACATGTCCTCTCAAAACTTATGTTGAAACTTAGCTGCCACTGTAATGTACTGAGAGATGGTCATGCAGGCAGGGCTCTCACGAATGTATAAATGCTATTACTATGGGAGTAGGTTCCTGATTAAAACATGAGTTTGGCCTGATTTCTGCTGTCTCACATGCTTGCCTCTGCCTTCTGTCATGGGACAACCCTTACCAGATGCCAATACTATGCTCTTCAGCTACTCAGTATCCAGAACTATCAGCCAAATAAACTTCTGTTGTTTATAAATTATCCAGTTCATGGTACAGCATCAGAAAACAGAAAACAGACTAAGACAAAGTCCCCACCAGGAAATTTACTAGCCAAACTTTCATCAATGATAAAATGAAATTAACAATAATGGCAAAATGTTATATTTTCACCACTCAAAGCAGTGAAACATATATCCATCAATGACAAGAAAGTTAACTGGGTACATATCAGAGAGACAGGAAATGAATATCTGGCAAGAATAAAGTGTTATGAACCCAATACTTATAATGATTAAGTGGCTATTGACTATTTTTCATGATCACATACAAAATTTGTTCTAAAAGTCTTTAATCAGCCTGAATTTCTGCTGTAATTACAATGGTCTGAGGCTCTGTAGAAAGTAAAAAACAGAGAAATGTTGAATAAGGTAATGATAATAGGACTCAATATATTAAAAATAATTTTATTTAATAAAATTATCTCATTTTTATGATCCTGTCATGGGAGTATTTTCTGACTTCCTTGCTACTCACAGAAGTAAAGAGGTATATATATCAATGATTCCCTTTATTAAGCCCCTCAACTGGCTATAATACACATGCAACTTACTCTGGTGGGTCTTTACTATGTGCATGTGCACTTGTACATATATATATACTAGTATCTAAAGATATTATTCAGAGACACATAAGTACCACAAATTGGTACTATCATCCCAAAGGTAATTTTGTTTCTCATTGTATTTATTATGAAGATTTATATAATCTTGAGTAAAAAATTAAATCATTGGAAAAAAAGCACCTACACGAAATCTCAGACAAAAGCTGGCTTGCCAAGATGATTTTTGACCAAGAGCTGCAACTCGAATAAACTATGTTATAATTAATAATAAGCTATAATTAATAATTACATCATTAGCAATCCCAATAAATAAATTACACATATTAAACTGAACATCAATTACATTTCTCAAGTGATATACTGCTTGAATATTTACTAGAGTAAATGAGAAAGCTCATCAGAGATACTGATAGATGTGCTAAGCAGATGCCATTTATTAACTCCTAGGTAGGTGCCAGGTTTATTTTCAAATATTGTTTCTCAGAGAGAGTTATTTATTCTTCTAAAAATGAAAACAGTATGTTAAGGAAAATGTGTGGCTAAGCCCTACTTTGAAGTAAGGTATCTTATTCCCTTACAAACTGCTTTATATTTGTCTACCTTCATATCCAGTGTCTGAAAAAGTTATCAACTGAGAGAATCTATAATCTTTATTATTTTATTTTATTTTATTTTTTTGAGTTGGAGTCTCACTCTGTCGCCCAGACTGGAGTGCAGTGGCTGCTCCCGGCCACCGCAGCCTCGACAGGCTGGACTCCAACGATCCTTCCACCTCAGCCTTCCAAGTAGCTGGAACTACAGGTGCGCGCTACCATGCCCGGCTAATTTTTTGATTTATTGTAGAGATGAGGTCTCGTCAAGTTTCCCAGGCGGGTCTCAAACCCGTGGGTTCAGGCAATCCACTCATCTCAGCTTCCCAAAGCGTGGGATTACAGGCTGAGCCACCGAGCCTGGCTTATAATCTTTATTAATAGAGTTCTCTTAAAGTGTATCCTATAATGCTCCCTTGAGATCTGATGTTACTGAAGAATAAACACAAAGAAAGGTGTCCCCATTTAAAACAAGGACACTGAGGAACAAAAGAACCTCAAATGGCCAACAAAGGGAACCTGCTGTTTTATTCAGTGTGCCGGGCTATAGGGAAGTACAGAACAGGTTATACATTGCTTTGGGCTGTTACTGCTTGAAATAAAGTCGTTATATTTGAAAATGTAGCAACTTTTCTCATCATTATCATCATCACCATCATTGCCAGCAGCAAGATAACAGCCTGGGTTATGCTGGTGGTGTTTATATCCCAAAGACAGGCAAATGGAAAGTATCATCAGTGGAGGACTCATTACAGGTCTTGACACGGCAGAATAATAATGTTCCTCTCACGCTCCAGCGCTCCTGAAGATCACAGCATCCACATGGTGTTCATGTAAATAATACCTTACATCCCCATCTAACCACTCATTTTCCCAGAAGTTCAAGTTTGAGCCTCTCTGAAGGCTGCAGTGTCAAACTTGGGAGGGACAGTGGCCTGGATTAATTACCTAGATCTCTTGAAAGCCTCAAGGGCCATAAAAGAATCCTGTATTAGAACAACAATAAAGTCACAAAAGAAGCACCAGCAACTGTGTTACCTCTGCCTTTACTCGGAGCCGGCTTTGTGTTCAACTTCACATACATTATTGCTCAATGTCCCACAGTCTATTATGAGGATAAGATATAGTATTACTCCTGTTTTACAGAAATGGAAGCTAAGATTTTGAGAGTTTAAGAGATTTACCCAAGAAGCCTGGACTTGAACTCACTACCTTTTGTCTGAAATACATGCTTTCTAAATTACAGGCCAGAGTTCCTGTGCTATCTACCCTATTAAAATCAGGGGCAGAGAACTGTTTGGTCCAGATTCCTACCTGAAATGTTTGAAAACTGCCCTAGAAAGTGTGCTATGTGGGTTTTTAAATTATCCAGATTCTACCCTGAGGACTCTCACTGTTCTTTATGAGGTAGTGGAGGGAAGGCTGTGAGTCTTACACTTTACCATACTCTGTGCCAATATGGGAGGAATAGAGAACAAGTACCAGCAGGCAGCTCAGCTTTCTCCTAAGTGGCCCACCGCAAGCTTGGCCTGTTTTTTGAAGTCCTTCAATCATTTTAAACAAAGCATGCAAATGTTGTGCTTTTTTTCCATAATACATCCATTTTTAATAAAAACAATGTTTTACATTATTTATCATCAAAAACAGTGATGCTCCCGAAGATGCTCCATGCTTGGTCTTGTAGGTTCATGGAGCCCTGGTTTTTCAGTTGACAAGCACTTGAGACGAGCTAAAAAGGATAACAGTTCAAAAACGAAGTGTGACCTTGCTCTTTTCCTTTCCCTTAAGACAACCTCCTCAGACAGAAAGAGAGAGAGCATTTGATAATGAATATAGAGTAGCTAAGTTAAAAAAAGCCATGTCTTGAGAAAAAATCTGACATTAAAGCCAAACCCAATATCCTCTCCATTAAAAACAATAATGAAAAGTAGTATGTGTGTATTGTGAATACGGGTATGGGGTGATTTTTTACCATGTTAAAAAGTTAGAAGTCAATTTTTAAAAGGACTTTGGGCCTCACTCTCAGCCCAATGGAGATGTCAATGAACAAGTTTTGACACTGAAACTGCTGAAAGTGCAAATGAGGCACTTCTGTGGTAAGGACTGTGCTTTTTCCCCTTTCATTCACCAAGGCCTGACATATCCCTTGATTCCTTTACAAGGCCAGTACTAAAGAATTCTTTTTTCAGAAGGGAATATCTTTTATGCTAGGTCTATCCTTGGTATTTTCTCTATCCATTGCCTCCCCCGACATCCTGTTGTCTTAAGATAGTAAAGGAAACTGACTTCCTTTCTGATTTGATTACATATATTGGATTACATGCACAAAAATTTTCAGAGTTTCACAAATACTAGGTATTTTACAGTAACCTAAAAATACTTACATATAAGACAGACTAACCCAAAGTCAACCAAAAAGTTAATCATACAGCAGCACAACACAGTCCTCTGCATACAAATTCTGAGGGAAATCACTGGGATTCTTAGATATAAAACTATTGGAATTAATTTTGATGCCTAATGTTTTAAATTGTAGCAATAATTTTCTAATGTAAATAAAGGGATGAAAATCACAATATCACAATTGGTATTTCTCAACATTAGTTGATGCACAGCAACTATGCGTCTACTTCCATGCTAGCCACGGGAGCAAAGAGAAAGATTGAGTGAAACAGACACTGTCAATCAGCTTTGATAAATATCCTCAAAATATCCAGGCATTTCCATTTTTATTAATACCAAGAGTGAATTGATTTAATCTTACTATAAAGTTGAAATATATTTCCTTATACAAAAGACATGAACAAACTATCAATATAAAATATTTCATGCAAAAATCTTAAACTATTTTTTAACTTGCAAGCACTTTCCTTTTTGTAGTTTTTAGCATCAATTACCAGCATTTTGGCTTATTCCAAGCTCAAAACTTTACTTTTGGCATTCTTTTTGAACATGCACAATGCACCAGATTAATACCAAAATTAAAAGGTAGGTTTCCTAAAATATAAAATTTCAATGTATATTTTTCAAGCCAGAAAGCTCTAGGCCTTAAGCAAATAAAAGACAGTTTAATATACTGTTTTGCTTTCCTTTATCACATTGCTGATAAGAAAAACATAAAACAATATTGAAAAATTAAATTGTTCTTATACACTGAAATTCTTTTACATAGAAATTCTTAAGTTTATGTAATAAAAATGGAAAACAATACTATTTCAGTACAATATACAACTTTAAAATGTACTATTTCTGAAATAAAATACTTGACATTTGGCTCATATTTCCTTCCAAAAAATGACAAGGAAAAGGGAACAGAATCTCCCATGGCATGCCTGCATCCTCTCACCATTTTCTTGTAACTATACTGTTTTATAGATGAAACTGTCACAGCGAAATGACAAATATAACACATAAAAGAACAAAAAAGGGCAATAAATCAACAGTGACACTACAGCCCATTAAAATGCAGTCAGCTGGTCTTGCAGAAAAGAATAAAATTTTTCCCTCATTTTACATTCTTTCCAGCTGAAAAAGAAATTTCAGAATCCTCAAGCTGCCGTTGTAAGAGATGCTGCAAATCCAACTAAATTCTCCTCAACCCAACTTTCTAATATTGGCCTTCATGGGCAAAATACAGAGCACTGACATCCCCCTCTGCTATTTAATATAAAATGCCCAATACAGTGCTTATGAATTATTAATCATTCACATTTACAGGACACTGTATTTGATTTTTAAAAAAGATGACAGTTAGTTGGAAAATGGTTGTTCTAATTCAGCCACTGTTTCAAATCAATTTAGCCACTATTTCCAATCAGCTGATTATCAGCTTAAATGAAGTTTGGCCATTTTTATTTATAAGGCAGCCTAAAGGAGGTATTTTCTTCTCCCAATTTTTACTCAAAATTCTCTCAAAAGGTTAAATCTAAGATTCTGACACAGAAAATGATTTCAGCATCATACAGACACTATGTTTCAGAGTACAGCTGGAATATACATTAACTTATTTCATTACTTATCTTTACACAAATAGTTCAAAATATTGGAAGATTCCTTGGAGTGATTTATTGAACTGTTTATGTTGATCTCAACAGAGGCCCTAAATATAAGTTCCCGAGGAGCATAGAGCACATGCTATACTGCTTTGAATGTTCCTTATTTCTTAACGCAGAGCTAACTATATATATAGCAAGCATTCCAAGAAGATGAGAAGCTCACTGACGTAAAGTATGAATGAATCACCACTTCCCTAGCAGAGCAGAGGATATCGCTCAGAGGACCACTCCCTGAAGCTAAGTATTTCAGGGACTGAAAGCTGCAACTTTGATTTCTGTCAGACCTAAATCGTGTGTACTTCATACACTGTCGAATGGAGGCTGACTAGTGGTGGTCTATGTAACTCTTGGTCCAGCTGCAGCTCTTGAAATCCCATTCATCCTGACTGAAGTCACAGCTACCAGCTCCTCTGTGGCAGGGATGTCATTAAAAAAAAAAAAGGCAGTGTGGAAATTAGCTCATACCTTCAAGAGAATTTTATCTTTTATAAATTACTTCATTCCTTCAAAAAATAACAGCTAGTCTCTGAGTGCCTTTAATGTGCCAAGCACTGAGTGGATGTGGAAAGTTTAAAGATACATAAAATAGGGCCCCTGCAGTAGCATATAAAATATTGCTCTCTATTTGCACACATATTTTATAGTAATTGCAAATCAACAATCTCCCCTGATATAAGCCTTCAGAAATCTAATGACCGAACTGTTTTGAAAGGGCAAAATATTACTATCAGCAACTAGTGTGATTTTTTTTTTCTCAGTGCCTGTGTATTCAAACAATATCGCTGAGTTTTATTATCCATTATCAGTTCTGATTCCCATGTACACCTAAGTAAACAGCACTCAAAAAAAAAAAAGAGAAAAAGAAAAAAACGAAGTGGCTATCTCATGTCATGGGCTGAATGAAACCATTCCATCTAGAAGGGGTCCAAAGAGTTCCTTTGATGTGTTTGACCCTGTCCCTTCGGTTCCCTGCCATTTGCTCTTCCATGCTGACTGCAGCTGATCCACGCCAGCACTTACTGTATTAGTTTCCTGGCATTTAGCTTTTCTATTCACATCTACTTACTCTACTTTTTTTTTTTTTTTTTTGAGTTGGAGTCTCACTCTGTCGCCCAGACTGGAGTGCAGTGGCTGCTCCCGGTCACCGCAGCCTCGACCTGCTGGGCTCCGGCGATCCTTCTGCCTCAGCCTTCCAAGTAGCCGAAATTACAGGTGTGCACTACCACGCCTGGCTAATTTTTTGATTTTATTGTAGAGATGAGGTCTTGCCTGCCCAGGCGGGTCTCGATCCTGCGGGCTCAGGCAATCCACTCACCTCAGCCTCCCAAAGGCGCGGGATTACAGGCTGAGCCACCGAGCCCGGCTACTCTGCTCTTTTTTTCCTAGTTTTTTGGACAGTCTTCCACTTCTTACAGTTTTACTTTCAGTCTTTTGTGCTTTTTCATCTCTCCTCCAAAGCTTCTAATATGGTTGAAGAATATGGTGTCAACTTGATCCTGTCTGCCCCTAGTGAAAACACTTCAATTGCTTCCGACTATTTCTGGGATTAAGGCCAAAGTCCTTAATGTAATTTACAAGGTCACAGCCGGCCTCTGTCTGTCTCTATAACCTTACTGCTCACTCCACACATTCTCCTTGCTCTCTGGTCTCCAGTCTTAATGACCTTTTGCAATTCTTCCTATTTAATCATGCTTCTTTCCACCATAAGACCTTTGTATCTGCTTTTTCTGTTACTGACTGAGCTGAAGTTCACTGATGGTTTTACCATCTTCAAGCCATATCCAGTCCTCTCAGTTACTCAATATGGCTAATAGCTGATTTTGGTTATATCTTCACTTTACAAATAGAGAACCTTAGGTTCATGGAGGATGATGAACACTAACTACCTGCATCTTAGGCCTGTCATAGTTTATTGCACATAAAGAGCACTGGGGATTCCTGGCTAGATCTGACAGGTGGGAGATAGAGAAGTGGACACAGACTAGGGGACGGGAGGAAAACAGATAATGTTACTGTGAGTGGGTGAGCCTTTCTCTAAACGAAACTAATTAAAATTAAACCTTTCTTAGGATTCTGGCCACAAAATAAAATATAATTAAAATGATGATTTTATAAGTGGATTAAAAAACAATTGGTTTGTCTTAGCTGCAGTGCAAAGATCTACTGAATTAATATATTTTTTTTTTTAAAAAAAGAAGAGACATATGAAATCATAAACGACCACAAATAGCCAAAATAATCTTCAGCAAAAGAAACAAAGTACGAGGTACCACACTTCCAGACTTTAAACTTTATTATAAGGCTACAATATTCAAAACAGCCTCATATCGGTACAAGAACAGTCATATAGAGCAATGGAACAGGATAGAGATTCTGGAAGCAAAACTTTAATTTCTCAACCAACTCATCTTCAACAAAGCCTCCACCAACAACCACTGGGGAGAGCAGAACCTATTCAGTAAATGGTGCTGGGAAAACTGGCTGACCACATGCAGAAGATTATATAACAAGGCCCCTACTTACTACCATATACAAAAATCAGCTCTAAACGGATCAAAGACCTAAATGTAAAACCTCAAACTATAAGAACCTTAGAAAATGCAGGAGATACCCTTATGAAAATTGGAACTAGCAATCAATTCCTAATCAAAACTCCAAGTGCCCATGCCATAAGAGATAAGACAGACAAGTGGGACCTCATCAAACTGAAAAGCTTCTGCAAAGCAAAATAAACCATCAAGAGAGTGGGGAGACAGCCCACAGACTGGAAAAGATATATTTGCCAACAGTATAGCTGACAAAGGCCTAACATCTAGGATCTATAAGTAACTCAAACGTGCTGAAAACCAAAAAACAAATAGCCCCATTACAAAGTGGGCAAAAGATGTAAATAGACACTTCTCAAAAAAAGACATATAGGCAGCCAACAGATACATGAAAAAATGCTCAACCTCACTAGTCATCGAAGAAATGCAAATTAAAACTACACTGAGATACCACCTAACTCCAGTAAGGATGGCCATCATTAATAACTCAAAAAACAACAGATGGTGAAGAGGATGTGGTGAAAAGGGAACACTACTACGCTGTTGGTGGAAGTGTAAACTAGTACAACCTCTGTGGAAAACAGTGTGGCGATTCCTAAAAGATCTAAAAATCAACCTCCCATACGAGCCAGCAATCTCCCTTCTGGGAATACACCCGGAGGAACTCAAATCATTCTATGAAAAAGATACTTGTGCACACATGATTATTGCAGCATTATTCACAATAGTAAAAACATGGGACCAACCAATAGCAAAAACATGGCTGCCCACTGGAAGTAGACTGAATAAAGAAAATGTGGTACACATACATCATGGAATATTACACAGCCATAAAGAAGAACAAAATTATGAACTTTACAGCAACTTGGATGGATTTAGAGTTTGTAATACTCACTGATATATAACAGAAACAAAAAACTGTGTACCACAGATTCTCACTCATAAGTGAACTCTGAACAATTATCATAATACTACAAGAAAGGGATTGACAGTGTGGGAAACTGCCAGGGGAGGGAGGGGGAGCACACTTCATCAGTAAGGGTACTTGATCTCAAACCAGGTAAAATGGGGACTAAAATGAGGCCCAAAATTTACCTGTACAATGACCATTTGTATATCTAACCTAAATTGTACCCTATGTCTCTAAAAAAAAAAGAAAAAAATCAGCCCAAGTAAGGCAAAATAAACCAATTTCTGAAGATTACTGCCCTAAATCAAAATTTGTTCAAAATTTACTCACAATAGTGATGAAAGCTATCAAATGCCTAGGAATAAATTTAGCAAGAAAGGTTAACAACTGTAATTCACTTAGTCATTCAGCAAATAATTTGAAACACCTGTTGGGTGCCTGTAGGCTACACTGGGAACAAAACAGACAGACAAAGCTTTTTTATGCTTTTTAGAGTTGAAACATCATTGGTTTGTTTTACTTGCAATGGAAAGGTCTACTTAATTTAAAAAATATATACCATTCTCTACAGCATCTCAGAGTAGGTTGGATTATTAAATCATAAACAGAAATATCTTAATGTAAATAGTCTAGATGTATTTATAAAATACAAATTGTTAGAGAATTTTCTAGCATGTGTAACTTTCTATTTTCCTTCCAAAGCAGTACTATATTATGAACAATGAAGAAAAGGAAGAAAGTAGAAACTAGGAGCACTTCCAGTTTCTAAAACTTTCTCTTGTGCATTTTTTAAAAAATTGAGTCGGAGTATCACTCCATTGCCCATGCTGGAGTGCAGTGGCATGCTCACGGCCACTCCAACGTCGACCTGCTGGGCTCTGGCGATCCTTCGGCCTCAGCCTTCCAAGTAGCCAGAACTATAGGCATGTGCTACCACACCCAGCTAATTTTTTGATTTATTGTAGAGATGAGGTCTCAACCATGTTTCCCAGTCTGGTCTCGAACTTGCAGACTCAGGCAATCCTCTCGCTTTGGCCTCCCAAAGTGCTGGGATTACAGGCTGAGCCACCACGCCTGGCTGTGTGCATTCTTTAGTGTAGTTTTGAGGTAGACAGACCTTTCATAACAGTCTAGTTAGTGTCTTAGCCAAGTGTTTTTTTCTAAACTGTGGATGATAAACCATCAGTGGAAAATGACATAAATTTAGTAGGTGGCAACCAGAATTTTTAAAATAAAATAATGTAGAACAGAATAGAAAAAATCTTAAGCAGTGAATAGTGTTGGCAGTATGATTTCTAAAGCTTTTGTTTCAGTTAAACATACCTGTATGTATAAGTGTGTTTATAGTATTAGGTGATTATGTATTTCTTATTTAAGCAATACTTCCCTGTGCAATGACAGGACTGCCTATGGAATGTCCTAGTGTTCTACAGTCAGAGCTCCTCTTGTGGAACGCTCCTGACATCTCGGCCATGCATTCAATGAATTGAATCAAGAAATAGTCATGCGCACTTTCAAGCATGCCTGGCACAGTTCTAGGTGCTGGGGTCAGAGCACCAGGGTACCTGCTTTCTTTATTGTTAGATGAGGAAGGAGGGTCCACCTAGACCAGGGTAAACCTCACTAGCATGTACTGCATACTGGCACAAAAGGAATGATGATGCAAAGGACTCCCTGGCTTATAGAAGTTTCCTAGTGTAGGTCTCACATCAAATTAAAACATAGAATTTGTAGACACAAGACCTCAGCATGGTTAAACCAAAACAAAAGCCAGCTGAAGGTACTCCAGAATGTATTCCTCCTGGATCTCTGTTCAGTGGGTTACAGATGTGAAATGTACAAAGCTAGCCCACTGACCATTTCCTAAGCCACTCAACACGACAAGAAAGGTTTGACTATACTTGTCCGTTTGTCTCATCATTTATAAAACCTCTGTCTTTTCTTAGCTTTGCTAAATGACAGATATGATACTAATGTTTCATTCATATGTTTGTGTGTATGGAGGTTTTGAGGTTACTAATGCAAATATATCTGATGCCAAGATGTCTGGGCAACCATACAAAGTAAAACTTCTAAGAGTTAGTAGATTCACACCCGGCACACAGAAGGTACTCAATAAATGTCAAATACATGATTGAATGAATGAAGTCTCAGGCTTGCAGTCTAAATCATGAATAAATCTCTTAAAAAAGACAGTGTTACTGCTATCAAAGTTGATGACTGATGCAAATGGAAGATGCAAAAGAAATATTACTTGAGTGTGAATTTATTTGGGTAAGATTAACCATCATTAAAACCAGCAGTAAATAACAAAGAAGGAACAAGAGTAGCTTTTTACTGGTTTGGGGGGGCTTATTCTGACACTCCATCATTTTAATCCCCAATAAACCAAAGTAAAAGAGGGAGATTGCCTACAACCCTTAGAGGAAGGACAGCCATACACTGCAGCTATGTGTGTGTCCTTCACAGACCAGCTCCAAAATAGCCATACCCACTGGGTCTGAAAGCCTCGTGAGGGAGGCTGCTTTATGAGCTTCCTAATCATGCATGTTTTGGAAACAGCTTCACTTACTTCATTCCTAGTAAATAACATGCTTCATTTGAAGTTAGCAGATTATAGGTAAAGCTTGGAAAGGGGCTATCTTAACTATATTTCCCATAAGTACTCATTCTGTGATAGTGGGGACAATCATCTTTAATGTGCTGATGAGCCTAGTGTCAGCTCAGACATAATGGAGTGGTCAGACTTGCTGAAGGATCCCAATGACCTTCAAGAGAGATCCCTAATTCTACACAGGATGCCCTTGGCCAGTCCCCTTTAGAGGGAGGACTTATGTCAAGAGAGACACCTTCAAGTACTTTTACTGGTGGGAAGGACTCTTTAGAAATTATAAGGAAGTGTCTGTAACAAGTAGAACTCTAATCAGTAAAAAAAATACGCTTAAAAGAGACTTGGAAGCAAGGGAAACAGAACTGTCAGTAAGTTTATAGCTTTTAGGCCCTGAAATAGAGAACAGAAAATATGTACAGAATTCCAGTGGAAAAGGAAATAAAATTATTCTACATTTCTTTACCTTATGAAATCAGGTTATAATTTTCCTGAGCCTCAGTTACTTTATTTTCCAAAATAATAAACTTACAGAACAACTTAAACATTTATGATTTCTTACCATGAATTACGCTTAAATGTTAGGGAACATTCCCTAGTCTCATACACACAGAAACAATTGCTGGAGTGGAAATTATACAGAAAGTGGTTGTGTGTTTCTTATTTGACTTTCATCATGTCTAAACTACTTGCAGGTCCTGAAACCAGAATTTTTAGTCCTGTCCATGTATTAATTATATTAGAAATCTTGACAATAACTTGCTTTTATTGTAGGCAAAAAGTTTGTCTTCTGGAGTTCACTAACTACTCACCTTCGATCAGGAGTAATTTACTGGACTCTTTTCCTATATAACCTTATCAAGATGTCCATATACCTTTAGAAGCGGTAAGAGTGAGGAAACTAATTTCTCTTTTGGCATAAAGAAGCACACTATTCAATTCCATGACTCTAAGCCATTCCATTTTTCCAAACTTTTCTAAATTATTCAATGCATTTGACTTGCAGATATGCCACTGCATGTTTTATATAAATGTTGTGCTTTGAAACAAAGATCTATAAAGAATGCAATCAGCTCTGAAACAACTGTATGTACACGCAATGCTGTTAGAATATTGTCACTCTAAATAGCTTTGGGTGACTTCATTTAATGACACTGTCAGCCAAGATTGTGCACAGCTAAATATATACGCAAGATGAAAAATAAACCTCTGTACCCTCAAATCTCAACACGTTTTTAGATTAATTTGGAAAGCTGGGAATATATCTTTATGTATTTTGTTTGAAAGCCTGTTTGATGTTATTGATATTTCAAGTCCAGCAAATTTCATTTCTCTATCACATTAGGCTAAAAAGAAACATACCAACAGACCAAACACATGATGGAGACATGCAGTGGAGTTGTACTTAATGCATGGACATAAATGTGCACACAGAAGAGGCCAAGCATATCACTTCATTTAATACGAGCAAAGGTCTGTACCAAGGGTCTGAAACATCGTAAACAGGCCTTAAGCAAAGGAGGAAATGTGGAGGGGAAACAAAGCTGAGAAAAATGAGCAGGAAATGGGCAAGATGACTCATCTATACTTGAACATCTGACCTGTTAGTTGGCCGTCGCCTGCAGCGGGGGCGATGCGAATGTAAGGTGTTGTAAGCTGAGTCACGATTATCGCAGCTAAGGCAAAGGAGGATTTCCAGGTCAGCATGCATGAGGGAAAAAAAAGCCAGACTGAAGCTAGGCTAGCAAGAAGAATCCCCATCAGTATATCAAATCGTCTCAACTTTGTTCCAACAACAACAAAAAGAAAAGGAAAAAAAAAAAAAGAAAAAAGAAAAAAATCATAGTAAGGTGTTGAATTTTCCAAATTCTTTTCTCTTAAACAAGCTCTAGTCAGGCAGTTGGATTCTAACTATGACACAGTTGTAAGCTTTGGCTGAGATCTTGGATCAACTGAAGACAGAAAAAAAAGTAAACCAAATCCAAAAACATTAGTTCTAAATAAAGCTGAAGACCGAATAGTGTTTTCATTTGCAATTGAGTGTGGTGTATAAAGATTCATTGTTAATTCTGATGATTAAAACTTCAGGCTTTTAAAACTTATTAGGTTACTTAATATTCTATTGCTTAAGTCACAATATTTTATCTTCTTTCTAAAATCACCTTTGTGAAGAACATTGTCCTCTTTTATTAAAAACATTTTTATGTAATTTATCTAATAATTAAATTTCATGCAGATTTCCATTTAGGAATCTTATTTTTTCACATTAAGAGAATAAAAGGTGCATCCTAATAAAAGACTGTATTGGTCAAAAAAATAGAAATGACTAATTGCCTTTGCTATAGTTGTCATGATTAACGTGTGACCAAAGAAATGATTAAGATTCTCAAAGCAGACCAGGTTGGATTCTTGGTTTGTCTGCATGGCCCAGCAGATGTGTTTAAGTGGTTAACATTAATGACACACAGATATTAAAAAAGTAGAAAATTAAAACATCAGTTCTAACATGATACAGCTGGAAAATGATGCAAGGAAAAAATATTGGAAAATTAAGGACAGGCTTACATGAAAGATTACTAATTTACATGGAAGAGCCTGGGTACTATTAGAAATGTGGCAGCGAGTAAGGAAAATAGATCATCTACCATCTGCAGACAATTAAACCCAAAACTGCTGCTGCATAATATTTTGAAATATCTCTGTGCACCATTCAAGCAGTACTGCTTACAACTAGATAACTGAAACAACTGAGTTAAAAATGGTATAACAGTCTTTCAAACATTATTAATAAAAATACTCTAGTTTTGTTAGGTGAGATTAACAAACTAACAGTTTGGTGAGAGAATGGAGAGCTCACAATGCATTAATGTATTTCAAAGATAATTTTCTTGATATGACATATTATGCAATTTTGCATAATGATATATAAGTTGTACACAGTCTAACGTCATTTTAAGACTTGTTACAAAGTTGGTACCAATTCTAAATTTTATACACGTAACATTTTTGCTTGGTCACAGCTACTGTTGTTCAACCAATACTGTGCATTACCTATAGGAAAATCTGACTTACTCTCCTTTTAAGAAAAATGATATTGTTTTTATAGAAAAATAGAGCACCTATCTAATATCCAAAAAAGTAAACAATATGAGCAAAAAATAATAATTGAAAATAACTATGTTGGGCAGCCATGTACTCACAAATAAAAAGGAACTCAAACTACAATCAGAAGCTAAGACATGTAAAAAGCACATTATAAATGTCAAGATTTTTATATGATCTCTATATTCTGCTTTATAAAATGTTTATTTGTTGCTATGATTACTGTGCCAAGAGAAAACTTGATTATGTTACAAATTACCTTAAAACGGGCCAGCAGCCCCACCACTTGCTTTGCAAATAAAGTTTTATCAGAACATGGCCATGCTCAATTGCTCATTGTCTATGGCTGTTCCTGCCAAGCAAGAGCAGAGCTGAGTAGTTGTGGGAGACACCATATGGCCCAAAAAGTCTAAAACATTTATTATTTGATTCTTACCATGAAAACTTTTCTGATCCCTGCCTTAAAAATATCAATAAGAATGCAATATTAAAGAGAATATGACTAGAATTGGTAAATAAAGTCAGAAATTCCAATCTTACACTTTGAAGAGAACATCTGGTGCTGATAAATTTAGGGTCCCTGTTAAGTGAGGAGGAATGCATGGAAGAGTAAATAATGCATCAAGTGGATCATTTCAGTTGCACATAGTGGGAATCTTCTGAACTTGCTGAATCAGCATTTACCAAACTGCATTTTGTATGACTCTAGTTCCTTGAAAAATGACTCTGGGTCAAATACATTTGGGAAGTATAGGGTTTTTCAGGTTTTCTTTCTTTAGGACCTTCTCAGAGGGTGTGGGTGTGTTGGGGGCAGGGGGACTTAATATACTCATGATGTACATTAGGAAGACAATTTCAACTCAAGAAAAAAATTTTCTTATAAAATGCTGAATGAATAATGTATATGTTCCTATTTCTAAATCCACAGCCTAAATAACAGCATATTAGCGTATATGAATGGTCTTGCAATATAATTCATTTTCTTGTGTATTGAATATGAGTAATTAAAAGAAATCTTAATTAGCTTTACATTTTAACAGACATTCTTTTCATTTCTTTTATCAGTGCCCTTTCATTCTGTAGCATTATGGCCTAGAAAGGACGGTATTTCTTAGAACAAAACATTGAACAGAAAAACATTCTGAAGAAACTTCTCAAAGAGCCTAGAGATTAAATAAAGAAACATTCAAATTTCTCAATATAGTTAGAAATTGTATCAGAACAATGGAAATCCTTCAATGTTTCCTCAAGGTCTTCCAGTAAAGCATATTCACATTCCAGTACAAATTTAAGTAAAATACTAAACTTACAAACAGTGAATGATTTTTTTTCATAGAAAATTCACCTTAAAATCTAACACTGGAATAATGGTTTGTTTTCTTTTTAAGGTTTATAGTCTGACTTCTCTAATACTTTTGGGACGAATTTAGCATGTGCTCGCATGAAGTTTTTGTTTTGATTTCTCGCTGTATTGTTATTAGTTAAGTCATAGCAAGGAGAGGAACAAATTAATATATGTGATTACCCCCATACACCCACAAATCTTTTATGAATTCAAAATATTCAAAATTTAAAAGTCGTATATTTGTGCATCTGTACTTGGAAGTTTTCATATTTCTCTATGCCTAACTTACAGTAGGCACTTAAATAATTTTTAAACTAAATGAACAACAGGAAAGCTCCCAATGGCTATACTGCTAAGGATGAACTTAAGTGGCATCATACTATGGAAACAATTATTTTATGAAAGATTAATGTAAATATAGAGTTTGAACTGACTGTGACATCAACTAGAAAAAATATACCTCATTTAAGAAATCTAACTTACTAGTAAGACTGATTTTGACTTTTTAGTGTATCCTGTCAGTTTAGAATTGATCAACAAAGTCTTCCAAAGCTAGCATAAAAAGCGTTTC
This sequence comes from Cephalopachus bancanus, assembly GCA_027257055.1. Lineage (NCBI taxonomy): Eukaryota > Metazoa > Chordata > Mammalia > Primates > Tarsiidae > Cephalopachus > Cephalopachus bancanus. Next base: position 1,367,259 of record JAPVLO010000179.1, read on the forward strand.
CACCCTATTAATAACTACAAGGCAGCCGTCATGAATGTAAAAGCTAAATAAAATACATATACATAATTACTAAGACACAGTTGGACCAAATGGTTGTGAAAAGAATCCAACTATAAGAATATGATTAAAAAACAAAAATTTGGAGACTCTAAGAATAGTTAAAAGGTATTCTTTTCACTCCACTATATAGATTTAAAGGAATTCTTTGAATTGGGACAATAACATGCAATCATCATGCATACTCTATTGCATGTCTTTATCTTTTAACTCAAGAGAGGAATTCTGTATTGAGTTTGCTATACTTAATAATCAAACTCTGATTACATATACCTATGGGGAACTCATCTAGATGTATAAATTAAAGGAGGATACATAAAAATATAGGCAATCCCCACACATATGGAGACTTGTAATAACACACCTTAAGTAGTTTCCTGTCTAATATGTATGAGGCTTTATGTTTAAGCTGATGAGTGTCAAAATATCTCTTGGAATATGATTAAAATAATCACTACATTAAATTTATAAATAGTATGAAATATATTTTTAAGAGACATACCCTTACTTGAAATTACAAGCTAGCTTTTAGTGAAAACAAATCCACCTCCATACTTTCTCTTTAAAGATACTTGTCAACACTTGTTTCAGGAGAACACTGAAATCTTTGCGAATTCAAATGTTGCTTAGGAAAGTGGTTCAGTATCTGAAAACTCAATTAAGCCACTACCACACTGTGAGCAAAGTGTAGCAAAACACACCCAGGATGTTTGAACTCTTTTAAATTTTAAGCATCTTTACACTACAGCACCAATAAAGTTATTAGAACTTCCTATATCTCTGTTTTGACTAAGTAGTCAAGATGAAATGGCTTCTTGTGCTGCAAAAAGAATTTTTAGTCTGAGTAAGAACAACTTTTCTAATTATAAAGGTGGTGAAACATTATACTGTGCTTAAAGGAGAGTTGCTGAATATGTCCACGTAGAACTTAATACAATAGCACAAAATAGTGCAGTTTTGCCTGGAGGGTGAATATCTCCCAAGGTTTCCTCCTGCGCTATGATTTTATGAAACAGAAATTACAATGTCATGTAGCAAATATTAAAATTTGTTTCCCTCTTTCCCCAAAAGAGGTTATTTGGATAGAGTTTGTTGCTGTGTAAATGTTTACAAATGACTCAGAAAATATGAGTGGGGAATATTTAGTCAATCAGGTCATCTGATTGCCTAATCATCCTTTGGTGAATTGAAAAACAAATTACAATACTGATGAAATCTAGCTGATGGAAGAAAATGACCCAAATCACTATCTAATTCAATTTATTGTGAAAACAGCAAACTTGTCAGGTTTCCACATTCACTAGTATGTTATTTATATAATTATTTAACTATGTAAATGAGCATGATGACAGATATTTTGGTGTGTTCACAGTAAACTGGGCAGTGACTCAATTCTAATAAAGGGGAGGTCAGATGCTCATAGTACACAGAAGTATAATTGGCCAGAGTTTCTGTTGGGTGAAAAGCCGTGAGATATAGTGAAAGAAACAATGGGGGTAGGAGTCCAAATGTGTGGAATCAAGCTTAGGTCCACAGATTATTAGTTCCAAAGATACATATTTTCATCTTAAAAATAAGAATAGCAGTACCTGTTTCCTTTTACACAGTAATGGTAAGGTAATAAATGAGAATACACGTACAGAAGTGATTTTAAAACTTTCAACTATGATATTATACATAAGGCATTATAAATTAGGCACCCTGGAATTGAATTTACTTTCTCAGACCTTATGGGAAAGTGAAATATAACAAAGTAGTATTTTAAAATTCCTGGTCTTGAGCATGACCATAACCTGGAAATCTAAGAGCATGAATGGATATCTGGTTCAAGGATTTTGTAATACTGTGATAATTAATAGCTGATAGCACATGACAGTTTATGAAACACATACAGCTATACTTTCATTTACTATTAATTTACTCCTATAAATAAAGGCACTTAACCAGGTACAATATGACATAAAATGAGCATTTAAAATCAGTATAGATTCTTGGAAATAGAACTATAATCCCATGAAGATAAATAAAAAACAAATGAGGTGATCACCTCACACAATGCCTGGCACAAAACATGTAACCAAGAACTATCTGTTAGGCTAACACTGAATAAAAAAATTATGAGTCTTCATGATAAGAACTGAATGAGAATTTTGAAAATGCACATGTACATCATGGTACATTCAAACTATGTTGCCTGAAAACTAAATAACAACAACAAAAAGATATTTTTATCCAACAGAACTCAAGTATGACCTGATTAAATATCCTGCAATAGGCCCAATAATGTGTTTTTTTAAAACCATCATTTCTAAATTAGATCATACAGAACTTCCTGCAATACTCATGGTTACTCTAATGGTCTAACAATTAATTGTATTTAATATCCAGTGTTAATTTATAATGCCTCATTTTAATACAGCATTTTAAATTTCTCAAAGCATTTTCTTATACACTTCCATATGTGATAGTTAAACCAACACTGTGAGGTTGATATCACTAACACACATCTGCAGTTTTTTCTTTTGGAGGCGCTGTGTGGGGAGCCTATGGTGATTCAGCACCTTACCAACTTTTACAGCTTGCCCTTAATCACATTTCCTCAGAATTTTAACCAGGCCTAGGAAATAGAAGCTCCACAATAACATCACCTGGGTTAAGAGAGACATGCATCATCAGTAAAAACAGCCCGTGCAGACTCCACTTCATAGTGCTATTATAGCTACATCATGGCTTAAAAATAGTGGGCCATATTTTACTCCTCTGCATATGAAGATCTACTAGATATAGACCTACCAAGGTGTGGAACTATAATTTAAAAATGTGCACTGAGATCATATAAAAATTAAATTTATTTTTAAAAAATTGTTCTAAAGATAGCCATTGAAAACTGTTTGGAATAGAGCAGCATCATTTTCTATGCTAAAAAATATTTACATGAAATACAGTCAATCAAAGTTAACTGCCATAAGGTTCTAATACATACATACATGCAGGCATGCATATACATGTACATATATATACATATACATATGTGTGTGTGTGTGTGTGTGTGTATTACACACACATGCTTATTTCAATGAAGTTACATTTCAAGAAGTTTTGAAACATAGTCTAAAATCAATTTTAAGGGACATAAGCTAGGACAGCATCCGTCATTTCAACCTACCTTTTGTGGCCACTCGGACACAGTCTATTTTGGTTTCCTATGTCAAATAAAAAGATGAAAAAAATCATTATTCATGTTTTATTTAAAACAAAAATATATGTAGTTCTATTTAAGTAACACTGATAAGGAAATATCTCATTTTTACAAATATGTCTTTAATCACACAATGATACTCTTTGAACCACGCTTAGATACACTTTCTGATTCCATGCTAGTGGTGCTGGGCATTTCCTGACCAGGCGATGAGCAAGGAGCTAGACACAAAATACCACTGCCCAGTGGCCTTGGACCTCCTTCTCCAGACCCCAATTTGCCCCCTGTGCAAACAGTACTAAAGAAGAACTTTGCATCTCAGATTTCTCCCCTTTTCACTGGCAAAAGTCAAGTGTACAATGATACCTAGACCTATGCTATGAAGGAAGGAACCCATTGTGGTATCTGGAAAACACTGCCTTCAGTCTAAGGAGACTTCACAATCTTATCAGAGCTCTGGGTTGGTTGCAACAGGAAACGACAAAAAAAAAAAAAAGCTCAGAAATGACTCAGTTTTTATTTTATTTCCATCTCATCGTTCTAAAGCTGTTTTCTCTTAGGAAAAAAAGATACCTAATTTAGTCACAGCTATAGGAAGTATAAACTCTTGTGGAACTAAAGAAATGGGACAGACTATGCAGAAAAGACAGATGCTACTAATCTCACAAAATTTTAAATGAGCTGAATGTATGTGTTGTAGACATACTGTTTTCCTGTAAAATAGTAAGCTAAGCAGAATTACTAGCCAATTTTTGGTAACAAGAAAAAACTGAAAATAAAACCCATCATGATATACTCTCCCGACCAAAAAAAAAAAAAAAGATGAATATATTCATTTCTTTCCATAAATTCTTCTAGCTGAAAATAATTTTAAAAGGAGGAAAAAATTCCAACATTTGTTTACAAGTAAAAATGCACAACAGCATGACTTCATCTTTTACTACTATTTTACTTAATCCACGTTAACATTAACAACTCCAAATAACCTAAGTAAACAGTCATCTATAAAACTTACCCCATTGGCTCTACTAGCAGCTTGGAAATAAATTCTGTAGCTTTTATGGGGGAGAAGGGGGGTGTTCCAATATCCATTGTATGTCTTATTATCACCAATAGTAAAAGGCTGTGCAGCTTGGAGGCTGTCTGCAGGAAATTCTGCAGCAAAGTAGTACTGTGAGTTTAGTATTGAAGCATTCTGAAAGTGAATTGGCACTGGGTAGCACTTTAAGATTTCTGTTGTCTTTTTAGTTCTTCGAGGGCGTTCTTCTTCAACAACTATTTGATAGACACTGGGAAAAAAAAGAGCATCATCAATGATATTTTATGGTAACTGCACCAGCTGATCCATTCTGCCTTTAACTGCATGGGCCCACAGGACATTCAAATAAAGAGCACATTGAAGCTGGGCATAGTGGCTCATGCCTGTAATCCCAGCACTTTGGGAGGCAGAGACAAGAGGATTGCCTGAGTTCAGTGTTTCAAGATCAGCCTGAGTAACTTGGAGAGACCTCATCTCTAGAACAAATAGAAGAATTAGCCAGGCATGGTGGCGTGTGCCTATAATTCCAGCCACTTGGAAGGCTGCGTTGGAAGGACTGCTTGAGTCCAGCAGGTTGAGGCTGCAGTGGCCATGAGTGTGCCACTACACTCCAGCCACCAGGGTGACAGGGTAAGACTCTAACTCCAAAACCAAACAAAACCACATTGAGTGCAGTCAATAATAAGTGCTTGATATATAACAGACCCTCACTCAACACTTGCTCAACAAAAGAGAGATAAGGTGCTTACGTTTCTTCTCAGAGCTCTCCCACCTGAAATATAACTTACTGAGAGAAACAAAAATTCTCCATAATTTATACAAATTTATATGGAAATCTTTGTTTTTATGTGAGCAGGACCTTAAGAAAATTTTTTTCTTACATGTACTGAAGATGATTTAACAAAAAATTAACTTAGTTTACCTGATAAATAAAATTACACAAAATTATATTAACTGTAAATTTAATTAAAAAGCATGTATTATTTTTCTTCCATGACACCTGTATGAATGCATATGGTATTTCAACAAGTCACAAAACACAGTGCATAGTGATTCACATTGACTAAAGTTTATCTTCCTATGGTTTCTTATATTCCTTTGCCCTTTGTCATTTTAGTCAGTGGAAAAAGGTGACATAAGAAAAGCAAAGACAAGGGATTGGAATTTTAAAAGCCAAGATCTTGGAGTTACAAGTGACTTGTAAGAGTAAATTATGAACAAGGGTCCTGGAATAACATAAAAATAAGACAAGCATGTGCATCTTTGAAGATCCTTGAGGAGTGATCTCTAGCACCTGATCACCTTCTTCCAATGTCTTCGAATTCTAAAGAAACGCTAGGAGAATAGGAGAAACCTTAAGCTGATGGACTGTTAGAAAATAAGATATTTACAGGACCCCTGCCTATCACCATACACAAAAATTAACTCTAAATGGATCAAAGACCTGAATGTAAAACCTCAAACTATAAGAATCTTAGAAAGCGCAGGAGACATCCTTATGAAAATTGGAACTGGGAACCAATTCCTATTCAGAACCCTAAAGGCCAATACCTTAAGAAATAAAATAGACAAGTGGGACCTCATCAAACTAACGAGCTTCTGCAAAGCAAAGAAACCATCAAGACAGCAGGGAGACAGCCCACAGAATGGGAAAATATATTTGCCAACTGTTTATTCGATAAAGGCCTAACATCTAGGATCTACGAGGAACTCAAACACATCGAAAGAAAAAGAACAACCAGCCCCTTTAAAAAGTGGGCAAAAGACATGAATAAACACTTCTCAAAAGAAGATATATGGGCAGCCAACAGACACATGAAAAAGTGCTCACTCATCATCAGAGAAATATAAATCAAAACCACATGAGATACCACCTAACCCCTGTAAGAATGGCCATCATTAATAAAACAAACAACAACAGATGTTGGCGAGGATGTGGAGGAAAAGGAACGCTTCTACACTGCTGGTGGGAATGCAGACTAGTACAACCTCTTTGGAAGACAGTGTGGTGATTTATGAAAGAACTAGAAATTGACCTTCCATATGACCCAGCAATTCCCCTATTGGGAATATACCCAGAGGAACTCAAATTATTCTACAAAAAAGATACCTGCACACATATGTTTGTTGCAGTTCTATTCACAATAACAAAAACACGGAATCAACTGTGTTGCCCACCAAAGCTGAACTGGATTAAAAAAATGTGGTACATATACACAGTGGAATATTATGCAGCCATAAAGAAGAACAACTATATGGATTGTGCAGCAACTTGGATGGATTTGGAGTCGATCATACTCAGTGATTTATCACAGAAACAAAGAACTGAGTTCCATGTGTTCTCACTCACAAGGTGACCTTGAACAATTATAATGCTATAAGAAAGTGATTGGCAGTAGTGGAAAACTGTCAGGGGTGTGGCAGGGGGGTGGGACTGGCAGTTGAGGGAAACTGCTAGGGGAGGGAGGGGCATACCTCATCAACAAGGGTACCTGCATGATCAATGTTTATATACCTAACCCTGAATTGTACCCCACATCTTTATAATAAATAAATAAATTTTTTAAAAAAGAAAAGATATTTACATTTGCTAGAATGATGAAGGTTTTGTTGGGAAAAAAAAAAGTTTCAAATGCTGAGACAAACTAAGCCTTAACAATAGCTTTGAAGAACTGAATCCAGATTCCACTGAAAATCCTTCTGGCATGGAGATGTATCTTTTTTTTACTTTACCAGAAAAGCACTGCAATCCCCTGGAACTAAGAATTGCTCAGTACAGGTGCCCATTAACGCCAAGGAAAAAGCATAGAGGAGGAGTGCCTGCCATCCCCACCTACCCCAAGGAATGCCTAAAGAGATTCCTTTGTACAATTTTGTCTTTGTGAACTCCAAATCTATACTCAGTAAAACCACATATCTCTGGATACAATCACTTAGCACCTTCTATTATTACAACAATATGTGTGTAGCCATTCAGTTGGTAATTCTTTGTGACCATTCAGTTGGCAATTCTGTCTAAATAAAATAAATTGTTTCAGAACACTAGAGAGATTGCTCAGTATATGGGTAGCCAGCAGGTTTACAGCGCAACAATAAAGTGAGTTTTGACCAGTGATATAAATTAAAAAAAAAAAATATATATATATATAATGCTTACTTCCTAAGAGCAGAGACTTTCTATTGGATCTAGTTAAGTAAAATGCTCCATCAAATCTGATAGAATGCGCCTTGCATGATGGATTCACATGAGTACTTAGGAAGACTCTTCCTAGAGCAAGACACAAGGATCACATAAAGAGGTAAAGCAGACTTTGATTTCCTCCTCCTTCTCCCTTGACTTCTTACATCTACAAACAGTCATATGTGGTGACTTGAAAATACATCTTCAAGATCTTTGATGCTTCTTCATCATGAAGTGAAACTAGCTATCCTTAAAGATTCACATGTAACTGAGGGAAAGTAGTGGAAGGACACTGTGTACATGTATGTTTCACTTTCCCCTTGGAAAGCTCGCTCTCGCTCTTGGAGAAGTTAACCATCAAATAAGTGGTCAAAGGATCCTGAACCTGCCACGCTAGCCTGGTCACATGTAAGCACTCTGCTCAGTCATCCAAAGTTCCCAGCCAACAGGGAGAATCACTGTAGTCATGTGTGGGTCACCTCAGAAGGTCATGCAGCTCAGCCCACAGATGACTGCCACCCCAAGAGACCCCAAGCAGGAGCTGTCCAGTCAACCCTTTGCTGGCCCACAAATCAGGGCAAAAAAAAGAAGTTGTGTTAAACCGCTAAGTTTGGACTAGTTTGATATGCAGTAAATACTAACCTGAATATCAGATCATACGACAGCAAGAGATCACAGCAACCACAGATGACCTCTGCGGAAGAAGTTTAATCCAGGATGCCATTAAAAACAAACAGCATTGAGAAAGTATGGCTATTCTCTTGAAATTGCTTTTGCAGAGGTGGAGACAATGTATCAGTCTGGGCTTTAATCTTAATTCTACCAATAACTGGGATTTTAAATTGATTTCTTTGGGTCTTATTTTTTCTTATGAAATAAGAGACTTAAGTGGATCTCTAAAGTGTATGTTATATATCTAGAATTTTTTTTTTTTTTTTTTTGAGCTGGAGTCTCACTCTGTCGCCCAGACTGGAGTGCAGTAGCTGCTCCCGGTCACCGCATTCTCCACCTGCTGGGCTCCGGTGATCCTTCCGCCTCAGCCTTCCAAGTAGCCAGAATTACAGGCATGCGCTACCATGCCCAGCTGATTTTTTGATTTATTGTAGAGATGAGGTCTCGCTGCCCAGGCGGGACTCGAACCCGTAGAATTTTTATGCAACATACAAGAATTGCTTTCCACAAAACTGATAAACTATACGAATAACTATTTGCTTTGCAAAGGGATTCTCCACTTATTAAATATTATATTGCCTTCCTCCAAACAGACAGTTTTTCTAGTTCATTTTCTATATGACATGACTTTGGAAATTTTTATTTAAAAACAAGTTCTGGGAAACTTATATACTCGACAAAGCAGAAAAATAAAGATACATGTGAAGAAAGGAAAGCTGTAGATATTCCACACAGCAAGTGCTAGACCAGGTGCCTAGCCCATGTAGGTTTTATTTTTCCCATTTTCCTAGCATGAAAACTGAGTTCAGGGGTGAAGTGCCACTCTATCCAAGTATTCTACGCAAGTGGCAGAAGTGGTGAGGCAGTAGAGCCAGTTCTCCTAATCATCTGATCAGGCAGTCCTGGCCTGCCTCATTAACAAGTTAAGGCACTGATGAACGGTCTGTCCTGAGTGGGATTTTCAGTTGATACTGCAGACACATCCAACATACAAGCTAGGTCTACTCCACAATCAATGCATTTTGAGTATTGTATAAAGACTCTTTCTCTTTTATCACATCAAGGAAGCTGTAGATGTAATTTACCTTTGACTTCAGTTCTTTCCACTATCTGTATCTGAGTCATAATGACTCCAGGGAGGACCATGCTCCTGGTTTCCACAGTGACTTCAGCACCTGGCTGGTGTTCTCCGAGCACTGTGATCTTCCTATCTCCCACAACCTGCAAGGAGCTCCCTCTTGATTCTAACTTAGCTGGATAAAAAAAGCAGCACAGCTGATCCTGAACTTTCCAAGTCCCAAGACCCTGGATCCTCCTGCCACAGATACATGTGCTTCTATTCTTTTATTCTGGCCTGGACTCAAGTTTGCTACTTAAATGCGGTCCTTCCCAGTGAAATGAATCTTGGTCACTCTCAGCAGTACCTCATGTAAAACACTGAGACCCTCAATGATCTCTCAGGAGCTTACAGTCTGTGCTCTCATTTTCATGTATTCTCGCTCTGTTCCAAAAACATGTTTTCTGTGAAGACTAAAATCTATTATGTCCCTTTCTCAATATTTTCAGAAGTCCCATAAACTCCTGAAGTAGGGCTACGGTTTAGTCATTTTTGTGTCTCACAACACTTAGAATGAAGCAGGCCATGAAGTACACACATATTTTTGAATGCATGCTATAATCCAGAAGCCATTTCTATTTTATTTGGGGGGGTATATTACATACTCTATGTGCTAGTAGGAAGGAAGCATACATACTCAACGCTCTGCTTTGCTTTAGTAAAATTTAGTATTAAGTTTATTTTGTATCATTTCCACAATACCCAAGAGCCAAAAGAGGAGAAATCACCAAGAAAAAGGTTTTATGATAAGAGGATGCTGGTTAGATTTTACTTTATCCTGGATAACACACAAATAACGGACCCTGAGGGAATCAAAAGCTGCACCTGTTTTCTCTGCTCCTTCCTGTATCTCTCACTTCCCCTTCCTCTTTCCCCCAATCTCACTAGTATATATGATGTGTGAGTGTATATATTGAGTTATTAATTCAACAAATATTTTTTGAGTGCCTAATAGGTGTCAGGCACTGCTCTGCTTTACCTTAAACAATACAATTTTTGACATTCCCTAATGAAACAAAATTTTGTTTTGCAATGTAAATACTGTCTAAATGAATACTGATGAAAAAATAATTTATTCCAACCAGCAGTTTTATGAAGAGTAGGTGAAAATTCGAGAATTAAATGATCATTTATGGGCCTCCATTTGGCCAGCTGGTATTGGTTATATTATACACTCTACTCCAGACATATTACTTTTTAACTGGCTACCATCGCCTCATTTTCAGATATATTAAAGGAAGAACTAAGTTGACTGGAGCAATTTCAAACCCCAAATGTCTTTTCATCCTTGCTCCACAAGACAAATTAGATTTGCAAGCATCCAGACCTCAAATCTATTTGCTCTTTAATAATTTAAGTGCTGAAAGGTCAAGCATCTCTTTTCTATTCCCCTTTATCAAAGTCCAAGCATTAATGAAAAATAGCTAGATCCTATCTGCTGCCCAATTGCCATAATTTGCTGTCTCCCTGATGGAAATTAACACATTATTAGCACTCAGGTCAGTGGTACCTTGACAGAACTTTATAGCTGACATGTTTTTCATCTGTACAAGTAACATCATTTCACTAATGAATTTCACAAAATCTTTCCATCCATAATCGTAATGTCAAAACTAGCTTTGAAAATCACACCAAACGCTTTTTCTAAAAAGATTTTTTTAAAGCAGATTTGCAAGGATGGAAAACTGATCAGAAGTTTTTAGCTTAGTGAGCTGAATTAACATTCTATTATCCTTTTAATGAGTTAATCGTGCTCTCTTTCTTTATTAAAGTTGCATCATTCCTACTCCTGTTCTACGCTATTTTGGAATTCAAAGTAACATAAAATCTTCCTATTGTATATGTAATATTAAAGCGCAATCCATAGTAAAGATGAATTTAACAAAAGTGTGACATCACCATACCAAAACTTTCCTATGGAATGAAATTTAACCTGAAGTTTAATTTATACCAGGTATTTCTACAACAAAACTCTAAGGCCTTTACAAGGAGAATGAGACATCTGCATTTATATAGAATAGCACATGAAGCAAAATCTAGAAAAGAACACCTCAACATCTTTCATCTACTTTTTTAAACTTGAAAGTTCAAATGTGATAAAATGTTTTTAGTTTTTTTAACTTTGAGGTCTTGGAGAGGAAGCCTTATACAGATCTGAAATTGACTTAAATTTTTTTGTCCTAATTCATTTCAAGATTAAATCCTTAGTTATAAGTCTATTTCTCTTATCCATTTATCCTATTTCTTATCAGTATAAAATATTAGAGGGCTACCAACTGGATAACAGAAGGTAGGGAGGCAAGGAGGAGAGGAGAGAGGATGAAAGTTATGATCCTTTCATTTTGCCTTTGTTAAGCCTTTAAAATAGGCGCTTCTGATCATTTCAAAGACTTAGAATATTGTTCATTTCATGGTACCTAATAGAGACTTTTGGGTTGATTTCCAATTTTTTATATAAATCATTCATTCTATATGTATAAGAAAGAATGGAGATTAGTACTGATATCTCTCTGAAGACTAATTTTTGGAGATGTAGGAGAAAATAAACATATTAATTACATGCAAAGCATGCAAGATAAATATATAATAAGGTTTATTGTCACAAACTTCATTGAATTTATTTTCTTCCTTTTTAAAAGACATACTCTTTTGCTGAATCTGTCAGCATTATTGAAATGACCCCCAATATACCAAAAAATCTGGTAAAATTGAACTAAGTTTTAAAAGTATGTCATCACTTTAGAATTAGGGGGGAAAAGTTTCAAATTCAATATCTGTCATCCTGCAAGGACTCCTTAGAGTCCTGCATGTAACCCTGAGAGCAGCTGATCTAACACAGTCCTGTTCACTACATTATAAAAGATAACCGGTAACTAGTTTTACACCAACAATGGGCAATGGGTAACACACAGCACGGCATAAATAGACCTGTAGGGTTGAGTATTCTGTTAACAACTTTAATTTCTCTTTGTCCTGCTCTGATCTAGATAAGCCTGGCCAGAAATTGCTGCGAAATATTTGCAGGGCCCACAGGCATTTTTTTATGTTCCCTCAGTCTTAACTCATAACAAGGAGCTTGCCTGGCATCTGTAAGTCACTACTGCTCTGTGTGTGTTTCTGCGCATATACACGAGCACAGAGTTCAATACCCTGCTGCTCTGCTAGTTAGTGATAAAATCTGATATAATAAAATATTAATTACAGCTGAAAGGTTGGGTGAGAAATATGAATTCAATTACAGTCCCATATTGTGAACAAAGGGCAGGGTAAAAAAAATCCTTTAGTTATGGAGGTTTGGGATAATAAAAAGAACAACTAGAACATTGAACTCAGGCTGAGAAGCTCTGTAAAAGGCCACCTGTCATTAATCTTCACAATAGGCGCTACATTTTGAGTAAATTAGTCCTAGATGGAACATCTTTAAGAGCGATTTCTCCTTCTTTTAACAAGTGAAGACATTTTCCTTTGGATTTCCTATTTCAGCTAAGTTTATCATAATTTAATCATCACAATTTCAAAACAAACACATGACCACAAAAATAATTCAAGGTCAGTTATTATTATGAAAGTATGTTCTCTTAAATACTACAAGTGACTTGAATAAAAATAGAAATAGAATACTATCATAGCCACACCAAATATCTTCATTCCTATATGTTTGTATTATATCCAATTCAGTCCCCCCAAATTTTAGTGCTGTGGGCCAGATGAGCTGGAATACAAATGTGACTATCAAAGAACAGGTGTATATGAGAGGCTATGGTGAACTCCACTGATTGTGGAGTTGCCACCTAGAGGCAATTGGTTCCAGCTTTGCCCCTAAATCATCAACTGACTGCTAACGTCCTTCCAACTCTAATGTTGTATGACTCCCAGTACAAGATCAGGCAAGTTGTGACATCCACAAATGAAAAGAAAATTATTTCATTCATGTTTCCTTCATCTTTTCTTTCCACAATACTCATGATGTATTAGGCCTTGTGCTAGGCACTGGGGAAGAATAAAAAGAGGAATTAGGCACAGATTGCTCCTGTCCTTGAAAAGTCCAGTCTAAGGGTGTTAGAAATATGCCACCCAACAAGAACTACCATGACGAGAATCTGATAAAGTAGTACAAAGTAACAGGACCATTGGGAGTGTCAATTTCTACAGCCAAATCTCTTATAGTATCTACTGCATTTAGGGCATCTGACCTGAACCTCATGCCCAAACATTCTCACCTGCTGATAATATCCGAAGGCTGCTCCTGCAATGCCTGCAGTCACCAACATTCTCCTCATATTAAAAATAATACAACCACAACAAACAAGCCGATATCTTTCGATTCTCAATGTGGTCTCCATTCACTCCAGTCCCCTGTGAGAACCTTTCAGCAGCAGCACAGAAGTGGAAGGGAATAAGCTGGGTTCTATAGTCCCTCAGATATCTGCCCAAGTCTTGGAAGGCATGGCCAAAGAGTCCCCAGAGTTACCGCAAGAGTCATCTAAGGAGGCAGGATTTTCCCTGCTCAGTTCCCAAAACTACCCAGTTCCTGGCAGAACTACACTTCAGGGCATGAAAACCAGGGATGGTTGTCTCCATTCCTCGGGGTGCTCATACTGCCTGAGGTGAGAACCAAGAAGGAGCTGGTAGGGTGGGAAGGAAAGGCAGCCTGTGGACATGTAGAGTCTTGGTCTCTGTCCCTCTCTACCTCCCTCCAAGTCACTGTCAGGCAAATCTGGAACTATTCTAAGTCAATAATCATTCCTCAGGTTATACAAGGTATATTTCTCAATTTTAGTATTTCATTCGATATCCATTTTAATCCTCAAGGTGACATCAATATATTATATCAGTGTTTTGTTGTTTTTTGGGGTGGTGTTGGTAGCAAAATTTGGCACTGAGAGCCACTCTTGGCCTTCCCTGTCTACAGGCAGCCTCTGGACTCACCTTCCACATGGGAGGCCTGGGTCTGCCTCCCTGGAGCACCCTAGTGGGCCTGCCTTGCAGGCCCTGGTAATAAGACTGGAGGTCTATTCTAATGCATAGGATCCTTCAGAGGAGATTATGTGGAAGACAAGAAAATTTGAAAAGTAGGGAAGGGAAAACTATGTGGCATATTTTCATGCACAAAAGCAAGTCTGAAATGGAGTTTGAGGGAAAGTTAAATTAAGTTTCATTGTATAAATGCTCAAATACATCTACTCTATTATTATTATCTTCCCCTGCCATTTTTAAAGCTTCTTTTCAAAGGTTCTTGAAGAACAAATTTAGTTTCCAAAATGAATTTTCAAAGAGATGACTGACACTGTCATCCTAGAAGCAACATTAATAAAAATGATCTTTGTTTCCTGGCAGTAAAGGAATCCAGAGTATTAGTTTTTAATACAATAAAATTCACCTAAAAGCAGGCATGGGGTAGTGGTGATGGTGGTGGTGGTGGTAAGGGATTTAACACCTTCTGTTAACATACATTCTAGCAAGTCAGTAAGAGTAAATAATAATAAAATCAAGCTACATAAAATAGGAATATAAAAGATGAAGTTTTACCACTGAGTGACATTTTGATCTTTGTGATTATGTGTACCTCAATGAAAAAAAGGAAAATTATTAGGTTGGAAGTCTGAGTTCCTTCCTTTAAACAGTCTAGTAATGGCTAGAACCTTTTCAAAAGGTTCAAGAACTGTGACAAAAGAGTATTTAGCTCCAAAGTTTTAGGATGTTCCTGCAGTTTTCATTTCTTCAATAAATAAAAGAGAACAATTAAAAAGCTCATTATAAGCAACTCAAAAGAACTGCTATTTCATTTTTTGATTCTCTGGAGACTTAAAAATGGCAAAAGGAAAAAGAACATACATATCAACAACAAAAAGACTGATTAATTTGATTAAAACAATCCATTATGCTAAGACAATTTTATTTAATCTAAGTTCTTCTAGTTCTCAAAATTATATGGCTAGCAATCATGCTACTGTACTCCAGCCAGGGTGACACAGTGAGACCCCAGCTCAGAAAAAAAAAAAATTATATGGCTAAAGAGTCAGCAGGTTGTGATGGAGTTTGGCTTGACTCTCCCCAAAAAACTTAGCTTAAAATAATAATGATGAAAACAACAATGCTGCTTCTAAGAATTAAACAATAAGGATAAGTCTCAAATAGTCCAGTGTTCATAATCTAGAAAAAAGGTGTAATATATTTTCTTAATACAAGTATACCTAGCTTCATTGTGCTTCACAGACATTGTCGTGTTTACAAATTGAAGAACTGTGGCAACCCTGTATCAAGTCTATAAGTGCCATTTTTTCTAACACCTCATTCCATGTCTCTGTGCCACATTTTGGTAATTCTCACAATATTTAAAACTTTTTCATTATTATATCTGTTATAGTGATCTGCAATCAGTTATTTTACACTTTATTTTAGAGATAGGGTCTTGCTCTGTTGCCAAAGCTGGGGTGCAATGATGTGATTATAATTCACTGCAACCTTGAATTCCTGGGCTCAAGTGATCACCCTGCCTCAGTCTCCTGAGTAGGTGGGACTAAAGATGCAAGCCACCATGCCTGGCTATTTTTTGTTTTTAGACATAGAGTCTCACTATGTTGTTCAGGCTGGTCTTGAACACCTGGACTCAAGCAATCTTCCTGCATCAGACTCCTGAAGCACTGTGATTTTAGGCATGAGCCACTGCGCCTGACCTGTGATCCGTGATCTTTGATGTTATTATTATAATTGCAGGCAGGTACCATGAGCTGTGCCCATATAAGATAGTGAACTTTATGAAAAAATGTGTGTTCTGACTGCTCCACTCACCTGCTTTTCTCCCATCTTTTCCCCTGAGTCACAACAATATTGATATTGGGACGTTAATAGTCATACAATAGCCTCTAAGTGTTCAAGTAAAGGGAAGAGTTGTAGCTTTCTTGCTTGAAGTCAAAAGCTAGAAATGATTAAGCTTAGGGAGAAAGGCACCTCTAAAGCCAAGCTAGGCCTCTTGCTCCAAATAGTTAGCAAAAATGTGAATGCAAAGGACATGTTATTGAGGAAATTAAAAGTACCAGTCCAATAAACACACCAATGATTAGAGAGTAAAACAGTGTAATTGCTGATATGGAGAAAGTTTGAGTCCTCTGAATAGAAGACCAAACCAGTCACAATATGCCTTCAATTCAATGCCTCCTCCAGAGCGAGGACCTCTACAAATAAAGATGTGGCAGTATTTGAGAGGATTGACTCCAATTTTGAAAGAAGTTCCTGGTTAAAATACTATCAAACAGCACTGTATGCTACAGAAAAGAAGCAGTCAATTGATGTTGTAAACTTCACTGTTTTCTTATTTTAAAGAAATTGCCAAGGCCATCCAACCTCCATTGACTACCACCCGACTCAGTCAGCAGCCATCTCCCTGGAGGTAAGACCCTTCACCAGCAAAAAGATGATACTCGCTGAGGGCTCAGATGATTGTTAGCATATTTTAGCAATCAAGTATTTCTTAAATAAAATTAGGTGTGTACCCTGATTTCTTAGACATAATGCTATTACACACTACTGTACAGTGTAAACATCACTTCTACATACACCAGGAAACTGAAAAATTTGTGTGACTTGCTTTACTGTGATATTTGCTTTATTACAGCAATCTGGAAACGAACCCACAATATCTCTGAGGTATGTTTGTCCTGGAAAAGACAATAGAGAAAAGACATTAATTTGTAAAAGAGTACATGTCTACAAAGGAAGGTATAACCACCATGGTTTCAAAGAATAAGCAGGAGAGATGTCTCCTGACTGAGGGCAGTGGGGAATGACATAATGAGCACAGCTTCAAGGAGTAGGCTGGGTGCACATGCCTTGCAGATGGATCTAAGTACAGGATTTAGTATTGCACAGAAAGTTCGTGATTTCGGAGTTGAGTCTGCTAACCTCCCTGAACCTCAGTTCCTTTAACTGTAAGGGGTAAGCAAGCTCTGGATGATGATAAGTCACTTCATACAGGACCAAGCACGGGCCTGGCACATCACAGCTTCTCAATCCAGGGTAATCATTACTCCTCTATCACAAGTTGCTCAGAAGAACACAGCCAAGGTTCAGGAATATTATACCATGACCCAGAAAATTTCCCAAAGCACTGGCAGAATGAAATGGGCTTCTATTTCACCGAAAAGTTGTTTCTATCATTGCAGACCAGAATAGTGTCCACAATAAGAAAAATATTCCTATACCGAACAGATAACATCTGTGTTAGATGCTGTCCTGATTGCTTTGGTTATGTGTCATTAATTCTCCCGACTGCCCTTTGAGGTAGACTTTATTATTACCTTTGAGGACATTAAATCCTGGCAAATAAGAGGCAGGATTTAAACCTGGAATCATCAAACTTCATGCTGTGGTTGCATTTCTTACGGTTCTTAACAATATTGCAACTTCATTCCCTGGAAAGAGCTGTAATCTGTAAATAATCTTATCATCAATGTCTTCTCTTATCTCTGGAGTGTATTAATGAAACAAGAGATCTTCCAAAACATGATGTTTTTACCAAATTACCAAATGAATGCACAATACTAAGGCCAAACACACATTTTCTTACATAAAAGTACTGTCAAATATGGATTACTGTTAGAACACACAGATCCTATTTAAGTGATGATCACAGCATACTGGCATAAAAGTTAAAGGGCAGTAATGATCAGAAATCTTAAGCATAATACTAAAAACAGAGAATAATGGGAATAAAGACTGAATAGCAAAAATGGTTGTGTAAGCAAATCACTTATAATATAGTTTTACTCCCTTTTGCCACTTCAGCTTGCAAAGAATTTTCACCTATATTAATCCTCATGACCATGACAAGAGACAGGCAGGGAGCATATCTGCTGCCAATTTTACAAATGAAGAAACAGACTCAGATTTCATGGGGTGACTCCAGGTCACACAATTAGTAAATGACACAGCCTAGATACAAACCCAAGTCTTTTGAGTCCATGCCAAGTGTTCTCTCAACTTTTGATACCACCTTTCTAAAATAATGAAAAGTTTCCATCAGAGAGATTAGATGTCACTCACTCTAAGTGAAACTCCAGTCATTTAGAGACAACCCAGAGATGGCACCACTGAGCTCCTCGCAGCCTACCCAACCAAAAGCCTTTATGTTTGTTGGGAGGCAGAGTTCTGAAGCATCCACCCAGAAAACAAAAACAAAAACAAAAACAAAAACAAAAAATCATTAACTTTCCATTCAGAAGCCACATGAGTCCATTTACTTCCGTTATGTCCCTGGCCAGTAACTGATCTAACAGTTCTATTTTTGTCTCAGTAAAATTCTTTCAACAGTTCATTTATTTTTTAAAAACTCTCAAAATAAAAACAAACAAAAAAACATTCATTGAGGACTGTGCCTGGCACAGAACCAGGATTGAAAATATAGACATAAAATCACAGAGGACAGTCCTTGCCTTGAAGGAGCTGGGAGCTAGCTCGGACAAGCAGTTGCCAGCTTTGGGGGAATCTAGGACTGTGTATGGCTAGGAAAGCTGCAAGGCACAAAAGGGCAAGAGGCCCTGGAGAAGGCTCTTCAAGGAGCAGACATCTGGGCTGTACCTTAGAGGACAGTATAAGCCAGCAAGTTAGGAAAAGAGGAAGAGAGAATTGGAGAGAGGGAGAGAGTAAACTGAGGGAAGGAGATGTGACAGAAGAGGGAAGAAAAAACAGAGATTGTATGGAAAATGCATCAAATGCAAAATAAACAAACCAACAGAATGTCATGGAGCCACCAGGGATATCCTCAGGACTGAGTGTGTGTTTACCTTGCTTCAAGCTGAAAGAAGGCCGCCTAGGAAATGACAAGAAGCCAGAGGCCTTCCCTATCAGACGAAGTCTGGATCCATGCTGAGGGCAATGGCGAGACAGGCTGGGTTATCAAGCAGGAAAGACCCTGCAGCCATAATGTGGGGTGGGGACTGGAGATCTGAGCAAGACAAAGTAGGAACTAAGGCAGTTATGTGAATGGAAAGTAAAGGAAAAAAGGGGGGAGTGTCATTACTGACTCCAGAGAAGACAAGTTTTCGAAGGAGTCAGCACAGGTGTGTAAGTTAATGTGACCTTCTTGAAGAGATATAATTTGTAGCATGGTTTATTTGAAGTAATCTTTCTCCCTCTTTTTAAAAAGTTTTTGTAACAGGTTTTTATTTGAGATGTAATAACTTACAATTCACATACAGTGCAATTCATCCATTTAAAGTGTACAGTTCCATAGTTCTTAGTATGCTCACCCAGTTGTGCAACTATCAACACAATCAATTTTAGAACGTTTTTATAATCCCAAAAGAAATCCTGTACACTTTAGTTATTACTCCCTAACTGAAAGACCCAAGAAACCAAGAAACTTAAAAAGCCATACTTGCTGTAAAAGTAGTGTTTAGTTCACTATATTTTCTATATTCCTACCTCATGTTCATTGTACTTTATGAAATCTTAGTACTTTAAATCCTACCTCAGACCCCATAGAATTAGGCATATGTCGGGTGCCGGGTAGTGACTGATTGTGTAGTTATATAATGTCTTAAGTAGTGTTTGTATTTAGAACTCTTGGGTTAAGCATTGTTAGTCCCAATTGCCATGCTGACTTCTGCTTTTACAACGGGATGTAAAGGTTAAAGCGATAAGCCCCTTTCAGACATTCCTTTGCAGCAGACTTGGAGACGCTAGTAATCTGCCTGCTTGCTCAAGTTAATTTATACGCAGTGACTGTATGAACCTAACTTATCTGACATTCCACTCTGCCCGTTAAGTGGGTTTCTGTCAATCACGGGCAGTCAGGTTGAAGCCCACGAAAGGCACCTACCAATACCAAGTGTTCCCGTAACCATTAGGAGAAATTACCCAATCATGTAAAACCAAGTTTAAAGTTCTTTCCCCTCCCTCTGTAATGGTGTATAAAAACTGCTTGCCATACTGGATCGGGGCTCTCGTCCCTGAAGCCACAGCCGGCTTCGTTCGTGAGCCCAGACTCGAGCCTGAATAAAGACCCTTGTGTGTTTGCATCAGAGCTGGCTCTTTGGTGGTTTTTTGAATTTTGGGTTTAACACTAACATACTCTTTGCTTGCTATACGTAGAAGAACACTAATTCACATTCTTTGTCTATAGATTTGCTTCCTTTCAACATTAAAAATCATAACGTGGTTTTTTGTGACTGGGTTTTTTCACTTGGCATAATGTTTTTAAGGTTCACTCGCGTTGTAAAATGCATTGGTACTTTGTTCCTATTTATGGCTGAATAATATTCCATTGTATGGGTATAGGACATTTTTAATCCACTCATCTGTTGATGGACATTTGGGTGCCTCCACCTTTTGGCTTTTATAAATAATGGTGATGTAAATGTTCATGTACAAGTTGTTTGGACCTACGCTTTCACTTTTTATTTTTTCTCTCTTTGAAGTAATCTTTGTCAATTTCTCTTCTCACTGGGAAAAAACCTCATTTGATTCAAAGGTAAAGTTAGGGTGTTCTTTTACGCTTCTGCACTTTCTGGAGGGGTTATGGTATTTTGCTTTTATTTAGAGATGAAAATATGAATTAAAACTCTACTTGTTCCTGATATGTCTGACTAGTTAAACAGAGCTGTCAGGCCTTCTTATCTGTAAAAGTTTCCTATGAGAATTACTTCTGCTGGCAAGAAAAAGATAAGGTTCAATTCAATAAATATTTACTACACTCTTAATTAGATTTGAGACATGGAATGATATTTAGAAACTAAATTATAAAAATCATTTTGCATTCCCTATTACATTATATACATTTTATATAATATGCAGCCTAGGAAAATGCTCACTCTCAACATTAAATATGGTCATGAATCACTGAATAATGGAGATATGTTCTGAGACATGCCTTATTAGATGATTTTGTCATTGTGTGAACATCCCAGAACGTACTTACACACACAAAGATGGTGTGGCCTATACTATGCCACTAGGCCAGTGGTCTCCAACCTTTCTGGCATCAGGGACTGATTTCGTGGAAGACAATTTTGCCACAAATGTGTTAGAGAGGGAGAGGGGATTATCAGGCATTAGATTCTCATAAGGGGCACACAGCCTAGATCCCTCACATGTGCAGTTCACAATAGGGTTTGTACCCCTATGAAAATCTAATGCCGCTGCTGATCTGACAGAAGACAAGAGTGGCCCTCCTGCTATACGGCCCAGTTCCCAATAGGCCACAGTTTGGTACTGGTCAGTGGTCTGGGGCTTGGGGACCTTTGCCCTAGCTTATATGGTATGGCCTATTGCACTCCTAGGCTATAAACCTGTAAAGCATATGACTATACTAAATGCTGCAGGAAACTGGAACACAATGATAAGTGTTTGTGTGGCTAAACATAGAAAAGAAACAGTAAAAATGTGGTATTATAGTCCTCTGGGACCACCACTGTATATGCAGTCTGTCCTTGACTGAAATGTTGGTAGGCCATACATGACTGTATATAAATCTAATCAATGCCCCTGAGTGATGGTTAGACCTCATGTATGTGTTTTACATTTTATTGACTAGGATGACAACTTTAATTCTTTTACTCTAGGTTTTTCTATACATTGCTCTTCTACTTTGTGAACCTACACCCACCTTCCTCCCTTGGCCACTTCCTAGTTCTCCTTTAGGTTTCAGTTTAAATATCAAACTCTTGGTAAGACATTCCTAATTCCCTTGTTGAGATTTCATCCTTCTGTCATAAACTCTTAGGGTACCCTGCACTCTTCCTGATAGCATTCATCACAAACCTAGTACAATGACCTAGTAAGTATTCAGTAGATATCTGGTGAATGAATAAAGAATAAATGAATCATAGCCTAATGTCAACCCTAAAATTTCCTATAACACTTTTCAATGTTATGAAGGGCCAGGATTTTAACGAGGTACTGACAACTGGAGTGCACTCATCATTTCTCATTTAACAGAACAATATATTGATACGAGACAGAAAAATACTTAGGAGGTAAAAGTAAAGTTGTGAAGGAAGTAGGACATACATGCATGCCAAAAGGGATATGATAACTTGGGGAAAGAGCTAACACTACTTCCTACGATCTAACAGGTTGAAGAATTGAATATTAACTAAATTAAGTATCTGAAAACCAAATACAGGTAAGCATCACAAGCAAAATAAAATAATATGCTTAACAAAATATTTTTTTGATAAAACAGAAGGTATATTTACATTTTTGTCTACTTTAGGGATCTCATAATAAACAGGTATATTGATGATATATTTATAAGTGCTGGTTGACAAAATATTTTGCTAAAGATAATGATATCAAATAGAGTTAATTATTTATCTATATCCATCTACTCCCCTTCCAAATAGGAACAAGGAGTACTACAATATGAGGAAATCATTATGTATCTGTATCCATCTACTCCCCTTCCAAATAGGAGCAAGGAGTACTATAACATGAGGAAAGTAATCGAATCCCCTCTGAGTTGTTCCTTAGCTCTGAGGGTCTAAGGCTCTGAGACTCATACTGCCGGGCTCGGTGGCTCAGCCTGTAATCCCGTACTTTTGGGAAGCTGAGGTGAGTGGACTGCCTGAGCCCGTGGGTTCGAGATCCGCCTGGGCAACTTGGCGAGACCTCATCTCTACAATAAATCAAAAAATTAGCCGGGCATGGTAGTGCTCGCCTGTAGTTCCAGCTATTTGGAAGGCTGAGGCGGAAAGATCACCAGAGCCCAGCAGGTCCAGGCTGCGGTGGCAGGGAGCGGCCACTGCACTCCAGTCTGGGCAACAGAGTGAAACTCTAACTAAAAAAAAAAAAAAAAAAAAAAAAAGACTCATACTGGGTTAGCTGTCACTATCTGTCCCATATGTGACTTTATCAGCCTCTTAGAACTTGTCATCTTTTCTCACATCCACATGTGATTTTTAACACTTTAAAAAGTTGAAAGTGAGGCATCTATAGAAAACTCAATCTTTGTCAAAATTTGTAAGATCCTCTCTCACACAGGCTATCAGCCTCAGCTTGGATCACCTCTTGAAATGCATCCCTTAAGCTCCCTAGAATCAATAGTCCTGATGAAGAAGACCCAGGAGTTCCAGAGAGCAAATGGCATAGAAGCTTTATGAGTCATAAGGCAATGTGTTATTCAATGCAAGCCACCTGAAACCTTTTGGTGCTCTGGGTTTATCACTGAAACGATTTCCAAATAATTCCACTATTAACATTTACAGTTAATCCAAAAAGATGGGGGGTGGGGGGGGAGAAAGCATGTAACTATTTTGACTATCAACAGAAAATGAGACAAACTTTTTTTTAGGTGTTAGAATAATTTATCAGACAAGGATTATAATGTAGATGACAGATTACAAATTATAAACTGTAAATTATAATTACAAAATTATCTATTTTATGGTAGCAGAAAGCATCTGACATGATAAGGACTGAATGGGGTTAGAAGTTTTGTAGGGAAGTATTTTGGTTATGCTAACCACTACAGGTGCTCATATGAGATCCTTTTTTTTTTTTTTTTTTTGAGTTAGAGTCTCACTCTGTCACCCAGACTGGAGTGCAGTGGCATGCTCCCGGCTACAGCAGCCTCGACCTGCTGGGCTCTGGCGATCCTTCCGTCTCAGCCTTCCAAGTAGCTGGAACTACAGGTGCGCACTACCATGCCCGGCTAGTTTTTGATTTATTGTAGAGATGAGGTCTCGCCAAGTTGCCCGGGCAGGTCACGAACTTGCGGGCTCAGGCAATCCACTCACCTCAGCCTCCTAAATTGCTGGGATTACAGGCTGAGCCAATGAGCCTGGTCATGAGATCAACTTTTAAGCCTACCTTCCTCCACCCTAAGGAAGGCTTCTGGGTAGTCTGTCAGTATGATGGGGATATACAACATAACCCTGCCTGTGCTTCCAGGGACTGTGCAAGGAATGGCCTCCACTATGAATAACGCTCTAGAGAGTTCATGGAATCTGTAGTTTCAATCTCAGACATGCATGGGTTCCTCTGGGCATAGTTAAGAACAAAAAGCAGTATAATTAAAAACATGAGTCTTCCCTGGCTCCAGCCAAGAATGAGCCACAGTCATCCACTACTGGTGCTGCCGCCATTCCTTCTGAAGCTAAGAGAAGCATTGGCTTCCAGTCAACAAAGCCACCATCCACATCCATTCAGTAGGTAAGGCAGATACACCCTAATGCACATAGTCATTGTCGCTAAAGCAGTCGGCACAGGCTCAGGGCAAATGGGGGTACAGTTAAAAAGTAGATAATCAATAAGGGAAAGATCCAGAAGGTTCTTCTGATCAAGAGGGATTAATAGCACCACAAATTTTCACTGTTTATGAAAACTAGTATTTAAAAATATTCATATAATTAGTAATTTTCAATAAGTTATCAGAAAGTCATTGCTAAGATATTTTTAAAATTTATAGTGTCCCAGTATTCACTTTAACAATACTTAAATATTACTATTACCAATTACCAATTGCCTTTTTCTCTTCTAAAAAGGAGTAAGTGTTTTCATTTTCTCTAACTCCTATTTCTAAGTCCGCATTTGGCATTTACAGACTCCTTCCCTTCACACCTTAAGGGTTGGCTTTATCTTAACTGGGCTCAGTGGAGGGAAAGACTCAGGGGCTCAGCCTGGAGGTCTGTTACACCTCTCCTAAGTGCCCCAAGTCTCCATGGCCCCTAACCCATGCCCAGGCTCTGCTGCTGCTGCTCGTCCTTAAAATTTTTCCTTGCCTGAAAACCTTGAATGGCCACTCATCGGTACGGAGCACACAGTTGTCCAACCCAGACCCTATCTCCCTTGTCTCCTCTCTCATCTCATCCTCTCTGTTACAACATACTTCTCATTCAGATAGGGTCAGTCTATTCATCCTCTCTGTCCTCATGTAACTTACCTGTCTCTCTTGTTTTTAATTTCCTGTCACAAACCTAACCTCCCAGGCAACATATCTCTACATCACTTATATCCCCCGAACAATATCCACCTGTCAAGATTCATCACTGAGTCCCAGAGTTACCTCCTCTCTGAAATCTTAATTGGCCCTCCCTTGTACTCATCATTCCTGTTGAGGCCATTGGTCCCAGTCCTCATCCCTACTACTGTCAACCGAATGACATGTTGGTCTCAGTCAATCTAAATTGCCCTAACAAAAGAGAGTTCCTAACAGTGCTTAGCATGGTGCTTGGAACCTCATGAGTATTTTTAAAATGTATTCCTAACACAACTCTATGAGATAGGGGGTATTATCTTTGCTGTAGAAAGATATGGAAGCCAAGGTTCAGAGACATTAAGAAATTTGTAGCAGTTGCATAACTGCGGGTAGCGAGGGCTTGAATTGGAAACTATGTTTATCCAATTCCAAAAAAATGTGTCTTTTCTCTGTGTCATGGGGCTCATTTTAAAAGTTAGGTCCAGGCGGGACTCGGTGGCTCAGCCTATAATCCCAGCACTTTGGGAGGCGGAGGAGAGTGGATTGCCTGAGTTCATGGGTTTGTGACCATCCCATGCAACTTGCCAAGATGTCATCTCTATAGTAAATAAAAAATCAGCCGGGCGTGGTAGCGCGTGCCTGTAGGTCCATCTACTTGGAAGGCTGAGGTGGAGGGATTACCAGAGCCCAGCAGGTCAATGCTGGGGTAGCTGTGAGCGTGCCATTGCTCTCCAGGCTGGGTGATGGAGTGAGACTCCAACTCAAAAAAAAAAAAAGTTAGGTCCACAGTTTATATGCCATATAAAGCCAAGTAATTATTTGAATATTAGAGGTTTACTGCTTGCATATGCCAAAGGAGAAGTGACTGCCTAAAAGGTTATGTATGACACTTGACATGATCTTGTATTTTAGATTCAGTAGTTTCAAATTAATTTAGTACAAAGCATCATTTAGATCTGGAAATTCTACATTGATTTATAATAGGCTAATTTGAAGTGACACTACTTGCAAATTTGTTACAGAATACTTAAATCTTAAGGCAAACTTTGTACTTCAAGGTTTTATACTAGTTTTTTTCTTTCTCAAAATACTATTGTCATCCCAGCAAGAACATACAATAAAACGATAACTTTTTTGTGACTAAATAAAAAAAAAATTTCAAATCAATATTTCAGGATCAAATTCTTGAAAAACTTGTCTGATTAAAAATACAAATTCTAGAATCTGGGGAGTTAATTCTGATGTAATCATAAAGACTGAATGATCATAAAACAGCACTTGAATCACAAATATCTTTCAAGAAAGTGAAAGAAGTATCGAATTCTTAAAGGTTGAACAGAACATTAGACTTCATTGAATTGTAAGTAACATGTCTTACACTTCATAGTATGCCACACTGAAATTTACTGAGAGGCAGAATTTTTTTTCTTCTTTTTGAGTGGTTATAAACAGAATATTAATTTCATTTGTTTTATGGCTAAGTTTACTCAGTTGAGCTAATAATAATAATCATAATTAGGTAATGGTTCAGGAATCCACAGGGAAATACCTACTCTTTCTTAAGAGTCGTACAGAGTTAGGATCAGGAGAGAGTACACTGCCTGTTTCTGTGATTAGTCCCAGAAAACTTACAAATGCACAAATAAATAGACAGCCAGATGCAATCACATTTTAAGATCATCAGTATGTATAGGAATTCCATTTATAATTTTGTTGATAGAGGCAATCATTAAATCCTTAATTTAGTTTTTATATAAAATTAAAAATTTCATGATATCAGGTTTGAATAAAATAAGACAAGCAAAGGAAAAGCTAGAGGACCAGGGCTGGTCTTATGAATAGAAACAACACAGACTACCACTGTGGTTTGAGAAGCCATGGCAGGAGCAGACACTGACACAACACTGCGTATGTATAGAGCATGGTTTGAAGTGTTTTAAAAAATATTAACGAATTTAGTCTTCACAAAAACCCTGTGATGACGGCATACTCCAAGGTTCCTTGCATGAAGTAGAGAATGAGATGTCCAAGAAGGTGGTGTGAATGAATGGCTTTGTCTTTGGACTGATAGAGAGACGAACAAATGGGTTGCTGCTACTTAAAAACATTTTATTTTAAGTATCTGCTTCGCACTTCATAACCTCAAACTACTTAACCACAACCAGTTGTATGCCACCAACTATAATTTCTAATACAGGAAACTTCTAGAAAGCGCACGATTATCTCCTATCTTTCATTCATAGTCACAATTACTCCCCATTCTCACTTCCCCATCTGAGGTGGCTCACACTTATGAGCACTCTTGTACCGAGTCCGCTGTGTGACCCCCAGCTAGGAGCATGAACACAGGCTG
The DNA here is from genome assembly GCA_027257055.1 of Cephalopachus bancanus. Classification (NCBI taxonomy): domain Eukaryota; kingdom Metazoa; phylum Chordata; class Mammalia; order Primates; family Tarsiidae; genus Cephalopachus; species Cephalopachus bancanus. The sequence goes on from JAPVLO010000179.1 coordinate 1,394,793, forward strand.
ATGGCCCACAGGAGAAGCAATCTCATTTTCCACACAGTTCCAGGATCAAGTCAAACATTTTTAGAAAGCACAGCACATTTTTTTGAAAATAAATACGATTGCTTTTACTGCCAATTTTTCCTCAATAGAATGAAAACTTGTTCTATGAATACAGCATGAACAAGTTGGATAATGAGAAAAACAGCACCCTTAATACACTTTTAAGTTTTCTGTCTAATTTGTCATGGAAGAATGTATGATGAGCAGTTTGAGTAAATCAGGAGATATTAAAAGTTAGTAATGAGAATTTAACATTTGTCCATGTTTTCCTAAGTTAACTATGTAAGGCAAAGCAGAGAGAGAAGTAAATAAAAATTGTAGACATTTATAAAGGCCACTATGATAATGAATTCAAGGAAAAATCAATTTAATAAAAATCTAGACATATCACATAAATAAATACATTTCTGATTTATATGTAAAAACTGAAAGTTTTCTACGATACACTTTTTAAAACTTTTGTTTTCTAATTAGAAGTATTTTGGATGAGTAAAACATTTATGCTTCCCTTTTCCTCACAGGAAATATTTCCTATCTCATTTGAGATCTTACTTACCTAGGACAACACTTCCTTAAAAAAATTAAGGCAAAGTACTTCTTCCATTTCTTATGCCCCTTATCGCTTCTCCATTCATAATGTAGTAAACTTATTAGCTTTAAGATTTTGTCACTGATCCTCAGCAAGAGAAACTATTCATAAATTGCTTTAAAAATGTAACTGCTGAGGAAGCATTCAATTGTAAGGACAACGATAATATAGAAAGTTACCAATGTCCATAAAAACACAACATCAAAATAACTGAGGCTGCCACTATTAGAAAAACAAAGCAGCAGCTATACATTAAAATGACATCCACATATTTAGAAATCAGTTTTAATGTTCCAGTTGTTGATGAGATTACCGGCCACCTTCCCATCCCCAGGGACAGATAATCATAGTAGATGCTTTCCTCATTCAACAGTTTCTCCTGAATGAATGAATCAAAGAATGAGTACTTAAAGTGGTACTCTTAAAATTTCACTCAAATAAACACCAGAACATTTAATTAGCACAATCAAGCATAGAGTTTTAACTAAGATGACATATATCTCCAAAAACGTTTATGAACAAATTAAAGCAACAATGCTTCAAGAACAAAAACGAGGGGTCATTTGGAAGGTATAAAATATCATTGATGAGGGATATTACTTATCTTTCATTAGGGTGTGTGTGTGTGTGTGTGTGTGTGTGTGTGTACAAAGAGTAAAATCACATGGCATTTTTCTTAGTGCATGAAAAGCACAATAGTTTGTATAAAACTCATCCTTTATTTAGAATTGTTCTGTTATTGCCAAACTACAAGGGTTTTGTCTGTTGGATTATATCTGCATGTAATGAACAGAGGAGAGGAAAAGAGAGAAATTAGGTGATTCTAAAAGAGTAGAAGACAATTAAGCTTTCCCTGGTATTATTAAGGAAAACTGAATCCATAAACAGACATTAAAATTCTATCCTAGGTGTTAGTTTACTGGCTTGAATGACAGAATTTGTGTTCTTCTTGGCCATCTCAAGATTTAGATAATTTTACATGACAGAGCTGATGTGTTGATCAATAAAAAGACAACAATCATTTACATTGAGAGTTTAGTGCAATTTCAAGAATCTGCATGAACCAAGCTGAGTGTAGTGAAATCAATACACAACCACCTTTTACTTACTGAAGTGCATAAACGCAGTATGACTGAATTTTCAACATCAATGAATATGGATTAAAGAAAAAAATCAAATCAATTGAAAGAATGAGTTTTGGAAATAACACAATGACAGTATTTTTTAACACACAATACTGTGCAAAATTCAGGAAAGCAAACAGATGTTCGCTTCCATTTCTCCTCTTTCTTCTAGTACTTATCTTATCATTTGGGAAAAGCTTTCTTGTATTGCGATTTGATTACATGTGCATTTTGCAAATTTCCAGATGTTTCAAATGTTTTAATCCACATTATAGCTTTATATTTTAGGTCCATATGATCCCCTAATCAGAATTCTTATTTGTCTAAACATTAAATGGAATTAACAATTTTAATATAACTCATTTAGTTTGAGGGTACTATAGATATTTTCCCCCAAAACTCGTCTTTTTTTTTTTTTGCTATATTGGTCTTCCATCTATTCAATAGAGAATCAGTCCCATTATATTGTAGTATATAATAAATCCCTTGAGGAGAACATTCACATTTCTGGAAAAAAGCAAATCTCTTGACAGGTGAGGTTGAAATAATTTCCTCTCTCAAATCTGTGCCAAGATAATTTACCCATTTAAGAAGACAGGCATCTTTACAATAAAGTTGCTATCTGTAGAAGGTTTCCCTGTAATACTTACTTAATGGTGTCCCCTAAGAATTGATCACGATTATAACACTATGGAATTGAATAATGAACACAGATAGTAGATTTATTGATTTCAAGAGACTAACACTATGGAAGACGGTATTAGAGACAGGATGCAAAGTCAAAATTTAACTGGCAAATTCAAAGAACTCTCAGCTTTACTGAGATGACATTTAATTAAAGCAGAGCAGTGTTAAACTTGGAAACTAGGGTATTATAGCAACTGCAAAAGAGGGTGTGACAACTTAAAGCAAAATCTTTGCAGACTTAGAGAGTTGGGCCTGATTAAATAATGTAAGGTCTGTGATGAAAGTTCCATGTTTTGGACTCTGACAAGCATTTGAATCTGTTTTTCTATAGACAGAAGAATAGAAAGCCTGAGGACATCAATAACTTACCAACTAATAAGGTCCCAAAGTCTCCAAAAACAACTAGAAATGTGTAAAAGTAAACAACAACAAAATAATGTCTTAGCGAAGCATATGACAAGAGTAATAAACAGTTGTTTGGAATGTGCCTCACACTTTAAAAAGACAAGGAAAGGGAACTGGGGAAAGGATGAAGGCAGATTGCCCAAAGGGAAATTATTTCAAAACTAAGAATTGAAAAGATGAATACAAAGACAGGGATGGAAATATGACTGAAAGGGTTTGAAAGTAGAATGCAACAAGAATAGAAAATATGTGAAAGGAGTCCATATAAGAATAAAGCAGAAAAGGGAGTAACTGGCTGTTTTTGAAAAATGGTGAAGTCTTCAGCTTCCTTCAGTTTGGAGACATTGAAACTGAATGAACTCTAGCCTTTCATTTCATCATTTTGCTTCACAGTAAAACACTGACTTCTGTCCTAATGACCTGCTATTTCTGAGTCTGGACAACTGTTAAGTTGGTCAGAAACAAATGATACTCTCAAGGCCACAGTGGGAGCATTAATTTTCATTTAATAAAAATTCAGCTTTTTGAAGTAAAAAAATGTCTGACCCAGGGCCATAGGTACACTTGAGTCTCGGATAGAATCTCATTAATGTGTGTGCTGGGTCCATCAAATTAGTGCAACCCCCTCAGTGTCACTTACAGATCAGCCCAGAGGATCATGTCAGTGGCATCACTAGAAATGTAGTAGTAACTCGATTTTCAATTTGGAGTAGAGCTTTCATATATTTTAGTGTTCTCACAATCTATACCTATGAATAGAAAGCATAAATCCCTTATAGGAGCTACTACTGCATAATTCAAAAGAATAAACTATAAATTGTCTCATAAAATTTTGCAGATTTTTCAAATAAAAATTTTTGTGATTATTCCCCAATGAGACATCACTAACAACTAATACTATTCTGTTTTTACTTCTGACTTTATGAACTGAGACTTGTATATGTTTTGTCATTATAAAGAAATATAACTGATTTCTGTATGATCCTGCAGTGAAAATGTGGTCAAACATAGCTAAGGTTTCAAAAGATTAATTAAATTAAATTCTACAAAAGGAACACATAAACAAGTTCTATATAGCCTTAATTGTGAATGCTAATATTTCTTCCAAGTACACTATTCAAAGTAATAGATTACTTTGAAGGGAATCGATTCTGATGATACAAAGGTAAAATATCTAAATCCCTCTGAAACAAGTAGAAATTTCATTTATATAGATTAATGAGCTTATGACAAGCTCATACTCCAGAATTACTCAGGCATTCTTTTGCTCCATCCCTAGAAAGAATAAATGTATTTTATGCATTCACCATAAAAGTTACATTTTATGATTTCTTAGCTATATAAATCATCATGGAATAAGACATGGCCTAGATGTCAGTAATAAACCTAAATCTGTTCAAATAAAGACTTTACAATGTTCTTTCCAATCATCTGTTTCTTTTTAAAAAACAATTATTCATCTCATATTCATTTGAGAAATTAGTAAATTCACTAAGAGTTAAATAACATAAAACCCAAAGTAAACAAACAAACAACAATAACAACAACAACAAAAAGCCCATTTAAAGACTAGAGCTCAGGACAAAAAATGTCCTCTGCCCTCGGGTAACTAAATTACAGCAAACAATTAATTACCTTTTAATTTAAAGCTACCGCCTCAACAGACTAGGGCTTTGTTCCTTATCTTCAAAAGAATAACCCACTTGCATCAGAATAATACCCTTTAAACAATACTTGATCACCTTACATCAAAGTCCTTTCATTTTCCTCAGTTATTTCTTTTAATTAGAGCTAATAAAGATATGGATTTACATGCTGACTGAAGTTTGTAGCAAATCCCTAGAAAACACACTGGAGAAATTAATCAACTTGACTTTAGATTTCTTCTCTCTAGGGTCAGCCCAACCCCTGGTTCCATACCTGACAGGTGCACCTCTGCTGTGTGCAGGTTTCAGCATGACTGTCACTGTATTGTCAGTTTGATTCAAAGGTGTCTCAAGTTCATAAGCTGGCATAGAGGGTGCTGGGGAAAAAAGCATAAAATGGAGACTTATTATTTCCAGCTTGTCTTCTTAGTTTACTTCTCCCACTTTATTTTACAAAGAATATTAAGAACACAGTGCACCTACTTTCAACTGTAGCTATCAACCAACCATGAAAAGTTTATGTATATTCCCTATACAGAATACTAGGGACAGCTGCTCAAACTAGTCCATAGTGACCGCTCCAATCTTGAGTTAAAGTTGGAAGAAGATATGCAGGGGGTTTTGTCAGGTGTTAGTGATACTCTGTTTCTTGACTTGGACTCCCACTAAACAGGTATAGTCACCTTGTGAAAATTCATCAAGCTGTATACTTATAAGTATGCACCTTTGTGCACTTATGAGACCTTCAATAAAATGTTTACAGTAAAGGCATATTTAAGAAATAATCACTGGACTTTACAGTTCTCCCATCTAAGTCAAACTTTTTCATGTACCAAATACCCATTTGGTACCAAATACCCATTAAAGAGGACAGTGGAAGCCAGAAAGACTTGGAATTAATTAGTGACAACATGTGGGCTCTCAGGAAAACATAACAATGGAAAACATGGGAGTTGAGGTAAGAAAGGCTTGGGTTTGGCTTGTTGTGTTTTAACCAACAAAAAAGCTTAAGTACATTAGTTACATCTGGAGCTTATATGTCTCTCAAAATAGAGGAAACTAGATTCTAAGGTTATTATGACAGTTCAAAGATATTTTATATATATATATATATATATATATATACATACACACACACACACACACACACACACACACACACACACATATACATACATATATAGGGGGACCCCCAAAAAATAGTTTTGGAAGGTAGGCTCCTTATGTTACAGGCTTCCCCCATAGGAATCCATCAACATCAGTGTTCAGTTTCAGTGAATTTTTTTGAAGAATCTTTCAACACGTTTGCCCATTTCAGGATGGGTGATTTAGGAGAGCACCTGCCCACACAATGTCAATGCTAAGTGTTCAGCAGTTTTTGACCAAAAACAGTATGACCTCTGTGCCCTGTCCTTCCTATTTACCCAATATTACCCCAAATGACTTTTTGTGTTTCAATGGATGAAAAAAAGTCCTCAAAGGGAAACACTTTGCCAATGTGGAAGAGGTGAAACAACAACAACAACAAAATGGCAGAAACACTAAAAAGCATCAAAATTGATGAGTTCAAAAACTGTTTTGAGCAGTGGAAAAAGCATCTCAAGAGGTGTATTACATCAAATGGAGAGTATTTTGAAGGTGACTGAAGTTTAAACATGTAAGAATACACAATTTTTTATAAATACATTCTGTTTTTTGGGTTTCCCCTCATATATATGTATGTGTGTGGGGGGGAGAGGGAGAGAGGGAGAAGAAAGGGAGGGGGTGGAGAGAGAGAGGGAAAGAGGGAGGGAAGGGGGGAGAGGGGAGGGGGGGAGAGAGAGAGAGAGAGAGAGAGAGAGAGAGAGAGAGAGAGAGAGAGAGAGAAATAGTGAAGTAAATATAATTCTACCTGTGCGCTAGGTAAATATAATTCTTCAAATGCTAGTTCTCCCCATGTGAATTCTATTTCCAAGGCCATTTATTTCCTGACATTCTTTCTTCTGTAGATTGTTAAGTCGTACTACACTAGGATAACAACAGAGCTCTTCAGTAATTATGCCCTCACTATAGAGAAGACAAATGATTACACGGAGCCATGAGTGGGAGGCTATACTATCTTTCTACAACTCACAGATAGAGATTCTTGATGAGAAGTTAGAGATCGTTTCTTGCAAATACCGTTCTTAAAAATTGTCTTACATATAAAAAAGCTTCAATGTAACAGACATGGATTATTTCTCAGTTCCATTTATTGAATTTTCTTAGCATTAAAAATTAATTTCAGTTCTATTAAAAATTAACTCCAATTACATTTTGCATATGAGAGTACCTCCTTCTCCTAGGTCTATGAAAATAGGAAATAAGGTCCATAAACTTAAATGTTTTGAAACTATAAAAATCAAATAGTTATTCTTGATGATTCTGCATAGGCTAACAAAAATGTCAAGTTTCTTTGCTTTTGGATAGAATTATATAAACTTTGCATGCTAAAAATGGTCAAAATCACCAGAATTTTTTATCTAATAAAAACGGGAAAGTGGACTTTTTTTTTCCCCCTAAAGGAACTCTTTCTTTATGATAATAATTTCTGAAGTATGGTTTACATATGAGACAATTTTTTGAAAAATGTTTGAAGGTATACCTATTGGCAGATATTTCCTCTTTAAATCCCAATGAAAAATTCATGCACTAGATAATATAATCTTAATTTATATGCAGGGGTAAATTCACTTGCTCAAAATCAGGGAGGAAGTACATAGAAATATGATAACTCGAGCCAAGATTTTCTGATTCCAAGTCCAGTGATATTTCTACATACTCTTTATACAACCTGTTCTATTTTCTAATCTCTGCTTTCTCTAACCTCCCAAGAGCTACTTCTTCTTTTCCAATTCTCTATATTATTCCTATAACCTAATTCTATACAGGTATATAGAATATAAAAAGTACATTAAATTTCACATCAAGTTTATGCTTATAAATAAAATCTTACTCAATGGAAAATTATCCCTTAGGTTATAACTGCTTAAAAACAAAATTCCAAACACTCCTCCCTCAAAACCTAGCAGAACGCTTATAATGCTCCTGCTGTGAATATTTCCTTCTTTCAACTCCAAATACAAACTTTTCCAAAACTAGAAATGAAAAATGAAAGATATAATAGGTTGAATATTACTGCTTTAATTGGGGCTGATTAAAGATTTACCTTCCCCCCCACCTCCATCCCACCTACCCTAACCCAAACCAAAATAGAGCCAAAAACTCAAATACTTCTGCAGTCACACCCAAAAGGGGGAAAAAATGGAAGAAGAAAATGTCCAAGGAGTTTTGTTTATTGCCGTTACATATTCCATACCAGATGGCAACTTAATTTCCTCTAGTCTGAAGTACAAGGACATTTTCTGCACAGTTGAACATGCCGAGAAATATTTCTCAAATTATGTCTTTTGTTGGATGGCATAATTGAGTATCTAAAAGCAAAATTGGCCTGACACCATCCTGTATGTTGCCGCTGTCTTCAGGAAAGGAAATTATTAATGGTAAAAGTCTCCAGGAGCCAGACTCGGTGGCTCAGCCTGTAATCCCGTGCCTTTGGGAGGCTGAGGTGAGTGGATTGCCTGAGCCCGCGGGTTCGAGACCTGCCTGGGCAGCGAGACCTCATCTCTACAATAAATCAAAAAATCAGCCGGGTGTAGTAGCTCATGCCTGTAATTCCGGCTACTCGGAAGGCTGAGGCAGAAGGATCGCCGGAGCCCAGCAGGTCGAAGCTGCAGTGGCCGGAAACGGCCACTGCACTCCAGTCTGGGTGACAGAGTGAGACTCCAACTCAAAAAAAAAAAAAAAAAAGGCTCCAGGAAGGTTGATTCTTCTGGAAATGAGCTCCCTACAACATTACCTCTCTGCTGACCTCTTGACTGTTCATGGTTCATTAGAGACACTTTCAACACTGCTGCTCTGGTAACTTGGTATTGCCAAGGGGTCAAGAGTGCCTTAACAGAACCTTTTACCTCTTGTCCAAGTCCTGCAAGACAAACTACTGCCTAAACAGTGGCCACTTCCTAACACATGAAGATCTTAAGCTTCCAAATGATAAATATTTGTAGTATTTCATTTAATAACATGAATGCAAGTGTTAGCATCCAGAGATATCCATTTGGATAAAATGTGTTAGTGTGAGTGAACTTTGAATACTTGACAATGGGAATGAAAAAATACAAAATGCAACTTCTGATAAAAGATATAACTCAAGAATGTAGAGTACCTGATATTTTGGTGGTGAACTGGTTTGTCGCTGGAGGCCCAAAACCCTTAGCTGTGCTTGCTCGGATCGTAAAGGAGTATGTGGTCCCAGGATACAGTCCAAAGAACAGAAAATGGGTTTCATTTCCCAGTTTTGAAACTCTTCCACTTTGATTGGATAAATCTATTTCTGGGTCAAAGGAACTGACTGCTTTGTAGGTGATCTGCAAAAGAATAAGAAAGTGATAAAATATCTTGAGCAGATGGACTCAGATTGCATCTTTATCCAATAAACCCTTATGATGTATGCACTGTCAGATGCTTCATGATAAGCTGTCCTACTCAGACTTTTCAAATCCTGGATCCAGTAAAGTGTGCAGGAACTCAACCAAAACTGTTATGAGTTATTACTTTTATAGACAAGAGAACTTAAAGCCAGTAGATCAGAGTATAAAGGATGAGTTCCGGTTTAAGCTAATACCTTGAAGTTGTTTGCTTTCAAAATGTCATTTTGTAGAACAACATTACAGTTGGCTTACAACAAAATAAGAAAATATACAACTAGCTCAAACAGATAAGACACAGAAAAGGATAAAGCCTCATCTCTAATCTAGTGACCATAATTTGATTTAGGATTATTGTCTACTGGGAGCAGGGACACTTTAAAGTGGGCAAAGATATCTCCTCCAAAAACAAATCCTTGATACACGCCAGTAATTCCTGATGCTATAAGTAAAGTGCTCATTATAGGTCATATTCATTTCTGTTCTTCAGAGCCATGCCATCCAACAGACCTTCTGTGATGATGAAAATGTTCTATTCTGGACTGCTCAATATGGTTAATCACCAGTCACATATGGCTACTGAGCACCTGAAATGCTGTTGAACTTTTTATTTTATTTTAATTAACGAAAATTTGAACTTAAATTGCCATGTGTAACTAGTAGCGGCCATATCAGGTAGTACGGCTCAGAAGTTTCATATTTGCTACATTACAGATATTCAAAGCATGTTGAATGAGTTTGAAATGTTTGAAAATAAATATAACATAGGTGCCTTTAAATTTTGCCATTTCAAGTGATTTTTTAAAAAGAATTTCACTATGAGTAGTTCATCAACTATTCAAGAACATGCACTTTAGTGGTGATTACTAACTTCTATTGGTTGTAATGACATAATTTTAAAATGTGGCATATTCAGAAGTTTTAAATTGCAAAACTGAGCACTTTTCTTGCTTTTAAAGAGGTAAACTTACTTATAATTTATGTGCATGAGCACTAACACTGTTATTATATGAAGTGATAATTGACATTCTTTCTTCTTGTATTTATACCATGTCATTACAATTAAGAAGACCTCTCTGAAAGAATATTTAGATTGCATCAACCAAGCTTTTGCAAGAAAATGTTTGCTGTATATATTAATCAATGAAGTGCATGGCACTATCAGAGTCAGGCAGAATATCTGTTGTTAACCCTCTAACAGACTTCCCTCACAAGGTTGAGGAAGTCAAGAAAAGACAAGACCAGTCTACCATTTAGCTGCTTTGGAAGGTAGGCTAGCAAGGTATCCTCTGTGTACTTACTTAATCTTCCATTTTGATGCCACCCTTCCAGAGAAAAGAGCAGTTCAGAGGAGGCACATCTAAACTGCTACAGCACACTTGTGCCCTTGTGTTTATTTATTAATTCATTCATACATTCAAAACATACTCATTGAGCACCTCTTATGTGCTAAGCACAGTGTTCTGAGCTGTGGTCTCATATGGTGATTCAGGCATTGTATGTACCCTGAAGGAGCTAAAGGTCTGGTGGGGAAAATGGAGAAGTCATCTAAAAACTTGGATATCATCCATGTAAAATTAAGACTAAGTTAGTGTTAGAAGACTAACACTGCCTACCAGGGCTAGCTTAGTCTTCTTGCTCATTTTATTGCCTGACTAAAAACTTTAATGGGACACAAATGCATATGGGACAAAGTCCAAAATCTTTAGTTTTGTGTTTCAGACCTGCTTTCATCTTCTTCTCAAACTTATTTCTGAATATAATACTCAGACATTATATTACCTTCTGTTCTGGTCAGGGGATAAAGATTAACTGCCCACAAATACTTCTAGAACATTTCTGACACTGATTTTGTTCATAAACTTTTACCTGTCTGGAACATGCTGGTGTTATCTCTGTCCCATTTTCTCTGCCTATTCAGATGCATTTATTCCATTCAAATATTGATTTAATTAATGCCAGTGCTCTGCAAGCATCATAGTCAGCAGGTAGATGCGGGCCCTGCCTCCAGATAACTAAAATCTGGACTGGGTGGGATAAAGTTGGGGAGACATACAATAAGTAAATTAAATTAATAATGTTAAAACACTTAGTTCTATGGAAGAAACAAAAAGTGTGCTGAGATAAAGAGTATGGCATTGGGAGAGAGGTTCACACACAGCCATTAAGAATGGTTGGGGAAAGGACCACTGAGAAGTCAGTTAAGTAGAGGAGACTTCAACTTTGGAAATTAGTCAGCCACACCAAAAGTTTGAAGAAGAACAACAGGAACTCAAGCCATGAAGCAGGAGTGAGCTGGGCACTGTTAATAAACAGAAAGGTCTGTGTGGTCCACGGAGGGCTGGAGAAGTAAGCAGGGTTATACTATGAAGTACTCTGTACCCAAAGATAATAAGTTTGGATACACAACAGGGAGCCTTTGAGCATTTTTAATTATAAAAATAAAATGATCTGATTTCCTTTATAAAAAGATCATCTTGTCTATAAGTGGAAGATTGATGAAATCGGATGTGACAATAAAGGCAGTAGGGAGAGTCCAGGGGCTAGAGTCATAGGACCCTATAAGAGAATACAGTGACTTGGGCTAAGGTGGAGTAGTGAATACAGCAAGAAATTAAAAGAATGGACATATTTTAGAAATAAAATGGATAGAACTCAGGAATAGATTGGGTGCAAGGAAAAGGAGGAGAAATAAAGGATAAGTTCCATGGTTTGTGCTTGAGCAAAAGATAGTCCCATGTACTGAAATGGGATGAAATGCACAAGGAGAAATTTATAGATAGGTGTGGACATAACACTGGAAATGCCTAAGAGTACAAGTATACACATGTGTATGACATAAAGCTGGGATTCAAGACAGGACTGGGCTGGATGTGGAGATTTAGGGGTGATCAGTAATAAAATGACATCACAGTTTAATAATGAATGAGGCCTTTGTCAGACATGGAGTTGGCAAACACTTTTTCCCAGTCTGTGGGCTGTCTCCCTGCTCTCTTGATGGTTTCTTTGGCTTTGCAGAAGCTTTTCAATTTAATGAGGTCCTATTTGTCTATCTTATCTTTTATGGCCCGTGCTTTTCGGGTTTTGTTCAGGAATTGGATGCCAGTTCCAATTTCCATAAGGGTGTGTCCTGCATTTTCTAAGGTTCTTATGGTTTGAGGTTTTACATTTAAGTCTGTGATCCATTTAGAGTTAATTTTTGTGTATGGGGATAAACAGGGGTCTTGTTTGAATCTTCTGCATGTGGTCAGCCAATTTCCCCAGCACCATTTATTGAACAGGCTCTCCTCTCCCCAGTGGTGGGTGGTGGAGGCTTTGTCGAAGATGAGTTGGTTGAGAAATTAAGGTTTTGCTTCTGGAATCTCAATTCTATTCCATTGGTCTATATGCCTGTTCCTGTACCAATACCAAGTTGTTTTGATTACTGTAGCTTTACAGTAAAGTTTGAAGTCTGGTAATGTGATACCTCCTGTTTTGTTTTGTTTTGCTGAGGATTGTTCTGCCTATTCTTGGTCATTTGTGTTTCCATATGAATCCCTGTATTGTTTTTTCTAGGTCTGAGAAGAATGTTGCTGGTAATTTGATGGGTATTGCATTAAATCTGTAGATTGCCTTAGGTAAGATAGACATCTTCTTCCAATCCATGAGCATGGGATATTATTCCACTTGTTTGTGTCATCTTTGATTTCTTTGAGCAGTGTTTTGTAGTTTTCATTGTCTTTCACGTCTCTGGTTAGGAAGAGGCCAAAGTATTTCATTCTTTTTGTGGCTATCGTAAATGGGATTGTGCTTTTTATTTGGGTTTCTGTTTATTATTGGTATAAAGAAATGCAATTGGGTCTACAAGGAACTCAAATGTGCTGAAAAGAATAAAACAAACAACCCCACTACAAAGTGGGCAAAAGATATGAACAGACACTTCTCAAAAGAAGACATATGAGCAGTCAACAGACACATGAAGAAATGTTCAACCTCACTAATCATCAAGGAGATGCAAATTAAAACCACACAGAGATACCACCTAACTCCAGTCAGAATGGCCATTATCAATAACTCAAAAAATAACAGATGCTGGAGAGGATGTGGTAAAAAAGGAATACTGTTGGTGGGAGTGTAAACTAGTGCAACGTCTGTGGAAAGCAATGTGGCGATTCCTAAAAGCTCTAAATATCAACCTCCCATATGACCCCGCAATCCCCCTACTGGGAACAAACCCTGAAGAACTCAAGTCACTCTATAAAAAAGATACCTGCACACATATGTTTATCACAGCAATGTGCACAATAGCAAGAACCTGGAAGCAACCATGCTGTCTATCAAAAGAGGACTGGATTTTAAAAATGTGGTACATATACACAATGGAATACTATGCAGCCATAAAAAAGAACAAAATCATGAACTTCGCAGCAACCTGGATGGAAATAGAGTTTATAATAGTGAGTGATCTCTCACAGAAACAAAGATCAGAGTATCACATGTTCTCACTCATAAGAAAGAACAAAATCATGAACTTCGCAGCAACCTGGATGGAAATAGAGTTTATAATAGTGAGTGATCTCTCACAGAAACAAAGATCTGAGTATCACATGTTCTCACTCATAAGTGGACCTTGAACATCTATCGTACTACTATAAGAAAAGGATTGACAGTGGCAGGAAACTATGAGGGGGGCAGGGAGGGGAAGGGAGGTGGGATTACAGTAGTCAATATCTTTCTGGGAATGGGGGGATACCCCTTATCAACAAGGGTGCCTGGACGATGCATATTTGTACACCTAACCCTTAACTGTACCCCACAATTTTAAAATAAATAATATGCTTGTTTGTTTTTTTTTTTTAAATGAATGAGATAGATCACTGGGGAAGGGAGTTAAAAGAAAAAAGAAGGGGCCCAGTTCTAGCCCTAATGAACATGCATATTTAATACAGAATAGAAGAAGAGAAGCCAACCAAAGAGCCTGAAAAGCAGAAAGTCAAGAGAGATAACTGTCACAGAAACTGAATGAACAAACCAAAGAAAGAGACAAAAAATGAGAGAGAGAGACAGAGAGAGAGAAAGAAGGAGGAGGAGGAGGAGGAGGAGGAGAAGGACAGAAGAAGAAGATGACAGGAAGGACGGGAGGGAAGAAGGGAGGAAGGAGGGAGAAAAAATGCTTTCAAAGATGAGACTGGGACCAAAAAAAGTATTCATCTATGTCTGAAGCCAGAGTTCCAATACTGCTTATCTGTAAAGCTGTCCTAACAGTCATACAATTCTTGTGGCAATGAGTCATGGAGTGCTATAAAATCTTTTGCTTCTTCTTAAATCATGATTTAAATATGCCAGAGAAATTGGATTATTTCATGTAATTGTATCTTCTTTCTGAGGAGTGACTGATGACTTAGTCTTCTTTCTGATCCCATTGTGATCAGTAAATATTTGGCACTCAGTATACATTTTCCTGAAAAGACTCTTGGGGAGAGCAGGTGTGTACCTGTGCTCATATAAACATTTTCTGCTCCACCCACACAGACTATAAAACAAATGCTTTATTAAATAAAGTACTTGCTATTCTACAGAGGCTGATGGGCTATACTTGCCAAAAGCCATACAGTTGCAGGATAGGTTACACTGGGGTTCTTAACTGTCTTCCAGTCACAGCCCTTTAACAATTTGGTAAAAATTAGAAATCTTCTCTCTCCTACTCCTTAAACACATATATACACTAATTCATGCACTCCTAAAAATTAAGAATCCTCTTCCCGACCCCTAACAAGTAAGTATGTTATATATGCATGTATACACAAAATATCAGAAAGTTCATGGGTTCCCCTAGCCCACAAACCCAACAACAGAGCCTTCGAGTCTGAATACCAGGAATGAAGAAAGCTTCTCAGTAATTGGGACAGTGCAACTCTATAATTCAACTGCCTGCACAGAGCTAACATTCAGTGACTATTTACCGACCCGAGCAGCCACTCTAAAGGGCATCAAAATATACCTCCACACTCAAACCCAAATGTACATATATCCTTTTGGCATTTGGCATTTATTTTTTTCATTTGTTCACTCAACAAATGTTTATTCAGTGCCTATTAAATACTTAAGTACAGCAGGAAACTCCCAGAAGAAAAGTTTGGAAAGGCTTTTACACTTGAACTGTACCACTGACTGAGGGTCCAGGAAATTTTAATGAAGATTCTATAAAGAATACTGATATTTCAGTGTTGGATGTAGAAATTTTATGGGATGTCCCAGGTCAAAAGCAAAATAGTATCACAACAACATGTGTGGGGTTAGAATTAGGTGAAAAATACTGTTGCTTCTATTGGATGGTTTTTGAGGTAGTATCTGAAATTTTCTAAATTTACCTTCCCCTTCTCTACTTAAAGCCTCAAATTCTAAGCTGAGAAATTCATGCAGAGTCAAGATGGAATAACATGCAATCTCTGACCATGAGGGGAACAAAAATCTTCTAGGGAGTGTGGGTTGATAGTAATTGCAGTCAGCATAAAACAGTCTTTAATTGAGGTCCAAGTAATCATTCTGCAAACACAAAGGAATGAATAATGAAATCCAATTCAGGAGAGGAAAGGACCTAGGATATTTTAAGGAAGAGTATGGTATTTGAATGAAATACTGAAAATGAAGCAGAGGTACCATAGGAGGAGAATGGAGAGGAGAGCACAGGAGGAAAGAAGAATATAAGTAAAAGCAGAGTAGTGCAATAACTCTGAAGGCTCTTGGAGAAAAGAAAATTCCATAAACATGGATTATTAAGTTCTTCTAACAGAAAAGTAAGAGAACCTTTTCTACTCTTGTCTTCTAATATCTTTCATATACTAAATGATGATAGAGAGATAGATACAGATACATAGATACAGATATAGATACATAGATATAGATATGGTACTCTCATAACCAGGAATCTGGTATTTATTCATCAGTCGAGAGATATGTAAAGTTAGTGAGGTACAATGAAAGTACTTGAATGTCAATGAATGTCAAAGGTATAAAGAATGTCCTTGTGCACTGGGGAATATTAATGTTAGATAAACTTTTAGAAATAGATTTGATGTGCAATGTTTAAGTTGTGACAGATACTCCCAAACTGCCTACATTGAAAAAAATATATGTTCCCATTAACAGTTTATACATGTACACATTTCTCCATATCACTGACTGATGCTTGATATAGAAATTTAAACTTTCTGTGGTACTTGTTTTTTTTTCATTTTCAATCATTAAAAAGGTTGAGCAGGTATCTCATCATATGTTTATATGACAGTTGGATTTTTTTTCAGAGTTGCCTTCTCTTATTGTCTATTTTTGTTTTCTAATGGGGTGGTTCTTTTTCTTATTAATCTGTATCAAGTCTCTGTATATTATAGCCACATCCTGTTGACTGCAACTAAGTGTTAAAAATAATTTCTCCAAGACTTCTGTTTGTATTTAAACTTCCTTCACAGTATCTTTCATCATTCAGAAGTTTAAAACTTATATAACCAAATCTGGCAATTTTTTTAACGGTTTCTAAGTTTTATATAAACTTCAGAAAAATATATTATAGCCGGGCTCGGTGGCTCAGCCTGTAATCCCGCGCCTTTGGAGGCTGAGGTGAGTGGATTGCCTGAGCCCGCGGGTTCGAGACTCGCCTGGGCAGCGAGACCTCATCTCTACAATAAATTAAAAAATCAGCTGGGCGTGGTAGTGCATGCCTGTAATTCTGGCTACTAGGAAGGCTGAGGTGGAAGGATCGCCGGAGCCCAGCAGGTCGAGGCTGCGGTGGCCGGTAGCGGCCACTGCACTCCAGTCTGGGTGACAGAGTGAAATTAAATGGCTAAAGAGAGGGGGTAAGGTATGAGAAGGGTTAGAGTCAGAACAAAGACAGGAGAACAGAAAGAAAAGGCTAGTTTTAGGAAGGTCGAGGATGGAGGTTAGAGGAGCATAAAGGAGAGGGCAAAGAATAACACCAGAAGAAAGCTATAATCCTGTAAATTGCCATAACTTCTAGAAAAAATGATACTATCAGGCATTTTCAATCATTAATATTTTTGTATATCTTTCATAATAGGCAAAGAGAGAACCTGAGAATAACCTAAACCTACAGTATATTCATTTCCAATGTCAACAACATTCTGTTTTTTTCTTCTTTCTTTATAAAGCTATTCAAGTGGGACCAGGCATGGTGGCTCACGCCGTAATCCCAACTCTCAGGAGGCTGAGGTGAAAGGACTGCTTGAACCCTGAGGTTGAGACTAGCCTGGGCAATACAATGAGGATCCCATGTCTACAAAAAACAAAAAACAAACCATCCGAGTGTGCTATCTGCCTTGAAGAAACCCCTGTGCTATTTACTACTACATTGTTTTTCAACCATGGCAATTTATCTTACTTTCTAGTTTTTACTTACACAGTATTCAAATGTGACTCCATGACAGAATACATGGTTTCTATGGTCACTGCTTCTTTTGGGGCAAGAGTTTACTTTCCTTAGCATAATGTCTGTACCAGAAAACTGTATCCCCCAAAGAGGGGACCAAATCTGGTTAAATGTCAACATATTTGATCTTTTAAACCCTGATTTATGTAACAGTCACACATCTCCCTTGTATTGAAATTTAGATCAATGTTCAACTAGGAGGTCTTGGCTGTTGAATCAGAGGAATTAATGGGTTCTTCCTCTGAATTATTATTCCTGTTGTTTTCATGTTAATGCTACTTGTCATACCAAGATATATGTCCAGTGAGATTAGAAAGATTCTCACTATTATTTTCTGTCTGTCTACATAGCAACATGTAGCATTTAGGACAGATAAACTTACTGCTTGGAACCTAAAGTTGATTTCAAAGATTGTATCTCTATCAGTAAAAAATCCTCTTATTAGAGAAGACACTTCAAAACTGAGCCCTAAAAATTGTCATGGGACCAAAAATATTAACTAACAGATTTTCATCACTGAAAAAACAACATGAACTTTTTTGATCTGTTTATAACATTAACTCTATAAAAGCTGAGCCATGCATTTTCATAATATTCAACTCTTTTACTATGAAGCAGCCAATTGAACAGCATCAATAACAGCATGAAAATCAAGTTTTTTCTTTTATCTTTCTTCATTTAACTTTCCATTAATTTTTTTTCATTTCAATATCAATGTTCAAAAGTTATATGAAAACATAAATGGAAGACTAGTGGGGTCAGGGAAGGGGTTTACCAGCAATGCCTGTCTGACAGTTGATCTGCACAGGCTTTTGTCAGTAGTTCTGAAAGGTATTCAAGCAGAGGTTCCATATGAGGCTCTGACACGATTTTTAGAAACCTTACAACATATAATTTTGTTGAATTTGCATTCAAATAAATGGTAGCTTAAGAAAACACACCTGCTTGTTTCTATGACAATAGGCACAGTGGAATGATGCTCACGCAGATGTGATGATGAATGTCACCCTGTTATTGCTGTTATTTTTTTCCTTGAACAATTCATCAAATTCTTCTCTGCTATCTATCATTCAACTATTTGATATGCCTCAGTAGACAAAACTATATCACAGAAGTCTCAAGGATGTTTTGCAAATACTAAGAAACCAGAAGACATCATTCTATTGTTACCCCGAGATAATTTTTATTGACATTACTAATTGGATAATCAGCATTCTTCTATGATTCAGTTGTAAAATACTTCATAGCTAAGCAATAATAGGACTCTGTGGCTGCCTCCTAATCAATTTTGTTTCAAAATACTTATTGTTTTCAATAAAAATAATTTTTAATGTTATACTGTGTCTTAAAGTACAACAACATAATCTGGAAAGATCCAACTTACTGTAAAGATGCATCTTGAAACTGCACATACTTCAAAAACTTATTCTTAAATTTTTGCTTCTGTACAATAACCTCTATAACTATTGAGAGCTCTAAATTTCTTTAGAGGCATTATGCTATTATGCATTTTAAAACACTAGCTAGCCTGCTTTTCATGAGAAATTACAATGAAAAGTTACTAACAAATGTATATACTACCTCATATAAGGTGATTACACCGTATGTTTGAGTTGGTTCTCTCCACTGAAGAAATATCTTCTCTTCAAAAGTACTTCCTTGGATGGATTCAGTAGGAACAGCACCTGGAACTAAGCAGAGTGGGAAGAGATAAATGTTTGAGTAATAAACAAACAAAAAAAATCAAAGTAGATTTTTCTAGACCTGGCAGGTTTTAACCCCCTATCGAGACACAAGATTTTAATAACCCATACATACACTCAATTTTTCTTTTAAAGTTGTTATAACTAAAACCACTAGCTATACCATCTTTATTTTTAAAGGTCATCATTATTTTAAAGTTTAATCAGTCAGAGCTCAGAAATAATATTTTAAATAAACTTTTCATTCTTAAAAAATAAACAGGGCAACCCCCTCGGGTCCCCTCACACTGTGGTAGCTTTTCTGTCCTCTTAATAAATCCTGCTTTCAAAAAATAAAAATAAATAAATGAAGTAGGATATGAAGCAGCGGGAATTCTCACATACCGCTTGTGGGAGATTGTGGTGGTATGGTCACTTTGGAAAATCATGTGGACGTATTTAGTGAAGTTGAAGATGTATAGACTGTATGATCCAATGACTCCACCTCCAGACACATCCCCTACTAAAATTCTGGCATATATGTAAGTATCAGGAGACATATATGAGAATGTTAACATAAGCAGTGCTTTTAAATAATAATAATAGTTTGGAAACAAACCAAATGGTTCAATAAATTATGTTATAAATTGATTATTCATATGATAAGTAGTTCAATAAACTGTTACAAATTGTGTTATAAATTGGCTATTCATATGATAAAATACTGAAAAGAGTAAAAATAAATGACAATTATATACATCATCATTGATGTACTTTACAAACATAATACTGAATGACAAAAGCATGTCAAATATATAAACTACTGTACTAATATATCTATTAAAAATACATACAAAATAAAAGTTGATATAGATAAAGTTATTCAGTTTTTAAAAATTATTTTGTTAATGATATAGGAAATTTAGGGGAAGTTTGATGGCATTATTAAAAATATGCAACGCCTTCTTTTAATTTTGCAAGAAAAATCTAACATAAGGGAAGATGGAAATTTACTTGCCAATTTCCTATAAAATAATATTTCATATTATTATACAATTATTTATCTCATCATTTTAAATTCTGCTTTTGAGTATGCCTCATATTATACATAATTCAGTGTACCAGTATGTCTATCCCATCTACAGGCTATCTATAATCTATAGTGTTTATAAATATATATATATTTGGAGGAGCATGATCAAATTGTTTGGTGATTTAGTGAGTAACCAATAAATTGTTGGAGAGGACACACATGTCCTATTTACAAAATTTATTGCAAAGCTACAGTAATCAAGACAGTGTGGTACTGGCATAAGGACAGACATATATATGAAGTTCAAAAATTAAGTTCACAAACTCATCCTAGAAAAAATGCTACATACCTCATTGCTGAATATCACCACAGTCAACTTTGAAGTATTCCCCTTGGGAAGCTAAGCACCGATGCCAATACCTAGTCCACCCATCAAAGCAATTTTGGAACTCTTTTTCTGAAATGGCCATTAGAGCTGTCGTAGTATCACCCTTGATATCCTGAATGTCATCAAATGCCTTCCTTTTTATATTTCCTTTATCTTTGGGTAAAGAAAAAAGTCATCAGGGGCCAGATCAGGTGAGCAGGGAGGTGTTCCAATACAGTTATTTGTACAGTGCTGCCAATGGAAGCACACAGCGGCAGGCTCACAAACTTAATTGTCAGATCCAACAAATAACGATGACAGCTCTGATGGTCATTCCATAAAAAGAGTCCCAGAATTGCTTTAATGGGAAGACTAGGTACTGGCATCAATGCATAGCTTTCCAAGGGGAGTATTTCAAAGGTGAGCATAGTGATATTCAGCAATGAGGTAGGTAGCACTTTTTCTAGGAAGGTTCATGAACCTAATTGTCGGACCTCATATCAGTGGAACAGAACTGAGAATCCTAGTAGCCAAAAAGGTCTTACATTTGTAGTCAATTGATTTTTAATAAGAGTACCGGAAAATTCAATGAGGAGAGAATACTCCTTTCAACAAACGGTGCTGGCACAACTGGATATCCACATGGTAAAGAATGTAGTTGAATTCCTATTTCACACCATATATAAAACTTAAGCCAAAGTAGATGAAAAACTTAACTGTAAGAACTAAGACTATAAAACTCTTAAAGAAAGCACAGGTGTAAATCTTGATGACTTGGCCTAGGCAATGATTTCTTAGATATGACACCAAAGCATAAGCAACAAAAGAAAATATGGATAAACTCCATATGATCAAAATAAAAAAAACTTTCATCCTTCAAAAGGTGCTATTAAGAAAATGAAAAGACAAAGCACAGACTGGGCAAAAGTTTTTGTATATCATATCTATAATAAAAAACTTGTTAAATACAAAAGGAACTATTAAAACCCTATACTAAAAAACAGGCCAATTATAAATGGGCAAAGGATCTACAGAAACAATTCTCCAAAGAAGATATAAAAATGGCCAATAAGTACACTCAACATCATTAGCCAGCAGGAAACTACAAATAAAAACCACAATGAAATATCACCTCAAACCCACTAGTATTGCTGTAATCAAAAGACAGATAATAACAGATGCTGGCAAGAATGTAGAGAAAATGTAACTCCCATACATTGTTGGAAGAAATGTAAAATCATACAGCTACTTTGAAAATAGTCTGGCAGTTCCTTAATTGATTAAACATAGAGATTTACAACATGACTTAGCAATCTGACTCCTAGCTATGTACCCAAGAGAACTGAAAACACGTCAATTCAACAACTTGCATGTGAATATTGCTAGTAGCATTATTCATAAAAGCCAAAAAGTAGAAACAAACCAAATGTTATCAACTAATAAACAGACAAGCAGATCTTAATAAAGCTTTTAAAAAAGAGGTTGGAGAAATGTTTTGAACTATGGGAAGATATGAACAGTTTTGTAAGGGTTGTTAAGATTGCCACAGGTCGCAAAGATTCCTAGAATGTCTGAAGGACTCACAGGTAGTACAGAGTTTTGAATTAAGGTGCTATTTATATGTAGATATAGAACATTTACAGTTATTACAAGCAACATCAAATATTGTTTTAAAAAATTACTGATTCAGAAGGGAGGCCTGGGTTCTGATTTAAATCTTTCTAGTATTTAAACTATATAATTTAGATAAATCATTCGGTCAACTCGGATTCAGTGAGCTGCCTCATTTCTAAAATAAAGTTGGATTAAGTTTATGTCTAATGTCCAAACCCTAAATAGTGCATAAATATGACAAAGATTGCTATCCTAGGTTGAAAAAAATCTGTGTATGACTATACTGATGCAAAGAAAATCAAAGTATTTAAGAAGTGACACTGGTTAGTTTTAAGAAAATTTTAATTCCAGATTCTGAGACTCGAATGTTCATCATAATCAAAAGGTGAACTAAAACAGAAAACTCTACTGAGCCTCTTCCTCTTCACCTTGAAAGTGTCTATTATGAAGTCATCATTAGTTATCTCACAGCATAACAATAGCTATGATGAGTGGCTCTGTTATTTTTATGATGATATTTTTTATTTGAAAATATTTATTAATCTACGTGCAGATGTAAAGAGGGTAAAAACTTAGTGAAAAAACCCAAACCTCTGGTTTCATTCAATTAGTATAGAAGAGAGTAAAACAGTAATATAAAATGAGAAGTATTCAAAATTCTGTTCATCAAGGTATATCTTAAAAGGATAAACATGTTAAAATGTACTGGGGGAGACGCTGTAATGAATGGCATTGTAGAAATGTTGACAGGAAAATCTGAATGGGATTTATATAATCATTTCAAGGTCAGAAACTCATAAGGTAAATTTTTTAAAAATGCCAGATGATTAATTAAATTAGGAAAGACAATACCTCACAGGAATTTAAATCTAGTACCTGTCTTCACAAGTTCTGAAAGTTCAGATATATAGATATAATAGCTAAGTTTGTGTAATTTAGCTCTGTTCTGTCTTGTGCTTAACAGTAATAGAAAGATAAATCAATTTTTTCACGAATTTTCTGATAAAATAAACCATATTTCAACAAAAATATACTACGGTAAAACTCACTTATGTCCAATAAATTTTTTTTTCTTTTATGAGTTGGAGTCTCACTCTGTCGCACAGACTGGAGTGCAGTGGCCGCTCCAGAACCTTCGCAGCCTCAACCTGCTGGGCTCCGGCGATCTTTCCGCCTCAGCCTTTCAAGTAGCTGGAATTACAGGCATGCGCTACCACGCCCAGCTGATTTTTTGATTTATTGTAGAGATGAGGTCTCACCAAGTTGCCCAAGTGAATCTCGAATCCGCGGGCTCAGGCAATCCACTCACCTTAGCCTCCCAAGGTGCGGGATTACAGGCTGAGCCATCGAGCCCGGCTATGTCCAGTAAATTTTAACCTTTGTTAATGGATAAACAAAGTGATCCCCCGATTTGTCTCTCTCCAAACTTGACAGTTTGACAATTATCCTATTTCTGTGTTTCTTCTGTCTTTTCTGAAGTCTTTTTTTTTTTAAATTAGGAAATATAACTTGAAATAAAAGGTTTTTCTAATTAACTGGATGCTGGAGTGCTATGAAAGGAAGTAATGCATGCTCTGGCTTCAGAGACTAACAAGATAATTGAAACACACAAAGTAACTCTCAACTCATGTTCTGATGGAACTTAACAGGATTCCTAGCTCATGCCAACTCTCAATTTGAAACTCAAAAGTGTTCAATGGGTTCATGCTTCAGCAAGGTATCTGTGCATCTCTAGAAATGGCTGCTTTTCATTTCTCTCATTGACTTATACACTACTGTTAATTGAAATATGAATTAAATATTTATCAACAAATATCTTATTTCAAAGATTGAGAAAATTTTTTTTAGTTTTTATTACCTACTCAATATCATGCATATTGCTATAGAAGAAAAACAGATGGCTTCTCCTCTCAAGCAGTTTACGCTTAAAAAAAAAAAATTTATATATGTATATAGCATAATGAGCGAACAAGGCAGGATCACAATGAGTTTCTATGAGTCATTATAATAACAAAGGTCCCTCTCTGGTAGCTACAACTAGGTCTCAATGCAAATTTCTTCTAACCCTAATATGACAGAGAATTGTTATTATTCTCACTTCTCAGATAAGAAAATTAAGGCTCAAGAGGTTTAAGGATCTTACCAAGTGCAAAGGAGGTCAGAAGGATGTGAGTAAGAGTAACATGGGCTGGAAGAGTTGGAGACAGCTTTATGAAGGACCTAAAACTTGAGAACTTTGGAAGGTACCGGAAAAGACAGAATTAAGAAACAGCCAGGTGGAAAGGCATTGGCAGACAAGAACAGACAGGCAACGAGGAAGAGTACAGGATGCATGGAGTGTGGCACAGAAGACCAATGCTGAGTGGACAACGTTGCAGAATGAGCTGCTGCAAAGAAGTTACTTCCTGAGTATGAGCCAAGAATATAGACGACCTTGAAAGCCAAGGCTTTGAAGTGAAAGACAAAGAGGAAGAGCCATTGAGGCTCTTGTAGAGAAAGTGACATGATCAAAGTGTATTTTAAAGATTTATTAGTGAGTGAGTAAGGAGGACACTAAAATGGAAAAAGGCTGGAACCACAAAGAAAGTTAAAAACAATTACAAAAATTTTGGCATAAAAGGTGAAGATCTGAATACTTGCAGTAGAAGTTGAGAGAAAAGATTAAACTTTGGAAACAGAAACAACCGATGATAGAACTGGAGTAAACACAGACATGCAGGGGAGGAAGGGGTCAGTGATGACTTGCTGGCAATGCTGAGGTCATCCTTCTCCTTTACTGGGAGACAGAGGACAGTTGGAAGAAATAGAAATAGGGCTTCTGGTCTCACCGTTGACTAAGTGGTTTGCATCAAGCTAAGACTCTCACCCACAATAAAACAACCATTTGAGAGGAACTAACACAAGCAGGACTTGAAGGGTAACAAAACAGAAAAGAGAGGAGTGCGTGAGCTCCTCATTTATTCTGGCTGTTTCCATGTCTTTCTTCTACAGCAATATGCATGGTGGTAGGTAGTAAAAACACACACAAAAAATACTATGTTAGATCTTTAAATGAAACAATAAAATATCATTATAAACATGTAATTCAAGATTTAATCAATGGTCAAAATTATATAATTAATTACATGAAGAAACAAAAAGTTAAACATCTATTTTTCTCAATAATAGTAAGTTTATTCATTTAGTGGTTTTCCAAGTTCTTTGCCACTTACTCTCATCCCTGGAAAACAAATTTTAGTTCAAATGTATGAGACACTGCCATTTTATATTCTATGTAAGTTTGTTATTGTACACAAGTATTCTCTGTATAATATGTGGAAAAGCATATTTATATCCATGCTATGAGATTCAAGGGGTGTAACATTACTATTTTAAGTTATTTTGGAGGCTTATTGCTTTTATTTATTTATTTTTTAAATTAAATTTTATTTTTTATTATAAAGATGTGGGGTACAATTCAGAGTTAGGTATATAAACAGTGATTATGCAGGTACCCTTGTTGATGAGGTACACCCCTCGCTCCCCTAGCAGTTTTTCTTAACTGCCCATCCCACACCCCCCAACAGTTTCTCATTACTGCCAATCATTTTCTTATAGTATTATAATTATTCAAGGTCCACTTATGAGTGAGAACATATGGTACTCTGTTCTTTGTTTCTGTGATAGATCACCAAGTATATTCAACTCCAAATCCATCCAAGTTGCTGCAAAGTCCATATATTTGCCCTTCTTTATGGCTGCATAATATTCCATTATGTATATATACCATATTTTTTTTATTCAGTCCAGCTTCGATGGGCAACATAGTTGGTTCCATGTTTTTGCTATTGTGAATAGAGCTGTGGAGGCTTATTTCTTTTTTTTTTTTTTTTTTTGAGTTGGAGTCTCACTCTGTCGCCCAGACTGGAGTGCAGTGGCCGCTCCCGGCCACCGCAGCCTCGGCCTGCTGGGCTCCGGCGATCCTTCCGCCTCAGCCTTCCGAGTAGCCGGAATTACAGGCATGCACTACCACGCCCGGCTGATTTTTTGATTTATTGTAGAGATGAGGTCTCGCTGCCCAGGCGGGTCTCGAACCCACGGGCTCAGGCAATCCACTCACCTCAGCCTCCCAAAGGCGCAGGATTACAGGCTGAGCCACCAAGCCCGGCTGGAGGCTTATTTCAATTGTGTAATTTTTTTTTTTTTGATGAGTTGCTGGTGACATGTATGGTTTATTGGCCAAGTATTTGTTGATTAAGGTAATATCTAATTTCAACATTGTTCCTATAGGAAAAAGTTATCTATTTCATGACCACCAGCTTCATATAGTTTCTCAACATCGTGTTGAAAAGCAAGGGTAGCCTTTACTTTATGTTGAATTTTTATTTGACTTACAAAAAATATTTCAGAATGCTATTTAAATATATTGAAATAAGTATTTCATGTAAATAACAATTTCTCAGACCAATATAATAATACTTGAATAAAGAACTATTTAGAACAATATGGAAGAACTATATATAGGAAACTAATTATGTGACTAATAAATGATTAAAATAAATGTCTACATCTTTATTCCTTTTACCATCTTTGAATCAGCGCTTAAAAATACAGAGCAGACACACACACATTTCAACAAAGTAGTTCCTTCTTTCGTTTTCACTGATCTCAAAAGAAATAAAAGTTGCTTTTCAAAGGAACATATTTCACATAAACATATTTATTTTTTTATTTTTTTTGCACACAGAAAATTTTAATAAAGTTTCAGTGAAAACTTTTGTTAATAGATTTAATATTAAAATATTAAATTTTCAATTACATCCCATAGACTTGCGGCATTCTAATGTCTCTATTAAGACTATTTTTAGCTTGTTGATATTCAACCACCTATGTTTTACAGTTTTATTCATTTTATTCCAAATAAGCTTTCACATAAACATATTTAAAAGTACTCACGATCTTCATCTGTCTGTACTATGAGTTCTTGACTTTCCTTCCGTCCCTCAGGGTTCATGAGGATGAGTTTCACACTGACATTGGTATATGGTGACAGGTTAGTGATTGTGTGCTGAGGGTGTGAGTTGTCTGTATCCCAGCTTACTTCTTCTCGCACTTGTTCTTGTCCTCCAACTTGATAACAGTAGTGGACGGTGAGATTATAACTGTGGCAACGAGTTACATTATATCCAAATGGCTCCCAGCGGATAGTGATTTGCCGAGATTTGACCTCTACTACTTCTAGTTTTCTTGGGCCACGCATGGGATCTTTTACAAAAGAAGAAAAAAGAAGACATGAGAAAAAAAGAATTATAAAAGCTCTAGTCAAGCTCAAATGTCACAGATATTTTTACCTGTTCCCATCATCTATCCTCTTGTTCTTGAATAATAAAATCCTACCCAGGCATAAGGTCATGCAGAACAAAGACAAAAGTTTCTATTCTCATCTGCAGTGACATGTGGCCATGTGCCCAAGTTCTGATGGATGGCATATAAGATGAAATGTCAAGAACAGTTTATGGGAGGTGTTCTTAAAAGGAAGATGTTCTCCATCTTTGTTTCTTCTTCCTTCCTATTAGCTGGATAGAGGATATGATGTGTGGTGTACTTAAATGTTAAGGATATGACACAAGGCACTGACATGTTAGGAATTCAAAGCAGTGATGAAGTAGGAACCAGGGTCCCTGATAATCAATGAGCTACCATACCACCTTGAACTTCCTTCTTCCAAAATTTTCATTAGGAAACTTGAATACTATCTTATTTAAGCATTGTTTCCTTTTGGTATCTTCAAACATTAATTTATAATGATGTCATTGGAAAACACAAGAGTGAAAGCTTGAGAATTCAACACGAATAATATAATGATGAGAGAACATGAACTTCTGAGCAGTACTCCAGATTTTTGGGGGTTTTGATCTGCATAAAATTCCACATGGTCAATGCTAAAGTAGGCCTTGCCTA
This sequence comes from Cephalopachus bancanus, assembly GCA_027257055.1. NCBI lineage: Eukaryota > Metazoa > Chordata > Mammalia > Primates > Tarsiidae > Cephalopachus > Cephalopachus bancanus. The sequence goes on from JAPVLO010000179.1 coordinate 1,422,846, forward strand.
TTTGTTACAACATCTTAGTATTCTTCCTTGGCCCAAGCTCCAGGTACAAAGTTTCAAACTTAGAAACCTAAATGACATGCAGGGAGTATAATGGCTTCAGACAAAATATACATAGAGAAAGCTTAAGTTTCTTATTGTAATGAGGATGAAAATATAGTACTACTACCTAAATAACATTTATTGAACACTTATAATATACTATGCACTACCACAAGAAATTTACCTTTCAGAGGTTGAGGAAAAGCCTAATCTAAAATGTTTTGTATCAGTATACTCATAGTTCATTTCATCCACAATTTTGATTTTTGTTTTTCTGAACTGTAGTCATCGAATAAGAATGTAAAGAGATCTATGACTGGTAAGGGACAATAAGCATGAGAACTTGAGATATAATAGCTGTCATTATGCTGGGCACTTATGTGTGAGTTGCTTTATATATAGTCTCTATTTCTCAAAATAATTTTGTAAATTAAATACTTTTATTCCTAATATACAGATACAAAAATTGTGGTCAGGGTAGGTTCGATAACTTGATCAGGGTCAAGGTTTGACTGAATTTAGATCTGACAACTAAACAGCTGCTCTCGCTCTACTGAGGCTCTTTACCAAACTAAAAAGACTGTGATCAAAAGAAATTAGGATAGCCGGGCTCAGTGGCTCAGCCTGTAATCCCACGCCTTTGGGATGCTGAGGTGAGTGGATTGCCTGAGCCTGCGGGTTCGAGACCCACCTGGGCAGTGAGACCTCATCTCTACAATAAATCAAAAAATCAGCCGGGCATGGTAGCGCATGCCTGTAATTCCGGCTACTTAGAAGGCTGAGGCGGAAGGATAGCTGGAGCCCAGCAGGTGAGGCTGCGGTGGCCAGAAGCGGCCACTGCACTCCATTTTGAGCGACCGAGTGAGACTCCAACTAAAAAAAAAAAGAAATTAGGATATTAAGGATATCTAAAAAAACACCTAAAGCATGACCACAGAATATATAATATAATAAAGATCTGTATTTAGTCTTGAGACAAAGGTGCTGAGAATTCCTCTCCCCACTCATGATAATTCCCTAGAAGAGGGTTCCAGGCCATATTCCTCAGTCTAGTTGTACCAGACAACCCTGCTTGTACTTCAGGGTACTGGAAATTTGTCTGAACTATTATGAAAGTTCATTTATTGATTCCCATTTGTGTATAAGTTCTGTGTGTCTATTTTCTCCATCATTTAGGATCCAGAGAGAACTTAGAACCATCCCCTTTAAATGCAAACTCCAACACATGAAAATAGTTAATGTGAAATAATGTTATATATACAAGGTAGAATTTATCTGTCAGATGTCTGATCAAACCATAAAATTAGGTTAGTAATGATCATTTATGCTACCCTATCCTGTACTAGTTCTAGCAAACAAGGACAAATGTGATAAAAACTTCCACAAGGAATCCTGACTGGCATTCTCATAGAATGTTCCTTATTACTAAATTAATTTTTATATTTAAATTATGAGTATAGGAAAAAATATCATAAATAAGTTATTTAAAAATAACATTGAAGGTTTTTTCCAGATTAGTGACTTTTTATGATTTAAAGGAAATGTCTAATTTTATATAATGCTTCATTAGTTGAATGTTTATAAAAACTTTTAATAAGCTCCAGATTCCATATATATGAACAGAATAACAAGTGTCTCTTTGCCCTTTTCCTTATTAATCACAGGTCTCTGCGAGGACTGTTCTAAAGTTTTTTCCTAAGGTTTTCATCAATTTTACTGACTAATAAAATGACTAAAGGCTTCAGATATTAGTTTAAACAAGCAGTGCAGTTCTAACAATTTCAATGGAAAAGATTTTCCACTGCATAAGTCTACATCATTTTAGTATTCCTTAGCCAAGAAAACACATACTTAAATTAAGTCCCAGGATTAAAACCAAAGGGTTCAGTCTGTCTACTGGTCAAGTTTTCTTAAAATGCATGCTCCCTTTTGTTTTGTTTTTTAATACTTCTTAGAATTCCATCATGGTAAAACTATATCTCACACTTTCCATACGTTTGTCAAGTAAAATAGCTAAGCCTAGCACAAAACAATTACCTCTATGACCAAGGCTCTCCAAAGTCTCTATGGTCATGAATAAAAATTAACAGATAGAGACTGTATGAGCTCTAAATCTTAGATGAAAAGAGACTTGCGCTCACTGGCTTACATCTTCAAGAGCTGGATTGACCAAAGCAACACTATCATATAGAAACTTTTACAGAAAGAATAATTCCCTTTGTGCCTTTTTGTGAGCCTTTGACTATGGCATATAGTTCTGTTGTGTCTACTAATATGTTGATGTCAACATGGCTGGGCTAATATCAATGGGGGTAGGGACGTGTCACATCAACAGAGGGTAGGGATGAGGGCCACTTTGATTCCTACGCACTTGTCCCATTTGTCAAAAGCTTAAGAGAGAAGTTGAAGCAACACCATGACACAGGCAATAGGGTCCACCTCAAACAGAGCACTGTCATTTTCTCTTGCCAGTGCCCAAAGTCAAAGTTAGGTAAGTTGAGGAAATAGTTAGTAAATCACAGATACATACAATAACATTAATGAAATGCTGTGTGCTACCATGTACCTGTGATAACAGCCTCCTTTATTGATAGTGTTGATAGGCCATTTCCAATGACAAAGGAACACTAGTGTCTCTTTCAACGCATCGCCTTATTTCAATGTTTCTTTTTTTCTTTTCTTATGCTGTTTTGCTATTCTGTATAATTCAGTTCTGATCTAGCAATGGATTTATAAGGATTACATCTTAAGTTAGTGTTTTTGTGGAAAACTATTTCTATTTGTGTGTTGCTAACTGTGGATGAGGCATTCCATAGGAATATTCAGTCTGGTAAGTTATATTTATGATCATTAAACACTTTGAAGGGTATCACGGTAGAAATATATCCACACTGTAGGAAATAAATGGCAACTTCATAACCAGAAATGTATAATTTTGGTAGGCCAATTGCAACTCACACTGCAGTTTTGGAAGTAGAATATAAACACTGCCAAAAAAACTTGGCATAACATTACTACTATCCTATGTGCACAATATAAATCTCTTACAGTTAGATAACCAGGCCATAAATTATATTCATATGACCACTAGTTGCAAGATATCTCTTCCTCTTTCCTCATAATCCTGAAGACGCTACAGAGCATGCAAATCAGCGTTGAGGCCATTTCTCTTCACACTCACACGCTCGGGCCACACAGATGTTTCCCCCCTCCCTAGAATGGGTATCATGACAGGCCCCATTGGCATGAATCATGAGGCCATCTGATCCACTCTGGGCCTATTGACTCATGAGAAGAGGCTACAGTGTTCTCCCTAACGTAGTGTACTGGCTGTTGTGCCGGAAGCTTAGTCAGGGAGCTCTCACCAATTCCCTCACTGGTGCCTGCAATATTTTTCATTCTGTTCTCTTTCTGCCAGTTTGAGCCAGGTTTCAAGCAGATAAGTCTGACAGTTGCAGTCCTGACCTAAGGGACCAGCAGCCCAGTTCTAGCCTCCAGCACTTGAACAGCCTATTTAATCAGTGATCCTGGCTCCTTCTACATTCAGTCCTGTTTTTTCTACGAATAAGTACAAAAACTGATTGATAGGATCAATTTCCATTGCAGGTTCAATTCACAGCTCATTTCTCTGGAACTCTGCACTTTACCTTCTATTACTGCTACAGTACTTTTTCAGAAACTCAATTTCAGAACCTGTGAGATATATTTGGACGTAATTTTAGGATTCTGTCATTGATAATCAAAAACACAGATTACAACCAATGTTCCTCCTAACAGGTTTCTCTTTTCCACCTCTCCATGAACTTTATAGAGGTCTATTACAATAAAGGGAGTAACAACCAGACTGGCATGGTGGGTCCCCTTCAGAACCATCAGCTATTGCATGTCTGCCTCATCAGTCATACAAGAGGGTGGCAACATAGTAAAGTAATAGTTTCATTTGTTTTATTATTCAGTTAAATCAGAGCAAATACTTGATTAATATTATGGTAGCCCACCCGGTAATTCAATATTCCTAATCAGGTATACGGCATTGTGATCAAGTGCCATAACTATAGCTTTGAATTAGTTAATGCTTTCCAAAATTTAAAAAGTATCTTTGTCAGTCAAGTTGAAAGTTCTGAAATATATCCATCTTTAATTTATACTACCCAACAGGCATCTATATACCTGGTGTAACTGAATGAATTAGAACTTGTCATAATTATATAAATCTGAATAGTCTCTTCCACCAGAATGCTTTTCACAGATACTATATTAATAGCTTTAATATTTTATCATGATTGGAATCAAGAAATGTCCTTGAAAATAATGTTTTCCTTAAATATATCACACAATTCTATATAAAGGAAGAATAGTTTCTTCCTTAAAAATAATCTGAATTTCAAAAGTGGTACTAATTTAAGAAACAAAAAAAAAGTCTTACAGAATAAATGAGGGAAAGTGTAGCAATGCCAAACTCTACATGGACTCAAACACTCTATTTCTTGGTCTGAGGTAGACATATTCTCACAGTGTCTTTCATATTTTCTACATGCTGGTTTGAACTTGGCCTAAATTGTAAAGGTAAGTAATCTACTTCCCCATCTTGCTGGGAAATGGACTCTTCATACAATTGTATTGATTATTTTCATTTAAATCCCATTACAAAGCTGGAATTCCTATTCACATTTTATGGGAAATGTGAAGGATTACCTTATATAATAAAATTAGGGCATACATTTATGGTAGGAACACAGATTCTCTCAGGTAAGAGGAGGGAATAACACTCTAAACAAAAGTCACCATTGACAGCCTGGGGAAAGCATTCTCTAGCAGTGTAGGTAACTCCAAAAGAGCAGTGTACAAATGCTTTGTTCAACTCTTGGCTTGGCTTGAGCATATAAAAAGTAAGGTAAATGTATGAGACCCTGAGTTAGCACCCAAGATGCTTGGTTTCACTGCAACTTTATCAAATCTTCCAGGATAAATATTTTAAAGAATTTTTTAACTTTAAATTTTTAAGTGAAAAGTTAATTGAATAGAGGCTGGAAAAAGAGGGAGTGGAAATGAACTGTTGACACCTTTCAAAATAAAGAAATGTGGGTATTGGTAATATCTACATTTGCCATACTATCCATAATGGTGACAACATTAGTCATATTTTATTCTGCCTGAATCCATTAACTGTACAAAATGAGGGTAGATGTACCACAATGGTTGAAAGCTGTTTTTATTAGCTGGGCATGGTGGCTCACACCTATAATCCCAGCACTTTGGGAGGAGGAAGCGAGAGGATTGCCTGGGTCCACGGTTCAAGACCAGCCTGGGCAACTTGGTGAGACCTCATCTCTACAATAAATCAAAAAACTAACTGGGCATGGTGTCATGTGCCTGTAGTTCCAGCTACTTGGAAGGCTGAGGTGGACAGATCCTCTGAGCCCAGCAGGTTGAGGCGGTGGTAGCCGAGAGTGTGTCACTGCACTCCAGCCTGCGCAACAGAGTGAGACTCAGACTCAAAAAAAGAAAGTTATTTTTATTTTAAACATGAAGTATTATTTAATTGTTGGTGTTTAAGGTTTTAAAACTTTTATTTTTTGTTTTTTTTGAGTTGGAGTCTCACTCTGTCACCCAGTGCAGTGGCACACTCCCAGCCATCGCAGCCTCCACTTGCTGGCCTCTGGTGATCCTTCCGCCTCAGTCTTCCAAGTAGCCAGAACTATGTGCGCACTACCATGCCCTGCTAATTTTTGATTTATTGTAGAGATGAGGTCTCACTAAGTTGCACAGGTGGGTCTCAAACCCGCAGGCTCAGGCAATCCACTCACCACAGCCTCCCAAAGTGCTGGGATTACAGGCTGAGCCACCAAGTCCCGCTGGTTTTTAAATTTTTAAATTATAAAAGCTTTAAACACACTGAAAAGTACAAAATGAAATATCACCTGTGTATCTACGAATATTACGTTAACATTTTGTGTTTTGCTTCAGATCATATTTTATTAAAGAAATAACATATTAGTGATATAAAATTTTGCCTCCTTCCTACTTGCTATCCCAAGACTATCATATATCATTCCAAGACATGTCATTGTACTTTTAGTTTGTGTGTGTGTGTGTGTGTGTGTGTGTGTGTGTGTGTGTGTATAATGCTTAAAATTTTACAAAATTGTTACCTTTTTTTGCAACTTGAGGTTCCATTAACATAGTCAAGTTGAAGCATATAGATCTAGTTATTTTAACTGGTATAAAGAATTCCATCAAATAAATAAGCCACAGTTTATCCATTCCTCTATTGAGCACTACTCAATAGAGGAACGGATATTTGAGTCTATCTTTTCTCTAGTGGAAGTAGTGCTACAATGAGCATCCCTGTATATATGTTCTCTTGGCTACAGTATCCCTTGGTGAAAACAAAAAGTGGGGCTGTTGGATTATAGAGTTTGCACATCTCTAAGTACACTAGACAATGTCAAATTTTTCTCCAAAAGAAAAAGAACGTTCCAATGTTCCACTTTTCTACAAAGAAACTGTATTTCAAGGCTAGGAGCTAGTGCCAGTTCCAAAGGGTAGATCTTGAATTACTGGTACTGGTTCCAGTTAAATGCAAATTAGGCAAAGTCTAATGCAGGACCATTTTATGAATTACATAATTTATTTGGTGTAACCTTGAAATAGAAATTTACAATGTATAGAACTATGTCTTTCTTTGGCTATAGAAACTCTGTCTAACAAATGTTTCTGTTAAGAAGGTTTCCTAGGGCAGCCCCCTGGGGTCCCCTCCCACTGTGGAAACCTTTTCTATCCTCTCTCAGTGTATCTTGCTTTTTTTTTTTAATAAAAGAATCATTTCTAATAACCACTCATTATTTCATGTCATTATTGTGTTTGTATAAAAGAAAAATAAAATGTGCAAACACATCAAATAAATAATGAGATAAATTAATAAACTGATGAACCCTTTGTTTGCTGCCTCTGGACTTTGCTTACTCATGTCCATAGCAGCACTTCTACTTCTTTCTAACAAAACTCTTCTCTGTTTGGAGCCCATTTTAATTTTCATGACTACTTTTGAAAGCTTCTTAGATCTGAATATGCTATCTGATTACTTTTTTCAACTTTGAAATACCATTCAGGTCATTTTATCCAGTACCACCTTTGACAAACTGAGGGTCAGAGAGGGCCAAGTCCTTGTCCAGGTTGCAGTGTCTATTGGCTAGTACAGGTTAGAACTTGGTTGTCCTGGCCCTGCTCCTCCCAGAGAAGGGGTGCCTCCTGCAAGGCATAGACACTACCAGCAAACCGGGCCTCCCAAATCCTCCCTTGCCTATCATATTGGTATTTTTGGCTACCATGAGACTGTTCTGCCAGCAGAAAGTAAACTCAACACTAAAATATTTAAATTTCTGATTACAACAAAATGGCATAATCAACTATGAATGGCATATCAGTCCTGAATGCAGGACTCTCCCACTTCAAAATAACTAGGTAGAGTATAAGATAATTTTTAAAAATTGCATAAGAATTAGTATGTCTCCAGTGACACCTTATACTGTGTCCCTTGTCCAAAAGCAAGGTTAAGTTGAAACTGCAGTTGCTTATGTCAGCTCTGCAATCTAAAGACTCAGTCTTGGGCTAGAGGTAGGGGAGGGAAGCCAAATCTGATGTTCCCAGGCTAATCTCATATAATTAACAGTGTCTAAAGCACCCATAGCCAGTATTGTCTTCTGGATCCCTACAGACACAGACACAAGTCTTTCATAAGCAATATGATCCTGAAATCAGGCCCTCTATTTTCAAAAATGAAGCCCAACCAAACATAAGTTTACTAGTTAAGTTTACCAAAAACACCAGAAAACTAATTCCCATGAGAATCAGCAGAAATATGAAATAACAGATTAGATCATCCAAGTTATCAGATGCAGAATACAAAACTTAAGTAATTAACACTTTCAAATTTTAAAATGTAAACACAAAAATGAACATGCAACAAATCATTATAAAAATGACAAATTTTTTAAAATATAACTTTCATAAATAAAAATTTTGTTGAAATAAAACAAAAATTCAATGGACAGATTAAACAGCAAGATTAAACACAACTTAAGAGAGCATTTATGAATAGACAGACATAATATGAGAGGAAATTATCTAGAATGCAGAATGGAGAAACAAATCAAACTGCAATAGGAAATAAGAAAGATGGAGGGCAAAATGAGATCTATGTCTAACTGGCATTCCAAAAGTAGAACAGAGAGAATAGAGAGTAGGCACTGACTAAATAGAGCAAAATGTCTGAGAGATTCCAGAACTAGTAGGAGATATGAAAAGATACAGAAAGTATAATATATACAAAAGTGGAAAAATTAAATTAAGGCCACATTTAGACACAATATAGTTAAACTACAGACACCAAAATCAAACATATCTTAAAAGCATCTAGAGAGACAAAGCACATTACTTACAAAGTAATGGCAATTAGACTGACAGAAGCTTTCTCAACAGCAACATGGAAGGCAGAAAACAAGGGAACAATATATTCCAACAACCAAGAGGAAACATACCAGCTTAGAATTACATATGTTGCCAAACTATCTTTCAAAGATGATGTCAAAGAATCAAAACTGAGTGAGTTTACTACCAATGAACCTGAAATAAAGGATCATCTTCAAAAAGAAGAAAAAATGATATTTGAAGGAAAGTCTGAGATTCTAAAAGAAATGGTGAGTAAAATATCCAAATTTATGTTTGTAAAATAACAATAATATCTAATTTTAGAGCTTCTTATATGATACAGAATTAAATGGCTGACAACAAGAGCAATATAAACAGGTAAGGAAAGGCTCAGGGGTAGAGTGTTATAAGATACTTATATCACTGGGAAGGGAGGTTTAAAATATCAAGTATAGACTTTGTTATGTAAGCATGGCAAATTTTCTGGAATAACCACTATAGAAGTAGAATGACACATTCAGCAACAATAAAGAAAGTAATAATAACAAAAAAGTAACTCATCTAAAGAAAAAAGTACATTTAGTCAACTACAGAAAAAATATGTAACAGACCAATAATAGATACAAAACCAAAACTTTATCAAAAGGCATCAGTGAGAATCAAAATACTAGAAGAACGATATCATGTTCCTGAATTGGGCAGATTCAATATGGCAAATGCATCCATTTTCCCAAAGTTAATCTATGGAATCAATACGATTTCAATCAAAACCTAATCAGAGTTTTAGAGGACTGAAGTTGATTCTAAAGTTAAGAAAGAAGAGCAAGGGTCCCCAAACAGTGAGTCATAACACTCCTGAAGAAGAATGAAGTAGGAAAATTTGTCCTATCAGATATCAAGAGTTGCTTAAAAACTGCAGTAACTACACAGTGTGGTATTGCTGAAAGAATAGACATGAAGCCGAACAGATGTCTTGATATCCTATATGACAGAGGTGGAGTTTCTGATTCCTGGGGAGAAGATAAATGGTGCTAAGAGAGGTGGATTCCTGTTCTATTCCATTCACAAAAATAATTTCTATCGAATTAAAGGCTTAAAAAGCCAAATTTACTTTTTAAGTGAAAAATGTGGGGTATCATTTTTTTGATCTCAGGTAAGGAAATAGTTCTTTAACACAAAAAAGCACCAACTATCAGTGAACAGCTCAATAGCTTATACTATATTAAAATCAATAACTTACATTCATCAAAATGTACCATAAAAAAGTGAACAGCTAAGCTATAACCTTACTCTTGTACTGAAAGAAAAGCAATCAGAGTAAGGACAAATTATATACATTGGCATTTCTTAGAAAAAGTAAAAGGCAAACCAGAGTAGAAGACATTGACAACCACTGAACAAAGGACAGGTATTAAGAGTATATACACAACTTCCACAAACCACAAAAAAGATGACAACTCAAGAAAAGTTGGTAAAGAAACAGAAGTTTCATAGAAGAGGAAAATTATAGACCATAAACATATGAAAATATGCTCAAGATTAATATTACTCTGGGAAGTATAGAGTCATTGTGAATTTCATTTTATATACATCAGATTGGCAAAATTTAAGAAGTCTGGTAATACTGATGTTGGCAAGATGTAGATCAATGCAAAGTGTTATACATATACATTATTATTGAGTGGAAAGTGGTACAGCAATTACAAAAGAAAACTTGAGAGATCATCTTGAGAGATTAACATTAGAACACCCTACGACCCAGTTGTTAAACTATGAAGTATATATCCTAGAACAGTACTTTTAAACTTCTCTGATGAGAAGAATAACTTGGCATATTTTAAAAATACAGTCATGCATCACAATGATGGGGACATATTCTAAGAAATGTGTCATTTTACGATTCTGTCATTGTGTGAACATCACAGAGTATCCTTCACAAACGCAGAAGGTACAGCCTACTACACATCCAGGCTATATGAGATAGCCTATTGTTCCTAGGCTACAAACCTGTATAACATGTGACTGTACTGGACACTATAGGTGACTGAAATACAATGGTATTTGTATATCTCAACATAGAGAAGGTACAGTAAAAACACAGCATTGCAATTGTATGGGATCACCATTGTATATGTGGTATGTTGTTGACTGAAGGTTGTTATGTGGAACATGACAGTATAAAGCTTTCTAGGTCTCATCCCCACAGATTCAGACTTATTGGGCCTGAAATGAAGCCCCAGAATTTGCATCTTAGGAAGCAGCCCAGGTGATCCTTGTCACCAGAGGAGTTTGGGAAACAGCCTACAGTCCTGCTACTCAAAGTACTGTTGGTTCTCACACCAGCAGCAGTGGCACCCTCCAGAAGCTTATTAGGAATAAAGATACTCAGTTCCCACCCCTGAATCCCTGAAGCTAAATCTTCATTTGCATGCTGAAGTTTAAGAAACTCTGGTTTGATGCAGTGTTGTTTTCAGAGTGCAGGCTGGGTTCCTAGGTCATATACTCATACTAGCAATTTGTTTTGATGAAAGATAATAGGAAAAAAACCCACAAGAATGTATTTTAGGTCAAAAGATATGGGTTGTATTGTGTAATAACTGGGTTACAATGTAAAATATATTTCATGCTGCATCTGAAGGGTTTGAAAAATTAATTCCTAGAGAAATTCTTCCCAGTGGGCACCAGGAGACATGTGCAGAAATATCTTTAACAGTATTGTTGTCAAAAAAATAAGAAATAAAAGCATTAAAACAACCCAAATATTTACTGAAAAGCAAACAGATAAATATCCCTACAGTAGAAAGTTATACTACAGTGAAAATGAATAAACTGTAGCTATAAGCATAATGCAATTTAGAAACACACAGGAATGAATTTTTAAAAAAGCAAGTCTCAGAAGTCTACTATGATATAATTTTATGCAAAAGGAGATTGTTCAATAATACATACAGGCCGGGCACGGTGGCTCAAGTCTATGTGAAGGAATTGCCTGAGAACAGCCTGGGAAACTTGGGGAGACCTCATCTCTACAATAAAAAAATTAGCTGGGTGTGGTGGCTTGTGCCTGTAGTTTCAGTTACTTGGAAGGCTGAGGCAGAAGGATCACCTGAGCCCAGCAGGTCGATGCTGAGATGGCCGTGAGTGTGCCACTGCACTCTAGCCTGGGCGATGGAATGAGACTCCAACTCAAAATAAAATAAAATAAAATAAAACATACATGTATAATAAAAATCTTAATGACAAAGTAAGAAAATAGCAAAGGAAAATTTTTCATAAAAATTCAGAATCTTGGTCACCTCTGTCCTGGAGGCACAAGGACCAAATGGGAAAGAAGTATAGCATTAAATGGAATGACTGTAGGGGTATTCTGTTTTCAAGCTGGGGAGTTTATTATTGTTATGCTGCACAGTTTATGAAGGTTACATATATCCTTTTGTTTATATCAAATATTGCATAAGTTAAAAAAAAAAAAGATTATTAGAAGGAAGGTTTGAAAATCCCAGAAACATTGTTGGCTCTTTGAGATTTCCATCCTGGAGAATAGTCTATCTTTGGTTCTTCTAAGAGAAGTCTGATGGTCACTACCAGACAGACTTAAAGGCAATACAATCATATGTCACTAAAGATTTAATGGTTCTGGAGATTCACCCATGGGTTGAGGCCCTCTGACTCAAAAAGCATCAAAAAGCCCTCTTCTTATAACACACAGCAGGCTACATATCAAATCATATTATCATCCCTGAAACTAGGCCTTGGGTCCTGAAAGATGAGCCTCAGGCAGAGTGTGAAACCAGGATCTGACACTTAGGGAATAGTTGTTGCTTCCCCCTTCCTTGACCCAAACTTTTGAATATCATTCTCTTTCATTTTTGGATACTTACAGCTAAATCCAGAATGGAAATCAGGGCTGTCAGGCTCCCTCAGGAGGGAAACAACAGCCAGGCAGGTAATTTGTCCAAGTCCACGGTCAGCCCATGTGGTATCTTTGTGTAGATTAGAAAATGAGCCTCTTCCCCTCAAGACACTTATTATCATCTTGGGAAAACTGCCACCAAAAATACAAATCTACAAGGTTTATGTTATGAATGGGCATAGTATGTTTACATAATGCACAACCCATACAAATGCATGCAGCGGCCCTGTTTGAATGAGTGGGTGTGTGTGTCTGTGTGTTTTTGTGTACTGCTCAACATGTTAAATTATATGATCAAAAGATATGCTTTCAACCTGCACACAAACTAAAAGTCCTCAGAGGACACATTTGCAACTAATAATTTAAGAACTTATAATAGACCAGGCTGGCAGAAATGAATACGCTTTCTGGTATGAATGTTGATAGGAGCACATTTTTTTTTTCAGGAAACTAATACCATTTACTCATTTACCAGACTTCAAAACTCATATTCATTCTTAAACTGCATTTTCTCAAAGGTTCCAGTTCTAGCTACTCCTCCCTAATCTTATCTGTCTCTCATGTCACTGTCAGAATGCCTTCCTGATGTGACAGTTCATCTGCATCAATTGGAAGATTTCTAATTGATGTCCTCTTATAATCTTTACCCACTTAAAAAAAAATGCTCCCATTAGTGAGTCATGACATCAAAGTGATCATAAACCCTCTTGCTTCCCATACCAGTCAGATGAATCTATCTGATGTACCTCAAACACAGTTCTCCCTTCAAAATTAATATCTCTGCTCAAACTGATCCATACGTATGCAGTGACAGTCATCTTTTTATCTGCCAAAAATTAGCCTTCAATTCTTTCAATCTTGGCTCAAAATCAAATACCCCTTAGGACTATTTCTTCTTAATTGCAATAAAAACTCAGATCTAAACAGACCCACATGGTCAAAATCCCAGTGTATATATATGATTATGTATATGTATGTATATGTCTTACTGCGTTCTGTAACATTCAAGTTACATGTCTTATCCCTTATCTAACATGAATCTGTTTCCTGCAAAATGCATCTGTTTGTCAGTCAACACATTTGATAAAAGAATACTAACACAGAATAATAAAAAATGAGCATCTAGCTCAATTCCTTTTCTCTAGTATTTACCTATTTTCTATGAAAAGTTTGAGTTGTGACTTGCATCTCTGTTTTTCTTTTCTGCTTGAAAGAAGTTGAATAGGCACTATAAACATGGCTTCCTCTAACCACTGGAATAGCTCTGTTTTGGCCTGTGCTCCTTGGTGACATTTCCAAAGTGTAAAGTTCATCACTATAGAAGGAACTCTCCTGCTACACCCAAAATTAGAATCTTGAATTGTTTCTGTGCACTGGAACAAACAGACTGCAATTGATCCTATAGATGAACTTTACAAGAAAACTGTTGTATGAAATAAAAATGAGTCTGCAGTAAAAGACTTCCTTGGTATTTATTTCAGACTATATAAAACAGGAGGAGGCAAAATGATTTTCACAGAGTTTTTCAGAACTGTCAAAAATTGGTTTGGAATGGATTTTGACCTTTTCTAACCCTCATAAAGTTATGATTCCCACAAAAAGCCTTGGAAGTTTGGAACTGAAATTTTACCCACAGCATGAGAATACTCAAACCATTCACTTTTTATTAACGAAGTAATGTTATTAGCGATGAAAAGAAGCCAATCAAATACAATTTTAGTTTTACCAATATGTAACCATGCTCTCCAGTTAATACTAAGAAGATATGTGTTATTTATAATATTTGTATCTATTTGGAGCCTCCTATTTTGGTATGTAAAATCTTTCTATAATTCCATAGTTTTCTGTTTGAAGTTGTTTATAAGTCTGTGTAAATGGTTTCACAAAAGACCACACTCAGCTCTGCTAGATTGATGGCTATACTGTAATTATTCTTCTGTGTTTTCATCAACAACTTGTTTAAAAAAGAGTTCTTCAATTTAAAACAGCATATGATTGATAAGTTAGTTCTTATTTAAAACCTAGGTTTTCCATCCTGCTAATCCTCCAGAGAAGTTTGGAGAATAAGAGGTAGAAAACTCAGTTCCAGCAGGAAAGGATGTTGTCAGCACGCCACTGACAACTGTAATAGCAGGACAAGAATAAGTATGCCCATGGAAAAAAATGAACCAGGTTCTTTTATCTTAAGAAGATAACAAGAAGGAAAACAAAGGCTCTAACTTGAAATTATTTCTGTTCCCTCAAACAAAACAAGATTAGAAAGAAAAAGCTTGCTCCTTTAGTAAAGAGTTGTTTAACTCTCTGTTGAATTACCTTCATGTTTTGCTATTGAATTAGTTCCAGTTTAGTGCCAATTTTCCTCTAAAAGTAATTCTTGTATGGGATCAGCTCCATTTTCCCATTCATGTCCCCATGTCCAAAGACTTTGCAATGTTACTTTTCTTCTCTTTGTACTATTAAGCCTAAGGTAATATGAGGAAGCTAAATTTTCTGATTTAAAAAATGGAAGGCAATGTGGACTTTTTCTGGTTGTTTTCCTGGAAGCCAGGAAATCAATCAATTATTTACTGAAGATGGACTGATTCATACTTACTTATTCCAACACTCTTGAAGACCTGTCACCTGTTCCATATCCCTTCAAGAGTAGTCTATTACATTTATTTATGAATGGCTACTTCAAACTTCTCCTTCAAATTAACACTGCTCTCCTGATTTTACAGCACTCAACTGGAAAAAGTTCCAGACATCCGTGTCAACAGTCCACAAATATGAGGAAAGGATGAGTTTGTGCTGCCCCAGGGGTCCCTTGCCATTTCATTGTGTACCTCACCTGTCCTACCCGCCCGACAGATTCTGATATTCAGAGATTTTGGTGGGAGGATGAAGAGCACTGTTAGGGATGAGGGTAATGTGGAGTTTTCTAAACCTCCCAGATGACTCAGAGGCCACCCCCATACCACCTGGATAGGAATCCCTGAGTTGCAAACATGTACATACACCTCCTACACTACCAATTTAACACCTAGAAAAAATGTGCTATGCAACAGGCATAATAAAGCATACTTCTGTTCTTAGGTTGTTTGGTGCTATCCTTTCTTTTTACAGAAAAACAAAAATCAAAACAACAAAAAACTTGCTACTTTTCCAGATATCACTTTCTTGAATAAATTAACAATGGAATTATCACGGAATAAAGGTTATTATATAGCTAATTCCTCACTGACTCTTTGAAGATGAATCACAGTTTGCTGATGTGCATTTTTATTTTTAATTTTGCTTGTTTGCCATAGAAACTTTAAAAAAATTGCTGACAAGTATGCTTCCTTGAATATTGCTTAAAAGTAGCTTACAAATCATGACATATACTAAGAAATCTTAATAAGGTAGACATTTACTTGCTATCTAGTGTTCAGTTTAGTTAAAAAATACTCATGATTCTCACTATGCTGAAAATTAAGATTTTTCATGAGGATCCACAGATAATAATTCTTATGAGTTATTAATGTAATAAGCAGTAAAAAAAAAAAAAAAGTCTTAGCTTTGGTCATTCTTTCTGAAGTTGAATTCTTAATGAAGAGTCAAGTCCTCCAAAAATTGAAAACAACCTTTCTTTGGTCTAGTCATCATTTAAATTTCCAGATACTGTCTCACTTGTTAATGCCTTGTGACAAGAGCACATGGTGGGTAGATGTAGATGGGAACACACCTGAGTGGACATGAGGAGGTGGCTATGCTTAGGTTTGACTTGGATGTCCAGGAATATGATTTTGAGGAAAGCCATTAAATGTGACTGATATATACACTGAATGATGTGACTGGACAAAGTCACACTGATAATATGGGGATGGAACTGGGCCCTGAAACTACATTTTCTTGTGGGGTAGGGGAAGACGGAAAGAATAAATAATACATTAATATATTAAAAGATAATATATTCAAGCAAGGAAACTCCACAAGCAGGACAAACACACACAAATTCTGGGATCCTGGGAGGAGTGTAGAGATAAGTTATCACCAGTAGATATGAGACACAAAATAAGTAGTATTCTCAGCTATGCACTAATATTTTGATGTCTTAGAAGACCAATAATTAATAATCTATCTTCTCTTTCAGGTTCTCAGGTGAGAGACAGATATCCATTGAATTTAGATAAGTGAAGATAATATCAGATTTGTTACTGACAAAGGTGATTAAAGAAAAAAGGCTTAGATCTGTAGAAGCTTGCTATTACAATCATTCTTATTTTTTCTCACTTAAGTCCTTTTTACCAACATCCTTTTGATCTATAATTCGCGTAATAAAATCTATCCATTTAAAGTGTACAATTCAATGCTTCTTAGTATATTTACAGAGTTGTGTGACTGTTACCACAATCTACGTTTGGAACATTTTCATCACCTCAAAAAGAGACTCCATATCTGTTAGCAGTCACTCCCTATTTCCCACCACCATCACCATTCCCATCCCTTGGCAACCACTAATCTACTTCCTGTCTGTCTAGGTTTGCCTATTCCGGATAGTGCATGTAACTCGAATCATACAATATGTGGTCTGTTATGACTGGTTTCTTTTACTAAGCACAATGTTCCCAAAGTTCATTCAGATTGTAGCATGTATGTAACTTCATTCCTTTTTATTGCAAGATAATATTCCACTAGGTAGATGTATCACATTTTATTTATTTTATTTTATTTTTTAATTTTTTATTTTTTTTGAGTTGGAGTCTCACTCTGTCACCCAGACTGGAGTGCAGTGGCCACTCCCGGCCACCGCAGCCTTGACCTGCTGGGCTCCGGCGATCCTTCTGCCTCAGCCTTCCAAGCAGCCGGAATTACAGGCATGCGCTACCACGCCCGGCTGATTTTTTGATTTATTGTAGAGATGAGGTCTCACTGCCCAGGCGGGTCTGGAACCTGCGGGCTCAGGCAATCCACTCACCTCAGCCTCCCAAAGGCACGGGATTACAGGCTGAGCTACTGAGCCTGGCTGACATACCACATTTTAAAAAATCCATCATCAGTTGGCGGGAACTATAGCTGTTTCCACTTTCTGGCTATTATGAAAAATGCTGCTGTGAACATTCATGCATAAATATTGTGTGAACATATGTTCTTATATGGGCTAGGTATATTCTGGGGTATGTAGTAGCTTGGAGTGGAATTACTGGGTCATATGGTAATTCTATATTTAGTTATTAAAAGAAGTGTCAGACTGTTTTCCAACGTGCCTACATTTTAAATTTCTACCAGCAATGTATGAGAGATTCATTTTCCTCACATCCTTGCCAGCACTTGTTATTATTTATGCTTTTTGTTTTATCTTTTTTTATGCAATCCTAATGGGTGTGAAGCTGTATCTTATGGTTTTGGTTTTCATTTTCTAATGGTAATGATATTAAGCATATTTTCTTGTGCTTATTGGTCATTTGTGTATCTTTAGAGAAGGGGCTATTCAAATCCTTTGCCCATTTAAAAATGAAGATCATTTGTTTTTTTATTTTTGAGTTGTAAGAGTTCTTTATATATTTTGGATACCAATACTTCATCAAATATATAATTTGCAAAACTTTTCTCTCATTTTTTAGGTTGTCATTTCATTTTTTGACAGTACATTTTAAATTTTATTTTATTCAGCATTTACGTATTTATTTATTTAAAGTCGGAGTCTCACTCTGCTGTCCAGGCTGGAGTGCAGTGGCACACTCACAGCTATTGCAGCCTCAATCTGCTGGGCTCAGGCAATCCTTCCACCTCAGCCTTCTAAGTAGTTGGAACCACACTTGTGCACCACCAGGCCCAGCTAATTTTTTAATTTATTGTAGAGATGAGGTCTCGCCAAGTTTCCCAGACTGGTCTTGGACCCTTGGGCAGGCAATCCTATTGCCTCCACCTCCCAAAGTGCTGGGATTACAGGCGTGGGCTACTGTGCCTACCCTAGTTTTATTTTTGCTACTTGTGTTTTTAGTGTCATATCTAAGAAACCACTGCCTAATCCAAGGTCATAAAAATTTATGCTTTTTCTATAAGGTTTATAATTGGGGCTTTTACATTTAGGTTTATGATCTATTTTTAGTTAATTTTTTGTATATGAGGTAGGGACCCAACTTTATTCTTTAGCATGGAGATATCCAATTGCTCCAGTATAGTTTTTTGAAAAGACAAGTCTTTCCCCATTGACTGGTCTTGACACCTTTGTTAAAAATCACTTGACCATAAATGTAATAAGGGCTTATTTCTAAACTCACAATTCTGTTCTATTAATCTATATGTCTATCCTTATGCCGGTACCACATTGTCTTGATTACTGCAGTTGCTAGTGAATCCACTCTTGAATTATATTTCCACACCCTCCATTCACTGGGGGATCCAAGAACTTCCCACCCTCACCCAGAGCAGGTTAATTTACCTCTAACTATAGAAAAAAGCATTTGTGTCCTGAGGACAAAGCTCAGAAGCAGTTAAATATCCTCAAATTCCTCTTCAAATGTCATCAGTTCAATGAATCACTGCTATTCATGTGACTCAGTGAGAGTCGTCAAAGATTCCTTCCCTGACCTAGCCAGGTTCTTCTAAGTCCCTTTCTGGACTAGGCCTCAGCCTTTGTCTACAAAGACTTAAACAAACACTAACAGTTTCCAACAGCCCAAGGCCTCATCCATAGGACAACCCCATTCCCCTTAGTGTGCCTGCCTAAGAAAACTCAAGGCCAAAATAAATTGCTGTTTGTTCCTGCCTTCACTGGAAGATAGGGGCCCTGTCTCCCAGTCTCTAAGAGTATAAGAGCCCAGTCTCTCGGCAAAGTGGGAGCCTAACTTCAATAAGCACCAGTTGACAAACCCATATGCGTTTTATAGGGACCAAGCCTCGCCTTTCCATGTTTCCTAATTTTTCATTTCCCTGACTCTACTGAGGCCCAGCTTGCCTTCCGTCCCTATCTCTACTCCCTCCTTCTCCTTTCAAAATGCCCGGTCACTTCTGTACAAGTTGAAGTTGAGTTTAGTTCATGTGGGACTAATTTTCCTATTGCAATAGTTATCACTGATTAAACACTGTACTTAGCACTTTAGGGTCCCGCTTTATCTTTTCAAAAAAATAGTTTCCTACTTAAGGTTTTATAAAAGACACTTTATAAAATGTAAAACATATTCATACAAACCAATCTATAAACTGGAACATGTTCACCACAGATTGTTTGAGAACTGATTCAGTTAACAAACATTTTCTAAGTACTATATGAAGGCACAGCCCTGTGCCGAGAACAGAATAGTGACCATAGCAGGCACAGCCTCCACCCTCATGGATTCTGCAGTCTTGTGGGAAGCCACAGGAATGCGTCTAGTTGTGCAAGTAAGCCTGTTATAACAAACTGGAAAAAGTCCTACGAAGGGAAAGCCTATCAGTGTATATAACAGCAGGCAATGGCTTTGTTTGGCAGAGTTGGAGGCCAGGGCTACATCAGAGAAGAGGAGGAATCCTCTGTAGATGGGGTAACATTTAAAACATAATTCCAGGTGCTCTCATGCCCTAAAGCCTGTCAATAGCTGCAGGCCACTAAGCAAAACTCAGGGTCCAAGGTCACACAGTGAGTAATGTCTCAGTCCTTTGAGGAATAAGGTAAGAGAAGAAAGGCAGTAGAAACCAGAATTAGGAGAATGTTTCTAGAATCACTTAGACAAGGAAAGGAGCAAATGGGCATGACAGAACCTTGTACTGTGGTCATTCTGAATTTTGCCTGGGAACTCACATGTAGAGGGGCTCCCTAACAGCAGAAACTCCCCACTTCCCCAGGAGAGCATAGCTCAATTTTCTCTATCCAAAACTAAATATGCCCATTCTGCAGACTTTGCTCCACATTATCATACAGCTTTGTTTATCTTTAATAGAAGGCAGGAGAGAGAGGGGTTGGGGAAGAGACCCTTTCTTCTCCACAGAAGCATTGAGAGTGTAGGATAAGCATTCCTCTCCACACGAATAATATGAAAAAGAAGGAAAAAAGACTCCTAACTAAATAAGATAACCAAAATAATATTAATCATCATCATCATCATCATCAACATCAGTACACACTAACATAACCAAAGGACCAAATAATAGAGAGAAGGAAAAGATAGTCCAGGCAGAGTAGACTGTATCAACAAAGATCTAATGTCAGGTGATCACCCAGCTTGTCTGTTTAGCAGACTACAATAGCAGCATCAAATTAACATTAGGAAATTCCACCAGCAACTATAAAGACCTGGGGCATGGAATGAAATCCAGGGAAAATATTAGACATATTATTAAGAAAGACGATCAGATATAGAATAGACAGGAATCCGGTTGCCTGGTATAGATATAAGTTAGGATCTGCTCTGCTCATGTATCCCTGTGATAAAACAGGCTACAAGGGTACTAAAAGCAAGGGAACTAGGTCCTGAGCTGTACAACCCCTGTACGAGGTCAGCAAAGGCCTGGAGACAGTCCAGGATTGTGCCTGTGTACCAGGTCAGGAGAGCACAGCTGTGGGAGGAGGAGGCCTGACGGCCTGAGAAGCAGACACAGTAACCAGCCTCTAAGCAGCAGCGATGGACTGGAGAGGGAAAGCCTGCAGAAAAGGGGAAGTTGGAGGGGTCTCACCAGAGAAGTGTTTCAGCAATGGGTACACAGAGCCTGTACCAGGAAAATGGCAACATGAGAAACAAGCCTTAGGATGTAGTTGATTAGGTGGGCAGGGGTAAGGATGGAAAGCAGGACAGGGGACAGGAAAAAACAGTTAAAAAATCAATTAAAACTGAAGCCAGTATTGTTAAGACAGGGAACAGAGGAAGAAGAACTTAGGATGAGATGTATCTGACTGCTTGCTGCTTGTGAGATATCCCGCTAAAGACACCCACGTGTCACGCCATATCTGAAGTTCGAGGTTGGGGGAGGAGTTTGAAGTTTATGTGATTGCTCAAGCCACCAACATAGATGATGATACCAAGGAAGAGCATTTAAAAAGAAAAGAATAATAGAAAGGACTATATTAGCTATACTTCAGTTTATTTTTGTTTTGTTTTCCTTTAAGAGTCTTCAAGGCATCTGCCCTCTCATATGAAACTGACAGCAATAAGATATTAAGAGTTATAATTTTTAAACTATTCATTCTTATATATGCAATATTCAATATGCTATTTTACAATAGGTTTTACTTAAATTTTAAAAAAAGATAAATAAGTTTTAGTTAAGTGAAGAATTTTCAACTCTGAACTCAAGCCAACTGCTATTCAGATTTTTATATTTGGTACATACTTAATAGTTACACATTTTAGAAAATGGCTCATTTAAATTCTAATGTATTTTAATAAGCAATGCAAGAAAATATCACCCAGTATATTTTTTTCTTAAATTATCCCTAGTGCTTGATTACTCCTCCACAATCAAAATCATGTCTTAAATATGAATGATACAAAACAAGACTACAGCCTGAATGTCTAACACAGAGATTTTAGCTGCTTGTTTAGGATGACATACCTAGCTATTCAGTAATCACTTTATAATAACCCCTTTCATTTCCAAATCTACTTAGCCATCAGGCAGCAGTGAGGCAAAAGCTGGCAGCAGTTTTTAAAACTGCACATTAGTTTTACATTTCATGACAGGCTAATTCTAGAGAGTTCTAAAGAGAGACAAGCATGGGTCTTTGTGATTTTCTTTCCTTTGCATGAAGGAAACACGTGTCTAGCTGATAAATGAAAGATAAAGGAGTGCAGTACATATACTTTTCACTTCACACTTGTGGCAGCGACAGTTTGCCCCATTGTACCCAGTGCCCTGGTACAGATCTAAGTCAACAAAGAGTATTGGGGTCTGACAATTGTTCATTGGCTCAAGCCAACTCAAGCTTTACTGCAGAACTTTCGAATCCCAACCACAAGTGGACTTAACCATAATACAATGGCCAGATTTTCATAGAAAGTCTTGGGCTTCGATGCTGCATAAACACACTGCATAATACTGCTTACACATTTTACAAGACAGAAAATATGACCACACTATATTAGAAATGACAAATATGCATGGCCTTTTTTTTTTTCTGGTCACACAAAGTGCATTTCCATGCAGACTAACTCAGTCATGCCTTTCATGATGCCTCTGATGAATTTCAAAACCCCACCAAATGTCAAGAGTGTGTCTATAAAGCACTAACAAGCTAAAAAACTGAAATAGCATACAAGGCACTATTTAATCCAATTCATGATCCGCACCTGAGCAATACTTTAAGCTCTAGGTTTACGCTTTTAAAGTTGCCATGAAAATCACCTGGTAAAATGATAAACCATGGTATAAATTGTTGCAGATTTTAGCAGTTCCATCTTTGCCAGCAAAGCCAGGCACAGATGTTGTTTATAATGTTGTACAAAAATAAATGGGATATGCTATTTCATACATCAGTCTGAAGAAGATGCAGCAGGACGTTCTTGCAATCACTGCAGTCTATTACTGCTGACAAAGTGCATTAATTGCAAGTCATTATCACCAACCATGTTAGCTAAATGGAGAATCTGAGACAAGACTTCACTGAGTTCAAGTGACAAGACTAAATCTATCCTAAAGAAATGTTATCAATTAATGCTTCATGGTTAAATAGGAGAGTTAATTTTTTTTCTAAACAGATAGGTTCTGATAAGTGTAGTCAACCCAAACCAAGGAATGTAGAACAAAATCAACTTCAGCAAGTTAACTCTCAAATGCAAGAATTGATAAATGAACAATATTCTCCAGATCAACTGATGAAATAAACTTTGAACTGCTCAGTGCACCAAGGACCAGAATGAAGAGAAATAGCCCTTTCACCAAGCAATTATGTGCTGTTTTAAACATCTGGCAACAAGACAGAAGAGAACACAGATGTGGAAATTGAAAAGCCTGAGCTTAATAGATGACAATTTGAAGAGAAATTCACTTTCAGTTTTTGACTGAACTTTGGCTTTACAGTTCCTCATATAAAAATACCAATTATTTGTCAAACAAATCTGTGATTCTGTTCTTTAAATCCTACCACTACCAATGACCTCAAACTACATCTTATCCCATTCACTTCAAGTCAGCTTTTGGTTGACTTGTGATATAACTTTAATAATCACATACATGCCACTAGCCCAGTCCAACCTCACAATTCATTATACCTAACCATACTATGGGAAGCACAATCACCTGCCCCTGACCTGAGTAATCACCCAAATAAAAGAATAATTCTCAATGAGAAGATGACTTGGGTGAGAATAAAAACAGCAGGCTTCATACTTGGCTGCCACATATCAAAACACATGGCACATACTCAGTGAAAGCATGCCAGCCAGCACCTCTTTACCCCCCACGTGCTAAAACACACTGTTTATCTCACTCGGGATGCATCCAATCCTCTGCTTATGGGGAAATAATACACAAAAGGTTTCATTTCTTTCATTTCATAAAAATGACTACTTCTTTGGTAAAGTCAAGAATTAAAAACATCTTAAATAACTAACTCTCACTTGTTCTATCCATTTGCCAGTTTGTAACAGACCTGAAAAGGTACTTAATTGTTTTTTAACTTGGGTTCTTCAATTATTATTCTTGACCAGGGTCTGGGTTATTTATGGTTATGAAAAGGTCTCTTTAATAATCTCAAAGACTTATGAACTTCTCTAGCCTTATCTAAATTACCTAGCATCTCTAAAATTCTTCTATATCGGGAAATAATAAATAATAGATCTACAATTTTAGTTAGACATGAGGAATAATTTCAATAGATCTATTATACAACAAGGTCATGATAGTTAATAAAAAGGTATTGTTTATTTGAAAATTATTAAGAGTAAATGTTAAGTATTCTTACCACAAAATATGATGTATGTGAGGGGATGCATACATTAGTTTGATTTACCCATCCCACAATGTACAGACATTTTAAAACATTTAAAACCACTATATATGGAAACAAACTAGATAACCTAGATGAAATGGAGGACTTTCTGACATCACACAGCCTACCCAAGTTGAAACAAGAAGACACTGCAACACTAAATAGACCAATACAACTCAGGAAATTGACTTTGTCATACGAAAACTACCTACAAAAAAAAAGTCCTGGACTGGATGACTTTCTACCGCACGAGAAGCTGATACCAATCCTATTGAAAGTATTTCAGGCAATTGAGAAAGATGGAATTCTCCCCAAATCATTTTACGAAGCTAACATTACACTGATACCCAAACTGGGTAAAGTTCCAACAAAGGAGGAGAACTACAGGCCAATATCCCTTAGGAACATAGATGCAAAAATCCTCAACAAGATTCTAGCAAATCAGATCCCAAAACACATCTCAAAAATTATCCACCATGACCAAGTAGGTTTTCATTCCCAGGATGCAGGGCTGGTTTAACATTCACAAGACCATAAATGTAATTAAATACATCAACAGATGTAAAAACAAGAACCACATGATTATCTCATTAGATGCAGAAAAAGTTTTTGATAAAATCCAGCATCCCTTCTTGATAAAAACCCTCAAACATCTAGGTACAGAAGGAACATACCTCAAGATAGTAAGTGCCATCTATGACAAACCCACAGCTAACATATTGCTAAATGGACAGAAACTAGAAACATTTCCCCTGAAAACTGGAACAAGGCAAGGCTGCCCACTCTCACCCCTTTTGTTCAACATTGTGTGGAAGTCCAGCTTGGGTAATTAGACAAGAGAAGAAAATCAGGGGTATCCAAATAGGAAAAGAGGAAGTCAAGTTATTCCTCTTTGCTGATGATATGATCCTATACCTTGAAAATCCAAGAGAATCTGTCAAAAGTCTGCTTGCACTGATAAAGGACTTTGGCAAGGTCTCAGGGTACAAAATAAATGTGTAAAAGACATTTGTATCCTATACTCCAACAACAAGCAGGCAGAGACCCAAATTAAAAGCACAATCCCATTCACAATAGCTCCACACACACACAAAAATAAAATACCTCAGCATCTTCCTAACCAGAGAAGTGAAAGACCTTTACAATGAGAATTACAAAACACTGCTCAAAGAAATCCAAGAAGACACAAGCAAATGGAAAAATATTCCATTCTCACGTATAGGAAGAATCAACATTGTTAAGATGTCCATCCTACCAAAGTCAATCTATAGATTCAATGCAATACCCATTAAGTTATCAACATCATTCTTCTCAGACCTGGAAATGACAATACAGAAATTCATATGAAAACACAAACGACCATGAATAGCCAAAACAATCCTTAGCAAGAGAAACAAAGCAGGAGATATCACACTTCTCACTTTAAACTTTACTATAAGGCTACAGTAATCAAAACAGCCTGGTATTGGCACAAAAACAGGAACACGATAGAGATTCCAGAAGAAAAGCCTCAATTCCTCAACCAACTTATCTTTGACAAAGTCGCCAACAACAACCACTGGGGAGAGGAGAACCTATTCAGTAAATAGTGCTGGAAACACTGGATGATCACATGCAGAAGATTGAAACAGGACCCCTAACCTATCATCATACATAAAAATTAACTCTAAATGGATCAAAGACCTAAACGTAAAACCTCAAACTATAAGGACCTTAGAAAATGCAGGAGACACCCTTATGGAAATTGGAACTGGGAACCAATTCCTATTCAGGACCCTAAAGACCAATACCTTAAGAAATAAGATAGGCGGGTTCGGTGCCTCAGCCTGTAATCCCAGTGCTTTGGGAGGCTGAGGTGAGTGGACTGCCTGAGCCCACGGGCTCAAGACTCACCTGGGCAACTTGGCAAGACTTCATCTCCACAATAAAATAACAAATTAGCCGGGCGTGGTAGCACACGCCTATAGTTCCAGCTACTTGGAAAGCTGAGGCAGAAGGATCGCCGAAGCCCAGCAGGTCGAGGCTGCGGTGGCCGGGAGCATGCCACTGCACTCCAGTCTGGGTGACAGAGTGAGACTCCAACTCAAAAAAACAAACAAAACAAAACAACAACAACAACAAAAGAAATAAGATAGACAAGTGGGACCTCATCAAATTAAAGAGCTTCTGCAAAGCAAAAGAAACCATCAAGAGAGCAGGGAGACAGCCCACAGAATGGGAAAAAATATTGACCAAGTGTATATCTGACAAAGGCCTAACATCTAGGATCTACAAGGAACTCAAACGCATCAAAGGGAAAAAAAAAACCAAACAGTGGGCAAAAGACATGAATAGAGACTTCTTGAAAGAAGATATACGGGCAGCCAACAGATACATGAAAAAGTCTCACTAATCATCAGAGAAATGCAAATCAAAACCACACTGAGACACCACCTAACTCCTGTAAGAATGGCCATCACTAATAAAACAAACAACAGATGCTGGCGAGGACGTGGAGAAAAAGGACTGCTTCTACACTGCTGGTGGGAATGCAAACTGGTACAACCTATCTGGAGATTTCTGAAAGAGCTAGAAATTGACCTTCCATATGACCCAGCAATTCCCCTATTGGGAATATGCCTGGAGGAACTCAATCGTTCTACAAAGAAGATACCTGCACACATCTGTTTGTTGCAGCTCTATTCACAATAGCAAAAACATGGAACCAACCATGTTGCCCATTAAAGCTGGACTGGATGAAAAAAATGTGGTACATATACACAATGGAATATTATGCATCCATAAAGAAGGACAAGTATATGGACTTTGCAGCAATCTGGATGGATTTGGAGTCGATCATATTCAGTGATTTATCACAGAAACAAAGAACAGAATTCCATATGTTCTCACTCATAAGAGGACCTTGAACAATTATAATGCTATAAGAAAGCGATTGGCAGCATTGGGAAACTGTTGGGGGCGGGGGTGGGATTGGCAGTTGAGGGAAACTGCTAAGGGAGGGAGGGGCATACCTTATCAACAAGGGTACCTGCATGATCAGTGTTTGTATACCTAACCCTGAATTGTACCCCACATCTTTATAATAAAAATTAATAAAAAAATTTAAAAAGAAATGAAACTAAAATGATATGGATTTTTTTCAGGAATAAAATACCACATTTTAAATGGTAACTATCATAAATATCTACAATTCTGAGTTTTTATTATGTATCAAGCAGTATTCTAATGTATATGGACTGATTTAAATATATTTTTAAGAAAATCTATTAATTAAAAATAAAAGGAATTATTCTCAAATTCATTTAAAACTTTGTGGAAATGTAAGATGAAGATGAAACCTCCTTTAATTTACATTAAAACACAAAACTGAATAAGTGTCATATTGTTTTGTTTTGGTTTAAGTCACAGTCTCAATCTGTCACCCAGGCTGGAGTGCAGTGGCATGATCATGGCTCACTACAGCCTTGACCTCCTAGGCTCAGGTGATCCTCCCTTATCAGCCACCTGAGTAGCTGGGACTACAGGCATGCACCACCACACATGGCAATTTTTTTTTTTTTGGTAGCGATGAGATCTCGATATGTTGCCTAGGCTGGTCTCCAACTTCTGGACTCAAGTGATCTTCCTGTCTCAGGCTCCCAAAGTGCTGGGATTACAAGTGTGAGCCACTGCACCCAGCCTCATACTGTTGAGGAGAGAAATACAGTAATCTGTAAAAGGTCCTAGAACTACTCTTCATGCGTGGTTTACGCATGCAAAATAATATACAAATAGGTATCTGCAATTCTGACAACTGCATTTTATTAACTTCAAAGGCTGGTTTCCAGAAAATAAATCTAGTGTATTCTAATAATGTAGGTATTAAAAATATGCTACTTATAGAATTATGAATTTGGTAATTACTTCTGAGTTGCACAAAATCATAAAATGTATCAGGTTTTCTCTAACATAATTCTGGCAAAAAATAAACTAAAAAAGTAGTTCCAGTTATTTATGAATATTAAGACCTGTTCAAGATGTAACAAAGACATGGTTTACATGGTTTATGTTTCTAAAACTAATGTTAGCAAATATCCTAATTCTAGCTATATGCATAACCACAATCATTTTGCAGTTTCTGGAATTAAAATAGGGGAAGGGCAAGAGAGTGTGGACAGAGACTTGTAAAATAAAAATCAAGAGTCTGTCTAAATGGCTACTGAAAATACTAACACTGTAACTATAAGATGATTAGACACATGGCTGCCTGCTAAAAACCCCAAATGCTTACAAGAAAACCAGAAAACTAGTGTATAGTGCATTTAAGAAGCTACAGACTCCTTTTTTCCTCCTACCCTTTCAGCTGTTTGCCTCCTGCTAAAACCAAGGAAGATTTAATTCATGTGACAATTCACTTCATTCTGACTTCCAGAGATATAATCCATTTCAGGGGTAAGTCTAAAGATGCCAGAGGTATAGCATAGTGAAGACAGTATCAACATCTGGTGAAGATGGAGGTGGTCATGTGTTTCTATCCTAAAAGATTCACAAGTCTATCTAGGAGAAATCTTCATTCACTGAGTAAATGATAATTGAGTGTGTATCATTAACTAAGAGAAGTTATAAATATGAAAAAGATAAAGCACTCAAAGTCTAGTCCATCAGTCTTACATAAATAATTTTAATACACTATAAGAATTGCTAAAGTAGAACCATGTTCAAACTCCAATGATGACACATAAAGAGAATGGAAAAAACAAAAATATTCACAGATAAAAGTCAGTGATCTGGAGCTAATATACAATGCAGCTCCCACCTCACCACCCTTCAGACATTTTTTGGGAGTGCATCCATATCCCAGACCTTCTCTTCCTCAGATTAGAAGAATACTACCACCCAATTAACCCAATTAATCAGCCTTTAAAGATTACCCCAGAATTAACTTAAGAAAGTTAACTCACTTAACATTTTACAAATCTGAATTGGATTGAGGAAAAAAGTAATCAGAGAATTGAAACTAAAAAGATTTATGAAACTGTGATATTAGAGAAAGTATACTTAGAGGGGCAGAGAATTCAGACTGTTTTATTCACATATACACTTGACTCATTTCTCCAAATGAGAAATTTAGTACTTCAAAGGAGATGGGTATTTTTCAATAATTGCAGTTAACTATATATAGGCTTCTTACACTTAAGATGTTGAGTTTTCAATAAAAAAAGACAGTATGCTGCCTCAGTAATTAAAAGTAAAATCATATCTAAAAAGGAAAGGGAAACTTTTCAGACATTAAATAAACCACTATCTGAGGTACAAAATATTTTTCCTCACACATACTTTTGTGAGAGACTAGAAAATTAGTAAAGATGTTAGAAATTTATTTTTTCTGTTAAGTGGAGGAGAAACAGATGTGATAATTCTAACTAATGAAGATATGAAGTATGGGAGGAATACACAGTTACTACAAGAAAAGTTAAAGGGACTTTGAAAAAGCCTTTATTCAGAGAAGACAGGCTCTTCTTATCCTAGATGTGTTATTCAGCTTCATGTATTACTCATATACAATGCTCATATTTTGTCCAGATCATTCAATTCTGTCTGAGAGATTCACTCTTTTTCAGGAATAATTTATTTCCTAAAGCAAGGAGCTCATAAACCCATTTTAGAAGCAGAGAAAGTTCATTAAGCATGAACCCTGGAACTGATAAACACCCAAGAAAAAGCAACTTGCCTGCATTTAAAGTTATGCCACTGCAGACATGAAAAGAACTATATTTACATTATCAGTTGAAAATATGGCAGTCTTTGAGCCAGGACAGCACATATGCAATTTAGATATGCTTGCATTAAATGTTCACTCAAGTGAGGCATCCAAATAACTTCAATGTTGCAGGAGCTGGGCTAACAGTGGAGGAGGAGATAAGCAGGAATCAGGGAGCGCCTGAAAAACACGCCTGGTTCTTTAGCAGGAACTGGCCTCCAACCTATCCATGGTTAATAGCATCTCTGAGAAAACACCACTTTTAATCTGTGCATAGCGTAATGCCCACACACTGCATTCTGTCCACAGAAATCCATTGTGTGCTGCAGTCAAAATAGTAATGTCACTTAGGAACAAAAAGCCCTTTCCATTTACCTTCTGTTGCACCTCAGCCAATTCCCCTCCCTTGAGGAACTTGCAAGGCTGAAGAAACTCAATACAAAAGAAAATCTTCAACCTACTGCCTGGGTTCCTACTGTTTTAATGTTAAAAAGGAATGTTAAAAAGGAATAAGGGACAATTTAGTACCACTTCCTACCCAACCTTTAAGAGACCAAGACAGTTTCTAAAAGGCTACTTTGCCTCTCTCTCAGCATGCACTATCTTGAGGCAGCCAGTTTCTGCTTGGGACAAATCAAAGAGTAGAACATTTTTTCTATTGTGCCAGAACAGCCTCCTTGAATCAACCCACTTTTCCTTTGAAGCCAAACAAAATACTTTTTATCTTTCTGCTACCCAGAGGTATCCTGATAGACACAAGAGCTATCATGACCCCCTCAACTCTTCTTTCTCACAGTAAACACCATTGGCTGATGCAACTTTCAGCATCATAGGGCTATTCAACCTGAAACTATCCTGTTTTATTGTATTTCAGTAATATCTGGATGGTTTATTCCATTTGGCATCTCATTCTTACTGAGACAAGGATGCTTTCTCAAAGATATCCAACGAGATAGATAATGAGGTATAATAAATACATTGTCGAGGTGGGTTCGGTGGCTCAGCTTGTAATCCCGCACTTTGGGAGGCTGAGGTGAGTGGATTGCCTGAGCCCGTGGGTTTGAGACCCGCCTGGGTAACTTGGCAAGACCTCATCTTTACAATAAATCAAGAATTAGCCGGGTGTGGTAGCGTGCACCTGTAGTTCCAGCTACTTGGAAGGCTGAGGCGGAAGAATCACTGGAGCCCAGCAGGTCGAGGCTGCGGTGGCCGGGAGTGGCCTCTGCACTCCAGTCTGGGTGACAGAGTGAGACTCCAACTCAAAAAATATATAAAAATAAAAATAAATAAATACATTGTCAATGTTCTAAAATCATTTCATGTAATTTATTTCCTTATTTACCTTGAATCTAAATTTCTTTTTTTTTTTCAAAACAGCATTCTTGAAGTATAATTAAGAAACAACATCCTGCACTTATTAAATGTACACAATTGATGAGTTAGAACATAGGCATGCATCACAATCAAGGTAGTAAACATATCCATAACCTCTTCAAGTTTCCTCATGCTCCTCTGGGTTTTATCAGTTGGCTTTTTTGTGGTAAGCACACTTAACATGAGACTTACCATCTTTTTATAGGTACAGTTGGCCTCCACACCCACAGGTTCTACATCCAAGATTAACCAACTGTGGGTTGAAAATTTTTAGGAAAACTCCCCTCAAAAAACCAATACAATAATAAAAAAAATACAAATACAAAAACCTATACAGTATGACAACTACTTATATAACATTTACATTGCGCTAGGTATTATATGTAATCTAGATATGAGTCAAAGTATACAAGAGGATGTACATAGGTTATATGCAAATGTTATATCATTTTATAGAAGGGACTTGAGCATTCATGGATTTAGGTATCAGAAGAGGGTCCCAAAACCAATACCAAGGGATTATTGTACTTTCTCTGCATGATTTGCAGGTTATTTTTCTAGAGAGGAAAAAAAAAATCTAAGGACTCAAACTTT
This sequence comes from Cephalopachus bancanus, assembly GCA_027257055.1. NCBI lineage: Eukaryota > Metazoa > Chordata > Mammalia > Primates > Tarsiidae > Cephalopachus > Cephalopachus bancanus. Next base: position 1,454,802 of record JAPVLO010000179.1, read on the forward strand.
TTATTTTCTTTCTGTTGTCTCTCAATTTTATACTGTTTAATCCAAACAGATATACAACTAATTTGTTCTCATTTCTTATACAAACATTCTAAGTCGGTTCTCTGTGCTTTCCTTGCTTATGCTTACAGTCCAGAAGGCACATCATGACAATGTGTAAAAGAGCAGAGACTGGAATCAGATCTTGGGTCTGAAGCGAGGCTTCATAGATTGTCAGTTGAGTGATACTGGGCATGGGGCAACTTCTCCAAATTCTAGTTTCCATGTTTGCAAATTGAGGTCATAATTCCTATTCGAGTGCTATTTTAAGCATCTGATGAGCTAAGGCCCTTCCTACTCCCAGTATGGTACCCAGTGCATAGCAAGCTATAATTATTCCTAGATATCTATAACTGGTCCCCACCCCTATAACTTTTTAATCTTGTTACAAAACAAGTCACTGTGCCAAATTTTGAAACACAGATATATAAACAAAGAAAAGAAGGAAATGTAAACTATCTAAAATCTCATTGTTCCCAGATACTAAAATTAAACATTTTGGGGTATATAATCTATTCTTGGTCTGTGTGTTTATCATTATATAAAACTAGAACGATTCTAAATCACATATTATTGTCTACTTTTTTGTACTCACAAATACAAATTTTCTGCATCATCAAGTATTTAAAAGAATACCCTTTTAAACAGTTGCACAGTATTCTACTGAATATACATAACAACATTTATTTAACCAATTCCCTACTGGTGGGCACTGGGAGTTTTTTAGTATAAATTTTACTGAAGCAAATATACTTGAAGCTCTCTTTTCAGCATGCATTATTATCCTGTTCTCCATTTTAGGCTATATTCTAGGAATAGAAACATTTGATCAAAGGGTAGTAAATGTCTAAGAATACTATTGCCAAGTTGCTCTCCAGACACTTGCTCCACTTTACACTTCCATGAACAACGTATGCTAGCTATCTTTTCTCTAGGAATAGATAATATACTGGATTGAATCATGGCCTCCCAAAAGATATGTTCACGTCCCAGAACCTGTAAATATGACCTAATTTGGAAAAAGTATCTTTGCAGATGCAATTAAGATCTTCAGATAAAACAGTCATCCTGGATTATGGGAATGGGCCATATATCCCAATACAAATAGGTTTACAGGAGACACACAGGGAGATTTGACAGACAGAAGAGGAGGGGACCATGTGAAGATGGAGGCAGAATTAGAGTGATAGAGCCACAAGCCAAGGAATGCCTGCTGCTGCCAGAAGCTGGACAAGGAATGGGATCTCCCATAGAGCCCCTGAAGGGAGCATAGTAGGCTAACACCTTGATTTTGGACTTCTGGTTTCCATTATAGTTGTTTCAAGTCACCAAGTTTGTATTAATTTATTATAGCAGCCACAGGAAAGTAGAATGCTGCTGTGACAAACATCTAAAAATGTCACCTGGCTGTGACATTGGGTAGTGGGCAGAGATGGAGGCCTATGATAAAAAAAAGCCTAGATTTCCTGGTAAAAATCTGGACATTAAAGACACTGATGGTGAGGACTTAGAAGAAAATAAGGAAGATGTTATTTATAACTGGAGGAATTGGCAGAAAATTTGGTGGAACTGTGTTCTACAGTTGTGTACAAAGCAGTATTTGTAAGTGATAAACATGAAAATTTAGATAAGATTTCCAAGCCAAGTTTTCAAGGTGCAGCCTGGTTTCTCCTTGCTGCTTCTATAAAATGCAAAGGTAAAAGAAACATGGAGGAAGGAACTATGAAGCCAAAGGAACCAGAACTTGAAAATTTGGAAATTCTCAGGCTACCTAGGTTGCAAAGGATGCTAAAATTAGGATAGCCACTGTTGAGGAAGGCCCAGGGAATGGCTGGATATCCTTTTGCTGAAGAGACTGTGTATGTGACTCATTGATTTAATCAACCATCTCAGCAGAAGCTGGAATAAGAATGGTGTTATCTGTGAAAATTCCACAGAGGACTCTCTTGTCTAATGGCCTGAATCCTGTGACATACACAGGAGACCCAGAAGGTTTTTTGAAAATGTCGTTATCAGCAGAAACAACTGCCAGCTTGAACAGAGGGAGGATGAGATGACTAAAGGCTGTCAGACTTCTGGAATTCTACAGTTAGAAAATAGGTTGATAGAGCTACTTGGCTGAAAACATGAACTACCCTTCAAAGGAAAAGAAAACAATCCTAGTGTAGAGCCCTAAGCTGGCAAAACTGTGAGCCCAGAGTGGAGCACTGGCCCTTAGACCATTATTCTCAGGCTTTGATATATAATGGAATTTTCTCTGCTGGATTTCAAACTTGCTAGGGACTTGTGACTCCTTTGACTCTTCTAATTTCTCCTTTCTGGAATAAGACTAGCCATCCTATATCTGTCCCATCATTATAACTTATTTTTAAGTTTTATGGGTCTATACATGAAGAGGAATTTTGCCCAGAACAGATCATATCTAGAGTCTCAGCTAGCTTGATTCAGGTGAGTATACCTGGTACTTTTGAGCTGATGATATGTAGACTTAGATTTAACACTGTAATGCATTAAGATCTTTAGGAACGTTGGGATAGGTGAGTGTATCTTGCACGTGGGATGAGCATGGATGTTTTGGGGTTAGAGAGTGGGCTGAGTAGTAGCCCCTCAAAAAATACATCTGTGTCCCAAAGCCTCTGGATGTGATCTAACTTGGAAAGAGATTTTGCACATATAATTAATTTAAAGATCTGGAGATGAAGACATCATCTTCTATTATATGGGCGGGCACTAAATCTAATAATCAGTGTCTTTATAGGAGACACGCAAGGAAGATTTATTTGAAAACCAGGTGAAAAAAAAGCCATGTGAAGATAAAAGCAGAGATTGGAGTGGTGCAGTTGCAAGCCACCAAAAGCTGAAAGATGGAAGCAACAGAATCTTCCCTAAAGCTTCTGAAGGGAGCATAGACCTGTCAACACCTTGAGTTATGATTTGTGGCCTTTGGAATGTGAGATAATAAACTTCTGTTGCTTTAAGTTACAAAGTTTGTGGTAATTTGTTCCAATAACTACCAACAAGTCACCACACCATAGTATAGGTACTTAAAGAAAAATTGTCAATTTGATACACACTAAAAAATATATACAGTTATGTGTCACATAACAACATGTTGGAATTTAAAAAATTTTTTTTGGTTAATGATGACGTATTTGTGTGATGAGGGTCCCATAAGATTGTAATACCACATTTTTTTTCTGTACCTTTTCTATATTCAGATATGTTAGATACACAAATACTTACCAGTATGTTACAGCTGCTTACAGCATTCATCCTGTGCAGGTTTGTAGCCCAGAAGCCATAGACCATATCATATAGCCTAGGTATGCAGTAAGCTACCATCTAGGTTTGTGTAAGTACATCCTATTATGTTCACACAATGACAAAATTGCCAAAGACACATTTCTCAGAACATATCTCTATCATTAAGCAATACATGCCTTCTATAATTTAAGTTTTTGTTTTTCTATTTATAATTGGTACTGACTTTGAAAATATGTTGAATAGTCATTCTTACCTCTGTTTTTATAAATTGCTTATTGTAATCCTTTGATCATTTTTATATTATAGAATTCTTTTATTTTTTATTGATTTTTAAGAGTACATAACATATTAAAGGTATTATTCCATTTACTTCAAGTTTTAAATAGTTTCTCTAGGTTGTTATTTGCCTTTTTTTAAAACAATTTTATATGAACATACATAAAAATATGTAGTCAAATCTAGCAACCTTTTCGTTAATGGTTTTAATGTCTGAGATCATGCTGAGAAGAATCTCATGCCTCTGAATGCCCAAGATTACAAAAATATTTATCTATCTTTTTTTTAGTACTCCTAAGGCTTCACACTTATCATTAAAACCTTAATCTATCTTAAAGTCATGTTGTTACAAGGGGTTAAATATATAACTATGTTTTTCCAAATGATAATTCTGCTGCACCAAAACCATCTATTAAATAACTCATTTTTGTTCAACTAGATTTAAAATGCTACCTTTATAAATTTAACATGCTTGTTTTATTTTTGTCTCATGGAACTATAATGCTTTTCTTACAATAACTATATGACATGTTTAAGTATATGGTAGGGCAAATCACCCTCTCCTGAATGCTTCTGTCTCAATTTATTTTCATTAGTTTCACAAGCTTATAATCCTCCAAATAAACTTTGAAAATATTTTCTAAGTTTTCAAGTTTCTTATTTTAATTGATATTATATTACATTTATAGATTACTTTTGGGAGAACTGACATCTTTAAAATATGAAGATTTCCTCCATTTACTGTAGTATTTCTTGTTAGGTTTTATTAGATATTGTATACTTTTTATTACTGTTGTAAATGAAATCTTATTAGTTATATTTTCTATAAATGTTATAGGAAAGCTAGGAATAGCAATGAAGACAACATTAAAGGCAAACGCTATAGTACAAAGCATGTTGCAGGCACTGTTTTAAGCCTTTACATGTAATAATTTATTTCATTCTCATAACAGTTCCCATTTTACAGATGAAGAAACTGAGGCACAAATGTGACATGACTTGCACAAGTTTATACAGCTGATAAGTGGTAGAGTCAGAATTTGAATCAGGCAGTGTGGCTCCAGAGTTATTAATTTTTATATATTTTACTTTGCAATTATGTATTTTACTGGACTTATAATAGTTTGAATGGATTCAAGCAGATTCTTCTGTGGAAGGATTCTTCAGTGAATTCTTCCATATTCCAGGAAGAGAATACTATGAACAAAAATGCTACCCCTTTTTTCAATATTTTACTTTATTTTCCCCTACTTTATTGAATTGGCAAATAGTTCTCTAATACTGAATAGGTGTGCATCCTTTGCTGCTTTTGGACATTGACGGTTACTGTATTTGGCATGTGTTCTACATGTTATAAACGTGCCTCCAGCCATTTATCCCTTGCTTCTTCTATCTTCTCAGCTAATTTGGGCCCTGGTCATTCTTCACCAACTCCAGAATGAGGCCAAGCTTGAGTGGCCTAGAAAAGCTTGCTGATTTGCTTGTGTTCAGCAACTGCTACATTAAATCACAGCACTCTGTTACATTACCATCCGCATCTCCACACATTTGCTGGACACTTGGTGAAGTACTCTGAGCAAGGTGGCATGGCTACCCCTAACCCTTTGTTTACTTTTTCCTCTTCAAGTCAGACACTACAGTGCTGCAAATTTGCCTTCATTTTACCCACTACTACCTTGTCTTTCTGAAACGCATTCACTTAGGATGCATGAGGAAGAACATTGCTGCTCTAAGTTTTTTGCAGAACAAGCTTACTATCTAGACTGCTTTATTTCTGGCATTTTCATTAATTCCACACATATTGCATCTGACAGAATTACTGCTGTGTTTGTTGACACGACCCTCTGGCCTCCAAATATCAAACACATGATGTCCCTATCAAACTTGACACCTGTTTTTCATTCCCAGACATTGATTTTCCACCCACTAGCCAACATATTTCATAGAAAAAGCTGTTAGCACTATCTGCAAAGTATTGATTGCAGTAACACTGAAATCCTTACCTGAAAATTTATAGCCTTAATTTCCAGTAGGTTACATCAGTTATCTTCAAGTGGGTGAAGATTTAAGAGTGTGATCAGCATGTGCTAACTAAAATGTTTACTACTGAACAGCCTATACAATCTGAAACTTATAACAAATTTGGAAAGATAGAAATAAATATTAAGTGACTGCTTAAGTTTCTCAAAGATCAGAGGAATAGCCAACTGCTTACCAAGGAAAGAGTCCAAATACATACAAAGCATTTTTTTTTTTTGAGTTGGAGTCTCAATTCGTCACCCAGGCAGGAGTGTATTGGCACACTCACGGCCACCCCAGCATCAACCTGCTGAGTTCAGGTAATCCTTTCACCTCAGCCTTCTAAGTAGCTGGAATTACAGACATGTGCTACTACACCAGGCTAATTTTCTGATTTACTGTAGCGATGAGGTCTCCCCAAGTTGCCTGGGTTGTTCTCGAAGCCGTGGGCTCAGGCAGTCTCTTCACTTTGGTCTCCCAAAGTGCTGGGATTACAGGCTTGAGCCACCATGCTCAGTCAGTACATTCTCTTTCAAAGAAAGAAAAAGAAAGAGGATCCAAAGCAGAAGGAAAATGCAAGTATTCAATGTTGCAATTAAAAAAAGATAGGTAATACAAGGCAATTTGTTCTACCATTAAGCTTTGTCTTTTCCAGGATTTTGTAACACAAAATCTATTACTTTTTATACAATTCATATATATATAGATTCTTCCTAAAATTTAAATACTATCTCATTTATCAGTGAATAATGACCTATTGAGGACCTATCTGCTAGACACTGTGTTAAGAATTTCAACTGAGGCCAGGTTTGGTGGCTCAGCCTGTAACCCCAGCAATTTGGGAGGCTGAGGCAAGTGGATTGCCTAAGCCTGTGGGTTTGAGAACAGCTTGGGCAACTTGGCGAGACCACGTCTGTACAAAAACAAACAAACAAACAAACAAAAAACTGGGCATGGGTAGCATGCGCCTGTAGTTCCAGCTACTTGGAAGGCTGAGGTGGAAGGATTGTCGGAGCCCAGCAGGTCAACAATGGTGTGGCCATGAGCATGCCACTGCACTCCAGCCTGGGCGGCAGAATGAAACTCCAACTCAAAACAAAACAAAACAAAACCCAAAGAATTTCAACTGAATCACCTTATGCTTTCCTCACATTATTTGTAAGGTTGGTACTACTTTCCATACTTTTTGAGAGAAGATTCCTCACTTGGGAATTCCACCTGTGTATTCTACAAAACAAAAAAAGTTTTCAATAATGGAATTGAAAGGACTTAATATTTCAAAATGTTAATATTAATATTAAAATGGACAAATGAACTTCAAAATAACCCCAGGGTCAGCACTGAACTACAGAAACACCATTAACATGGACACTTTGACATAGTATTCCTTACATGTGGTTTGCATAAATTCTGACACTAAACAAACATGGCAAGGGAAGAACTACTCAATACTTACTTGAAGACACTTTGGGAAGTTACTCTATCAGGTTCTAGGCCCCCCAATCATTTTCCAGTCTATTTTACATACAGTTACTTGATTATTCAATTGCAAGGTCCCATACTGAGTTCAGTACTGCTGGGAATACAAAATAAGTGTAACATATAACTTTTATGCTTAAAAAAAGTGTGTTTTCTTGTGGTGGGCATGAATCTACTATCCATGGAAGATGTGGATGCAGATGGCATAAATGGCCACACTGTATTGCACAATGCTTATACTACATCTTCTTTGAAGGTTCTGAGAAGAGAGATATAACTGTATTGCACAATGCTTATACTGTATTGTATTGCAATAATGCTTATACTACATCTTCTGTATTGCACAATGCTTATACTACATCTTCTTTGAAGGTTCTGAGAAGAGAGATATAATGGCTACAATCAGCCCGTGGAGTTTACGAAGATGGTGGCATCTGGACTCTTACTTAAAGGAAAGGATTGGTCTGCACCATGCGCTAGGCAGAGAGAAAAGAAGGAAGGCATTCACATCACTAACAATAGACTGTGGTTATTAAATATGTTAGGAGAAATGCACAGAATCTGACTAAATAGAAATTCAAAATTGGTACATATACACAATGGAGTATTACACAGTCATAAAGAAGAACAAAATCATGTCCTTTGCAGCAACATGGATGCAGCTGGAGACCACCATATTGAGTGAAATATCACAGGAATAAAAAACTGAATACCACATGTTCTCACTCAAAAATGGACCCTCAGTACTGGTCACATGAGCACAAAGATGGGAACAACAGATATTGAGCACTGCTAAAGAAGGGAAGGAGGGAGAAGGGGCACAAAACCACATACCACATATCAGGTCCACTATCTGGGGAGAGAGGGCCTGCTAGAAGCCCAAATCTCATCTGCCCACAATTCATTTACTTAATAAATCCTCACATGTACCCCACAGCTAAACTAAAAATAAAATAGCAATTCAAAATGACTTTTGAAGGTTATTACCTCACAAGAATACACATTTCCATACAAAACAGATTCCAGAGGAATATAAAATCCTAAAATGACTCTCATATGATAAAGCAGCAAGGACTTCTATCTTTTTAAGGGGTACATTTCTCATTATAGAATAAGAATTAAATATCAGGTTCTCGCTTTAAGTAAAAATTGAATACAACTAGGAATAAGAATAGTTGTCCATCTAACTTATTTATGTTAAGATAATAAAAAGACTGAATTATGTATCACTCAGTTTTGACAGACTAATTTTTAAATGGATAAAAAAAGAATTAACTTAGTATTTTATAGTGCTTTGTCAAAAGTGAATTTTGATTTTGATGAAGAAATGAGTATTATCAAACTTGGGCAAATGCTCTTTAGTTCATATACATAATACAGAAGATTGTAAATTAGTGCTAATGGATATCTATTTGTGCACTAATAAATATAAGTAATTTGGATATTTGGTATTCATATTTTAAAAAATATTCTAGCCTGGGCAACATATCGAGACCCAGTCTCTATTAAAAAAATATAAAAAATTAGTCGGTCATGGTGGTGCATCTTTAGTCCTAGATAAAGATTGAGGTGGGAGGATTGCCTGAGTCCAGTTCAAGGTTACAGTGAGCCATGACTGCACCACTGCACTCCAGCCTGGGCAACCTGTTTACAAAAAAGAAATTCTCTGATGAGGAAACAGTTTGTTCATGAATATACCACTTGCCCCAGATGTTAGTGCCTTATTATATCGGGAGTAAATTCCAAATTAGTCATATTTGTAAAATTATATGCTTTGATCTAAGTACACCAATATTTGGAAATATGATAATAACTGAAATACTGGTGAAATAATATACTACATATTAGGAAGCCAGCATGAAGTTAAGTAACATAACTGCTATTATTTTTCACTGTACTTCTCTTGAAGAAGTATTGTGTAATCTTGGATCCCAATTTGTCTTGACATATTCTTATGTTGCAATACTCTACTCACAAGTATCATTTGAATTCCTCCACACCATTCAGCTTAGAACTTCTAGCTCATATCAAAGGATTCATGGCCTTGGATACATCCAAGCAAATGGAAAAGAAGTTGGTGTTTGATATGATCTGCTTCTATGTCTCTAAATTTCCCCCCAACAGCCAGGGCATTCTTGCACTATACCATCAAAGGATGCAATCATCATCATTGTTATTGTCATCATCATTATCGTCTTCTTAGAAACTTGCAACCCAGAAGTGAGCTGAAATACCCCCCTCTGAAATACAAAATCAATTGTCTTAGCTGGGCACAGTAGTATGCTCCTGTAATTCCAGCTACTCAGGAGGCTGACGCAGGGAAGTTAGATACCACCCTGGACAATACAGTGAGATTCTGTCTTGAAAAAATAAATATCTTTAACCCTGTGCTCAGGTCTAGAGATACAATATTTGAAAATGTGATAATAACTGAAATATCCTGTGTCTGAGCCTAGCAATTTCTCTAAAGATTTTTGAGTAGGTGGGAATACATTTATTCGCTCTTCCTTCTGACTGTGAGCTCTTGGTCAGTTCTTTGTGCTGATGAATCTTATGATGGCTCAAGTGCACTAGAACTTCACAGACATTCGCTGAAAAAGTACCTTTTTCCTTTTTCTCTCCCTTGAAAATCTCTCTGACATTGGCATTTATATGTGTAGCACATACATGAATTACTGAAGTTCTCGGGGAATGCATCGGAAGGACTTCGTAGTAAATCCATGTAGTCAGTAACTAAATATTGGAAAGAAATCCCTTGACTGTGCTGTACCCTAAAGCTCAGCCCTATCTCCTCTCATTCCTCCCATCTCACATGCCTGTTTTTATCTGAAATGGTTTAGCTACCTTTGCTTCCTTGTCACCTGAACAACCATGGCCCCAGTCTCAAGGTCATGGCAAGCATTTTACCAAGGTATTTTTCCAAACAAAGTTCCTTCCCTGATCTAGTACCAGCTGTTGAAATAATCCATTTCTTATGTTTGTGCTATTACAAAATAATTCATACTATATGAAAGATAGATGTATCAAATAAACACACCAAAAATATCTGTTAAATGAATCAATGAATATCTTGAGTTCATTTGCCTATTGCAAGACACTGAAAAACACAAAGAAGAAACCTCTCATGGTATCAAATCAGGCAGATTTTCAAGAAAAATGCACGGCTGGTGGTCTTCTTCTTGCCTCCAGTCATAAGCTTTATGTCTCCATCAGAGGCAGTAAGAGCAACAGGAGTGTCCAAACATTTTTCAGGACAGAGTTAATCAGTTTTTTTCTCTTCAAAAGTTAAGGTCACTTAAGTTAGCTCTTTTCAAACATTCAGACAAAATACCACTGGTAGTGAAGGAAAGAGAACAGAGAGGTCTGAGGATACTCTATCAGGAAACTTGACACAACATGGTATTTCTCGGAAGACTCACAATTTATCCTAAGAATATGCAGATTTTGGATCATGTTCCATAAAATGATTGTCTAATATTAAAAAATATTGCTCATTATTTATCGTTGATTACAACTGCTACACTAGGAAGGCATCATTTGTACTCCCATAGTTCTGCATATAAGGTAACATATAGGCTTCCTGGTGTGAGAAGTACAGTCTTACAAAAGAAAGGCAGGAATTTGCTGAAATATGGACAATTTAAGATCTTGAATTGCAAATGGTCACTTATAAGCAGAGTGTCTATATGTTCTGGTTTGCAATGTGTTAAGTGGGTTGCCCTGGCATCATTGTTATTAGCCCAAAGCACACTTGTTTGGATGACAAATTACATGGTCACCTTGCTGACAAGCCATGAAACTGCCACTATATTTTTGACTCACAGTCCTCTTTGACAGAAACACCCACAGCCATGGGGCAATGAAAATGACAGCCAAAACTGTGACCAATCAATCAGACCCCAAGAGAAACTAATGATGGAGCTCAACCAAATGATATGGCTGTCAGAAATTTGACATCCAAATTACCAGTTACCTGAAATAAAGGGAAAAAAAAGTCAACTAAAAATGCTTAAATCAACAAGTTTACTAATACTAAGAAGAGGCAGAAATTAAAAACAAAGAAATAAACAAAAACAGAGCTCATCTTATACCAGATATAAAAAATCACTTCTATCTTCCTAACACCAATGCATCCTCCATGTTTACTTCCCCTATGAACCCATGCTGCCAACATAAAGGTATGCATCCAGCCTGTGATCAATAGGTCCATGATAAGCTAAAGCAGTCATATAGGATACTGACTTAGCACTCCTTCTATAGATTAAAAAACATATATTAGAAAAATGTTTCATTAAAGACAAGACAAACCAAAAGCCAGAAAATGGTTCACTGGTAGATATGTATAAGTGTGTGTGTATTCTGATAATCTACCATTATAAATTAGTAAATTATTAATTATTCACGCTGTACATTATCCGTAGCAATTTTTAAAATGTTCAATTCCAGTTGGCTTATATAATATTTAAAAAACATTTTCCTCTGCATGAAAATAATGAGCTTCTCACAAATTGTATAACACTGAACTTTTTCATTTAATTTTTTAAGACTCCTCTTGTATCACTTAGTCCATTTCTGAGGAAAAACAATATAACACTCTAATAAAACTATTTATTTGTATACCATTTCTGAGGAAAAACAATAGAACACTCTAATAAAACTATTTATTTGTAAACCAACTGATTACAATGGACTTTAAAAAGTCCTTGAGATAAAAATCCCTTAAGCCAAGTTATAAATGCAAATTTGCATATGCCAATTTCACTTAAAATGAAACTATACCTATTATTATACTGTTAAACATAGATAATAATACGAATATGGTCTGTTTTTCTTAAACCAATCAGAATATATATATATATATTCTGTTAGTACATAATTCCAGTAATCTATCCTCCTGAGAACATACAAGCATTTCACTATTACCTGGGATTAATGTTCCCTCCGAATTCAACTGACTGAGTCTTTAGTGACTTTCAACTTCATTAGTTTTATCTATCTCTTCCAGGCTATCAGGCCCTTTCCTTCCTGACATCTTTCTTTTGAGATGGAGTGGCCTGGCTTATGTCATCAATGATTCTCACTGTCACTTACAACCCCTTGGCTCCTACCCTTCTACCACCTCCACACTGTGAACCCCACTTTCCTGAATTAGAGGCAAATCTTATATTCTGACTGCTAACTCCTATGTAGAGAACTTTGTAAAATGCTGAGCTGCTCTGGATAAGAGGACAGTGCTACATCAGATTGATGACGTTCAGTCTTTTTGGGGCTAAAGCATCCTTGGAAAGCTTCCATTTCTCTTTTGACCTCTCCCATTTCCTCAGAAGTATGTCCAATTTCTATTTCAAGTTTGCCAAACATTTTAAAACTTGGGATCCGTAGCAGTCACACAATACCCAGTAAACTTTAGGCATTCAAGTATCTTCAAGTGAATGACAGAGTAACTTATATATTAAGCAGTTTGAAGTCACTGATTAAGAATAGGACTTATTTCACATTGCTCCCGAAGGAGAGTGTAGACCTTGGGAGGCAGCTACAAAAAGATGGACTCCAGATCAACAGGAGTGCAGTCAGGAGCTGCCTGGCCATCACTCACTTTACAAGGCCAGCAGCTCCTAACCACACATGTGCGTCAGTAAGTGTGGGTAGATGCCTGTTATGATTTCTGTCCAAGTGACTGTGGTTGAGCCAAGAAGATGATCCATCTTTAGAGGTCTCCTCAAGATTCAGATTCAAGACTGATAAGCTGCAAAATGATAAGAAGTATGTACAGAGAGTTACAAGCAAAAATGAAGAGTAGCAGAAAAGAATTAGAAAATGTTTCCAAAATTCTATGCTTCCTCTGCATGGAATGCCCCAAATAGCTCAGTATTAAGCTCTTCTCTGTGTGTAGTGGTAGCAAGTTATAAGTCATAGTGTCAGGAATAACAGAGTCACTACATTATGGCTCAGGTATTTTGCTAAGTTATTCCTTTGAACTAGTCCTTTCATCTACAGAAGTTAATATCAGAGGTAATTTGAATGCAACTATTCCTGTCTCTCGGGGCACAATTTGGGAGGTTTAGCTAGCCCTTTAATCTCCCCAGGCCCTACAGCAGAATACTGCCCTCATAGAGAAGAAAAAATGAAGGCAGGCAGTGGTGTGAGACAGAGAGGGCTAAGCTCAAGACAGGGCTCCAGGTCCTAGATCAGGCCTCCCCAAGAGACAGGCTAGTATTCCTATTTTCTGTCTCTTTTATGCTTCAGCATATTATCACTTAGTTTCTGTTACTTGGAACCAAAGAAGCCTGCAAGGGCTGCTTGAAATAGCCACTTCATGGCAACACATGCCTGGCTCAGATACGCTTAATTGTCACCAAGTACACAAAGTATTTTCCAACACAGCACATAGCAGACAGTCATCAGGCATGGCTACCCAGAAGACCCCTTCACTCTAGCAACTTTCCTGAAGCCCTCCTGGTATACGTTTTCAGCCAGGATCCCACACATTTATTATCAGACTTTATCTAGTTATAGCCAAGTCCCGTTACTACAGTGGGAACAAAAGGCTTGGAGAATGCCACTGGAACTGTGCTCAGGAAGCTTTGGTGGGTCACAAGTGCAGGAGGTTTAAAAATCACAGTTCCACACAAAACCACTCTAAACGGTACTTTGCTGAGTATAGCCAGATTCCATGCTTTTTCTGCTGTCCAGAAACAACATGCTACATGGGTGTTTATTGTTTTGGGTGGTTGACATTTTTTTTTCCTTTTCATACCACCTACGAACAGTAGAAGAAAAACCCCTGAAAGAATAGTAGGCATCTCTAACTCAATGTACCAAAATTGGGTTGTAAATGCACTGAGTACTGGGGCAGTGAAGTGATTCAGCTGATTAAGCAAAGATACCTGAAACCCTACAGTAACACAGAGAACACTTCATGTTTAAATGTATTTTAAAAATTCTCATAGGTATACAAATCTTTTGAAAAGCATTTTCACCTTGCTAAAGCCTCATGAAAAGAATCTGGAATACTGCAGAAATCTTGGACTTTTCTCCCCCTCGAATTTAAATATTCACAAGGCCAGGAAAATTCATCTTGACCACATGTCCTATCCTTCAGATACACTGTTTACAATAGTACTGAAAAGACTGTGCCTTGACTCTTTTTCTCTTTCATTCCCTACAGACAGGAGAACGCACAAACACTGAGAAGGCCACTAATGTGATTCAAATTAAATGAATGGTTACTTGGACAGAGGGATGGGGATTATTTAACCTCTGCAATATGCATGAAAAAAAGATGGGGTGAGGGGTGCAGTTTTATTCCAAATGGAAAGTAATAAGCTTGAATACTTCAGACACTTTTTGCCACAAATATGTCCACAAAAATAGCTAATGAGGATTAATGCCAACAGTTATCTATAAATGATTTATATATGCTCGAACCTGTCATCAAGGTTTCACCTTGGCAATAAGATTTTATAAGTGTCAATTTTTGTTACCTTAGATTATTGGGAAAAAGTAATAGGGTAGAAATAATAATAAAGTTTCTCCAGAGGATCTTTTTCTCAGTTACTCTGGATTGGCAGGAATTTAACTCATGAGATTCATCTAAGCAGCTCAACATTTATATTTATAACAAACTTCAAGTTCAATTTGCAAGGGCCAAGTAAGAAGTCTCATCCTCCTTGTTTAATTTCATGAGAGTCAATAACAGATAGAGATAGGAGGAAAATAAAAGGTGATTTCTTCCCCACTGCCGCATAATTAAAAAAAAATATTGAATAAGACAAGAGAGGGTGAAATTATGAGAAATAAGGACCAAATTAGAATAATGACCAAGAAATCCTATGGTCTACCATACCATTTGTAAATTATATAGAACAATGCTTTTTAGATGTTTCCACATGCACCAAAACAAAAAGAGAGAAATTTAGATAGAATGTTCTGATTGTGAACGACCTTACCTCATCTAATTCTTACAAGCCTGAGTTATGTATGTTATCGGTACTCATAGACATTGAAACAGAGTCATCAAATTTACTAACTTGTCCAAAATCACATAAATAATATGTGACAAAGCTACCCCCAAGTTAACTCACTCTGCTGGCCCCTCCTCCTTTATTGATCCACCTTTACAAATGGGATTTCTGCTGCCCAGTAGAGTCTCACTGTGGTTCTTTTATGTAGAATGAAGAGAACTAACCTCACCAATCATGTAATACATCTATGTAACAAATCTTCACATGGACTCCCTGATTCTAAAATAAAATACACTTACTCTAAAACAAAATAAAACTCACTCTGTTGCCTAGGCTGGAGTGCAGTGGCATGCTCATGGCCAACACAGCCTCAACCTGCTGGGCTCAGGTTGTCCTTCCACCTCAGCCTTCCAAGTAGCTGGAACTTCAGGTGCACACCACCACACCAGGTTGATTTATTTGTTTATTGTAGAGACAAGATCTCACCATGTTGCACAGGCTGGTCTCGGGACCCTGGTCTCAAGCAACCCTCTCACCTCTGCCTCCCAAAGTGTTGGGATTACATGTGTGAGCTATCACACCCAGGAAAATATACATTTTTAAAAAGGAGAGATAATTAATGATACAGTCTCTGAAAGGCTTTTCTGTTGCCTTTTTTATTCTGTGCTTTCTAAGAAGTTCAAAGCCTGTCACAGCTATTACCTTATTAGTCTTTACCATTTATGTAGGCACACTGATTTTGTATGTTATTACTGTTGTTATTACGAATGGGAAAATTAATGTGAGCATTGGTGAGCACAAATGTCAGCATGAGTGGCAGCTTGGACTGGAAGTCTTGCCACCTAATACATAATCCAGCCACTAAATCTTGTTTTTTGTGATATGGCAAAACACACACGGCCGTGCTGCTATTAATCTTTAATGAAACCAAATGTCAACTGTACTATTCTGAATCATCACTCAGTTTCTAGTATAATATTCAGTATATATTCAATCTTAAGACCACACATTCATATATAAAGCTTGAAAGAAAATCCAATTTACTTTCAATAATTACATAAATTATTTTTAACATGTCACAACAATTTTACATGAGAAAGGAAAACTAATTTACCCATCAATTTACACTCAGATATTTTTCCTCTCCTTAAGAAGCTGACTTCCTATTATTGTAAATTGATTATTATTTTCTTTCCTTATAGAATTATTAAAAACAATAATGCCATTCTGATAAATATTTCTTTCCTGTCCATCATTAGCAGATGTTCCTTTTGCCCAGAGAACAGGTCTAACACTCTGAAGCAACAAGGAGAGCATAACAACCAACCATAAAGCAACTTGTGCCTCTGCTCAAACTGGGTTCGCCATGCTATTTCTTCCTTTTACAAATGCACAGAAAATACAATTGCCATTTAAAAAGGTTCCTATAGGTTTCCCCCACCATTATCATTGAATATTTTTTAGAGATGTAGTCTCGCTATGTTGCCCAGACTGGAGTGCAGTGGCTATTCACAGATGCAACTATAACATACTACAGTCTCAAACTCCTTAGCTCAAGTGATCCTCCCACCTAAGCAGCCCAAGTCTCTGTGAATGTAATTCCTTCAGCCTGAAATACTCTCTTACTATTCTTTATCAAGCACAGTCTTAGTTATTCTTCAAAGCTTGGCAGAAAGACCACCTCCTCAGCTCAGCCTTTGCTGACAATACTATGGGCTTAAGCCTTGGTTTCTCTTGGGCCATGTAACATTTTGATTCCTCTATTAATCAAGTATTTCCCTAATTGTTTCTATGCTCATCCATTTTCAGGTTGTAAGCTCCTTGAAAAGCAGGGTCAGGCTTATTTTATCTCTCTACTTTCTGAGCAAACTTCCCTATTTATGCCTCAGGTTCTCCATGAATGTTCTGCAAGTGTAGTGCAGACTCTTTAGCTGTAAAGTTCTTGGGTTTAGTCAGAGTCAATGGTCTTTGTGATATGGCCTATCTCAGCCACCTCATTTGTAAATGGACTAACAATACCTGTTCCTGGGAACCTATTTTCCTGACTCCAAAGCGTAAATAAAAATATGCTTTATAAATTGTTTTTTGCTGTATCGGTATAAAGTATCATACTTATATGTACATGTATTTAAGGATAAAATGTCCTATACTGTGTAAAACAATTGAAATAAGTACATGATCTATATAATAACATATTTGATCCACTTCAATTAAAAATATGCTTTAATGAAAACTCTCGGGGATCAGCAAGAAATAGAGCTATGCCTCACTAGCATCTATTTTATAGATGAATTGTAGCAAAGAAATCTGTATCTACCAGTTTATATAATAAGAATCCAAACACTTTACCATAACTGCTACAGTACCACAAAAACATGGTGAACAGAGGAGTAAATAAAACCCGCCACTGTGTGACTACTGGCCAGCCTTGTATACAAATGAAAGAAAATGAAGAGAGGCAGAGTCATGACCTCAAGTCCTCACTTATGCTCTCTGTTTCCAAACATGAACATGTGATCATCTCCATATTATTTGTTTGGACAGACAGAAGTTATTTTAAAAATAAGTGCTGTATTTCTAGTGATCACATGGAATCAACAGAGATAGTAATAATATGCTGTTTGTCATATGATGTCCTCTGGCTTCTGTGGCCACATGCTTACTTTCTGTTTTGTCATGTACCAATCTGAATGTAGAAGTCTGCTCCTTTTGGATGTACAAGAAATAACATGGGGGGGGACGGGGGGACCCCCCCAAAACCCAGAATTTATTTATTAAAAATTGTGTATTTATTCTTACATGTTTAAACTTCAGTCACCTTCAAAGTACTCTCTCTTTGATGCAATATACCTACTGAGACCCTTTTACCACTGCTCAAAACAGTTTTTGAACTCATCAATTTGGATGTCTTTTAGTGCTTCTACCTTTTTTTGTTTGACCTCTTCTGCATTGGTAAAATTTTTTCCCTCTGATGACTATTTCCATCTGCGGAAACAAAAAAGTTGTTCGAGGAGAGATCAGGTGAATAGAGAGGGTGGAGCATGGAAGTCATGCTGTTTTTAGTCAAAAACTGCTGAACACTCAGTGTGGTGTGGGCAGGTGTGCTCATAAATCACTCATCATGAAATGGGCAAACACACTGAAAGAATCTAAAAAAAAAAAAAAACTCACTGAAGTCAAATGCAGCCTCTCACAACAACATTAGCTGGTATACTGATGCCGATGGGTTCTTAGAATACTTACCTAAAGGGGAAATTTGTATACAAGGGACCTGCCCTCCAAAAGATAATCCTGATTTTTTTGGCCCCCCCTTTGTATGTTTTTAGAAAGAATTGAGGATTCTCTAATATTTATCTTAAGGTTTTTTTTAAGATGGGATAAATTAGGGTGCTAACATCAAATGCCCAGGAGAAAAATCTGACTGTCCATTTTCTTATTGAGTCAGCCAGCAGAAGTTCTAGTTTTTTCTTCCTGTACCCATCTACTCCTTCCACCAATTATATCCTTTTTTCTAGTAACCTATTTCAGGACAATCTCAAGCTTACTCTAAAACTTAATTTCAGTGGTTACAGAGAAAGAAGGATCCCAAGTAATAGGCTACACTTCTTAAAAGACATTTTAGGCACCATCCATCTTGTGTTACTGATGATGATGTGAGGTCTCATACACCTCAGGAGCTCTTCCAACTAACTCTAATATTCACTTCAAGATTAATTTTGGTGCGTGCAATTTTTTTCATGTCTTTAGGCACCTGAAGAGTTGTGGGGTTTTTTTTTGGCAGGGGTGGGGGTGGTGGCTGAGTGGCATTTTCAATTATAATTCCAATTTAAAAGGTTTTAAAATGATAAATGCTCAATTCTACATTTATCTTTAAAATAATTAATAATAATCCTCATTCAAAGCTTAGGAGAAATTATTTCCTTCTCTGACACTTAAGCATTTAGCCATTCTTGTCAGATCCCTGGGAAAGGTTTTGCTCTAAATTAATTTTAAAACTGTCTTACTAAGTCCTGTAAACCCTACCAAAGTTAGCGGGTTGTCAGTCAGAGTGGCCTCATGTGCTATTTTGTGTTAGGGATGTTTCTCTGTGTTGAATTGAAAGCTATGTATCATACTTTCTTTTTTTTTTTTTTTCCTTCATAGAAAAAGAATTTATTAAATTATTACTCTGTGTCTGGCAGTATTTTAGGTACTAAATATAAAGCAGTAAACAAAATGAAGTTTCTGCTCTCATAAATCTGATGCTAGTGATAGAAAATAAACAAAACGTAAATAAATGTAAAAAAAAAAGAGATTAGTTTTTTTTTTCATGTTGGTATTGTATCATACTTTCTAAATTAAATGTAAACAGCTTTAAATGAGACTTCATTTAATCCAAAAAAGCCAGATGTTTAAGAAGCATATTTAAGTCTTTGTCATTTCTTTTTAAAATTTATTAATTTTTATTTTTTTATTTTAAATATGTGGGGTACATTCAGGGTTAGGTATACAAATGTTCATTATGCAGGTACTCTTGTTGATGAGGTATGCCCCCACCCCCGGCAGTTTCTTTGTCCTCTTTAAAATGATATGAAATAGAAAGCATAACTACAGAAGTACTATGAGAAGCAATTTTTCATTCTGTCATATGCCTGTTCTTTGGAAAGGGCCCTTGTGTTATGGCAGAGATTAAGGGTTGGTGACACACAATCTGTACCCCTGGTATCTATGGTCATGTAGACAGGGGATGCCCTTTCTTGCTAAGACCGAGTCACTGGAAAGCTCACTAAGCCATGCGTATTAGTGTGGAGTCACTCTAAGGAGGCCATTTCTGAAATTTGGTGAGCTTATCAGAATGAGTTCTGCTGATAAAGCCAAACAACACTTTCAGACATGAAAAGTGAGGGACAGAGATGAACAAAGTCCATTTCTCTGAGGCACCATGAAACTACTAGAACATGGAAAAAAGTAATCGACAATATCCTCTGAATTCAGAGCAATGTATTACTGGAACACAACTTAAAGAATGAGCTGTTACAAAGGATAAATTTCATTTTTTTCATCACAAGTATTTGATGTTAAGTATAGACTTTTTTCAGTATCTGGTATATATGAATGTATGTATATATATATATATATACATACATGTATATAGGCTTGTATGTGTGTGTGTGTATATATATATATATATATATATATATATATATATATATATATCAATTTATTCTTAATTTGGACCTATCTATAAATTTTCAGAAGGAACACAATTTCCTTTGTATTTAGATATATTTTGAATCTTATTCCTTAGTCTAATATACAGTGTTACATTTCATTTAGCAGTAAACAACTGAAGCATAATGTATCCATAAAGGCAATTATCCTAACAGTTCTAATTATCTTGTAACACTTGCACTTTTTTCCTTCAGTTTGAGTATACAAATATTTGCTTTCTTCAAGAAGGAAAAACATAGATAGAAAGAATGCTTCTTTTAACAATTCACTAATCTAGAAAAATGCCACTTCTTCAAAAATAAACAAAAAACCTTGAAATAACAAATAAAACATAAAATTACCAGTCAACCACCATGAAAAAACAAATCATTTGCTTAAAAGCCTTCTGAAATTTATATACCTATATAGTATATAAATGCATTAACTTTTACTTTTTTTTAGTTTAATTGCCTAAATTCCTGATGATAGGTAATTTTTTCCCTTTAAAAAGTGGTCTAATATTAATTTCGTGCCTTTTAAAAGTCAGGGAAAACATTACCTAACTTCCTCAAAAATCTAATTGATCTAAATCAAAATAAGATTTCGTTATTCTTACACTGCCTGTGTTAAAGAGGAGGAAAAACTGAAACTGACACCAAAAACCTTTTTTTTTTTTCATTTTAAGTTGAATTTGTGGTTTATGATGAAACTTTGAATTTCAGGATGATATGTTTAGATATAATTTTCACTAATGGATGTAAAAGAATCTTGCACCAAAAACATGTATTCTTACTTTTCTCTTGAAAGGTCTAAATTTCTAATGCTAAAATCTATAATCTCTATAAGTGGAGTTTTATAACTCCTACAGTTTGATATTTTTAAAGTATTGAAAAACTTTCAGAAGCCCAAATGGATTTATCTCCCCAAAGTGAGTATATGGGCATTTCAAATTGTCCCTGTTCCCCTTGAATTGATGACATTTCTCCTTCCCAGCAACCAACAAAGGATAAAGTTGTAGCAGGCAACACAGTTGACCCTTGAACAACATGGGTTTGAACCATGCAGGCCCACTTACACAAAAATTGTCTTCTGCCTCTGCCACCCCTGAAGCAGCAAAACCAACCCCTCCTCTTCCTCCTTCTCCTTCTCAGCCTACTCAACATGAAGACAATCAGGACAAAGACTTTTATGAAAATCCACTTCCACTTAATAAATAGTAAACATATTTTCCCTTCTTATGATTTTCTTAGTAACATTTTCTTTTCTCTAGCTAACTTGATTCTAAGAATACAGTATATGAAACATACCAAATATGTGTTAACTGGCTGTTTATGTTACTGGTCAGGTTTCTGGTCAATATCAGGATATTTGTAAAGCCTTATGGGAGTCAAAAGATATACATGAATTTTCAACTGTGGCACTCTTAACTCCTGAATTGTTCAAGGGCCCACTGTAGTTCTGAAACTAAAAGAGACTGGGGTTCAAGGTATTTTCTGAACTAAAAGCAACTTGTGTTAGTCACAAAGTGAAAATTTCTATTATTTAATTAATTAATTTATTTTTTGAGTTGGAGTCTCACTCTGGCGCCCAGACTGGAGTGCAGTGGCATGCTCCCAGCCACACAGCCTCAACCTGCTGGGCTCCGGCGATCCTTCCGCCTCAGCCTTCCACGTAGCTGGAACTACAGGTGCGTGCTATCACGCCTGGCTAATTTTTTATTTTATTGTAGAGATGATGTCTTGCCAAGTTTCCCAGGCGGGTCTCGAACCCGCAGGCTCAGGCAATCCACTCACCTCAGTCTTCCAAAGCATGGGATTACAGGCTGAGTCACTGAGCCTGGCAATTTCTATTATTTAATACTACTTTCATTCTGCTTTTTGAAGGTTTTTATGCTGTTGAAAACTGAACCTACCTTTATAAACAAGAATTCAATAAGAATAGTGTTTATACCAAGATAGGGGACTTACCCAGTTAAAGTCCTATTATAACTGCCCCTCCCTTTTTGACAGAAAATTTCCAGGGCAAGGCTGTGGCTGGTAAATGGTCTTTTTTTCTACCACTTTTCCTCTTCCACTCTCCCCACAAGCAGCAGCTGAAGGCAACCACCATCCACTCTTGAATGGTCTAGCTCTTTTGGTATGTTTCCTACTGGTCTATACTTGGCAGTGGAGTGAGTCATACTCATTTTATATGAAAGACATAAAATTCCATGAAATACAATGCCTTTTGTTAAGAGAGAGTGTTTCAAATTGACAGGTGCTCACACAAGAACACAGATAATATAAAGCCATGTGCCACATAATGACAGACCATATATATTACAGTGCTCCCAAAAGATTATAATATCATATTTTTACTGAACCTTTTCCAATTTTAGATATCTTGAGATACACAAATACTTAGCATTTTGTTATAATTGCCTATTGTACTCAGTACAGTCCCACTGTGCAGGTTTGTAGTCCAGGAGCAATAGGCCACACATATAGCCTCAGGGCGTGTAGGCATCCCACTTAGGTGTAAGTATACTCTAGAAAGTTCACACAACGGTGGAACTGCCTAACTGACACACTTCTCAGAATGTATCCCCATCATTTAAGGACATACGACTGCAATTAGAAAGCTGTGGAATGCCAGAGGGAGGTCCTAGTAGAAGCAATGTTATCATTCTAGAAAAAATATCCACAACTTGTCAATCTATCACATAAGTGGATATACTTTAAAGTCTCAGGAAACAAAAAGATGGCATTTCTAAAATACTCTTAAGTCTGAAATAAAAGTAGATGTACTATTTACCAGAGTTGTATGAAATCAATAAAGGAAACTGTGTGTCTAAAAATATAAGCTTCCAGAGGTCTAACTACTATTTTGAAAGAGGTGAGAATTCACTACAGTGCTCAAGAAGCACAGGTCAATGCCTTGCAGTGGTGTGTCTTCAACTTGTGCAACTGTGATCACTAGATAGATCCACTAGAGAGCAACTAGAAACACAGAAAAGGAAACCACAGTAGCAAGAGATCCTGATTTTCTTCTCTACAAGAGGGAAGGATGAAATAGCAGAGAGAAAAAAATGCTCAAGGAAACGTTTCACTCTACACCTCTTCCTTTACCTA
Source organism: Cephalopachus bancanus (assembly GCA_027257055.1). Taxonomy (NCBI): domain Eukaryota; kingdom Metazoa; phylum Chordata; class Mammalia; order Primates; family Tarsiidae; genus Cephalopachus; species Cephalopachus bancanus. Next base: position 1,478,140 of record JAPVLO010000179.1, read on the forward strand.
TAATCTGGTCGTGTTACTAAGAAATGATTTTAAGATAAGTACTAATAAATTCATATTTCTCCTTTTGAAGGTGAAGGAATGCACAGTTAACATCAAATTGCTCTGCTGTATTATAAAGATGATACTTTAAATGTTCTTGATAACAACACTTGAGTTAATTAGCCACCACAAAGCCTGCACATCTCTGTGATGATTTTCTTGGTCAGTTACTTCCTACTGCCTGTAAAGGGTATAATTCCAAGGTTTGCCTTTGCATTGGAGCATCATGTTGCAAGAAGTTTCATATTTCTGCAAAAGTCCCTTCCAGTTTGTAATAGTTTGCTTTGGGCAAAAAGTGACTGAGAACAATGAATTAAGTATCAGAATTCACTATAAATGATCAAATCCTTAAATGAGTCTAAAATGAGTTAAAAGAATCTTAGGGGAACAAAGTGAAATAATGCTGGTACAAAGTGAAATAATTGCTGGTACAAAGGGCTAGAGATGGATGGCTCTGAAGAACTGAACATCAGAAGATGTGCCCATCATTCCTCCCTCCCAAAGAAAGAGTGCAGACTTCCAGTTAGCAGTTCTCCTGTCCCAGAGATTTGGGACTTCGATATTTCAGCTGCTGTTTTCCAGTGCTGACATTTGTCTCCAATATGCCCTCCAACTTGAGCCATACATGTCTATTCTCATCCATATTTCATCCCAAAATTTAAACCTTAATCAAATACTTTACTGCTCTACAGACCCCAGTAGTCCCCTTTTCGGGAAAGCCTGTTCTGTTGGGAGTAGATATTCCATCTCAATCTGAATTTTCCTAAATCAGAATACTTTCCTCCTTTCATATAGCCTCAATTACAGGAAAGGATCTTGGGTTGGGCTCTTCAGTGCTTCTTGTGGACCTGTTTTGTTTCTATTTTTGTTTTTACACCACATTCAAGAAGGTACTATAGCCAAATTACCTCCATGACAACCAAACATATTCCCCATGAATCTAACCTGGAGCTTACATCTTCTCCTGCCCTTCATCTCCTATGGTCTATAATCTCTGTGTCTATACATGCCACATTAAAAGTGAGTCTGGCTCAAAGAACCCTATGTCCCTTCTCTGCCTTTTCTTTTGACCTCTGGTTTCAAAGACACCTTCAACCTCAAAGTACATTGCCTCTGACATCTTCAATTTGGATCTTATCCTCCAACCCCAACCTCCTGTTTGCAAGGTTTTCTTTCCCCTCCATCCTCATGGAGTCCCTTTGATCTTCCTTATTTGCCTCTTCCTGTGCTGCCACCCAGCCTGGGCAGAGTCTTAACATGAACATTTTAACGTTTCCTTCTCAAGTCTTGCCCTTTGCAACATGTGAATCCTCTTTCTTGAGTTAGATTTTTCATAATGGAGAAGGTTTGGTAGGCTGTAAGACTGATAACAACAAAATCACAATGGCGGGAGAAAAAACACAACAGGACATTTTTGAGGTCTATGAATCAGTCACACTGGCTGGGAACCCAAAATCTCATTATTAGTAAGAAAACAGTAAGAGATAACACTGAAAAGAAGGGGAACCTAGACAAAAAAGACTATTAATTGTGTTATTATCCTGGGAGTCACTGAAGGTTTTTGAGAAGGAAAATGACTGGGCCGGGCTTGGTGGCTCAGCCTGTAATCCCGCGCCTTTGGGAGGCTGAGGTGAGTGGATTGCCTGAGCCCATGGGTTTGAGACCTGCCTGGGCAGCTTGGTGAAACCTCATCTCTACAATAAATCAAAAAATTAGCTGAGTGTGGTAGCGCGCGCCTGTAGTTCCAGCTACTTGGAAGGCTGAGGCGGAAGAATCACCGGAGCCCAGCAGGTCGAGGCTGCGGTGGCCGGGAGCGGCCACTACACCCCAGTCTGGGCGACAGAGTGAGACTCCAGCTCAATAGAAAAAAAAAAGAAAAAAGAAAATGACTGGATGAAAGGAGTTTTAGGAAAATTAATTTGGTGAAGGTATCAGAAAAAAGAAAGACAACAATAGTTATCTTATAAATCAAAAGTGACCCTAAAAATTCACTTAGTCTATATCATCCTCCTGTCTCTGCATAACATCCCAATAAAGGTATTACAAATATTATAAAACACTTCTAAAAATAGACATCCCATAACTTCCTACTTTGTTTCAGGATGAAACAGATACTTACATATAAGAAATACCATTGTGTATATGTACCACATTTTTTTAATCCAGGCCTCCTTCAATGGGCAGCACTGTTGGTTCCATGTTTTTGCTATTGTGAACAATGTTGCAATAAACATGTGTGTGCAGTTATCTTCTTCATTGAATGATCTGTTTTCCACAGAGGCTATACTAGTTTACACTCCCACCAGCAGTGTAGAAGTGTTCCCTTTTCGTCATATCCTCTCCAGCATCTGTTGCTTTTTGAGTTATTGATGATGGCCATCCTGACTCTGTGATGCCTTCTATGGCCACCGATAACTGAAGCATCTCCTCTAAGGGGCTTGAGCATAAACCCGTCTGCAGGACTGGTCTTTCAGCCACCAGATCCTAAACCTCTTTACTCTGTTATTAAGCATTTAGTATTTACTCTTGGCTTTTCCATCTAGACTCTACACTCTGAGCGGGTAGGACTCAGCTCTTGTATCTATTCAAATTCCTAGTGTGCTGAATAATATCTGCACATAAACCATGGCAGCTGATGAAAGTGAGGTCAGAGCAGATCTCCAAGTGCATGCACATTTCCATGGAGTTAAGCACTAAGGAGCTGGGCTTCCAGCAACAACACTTTTCTTCAAGCGAGCCTCCAGAAGTTTAGAGAAAAGAAAAAACAACATTCACTTCTTTTTTTTTTTTTTTTGAGTTGGAATCTCACTCTGTCGTCCAGACTGGAGTGCAGTGGCCGCTCCCGGCCACCGCAGCCTCGACCTGCTGGGCTCCCGTGATCCTTCCGCCTCAGCCTTCCAAGTAGCCGGAATTACAGGCATGCGCTACCATGCCCAGCTGATTTTTTGATTTATTGTAGAGATGAGGTCTCGCTGCCCAGGCAGGTCTCGAACCCGCGGGCTCAGGCAATCCACTCACCTCAGCCACCCAAAGGCGCGGGATTACAGGCTGAGACACCGAGCCTGGCCATTCACTTCTAAAGCTACAGGAAGTCAAGAGAACAATTCATTATTTTTACTCTGTCAACCAACCACATTATTAAACCCTACCTCACCAAAAATACAAAGGACATTGCTAGTTATTTAAGTTTTGAACCAAGGCATTCAAGCATTAGGACGGGGAACACTCTTTATCCTCATTCTTTAATTATCTATTCGTGAAAACAGTAAGTAAAGGTCTGTTATATAAAAATATAAAATGAAAAAGGGGCTTTTTCTTTCAAGACTTTTAAGTTGGAAGATCGAATTTCTCCTCGACCTTCGTCATCAGCCTCTAATTTTCCCATATTTAGTCTTGTCAGCTGCTGTTTATTGATTTCTCAGAGATTTATTCTGTATTGTGCAGAAATGAACTGCCGGCCTCCTACTGTACACATCTGATCCTCTGCAATTTTAGGGGAAGCAGGAGGAGGATCGGATACAGCTGAGAGCAGTACAGCCACATTAGCAGGTGATTACCTGCACTACCTCTAATATAGCACCACTCCAATGGATTTTCCATTCTTCACACTACAGCCAAAGTGCAAATCTACATATGCATTTCAGAAATAATTTCCACAGAAATATTTTTCAGTTCTTTAACAGACCCTAAAAATAGGCAAAGAGGTGCTGTCACTTTAAAAATGAAGACAGCAACACAAGCAGCAAGGTACCTTCCAGCTCTCAGACAGGAAGACAGTTACTGGGGGGAATTCAAATGAATAAAAATGACTGACTCCTCTCTTAACGTCTCTTAACTATCAGATAAGAATCCACCACCAGAAACAATCATAATGCATGAAATAATTTAACATATAATTTTCCACCCAATGTTAACAGTTCCATTTTCTGGAATTAGACCCTGAGTGGTCAATGGCAGATTTAGTATTGAATCCCAAATACTGAGATCCATTCCACTACTTCATTCTGTTTGCTATCTCTATCCTTTATGACAGTGGATTTCAACTATCGTGTGCCAAACAAGTGGCCAATTCCAGAATGCTTCTACTTGCTAAGTCAGGATAAAAACACTGGTCAAGTCACTTCCCTTTGGATCTATTCTCACGCAGTGGCTTGCTGGGCACCTTTAGGCAAGTGACTTGACTTTCTTGTATTGTCATTTGAAAAAGAGATCAATTTTTTACTGTAACTCATTCAAGAATGTTCCCTAGTTATTAAAATAACTCACAGCACTTTGTAGTTTGCAAAGGGCTTTTTCAAATAAGTAATGACCTATGGATTGCTTCCTGGACTTTTGGAATCTGGATTCTGGCATTCTGATCCACATGATTCTCTTAGGTACCAAAGAAAAACAATAATAAAAAAGAATGCTCCAATATTAGAGATAGAATGAATGTAGCAAGTGTCTTGAGAAGCATAAGTTAGTAGGAAAAACTAAAAGTAGTATTACATAACAAGTATTTGTTCAAGAAACCAGTTCCATTATCCAAATTTGTCCAATGGTAACAATCACAGTAACTTGTGGAAATGCAAATTTCTGGGTGCCACTCCTGAGATTCAGAATCAGCAAGTAAAGGTCAGAGGTCAGTCTAAGGTGACAGTCATCTAGTTGGAGTGATGTTATCTAACACTGGGAGGGAAGGGCTCACAGCCAGTTTTCCCTTTTGGAAAAAGTTGACAAGAATCCTAGAGAGAAGTGAATAGAAATTAAACTCCTGGGTATTTTGAGAACAAAATAATATTTATTTGTTATCTATCTGAGGCAAATTTCCTAAAATAAGATTTCAGAGAATCACAAATGGAGTCAGATGACTTCTTGGAGAATATTCACATTGAAATCCATACCAAGATGCAAGAACCACTACAAAAGCCACTTTTGCCTGTCCATCTTTTGAACATCTACATGAGTGTTCTGGATGTCACTAAAGGAGGTGGAGGACCGTGGCACTATTTGGTGTGACTCAGGAGGCTTGGTGTTTTAATGACAGGGAACCAACACACCACAACAGTTCTAAAGTCCTGAATCTGTCTGGGGTTGCCATGATTCTAGGAATACAAGATCCTCCCAGTTCTAGCACTGATGTGCCAGACAGAAGGATAGAAACAAACCAGCTTCCACTGCTGGGAAAAGCCAAAGGATGAGAGAAAGGAGCACTGGGAAGGAAGCCTGCCTCCACCTGTGCTATTTTGTCATAACTCACAAGGATGTTTTGAAGGCAAGCACATTCTATCAAACTTTGTGATTAATTATACAAGAAGGCCAGAAAGGAAGCCTCATAATGTGATATGCAAATGCTTTCTGCTAAACATTCATTATGCCAACAGGCCCATGGTAACTCATGTGGTTCTCGCTCACAGAAACACCGATCATGGCTATTGAGTTTTTCGAGCATGGCATGCATGCTTGTCATTCTTGGAATGAGGTTTTATAAGGAAATTTGAATTCACTGAGATGACTTCAAAGTATGTATATATGTTTACTTGGGACAGAGGACATGAGCTAGTAATCACAGAACAGTAGCTTTTAGCAATGCAAAAGTATGTTTTTCTTAATTAGTAACCAAACCACACATCAGCCTGTGCTGGCAGGTAGTGGTTTAACAGGAGCAAGTTGCAAGGTCTCAAGTCCATTTGCTCCAACAAACCCTCACGAGGGCTCCGCAGCCACAGGCAATGACTGGATCATGAATCCTTCTTTCATGTCCTGCTCCTTGATGTCACCCTAATGCCACATAAATTAGGTTACTGCTTGCATGTGGAGCTCCACAGATCCACTGTGGCTCGGAATATGCTCTGAAGGATGTCCCCTTCGCCAATGTAGTTCCTTAAAATATGTTTAATAAGGAAAAAAAGCCACTTATTCCAAAGTTAGCAATTAAAAGGCTTAAAATACAAAAGACAGACTGAGGCAATGTTTAAGCATAAATGAATTTTAACTGTGTAATAATAATAATAAAATGACTATTGAGAACTGCAATGGGAATAGAGATTGAAAATGAGCAGCCTTGGGGAGCACTAGGTTCTTGAAACAGAAGTTACTCCGAAGTGATAAAAAGGCACTGTCGCACAATGAACACTACTGCTGGAGGTGGGGCCAGGAGTCCTGGAGATGAATCTGTGTCCTGCTATTCACTCACTGTACAATCTAAGGAGTCTTCCATTTGCTGAACCACAGTTTATGTATCTGTAAAATGGGAGTATGTTAACCTCAACTAATAATCTAGGAATTAAGTGAGACTGTTTATGTAAAGCTATTTTGAAAAAAAGATAAAGCTATGTATTAAAGTGAAGTAGTATTTCTGCATCACAAGGCTGAGGCCAGAAAATAAAAACTTCCAGAGATATGGACTTTCAAGGGAGGCTGTCTACTTTTAACAGGATAAAGACAATAGGAGGGCATTTAGGTTATGGAGGAATAAAATCAAGGGGTTCTACTTGAGAGGATTGATAAATCATTTGGTTTGTTTGTTACACAGTTGACTTGAATATCAAAGGGCATCCCTTAATTGAGATATGACTTTTCCATAGCTTTGTTTTGCTGCCTTTAAGTATATTTCAATGCAATCACTCACCAGCCATGCCCAAAGGACCATTCTTTAAATAAACTCTGAAATAAATTTAACACTTAGCTATACAAGCTGCAAACATGCTTTTGGAAAATACAATGTAGTCTATGCTCATCATTTACATAACCAGACAGCTGGAGTCTACAGAAATGCAAATTTTGTTATCACTTATATGCACTGAAAACATATTCTTCACTGAAATGCATGGGTGAGGGGAAATCATCTGAGGGAAAAGAGTTAGCAACAAATCCAAACCTTAAGTAAACAAATTCAGATTTTCTGTAAAAGTGGGGTAGAGAGTAATTTCCTTTATATAATTCTGTGTTTATTCCAACTTGTGCCATGGCTCCCCAGGAGATCTCTCCTTGCCAGACTTGTGCCACCTAGGGCAATTAGCTGTTGAAGCAGTTCTCCTTTCCTGATGCTATAGGCTTTCCCTCCCTATGCTTTTCTTTCCTAGTGCCAGAGGTCAGTTATCTTCTAAAATGAATTATTAGGAGCTGCAAGCAATACTAACTCAGGCCCACTGTCTTTGCAAGTTCAGTTCCAAGCCTGTTAGAACATTTTCTTTTTTTAAAGTTCACTGGATAGGCAGGCAAACAGCCAGTCAAAATATGCTAACTCATGCCAAATGTTATCAATATAAATTGCTTGAGCAATTTTTCTACCCAACTCCCTACAAGACAGACACCACTCACATGGCACAGGCACACATACACACACCCCCACAATTTATGTAAAAACATAGGAAAAATCCGTGAACTGCAAAATTACGGTCATTCTATGGATCTCTTTCATTATTTTAAAACAAGAGGCTTATCCAACATGCCACCTCTCAACCCTTACTCTAAATGAATGGCTGCTTTCAGTTTAAAGCCCAAATCACTTTTAGTCTTCAAAACAATCTTCTTTTCATTCAAATTTGAAAAAGTGATACAGATTCGAGAAATTCAGTGCATAGCCAAGATGAGACTCTTCCTCTGTCATGTTCTTTCAGGCCCCATGGCCTTCATGAAGGCTAATAGGTCAATCCACAAAGGAATAATTTTTTTTTGAGAGGCATGAGACTTCAGCACAGTTAACATTGGGCCATCAGAAAAGGTAAAGTAAGTGCTTTCCAAGGCTGGAAGAGTGCACTCTGCTTCCATTTGCCAGAACCATCATTGTATTCTCAGAGCTTCTGGTAGGAAATGACTGAATTTGGTGTTCCTAGGACGAGGAAAAGGAAAGCGAATATTTCTCTCCATCTTTTCTAAGTTTCTTTAAATAGAATGGCCACAGGCAGAAGGCAACGAGGTAGTCCAAGGAGAGCATAACTAAGGAATGTCGGCTTTTATGTACTAGGCCTTCAAATGTGTAGTAGAAGAAATTGCTGAACTAACAGTACAATTATATAGATGCAAAGAGATACACAATCTCTTAAAAGCTTTTCCTGTCCATAATGTAATTAACTGCCCCGCTAGTTTAAGATTTTAAGCCACAGCTATGAAATGAGTTTGCAAAAGTTATACTTCTTGCTTTGCCTAGTAATCTTCGAGATGGCATGAGGGCTGATCTGCACTTCACGCAGCAGATGTGATAACGCACAAGATCACTTTCTCCAAGTGGGAAACCAAGTGCTCTGACTGGGGAATCTTCTTCTCTCTTTCTAATCTGGAGAATACTTCTGTCCTTTATATTAGAGATGGGATGCCAACATCTCCCAATTCTTTTTCTCAGCCAAGCTGAGAGACACTTTGGGAAACACAGAACAAAAGCAAATGCCAGGCTGTTCTGTATATTTCCTTTTCTTTTGGGTCCTAATAGAAAAATTTTAGGGGTTTCTTTGATATTTCAGTTTTTAATAAAAAAGAAAAATTTAGAATAAAAAAAGCTACTCTCCAAACCTGTTAGTCTCTTGAGTTGTTTGTCAAATTGATGGGTAGAGATGTACTGGCAAAAGAAAGAGAGAGAGAAAGAGAAAAAGAGAAAAGGAAGGAAGGGAGGAAGGATTCAAAAAAATATTTCTATTTTTGAGTCAGGGTCTCTGTTGCCCAGCCTGTAGTACAATGGCAGGATCATGGCTCACAGCAGCCTTGAACTCCTGGGCTCTAGCAATCCTCCTGCCTCAGCCTCCCAAGTAGCTGGGACTACAGGCACACACCACCATGCCTAGCTAGTTTTTTGTAGAGATGAGTTCTTACTTTGGTGCCAAGACTGGCCTTGAACACCTAGGCTTAAGCACTCCTCCTGCCTTGGCCTCCCAAAGTGCTGGGATTACAGGTGAGTCATCACACCAGGCCTGTATCAGCATTTCTTATCCTGCATCTTAGCCTGAGAGCTGCAATCATGAAAAGATATGCAGTGACATCCACTTTACCTCAACCCATGTCTGCCAGGGAATGATTCTTAATTGGTTTTCAAACTTTAGAACACATCAGAATCATCCTCTAGGTGGACGAGATTGTTAGAGGACAAGATTGCTGGCCCTCACCACCCAGAGTTTCTGATTCAACACAGAAACAGAGCTGGATCCTGAGCCTGCATTTCTAGCAAGTTCTCACAGGAGGCTGATGCTTGCTGATCCAGAGAATCCTTTGAGAATCATGGACATGGTAGAATATGTAGGGCTGGTCCTCACAGAGACTCAGAAGCACGTAACTCAGCTTCTCCCAGAGGCACGGATCTTTCTTGTCAGCATTTTTCACCTCTACGCCAAGCAAACAATGACTTGGTGTTGTGTCTTTGCTGCCAACGCATCTGACTTTTGCCGTCTCCCGGGTCTTGCTTACTTGTAACCAACTCAACTGTGGGTGATGGTTGGATACTAATGAGTTAGCACACATTCAGGTTAAATCATGCCTGGTAAGGAATTACTTGCTCTACCACCTGAATGTCTTTCCCTGATGGCAGGACATTCATTCTCTTCTGAATGTTTGGTTTTCAGTGTTATTGACATTTTTAGAAACAAATCTTAAATTAAAAAACAGGAAAGGAATCATGCATATGTACATATACATGATACATATACATATATTCAGCATCCAAACACCTAAATGTCTATAAGACAACTTTCCCCGTGTATGTTTTTCATGCCTTGGGGGAGGGCTTTATAAATCTAAATATAGCACGAATATGAGTGGATGGACCACTGGCAATTCTATTATCTCATCACACATGGTCCTCTAATGGCCAAAATAATCAGGAGCAGGTTGCCACATTTAACAATAACTCTTTTTAAGTTCTGAAACTTAATGACATTAGCTGAGGCAGAACTGCTCAAGGAAACCAAAAGAAAACATCAATTATAACACACAGCAGGTGCTGACAATGAACTTTGTGCTAGAAGCCATAAATCTATGTCTTAACATTAGTAGAATATAATTTGTTCAGTAAGGCCAGTCTTACTGCCTTCTGCCTGTAGGCTTTCCAAATGTCTGCTATAGCGACCTGGCATTATTCAACCCCATCAGGCCAACTTGCTGCAGGAGTTCAGCAAAGAAAGGCAATCAACTGGCTTTTTGTTGAGAAAGATTAACACAGAGGATGGGACATATGGTTTAGGAGTCATGCACACTTGACTACTGGGTTCTTGGGATCATTTTATCATTCCTAATTGTAGACTATGTATCTAAGGACAGCTCTCTGAACTCACAAAAACCAGGGTGTATGCAGGCTGGTAGAGGGGCAAATAAAAAACGAAACCTTTCATTCAGTCTTCTAGTACCAGAAAACTGTTAGCCTGAGTACAGTAGTCCAATCTCTCAGTAGCTTTGGCTAATTTCTTGTAGAACTCCTAATAAACCTTTTGAGTCAGACACATATATACCCATTCACACACTCCAAATTTCACTTTTTAGAATAAACCATAACCAGTCATTGGCCTATTGACACACAAAATTGAGGAGGTGGCAGTAATTACACCAGCAATTCTCTCAGCAAAGACATCAGCACCTACAAGCCTAACCAGGCTCCATCCTGGAGTTTCTGAAAGGTCTACTGCTGTAACCCCTAAGAGAAGACGCAGGAAAGAAAAATGCCAGCTCCACTCAGCAGAGACTTGTGATGATTCCAGATACCTTGCCAGCACTGTCACAGGTAGTGAGAGACATATGAGGCTGCTGGCCCGTTATTTCAGGCACATGCTGTATGGAGTGCATTACTCTGCTCTTTTTTTTAAAGCTGTGGTTGCTCACTCTCCTGCCCCTGATCAGACAGTTCCAGTTTGCTCTGAAATGCCATTTTCACATAACACTTTGGAAATGGTGCTCTCTTTCCTAGGTGGCTACCAGCTTCCCCCATTTATCCCCATCGCCATTCTTCACAGGCCTGGAAGTCACTTGCTGTGTTCCAAATTGAGTAACTTATTCAAGTGCCTGTCACCACTGGATAAGGATATGAATAAGTCCTTGGGAAAGTACAATGAAATGTTAGCAATTGTAAAAGCTGACTACTTTGTTGACTTCCTATAGATGACGTTTAGTGTACACTGCCAGCCAGAACTGATTTTCTTCTCTTTTCTTGTGACTTCATGATATATTGTATGAAATGGATAAGGCAGTCACCATAGGATACAACTCTATGTTTCTATCAAACTTGGTCTAAGAAGGTACGTCTAAAATTGCCACTTTAGACTAATGTCTATATACACAAATATTTAATTCTAAAGGGCCTATTTCCAACTTGATTTTAGAGGATGCTTATTTCTTTGCTTAACTGAGGCTTTTTTACCATGTCAACAATTATCTTTGCATAAAAATATGAATTGAGACCAGGCCTTCACAAGAAATGAGAATTCTGTTATTCAGGTACACTTGTAGAAATTCAAACATATTATGTCACATATTCACTTACTGACACCCAGTAAGACCATAATAAAAAAAAGAGTGGCACAAACGAATTGATATAATTAATAACAGACACATGTCTCTTAATAAATGTATTTACTAAATTTATCTCATTGTGGACTTTTGCCTAAATAAAGCACACTTTTCAGCTACAAATTCAGCTGCAAATTTCTGGCATTCGTGATTATGATGATTGATTTTAGGTGTCAACATGACAGGGCCACAGAGTGCCCAGACGTGGTGAAATATTATTCTGGGTGTGTCTGTGAGGGTGTTTCTAGATGAGATGAACATTTTCATCAATAGACTGAGTAAAGCGGACTGCCCTCCTTAATGTGGGGTGGGGGGACTCATCTAATCAGTTGAAGGCCTGAATAGAACAAAAAGGCTGACTGTTTCACAAGTGAGGGGGAGTTCCTCCTGCCTGACTGCTTTTTGAAATAGGACTTTTTTTTCCCCCTGGCCTTCAGACATGAATGGAAACAACAGCTCTTCTTGGGTTTTGAGCCTGCTGGCTTTAGAACTGGAACTAGACCAGCAGCGGTTCTTCTGGTCTCCAGCTTGCCAATTGCAGAACTTGGGAATTGTCATCCTCCATAATCACATGGGCCAATTTCTTTATGTGCATGTGCACATACACACACACACACACACACACACACACACACACACACACACACACACAGGTTCTGTTTCTCTGAAGAATTCTGACTAACAGAATAATTTTCCCACATTTGAACATCCATCTATCTTGGAACCATTTCTATTACTATTCCTTTCAAAACAAACGCTCAATCAGAATCAACATATTGTATCACTCTCCTGGAAATTACTGTTAGTACTGTCCTCTGTGCCAAGAATCCCATCCTGCTCTCCTCTGCTCAGAGAGAGTTTTTACTTTCTGGAAAGCTCAGCTCAAAGCCTGCATTCTCAGAGGGGTCGTCCCAAATCACCCAGTTTGTATTAATACTACTGCCTATACAATTGACTTGAAATTTGTTGTCAAAGCTGGTTACACACAGGCTCTCAAATAACATTATTTCATTCAATGTCATTTCATTATAATATCAATGAAGAAAATCAATTTCTAGTCAGGGCCACATTTCTTTTCCATGTCTGAAGGGTTTTATCTGGGTCCTTCAGTTTCCTCCCACATGCATGATAGGTTAAATGGTTTGTCTAAAGTATAAGTGAGTGTGGGAGTGTACGGGTAAGTTCTGTGATGCAATGGCATCCTCTCCAGGGCTGGTCCCCACCTTGTGCCTTGAGCTGCCAATATAGAATCTACATACTGTGACGCTGAACTGGAGTACGCAGGTTAGAGAATGGGTTAATGAATGAATACAAACTCTTGTAAAATAAAAATTAGTAAAGTATGCAATAATCATACAAATGCACAATAAATAATGCAGTGTGAAAGTACTCAGGAAGCCTATAATATTTGCTATTTTTTTACTGTATGAATATTCTTTTTATATTGAAAATACTAATGGTATTTTTTGTTAGCCTACCTAAAATCTTCCTATAATAGAAATGCATCAATTTTAATAGTTTGTTTTTTATTTTTTAAATTCATACATAAAACTACATATGTATGGGGTACATGTGATATTTTGATGCATGCACATAATGTTAATGATAAAATTAGGGGATTTGGATATCCTTCACCTCAAATATTTCTCATTTGTTTGTTGTGTTTCTTCTAGCTATTTTGAAATATACAATAGATTACTGATAACTATAGTTACCCTACTGTGCTAGTGAACACTACAATTTACTCCTTTGATCTAACTGTATATTTGTACCCATTAGCCAAACCCTTTTCATCCTCTCAGCATTTGCCAGTCTCTGGTAGCCATTATTCTACTCTTCAACTCCATGAGAACAACTGTTTTTTTAGCTTCAACATGTGAGTGAGACATGTAATATTTGTCTTTCTATGCCTGGCTTATTCCACTTAACATGATGTCCTCCAGGTACATCCATGTTGTTGCAAATGACAAAATTTCATTTGTTTTTATGGCAGAATAATATTCCATTGTGCATATATTCCATATTTTATTCATTCATTAATCTGTTGATGGATACTTGGGTTGATGCTGTTATCTTGGCTATTGTAATGGACCTGGAATAAAAATGGGAGTACAGATAGCTCTTCAATATATTGATATCCTTTCTCTTGAATATATACCCAGCAGTGGGCCTCATATGGTGTTTCTATTTTTAGGTTTTGAGTAATCTCCATCTTGTCTTCAATAATAGTGCTATTATTTCACATTCCCACAAACATTGTAAGACAGTTCCCCTTACTTCCCCTATCCTTGCCAATATCTGCTATTTTTTCATCTTATTGATAATAGCCACATTTAGCTGGGGACTATATTTCACTATGGTTTTGATTTGCATTTATCTGATAATTACTGATGTTGACCATTTTTTTTCACATGCCTGTTATCTATTTGCATGTCTTCTTTAGAGAACCATGTATTTTGGTCATTTGCCCATGTTTTAATCCGATTATTTGTTTTTTGTTGTTGTAGAATTGTTGGAATTCCTTACATAATCTAGTAATTAATCCCTTGTCTGATGGAGAGATTGCAAATATTTTCTCTTGTTCTAGTTGCTGTCTCTTCACTTTGCTTATTGTTTCCTTTTCAGAAGCTTGATGTAATCCTTATTGTCTATTTTTGCTTTGGTTGACCTGTACTTTTGAGATGTTATCAAAAAAATATTTGCCCAAAGACCATTCCCTTATGTTTTCCTCTAGTAGCTTTAGGTCTTAGATTTAAGTTTTTAATTCATTTTTATTTGATTGTGGTATGTGGTGTGAGAGAGGGGGCCTGAAGATATGGATATCCAGTTTTTCCAGCATCATTTCAAAAAATTTTATTTCTTTATTTATTTATTGAGCTGGAATCTCATTCTGTCACCCAGGCTGGGGTGGCTCAGGCAATCCTTCTGCCTCAGCTCTCCAGGTAGCTGGAACTACAGGCACGCACCACCATGCCCAGCTAATTTTTGTTGTTGTTGTTGTTGTAAAGATGAGGTCTTGCCAAGTTGCCCAGGCTCGTCCCAAACCCTGGGCTCAGGTCAGCATCATTTATTGAAGAGACTATAATTTCCCCAATGTATGTTCTTAGTGTCTTTACAAAAAATGAATTGGATATAAATGTGTAGATTTATTACTGGGTTCTCTACTCTGTAACATTGGTATATGAGGCTGTTTTGCTTATTTTAAAGTCACATAGTGTGATGCCTCCAGTGTTCTTCTTTTGCCAAGATTACTTTGGCTATTCAGAGTATCATGTGGTTTCATATGAATATTAGAATTGTTTTTCCTATTTCTGTGAAGGATGTCCATAGTGTTTTGTTAGAGATTGCAATTAAATCTGTGGAATGTTTTAGGTAGTAGGAGAATTTTAAGAATAATTCTTCTTATTCATGCACACGGGATATCTTTCCTTTTGTGTGTTTATGTGTCCTCTTTAATTTCTTTCATCAATGTTTTTGAGGTTTCACTATGGAGATTGTTCACTTATTTGGTTAAATTTATTCCTAGGTATTTTTTTTCTAGTAGCTATTGTAATAGCTTTCTTGATTTCTTTTTCAGATTGTTCACTGTTGGTATAAGAAATGCTACGATTTTTTAAATGTTGATTTTGTATCCTGCATTTTACTGAAATTGATTACCAGTTCTAATAATTCTCTCTCTCTCTCTCTTTCTCTCTCTCTGTGTGTATTATTTAGATATTTCTAGATACAAAAATTTGACTTTTTCTTTTTGAATTTGGATGTTCTTTATTTTTTTCTGTAGCTTAATTTCTCTGGCTAAAGCTTCCTTTAGTATGTTGACTAAAAGTGGTGAAAGTGGGCATCCTTCTCTTGTTTCAGATCTCAGAGGAAAGGTTCCCAATTATTCCCCACTCAGTATAATGTTAGCTGTGATCATGTCATATACGGCCTTTCTTATTTTAAGGTATGTTCCTTCTATATCCAGTTTGTTGAGAGATTTTATAATGATGGGATGTTGAATTTGATTAAATTCATTCTCTGCATCTTTTGAGGTAATCATATAACTTTGTCCTTTATTCTACTGATGTGGTATATCACTTTTATTGATTTGTATACAGTGAACCATCCTTGCATCTCTGGTATAAACCCCACTTGACCACACTATATATATATATTTTTTGGTGGGTTATTGCATTTGGTTTACTAACATTTTGCTGAGAATTTTTTACAGCTATGTTCATCAGAGATACTGTGTGTAAGTTTCCTATTTGTTGTATTTTTGTCTGGTTTTGGTATCAGGGTAAGGTTTGCCTAGTACAATGAGATAGGAATAATTCCCCCTTCTTCAACTTTGGGGGATAATTTGAAAAGACTTGGTATTAGTTCTTCTTTATAAGTATGGTAGAATTTAGCAGTAAAGCCGGCTGATCCTGGACTTTTCTTTGTGGGGAGACTTTATTACTGATTCAATTTTGTTACTCATTATTGGTCTGTTCAAGTTTTCTATTTCTTTCTAATCTTGGTAGGTTATGTGTGTCCAGAAATGTCTATTTCCTCTAGGTTTTTCAATTTGTTAGTGTTTAGCTTTCATATGAGGGGGAATCCCCCAAACCAGAATTTATTAAAAATTGTGTATTTATTCTTACACATTTAAACTTCAGTCACCTTCAAAGTACTCTCCACTTGCTGCAAAATACCTATCAAGATGCTTTTTCCATTGCTCAAAACAGCTTTTCAGTTCATGCATTTGGATGCCTTTTAGTGCTACTGTCATTTTTTGTTGCACTCCTTCCACACTGGCAAAACATTTCCCTTTGAAAAGTTGCTTGAGGTAAGATCAGGTGAATAGGGAGGGTAGGGCATAGGGATCATGTCATTTTTGGTCAAAAACTGATGAACACAGTACAGTGTGAGCAGGTGCCTTGTCACAGTGGAAAAATCAGTCACCTGTTTGCCACAAGTCAGAACATTTCTTCTACAAATTGTGATGCGACCATCTCAAAACTTCTAGATAAAAACTTTGGTTGATCATTTTATTTGGAGGAACACATTCCAAGTATACTACAAGGGGCCCACCCTCCAAAAGATAATTTCAGTTTTTTTGGGTACCCCTTCATAACAGTCTCAAGTGATTCCTTATATTTCTATAGTTATCAGTTGTGATGTATTCTTTTTCACTCTAATTTTATTTGGGTATTCTCTCTTTTTTCTTTGTTAGTGTAGCTAAAGGATTTTGTTTATCTTTTCAAAAAAACACAACTTTTCACTTTGCTGATTTATTATTATTATTATTATCATTAGTAGTAGTAGTAGTTAGTAGTAGTTGTCGTCATCTCTGTTTCATTTAGTTCTGCCCTGATCTGGGTTATTTCAAAAGACCTATCCTCAAGTTTAATAATTCTTTCTTCTGCTGGAACTACTCTATTGTTGAAACTCTCAATCGTATTTTTATTTCATTCATTAAATTCTTCACTTCCAGGAGTTATATATTATTTGTTTTTGATATATGTGGTGGTAGGAGATATGCTCATTACAACTTTCAACTTGTAAATATGTATTCTTTGACATAATCCACTACTACTATTACTGCCATCACTACTGATTCACCAAAAAAAGGGTAATAATAATCTTACCTGTTTTTATTAAGCTTTCTAAAATGTATGTATGGCTCAAACTTATTTCAATTAATAAGTGTTTTGGGTCTTTATTTTGAAGATTGGTAAAGGCTTTGTGACCAGAAATATCACTTAATAACTTAATTCTTTTTTATATTATTAGCCTATGGTAAAACTTGTTTTGATATATGTTGTTTCTCATAAAGTCACAGTTTCCAAGAATCTATCAGTGATGTAAAGTGAGGACTTACTGTATTGCACCAGCAGTTTTTTTGTGTGTGTGCATAAATTCTGTTTTTAAATTAAATTGCAAATTTATGTGCAACTCATTGTACCCTGTGCTCTCTGGATCTAATGACTACCTATCAGTGTTTACTGACAACAAGGAGACAGATGGTTAGAAGTACCAGCAAATGTGAAATTATGCTTCTGACTGCTGCCATTTAAGCAGAAAGGGAGCACTTTGAACCTTAAATAAGTAGTGGGTAAAATATCAGTTGGCACATCATCTCATAAGATCCCAAATACTTCTAGTATTAAACACTAAAGCAAATGTGAACTATGTATACATTTAAGAAAGATTAATAAAAACAAGTAAGATAATTATTTACCCAATTTTTGGTGAATCAGTGAGGGATGGCAGCACCATTGATGTGATACATCAAAGAATATATGTTTACAACAGGAAAGTTGTAATGAACATTTATCCTGTGGATAAATATTCTCTAATGAAGCAACTAGTTGCTTGCTATCATTGCTATAGAAGCTTTCCTGTTGCCCATATGTTCAATAAAGCAGATGATTTAGGCTAGCAGTTCAAAATCAAATTATACTTTTGTAGATAAAATATTTTGTTAAACAAGATCATATCCAGAACCCCAAATAATAAAACAGCTTCTAATGCAGCTGTTCCGGTGTGAGGAGTAGGGTCACAAGAATTCTCTTTCTTTCCTACCCATCCAGGGCAAGATACTATAAAAAATATACATCATATTTAAGCAATGTATTTCTCTTCCCTTAGTAGAGTCAAAGATCTTTCTTCTTTTTGCCTGACTTCCCTTTCTTTACCATATCTCTTTTCCTAGAGGCTAACTGATTAAAAAACAAAAACCTTTTTTCATCCCCAACATCTTAATGAAAAAAATACTACTAAGAACTTTGTTAATCTCCTCAGAATCTGAAACATCATCCATATATCTCATGATGGGTTCCTTCCTACATAATTTCCATAAGCTATAGAATTCTTCCCACATCCCATAAGTTATAAGCCTTTACAACATTCACTGCTCAACTTATTCTGGGAATTATAAACCATGTGGACCATCAGCATAACCTTTTATGTCAGTTACTAATGGGAACAAGCTCTCCCAGCACCTAACACTTTAAAACCAAACCAAAGATATTCATAAAGTTGCTACAGTGGGTTGCTAGTAAAAAAATAAAAATCCACTTGGTACAGCAGGTTCCTTTCTTTCAGGAAAATTATTTGCTGCAAGGATGTTAATAAAATTAGACCCTGGGATTCTATTATGTGCTACTACCTTGCAAACCTGTGTTTCTGTTTTACTTTACTACTTCTGAAGATTGCCTTAGTTTTGTCTCTGTCCTTTGCCATCTTCTCTCACTTCCCACTTTCCTTGTCTTTCCTGCCCTCCCTCCATTCTTTCCTTTCTATATAGTCACAAATAATAGTAATTCTAAACACATTACTACTAGGATCACCACAATCCTCAAATGGTTAAGGGTATGGTGTCCTTAGAAAAAAACCACCTTTACTGTTTAACATGATTTATGGTGATGCCATGCTGAAGTGTGAAATAATGCAATATTAAATAGTGAAGTGAAAACTTTTTAAAAAGAGAACTTTTAAAAAGTTTCTACAATGTTTTCATGAAATTCTTCTTGAGGTCATGGCAGAAGCAGAAAAGCAAATTAAGAATTTCATTTATGGTTTCTTCATTCTGAAAAATACATGGATATTAACTGGAAAAATATAAATTCACTGATTCCACTGAATTACACTCAATTATACTGGGTCAGTAAGCTTAAAGCAAACCAGAAGCTTAATCTGAATCATTTTCACAAGGCCTCCATTAGCTACAACAATCATTCATGTAGGAAACCATTACAATACCCTGTTATCTACAAAACCTGACACATTGAGAAAAGCTTCCTGCAATTTACCCATCCCCAATCCCCAAGGCCCATCATCATTTATATACAGAGAACTAAGCTGACATGAACATGGAGCATAAACTTGAGAGAAACAAGCAACTTATGAAGGGGCAGTGTGGAGGGAAAAGGCTACTCCCCTGTCTCAGTGATCAGTGGAGACTGTTTACAGGTGAACCTCCTCTGTTTATGCTTCAAGGGCGGAAGGCTAAGAGCTCCATCTCCATGAATCAATGCCAGTCAGTATCCCCATCCCTTTGGGAAGAACTCCTAAATTCTGAAAATAACCCAGTTAAGGATTGTAACCCTAAAATATTTTGGCTGAATATTAAATAATTTTCATTCTTTTTTTTTTTGAGTTGGAGTCTCACTCCGTCGCCCAGACTGGAGTGCAGTGGCCGCTCCCGGCCACCGCAGCCTCGACCTGCTGGGCTCCGGTGATCCTTCCACCACAGCCTTCCAAGTAGCTGGAACTACAGGTGCACGCTACCACACCTGGCTAATTTTTGATTTATTGTAGAGATGAGGTCTTGCCAAGTTGCCCAGGCAGGTCTCGAACCTGGAGGCTCAGGCAATCCACTCACCTCAGCCTCCCAAAGCGCAAGATTACAGGTTGAGCCACTGAGCCCGGCTATATTTTTAATGCTTATAAGTATTATCACTCCAAAAAAACTACCATTAAAACCATTTACTACATAGCAATCTATATGTGACATTATCCAAAGGAAGTCAACATAGTCTCTCCTTTTTAGGAGAATAAAATCTAAAATAAACTGGCTGCAATGAAAGATCTAGAGAATCAAACCACAGAACACACTTAGCACACATAGGAACACATACACAATTCTTCACACTTCAAGAATGCAAAAGCACTGGTGCATTTTGAGTGACAGCGTTAGGATAGATGCAAAGGGTACATACTCATAAAAGATCAGATCAGGAGAAAACACCATCCTGAAAATGTGAGAATGCTTTGAAGAGCTTCATGAAGGAAGAGAAAGAAGGTGAGGCCTGTGGGAAGTCAAGTAAGGAGTACAAGAGCAGACAGTGGCCAGTGAATAATATAGGAATGTAGTTTCCTTATTCTGGACATAAATTAGAACCAGAAAGTTTGGTGAAGTGAATAAATTCAAACATGAAAAATGATGACCAGGAAGAACTGAAAGACTATGGTAGAAAAACTGAAGCCAACAAGGGAACAAGAAGTTATCCAGTAGGATGTAGTAGAAGAGCAGCATATGCATAGCAGGTGGACAGGATTCCTGCAACATCTTGTTTGGAGATAGAGAAGTGCTTCTCATTGTGCTTAGAAATCCCACTCAAGGAGTCAGGGCTAAATTTTAATTAATGCTAAAAAGTGGCTGGGCTCAGTGGTTTAGTCTATAATCCATATGTTAATGGTAATTATGATAAACTTAATAACCACAAAACAAATATAGAGTTAATCTGTAACCTGCTTAAGTCCAATAAATACTAACAGAATATATATTAATATAATCGGCAAGGTATACATAAATATGTACCTAAACATAGGTACCATATTCTCTAACATTAGCAACAGTTATTTGCTCTGTAGACGGTTTCCTAGATGTTTACATTGAATTTGATTGCCAACCTGAAATTTTGGGTGGTCTAAATCTAACTTGTATCAAAATTCCTTAGAAAACTCAAAAATATATTATATATGAATGTTCATATAGTATAACTAAAAGGTGGAAACAACCCAAATATCCATCAACTGATGAATGGCTAAATAAAATGTGGTATAGTCAAAATAGAATATGACTAAGTCACAAAAAGATAGAAAATTTTGATATATAGTATAAATATCATGTTTATTTTTATATAAAAAACACCATGTCTAGTGAAACAAGTCAGACATACAAGGAAAAACTATTGTATCATTCTACTTATATGAGATACCTAGAATAAGCAAATTCACAGAGACAGAAGATAGAATAAAAGTTGCCATGAACTGGCCATGGGGGGTAGGGAAGAAGAGGGAGTTGTCATTTCATAGGTACAGAGTTTTAATTAGGGATGTTAAAAATGTTTTGGGTAGAGAGAATAATAGTTGCACATTTGTGAATGCATTTAATGGCAATAAATATTACACTTATAAATGGATAAAATGATAAATATTTTAATGTATATTTTACTAGAATAAACATTTTTAAAGCTCTTTTTGTTTATTTTAATCAAAACTAGAAAGGGTTTATTCATTGTATTAAAACCATAAACTAACGAAAGGATTATTTTTATTTGACCCACAATTTCAGAATATTGAAAATGTTTCTAAATTATTTTTATTTTCAAATATATATTTGTTTTTTAGAACAAAAATGAATACAATGTTTTTATTTACAAAATGTCAAAATAAATTAATAATGATTGTGAATATAAATTAATCATAATGTTGACTTTGAAAAACATTGTTTTTAATGTTTAATGATATGTTTTTAAAATGAGATAGGTATCGCGTGAGTATTAAATCTACTTGCTTTTTATGAGTTTTCTAAACCAAGTAAAATAGAAATCAAAGCATTTCCCAGGTCAATTACAATATTAGCCCCGGTTGTGTCCTGAAGTCCAGGGGTCCCCATTCCCCACCCGTTTGTCCCCCTGAATACATGAGATACATATTTTTTTGTAGGACTGTCCTCCACTCACTGCAAATTGTTTACCTAGTGGAATGACAAGGAGCCTGCCAAGAAACACTCATGACCAATCTTCCCCTGATCACTGACTTTCATGTCTATTACATATGAAGCATTTTGATGTAAGAGCTTATATAATATTAATAAGTTAAGACAATGAAAGATAATAAACATTTCTCCACTTGTTCCTTTAGCAATGGCTTTGCCAGTTTCAAATGACTCAACTGTAACTGAGTCAACCTTCCTCTGGCTATCAGAATAATCCTTAAATACAACTGAACAAAGGTTTGTGTAAACTTTTATAGATTTTTCTCAAGAGGCATATTGTAGAGGGTAAGAACATAAAGATAAATTTTGGCATACAGTTAAGCTTGAAGAGCTGTGTTTACCTGACAGTCTCCATGTTGGGGTTACCAGTTTGCTGGGGTTACCAGTTTGCTAGGGCTGTCATAATAAAGTACCACAGATTGGATGGCTGAAACAATAGAATATTTTCTACAGTTTTTGAAGACTAGGAGTCTAAGACCAAGGTGTTGGCAGAATTGGATTCTTCTGAGGCCTTTCTCCATGGCTTGCAAATGGCCATCTCCTCCCTTTGTCCTCATATGGTCTTTCCTCTGTACAAGTCTGTATCCTAATCTCCTTATCTTATAAGGATATCATTCATTTTGGGTTAGGACATTTTAACTTCATTATCACTTTAAAGGCTGTGTTTCAAATATAGTCACAATCTGAGGTAGTGGAGGCTAGGACTTCAACATATGACTTTGTGGGGAACATAATTCAGCCCATAACACACAACTTTGAATGCCACTATAAACTACTGTGTATAAAGATACTTTCCAAGTTTAAAAGTGTTTGTCAAATTTAGACCACTTCAGTTCTCAATCTCACCCTGCAGTTGCTTACGGATGCTGAGTAACTCTGCACCAGCCACTGCTGCTGAAGGTCTAACAAACCTTGACACCTTCATTCACCAGCCTTGGCTGGGGATGTGCATCCACCATTCTCAACATCAGGCACAGGCTTCCAATCTCCACCTAAACAATGCCGACTCAAGCTGGCACTGAGAGGCAATGGGAAACACTGTCTAGGCAACAGCTGGCAATCACAGATTTGAATAAGTCTCATTGTGTTTCTCTGTGTCACTCTAAGAGTGGACCAGAACCACAGAATAGAAAATATTCCTAGGTGACCAAGTCTATAAAAGTAAGGAATCTGCTTTTCTCTTTCCCAAGAAAATGAAACACATTTCAAAACACTACAAAAGGCTTTGATTCCTGTATGTGTTAGGCTAAGCTAAGCTGCTTTAAACCCTGTTACACAGTACTGAGGACTTGAACTATGGGGGATCTGTTATCACATTCATTTCAAATTCTGATAAGCTCTCCAGAAATTTTTAAAAATGTTTTTAGTCTATCTATTTGAGCATTGGGCCTTAGACAGCTCTCCTTTCATATTCAAACTTCAAAGTACAATTTTGAAATAAAGGTTTATCTTCCCGTGGAATTCTCAAACTTTTATACTGTCAGGGATAATGGGATGGAGGTTTTAGAAATGTGTCCCAGACTCTGAAAGAACGTCCACTTGCATTATATACCCTCCTCCTCAAAGGGTAGCTGAGACTGGTAAAAGTAGGGGTTGTATATACCCAAATTCTACAATTCTTCAGAGTTCACATATCCCCTGGACACTACTTGAAGTTTACTCTTTGATATTGATCATGAAGGTAGATTTTCTAAATGTTTTATACATTTGTACCAATTTGAAATTTGTGGTTCCCTAACAATGAAGTCACTACAGAAAGAACTCATCTTAGAGTCAGATGTATTTGGAATTGTATTCAAGCTGTGTGTAACCCCAGAATATCACTTCACTGCTCTGAACTTCAGCTTCCTGACTTAGAAAACGAGGATACTATGATCTACCAAATAATACTTTGGGTATTAATGAGGTTAGGAAAATGGATGCAGCAGTACCATATAAACTATAATGCCCTAAAGAATGAATCAGTGGTCCCATTTTTCTTATCTCTTCAATAATTATGATTGCTGATCAGCAGTCTTCACTGTGCTTGTTATTTTGGAAACACCAGGTGACTTCATAGCATGAGGCTACTTCATATCCTGACCTTATTTGAAGACTGTTACATAAAGAATACTGAAACATAGCGCTTTCCAGAACATACTATATTCTAACAATTTACATTTTTATTCATCAAGTTAGCAATATTTCAAGGCAAATTGATCAGCTACCAACCTTGATAACATCAATTTACTATCATGGATGAAAATCTCAAATGTCTCTTGCTCTTTATCATTAAATATTGAGTGGAAGTGGAGTTTTTATTGAAAGCTTTATTACCTTATTTTACTATCACACGTTTTTATGTGACAGTAAAGCAGCTAAACACACATTAAATAAGTGCTGAGATAACTTGATAATGACCTTTCACAGATGATTTTCTCAAAGAAGGTTAGTGGCAAAGAAGACTGATAAATATATTGTAATTAGAAAGTAGCCTGACCTAGACAGAAGTAAGAGTAGTTACTTAAATGTTGAGAATATTTCCTGGGTTCCTATTATATGCCAGGCCCTAGTGCACAGGAGATAAAAAGAAATAAGATAAAGGTCTTATATAGACAAACCACAAAGTCAGAGACAGAAAACATATTTATAGTATCTGAGACAAATACCTATAGTCAAAGTGCTATGGCAGGACAGGGGCAGGGCAGTGATTTTGTCTGGTAATTAGGACAAGCCTTCTTACTTCCTTTATAATAAGAAAGTTTAAGTGTTTGGCAAACAGAAAAGAGGAGGCAAGGGTTCTGAGACAGAGAACAGCACATGAAAAGGCATGAAGGTGTGAAAGGAAATGCCAGAATCATGTGCTCAGGCAAGTGCAAAAGTGCTCAAGTGACTGAAATCGAAGCTATCAGAAGAGCCAGGTCAAGGTTGCTGAGTCCTGAATGTGAACCTCACAAGTCTTGTCGAAGCAACCTGACTTTTAACAACACTCAGAGAACTACAGACAATCATGTGTTGCATAAATTATGTTTCAGTCAACAACAAACCACATATAAGATGGTGGTCCTGTAAGATTATAACAAGACTGAGAACCTATCACCTAGAGTCTTTGTAGCTGTCCTAATGTCATAATGTAATGCGTTACTCACACTTGTGGAGATGCTGGTATAAACAGACCTGTGCTACCAGTTATATAAAAGTCTTGCACATTTAATTATGTACAGTATATAATACTTGATAAGGAAAGTAAATGGCTATGTTATTGGTTTATGTATTGACTATACTTTTCGTTGTTATTTTAGAGTATACTCCTACTTATACAAAAAAATAACTGTAAATCAGCCTCAGACAAGTCTTTCAGGGCTATTCTAGAAGAAGGTATTGTTATCACAGGAGATGCATGTTATTGCCCCTGAAGACCTTCCAGTGGGGCAAGAAATGGAGGAGAAAGGCAGTGACACTGATGATCCTGACCTAATTTAGGCCTAGGCTCATGTATATATTTGTGTCTTAATTTTTAACTAAAAAGTAAAAATAAATAAAATAGAAAAAAGCTTATAGTATAAGGATATAAAGGAGGGAAACATTTTTGTACAGCTGTACAATGTGTTTGTGTTTCGAGTTCAGTGTTATTACAAAAGAATTAAACAGTTAAAGATAATTAAAATATTTATAAAGTAAAAAAGTTAAATCAGCCGGGCTCGGTGGCTCAGCCTGTAATCCCGCGCCTTTGGGAGGCTGAGGTGAGTGGATTGCCTGAGCCCGCGGGTTCGAGACCCGCCTGGGCAGCGAGACCTCATCTCTACAATAAATCAAAAAATCAGCCGGGCGTGGTAGCGCATGCCTGTAATTCCAGCTACTCGGAAGGCTGAGGCGGAAGGATCGCCGGAGCCCAGCGGGTCGAGGCTGCGGTGGCCGGGAGCGGCCACTGCACTCCAGTCTGGGCAACAGAGTGAGACTCCAACTCAAAAAAAAAAAAAAAAAAAGTTAAATCAAGCCAAGATTAATTTATTAAAGGAAGAAAAAATGCTTAAATAAATCCGGTGTAGCCCGAGTGTACAGTTGTTTATAAAGTCTGGAGTAGGGTGATGTTCTAGGCCTTCACATTCACTCACTACTCACTCACTGACTCACCCAGAGCAACTTCCAGTCCTGCAAGCTCTATTTGTAATAAGTGCCCTATACAGGTTTACCATTTTTTTCTTTTATGCTATATTTTTACTGTACCTTTTCTGTGTTTAGATGTACACATACCTTTATGTTATAAATCCCTATAGTATCAGTAGAGTAGCATGCTATACAGATTTATAGCCCATGAGCAATAGGCCATACCATATGCCTGGCTGTGTAGTGGGCTCTACCATCTAGGTATGTAAGAACACTCCATGATGTTTGCACAGTGACAACGTCACCTAATGATGTATTTCTCAGAATGTAGCTCCACTGGTAAAGGATGCGTGACTGTACATGCTTAAGACTCATATATACTTCAGTACTTCAGTCCTGTCACATGACAGCTACTCCATCCCAGCAAGTGTGGGGGTCAGCTTCAATGGGCAGATCGGGGGGGAAAGCAAAGTGGGGACAGAAAGAGGATTAGACTAATTGCCTCCTGCTTCGACTGACATAAGTGGTTCTGTGGAGAAAAAAATTATGACCGATCACTGCTAAGTATCATTCCGCACTCTGAATCACATGGATCGGTTCTCTGAAATGTTTGTTGAAACTCCACACTGGCTAGGTACTGTGTGTGCATTTGGCAAGACAGACATGGTTCCTAAAGACTCCAGGCTTCCAGGAGGCAGAGAGATCAGGGGTTTAGAAAATAACCATAAGGGAATGCATGGCTTTGTAGTCCACAGATAGTTTAGGGCAAACCTCCCAGCGGTGGGATATTTAAGCCGAGAGTGAAGGGGAGGGCAGGGGTGGAAGAATATTGTGGGGATGGGGGGTGGTTTCACCTTCTTGGTGCTTCTTAGGCAGGAAACAGCAGCTTGATCTCAAGAAAACAAAAGAAGCAATAAAGCTGAGGCTGAGAGAGCAAAGGGAAAAATGAGGGGAGATACTGGGGAGGGGGCAGAGTCAGACAGTGGGGGAACGTGAACTAGCCGCTCATTCCTAGTCCCTGAGTGCCTTCCATGGCCCAAGCCCAGTGGACATAAGCAAAAGCTCTGCCCACCCAACTCATGCTTTAGTGGAGGGAGACAGATTGACATACAAAATCAACATCTAGCATGTCTGATTGTGAGGAGAGTCATGGAGAAACAGGAAGCAGGCCAGGGGCAGAGCTGCTTGTTAAGAAATATGTATGTCACTGTCTGCTTTTGCTTAGAAATTGTATGACTGAATTTGCATTTTAAAAGGATCTCTGAGGGTCTGGCACATAACTGTAATCCCAGCCCTTTGGGAGGCCAAAGCAGGAGGACCATTTGAGGCCAGGAGTTCTAGTTCAGCCTGGGTAACATAGCAAGATTCTGTTTCTAAAACAACTTTTTTAAAACAGTGTGGCATGGTGCACACCTGCAGTCCCAGCTACTGGGGACGCTGAAGCCAGAAGTTCAAGGCTGCCTTGAGCCATAATCGTGCCATTGCACACTCCAGCTTGGGCAAGAGACAGAAATCCTGTTTCTAAAAATAAAATAAAATAAAATAAAAATTTCTCTGACTATAGGGTAGAGAAACTCTGGAGGGGAACAGAAGGACTTTGGAATGAAGAGCAACAAGGAGTCATGGGGGTGGTAGAAGCTAGGCTCAGGGAAACTTGTGGCTTCACTGAGAAACTTCCTAATCACTGAGACATCGAGGAAAGAGAAAGGGTAGGATTTAGTGATGGATCCCTTGTAGGAGGTGAAGTAGTGGAAAGGGTCAGGGGTGACTCATGGGTTTTTGACCAGAAGGAGTGGGCAGTTTGTGGAAGTATGTATTCAGCTAAGAGACCCTAGCAGAAAAAACAATTTTTTTTTTTTGGTAGAACTGGGAAAGAGGGGGAAGGCTGCTAGGCAGGAGTAAGAGGTTCAGTTGCATTTGAGGGATGAGAGTTAGAGATGCCCAGCGAGTCCATGAGGGAATGTCCAGGAGACGGCATGCCTGGATATCAGGAATGAGAGCTGGGCTGGGCAGAGCCACAGAGATGTGGGCACCAAGGGTTCAACCTAGGGAAGAGGTAAGCTGGTCCCTTGTTCTAGTTCTTCAGAAAGAGGATATGCATCCAAAAATGCTACAAAGGAAATGTCAGTACAACCTATCCCTCAGCTTCCTAGCACCCAACCCAGGCTTCTCCTGTGTCCCCTCCACACTTCTGACAGCAGACTGCAAAGTGACTAGGAGACACTTAGCACAACACTAAGACAACAGAGCCTGTGCTTTTCTAGTCTCGATGAGTTTATATTTCATTTCTGCTATGACTTACTCAAAATAATGTCATTTTCTGAGAATAAATGGCTGCAAAAAGATAAGTAATGCAAAAACACATTACAGGCTCTATAGTATCTTTGGGAAAAGGAGACTTAACTGAAATATTTTTCATTTAGATTAAAAATTGCATCACGTAACATGTTAACCATTTATCTCAAATGAAACTCCTTAGATTCACAATCTGCCCAAAAGAAATGCTTAGATCCACTTTTCTAAAATGTTTCCAAAGATGTCCAACAGATTGGTCCAAAGTTTATCAGGAAGAATAATAAATTACCAATTATTGGAATTTATGCATCTCATATCCTGAATAATTTTATATACATAGTAACCTATATTGCTGACCTCCTTAGATATCATTCTTAGAAACTCCAGGATTCTATCCTAGAATGGAATGTCTGTGTTTTATATACTTAGACAGGGTCAGACAATGGCAGTCAGAACAAAGGACTCTACAATGGCAGGTCAGTGATTTCCTCTGTTGGCTAGACACAGACCATCCTCAGAAATAATCTCTCTGCCCTCACTTTTGTTTTCAGACACTTTGGCAACAGCTACAGCTTCAATATAGCCAGCAATGACATTAAAGACCTAGCTTATAGATAAGGTCACCCAGGCAACATTCCATTTTCTTTGCTACAGGCCTGTGGCTCAGTGAAAACACAGGTGGGGAGCCCAGACCCAACATCTGTCAGCTTCCACAATGATGCACTGTTTTTCAAAGGTCGCTCTAGGCAATTCTGAGTTTAAAAAAATTAAAAAAAGTCAAGAAATAGTATTGGAATTTATATGATACTCTGTCACATGCTCACAGACTTCAGAATGTTTACTATCTAACCTTAATATTATGATATATGTTTTTTAAATAATTAAAGCTGAGACATTATTATGTAATACGGGTCCTCTATAATACTGAAAAAGTATAGACCTAGAGTAATAATTTCAAAGTATCACAAAAAAAAAACTCCCTTTACAGAAAAAAAGATATATGCCAACGTGTCAAACCGAGATAGTGTTACTAACATACACTTCCTAAAGCAGCACAATGGCCTCTCTGACATGATAGCTTGCTTACAGACAAAACAACTAATGTGACCACCTCACTAAGTCTGCATACCCTTTGAGCCAGGAGGCACATTTAATACTCAGTGCTCAAATAGAGCCCAATTTTGTAATTTAAAATAAATTGTTTGTAGTAACAAGAAAACAAATAGAAAAATAATGGAGAAGGTAAACTAATCTTACATTCTAGGTCTCAGTAGAATTACAGCTAAATGACTTTGGTGGATCTTATCTCTTAGTGTTGAGCAACTCTGTATATCTATATGTTATATACAGCTAACCACCCCACTCAGTTTATGTCCGTTGTACCTGGTTCTGTCTTGAAATGAGAGATTCTTATTGTTCATTCACATCCTTAAATCAATCCTAAACCAGGGCTGTAGGCTTGACTCACAGAGGCTGGTTTTTTAGTGAAGCAAAATGCCCTAACAGTATCAGATACCGGTTCTGAGGCGCCTTGCATCAGTGGACTCACTGAGCACATGTGTAAACAGATATGCTGCACATTTGTACAAGTTGTTTCAGTATTTCAGGTCTCCATTTTCCAGACAATAAAATTTAGGAGTTACATGATGTTATAAATAAGTCAATTGTTTTTTTCTTTCAAGTATACTCTGTCAAAAACTGTGATGGACTCGAGATTTGCATTAACTTCCAAGCCTAAAAGTTAGTCTGCCATAGTTTCATGGATGCTGGCAGAAGGCATGAGCTCTGGGTCAGAGACAAAGGACTCAATAACTGACATCACAGCAAATATGTGAGCTTCATGTTCTTGCTAGTTTCTCCTGCCCTTGAAGTCCCACAGGTAAACACAGAGGAATTCAAGTGTATGCTACATGTGAATTCGGTTTGTGTCATAGCTGAAGAATGCTGAGTATAGGAAACCAAATCTTTTATTATGAGCAGTAAGCAATCCTGTCTACTCGTTGCTCCAAAGAAGGACATTGTCTTGACAGTAAGAAAGTTTGTCCTATGCTCCAAAGTGATACTACCTCTATCTTCCAAGGCTGTTCACTAGCCCAGAATGAAGGTCATCAGTACCTCTACTTTAAGATGTGCACAAGTATGAGAGACCCATGGAGAAGTGCACCCCAAAACCCTCTAAACAATTCAGGTATTGTAAATTTCTCGCATTATAACTGGACCTAAGGTTAGATCTGTGATAAGTATAAGGAATGGATTTCCAATTGATTCTCAAAGTCGAACCTTTTAATAGTCCTGTTAAAAACCAACCTTTAAAAAAAAAATCAAAAGCAAGTTTATTTGAAGATTTCAATTCTGATTGACAGTACAAACCTGAATGCATTTACTCAAGATCAGAAATACAGCTAATTCAATTTCTCAACAGTCATTTGTCTCTAAATATTATATTTAATTCATACCAACTTGTATACTAGCCACTGTTAGTTGCATATCCAGCATTCATTCTCTTGAATTAATTCTCTTGAGTCTCATGCTCTTTATGGCTTCCTTTCTCTTCTTTCCCAGTAGTTCCCCAAATCCTTGGTTTTATTAAATCATTTAGTTCTATACACCTTGTGGCTCAGGGATGCCTCATCCCATCCCCGGACCCAATGCTGACTCACTCTCTCTCTCTCTCTCGTAATATTTAGCACATATCCCTTGCCACCACACATACATAGCCTCCCACACATTATCAACATACTATACCAGACTAGTGCATTCGTTACACCTGATGAACCTACAATGACCCATCATTATAACCTGAAGAGCACAGTTTACATTAGGATTCACTCTTGGTGTTATATATTCTATGGGTTTGGACATATGAATAATGGCTTGCATCCAACAAAATCATCTGTGCTCTGCCTAGTCAACCCTGCCTCCCCACTTATCTCTGGCAATCCCTGAGGTTTTTTACTGTCTCCATAGTTGTGCCTTTTTTCAGAATATCATGTATATTCATAGTGTTGTTTAAGGTAGAGATACATTCTGAGAAATATGTTATGCAAATTTGTCACTATGTGAACATCATAGAGTATACTTAGGCATACCTAGATGGTATAGCCTACTACACAACTGGGCTATATGATAAATACAGTCTATTGTTTCTATGTTATACTTGTACAGCATGCTACTGAATACTGTAGGCCATCAGAACACAATGGTATGTATTTGTGTATCTAAATATATCTAAATGTAGAAAAGGTAATGTGCTGCACTGGGACATTAGGAAGGCTACAACATTACTAGGTGATAGGAATTTTTCAGTTCCATTATAATCTTATGGAACCACCATTGTATATGGGGTCCATCATTGACTAAAATGTCACTATGTGATATATGACTGTAGTTGAAATCATACAGTATGTAACATTTTCAGATTGGCATCTTTCATTTCTTAATATGCATTTAAATTTCCTCCATGTCTTTAGATAGCTCATTCCTTTTTAACACTGAATACTATATTGTCTGGATGTACCACAGTTTATCCAGTTACCTACGGAAGGACATCTTCATTGCTTACAAGTTTTGGCAACTACAAATAAAGCCACTATAAACACTAGTGTGGAAGTTTTCATGTGGACATAAGTTTTCAAATTCTTTGAGTAAATGCCAAATTACTGATGGTATGCTAAGAACATGTTTCATTTTGCGAGAAACTGCCAAGCTGTCTTCCAAAGAATCTGTACCATTTTACAAACTCACTAGCCATAAACCAAACTTCTAGTACTCCATATCCTCAACAGCATTTGTTTTGCCAGTGTTCTGGATTTTGGCCATTCTAGTAGGTGTGTGGTACAAGGGTGCATCTTCATCACCCCAAATCAGTAGTTGTCAACTATCAAGATCATCATCACTCAGGAATTTGTTAGAAATGTGAATTCCTGAAAGAAACAGAGGTAAGATGATGAGGGAACTGGTCAGAGTGTGAGAATCTCTGCAAAAGTGAGTGTCCATAAAGACTGTGTGAGTGGGTGTGTGCCAGCGGGTGAGTGAAAGTTCATCTGAGGGAAGACTCGGGTTTAAGCACCTGGGGCTCTCCTCTGGAGGTGACTGTAACCCACCACTGCCCTGAGTTCAGAGTCCCTGGCATGCAGGATCATCTGCCATTCTCTGGGGTCCCTTGGGAGGAGGTAGCAGAGATCTGCTGCTCCTCAGTATCTGGCACCTGGTTCACACTACCACCTGTGGTAACAGGCTGGGAGCTAGCAGCAGGAACAATGGAGAAGGCACAACAAGGAAATCTGGAATTGAGCCCTGCTGCCAGTGAGGAGATGCTGGCTACCACCATTTTCTCTGTCCTAGAACTGGGCAGAGAGACCTGCGTTACCCTGCTCAGCTCTGTCCAGCCTCCAACCTGAGACCTAGAGGCTATCTCCGTACACTTCTGGGATAGACCATCAGACACGGAAAGATAGATGCCCTCCCCCATGCTGGCCTAGTCACAGACACATCTGATCTGAGTGAGAGACCTGGCAGCAGTGGCAGCAGCAGACAAGTCGGGGGGCAAATATACATCCCCACCACATGGACAGACTGTAAGGCGGTGGGAAGTGGGTTTCAAGGGGCCCACACACCTGTCAACTGATACTGGGATATGCACATAGCTTCTGAACCACAGTTCTCCCTTAATCAAATCTCAAAACTATAAAAAGCACAGTCCCCAACCCCGGTCTGATTTCAAAATCGAACAAATCCAGAGGATCTACATAAAGAAGAATAGGAGATTGAGTAAACAAAAGTGAAAGCTATCCCCCCATGACTGAACAACAGAATTAAACAATGGAGGAAAACCTTCACAAATGAAGAAGAACCAATGGAAGAACACAGGTCCCATATAGACCCCTGAGAAGTCAACAACTGAGAATATAAACTTCAGAACCCAAACTATGAAGAGCCCCCAGAACAACTGGTCTCAAACCACAAACCCAGATATAAAGATATTAATAGCGAGAATAAATAGAAATGAGGAGAGACAAGAGGAAAGAATGAAGGAGTTGATAACTGAGAAAATGGGAGTAAAGAATATAGTAAATGAAATACATAATAAACTGATAAGTATGGAAAGTAGAATTAACCAAGCAGAAGCAAGAATTTCAGAGTTTGAGGACCAAAATATGGAACTAACCCAAACTGTTAAAAACATAGAAAAGAAGCTTTAAAAGACAGAACAAAGCCTTCAAGAGATGATTGATTATGCCACGAGGCCAAACCTAAGATTAATTGGAATCCCTGAGGCAGATAGAGAGACAGAGACCACCCTGGAGCAAACATTGCAGGAAATTATCCAAGCAAACTTCCTTCATCTCATCAGAGATGTGACCATTGAAACACAAGAGAGTCAGAGAACCCCTGCAAGACATCAAATGAGAGGACCAACTCTTAGACACATAGTAATTTGCTTACACAAAGTAGGAATAAAAGAAAAAAACCTAAAGGCAGCAAGAGAGAAAGGTCAGACTATCTACCAGGGAAGACCAAGTAGAATAGCAGAAGATAGGCTGGGCTCAGTGGCTCAGCCTATAATCCTGCACTTTAGGAGGCCGAGGTGAGTGAATTGCCTGAGCCTGCGGGTTCGAGACCCGCCTGGGCAACTTGGTGAGACCTCTACAATAAATCAAAAAATTAGCTGGGCGTGGCAGCATGTGCCTGTAGTCCTGGCTACTTGGAAGGCTGAGGTGGAAGGATTGCAGGAGCCCATCAGGTTGAGGCTGCAGTGGCCGGCAGCGGCCACTGCACTCCAGTCTGGGTGATGGAGTGAGACTCCAACTAAAAAAAAAAAAAAAAAAGAATAGCAGAAGACTTATCTTCAGAAACACTTCAGATTAGAAGAGATTGGAGTCCAATTTTCAAAGTTCTCAATGATAAACAATTTCAAACAAGAATTTCCTACTCAGCTAAGCTAAGTTTCATCAGCAATGGAGAATTAAAATCCTTCCTAGACATTCAATCCCTAAGAGTTTACACCACCTCCAGACCAGATCTAAAAGACACACTTAAGAAAAATATTAAACACAGAAGAAAAAAAAAAAAAGAATAACCACACCCTTTCCAAGAATGCAGGAAAAAGATTGAAAATACACATAAATCAACCCCAAAATCAAAAGAAAGCCAACAAACAAACAAACAACAAATTCTATAAGAACCTCATGACAGGGATGAACTCTCACATCTCAATAATTACCCTGAATGTGAGTGGACTAAATGTACCACTGAAAAGACACAGAATGACAAATTGGATAAAAAAACATGTTGCAACAATATGCTGTCTCCAGGAGACTCATCTCACCAGAAAGGACAACACAGATTCAAAGTAAGACAATGGAAAACAAATTTTCAAGTGAATGGACACAAAAGAAAGTAGAAGTTGCAATCTTAATATCAGATAAAACATCCTTTAAGCTATCAAAAAATTTAAAAGATACAGAAGGTCACTACATAATGATAAAAGGTTCAATCCATCAATAAGAAAATATCCATCATAAAAATATATGCACCCAACATGGGAGCACCAACTTTCATAAAGCAACTTCTAGATAAATTACAAAAAGATACTAACTCTAACATTATCATAGCTGGGAACTTAAGTACCCCCACTAATAACCCTAGACAGATCATCAAGGCAAAAAGTCAACAAGAAGATCTGGAACCTCAATTTGATGCTTGACCAAATGGACTTAACAGATACTTATGGAACACTCCACCCCACAACCATGAAATATACATTCTGTTCATCACCACATGGAATGTACTTTAAGATCAACCACATCCTCAGTCATAAATCAAGCATAAACACATTTCGTAAGATTGAATTACTGCCATACACCTTTCTCAGACCATGGTGGAATAAAAATAAGTATCAACACCAAAAAAAGTCCCCCAAAACCCACAAAGCCATGGGCACTAAACAGCATGATGTTGAACAACTCCTGGGTCAACATGGAAATCAAAACAGAAATTAAACGATTCCTGAAAACAAATGAAAATGAAGAAATATCTTACTAAAATATCTGGGATGCCATGAAAGCAGTACTAAGAAAGGAATTCCTATCTCTACAAACACAAATGAAGAAAATGGAAACAACACAAGTTAACAGCCTACCTAAGGGATCTGGAAGAGCAAGACCATCAAAACCCTAAATTAATCAAAAGAATCCAGATCACCAAAATAAAAGCCCAAATATAGGAAATAGAAGACAGAAATATAATAGAAAAAAATCAACGAAACAAAAAGCTGGTTCTCTGAAGGGATAAACAAGATTTATGAATTTATGAACCCCAGCCAGAAAGACCAAGAAAAAGAGTGAAAAACTCAAATAAACACAATCACAAATGCAAAAGAGCAAGTCACAATTGACCCTGAAGAAATACAAAAGATTATCAGAGATTACTATGTACACTTGTCTGAAAACAAACTTGAAAACCTAAATGAAAATGGAAACATATTCCAAGCTCGTGGATAGGAAGAATCAACATTGTTAAGATGTCCATACTATCAAAGGCAATCTACAGATTCAATGCCATACCCATTAAATTACCAGCATCATTCTTCTCAGACCTGAAAACAACAATACAGAAACTCATATGGCAACATAAACAACCACGAATAACCAAAAGGATCCTCAGCAAAAGAAACAAAATGGGAGGGATCACACTTCCAGACTTTAAACTTTATTATAAGGCTACAATAATCAAAATAGCCTGGTATTGGTACAAAAACAGGCATATAGAGCAATGGAACAGGAAAGAGATTCCAGAAGCAAAACTTTAATTTCTCAACCAACTCATCTTCAACAAAGCCTTCACCAACAACCACTGGGGAGAGGAGAACCTATTCAGTAAATGGTGCTGGGAAAATTGACTGACTACATGCTGAAGATTAAAACAAGGCCTCTACCTATCACCATACACAAAAATCAATTCTAAATGGATCAAAGACTTAAATGTAAAACCTCAAACTATAAGAACCTTAGAAAATGCAGGAGACACCCTTATGGAAATTGGAACTGGCAATCAATTCCTGATCAAAACCCCAAATGCCCACCCTATAAGAGATAAGATGGACAAGTGGGACCTCATCAAACTGAAAAACTTCTGCAAGAAAAATAAACCATCAAGAGAGTGGGGAAACAACCCACAGAATGGGAAACAATATTTGCCAACTGTATATCTGACAAAGGCCAATATCTATGATCTACAAGGAACTCAAACATGCTGAAAAGAAAAAAAACAAACAGTCCTACTACAAAGTGGACAAAAGATATGCATAGACACTTATCAAAAGAAGACATATGAGCAGCCAACAGAAAAATGAAAAAATGTTCAGCTTTATTAATTATCAATAAAATGCAAATTAAAATCACACTGAGACACCACCCAACTCCAGACAGGCTGCCCATCATCAATAATTCAAAAAACAACACATGCTGGAGAGGATGTGAGGAAAAGGGAACACTTCAACACTGTTGATGAGAGTGTAAACTAATGCAGTCTCTGTGGAAAACAGTTTACCGATTCCTAAAACATCTAAAAATAGACCTTCCATATGACCCCGCAATCTCTCTTCTGGGAATATACCCAGAAGTACTCAAATTACTCTATGAAAAAGATGCATGTTTATTGCATTACTCACAATAGCAAAAACATGGAACCAACTGTGCTGCCCATTGAAAGAGGACTGGATTTTTAAAATGTGGTACGTATACATGATGGAATATTGTGCAGCCATAAAGACGAACAAAATTATGAACTTTGTAGCAACTTGGATGGACTTAGAGTCTATAATACTGAGTGATCTATCACAGAAACAAAGAACTGAGTACCACATGTTCTTACTCATAAGTGGACCCTGAACAATTATCATAATACTTTAAGAAAGGGACTCGCAGTAGTGGGAAACTGCTGCGGGGTGGGGGGAGAGGTACATGTCATCAATAAGGGTACCTGATCACAAACCAGGTGAAGTGGGGATCAAAGTGAGGCCCCAGCTTTACCTACACAATTACCATTTGAATACCTAACCCTGAATTGTACCCCACAATCTTAAAAAAAAAGTGAATTCCTGAACCAAACCTATTGAATCATAAACCCAGGGGTAAGAGCTAGCAATCTATATTGGTTAACAAGTCCTCCAGGTGATTCTCATAGATTCTCAACACTAAAGTACACTGAAGTTTGAGAATGTACCCCTTGTTATTATTGGTCCTTAATTGGCCTAAAAGAAAGAAAGGAGTTACAGTCTATGTCTGGGAAAATATTCTTCTCTCTCCTCTGTTAGATGCCAACAAAGCATGCTTCCCTAGTTGCTTCTAAATATCACCTTATCACCATGAAGAGAACTAGCCTTGGCTTGAAGCAGAGATCTACAAATCTCAATTGAGCAGAGACTTGTCGAGAACCCATGTCCCTGGTAATATTACTGAGCTACCAAATCAACAAACTATGAAGTATGACTTAACTCAGGACTTCCTGTTAATAGAAGTTAACATATTTCCTAACTGTTAGCTTATATAGGTGGGCTCATGTACTTTCAGTCCAAAATATCCTGATTAAACAATTTATTTGTGATGTTCCTGTCTGTCCTAATGTTTGTATTGACTTTCAGAACCTCCTCCCTGCTGCTCTGGGGATCTCTGTAAGTTCTGATTCATGTAAATATGTACATGCCTTGCAAACCAGTGGAGAACTTAAGAAATCGGAAAGCCATGTCCAGGAGGGCAAAGTTCTCATTTGTTTTGCCCTCCACTGTATCCTCAAAGACTACGACAGTACTCAACAAATAACAGATTCTCAAATAAATAGTTGACTGCATTAATAAATGAATGGTCAAATGAAGCAAACCAGAATGAGGTGTGAAAGCCATTTTAATTCAGTTATATCTACTCAGCTTTTCATAGTGGTCGCATGACACCTGTCATATTGCCAGGTACCACATCACACAACATCCAAAGGTGAGAAATGACCCTTGGCATCATTAAAAGAAAGGCGCCTAACCCAGCAGTCTCCCAGGCCCTGTAGTCTCCTCAAACCTTTTGACCAGAATATAACTGATTAAATATCTAAGTATAAAAATAAACTTAGTAGTGAACAACCTTGCTATCCATCAAGAGAAGAAGGGCTAAATAAGTAAGGTTATTCATATTACAGAATAATTAACAGCTACTAATAAGAATGGGTTAAATCATTAGTTAATCGACCTACCTACCACCTAGACTCTAGAGGGAATACTGACAGATGTGAAAACAAGTTGCAGAATAACATGTACAATATAATCCCATGTTGTTAGAATTCATAAAAGAGAAACTGAGGACATTTATTGATATTTATACATCTAGTTGAGCTTAGATAGAGACACTAAAGAATAAACACAAAAGAATGAACAATAATTATCCCTAGGAAAGGGACTGGAAGAAAGAGGAGGAACTCTATTAACATCTTCATCATATACTTCTATAGTTTTTGCCTTCTTTTATACATCTATGACTTCAGTAATTAAAATAGACCATTAACAAGATATAAAACAAGCAAAATGCTATTTATGATGAATTCTTGATTCAAATTAGGAGCAATATAGCCTAGTTAAAGAAAAGTGAAATAGCAATATATAATAGTTAGCAGAAATATACTTAACATATCTTTTCTAATGATAATTTATTTCTTAAGAAATTATTTAGAAAGGGTTTCCAATGTCAACTATAAAATGTGCTATAGTCACTTGTCTAGATCTGCAAGAAAGAAACATTGCTATTTGGCCAACAGAAATATTTTACCTGAATAATTATATTACTTATATGACTCATTCTACAAGGGTAGTAGCATGAATGGAAGATCAGCAATTTTGGTATCAAATAGTTCTATTATCTTTCTTATTTTAATAATAGGCATAACCATATTTCCTAATAAAATTTCTTGTATTTATAATTTAAATTTCCTGTATATGCATTATTCATTTTTGAAGTGTTCTGTTAACTTACAATTTATTCCAATAGGTAAAGTAATTACCAGTTCTTTATATTCTTAAAATTAATTCATAAAAAATGTTACACAGACACAGTTAACCCTTATAAACTAAAATTGTGACATTATCAAGGTCTCATAATCTTTTGTTATTACTACCCAAGTTTTAGCTCTCATTTATTTTACTTCTTATTTGGTTTTTAAAAGCAAGAGTGGGATTATCCTTACAGATTAAATCGGTAAGTTCTCATTGGAAGTCAAATTCCACAGGATATGTCCCAGTGAGTTGACATTCACGTCAAGGGGCCGAATGAACTGAGAGCTGGTTTGATAAGAGAATGAATCTGTGCCTGCTGAGAGGCAAATGGACAGAAAGAAGCACAGAGGACAAATGAAGTCAAGAAATAATCCATCTGTTTCCCAGCACATGATGTTGACTTTGGACATGCTGCATTTGAGATCCAGGCACGGCACATAACATACCTAGTGAATCAAGAATGAACTTTTCCTAAAATGTTCTGAAGACAAAGACTGCCCTGAAACTAGCTGTTTCTGATCTTGGGCCAGGGTCACAGAAAACATGTAAGGCTGGCTTCAGGAGTCCTCAGAGTAGACAATTTTACCTGTGTGCTTCGATTCCTTAGGTCCACAGTATGAGGATCCCATCTCCAATTTCATTCTACAAGGGTCCTCTAACTTCTTGAGATCTGTGTGTAAATGAGCACAATGGAAATATTCCCCAGGATACCTCAGCCCTGATTCTTTAACTAAACTTGGCAAAGTTTTATGAATTCTGGACAAACTTAGAGATGTTAGAGTTTAGGACAGAATCCTCCAAAGGCTTAAAAGTGTCAAAAACACTCATCATATTACTATTAATTGCAATACAGTCACAACCACAGAAAACCATGAAAATATAGCATTCCCAGTTATTCTATTTTCTTTGTCACCCTGCAGCACTATGACCTTAAATTACTATGCTGTTTTCTATCCTGACAGCACTTGAAAGAGTCAAAACAAAAAGTTCTCCCAAGTTCCTGTGAACATGTGATCATTTTTGGCACTAGTTTAAGGACACATATGTATTTTTTATTCGACTTATAAAGCAAACTGTAACTTCTGTGTGTGTCAAATGAAATCCAACCCATTCAGCTTAAAAGTCCTACTGGAAGATTTTATCATAGTAGCATATATCCTTGGTTGTAACCAAACCTAATTTTGTAATCTGATCAGTATTTAACAGTAAACTTACTTAGAATTCAGGGAACACCAGGTACCAAGAACTCTGCTAACCAGTTTTCATACATTAGCATATATAAATTCCCAGTAGCATTATGAAGAAGATATTAATAAAAACTGACTAGAACTATTAGGAAACTAAATGTAGGAAGGTTAAGCAATTTGTTGAGGATGGTTAATTATTTGTGCCAGAACCAGCACTCATACCAAGTGGGTCAGCCTGTAAAGTAAAAGAAGCTTCCCAGTAGAACTCTGTCTCCTCTGAATGTTCACAAAGGCAGTGACAAAAATACAAGCCTTTATGAGTCAATTATGCTCCAAGTCCATTCACAAAACACAAGTATGCTGTATTTATTGATTAAGCCTGGGGTCCCAGTGTTCTATAAATGATAACATAAAGGCCATGTAATACAACTCCACTGTGCTATCAATGTGATAAAGAATTAAGGCATTTGGATCTAATAAAAAATTAATCATCTCATTATCTATTTTTTTTCTTGCTAAATATGTAAGAGATTTGGGGAAAAGACTGAGATGTGATCTTAGCCAAAAAGCCAAGAGGCACCGGGGGAAAAGATTTAGATAGGCCAGGGTCTCTTTAAAAAGTGTCCAAAGAAGATTTAGTAGACGTCTTCCTTTTTCTAGAAGACACTGGTGCAGGAAGTGGAGGCATCCTCACACATTCTGGGGGCTTAGGACCATACTCACATATGTAGTTGGTGCTCATCAAGGACTGATATTAATCACAATCATGCTTTTCTCAGAGAAAAATCCCCTGACAGAGACTGATGGCATCAGAGCACTAGAACAAGAAATCTGGTCAAGCTTCTAACTGACACACAAAACATGGCCTGAAATGGTTTTCTCTTTCTTCTCAGTGTTCAATGGCTTGTCAGAGGGATGGCAGGGCTAGGCCACAGGTCACTGACTGGCAATCTCCACCTCTTTCTATTGATTTTCTCTACCTCCTCAGCTTAATCAAAGTTACACAGGTGCTGCCTATAAGATTTCAAAAACAAGCCTGAAGGAAGCTAAGAAGTATGGTTAGCATGCTCATTTTTCACAGCCAAGAGCCTTCTTGACACCTTCCAGAGAGCTATCACAACACAGCGAGAGTCACTGAATAATTCTAAGAACAGTCATCTCCATTTGTCCATACTTCTTTAGAGGCGCTTCAGACAGAAGGCCTTTTAGAGGCCTCTCTACAGAATTGCTCAAGTAGGTCTACTTACTGGCTCCCACTGCCATCGCCTTAGGGTTTAGGTCCAGGGAAAGTGCTAAATCAGTGTTTAAAGGCAGCAGGATTTCAGATTTAACTTCACAACCTCTGGGGCCTGGACACCTATAAGGAAGGGGTTGACTATATTATAAGAAAAAGACATTGCTAATGTATTCCCATCCTATGCATAGTGTGATGTGATCCAAAGCAAAGCATTTATGTTTGCAGTCTAATAGGGAAAATACTTCTTATGCCCTTTTAATGTTTGCAATTTAAAAAGGTTCTTAATGGTTTAATGTGTTGAAAATGCACTAAAAATATGTTGCCCTTTAGCAGAGTTGTTTCAGAATTAGAATACTTCTAATTTTCCCCCTGGTAAATAAACTTAAATTAAAAATAAATTATGTCCCATTCAATTAGGTCTTTGGCCTTTATTCCTTCTGAATAATAGCCATTGTTAGATAAGCCCCTGCATATCCGTGGGTCTGCCAGGTACATCCAGATGTTTGTTGCAATGCTGGTGGCAATTCTGCAAAAAAAGATAAATCTGACTATCCTTGGTTTAGTAGAAAAATCAGGTTTGGGGAGGATTTAAGATTAGCATTATTCCAACCAGAATATTTCCTTTTCTCCACAAGAAGAAACTGAGAATAATAAACATATAGAAGAGACGCCTGCCTTCAGTTGAATGCCGGTATCATGTAGTTTGGGTTTCTTTAATGCCCATTTGCTAAGAAACCTATCACTACTCATTTCCAATATGAGAATCTCATTCATATATATTTAAAATGAGTCACTATAGTGTCACAGTTAGGCAAACACACTGAATTAATACAGCAAAACCAATATTAACCCAAATCTCATGACATTCAGACTAGACTGGGCACAACAGAGCATGCTACTACATACAGCATACTGAGGCATGTTCTCAGGGAATATGATAAAGGAAAACACAGTATTTAAATCTGCAGTTAGCATAAAATTTGCACAGTCAGGAATGTTGGGGCCTTACTCTGAAGGACCACTGACCTCAAGTTCACATATGTTGTTTGTTCATAAAAGGACACGGTCAGGATGTAAGAGAGCTACATAAATATATTTGTTCAAGTGTAACAGTACAACTGCAATCACAAAAAACTGGGAGATTCACAAAAATGCATGCCACAATGGGTTAAGCAGATACTCAGTCTCCCACAGAACAAAGAACAATGAAAGATGAAATGACTCAAACAGCGAAAAGTATGTCCAACATTTTGTGCTGCTGAAAATACTGCAGATAAGATAGCTATATATATTATAACTGCATGTTATCAAAGCATCTGAGTAGAATAAAAATATATTTAATGTAATACATATTAAAAATATTATTATATGAACCTTAAATATCCAATGCAATACTATACGAAAATGACTGACTGTACTGGGAAACTATGGTGGGGGGAGGGAGATGGGATTAACAGTAGCAAATATCTGTCTGGGAACGGGGAAACACCCCATATCAACAGGGTGCCTGAATGAAACGCAATTGTATACCTAATCCTTAACTGTACCCTACAACTTCACAATAAAAAAAAACAAAAAATTGGTTGTTGGTAAAAAAAAAAAAAAAAAAAAAAAAAATATATATATATATATATATATATATTATAATTATGTAAAAAGCCCTAACTAAGCATATCTAGGGCAAATAAATATATACCTCTATGCAGAAAGGTATAAAAATTTACCCTTATTAGTTTAAAAGAATGGAGGTTATAAAAACACTCTAACGTATTATACATCACTCTATTTTCAGCAAACAGAAGGCTAATTGTTGATGAAACAGCCCTACCACTTTGACACAGCACTTCAAAAAAAGTTGTTTGTACTTAGACTCCTTAGAAACAGCAGAACATGCTTTACTAGTAAATTTTTCCATAAATCATAAAAAAGATGCATTTTAAACTGTGAGAATTATTAATTAAATGGAAAATCAGAGTCAGTGCATTCAAAAATAGGTCACAAAAATCACATGAAGTAAGTATGCACGATACAATTATCAGAGTAATTAAAAAGGTGCAATCTCACATAAGCTACAGCATGGATGGACCTGGAGGACATTATGCTAACTGGAATAAATCACTCACAAAAGGACCCTAGTGGCTTCCAGGGTCCAAGGGCAGGGGGAGTGGGGAGTTAGTGTTTAATGGGTACAGAGTTTCAGTTACTGAAGATGAAAAAGTTCTGGAGATTGGTTGAATGCACTTAGCACTATTGAACTGTATACTTAGAAACAGTAAAGATGGTATACTTTGTTATGTGTATTTTACCACAATAAAAAATAAAATAAAAAATACCATCTCTTACCTCTGTACATTTCTCTATTTTTCATCATAGTGTTTATCATTACTTGATACTATACTCTTTATACATGTATACATAAATTGCCTATACACTCCCTCACACAATACCTCCAAATATATAAGCTCTGAAGACAGAAATCTCGTTGTGTTGTTCTACCATCAGGGCTTAGAACAGTGCCTGGAAAATATGGGCACTTAATAAATATCTTATAAATAATTTTTTAGAGGTGCAATCCTTATTTTTTCAAAGGTTTCTTGTTATATTGATTTTAAGGAACACATTTAAGCTTTTTTTTCACTCTCACTAATCTTACTTGTTTAGTCATTAGCTTATAACCATCCTTCTTTAACTCCTAGGGCCAGGTATTAGCAAGTCACTCAACCACAGTTAACCAATAAACAGGATACATAAAAAGCAGTATCTCCAAATAGAACAAATAAAAAGTCCACTGTGAAAATTAATCTAATGACATCACCCATTTCTCTGTTTCAAGTTGCTGCTACTTAGTGGTTTGTAATATACAGGCTGCACATAATTATAAGAACATAAGATATATTAGAAATCACAAACAAAATTGCATTTTGTTTAACTGGATGCTGCAGTAATTTTAACTCTCTGAAGTTACCCAACTATAGCTAGAT
This sequence comes from Cephalopachus bancanus, assembly GCA_027257055.1. Lineage (NCBI taxonomy): Eukaryota > Metazoa > Chordata > Mammalia > Primates > Tarsiidae > Cephalopachus > Cephalopachus bancanus. The sequence goes on from JAPVLO010000179.1 coordinate 1,522,931, forward strand.
GGCAAAGCTGGGAAAAAATTAATATGTATATAAATCTTGAAACTAGCTCCTGTCTAAGATCATTTTTTTAATAACCTATACTGGCACAGGATTTTATCATTTTAAAAATGTCTTCACAGATAAGGTCTAACCTGATCTTCAAAAACACCTTTGACAGTCAGGGCAGGTGATGTTACCCCTATTTAGAGATGAAGATATGAAGTCAGAGAAGCTAAGAGATTGAATCAAGTTTTCATGTGGAGAGCCTGTGCATATATTTGGAAATAATTTTCAGAAGCATAAGAAGCATTCTTGAAGTGTGTTACAATACAGTTCTTGTAGAAATTCAACCAAGTAATGAGATTGTGTCTACAACCACACAGAAAAATCAATTCCTTGCAGAGGATGGACAATAAAGAGTGATCTTGCCATTTTAATGCAAGAAGCTAAATACACTATCATGGGTGTCACCAAGAAACAACAGCACAGGTCTTGATGTAGCACAGAAATGAAAACATGGAGCCTAGACAGATTTAACAGATGAGAGAATGATGAACATAATGCTCAACTGCAGGAAAATCTATGAGTCTATTATCTAAAACCATGGTTCTCAGATTTTGGATTTCCCAGATAAGTAATACTTCTAAAACATTTAAGTAATAAAATTAGGTTGCCACTGTCTAATTCTTCTGAATGAAATGTTAAAAGATGATAATTTTTCAAATGGCAGTTAACTTTCACTACAAAACTAGGAAATACATATTATCATTATCATCACCCTGTTTTATAGATAAGGCAACCGAGGCTGAGAAAAGGTCGGTGGTCTTCCTCTAGGGCCACGTCCAGCTCCAGATGCAGCCAGAACTCAAATCCAGGTGGTTGGTCCTATAGCCTGTGTTCTCAACTGCTAACTCCAGCTCTGCCACTTACCAGACTATTATTTCATAAATGAAGTGATATTTTAGCACAAACATCAGGTAGCAAATCTGTGTAAGAATCAGTCCTTCAAATTTATTCTATTTAGCTGTAATAAAACCTCACACTTTTCTGCCACTTTGCTCAGATTTTTGGAAAGGTCATAGCAGACCTCCACTGGCCTGCAGAGCAGTACTTGATAAGCATGATTATGGAGCATTTGGACAGGATGAAATAAAAATGAAACTGAAAGAGTTTCAGGGTAGAAACTCTGGATCATCTCTTGAGAAAGAGAACAGGAAATGAATCATAATTTCATTGTGAAATGATCAAGGTCAACCAGCTCAATCCTCTTCTGAATACAGAAATCATCTTTCACAAAGTCAGGTTCTGCTTGAATAAATCAGTCACAAGAAACTCACTATTCATGACTTGGCTGTTGTTAAAACTGCATATGTACCTTGTTCCTCTCCATCCCCTTTCTTAGTTCTCCCTACCATTCTTCATTGGTCGAGCAAGATTCCATAGCCCTTGTAATCCTGATTACTCTCCCAACAGTCACAATCTATTTTGTGTTGCCTCTCTTAAAATAAAGAAACCAGAAATAAATACAATAATTATGGGGAGCCTAAACAGCACTGTAGAAAAAGGCGATCACCTCCTTCGACCTGGGCATTTTGCTTTCCTACTGCAACCTAAGATTATATTACAGCTTTTGCTTTATTTTGTTTTGTTTTTGACAGGAGTGGTAAGGCAACAGCATCACAGGGAAAACCAGTACAGTGAAGATTATATTGTAGATTAATTTGCATTGAAGTCAAATTCTCAATCTCTTATTCATATATGTGGCTGCTAAATTTTACTACTCTAACTCCACACCAGCACTTTTGGCTTTTTAAATACAGGATGAATTTACATTTATTCCTACTACTTATCACCCTATTAGATTCACCCACTGTTTAAACCTGGACAAACTCCATCTATTGCTGCAGAATGCTTAATAGTCTCGCCCAGGTTTATGAGATCCATGACTATCTGAATAATAGTTTGGGACCAACACTAAATTTTTCAGTCTATAATTGTGTTCTTCCCTGTAACTAAGAAATACAGATTATAAACAACACTTACCAATATTACCTGCAGACTGTCTCCAAAACTCAGGTCAACAAAGGGTGAACTATATATCTCTTCCTACAATAAAAAGTCTCATTTGACTTCACTATCCTCATCCACCAAGCATGCCTTCCTTTTTTATGTTTAACTTTGACTCTCTCACCTAATACTTCCCTCTCTTTTCTAAGGGTGACTCACTCAACTACAGGTTTTTCAAAAATATTCCAGATCAGTGCATGACACACTAGAGTGCTGCACCATCTAGACAGCTGACACGCTAGAGAGCTAGCTGCACACTAGAGAGTCGCACCAAGGAAACTATATACTGCCATGCCCAAAATAGGAATTCTTAAAATAAGATTAAAGTGAAATAGTACTAAACTTATTTTTCACAGAGCGTGCTTAGAGGTAGCCAGGAACTCATGTGGACCTCACTTTCCCATCTGTAATATCGGCATCACAAGTATCTGCCCTGAAGACTCCACAAGACGATTGTAAAATAAATAGCAGATTTGAAAGCAATTCCTATGTTATAAAATGGTATAGTCAGTGTTATATATTGCTATTGTTTGCATTACAACAGATAAGAAATTATTTCACAAACGGAACGAATGTACTCCACACTAAAGAGAGGAAATTATGAGGTTGAAAGAAGACAAGAAGAGAAAGGACGAGAATATTCCTTTCTCCTTAGAACCACCATAGGGGGCTATAGAAATCACTGATCCAGAATGGTAGTTCTTATTCCAGAGCCTCTGCATGGAAATGCCAGGAGGACACAGGTGTATGATGTACAAAAAGATGTAAGATGTAAAATAGCAAAGTGTAGAGTCTGCTAACACAGGCCTGTCATTGTACTCAATTACACATATCCCCAGAAGAAAAAAATACCTGTTTCCTTTTGTAACAAAAATCTTTTTTTTAATAGAATTTTTCCATGAGTACTGAACTTGTGGAAATAAGTATAATCTAAATTGTGGAAAAAAAACTCCACTGTAACTGGAAAAGTTTGATAATTTCTCTTACTCCTACAAGATGGGTCAGATAGTACTAAAGTATTTTTAAAACTTAAAAAAAAAATGAAACACATTGATAAATGTCTTCTTAAATAATGTTATCTGATTAACTCCATAAAAATTTATGAATCTTCTCATCTCAGCACACAATTCAATACATAAATTCTTCATTTACATAATAAAGAACACTTCAGTATCCCAATGTATTATTTCTCTCTACTTCCTACCAGAGAGTAGCCACACAGAAATAACACTATAGCTTCTAATGAGAGCTTTTTCCAGGTTTTGATTTTTGTATGACTTTACATTTCTCTCTCCATCAACTCTACTTTTATTCAAGTCGCAGTATAGGTTTAGCACAATTTATAAGTTAATAACTTGAAGACTACTTCCTGCCACAAATCAGTCTTGCTTATGTTACAAATGGGCCCATGTCATTGGCCAGCAGATCCTCCATTTAAACACCCATCAATTAAAACACAATTTTAAAGCTATCTCTAAAATGGAGTCTATTATTTCAAAGCCCGTCCAGGCTGTAGGCACATTAACTGAAGATAAGACAAAGGAACCAGAATTAGAAGGTCTGACCTATTAGAGGACATCATTAAAGCAGGCAGTTTCTGTGAATGGGGTAATTCCTGTATAAACTTTGTGGTACTCAGAGTAAGAGGCACATTAAGAAGAGGAAAAAAGAGGGGAAGGCAGGCTGAGAGATTCCAAGCTTCAAGGTCACTGGTCCCAAAGCTCAAAAGCTGTTTTCTCACTGATCACAGGCTAAGGGCATTTTCATTCATGACCAGGATGCTGATAGAGCTGGGAGAAGCATGCCAGTCACCTGATCAATCCCAAGGCTGCCAGTCAATGCCCAGAAAGACAGTGATAGTCAGCAGCAGGATTCCTTGTACTCACCGGCACACTTCGTTCTTGTTCTGAGAGCTGGCCCAGGAGAGCCAGTGCCTCCCTCCCCTGGTCTGGTGAGGAGCACACTAATCTCATATTCTGTATCAGGGTCAAGGTGTCCAATTTTATAACTGGTGGAATCCACTGGCTGTCGGTCATTCCAGCTCCCACTAGCCGTGCAGTACTCCACCTCTCGGGCAACAATGGGCCCATCCCCATTGATGGAGTTGGCGTTGAGCTGTATCCACAGGTATGTGGCTCCCACGGAGGCCAGCTGAGGTGGGGCAATAGGAACAGGTGGTTCTGAAAGGCAACCAGAGAGACGTCTTTCAGATGCTTTTGTCTTTAGCCTTAAAAGAGCTGAACACATATCAATTACTAAAATGTAGACATTAATTTAAGGAATAAATTGATGAGAACAGTTTTGTTCAGATTAATAAGAAAAAGCAAACTGATCAAGGTTTCACAAAAATTCAAAGTTGTGAAATAAACTCCTTGAATACCTCAGCTTGTGCAAGTTGGTATACCCCTAATTTGTTTTAGGGTACAACTCATTTTGTACAGCATATTCAAATTAGCATATCTGATACTTTAATGGGAAATTAATATAAAAACATTCTCAGGACAAAATTGCATCAAATCCATGTCTACTTTCAAATACTAGTAACAACATCTTAAATGAGTGAGTTCATTTGAGTGAGTCAGTTACACAGATGCTAAGTGATTTTTTTTCACTAAAAGTAACTGGTGAGGGGCGTGGGAGAGGTGGGAAAAAAGTAACTGGTGAAAGCACTCTCAAGTGGTAGTATTTAAGCTTTAGGAAGCATTCCATTGTCAACTGCCTTATTGAAAATGTCTTCAAAATCAAAGGTAATAGTTTCCTACATCATTAAATTTAGTTTCCTTATATTTATATTCCAAAGATATCATCACCTTAAAAACATGACTAAAATTATAGCTTATCTCATCATAAATACATTTTTAAGATGACTCGTTTCCTTAAAAACTATCACAATGGACTCATTCTGCTACAAGAGAATTGAGCATTCTAGATAATTAAGTCCACTGTTGCTGCCATTCAGGGAACTTCCAGTAAGTAATAAGTGTTATTAAACCAGCAAATAGAAAGGAAAGCTCTGAAGCAAAGAAAAAGTTTGAGAAAACTTGAGAAAACTCTAAATCAATAGCAACACTCTTTACAATCCAAGAAGATCTCTCTGTGTTTAAAGCCTGAGACTAACTCTTTTACTGCATCATTGTCAAACTTATCATAAACAGTATTTCCAGTATATTAGTCAGATGCTAGCTGAATGGCTCTCCAGGCACAAATGAAGGTATTCCATATGCCAATGTCACTGTGAGTAATACCACATATGATAAATGAGAACATTATACAAAATAACTTATTTCTACCTCAGTGAATTGCCATTTCAGGAAAACGTAAGGCCTAGTTATTTTTTTCAAGAATGTTTCCACGGGTGGTTTGTTCCTTTTTGGCATATTTTGTTTTTAACTCATTTTGCTCATACAAATGCATGGAAAATAAAGCCTGCTATATCCATCCTATTACTAGCATATGCTGGCTTGCTTGCTACAACTTCTGCTGCCCTCTTGCGTGGCAGACATAGCTAATCAATTACAGTTGTGTTTCCTGCTAAACAGGACCTCAGGAAAGCTAGTATCCCTTGTGATTAAAATATGCACCTGAGAGGATACAAGACTGATTCCTAGACCGACTAAGAAACTGGCAACACTGGTTCCCATTGTTGGGTTGAGGAGTCTTTGTTTGTTTTTAGAGTCAAGCATGACATCATATTGACTTTTTTAAATAGCTGGGGAAATCTGCTTAGATTAAGTCAAAATAAGACACCAAGCCAGGTTCGATGGCTCAGCCTGTAGAATCCCACGCCTTTGGGAGGCTGAGGTGAGTGGATTGCCTGAGCCCACAGGTTCGAGACCCACCTGGGCAGCGAGACCTCATCTCTACAATAAATAAAAAAATCAGCCGGGTGTGGTAGCACATGCTTGTAATTCCGGCTACTCGGAAGGCTGAGGTGGAAGGATCGCTGGAGCCCAGCAGGTCAAGGCCGCGGTGGCCGGGAGCAGCCACAGCACTCCAGTCCGGGCGACCGAGTGAGACTCCAACTCAAAAAAAAAAAGACACCAAATTTTGAATGAATTTTATTTGAAAGAATACAAACATAACATACATTTACTAAAATATTGTTCCTATTGCTTATAAACTAAAACTTTGTGCTGGTTCTTCATTTCTTTAAACAGTTCTGACTTAACTCACAACGATTTAACATCAATTTATATCATTAGGTGATTCCTTGAACCAAGACATGAAATGGGCCTTTTATAGTACCTCCTAAGGCATTTATGTAGTCAGGCTGAAAGAGCAGTTAATTATTTTTAAGTTGCAAATGCTAGCAAGGGTTGTTGAACTGGTAGTCAAAATACAATTCAGTGGCAAAGCCATAAAGGATCCTGAGTACATGCCTCATTTAAGATATTGTTACTAGTATCCTAAAACAGACATGGCTTTAAAGTATTTTTGTACTGAGAATATTTTCTATATACATTCTCCATTAAGAAAAATACCAGATATGTTCAATCAAATGAAAGATTCAACTAAAACCTGTATACAACTGGGACAGACATTTAAAAGGACTATTAGTTTATGGAAGAATCACCACAAGAATAAGGCAACCACTCAAATTTTGAACAAATTTTTTCCAAAGGATAGAATGAAGGAAGGGAGAGGAAGGAGAAAGGAATCTCAATCTATACAAATAATAACAAGCAATTTAAAATACTTCTTAAATTCAAGTTAAAAACACCATAAAACTAATTCTAAATCAAGCCAGTAATGAGAGTACTTATATACATATGCACACATATGCATTTATATAATTGATACACATAAGTAAATGATTAACTGATACATATATGTCAACATCATATTTAATTACATGAAATACCTACTTATATATATACATATAAATAGGAATTATATATATCCAACATAATTAAATGTAGTATTTATATATATGTACATATACATGCATTGTGGAGATTATATAAATATTTTTATGACTGTGGTTACCAAAAGCATGGCAGACAGGATAAAGATGAGAGTGACAGTTAAACAATTAAGGAACTTGGTCTTTCTTTAGGGGGCTGGCACCAAATCAGTGTGTGCCCTTAGGAAAGTCATAAACTCTATGGACTTTAGTTTTTCCCATTTGTAAACATTAGCACTCCAGATATTACATGGCTTGTAGAAAAGTGTTAAATTTTAGACAAGTAGCCAAAAAATGTTACTTTAAATTTAGTTTAAATGTTAGTTATATTTTAAAATAATTGTCTCAAAGAATGACTTTACAAAACTAATATATGTATAATCTCATTTAAAAATAAAATATAGACAAGGCTCAGTGGTTCAGCCTGTAATCCCAGCACTTTGGGAGGCCGAAGTGAGTGGATTGTCTGAGCCCACAGGTTTGAGACCAGCCCAGGCAACTTGGCAAGACCTCGTCTCAACAACAAGTAAAAAATGAGTCAGGCATGGTAGTGCACGCCTGTTGTTCCGGCTACTTGGAAGGCTGAGGTGGAAGGATCGCCGGAGCCCAGCAGGTCAGTGCTGGGATGGCAGTGAGTGTGCCACTGCACTCCAGTCTGGGTGACTGAGTGAGACTCCAACTCAAAAATAAAAATAAATGGTTATAAAATTATAAATGGAGAAAAAGCCAAATTTCATATTTGAGTTCAAAACCGCATGCAAATTATCACCAGCTGTGGCAGTGTCCAGGGATGAAAAGAAGTTCCCTGGACGTTTTTGTCACAATGAGTCAAGATACTAACACACTGTCATAAGACAGAAAAATGTAGTACACAAACGTGAATAAGAACACATTTGTCCTTTGTGTTCATGTTTGTTTTGGTAGACTAGAAATTTCTGATTTACTTGTAACTCCCTCCAAATTAACTCTTCTACAGAGACAGTTTTTAGAGATGCTACTAGATTGCATCGTACTAATTATGAAGCATGATGCCTCAAAAACTGGCTAGTCACAGTGAGGCAGTATAGCAACTGTAATTCAGAAAAGAAAAATTAATGACAAAAATAAAGATGAAAATTAAATAATGGTAGTAATAATAAAGGTGATGATAATGATGAACTCAACAGTGATGAACCAGCTTGTTTGCAAACTATTGTCCATTCTGTGTACTGTGATGACTCCCTTTCCAGAGCACCTTCAACAGTGTCTAGTTACACAGCATATAACTAGGAAGAATTTTAGTCTGTTACAGACATTAAGTCTCAATATTAGTCTGACAGACTAGGTTCAAGTTTCGCCACAAACCAAAAGAACCTGTTGGGGCAAAATACATTATTCAAGTAGATATTTTGATGAGCACATATCCTGAACATCAGTCACCATTGCAAATTAATAATTCTCAAAGCAGACTCACCAATAAGCATTTCCTCTCATCAGCTACATGTGATTAATATTGACTGCAGCGATCTCATAACAGAAGTGTATGCCTAACGCAACTATAGGTTTTATAACAGTGGCAACATTCCCAGGAGGTGCTGATTCAATATGGTTATAATGGAGGAAGGAGGGGAGAATACATGGGCAGGGGTTTATGATTTTTAAAATCTGGAAAAATAGTTTTGATATGCATCTCCTAGTGAAGACTACTGATATGCTACTGGGTCAGAGAGATGATCATCCTCATCCTCCTCCCCCTCACCATCATGGACCTGCCAACTCACTATGGACACTGTTCTAAGTGCCACACATACACTTTTTGCATTTGATCTTCTTCATAGCCCTATGAGGTAGATAATATGATTACATTTATCTTGTACATGAGGAGACAGAAGCACAGAGAGGGCAAACCACTAGCCCAGGCCCATGTAGCGAGTACTGGGATGTAAACCCAGAAGTCCTTGAAACCGCCTGCATAGAGAAATTTGCTGATAAAAGGAACAGCCTATCCCAAAGAGATCAATTTTATACACATTTAACAAACGCAAAGAAGAAAATGTAAAAGCAGGCAACATTCTGTTCTCCTAGGAAAACCAGCAACGGACTAATACAAGTTATCTAAAAATGCCTTATGGTACACCTCAAAGTCCAAATTATCCTTTCTGGGACCAAAAATTGTCTTAGCAGCTTAAAACTATAAACTCAGCCCACAAAAAAAGCATTAAACAAGCTGAATGAAACTTATTTCCCCTCCGTATTTTCCCTCATCCCCTACATTCTTGAATATAATGACTATTTTTCAGTCATGCAAAATATTGTAATAGAACCTAACTGGAATATTATGAATGCTAACACAATATTATCAATATGGCTTGTGTGATATGACTGAGCATTTTTATACTGACACTGCTTCATTTTATTAACCACCTTGCTATCATAAATACCCTGGCTGGTGAATATTTACATTTTAAGTGATTTTCTATCAGTAAAAAATTTTATTCCTGAAAAAAATTTATAGGTTATAATCTCTGTATATAGAGTTGGCAGAAGACTTTGCCAAAAGCACATTCACTGCTTTGTATGCAACTAAATCAACATAAATAAAATACATTTTTCAGAAATATTGCTCACGTGCAAAATCTGTACTTAAAATGCAATCCATCAAAATGGCCTGTCACCAAACCACTGTTTAGAAAAAGACATGGGTAAGTTTGAGTTTTAAACAAATACTGAACATATCTATTTTGACAGACTATTTCTGGGTATTAATACACATTAAATACCTTTAACTACCAATTCTGCATAGTTTGATATTCCAACGCCTCCTTCGGTGCGAATCATGCAGCGGTACTTTCCAGCATCTCGTTTTGTCGTATTCACAACATTAAATGAGGCTATGAATCGTCGGGAGCTAGTCACCTTGATTTCCTTTAGAGGAGCATCTCGTACATTAATGCCCTGTATCAATGGGGTTGGGGAAGACAAAGAGAAGCAATATCAGCTGTCACATCAAAACAGTAAGACCCCCGATGGAGTATTAGCAATGCTATTTCCAAGCAGATTTTGGTTCAGTTGTTTATTACTCATGGGCAGTTGTACCATGAAAACAGCTGGTCAGGAAACTGAAATTCTGTCATGATCAACACTTTATTGATTGTGTGATGCAAAATTCAGTGTGCAGAAATGTCTTGCTTTTGCCAGGATGCAAAATTAAGTGTGAGGAAATTTCTTGGTTTTGCCTTTTCAAGATATTAATTATGTGAAATTGGTGCAATAGGAGAAAGAAAAAAATATAAGGAAAAATTATTTATCTTGCTCCCAAACTATCAACATTTGGTCTTTCTATAATACTTTATCTTATTTTTTAATGCTTGGCTAGGAAACAGAACTCACTCATTACCCTATTACTGACCTCATTTTATATATGAACTAATATACAATTTATTAAGAATAACATTAAAATGTAAGTTAAGTCTTGGAGTTGAACGGGCCTGGAAGACTAGTTCAACTTTTATGATGTTCATCTTGAATAGCAAAAACCAAGCAGAAGTAAATACTTGATAACTATTAAGTGATACTGATACATAACAAGAGAAGTTTCTCCCTACATCCCATATCCTCAGGACTACATAAGGCAGTTTCAAGTGCTAGAGCAGTTTTGTCTTTTACTATTGCCATATACTAAGTAAGTCTTTTAGTTTTACATGCTTGGAAATCCACTCTATGCTTTCAATCCTTTAAAGCCTCAAAAGGAAGCTAGAGATGTCAGTTCTATATATTTGTCATAATTATCAGAAAAGAGGCTGCCTTTAACATACTATTTGTAAGTATTAGTAGAAAACTATGAACAAAGACCTCAAGGCTAATCAATGATGCCCAAGCACTATGTCCATTATTCACCTAGCAACCATTCTTGGGGTGCCAACCAGTTGCTATCACTATGTCAAGACACTGTGATCACAGGTGAACAAAAGAAATGTAGTTTCTGTGCTTATGGGGCTTCAGTTGATTGAGGAGTACAGACTTGAAATGAATACATCATCACAAATGATGGCAAGAGCAGTGAAAGAAAAGATCAGATCGCTAGCAGAAATCACATTGTGGGCCAACTGTAGATACAGTGGCCATGGGAGGCCAGTTTGAGGAAGTGACATGTGAGCTGAGATCTAAAGGGTAAGTAGGTGCTAACCAGGCAAAGGGGAAGGATTTGGGGGTGAAGGGGAGCATTTTCACCACAGAAAACAGCACAGGAATCCCAAGAAGATGAGAAAGAGCTAAAAGCTTTGGATGATGTTAAGACAGCCAGTGGACCTGGGAGAGGTGGGCACACACCTGTGTCCTCAGCGACTTGCAGGCTGTATTAAAATGTTTGCATATAAAGCTATGAAAATGCTAAGCTACAAAAGAATAAAGCTCATCTGCATTGTTCAATGATTTATATTATGCAAAGTTTTTTAATAGTTTTTATCTATGATATTTTCATTGGCAGTATGTCCTAATGGATATGAGTTGGGAGTCAGCCTGATCAAGGTGCCAAACCTGAAGTGATGGCTCAAGGTGATTTGCCTTGTAGAACCTCATTTTCCCTGTATGTAGACAGATGATACAACTCACTTTTAGAGCTGTTGTGGGAACTCACAGACAAGTGCAGGAACACTGGCATAATGACTGGCACCATGCTTCCCTGCCCAAGCTGTAGAATGCCTGAGCAATAAATTCAAGGAGAAAAGCAGACAGACTGTCAAAATACCACCTTTCTTTACTGATAAGCCTGAGACACATGGCTTAGGTGTGCAGGAACAATGGACTTGCTAATACTGAAGCACAGAATTAAACAGAACTCACCCACCCAGTCACAGGCCACACAAGGAAGCCACAAGGCCTCCCATTATGTTGGGTGCTGCTGTAAAACTCACAGGATGAAGGAACAGGGTTCTCATAGGCAGCTAGCTCCCCAAAGAAGGGGCTGAGCTATAGATGCTCAGCACTTCCTCCCAGGCAGCTCCTGCTTGGGCAGTGAAAGGCAGTCAGGAGTGCTGCATCAGTAGAGTTCCTGCCACATGGAAGGAAACGTCAGGAGTGGGAAAGAATAGTTCCACCAACATTATCTTTAGTATCGTCTGTAAAAATAGTCTTGCTTATCATTTAAAAGTCATAAGTCAGAAAATGAAGTCCCATATGTGTCTGTGTGTATGTTTTTGCTAAATGCTCTACATTTGATCTGACAGACAGCCTCAAGAAGTGAAAAAAAAAAAGACAAAACAAAATTTAGCACTATTAATTAATACAACAGGATAACATGTTTCTCCCTGTATTCTACATTCAGTCTCCAATCCTTACCCCTACTCCCAAAATAAATAACCAAATTCTACCACCAGGTGTAATCTTATACTTACTATCTATAAAGTTATATTTATTTTTTGTTTCCAAATTGAAAAGTAAACCCAATCTCTGATTTTGAGGGGCAAAAAAATTAAGCCTTAAAGATAGGCAGATTTCAAAACTGTAAGTACTGGCTTTGTTTAGTAACAACAACCAAAAGGCCATAAGGTTTATCTATCTATTTATTTACTTGCGACATCAATTCTGCAAGACTGTATTTTAAAAATAATCCTCTAGTATTTTTCCTAATAGAAGTGCCTCTCATTAGGTTAACAGCTGTTCTTTTAACTCTATGCGCTCCTAAGAATTTTAAAGGATGCACATACTGACCCCTCACAACTATTCAAAGTTGTACTGAAGACACTCATGTGTAAGAAAGCCTTCTTTTTGGATTTATACACATGTTGAGAGGAGTACTACTCAGAGTTGCTCTGTTTTCATGCCATAGATATACCCTATAAACTAAACAGCCTCTTACTAGGGACTCTACACAACTCTAATGAGTCACATATCAGGAATGAGGTTTTTCTAAAAAACTGTAATTCCACACAGGTAATCATAAAGTTAGATTCAGCTTCTTCATGACAAATAGAACGTAGGGAGGAGAAACCAAGTGCTTAAATAGCATCATTTAGATTAGGATCCACAAAGGAATAGCAAATCACAAGTCTTCCTCTAATCTCTAGGTCATTTTGGATTAAATCATTCACATGTGCATGGATTCACGCATTCATTCAACCAATACTCAGTGATTGTATTTTATGAGATACTCACTCTATCATAAAACAGAGCAAAGAGTTAAAAGAACAACTATTAACCTAGCTGAATTTAGTCTGGTTAGAAAAACAGACAAGTAAGGCAATAATTACAATACCAAGCAATGAAACATCTCCCACAGCACACAGAGGAAAAGGGGACTGGACTAGGTGTCTTAGTCCATTCTCTGTTGCTTATAACATTATACCTGAAACTGGGTAATGTATAAAGAAATACATTTATTTCTTGCAATAATGGAGGTAGAGATGTCCAAGGTTGAGGGGCGGCATCTGATAAGGGCCTTCTTGAAGGTGAGGACTCTGCAGCCTTTAGATGGTTCAGGGCATCACAAGGCAGGGAGACTGAGCATGCTAGTTCAAGTATCTCTTTCTCTTCTTAAAAAGTCACCAATCCCATTCCCGTGATAACCCATTAATCCATTAGTGGATTAATCCATTTGCGAGGACAGAGCTCTCATGACCCAATCACTACTTAAAAGTCCCACATCTCAATACTGCCACATTGAGGATTAAAATTTCAACATGAGTTTTGGAGGGGACAGATATTCAAACTATAGCACTGGGGATGGTGTCAGTGCAGGCTTTTTAGAATGCACTGCTTGAGCCCAGATTTGAGCATGCACAGGAGTTGCTCAGGCAAAGAAAAAAGAGGAATAGAGTCCAGTGAGTGAGAGGAGTTCTCCAGAGTCAGAAGCCAAGATAGAGTAAAGAACTATAGCGGACGTGTAAGTTACTCCATATGCTAGATCAGAAGGGCTTCTAGGGATGGCAGGTGAGAAGGTTGGAAGGTGAAGCACAACAGAGGACAGAGTATTTTAAGCTAAGGGGTAGAGCAGACTTATCTGTGGGTACAGTAATGGACTAAAGAAAATAGTGTGTGAGCCTACCTTATGTCAAGTGACAGTGGGTAAATATTTTTCAGAAATCATAGTAACAAATTATGAAAAGAGAGATGGCAGACAAATGGAAGGATTCTAAAGATATTTAGGAAATGAAATCAACAAAATATTTATTATAATGTAGTAAAATCTCTCCTCTATATCAGACTACTAGGTTCTCAAGGTCAAGAATCATATCTCATCTACAGTGTCAAATCATATTTCTCAGGCCACACGGGAATGAGGAAGACATCGTGTTCGAGTTGTTGTCAAGACATCAAGCAACATCTCCTATGATAGCTCTGTGGAGATGAAGAGAGCAAGATGGGATAAGAGTCAAGAAGAATAGGTGGACAAGAAATACGAACGACCAGAGTCACTGCTGCCTGTCAGCATCAATGCTGAAGTCAGTTTCTGGTGCCTTTGTGCAAGGCAATTTCCTCATTCCTGATTTCCCCAACACATTTACCTTTGATAAAGGTAAACACATTTGCCTTTGATAAAGTCACAGATGTGCTTGTCAAATGTACAGGTGACAATGAACAAGCACAGGGATGAACATAAAGGGTTAAAAAAGATATCTCCAAAGTCAAACAATGAATGTAAACAAATAAAGATAAACATCAATCAAAAAACATGTAAATCCTATACTTCCTTAAAAAATCAGACAAGTGGCTAACGAGAGTACAACTCAGGAACACCGTCATCATTAAAAGGAGATTGCAGAGTTTTTCTTAAAACCAAATTAAATTTTCAGCTGTATTAACAGAAATAAAGTATACAGAGTAGCGGTCTTTCTTGTCCCTGTGCTGGGACAGCCCCAGCACACAGTATCCGTTCTAGGCCTCAGTTTTTGGCAGAGTGTATGAGAAATGGGCTTGCTCAAGGACCATGAACAGGACACTGAAGAACTCCTCTGGTCTACAGGTAGGAAACAGAAGCGGGGGAAAGAGCCAGGAACAGAAGCCTCATAGAGGGAGAGGATAGCCTTCTTCTAGCATTGAAACAGGAACAGAACTTCAATGTCAAGGTCACAGGCTCTAGTACAAGTCAATAGCACTTATCTGAAACCCTCAGGGTAAAATGTGGTTCAGAATTCAGATTTTTTTAATTTTAAAAAGGTATATACACTGTCCATATGTGATACCCACAGTAGAGTCTGAAGCAGCGTCCCATAACCAGGCACATTGATATTTCTGCATCAAAACTCAGGAATATTGATTTTAAGTTGGAAAAAAATACAGACCCTAAATAGCTTCACATCCATTCAGGTCAGGTTTTGTCATCAAAATGAGTTACAAAAATAGCAGATTTTGCTGCTAAATTAGATATGGAAAAATTCCAGAATGTAGATTTTGGAATAAAGGTACTTAGGATGACCATTAAGAATGCACACACCCAATCCTCCCCACTCGCAAATGCCCCCGATCCCCCTCTGCCATGGCCCCTTGCCACTCTGCTGGCTGACTGGCCCAGCCTCGCTGGGCTTCTGGTTTTTCTTGTCCACCCACACAGACTCCTTCCCAAGGCCTCTGCCTTCCTGGAATTCTCTTCCCCACCCACCACCATAGCAAACTCCTTCATCTCCTACCAGACACAGTTCAAATATATCCTCACTAAGACCTAGCCTGATCCCTAAATTCAAAACTGAAACATGATCCCTTTGTAACACACTGTAGAGCTTACTTGGTTATTATGGTCACGGTCTATCTCTCCTACTAGAATACATGTCCCATGAAGGCAAGGATCTTTGCCATGTTTTTACTGCTGTACCTCTAGCATACAAGCCATGCCTGGCACATTGTTGGTGGGAGAGGGGGAATGGTAGTGATATTAAGGGAGATTTAGGTACAAAACGGATGACTAAATTAGTTGATTTGAAGATGGCTGTTGATCACCAAATTCCATTCCTCAGGCCAGAATTAAACTGGGAAGTGCAGGGAATAGCGGTCAGCTCCAGATCCTCTAATGCAGGATTGGTGCGCCTCATCCTGTCATCCCCCATGACAGTGATTCACAGAGAGGACAATGTGTTCAGAACCTCGGGTACTACTGAGCATCCAGGAGCTTGTGGGGAACCTTGTCGTTATTCTAGCAGAAAGTGATGGAAATGCACATCAGGTAGAGACAGTAAATTTGTCAGGCAGATTTCTCCCAGTTCTCAGAGATAGAAAGAGGCAGCCCTGTTAAGCATTGGAGGTCTACATTCTTATAGCATAACAGAAGGACCACGGGAAATGACCAGGGCTGGGCATCCAGACTGTTCTTCACCAAATGGAAGTTTACTGGGAGAGAGAGCCTAGGCTGCAATTGCTGGGAACAAAAAATTCAGACTCCATGCAAAACACAGCAACTGAATGTCTAGGACTGCCTTAAAGAAACTGCTGACCCATTGTTTGTTAACTTAATGAAACAACCATCATGATGATGCCTGAGAGGAGATGATCTTACTGAGTTAAATACAGCTCTCTATAAAAGCAAGAGCATCTTTAAACGAGCACGTATTTCAATTTGAGCAAGCTAGAAAAAAGTACTGGTAGTTATTTAAATTAGACTTACAACCTTCTTTATGCAATGGACTAACTCTAGGACTTCTAAATGAGCAGTAATTTACCAGCAAAAAGATACATATTAAGTCTTTCAGAAACAGTTTTGCAATAATCAGAGCAATGATTGAAAGAAATTGAGGTCTGGGAAGTTAGCAGCACTTGCAGTAAATTAATCAATCTTAGGCATTTTGGGAGCTGCTCTGAGTACACAGGCTTGGAGGAGATAGAAGCTGGTCTCCCCTCCTCAGCCATACAGGTGGGGATTAAATTGCACTTTCATTTACTCAATAGCGAAAATAGTCTGTATTATCCCACTTCCAAATATGCCCATTTGTAAGATCCTGATTGAAATTCTTACCACTGAGATTCCTAATAACATCAGCAGGGCCTGGAGTAATTTAGTTTGAAATATCTTATGTAAGCTAAATCCAATATTAATTGACTATGTCAACAAACCACATTTTCTATACCCCATAAGTTTTATTTTAATAATTTAATGCTGAACTTTGATTTCTAGACCAC
Organism: Cephalopachus bancanus; assembly: GCA_027257055.1. Taxonomy (NCBI): domain Eukaryota; kingdom Metazoa; phylum Chordata; class Mammalia; order Primates; family Tarsiidae; genus Cephalopachus; species Cephalopachus bancanus. The sequence goes on from JAPVLO010000179.1 coordinate 1,539,963, forward strand.
AACCACAATAACCCAAATATTTATAAGTTTGGAATACTGCACTAGAACCAAAAGTTAGAACTTATATCATTACATAATACCAACATATAGACAAGTATACTTTAACTAATGAACATACAGACTGTCAAAATACTGTTATATTATTTGAATATCTTATAGGTATATTCAAGTAGAATTTGATTATAAAAATTTAGAATCTCATTCTGCTATTTAGACATAGTTCATTTTATGATATACTTGTAATATCTGAATAACAGTATTTAACAAGCCTATATTTAAATTTTACTTAGAGTTTCATCCAAATAATACAGGATATACATAATAGACGCAGTGGTTAGAAATGCCAATGAAACTAGAAGTTCTTTAGTCTTAAAATCAAATATCCAACTGTTGACAGGATGAACTCAGCCAAATCAAATTAAGGAGCCCTATACTGACTATCATTTTCTTAAATATTTAAAGGTTTGAATTTGCAAGGCTAGGAGTCAAGACTTTTCACTTCAAAACTGTAATTATGACCCTCTAATATGGGGAGAATGGTGGTGCCTGTATGACTTATCAGACATGATCTAAAACATGAACACAACATCACTTTTCCCCAATCAATATCCCTCAAAATATACAACTCTTTCTGAAAACACAGTTTAAAGAAGATAAAGATATAAGATAAAGGAGTTAAAATGACTATAGTTATGAATGTGAATTCAAATTGTTACTACAAACTCAGTATATTTTTTTCTTTAAATGTATGTATATATACATACATAGATATCCTGGCTTTGCCCAATGGGAAGATCCAAAAACAACAAACTGTAGTAATGAAAACCTCTAATGTTCAGATTATAATTTCTAATAACAACTTCCTACTGAATAAAAGAACCAGGATTCCACAGAAAAATGTAAAATTCTGCATTGAGGTGAAAAACGAAAAATATAAGCCTAGAACATGTTGTCACAACAGAAAGCAAAGAAGCTATCTGAGACAGCTTAGGACAGGAGTCACTCAACTTGAGTAAACCCCACCATATGGGAGGGAGAAAGATTTTAGCAGCAATAACGATAATTTAAGTGCAATGGAATGAAACACGTCAAATGTGTTTAGTCCACTTTGGTCATATTTAGGTGATGCCAGAGAAACACTTAATGACTCTGAAAATTTGGTTTTTTTAAAAGACCAAGTATCAAGCATTTATACCATCTTCCCTGAATTAATACTTATATATCAGGGTAACCAAAAGGTTGATATAGGAGAGCCTTTCTTTTTAGAAGCACTTCAGCTGTTAAACAGAAGAAGGACTGACAGAATTGGACCATTATGCAATCCTGATGAATTAATGAACCAAGGCAGTGATCATCAATGGCTGATAACAACACAGATAGAGGCGAAATTTACTAAACACACAACAGTCAGAAGAACACGTTATATGACATGACAGGAAGGCAATAAGGAAAACCCCAAATGTAGGAAACTACAGGACAAACAGCTTCAGTGACAATAACAGTTTCAATGGAGAAAGAACCTAAAGATAAATAAGTATAAGAGACTCACCATCCTATTACAAAGCATAAACTTTATTACAATCGAAACTCAAACAAACGGCTGGAAGAAGTAAAGCTGTAAGATAGCCAAGGAAACCTGAGCACCGATTTTATTTATTTGTTTATTTTTTTAGGGCCTACATAATGGGGGAGGGTGCAGCTTTTTTTAAAAGATGTCTTTTAGAATAGGACTCTAAAATGCCAAATTTGGTCTGCTGCCTATTTTGCACAGCTCAAAAGCTAATCATAGTCATTACATTTTTAAATGACTGAAAAAAATAGATAATATTTGTGACAACGAAATTTATATGAAATTCAAATTTCTATGCTCATAAGTGAAGTAATACTGGAGACTGCCACACTCACATATCGTCTGCGGCTGACTTGGTGCTACAACGGCAGCGCTGAGGAGCTGCGACCTTGTAGACTGCAAAATTTACTCTCTGACCCTTCACAGAAGAAGTCTGCCAACTACTTTTTGTAAATAAATGATGACTGAGATTGCTTCAAAATAATCAGAGGGAAAGCAGATGAAAACATGATGAGGCATTTGGCCACATATTGTTAATTGTTGAAGCTGGCGGTTGAGTATATTAAGTTCATTATACTAGTCTCTCTATCTGTTTAAATTTATAATTTCTATAATAAAAGTAAAAACAAAGCTTTCTTCAAAGGAGCAATTAGAAAAAAATCTCGTTTTTTTTTTTTTTTGTATATTTGAATGACTATTTTAACCACGAGTATTTTCCCAGGAAAACAGATGGTTTTGCTGCTGGATTATCAATACCTCAATGCTATAATGAATCAGAGTCATTTTATTTAGGTGCCATTTACTGCTTGCAAAAGAACTGGGCCGTTAATATGGTGAAGGCAGAACTGCAAAAGAAGAGAAAATGCAGTCTGGCAAAGGGGAGGCCTGTCTGTGTGAAAGTGGCCCTACTCTGCAGCAAACTTGCATAACAATAATTGTATACCTAGATACACACAGTGTGCCATGTAAGTTTCTTAATAAAGGTAATCACTGGCTTCTAAATCTTAGGAGTAAACATAAGCTCCTTTAATCTGTCACTTGTCCTTTGCGCTGAGTGAACATCAGTTCTTATAACAGAAGCACACTACAAACTTATACTTGGACAATAGCTAATTCCCCTTCCTTTGAATGAAGGGTATGGAAGATGGAAACTTATAAGTAGGAGAGATGCAGAAGAGAATAATAATCTGCATTATAATTTCAGAGTTCATTCTCTGTTAGAACTGCCTGGCTGCTATTCTGTGCCAGACAGAAAAGACTAGTCTTGTACCAGGCTATATCATGCCAGGACTACATACATGCAGCTAGGTTTGTTCTTCATTCTAATACTATGGTCCTAAAGACATGTTCAAAATTAAAGCCCACACAAATTTTCTTTCCATCTCAAGGAAGGATCTAAGTAAACTTTCCTTTATCTTTCCTAGGTACATAATTCCAGGTTACCAGACTGAAAATCCTTTAAGGCTTTCAGGACCACCTAAAACAGATTACATAAATCTTCTAGCTAAAACTCATTCCATTTCTTTCCTTCCCTTCCAAAAGGAAGAGGTAGAAGAGGAAAAAATGAGAGACCTTAATAGTGTTCATATTCCCCAGGACCCTCACTTCAAGGCCCATACTGCTAAAAGGAGAGACAAGACAGAGCTATAATATCTGCAACCTCACTCACTGAATTCCGGTGTCACGGCTGTGTCTGTCTTTCTGTCTTAGGGGACAGTTTGAATACTTGGAAGCAAGACAATCAAGTCAACCTTCTGTTGAATATGAGAAAAGAAGTAGAAGAAAGGCTTTCATAGGATTTATGGTTTGTGAATCCAAAGGAAGCAGCCCTTAAGATTAGTGGCTGATGCCTTTCTTTCTCTTCTACCCTCTGCACTGAAGCATCATAACCTGTAATTTTCAAAGTCCAATTTCAACTGTTGGTCAGGAGACCTCGAGGTTGCTGCGGAGGAAACAGTTTCCTAACTGTTAGCCAAACTGTTTCTACTGTATCCTACATGAAGCATCACCTGCTTACATCTTTTTTTTTTTTTTGACTGAGTTAGATAATATCACAAAGTAAAATTCATTAATTACTTTCTCCTGGAATCTCCCTGGACATGTCATACTGTTTCATCAATATAAGAGAAACCCTTAAATTAAGGTAGCCCAACACCATACTAAGTTAAAACTTATGGTATATGCCTGAAGGTTTTCAGTAGCTTCAGTCTGAGTTTCAATATTTTATTATATAGAGATATTTAACCAACTAAAACAATAATGGATGTGATATTAACCGCTCAAAATTTTAGAGAGCAAATGGTTCCTATAGCAACTGAAGACAGTCCTCTTTGTGCATTTCTGGTATTTTCTATGATGCTAAGTGATGTTAAATTTATGCTTTAATATATATGGTATAAAATACCCAAGTTAAGCTTGCCAAGGGAACCATAATTTTACTTCTTTTCAAATCATTTTGTGACTTTTATACATAATAACAAAATTGTTCTGAAATACAGTTGTGAGGTTTTTTTCCCCTTCATAATCTGTAAATGAAGCTAAAAGCCATGAAGAAAGGCTGACCACATGCATATATCCCTTACCACAAAAGCCAAGGCAACACTGCACATATACAAAAACAAGCTTAATTCTAAATTCTGATAAAAGCGAACTATATAAATTACTATATGATGTTTACAAATTCATGGGAAAATGTCTATGTCTTTCTCTGCATTACCCAGGAGGCATTAGGTTAAGGACACAGATTTTAGAGATAGATAGACTGGGTTGAAATCCAAACTCCTGTTAGTAGCAATGCAACATTGGAAAAATAATTCAAACTTTCTGAGCCTCAGTGTCTTCTTCTATAAATAGGCAAATAATAAACTTCTCATAGGGATCAATGAAAAGAATGCCTTAACGTCACTTCGCAGAGTACCTAGCATAGCAGTGCTCAGCAAATTTAGTTATAATTATTTTATTTCAAACACATCTGTTGAAGTCAGTAATATAAATACTATTCATATAATTTATAATTTATTCATTCACAAGCCAAATTCTATGGTAGGTCAGAGAAGCTATTCCCAGGTGAATCATTTTAAGTCAAAAAGATCTCAAGATTTCCCTTTTCTCTCTCAAAAAAAGTCCTAAAATTATCTGAGCTCAGAAAAGGAATGTGAGAAAATTATTAGACTGGTGAGAAATACTTTTTTCTCAATTGGGTAGCTCATAACCAGCTAGGTGAAATTACCTATCAAACTCTCTCAAAAGAAAAAAAAATATCTATCTCTAGGCCAACAACTAAAAATTTTTTAACTCCAAGTGAGTTTTTTTTTTTTAAGAAAATTAAACTCCCCAAATTAAGAGCTCATATGAAATTATTCTTTACAAAAGGCGCCTAGGTGGAGGTCTTGTTCAGTGATAGCTGTGACACAAGTGTTGCCATTGTGCAATCTCAAATGGAATATTTTTATTAAAGATATATTTATATCACTTTTAACTGAGATGCTATGGAAACAAATATTTTTAAGGAGGGAATTAGAAAAAAGTTTTACGATAGAGAATAAAAAAGCCAAGCCTAGGGAAAGGGTACAAGAAATGAAGGTTTAGGAAAGATGCTGCATTGACCATATTTGCTTCTAAAATTACTCTAATGCATGTCTGTACTTATTAATCAATTTTGCAATTCTGCATGATATGTGCAGTATATTCTGAAACAGCAGAAAAGACACCATCAGGTTCCATAATATCCCTCCTCTCCATCCCTCTAGACAGGAACTGCAGGCCTAAAGCAAGTATCCCAGAAAGACAGAAGTGTCTTCCTCTGTGCTTTTTTTCCTGCTCCAATTGTGAACCTGCCTGTGAAGTTCACCTGGAGGAGGTGGTTTATTCAGGTAGTCAGTAAGCCCCATGCGTTAGTAGGTACTCACTGAGCATTTGCTGTGTGACAAGTACTAGTCTGGGTGCTGAGTTATACCAGTATTATTAATAAAGCATAGTAATCCTCCCTTATTCCTGTGAGATCTGTTTCAAGATACCCCATTGGATGCTTCAAAACCATGGATAGTGCTGAACCTGACTGCTATCAATCAGAACATGTTCCTGTTCATATCTTCCACCCACAAACTTAATGTCTTTTCCATCTCAACTAAGCACTACCCGTTACCGTGGCTATATAACTTTTGCAGTATGAGGCGTGACAGCAAAACTAAAATGAATTTATTTTTCCTTTTTCACAATTCCAGGTACTGAAGATTCTTTCTTACTGTGGATCTTTGCAGGCTCTACATACTATATATTTTTCTTTCCTTATTAAATTGAGAATATTCACCTTTTCATTTAAAGGAAGTACTTTACGCCTTTTCTTTGGCATATTCAAATTGCCATCTTCATTATTTTTGCACTTTGGGGTCATGATTAAGTCAAATACAGGTAACTTAAACACGAGTGCTGTGATCCTGACAGTCTGTCTGATAAATGAGACGGCTCCTTATATCTCATGGGTGGGTAATGAGTAGGATCCACAGAATGGATTTTCTGGAAAAAAGGGATGATTCCTATCCTGAGTGGGAAAGGGTAGGATAGAGTGAGTATTCATCATTCTACTCACAAAAGCAAGTAACTTAAAACTCATGAATTGTTTATTTCTAGAATATGCCATGTATTATTTTCAGACTGCAATTGACGGCAGATAACTGAATCCATAGGAAGAGAAATCTCAGATAAGAGGGGACTGTCATGCTTTACAATCACATCATCTGATTTACCTTTCCATTTCTATGAACTAATAATGCAAATTATGAAATTACTATAAAAAACTATTCTGGTGCCTTACTTAAAATTCACATCAAACTGTTTGCAAGAACAAAACTCTCAATTACATTGTGCTATGATGGATTCTAAAGTTCTAAAACTACTATAGATATCTGCACAGTAAATCTATGAAATCTGGTTAAAAGGTTAATATTATTTGAAATACAAAGTCACTCAGTGAAAAAAAGTCTGACAAAATTCACTAATTTGTAAATAAAAATATTTATACACAAGTCTAAATATATACATATATATGGACAAACATAAACATATTATACATATAAGAGGACTAATAAAATGGAGTTACTTATAATAAATATAAAGATTGTATATACGACTGTGTTAAACTTTCCTATCTTTTCAGGGCTTCCATTTTCTCATTAATAAAATTAGGCATTTAATTTGAAGATTGCATCAAATTCAGAGGTTACATAATTGTATAATTTCAAAAAGTAAGACATTTAAAAATGATAGGGACCTTTAAGATCTGTCAAGAGAAAGTGGTTATTTTCCAGGTTTCCACTGCCAACTGCTATTCACTCAACATGCACACATCAATCTCCGGCCTGATCACAGTTTCAACTCATCCATTGTTGAAAAGACATCTCTATTGCCTCCATGATTTCTGCTAGTTGTCCTTGAGGCTGAACCTCTGTATTTCCCACCCACTCTGAGTGTGATGTGGTATGTAAAAAGTGTAAAGAATGGAGGGGTCTCCACAATAATCAGAAATGAATTAAAGAGCAGAAGTTACAAAAATACCCAAATGAAACCAGATATAAGGGAAGACTCTGCACATGACTCATGAGTCATCTACAGAAGCATAAATACCAGCACTAACTAGCTTCAACTATCACCTTCACTTATTGAAGTGCATTACAACTATGAATGCCTGAGAGATATAAGCAAATGCAGAAAATAAAATGCGAAATACAAAAAAGAAACTGCCAGGGAAGGGGAGGTGGGATTGGCAGCTGAGGGAAACTATCAGGGGAGAAAGGGGCACACCTCAACAACAAGGGTACTTGCACAATGAACGTTTGTATACCTAACCCTGAATTGTACCCCACATCTTTTTTTTTTTGAGTTGGAGTCTCATTCTATCGCCCAGACTGGAATGCAGTGTCACAGTCCCGGCCACTGCAGCCTCGACCTACTGGGCTCTGGCGATCCTTCTGCCTCAGCCTTTCAAGTAGCTGGAACTACAGGCATGCACTACCATGCCCGGCTAATTTTTTTGATTTATTGTAGAGATGAGGTCTCGCCAAATTGCCCAGGAGGGTCTCGAACCCACAGACTCAGGCAATCCACTCACCTCAGCCTCCCAAAGTGCGGGATTACAGGCTGAGCCACCAAGCCTGGCTTCCCCACATCTTTAAAATTAAAAAAATTAAAGACCCAGATCAAAAAAAGAAAACAGTACAACCATATCTACCTTAAAGGTCAATGCCTACATAAAAAATAACCAATTCATAAGCCACCCATCAGCAAATAAAAGTATCAAAATATGTAAAATATACAAAAAGTATAAAAAGAAAATCTAAAATTTCATTTTCTCTTCTCTATGTATGTGTATATGTATGTGCATATATATACAGAGAGAGAGAGAGAGAAAGATAGACAGAAAGACAGACTCTGAGATATTTTCAAAATGTAGACTCAACAAGTGATCAAAAAGTTGATAACAGCAAGAAACATGGTCATATTTTGGGTACCTGAATGATTTTCACAAATAGTATGTTTAATTTTAGTATCTCACAGTCCACATTTATATGGATAGATTGCCGTATTTGATAGCATATTTCAAGTATCTTCAAGGACTTCATTGCTATCAGTTTTGCAATATAAGAGAAAATTCTACAGTTGCTGTCTTCCTACTGTATATTGTCTGGAAGGTGTTATAAGTACTTTACAGCTGTAATGACGGATGCTCCTACTCTGGGTTTCATTCTGTTGTTCAGTGCTCTAGAAAAAACAATCCTACACTGATAATAACCTATATGGTCCACAGATAAGGTGAAGAAAATATAAACAGATGGGACATATCTGTTAATCATAAACATTTCTTCATTAGTGACATCATCAGATTTATTTGTGTTATTTTTATGTGAAAGACTGACAGGGACTATATTTAATCCATATTTTAAGCAATCAAAACCTGGACCATTTTTCATAGGTATGGATCAATATAGCATGTAATACATATGAACATTTTTTTCTATGGTCAGGATGGCTTTTTGATGTTAATCATGCAATGTTGGTCATATCCAATTTCTCTAACAAAGCATAAGTACACACTGCCTATTTACTTACCTTATAGATCTAGAAAGACAGCAAAGTGTAGCAGAATTAATTAGTGATGAAATAAAACTGAAGAAACAGGGTTGCACTATCCCCAACTATACCATTTAACTTTGTGACCCAGGACAGTCCTGAACCTCAAATTGGTCTTCTATAAAACAGATATAACACCATGGGACACACCTATGAAACTTTGTGAAAAATTTCTATGGTGGTGCTCAAAGGACTGACACAAATAACAATTATTGTAAGTGACTACATTAAAAAACATCAATGTTCCCCAAATAAAAGATGTCTAATACATTTCTAAATCTTGATTTATTTTAGGGGGAAATTCAAATCACAGAAAAACTTGTTTTTTCTCTTCAAGTTTCTGTCTAGATCTCAGAATTATTTAGAGGACACAAGTGTACATGCAGAAAGGCACTTTTGAAACTGTTACAGCATTAGACTATTATACCTCTAGATTAGAGAGACCTGGTCCATGACTCAGGTTTGCTTTTCTCCACAACCTCTAAAGACTGGCCTGAGGCAATGTGCCAGGGACCTGGGTAAGAAAGCAAGGATGGTTCTGCAAAACCAGCCTCTGCTGGAAATTCCCAACACTACTGGAAACCACTTTGTACATATACATACTAATAGAAATGATCATTGCAAGAGAAGGACACTAGTCGTATTTCCTAAACTATTAATAAAATAAACATCTTCTTCCCACAAAATGCCTACCCAGCCAACCAGGGGAAGTAAATTATTTAACAGTAAAATTATTCTAACAGTACAAAGATTCACAAACCAAATAGCATCTTGAGTCCAGTACAAACTAAGCTTCACTTAAAAATTTAAAGACACAATAGTTCTGTTCCACCCCTTCTCAAAATACAGTGGAAAAAAGGCAGGGCAATAAGCAGTCACTGAGAACAACAGGAGTAAGAAAGAACTGGGTAAGAGAAAAGGAAAGATATTAATGAATTGATTGTAAAAACAATTATCAACACCATAATTCAGATCTAACGGGAAAAAAAACAGAGATCAAGTACATGGGAAATTCAATATGAGAGTCAAGTTGAGGCTACTGAATACAGGTACCATTACACACCATGTCTGCCTTCTTTCTCTCCTTACTTGAGACAGGTGTAGTGTTTTGCTTCAGACTAGTGATTTCTAACCCTGGGTACACCTTGACAGCTTTTAGTATTAAATCAGAATCTGGGAATAGGCTAGAATTTTCTTTTATTTTAAATACAACCCCCATGTGATTCTATTATAATCAGAGCTGAGAATTCTGCATTTAGATCATGCTTTAAAAAAAACAGTATCCAGCTTTCTCAAAATGTGACAATTTCTCTTTAAAACAAAGCTCCCCGCTGTTATAAGAAGTAGTTAAAGATTCCCAAACCCAAACAAGTGCTCAAGTTTAAGCAGGTGAATATCAATTCCAATATATTTGTAAAATCAAAAATAGCAAATTGTGTCCTCACTGTGCCTATAAATTCTTGGGACTATCTAGACTCTTTTGAGGCAAGAGCTTAGACTTTATATTGTATTCTCTCAAATAATACTATCATAAATATTAGGAGCAAAAATATTTTTCCATGAATAATTAAGATTTCTAGAGATAAGGATGAAAAGAACAAATCGTTTCATTTTTATAAGATGGCTAATGCATTGTGGAAAATGTCAACAGACGTCTGTCTCATCATTAATTGCCACAGATAGCCAATCTTGTTTACATTTAATACCAAACAACCACTAGCTGTGAAAATAATTCTGAATCCCTAACATCAAGAATTTAAAACGGGGAAGTGGGATAAAAAGAAAAAAGAAGTCGAATATTGAGAACAAGTTTTAAATGCTGTAAAAAATATCTTAAAGTAGTGATTATAAAACTTTCAGAGACAAGGAAAAAAGTAAAGATGAATTCGGAACATATGTCAGTTTTCAGCATGCACTCCTCCTTCCTGGTTAGAAAGTCTCCAACAGGGATAGGAGGCTATGAAATAACAGAGTGACAGTGGGCAGAAGCGGGAGGGCATGGGACAGCGTGTGTGTGTGTGTGTGTATGGGGGGAGACATGCGCTCTGACAGAGGACCCAACCCTTTTTAAGAAGGCTCCTCTCTAGAATATATTTCCCATCTGACAATCTGTTGCTGACTAATCTTGAGATACTACATTTGAATGTCCCATTTCCCCCAGAAACAGAGAAATAAAGAAGATCATTGATTTACATTGTGATCACTAAAAGGAATAAGAGATTTAAAATTATTGAGTGTCTCACAAAAGAAACACATCACAATCATGATTGCACTGAGGAAGGGAGAGGCATAATAGGAGGTAGAGAGATGGCACATGCAGAGAAATGGCCAGCTTGCCTAAGGAAGAAGAAGGGTTAAAGCACGGAGGTCAGTTCAGCTCAGTAGCAAACTAAATATAAATAATATATATATTTTTTAACGCCCCCCAGACAAAAACAAGGAAAACTGGGGAAAAAACTCAACACCAGTCAAGATGAAGAATGAGTAGTCTGCAGATTAATGCTTACAAAGAAGAAATAAGAATGAACTTGAAGAATACTAAGGGGAAAAAGTCCCAAAACGTAGAGCCTAAAGAAGTGGGTGGCATTCTGGGTAGAGGGACCAGGTAATTAAATCTCACTCATGAAGTCAGGTGCCCTCATCACTGCCATGAGGGATCCATCATGAAAACACTGCTATGCAAAATACATATGGCAGAATTTAAAAGACAGTAAAAGAAGTCATACAATTTATGCTTACAATACAAAGGTATACTTTAAATACTCAAAAGTAAAAGATGTGTTATTAATTTCTAAGTTTAAGCTTATTACTTAGAAATTTAAATCACAAAATGACCCATAAACTCTGTGTACGCGCGTGTGTCTGTGTGTGTGTGTGTGTGTGTGTGTGTGTGTGATCTTGTAAATTTTTCTCAAGAGAAGGACAAGTACTATATTTTGTACTTTAGCATACTGACCTAAACAAGATGGCTAAACAAAAACAAAGGAAAAAATAGAAATTAACAACTAGTGTGTGAAGAAAAATAATTTGCTTATGTAGAATGCTTAGTTATCCAGCCATTTATTAGTAAAGAAGTCCCACAATAGGAACCTGACATTGAAACTATTTCTCTAAGCTCCTTTAGAGTGAATGTATTCTTCCCGATGGACTTTCACCAACTGGTGAAAATGTGTTACTGTACCTGTAACCAGAGTCTGTCTCCTGCCACAGTCCTGCCGATGGCACTACACTGGAAGGTGGCAAACTGGCCGGCATTAACTTCCACATTCTGAATCCGCAGGAAATGGGGAGTTCTAGCTACAAGAAGAAAAAGAATGAGAGATGTTAAAAGTGGAGATCTATAACTATTATGCATCTTTTTCAATGTATCTTCAATTCTGGGCCTTTCCATTTTGTTCACCTTGGGAGAAAATAATGCTTTTGCTTATATGAGCTTTAAAGATTTCACTATAATTTTAAAATATATAACAGAAGGTTTTGGTGTGCTTTGTAAAAGAACAAAAAAAACCAAGCATTCTGGGATAGAACCAAACAGAAAGAGGATATTTTATTGTTCCTGCTGTGCAAATTATCATAGCTCAGCAGTCTTCTTGTAATAGCAGATTTGTATTAATAAAGATTATACTGAAACCTAATTGATGTTTTGAACAAAAACATATTAGATATTTACACTAGTAACATGAAAAGAACAGCAAGAAGTTAAATGATGTTGTCAAGGAAACTTTTTAACAGAAGTACAGAGCTGTGCATAATATATATTTTGATACAACTAATTGGTATGCAACATTGCTTATGTATTATTTTTCACCAACCAAAATACTATCCCTATAGACATACCATAAAATGATGCTGGGGCTGCCACAGCATGGGAACGCTTGATGATTCTTATTTTTAATTGAAGAACTAAGGATTCTAAATGTCAAACAGCATTGTCTAATAATGTACATTATCTGTATGGGACACCTATTTTTTAAAAAGGATTATTCCTTTTGATATGAGAAGCACAGACCAATTTCTGTATCGCAGTGAAAACAGCTGTCCAGGAACTGGAATGACAGGTCAGGACTTAAATTTTATGACAACTCCTACATTCTTTTATCACAACAATGACAGAGTGAAAGAGAAGCAAAGGGGTATGAGGATGGGCAATAGAAAAGGAAGAGACAGGCCAAGTGTGGTGGCTCAGGCCTGTAATCCCAGCACTCTGGGAGGCTGAGGCCAGAGGACTGCCTGTACCCAGAGGTTTGAGACCAGCCTGGGCAACTTGGTGAGACTTCATCTCTACAATACATCAAAAAATTAGCCAGGTGTGGTAGCACATGCCTGTAGTTCTGGCTACTCGGAAGGCTGAGGCAGAAGGATCACCTGAGCCCAGCAGGGCAACTCTGGGGTGGCCCTGAGTGTGCCATTGCATTCCAGCCTGGGTAACAGAGTGAGACTCCAACTCAAAAAAAAAAAAAAAAAAAAGAAAAGAAAAGGAAGAGGATAGGATGATAGCCCTTCTGGGAGGGTCGGATAAATCTGGAGAATAACTAGAACAAATTTGTTGTGTCTTACTCGCTTTTCCCCATTACTAATGTGTCCTGAGTCAGGTCTAGACACATTCAAAACATGGTGCCCCACCACTGGATACCCAAAGATGACAAACTGGTACTCATATCAGCTTGAGAACACAATTAGGAATGAAAGTGTGTCACTACCAAAGAACAAAGAAAACGTATTCTGCTATCAATAATACACAGAAGAATGCCACTACTAATTGGAGGCCTCTAATAATTCAGAAAATGCATTCATGATGCTAAGTGTATAAAATGTTCTAAATGATTTCCAACAAAGCAGTATGACTCTAAAGCACTGTTTCTTAATACTAATATATTAACATACAACTCTATGAACTCTGTTTTTCACTGACAATCAAATTACCCCTTGCTCAAAAATAACATAATTATATGGTTTTTAAAGATCTCTGTAAAAGTCCCTAAATCAACTTTCTCTTCTAGTCTTTGTTCCTGAAAATAATCAAACAATATATAAAGATCTCCAATTCATCTGGCAATCCTCTTCTCAACAGAAACTACACAGGCCAGGAGGGTAAAGGACAACATTTTAAAGTGCAGAGAGAAAAGTAAAATGACATTCAAGATACTGTATCCAGAAAAGCTTTCCTTCAAATATTAAGGACAGAAAAAGTCTTTCCCAGGAAAACAAAAGCCATAAGAATTCACCACCATTAGACTCATAAGAAATGCTAAAGGGAGTTCTTCAACCTGAAAGAAAAAAACACTAATGTGCAACATGAAAACATCTGTAGGTATAACACCTACTAGTAAAATTAAGAGCATGGACAAATCCAGAATACTCTAACACTGAAACTGTGCTGTGCACTCCACTTCTAACTCTAGTATGAAGTCCACAAGACAAATTATCAAAAACGACTGCTTTAGCAACCTGTTAAGAGATAGGCAATATAAAAATATTTACATTGGGCCAACATAAATTCCAACTGTGGGGGGAAATGAGTTAAAGTGTAGAGGGTTTTTTTTTAAAACCCTTTCTTGTTTGTTTGTTTGTGATCTAAGATATTTCCTTAAAATAACTTGTTATATCTATAAGATGTTTTCTTAAGCTTCATAGTAACCATATGCGAAAACCTATAATAGGCTAACTAAAATTGAAAAACAATAAATTAAAACATACTACTAAAGAAAATCACTTAATAACAAAGAAAGAGTAAGAAAGGTAGGTGGAGCTATAAAACAACCAGAAAACAAGCAGCAAAACTGCAGTACTAAGGTCTTACTTATCAACAAACAATGAATGTAAATGAAACCAGTTCTCCAATTAAAAGGCAAAGTGGTTGAATGAATAAACAACCAAGACCCAACTATATGCAGTCTACAATAAACCCACTTCACATATAAAGACACACACAAAGACAAAGTGAAGGGCCAGAAAAAGATATTCCCTGCAACTGAAAATCAAAAAAGAGCAAGAATAACTATACTCATATCAGAAAAAATACACTACAAATCAAAGAATGTAAAAAAAGATAAATAAGGTTACTATATAATAAAAAAGTGGTCAATAAGCAAGAGGATGTAACAACTATAAATATCTATGTGACCAACATTGGGGCTCCCAAGTTTATAAAGCAACATTAACAGATCTAAAGGGAGAAATAGGCTAAAATACAATAACAGTAGGGGATTTCATTACCCTACTTTTAGTAATGGACAGATCTCCCTGACAGAAAATCAACAATGAAACATCACAGATAAGCTACACAGTAGACCAAATAGGCATAACTGGCCTTTACAGAACATTTCATCCAACTGCTGCAGAATACACATTAATTTCCTTAGCACATGGAACATCCTCCAGAATATAACACATCTTAGGCTACAAAACAAGTCTCAAGTTCAAAAAATCAGTAATCATATTAAGTATCTTTTTGGAGCACAGTAGAACTAGAAATCAACAAAAAGAGGAATCTCAAAAAACATACAAACATGGAAACTGAAAAACATGCTCCTGAATGAACATGGGGCAACAAAGAAATTAAGAAGAAAAATTTAAAATTTATTGAGACAAATGAAAATAGAAATAAAACACACCAAAATATATTGGATACAGCAAAAGCAGTATGAAGGTAGAAGTTTCCAGCAATAAATGCCTACATTAAAAAAGTATAAAGACTTCAAATAAACAACGTAACAATAAATATCAAAGAACTATACAAGCAACAGCAAACCAAGCCCAAAATTAATAGAAGGAAGAAATACTAAAAATTAGAGCAGTAATAAATGAACTTAAGAGTAAGAAATATAGATCAATAAAACATATAAATAAAATAATAAATGAAAAAGAAGACTTAATAACTGCGACCACAGAAATACAGTCACTAGAGACTATTATGACCAACTTTATGCCAACAAATTGAAAGCCTTACAAGAAATGGATTAATACCTTGACATACACAACCTACCAAGATTGAATCACAAAGAAATACAAAATTTCAACAAACCAACAATGAGTAATGAGATCAAAGCCACAATAAAAAGTCTCCCATTGCCAGGCTCAGTGGCTCAGCCTGTAATCCCAGCGCTTTGGGAGGCTGAGGTGAGTGGATCGCCTGAGCCCACGGGTTCAAGACCAGCCTGGGCAACTTGGTGAGACCTCATCTCTACAATAAAATAAAAAAAAATTAGCTGGGCATGGTAGCGCATGCTTGTAGTTCCAGCTACTTGGAAGGCTGAGTCGAAAGGATCGCCAGAGCCCAGCAGGTCGAGGTTGCAGTGGCCGGGAGCGTGCCATTGCACTCCAGTCTGGATGACAGAGTGAGACTCCAACTCAAAAAAAAAAAAAAAAGAAAAAGTCTCCTATCAAAGAAAAGCCCAAGATCTGATGTCATTACTGAATTCTCCCAAACATTTAAAGAAGAAATAATACTAATTATACTCAAACTCTTCAAAAAAAATTGAAGAGGAGGGAATACTTCCAAACTAGTCTAAGAGGCCAGAACTATCCTGATACGAAAATCAGATAAGGACATAAAAAAATTAAATCGCAGGTCAGTATATCTAATGAACACAGATGTAAAAATACTCAACAAAACACTAGTAAACTGAATTCAACAACACTTTAAAAAGATACTTCATCATTATCAAATGGGATTCATCCCAGGGATGCAAGGAGGTTCAACATATGCAAATCAAGAAATGATATATCACATTAATAAAATCAATAAAAAACCACATAGTAATTGCAATAGAGGCCTAAAGAGCATTTGATAAAATTCAGTATTCCTTTATGTTAAAATTCTCATCAAAATGTGTACAAAGAAAAATACCTCAAAATAATACAGGCCAGATATGACAAACCCACAGCTAACATCATACTAAATGAGGAAAAATGGAAAGCATTTCCTCTAAGATCAGGAACAAGACAATGATGCTCACATTCAACTGTTTTATTAAACATAATACTAGATGTCCTGATCACAGCAATTAGGCAAGATTAATAAATAAAAGGCATCTAAATTGGAAAAGAAAAATAAAATTAGCCTTGTTCACAGACAATATGATCAGATATTTAGACACTACTCCCAAAAACTGTTAGAACTGATAAACAAACTTAGTAAGTTACAGAATACAAAAATACAAAATAAGTTACAGAATACAAAAATAAGCATATAAAAATCAGTAGCATTTATATATGTCGACAAAATGAAAAATAAACCAATAAATTAATCCCATTTATAATAGCTACAAAGAACATAAAACACCTAGAAATCAATTTAACCAAAGAAATAAAAAATCTTTACACGGAAAACCACAAAACACTAATAAAATAAATTGAAGAGAACAATGAAAAATGGATAGTCCATGTCTATGGATTGACAGAACTAATATTGTTAAAAGAACAATACTATCTAAAGTCACTTATAAATTCAGTGAAATTCCTATCAAAATACTAATGTCTTTCTTCATAGAAATAGGAAAAAAACAATCCTAAAATTAATATGAAACCACAAAATACCCCAAATAGCCAAAACAATCCTGAGCAAAAAGAACTAAGCTGGAGATATAAAACCACCTAACTTCAAAACGTTCTACAAAGCTATATTGTAAGTATGATGTTGGCATAAAAACAGATACATATACCGATGGAACAGAATAGAGAACCCAGTAATAAATCTGCACATTGGTGACCAACTCATTTTTTATAAAAAACATCATGAACATACATTGGGAAAATGACAGTCTCTTCACTACATGTTGCTGAGAAAACTGGATATCCAAGTACAGAATAATGAAATCACACCCCATATCGCTTCCCACATAGAAAAATCAAATCAAAATGGAATAAAGACCTAAATATAAGACCTAAAAGTATGAAACTACTAAAAGAAAACATAGGGGAATCACTTTGGGAAGACTTTTTGCTAAGACCTCAAACGTACAGACAAACAAAGCAAAAATAGAAAATTAGGATTACGTCTAGCTAAAAAGCTCCTGCGTAGCAAAGGAAACAATTAACAAAGTAAAGAAACCCACACAATGGAGAAGGTGGAGAGAATATTTGCAATCTATCTGACAAAGGATAACCAGAATGTATAAGGAGCTCCAACAATTAAATAGCAAAATAACAAAGCATCCAGTTTTAAAATAGGCTAAAGATCGGAATAGGCACTTCTGAAAAGAAGACATAACAGACGGCCAACGGGTATATGAAAAAAATACTCAACAGCTCTAATCATCAGATAAATGAAAATCAAAACCACAGTGAGATGTCATCTCACACCAGTTAAAGTGACTTTCATAAAAAAGGAAGGGAATAATAGATGCTGGCAAGGATGTGGAGAAAGGGGAACCCTTGTACACTGCTGGTGTGAATGTAAATTAGTATATCCACTATAAAAAACTGTATAGAGATTCCTAAAAAAACCCTAAAATTATAAGTATCATAAGATCCAGTAACTTCACTATTCAGTTTAAAAGGAATGGAAATCAATATATCAAAGAGATTTCTGCACTCCTGTGTTTACTCTAGCACTAATCACAATAGCCAAAATACGGAGTCATCCTTAAGTTCCCATCAATGAATGAATGAAGAAAATGTAGGACTATCCACAATGGAACATTATTTAGCCACAAAAACGAATGAAATTCTGTGCTTTGTGGCAACATGGATGGAACTGGAGGTCATTATATTAAGTGAAATAAGCCAAGAAAGAGAAATATCCCAAGTTCTCATTCATATCTGGGAGCTAAAAAAGTGGATCTCATGAAAACAGAGAGTAGATTGGTGGTTACCAGAGACTGCGAATGGTAGCAGGGTGGGTGGATGAAGATAAATTGATTAGTGGATACAAATATACATTTAGAAGAAATAAGACATAGTACTTGATAGATCAGTAGAATGACTACAGTTTGCAAAAACCTGTTATATATTTCAAAATATCTAGAAGATAATTGAAATTTTTCCAACAAAAAGAAATGACAAATATTTAAGGTGATAAATATCCTACTGACACTGATTTGAGCTTTCAAATTATATGAACATATTAAATTGCTACATGTATCCCCCAAATATGTACTTCTATTATGTATCAATAAAAAATAAAATGTTTTAAATATACATTTTAAAAGACTTTTGACACAAATTGTCAAACTGCCTTCCACAAAGCTTATAATGCTTTATGTTTCTACCAGCAGGGTATGAGAGTACCCTTTTCATCACATCTTCAAAAATACTAAGTATTGTCCTGTCATTTGCTATAACATGTATGAGCCTGGAGGACAATATGGTAAGTGATATAAGACAAGCACAAAAAGACAAATACTACATGTTTTCATTCATATGTGGGAGCTAAAATAGTTGATTTCATGGAAGTAGAGAGTAGAAACCGTGCTGCCCACCGAAAGTAGACTGGATAAACAAAAAAAATGTGGTATATATACATGCTGGACTACTGTGCAGTCATTAAGAAGGACAAAATTATGAACTCAGCAGCAACTTGGATAGATTTAGAGTCTATAACACTCAGTGCTCTATTACAGAAACAAAGAACTGAGTACCACATGTTCTCACTCATAAGTGGACCCTGAACAATTATTATGATACTACGAAAAGGGGATTGGCAGTAGTGGGAAACTGCCAGGGGACCCAGGGGGGCACACTTCATCAATAAGGGTACCTGATCTCAAACCAGGTGAAATGGGGGCCAAAATGAGGCCCAAACTTTACCTGTACAATGACCATTTGTATACCTAACCCTGAATTGTACCCTATATCTTTAAAATAAAATAAAAAATATTTTTAAAGAACAAGTAGAGAGTAGAGTAGTGGGTACTGGAGGCTGGGAAGGATGAGGGAGAAGGAATAGGGAGATACTGGTGAATGGATACAAAATTACAGCTAAATACGAGGAATAAGTTATACTGTTCTATAGCACTGTAGGTGACTATAGCTAACAACAATTGATTGCATATTTTCAAATAGTTAGAAAAGAGGATTTGGAATATTCCCAACACAAAGAAATGATAAATACTTGAGGTGATGGATATGAGCATACATTCTATGCTAATTACATTGATTTGGTCATTACACATTGTACACATGAAACAAAATACTTTATACCTTCTACATTTGTACAATTATATGTCAATTAAAAATCACATTAAATAAAGAGACCCCAGAGAACTCTCACACTCTCCTTCTGCCATGTGAAGACACACCAAGATAGACTGGCAGTCAGCTACGCAGAAGAGGGCTCTTACCATAAGCTGACCATGCTGGCACCCTGATCTCAGACTTCTAGCCTCCACAAAATGTGAGAAATACATTTTTTATTTCTATTGTTTTACAAACACTAAGTGTTAACTATTGTAATCCTTCTTAAGAAATGTATGAAATACATGCTCTCTCCTCTATCAGCAAACCTAATAATAATAATAATAATAATAATAAAATATTATGGATCATCTGGATTGTTGTTGGTTCTGCTAAAGGTCTGCTCATCCACAGTAAGCTTAGCTTTAGAAGATTGCTTTCTTTTCTTAAATATGTATAGATTTAGGGGGTACAAGTGCTGGTTGTTACATGGATATATTGTATAGCAGTGAAGTCTAGGCTTTTAGTGTAATCATCATCCGAATAGAGCATACTGTACCTAACAGGTAATTGTTATCCCTCATCCCCCTACCAGCCTTCCACTTTTCTGAATCTTGAATGTCTATTATTCTACTCTCTGTGTACACGTGTACACATTATTTATCTCCCTCTTATAAGTGAGAACACATGGCATTTAACTTTGTTTCTGAGTTATATTTCTCTTGGAATGATGGCTTCCAGTTCCATTCACGTAGCTGTAAAAGACGTAATTTCATTCTTTTTTATGGGAGATTGGTTTCGTAAGGGCTATGATACCACCAATTGCTGCCTGAAATAAAGAAAAAGACTTGGTAAAGCTGATGTGTCACTCCAATCTGCTTATACAGTGAGCCCTCTATATTTGTGCGTTATGCATCTGCAAATTCAATCAAGGATCAAAAATATGCAGAAAAACCCCACAATAATAATGATATGGGAGTATGTTAATAGATTAAATACAAATACCACACCATTTTACATAAGGGACTTCAGCATCCTTGGACTTTAGTATTTGGGGGATGTCATGGAACCAATTCCCCTAGAACACCAGGAGGTTGTCTGTACATTGTCACCAGGAGGTTGTCTGTCAGAACATAACTTACATTTTAACTTTGAAGATCAAAGATAGAATTGTGTGATATTCAGTCTTTAATTACATTCATTCTTAAGAAAGATATGTTGCACAGAATGAGTTATCACTTCTCCTTTAGAATTATTTTGATCCTCAATGCCTCAATGTGGCTTTCTCGAAACTTGTCCATACATAATACTTCCAAGGTAAGGTTAAATACCTAAGAAATCTATGTCTCTGTATAAATTATCTTTTAGGAGGGCCCTCCTCTGGAACCAACTGATTGCCTTTGTCTTAAGAAATAGTGTTGCTTGGTTGAGAAAAAAAAAATTCCAGAAAAATACAATCTGGCTCAAATGGAAACCAGATAAAGAGATACAAACTTACTAAGCATAAACCCTTTTATAAGAAAATAATCCTATTGAAATGAAAGATAACCTAAATGGAAGATAATAACTCATCTACCAGGGTGAATAAGACAAAATGACTGTGGAATTCTATCTCCCAGATCACTTTTCTCCAAGAACGTACAAGTCCAACTTTCTGCTAATAGTATGCATAAGTTTTTTCAATAAACGTTAAAGTCTTATATAATCTTCCCAAGTTTTAAGATGCTTAAATTCTCCTAGACTAGTGTTATAATTCATACAACTATTTTCAGGTGGCAAGCAGTTTAAAACTGATACTATTTTAAAATTTGGATTTCAGCACATTTCTGTTCAAGCATCAATACTTCATTCAGCTCTTTACTACTCTGAATACATGCAAAAGTTCCTAAACCCAAGCCTTAATATATTTTTTTAATATGTAAATAAAGTTTTTTAAAAGTACCCATTTCATAACAGTGATATAAGGATTAAACAAGATAATGCAGACAAGGATTCCATGTGTCTGGTACTTAGCCCTTAAAATATTCCTTGCTACTAAAAATAACTGATCTATAACTGTAAACTGGAAAAGATCCCATGAAAAGAGTTCTACTGTCAGAAAAGTTTAATCCCACACTGAGCTGGACTCCTGGAACTTTGCTAAACTACTTTAATTGTAACATCAGGTATAGCACCTTTGGAATGAAAAATTTCAATCTCTCTCATATTCAAAAAGAAACATTCTTTCTCTCTCCAAATTTATGGGCCCATTTGTCTCCTGGATACCCTTTCCAAATGCGATGCCAGCTTTCTTCTAAAATCTGTAGGAGTTCTAAAAACTAAGTATCTTCCATGAATAACAAACAGGTTCTTGGTACAACTTTCCTATTCCTCTCACCTCTACCATATTTTGTTGCTTCTTACTAGGAAATAATACAGAGTTTGGGATGTTAATTGTTCTCAAATCAGTCTTTGATCCTAAAGTCAAGAATTGCCATGAACCAAGATGCAAATCTTTTTGTAGATGTTTCATTATTATTGAATCCTCAAAGTCTGCCAAAATATTGGCAACAAAATCAGAGAAGAGTAATTTGTAAGATCAAAGTGCAAGCTGAAGTGAAACAAGGTGACTATGTCCTAACACCCTTTTATTTTAATTAACATCTTAATGGCATAGCATAGGTTGAAATACACCAGATGTGTGCTGAGCTGCCAGAATAAACAGAATTAGTGTTTCTTTCTATCTGTATAATATACAATCACAAACATGGAATCCAATCGCTACCAAAAAGAACAGCCTGATATTTCCTGCTTTAACAATGAAAACCAATATATTCTGCAAACACTTTTAAAAAATTTTTACAATGGATACAACTAAATTTCCCTGTCTAGAAAATCAATCACTTTAGCTACTTAGAGGTTTACCAGTCATAGCTAACTAATTCTAGTGAGTCTGCCACCTAATAATAATAAATAGCTAACATTAAGCTTTTAGAATGTGCTAGGCCTGGTTATAAGTTCTTTGTGTACATTAACTAATCTACTCTCTACATTTACCCTGTAAGAAAAACATTATTACAGGAAAACATTATTATTAGTATCCCCATTATATAAATGAGGTTATAGGTCCAAATAAGGCCAAGTAACTCTTGTGATAGAATCAAGAAAATTTGATCTTAACATGTTTCAGGTCAAAATCAGTTTGGTTTGCTTGAAAGCTAAGAATTGATCTTAATGGAATAATTATTCAAGTGGGAAAATAGATTCAACATTTTAATCAAAGAAAAACATGTTGGGTACTATATACAAATAACTTTTAGAGGTTGACTGTATCTTGAAGAAGAATTATATTCCTTTGGAGAAAAACCCAAGTTGTTTCTACACTTTTAAAATGAAATGTCAATGCTGAGTCTTCTGCATCTCTCAACCAAATCACATGGATCTGTTCTCACTCAGCAATTCAGCAGAACAGAATTCTGAAAACAATCCAAATTTGTACTTTGTCACTGCTATTCTTATTTTAATTACTGTTTAATAAGTATTCATTAAAAATATAAGCTAGAAAGTAGGCAAACAATGTATGAATATGCAAATTAATCAATAATTTTTAAATTAATTTAAAAAATATAATAATAATTTTGAACCTAGGATGACATATTGTGAACTAACAGCATTTTTTAACTATTTAAAGAAGCTGCAGACTTAGCTCTTATTGTCCAACTAATAATATAGAATACTCTTGGATTTTATATTCAAGGTATCCAATATACAGCACATGGGTTTATAAGGAATTTATATCTTTTTTATTATATGCTTATGGTTTTAAACTGGCAGCACAATAATAGTGCACGCTCTGTATAATTTTAAAAATTCAGAATTCAAGGCATCATATACGCAAATAAATTTGTATTTAATGTGGTATATGGCAATGTATAAAAAAGATTACATGCCATGCCTAAGTGGGATTTATCCTAGGAATGCTAGCTTATTTACTATTTAAAAATCAATCCATACAACACAACACGCCAATAAAATATAGGACAGAAAACACAATAATGTGATACACAAAAATTTACTAAAGCCGCAAATCCTTTCACAAAAAAAAAGCATTCAACAAACTATGAATAGGAAAGAACTTCCTTCCTGAAAATAAGCATCTTCAAACAACTCACAGCCAGGCTGTGACTCATTCCTATAGTCCCAGAACTTTGGGAGGTGGAGGCTAGAGGACTGCCTGAGCCCAGAGGTTAGAGGCCAGCCTGGGCAACTTGGCAAGAACTTGTCTCTACAGTAAATAAAAATATTAGTTAGGCATGGTGGCACATGCCTGTAGTTCCAGCCAGCTATTTGGAAGGCTGAGACAGAAGGATAGCCTGAGCCCAGCAGGTCAAAACTACAGTAGCTGTGAGCATGCTGCTGTACTCTAGCCTGGGCAACAGAGTGAGACCCTGATTCAACAAACAAACCAACCAAAAAACTGAAAGAAAAAAAACTGAAAAAAAAAAAAAGATAAAAAACTGAAAGACTGAACGCTTTCCTCCTGAGATTAGGAACAAAACAAGCACTTCTGCTCTTTCCACTTCTATTTAATATTATACTGGGAGATCTAGCCATAACAAATAGACAAGAAAAATAATATAAGGCAACTACGTTGGAAAAATAGGAATCTGGTTACTCTACTTAAAGACATGATCTTGTATATAGAACAAAAGACCCTAAGGCTCCACCAAAGAACCAATTAGAGCTAATAAGCAAGTTTATAAAGGTGTCGGGATACAAGGTCAATATACAAAATTAATTGTATTTCTACAAGCTAGAGATGAGCTATCCAGAAGTACAACTGAGGAAACAAGTCGATTTATAATAACATCAAAATTAAATACTTAGGAATAAATTTAACAAAAGAAGAACAAAACTTGTACTCTGAAAACTACAAACATTATTGAAGGAAATTTTAGAAGACTTCATTAACAGGAAAGACATCCCATGTTCACAGATCAAAAACCTTATATTGTTAAGATAACCCCCTCACCCAAAGCAATCTACAGATTGAACACAATCCCTACCCTATCAATTCCCCAGTTGATCGTTTTGGCCTAAAATTGATAAGTGGATCCTTAAATTAATATAAAAATACAAAGATTCAGAACAGCCCAAACCATAATGAGAAAAAAGAACTAATCTGGAGGATACACGGATCACAATTTAAAAATTTACTACAGAGTTACAGTCATCAAAACAGTATAACAGTCAGACAGATCAACTAATAGTATAGAGGGTTCAGAAATAAAGCTTTGTATTTATGGTTAATTGATTTTCAACAAGGGTATCAAGGTAATGTAGTGGGGAAAGAACAATTTGTCAACAAATGGTACTAGAATACCTGGACATCCATATGCAAAACATATGAAGTTAAAGAACTTTCTTATACCACATACAAATATTAACTCAAAGTAACTCATAGACCTATATGTAAGAACTGAAACTATAAAACTCGGGAGAAAACAGGAGCAAATCTTTGAGATACTGAATTAAGCAAAGCGTTCTTAGATACAACACCAAATGATATAAGTGGCACAAGTGACAAAAAAAATAGAAAACTGGATATTATCAAAATTTAAAACTTTTATACTGCAAAGGATGCCATAAAGAAAATAAAAAGACACCACACAGATTGGGGGAAATATTTTAAAATCTTATGTTTAATAAGGAATTTTTATCTAGACATATAAAAAAAACTCTTATAACTGAATATGAAAAAGATACATAATTAAAAGTAAGGAAAAGGTCTGAACAGACATTTCTCCCAAAAAGATATACAAATCACCAATAAGTACATGGAAAGATGCTCAACATTGTAAGCCACTAACTAGGTAATCTAAACTATGAAGAGGTTATCACTTTATACCCACTAGGATGGCCATGGTTAAAAAAAAAAAAAAAAAAGTAAATACTGACAAGAATATGATACTCTTCTGTGGAATGTGAAATGGTGCAGCCAATTTGAAAAACAATTTCAGTTACTCAAAAGACAGAGTTACAACATGACCTAGCAAGTTCACTTCTAAATATATATCCAAGAGAATTAAATCCAAGAAAATTGAAAACAAATGTCTACTCAAAAACTCATATATAAATGTTTATAGCAGCATTCACAAAAGTCACAAGGTGAAAACAACCTGAATGTCTACCAATTGATGATTAAATAAACCATGATAATTTCATAAAATAGAATATTAGTCAATTTTTAAAAAGCATGATGAACTTCCGGCAAGATGGCGACGGGGTAACCTGGTCTATGAAACCCTCTGCAAAGGAGAACGCAGAGGTCTTTGGTTCTCTCCCCGGGGGTCTATGGACCCCAATGTCGACAGCCTGCTCTTCATACGGAGCTCGGCCGTCGCCACCGCTGGGGCACCGCTGCGGTCTTGACAGCCACTGCATCCGCAGAAACAGCAGCGCAGCCTCTGTGGCAGCCATAGCACATCGTGCCACCCGTGCCTGAGGCGATTCACAACTTCAGTCCTTGAAGCCCCTGCAGGCAAGATCTGCTGGGATTGCTGCCACCTCAGCTGCCACTGTGATGTCCTGCCGGCTGTGGGTCTCCTCCCGTGTGCCCTGTGGCAGGCTACCATCCCTGGCCTCTGCCAGATTCTCTTTCCGGCTCGATCCACTCTGGGGTGAGCAGCTGAGATAGCACCACCTGCTAGCAATTCACAGTAACAACAACGAAACGGGAAAAACAAGCTTGAAAAACAGACACAGGCCAGATTTGAGTGGTGAATGGAGGGTGATCTGAACTGTCCTTCACCGCAGGCCAGGGGCAACTGACCCTAACTGCAAACTAATTGACCAACTTGAAAAGACAGCTAGAAATCTGAGCTGAAAGGACATTGGACTTAAATGAAAAGTCTCAGAGTGTGATTGATTGGTACTGTTAGTTTAATGACTTAATTCTATTCCTACTGTTTTGCTCCTTTTTTTTTTTCTCCTCCTTTTCCTCTCTTTTCTCCTCTCTGTAAATGATATCTTTGTATACAGGAACAGCACATCAATAAGGTGGTTGGTTAGCTTGTATGTTAGCATCATTGTATGTTTTTTTTTTTTTTTTTATGGGAGTTGGTTAGTTTGTAGCCGTGGTCTATTGCTTTTATCTGTTTCAGTTTAGGTCTCTCTCTCTCTCCATTTGTTGGTACACTCATCTGTTTCCCCCCTTACTCCTCTCTCTCTCCACCCCCTTCTTCCTGCCACTGTCTGCTCCATTCTCTTCCCTCTACTAACCTCATTTTATTTCAGGGAGTAAACCTACACCCCCACTGCATGGACAGATTTCAAGGCAGTGGGAAGTGGGTTTCAGATTATCCATACACCTGTCAGCAAATACCAGGACCTGGAGATAGATTTTGAATCACAGCTCCCCCCTACAGTAAATCTCAAAACTTCAAAAAGGACCACCCCCAACCTACAGTGCAACTCCAGAATTGAACAAAGTAAGAGGGCATACATGAAGAAAAGGAGATTGAACAAACAGAAGTAAAAGCAATCCCTCTACCACTGAACAACAGAATTAAAGAAGACGGTGACGTGGAGGGAAGAAAAAAGTTGAGAGGGGGAAAAAACCGCACAAATGAAGAAAAACCAAAAGAAGAATATAGGTCTCACACAGACCCCTGGGAGATCAGACAATGAGAAAACAGATTCCGGAACACAAACAATGAAGAGCTCCCAGAATGACTGGTCACATGCAACAAACCCAGACATCAAGACATTAATAGAGAGAATTTAAAAAATTGAGGAGAGACAAGAGGAAAATAGGAAGGAGCTGATGTCAGAAATAACAGCAGTAATGAATATTGTGATGGAAATAAATAACAAACTAATAAGCATGGAAAGCAGAATTAGCCAAGCAGAAGAAAGAATCTCAGAGCTCGAAGACCAAAACAAAGAACTCACCCAAACTGTCAAAAGCATAGAAAAGAAGCTCAAAAAGACAGAACAAAACCTTCAAGAGAAGTATGATCACTTCAAGAGACAGAAACTAAGAGTAATTGTCCTTTCTGAGGCAGAGAGAGAAATAGAGGTCACATTGGAACAAACATTTCATGAAATCATTCAAGAAAACTTACCTCATCTCATCAAGGATGAAGAAATTCAAACACAAGAGATTCAGAGAACCCTGCAAGACAACAAGTGAGAAGACCAACTCCCAGACATATAATAATTCGCCTAAACAAAGCAGTTATAAAAGAAAAAATCCTAAAGGCTGCAAGAGGAAAAGGTAATACTGCATACCAGGGAAACCAATTAGAATAGCAGCAGATTTATCTACAGAAACCCTCCAGTCTAGGAGAGCTTAGAGCCCTATCTTCAAAGTTCCAAAAGATAAATAGTTTCAACCGAGAATAACCTACCCAGTCAAACTAAGCTTCATCAGTGAGGGACAATTGAAATCTTTCCCAGATGTCCAATTCCTAAGAACCTACGCTGCCACAAGACCACCTCTACAAGAAACACTTAAGAAAGTAATGAACACAGAAGAAAAGGAAAAAAGAACAACAACGTTCTTCACAAGAGTACAGGCAAAAGATTAAAAATACACATGATCCAACTCTAAAACCAAAAGAAAGACAACACACAAACAGGAAGAAAAACAACTCTGTAAGAACATTATGATAGGGATCAACTCTCACATTTCAATAATTAGTTTGAATGTGAACGGACTAAATGCACCACGGAAAAGACATAGAATGGAAAAATGGATAAAATATCACCAGGCAACAATCTATTGCCTTCAAGAGACTCACCTCACTAGAAAGGGCACCCACAGACTCAGAGTAAGAGGATGGGAAACAAATTTTCAGGTGAATGGAACACAAAATAAGGAGGAGTCGTGATCTTAATCTCAGAAAAAATACCCTTTAAGCTATCAAAAATTAAAAAAGATACAGAAGGCCACTACAGAATGATAAAAGGTTCAATCTATAACAAGAAATATCCATACTAAACATACATGCACTGAACATAGAAGCACCAACTTTCATAAAGCAACTCCTAGGTAAACTAAAAAAAGATATCAACTCCAATACCATCATAGCTGGGAACTTTAATACCCCACTCACAACCCTGGACAGATCATCAGGACAAAAAACCAACAATGAGATCCGAAACCTCAATGTGACTCTTGATCAAATGGACTTAATTGATACTTACAGAACCCTCAATCCAAAGACTACAGAACACATATTCTACTCATCACCACATGGAGCATACTCTAAGATTGACCACATACTTGGCCATAAATAAAGCATAAGAAAATTTAAGAGGACTGAAATTTTACCATGCACCTTCTTGGACCAAAGTATAATAAAAATAATCATTAACATCAACAAGGTCCCCCTAAAACACACAAAAACATGGACACTAAACAGCATGATGCTAAACAACTCCTGGGTCAATGATGAAATCAAAACAGAGATTAAAAGATACCTGGAAACAAATGAAAATGAAGAAACATCTTACCAAAATCTCTGGGACGCCATGAAAGCTGTAATAAGAGGGGAATTTATATCCCTACAAATGCACATGAAGAAAATGGAAGGATCACAAATTAACAGCCTAACAAGCCACCTAAAAAAGCTGGAAAAGCAAGAACACAAAAACCCTAATTTCAGCAAAGAATCCAGATCACCAAAATAAAAGCCCAAATCCAGGACATAGAAGACAAAAAGATAATACAAAAAAATCAATGAAACAAAAAGTTGGTTCTTCGAAAGGATAAACAAGATTGATGGTCCCCTAGATAGACTGACCAAGAAAAAGAGAGAAAAAGCCCAAATAAACACAATCAGAAACACAAAAGATGAAGTCACATCTTATCCTGAAGAAATACAAAAGATCATTAGAGACTACCATGTATACTTGTATGGAAACAAACTTGAAAACCTTTCGGAAATGGAGGACTTTCTGTCATCACACAGCCTGCCTAGGTTGAAACAAGAAGAAATTGAGACCCTAAATAGACCAATAACAATAAAGGATATTGACTATGTAATAATAAAACTACCTACCAAAAAAAAAAAAAAAAAACCCTTGGACCAGATGGCTTTCCAGCAGAATTCTACAAGACATTTAAGGAGGAGCTTATACCAATCCTACCGAAGATATTCCAGGCGATTGAGAAAGACGGAACTCTCCCCAAATCATTTTACGAAGCTAACATCACATTGATACCCAAGCCAGGTAAAGACGCAACAAAGAAAGAGAACTACAGGCCAATATCTTTGATGAACATAGATGCTAAAATTCTCAACAAGTTCCTAGTGAACCAGAGTCAACAACACATCTCAAAAATCATCCATCATGACCAAGTGGGCTTCATCCCTGGGATGCAAGTCTGGTTCAACATTCGTAAAATCATAAATGTAATTAAATACATCAACAGATGTCAAAACAAAAACCACACGATTATATCACTAGATGCAGAAAAAGCTTTTGGTAAAATCCAGCACCCCTTCTTGATAAAAACCCTCGAACAGCTAGGCATATGGGGAACATACCTCAAAATAGTAAAAGCCATCTACAAGAAACCCACAGACAGCATACTCCTAAATGGACAAAAACTGGAACCATTTCCCCTGAAAACTGGAACAAGACAAGGATGCCCACTCTCACCCCTCCTGTTCAATATAGTATTAGAAGTCCTGGCTAGAGCAATCAGAGAAGAGAAGGCAATCAGGGGTATTCAAACAGGAAAAGAGGAAGTCACGCTATCTCTCTTTGCAGATGACATGATCATGTACCTTGAAAACCCAAGAGAATCTGTCAAAAACCTTACACTGATAAAGGACTTTGGCAAAGTCTCAGGATATAAAATAAATGTGCAAAAGACAATCGCATTTCTTTACATCAATAATAAACAAACAGAAACCCAAATAGAAACCACAATTCCATTCACAAAGGTCACCAAAAAAATGAAATACCTTGGTATCTTCCTAACCAGAAACGTTAAAGACCTTTGCAATGAAAACTACAAAACACTGCTCAAAGAAATCAAAGATGACACAAACAAGTGGAAAAATATCCCATGCTCATGGATTGGAAGAATCACCATCGTGAAGATGGCCATCTTACCTAAGACAATCTACAGATTTAATGCAATACCCATCAAATTACCAGCAACATACTTCTCAGATCTAGATAAAACAACAGAGGAATTCGTATGGAAACACAAGCAACAAAGAATAGCCAGAACAATCCTCAGTTAAAAAAACAAAGCAGGTGGAATCACATTACTAGACTTCAAACTTTACTATAAAGCTACAATCATCAAAACAGCTTGGTATTGGTACAGGAACAGGCATATAGACCAATGGAACAGAATTGAGATTTCAGAAGCAAAACCTCAATTTCTCAACCAATTCATCTTCAACAAAGCCTCCTCCACCTACCACTTGGGAGAGAAGAACCTATTCAGTAAATGGTGCTGGGAAAACTGGCCGACCACATGCAGAAGATTGAAACAGGACCCCTATCTATCCCCATACACAAAAATTAACTCTAAATGGATCAGAGACCTAAATGTAAAACCTCAAACCACAGGAACCTTAGAAAATGAAGGATATACCCTCATGGAAATTGGAACTGGCATTCAATTCCCGAACAAAACCCGAAACCCACAGGCCATAAAAGATAAGATAGACAAGTGGGACCTCATTAAATTGACAAGCTTCTGCAAAGACAAAGAAACCATCAAGAGAGCAAGTAGACAGCCTACAGACTGGGAAAAAGTATTTGCCAACTCCAGGTCTGACAAAGGCTTAACATCTTGGATCTACAATGAACTCAAACCTGCTGAAAAGAAAAAAAACAAACAACCCCATTATAAAATGGGCAAAAGATATGAACAGACACTTCTCAAAGGACGACATCTGAGCAGCCAACAGACACATGAAAAAATGTTCAACCTCACTAATCATCAAGGAGATGCAAATCAAAACCACACTGAGATACCACCTAACTCCAGTCAGAATGGCAATTATCAACAACTCAAAAAATAACAGTTGCTGGAGAGGGTGTTGCAAAAAGGGAACACTTCTGCACTGTTGGTGGGAGTGCAAACTAGTACAACCTCTGTGGAAAACAGTATAGCGATTCCTAAAAGCTCTAAATATTGACCTCCCATATGATCCCGCAATTCCCCCACTGAGGATATACCCTGAAGAATTCAAATCACTCTAAAGAAAAGATACCTGCACACGTATGTTTATCGCAGCATTGTTCACAATAGCAAGAACCTGGAAGCAACCATGCTGTCCATCAAAAGAGGACTGGATTAAAAAATGTGGTTCATATGCATGATGGAATACTACGCAGCCATAAAAAAGAACAAAATCATGAATTTTGCAGCAACCCGGATAGAACTGGAGTCTATAATACTGAGTGATCTCTAACAGAAACAAAGATCTGGGTATCATATATTCTCGCTCATATAGTGGACCTGGACGTCCAATGTAATACTACAAGAAAATGACTTCCCGCCGCCCGGCGCTCCCGCCGCCCCTCCCGCCGGCCTCTGGGTCGGGTAGCTCATCACAACCCGGCCCGAGGAGATCCACACCAAACTGCTTCAAGGAAGATCTGCTGGGATTGCTGCCACATCTCCTGTGTCTGAGATCGTCCTGGCCGCCTGCGTGGGGCTTCTGTTGCCTGCTCGGAGGCAGGCAGCCATCTTGTTGCTGTCCGGCCCCACCCCCTCTGGGACGAGCAGATGAGATAGCACCACCTGCTGACGATTCAAGGTAACAACACCGAAACGGGAGAAATAAGCTTGATAAAGACATAGACCAAACTGCTGAAGGAAAGTTGAACTGAACTGTCCTTCACAGCAGATCAGGGGCAATTGACTCTAATTGCAAGCTAATTTACCAGCTTGAAAAGAAAACTAGAAATCACACCTGAAAGGACATTGGACTTAAACGAAAGGTCTCAGAGTGTGCTTCATTGATTCTATTAGTTTAATGACTTAATTCTATTCCTACTATATTGTTCCCCTTTTTTTTCTCTTTTCCTTTTCCTTTTCTTCTCTTTTCTTCTGTCTGTAAACCATGTCTTTGTATAGAGGAACAGCACACCAATAAGATGGTTGGATAGCTGGTATGTTAGCATCACTATGTTTTATTTTTGTTTGTATGAGAGTTGGTTCGACTGTAGCTGTGGTCCATCGTTTTTATCTGTTTGAGTATAGGTCTCTCTCTCTATTTGTTGGCACACTCGTTAGTTTCCTCCCTTACTCCTCTATCTCTCCACTCCCCTCTTCAACCCACTATCTGCTCCATTCTCTCCCCTCTGCTAACCACATTTTATTTCAGGGAGTAAACCTACAGCCCCACTGCACGGACAGATTCCAGGGTAGTGGGAAGTGGGTTCCACATTATCCACACGCCTGTCAGCGAATACCAGGACCTGCAGACAGACTTTGAATCACAGCTCTCCCCTTAAATACATCTCAAAACTTCAAAAAGGACCACCTCCAACCTACAGTGCAACTTCAGAATTGAACAAAGTAAGAGGACACACATAAAGAATGGGAGATTGAACAAACAGAAGTAAAACCAATCCCTTTATTCAGGGGTAACCCTGAATAACAAAATTAAAGAAGACGGTGACATGGAGGGAAGGAAGAAGTAGGGAGGTGGAAAAACCGCACAAATGAAGAAAAACCAAAAGAAGAATATAGGTCTTACACAGACCCCTGGGAGATCAGACAATGAGAAAACAGATTCTGGAACACAGACAATGAAGAGTCCCCAGAATGACTGGCTACATGCAACAAACCCAGACATCAAGACATTAATGGAGAGAATTTAAAAAATTGAGGAGAGACAAGAGGAAAATAGGAAGGAGCTGTTGTCAGAAATGACAGCAGTAAAGAATACTGTGATGGAAATGAACAACAGACTAATAAGCATGGAAAGCAGAATCAGCCAAGCAGAAGAAAGAATCTCAGAGCTCGAAGACCAAAACACAGAACTAACCCAAACTGTCAAAAGCACGGAAAAGAAGCTCAAAAAGACAGAACAAAACCTGCAAGAGATGAATGATAACTTCAAGAGACCAAACCTAAGAATAATTGGGCTTCCTGAGGCAGAGAGAGAAACAGAAGCCACACTGGAACAAACATTTCATGAAATCATTCAAGAAAACTTCCCTCATCTCAGCAAAGATGAAAAAATTCAAACACAAGAGATTCAGAGAACCCCTGCAAGACAACAAACGAGAAGACCAACTCCCAGACACATAATAATTTGCCTAAACAAAGTAGTATGAAAGGAAAAATCCTAAAGGGAGCAAGAGAAAAAGGCCAGACTACCTACCAGGGAAAACCAATTTGAATAGCAGCAGATTTATCCACAGAAACCCTTCAGGCCAGGAGAGCCTGGAGCCCTATCTTCAAAGTACTAAAAGAGAAACAATTTCAACCAAGAATAACCTACCCAGCTAAACTAAGCTTCATTAGCGAGGGAGAATTAAAATCTTTTCTAGACATCCAATCCCTAAGAACCTACGCTGCGAACAGACCACCGCTACAAGAAACACTTAAGAAAGTAGTGAACACAGAAGAAAAAGAAAAAAGAACATCAGCATTCTTCACAAGAGTACAGGCAAAAGATTTAAAACACACCTGAACCAACTCCAAAACCCAAAGAAAGACAACAAATAAACAGGAACAACTCTGTAAGAACCCTATGACAGGGATCAACTCTTGCATTTCAATTATTAGCCTAAATGTGAACGGACTAAATGCACCACTGAAAAGACATAGATTGGCAAAATGGATAAAATATCATCAGGCAACAATCTATTGCCTTCAAGAGACTCACCTCACTAGAAAGGACACCCACAGACTCAAAGTAAGAGGATGGGAAACAAACTTCCAGGCGAATGGAATACAAAAGAAAGGAGGAGTAGCCATCTTAATTTCAGACAAAATATCCCTCAAACTATTAAAAATCAAAAAAGATACAGAAGGCCACTACATAATGATAAAAGGTTCAATCCATCAACAAGAAATATCTCTCCTAAACATATATGCACCCAACATAGGTGCACCAACTTTCATAAAGTAACTTCTTGGAAAACTAAAGAAAGATATTGGCTCTAACACTATCATAACTGGGGACTTTAATACCCCACTCACAACCCTAGACAGATCATCAGGACAAAAAATCAGCAAGGAGATCCAGAACCTCAATGTGACTTTGGACCAAATGGACTTAATTGATACCTACAGAACACTCCATCCAAAGACCACAGAATACACATTCTACTCATCACCACATGGAACATATTCTAAGATCGACCACATACTCGGCCATAAATCAAGTTTAAGCAAATTTAAAAGGACCGAAATTCTACCAAACACCTTCTCGGACCACAGTGGAATAAAAATAAACATTGACACCAACAAAGTCCCCCCAAAACCCACAAAGACATGGACACTAAACAGCATGAT
Organism: Cephalopachus bancanus; assembly: GCA_027257055.1. Taxonomy (NCBI): domain Eukaryota; kingdom Metazoa; phylum Chordata; class Mammalia; order Primates; family Tarsiidae; genus Cephalopachus; species Cephalopachus bancanus. The sequence continues at coordinate 1,575,263 of JAPVLO010000179.1, forward strand.
GCTAAACAACTCCTGGGTCAATGACGAAATCAAAACAGGGATCAAAAGATACCTGGAAACAAATGAAAATGAAGAGACATCTTACCAAAATCTCTGGGATGCCCTGAAAGCTGTAGTAAGAGGGGAATTTATATCACTACAAACACACATGAAGAAAATGGAAGGAACAGAAATTCACAACCTAACAAGCCACCTAAAGAAGCTGGAAAAGCAAGACCACAAAAACCCTAATTTCAGCAGAAGAATCCAGATCACCAAAATAAAAGCCCAAATCCAGGTCATAGAAGACAAAAAGATAATTGAAAAAATCAATGAAACAAAAAGCTGGTTCTTCGAAAGAATAAACAAGATCGATGGTCCCCTAGCTAGACTGACCAAGAAAAAACAAGAAAAAAACCAAATAAGCATAATCAGAAACACAAAAGATGAAGTCACATCTGACCCTGAAGAAATACAAAAGATCATTAGAGACTACTACGTACACTTGTATGGAAAGAAACTTGAAAACCACAAGGAAATGGAGGACTTTCTGACATCACACAACCTACCCAGGTTGGAACAAGAAGAAATTGAGACCCTAAATAGACCAATTACAATCAAGGAAATCGACTACGTAATAAGAAAACTTCCTACAAAAAAAAGCCCTGGTCCAGATGGCTTTCCAGCAGAATTCTACAAGACATTCAAGGAGGAGCTGATACCAATCCTACTGAAGGTATTCCAGGCGATTGAAAAAGATGGAACTCTCCCCAAATCATTTTATGAAGCCAACATCACATTGATACCCAAGCCAGGTAAAGATCCAACAAAGAAAGAGAACTACAGGCCAATATCTTTGATGAACATAGATGCTAAAATTCTCAACAAAATCCTAGCAAACAGGATTCAGCAATACATCTCAAAAATCGTTCACCATGACCAAGTAGGCTTCATATCTGGCATGCAAGACTGATTCAACATTCGTAAAATCATAAATGTAATTAAATACATCAACAGATGTCAAAACAAAAACCACATGATTATATCATTAGATGCAGAAAAAGCTTTTGATAAAATCCAGCACCCCTTCTTGATAAAAACCCTTAAACATTTAGGCATACGGGGAACATACCTCAAAATAATAAAAGCCATCTATGAGAAACCTACAGCCAGCATACTCCTAAATGGACAAAAATTGGAACTAATTCCCCTGAAAACCGGAACTAGACAAGGATGCCCACTCTCTCCCTTCCTGTTCAACATAGTATTGGAAGTCCTGGCTAGAGCAATCAGAGAAGAGGAGGCAATCAGAGGTATTCAAATAGGAAAAGAGGAAGTCAAGTTATCTCTCTATGCAGATGATATGATGGTGTACCTTGAAAACCCAAGAGAATCTGTCAAAGGCCTCCTTACATTGATAAAGGCCTTTGGCAAAGTCTCAGGATACAAAATAAATGTACAAAAGACAATCGCATTTCTCTACACCAATAATAAACAAACAGAAACCCAAATAAAAAACACAATTCCATTCACAATAGCCACAAAAAAAATGAAATACCTTGGCATCTTCCTAACCAGAGACGTGAAAGACCTTTACAATGAAAATTACAAAACACTGCTCAAAGAAATCAAAGCTGACACGAACAAGTGGGAAAATATCCCATGCTCATGGATCGGAAGAATCAACATTGTGAAGATGTCCATCTTACCTAAGGCAATCTACAAATTCAATGCAATACCCATTAAATTACCAATAACATTCTTCTCAGACCTAGAAAAAACAACACAGGAATTCATATGGAAACCTAAACGTCCAAGAATAGCCAGAACAATCCTCAGCAAAAAAAACAAAGCAGGTGGTATCACAATACCAGACTTCAAACTTTACTATAAAGCTACAATCATCAAAACAGCTTGGTATTGGTACAAGAACAGGCATATAGATCAATGGAACAGAATTGAGATTCCAGAAGCAAAACCTCAATTCCTCAACCAACTCATCTTCGACAAAGCCCCCACCACCTACCAATGGGGAGAGGAGAACCTATTCAGTAAATGGTGCTGGGGAAACTGGCTGACCACATGTAGAAAATTGAAACAGGACCCCTATCTATCCCCATGCACAAAGGTTAACTCCAAATGGATCAGAGACCTAAATGTAAAACCTCAAACCATAAGAACCTTAGAAAAGGAAGGAAATACTCTCATGGAAATCGGAACTGGCATCCAATTCCTAATACAAAACCCGAAACCCACAGGACTTAAGAGAGAAGATAGACAAATGGGATCTTATTAAACTGAGAAGCTTCTGCAAAGCCAAAGAAACCATCAAGAGAGCAGGGAGACATCCTACAGACTGGGAAAAAGTATATGCTAACTCTAGATCTGACAAAGGCTTAACATCCTGGATCTAAAGGAACTGAAACGTACTGAAAAGAAGAAAACAAACAACCCCATTATAAAATGGGCAAAAGATATGAACAGACACTTCACAAAAGAAGACATTCGAGCAGCCAACAAACACATGAAGAAATGCTCAACCTCACTAATCATCAGGGAGATGCAAATCAAAACCACACTGAGATACCACCTAACTCCAGTCAGAATGGCAATTATCAACAACTCAAAAAATAACAGCTGCTGGAGAGGCTGTGGTGAAAAGGGAACACTTCTACACTGTTGGTGGGAGTGTAAGCTAGTGCAACCTCTGTGGAAAGCAGTGTGGCGATTCCTGAAAGCTCTAAAAATTGATCTTCCATATGACCCTGCAATCCCCCTACTGGGAATATACCCTGAAGAGCACAAATCACTCTATAAAAAAGATACCTGCACACGTATGTTTATCGCAGCGTTGTTCACAATAGCAAGAACCTGGAAACAACCATGCTGCCCAACAAAAGAGGACTGGATTAAAAAAATGTGGTACATATACACGATGGAATACTATGCAGCCATGAAAAAGAACAAAATCATGAATTTCGCAGCAACCTGGAAGGAACTAGAGTCTATAATACTGAGTGACCTCTCACAGAAACAAAGATCAGAATATCACATGTTCTCACTCATATAATGGACCTTGAACATCCAATGTAATACTATAAGAAAATGATTGATGGTACTGGGAAATTATGGGGGGGGATGGGATTAACAGTAGCTAATATCTATCTGGGACTGGGAAAACACCTCTTATCAATAGGGTGCCTGAATGAAACGTAATTATACACCTAACCCTTAACTGTACCCCACAAAACGATACTAAAAAATACTGATTAATTATAAAAAAAAATAAAATAAAATAAAAGTAAAAAAAAAAAAAAGAAAATGACTGACGGTGGTGAGAAACTATGGTGGGGGGGAAGGGAGATGGGATTAATGGTAGTAAATATCTGTCTGGGGATGGGGAGACACGTCTTATCAACAAGGGTGCCTAAACGAAGCATATTTGTATATCTAACCCTTAACTGTACCCCACAATATCATAATAAAAAATATTGATTAAAAAAAGCATGATGTATGGATACATACTACGATATGAATGAACTTTGAAACATGCTAAGTAAAAGAAGTCAGATACAAATACCACATGTTATGTGACTTCATTTAAATCGAATGTGGAGAACAAACAAATCTATAGATATAGAAAGTAAATTAATGGTTACTTAGGGCTGAGAGTGAGGGCTGGAGGAAATAGAGAATGACTGTAAATGGGCACTGGGTCTTTGGGGAAGTTGAAATGTTTTAAAATTGATCACAGTGGTGGCCATACAACTCTGAATATATTAAAATTGTACACTTTAAATGGGTAAACTGTATTGACATATCTTATTAAGCATGTAAAAATTCTATATGTCTTATAAGATATAAAATTACATATCAGTGTCATAAAGTAATAATAGAAATGACCATATATGCATACAGCTTATAATGCATTTAAAAACAAAAGACAACATTGTATAGCAATCAAATGCTTCTTTAATTTTTCTTACCAGAACTGCTGAACCAAATTCAAAATATATTTTAGTGTGCATGCCAAATACAAGAATTATCTATATTTATTAGACGTGGTCTTAAGCTAGAGAGCTGCTGATTCTGCACAGCTATCCCTACATTTCAAGCTGATCCTGCATCTTATTGTGACTATATTAAAATCAATTTTATGAGCAACTGTATACTTGTATCAGAATAGCTACTCTTAAAAAAATGTTGTAATGCCTACTCATAAACCTATATGAATCCAAACAGGAGCCTTTACACTGAAGTAAATGAGATTCAACAACTTTGTATCCATTTGAAAAGCATACTTTTGGATATGAAATATTTATGCTCTTTAAGATTTAAATTTAATGAGTTTAAAATTCCGAAATAATTGATTATTATTAAGAAGTCTTGATAGAAAATCTCATAAAATATTACCTGCAAAGCTTTTCATTTTAAGACCAAACTATTGCCTTCCTTAAAATTTTTATTTGCATGTTTTCTCCATTAACTTACAGATTCAGGAAGAAATAACCACAGAAGGGCTATCATCAAAATCATTTAAGGTTTACAGTTCAAAATGCTATTGTATAATACATCACCTTGGTAGAGTCTATTTTGTAATTCTGTGCCTCCTAATAGCAGTTTGCAAAGCCAATTAGGTATTAGCACAGGTATTCTCCAAAGGAGAGAACATAAACAGTTTCTATGGCCATAGGAAGCTGGCTTCTCAGGGCAAAACAAAATTGCAAGAGACACATTTTAGGAAGGCACTGACAGAAGGGCAAGCATTACGTCTTTATGTCTTTGCTGGACACAATGACTGAAATTCAGTGGAATGGAAGGGGCTACACTTCAGAAGTTATTATGTTATTATCCTGGCCAGTGGCCAGATGTAGGAAAAGGAACCCAGGAAACATATAGAAAGTCCTGTGTAACCTTGGCCACAGCCAACCACATGTGCTCTTCCTACAACATCTGCCTTGCAGTAAGGTCTGCTCTAAGAAACAGAGAGACAGCAAATGTCACTAGAGTGTTCAGCACTTTTAAGCATACATTATCACTGGCTCTTATTTTTTTTACTTCCCAGTTAAGAGGTGAATCAGAGGCCAAGAACATGTATGCGTATTAGAAGATCCCACAGCACTTTCCTAGCCGGAGGCTATGACTCCTAGAATTTGGCCAACCTCCAGCTCAGGTAATTGTATTCTGCTTTCTAAATTTGCCCTGCTGTTTCAATTAGGTACAGCCTTGATCATTTTCCAGCCTTTTCAAGAAAAGAGGGAGAAAAAATTTTTCTTGAACATGCTAGTCTTGCTGACACATAAGAAAAGGAAAATGTATCACAACACAAAAGTAATGTCTGCTTTAGTAATGAATGAGATGACTGCTATACATTAACTTCCATGTTTGGCAAGCTTCAGAGCACCAAATAAAGATATCAGAGACAGCAAACCTCTTTGGATGGAATTAAACATCTGCCTCATGATACCCTCATCTGGTAGCAACCACACAGGTCTTCTCTATAACTACTACAGAGAGGGAACCTAATGATCTATTCAAATCCATGCAGTAAAAAGCTGAGACATTCCTGCAAGTGTTTCTATTTCTCTTATTGAAGATATCAACGACACTCTCATGATTTGGGTAGGGGCCATCAGGAGAGATTCATGAAACATATCAACTGGCCAGTTTCTCTTTAATGCCAAGAATTCTAAAAATAAAGCAGGCTGCATCCCTCAGATGGCCAGAAACTTAAAGTCTGACTATCAATTTTGGGCAAAGATATAGGAAAAATAAAACTATCATGCATTGCTGGTGGGACTATAAACTGGTTCAGACACTTTTCACAGCATTTGGCAGTATCTAATAAAATTAAAAATGTGTCTACCCTACAACCCAACAAATCAGCTTCTATGAATATACTCCACTGAGGTTTTCACATATGGTGCCAAGAGGCACATCCACAATATTCACTGCAACAATACTTCTAATAGAGAAAAACTGGGTGGGGGAGTGACACACACTACTGTTCATAAAAGAATAGAATAATAAAATGTATGATAGAATATCTTGGATTGACCTAAAAAAAATGTAGTGCTAAGTGGAAAAAAATAAGAACAGAGAGAAATGTAAACAGCTGGAAACCCATTCATTAGAATGTATAAAAAGCAAGCCTTACTTTTTTGCTTCTGTAAATGCATAGGGATTATGGGAAATACAGCACACATGTACACACACACACAGACATCTTCAGTGCTGACTGCCCAGCACCGTATGTTTCTTGGCAGAAGTCAAGATCCAGCTCCCAAGACAGACCAGAAAAAGCCAACAACTTGCTTTCCTAAGTCACACCAATTGCGAAAGGGAGCAAGGGCATGATTGAGCATGCCCACCCTGACAATCCGCCTCAGGGCTTTGCACCTAAGGCTGAACATGTAAAGTCCCAGACTCAGTGAATAACATCCAGCTACTGGAGGCAAGAGTCACATTCCAAGTGTAAGGCAGGCAGAGGCACAGTGCAGCTCCCTGGGTCCTCGTCTCTAACCCCTTGCCAGAGTGGTCACTGTGGCTGCTTGCATAGCCTCACTCTGGGGGCCTGCTCACTATCCGAGTCTAGACTACCAGTGTTCTCAGGCACTCTGCTTACCACCCAATAATCTTTCTGTAGAATGCCTTTCTGGTTTGAAGCAACACAAGCCTTCTGATGCTGCTTATGGACTGCAGACTACATAGGTAGAAATGAAACAAGCAGCTTACCACTATGGGGACAGCCCGTGGACATGGGGAAAGAGAGATGGGCAAGCAATTGGCTCTGTTTTATTTATTTAAGGGAAAAGGGTCACACAAAACAACAAACTGTTAAGAATTATTCACTCTAGATGTCAAAAAAAAGCGCGTGTGTATCAACCATTATACTTTATTTAAAGTACTAATTCTTTTTCTTTTCTTTTTGAGTTGGGGTCTCACTCCATTGCTCAGGCTGGAGTACAGAGGCAAGATCACAGCTCACTGCAGCCTTGCGTTTCTGGACTCAGGTGATCCTTCTACCTCAGTCTCCTGAGTAGCTGGGGTTACATGCTGCACCACACCAGACTAATGCTTGTATTTTTTTGTAGAGATGACGTCTCACTGTGTTACCCAGGCTGGTCTTGAACTCCTGGATTCAAGCAATCCTCCTGCCTTGGCCTCCCAAAGTGCTGGGATTACAGGCATGAGCCACTGTACCTGGCTCTTAATTCTTAAAAGATGAAAAATAGGCCATTTCCGGGTTCCCCAGGTGGTTTAGGCATTTAATATCCCAGGCCTGTTTAGTGGCTACATAGTTTGAAGCTATGTGATAAATACTAGGAACTGTGCCAGAAACATAACTGGATTTAGGAATAAATGCACAGATTCTCAATATGTAACCTTGTGCTACTATTGAAAAGGAAGATCCAAAGACTATGGCAACAAGTAAACAGGCTCCTCACAAGGGTGTTTGAGCATAGCAAAGCATTTCTTGACTCCCCATTCATAATTTTCCTTTTAAAATACTTAGATATACACAAGCCATTACATTTACACATGAAATATGTGTTATTGGACTTCTGGGCTGGCAAATTAGCACATACAGACTTGTTGGGGAACTCTCCCAGCAGGATGGCTTCTCCCTAGGCTTTACTCCCTCTCTTAATTCATAACTTAATAGCCCCCAGTGATGTGCCCAATGTTAAAAAGCAGAGACAACTTACTACATGGATGTCCTAACACCTTCACTTCATCAACAGCAAGGTAGCCTTGATGTCCAGAAGTTATCACTTCAAAAATCACCTGTAAAATTAAAAAAGATTTATATTATTCACCCATTTTGTCAGACTTTTACCAAATATCTCCAACATATAGAACACATAGTTTCACTCACTCTTCATTCACTTATGTGCCTAACATCTGCTAGTCAATGTTCCAGGTTCTAGACTGCTAAGATAAGTAAGACCCCACATTGGTCTTTAGAAAGGTCAGTGGGTGGGTTAGATAGCACCCCACTTTAAGGACTCACCTGGTATGGATGAGTCCTTTTTTTTTAATACTTGGAAAACAGAGGCTTGGAGTCATTTTACAAGGAGTTGGAGATACAGTGAAAAACAAAGTATTAAGATCCTCAAGATCACAGAATTTAAATTTTGGAGAGAAGACAAACATTAGTAAAATAATAACACAAAAATAATATTGTAATAATTATTTTCCAAAACCAGAAGGTGGGCAATTACTCTGAGAAAATCTATCATGAAAGGATAGTTTATGGGCTTAAGGGACAAAGACATATGCACTGAACAAAAAGCAAGGAAGCTCAGAGAATCATGAGTAGGCAGAGAAAGCAGAGTGCTAGTGACTAAACTACCCGGATGGGAGATAGGGTCATGGAAATAGCAATCTTTGGGGCTCTATGTCCAAGAGTTTCTGAAAATGGAAAGGACTCCCCACCCAGAGTCACAGTCAAGATTAGGAAAGATACTGAGCCTATGGTAAAAACCTAAAGAAGACTTTTAAATGTTTTACTGTATTTTAAACTCACCCTTATACACACATTCAGATATTTTTTCCTCAAGAAGAAATGACAAAATTTAGATTGCTTTAGATAACATTTCGGAAGGTGATTCTCTGGCCAGACTGAACTATGTGAGATCATAGGTTTTAAACAACTGAAAAAAATTATTTAAGAGTTATGAAAGAAAACTATAGGGTAGTAGAAGTACATATACCGAGAGGACCTCATATGAGGAAGTGAGATTTAAGCCAATAGCTGCAAGATGAGTATGAGCTAACAGTGTTAAGAGGACAAGGCTCATTCCAGGGCTAATATGAAAGCCCTGAAGTGGGCATGACCGTGGCCATGAAGAGACCCAGGACCTATGGCCACAAAGGTCAGCTGTGGTCAGGTTTCGGAAGACTCTGCTTGAAGGGCAGTAGCACTTGGAAAGATGCCCTATTAATAATACAGAGAAGAGACTAAGCTAACTGAAAATCAGATGGTGGAGGCATGAATTAAGGGGAGAATAATACAAAAATTTCTACAGTGGTGAAATCAAGAGAGCTTTAGCAATTCCTTGATCACTGGAGAAGTAAGACGAGAGGAAAAGGACAATGTGCCCTTAGGTTCTAAGAATGAAGAACTAGATAGCGACGGCATAGGTGGAACTGTGAGAGTCTCTGAAAGTGAGTTCCCAAAAATACTCTTACTTTCCTTCCCCCACCCCCTGTCCACCACCAGCCACACCAGTCCGAGGCCTGGAGACCCTCGGACACATGCAAGGCCGCTATTGAGGCCTCTCGGCTGCTACTGCTCCACTACAGGCGACCTCGGGCCCTGGCCGTGTGGAGACCCCAGCTCCCTCCCCAGTTACAACAACTCACCCGGTGGCCCTTGGATACTACCTTGTGGAGATCTGGGTTCCCTTGCTGGCTACACTGATCCGCCAGGCACTCAGCTGCTGCCAGCTCTCCCCCTGACTGGGCGCCCAATCCAGCAGGCCGGTGCTCGCTCCTCAGAGTTCCAGCTCCCCATCCTGGGTTCTGGGCCCCCGCCCAGTCCTATTTCAAGCTACCATCACCCAGGGAGGCTCTAGGCACCTGCCCCTCAGAGATACCAGCTCCATTCCTGGCTGACGTGCCCTGTGCGGGGCCCAAAGCTGCTGTCACTGCTCACCACCTGCCCTTTGGAGCTCTGGTCCCCGCTCTGGCTGAGGAACCCAGCATGGGACCCCATGGTTGAGTAATGGAACAGTATATCTTAAGGAGGTGCTGATCAGACGCTCTCAGCTCTCAGCTCCAGAGGAGGGAATTCCCAGCTCCTGCCTCCAACCCAGGCCACTGGTGGCACGCCAGATCCAGCACCCAGCTGTGTCACTGATCCCACAGGCCATCATAGTGGATCGCCCATGGACCCGGGCGAGTGGAGAGAAAGGACGATTGGAGAGATAGGATCCTTGAAAGAGGAGCTGCCCACCTTCGCCATTTTCCAGGCACAGATTTGCATTGCCCCGCCCATCTACGAACAACCTCCACCTTGGTTTCTAAGGTAATGTCGCTAAACAGGAGCCAAAAGGTCCTCCTCTACACTGAATCAGATACAGGCAACTCAGGCCTGTCGCAGACCTCTCAGGCAGCAAGCCAAAGGAAGGAACCCAAGCTTGGAATAAATCTGTCAGCAATGAAAGCAAAGGGGAGAGGCTGGAGATCAGAGCTGAAGAGACTTTACTTTAGACACTCAGGAACGATTCCAGAGCTAGTCTGGTTTCTTATTTTGATTTCTGATTTTATGTTTTCACTGTTTGTTTTCTCAATTTTGTTTGCTTTTGATTTAGACTACCTGTTTGTGTTGGGGAAAAACGCATCAAAAGGCATGATTTTATTGGACAGTCTTTATGTGATTACTGGTATGCTTTAGGGAATTTTGTCTGTGTGTATGTTTTTCACTCTTTTCTGGTCTTGTGTCTCTTTTTCACTTGTTAGTTGGTATATATGTCTGTTTTTCCTCTCACTCTTCTCTCTCTCTCTAACTTCCTCCTGCCCTCCCCCCACCCTCTTCCATTATTTTCCCTTTTCGTACTTCCTTTTGTTCCAGGGAGCAAACCTAAACCCTGCTGCACAGACAGATTGTAAGGCAGTAGGAAACGGGTTCCAGTGTGCCCATACACCTGTTGGTGGATACTGGGATCTGCAGATAGATTCTGAATCACACCTTCCCCCTCAATTAAACTTGAAAACTGCAAAAAGTACACCCCCAGCCCATAGTCCAGCCTCAAAAGTGAACAAAGCCAGAGGACCCTCATAAGAAAGAACAGGAGATTGAACGAAAGAAGTACAAGCAACTCCACCTTCCCTGAAAAAAAGAATTAAAGAAGGGGAGGGAAAGGGGGAGAGAGAGAAAACTCTACATAAATGAAGAAAAACCAAAAGAAGAACATGTGTCTCTCTCAGACCCCTGGGAGGGCAGACACTGAGAAAACTGACTTCAGAATGCAAACAACGAAGAGTCCCCAGAATGACTGGTCTCAAACTACAAATCTAGATATCAATATATTAATGGAGAGATTAAAAAGAATTGAGGAGAGACAAGATGAAACTAGAAAGGCGTTGATAACTGAGATTACAGTAGTAAAGAATACTGTGAATGAAATAAATAACAAACTGATAAGCATGGAAAGCAGAATTAGCCAAGCAGAAGAAAGAATCTCAGCACTTGAGAACCAAAATATAGAACTAACACAAACTGTCAAAAACATAGAAAAGAAGCTTAAAAAGACAGAACAAAACCTTCAAGAGATGAGTGATTACTTCAAAAGACCAAACTTAAGAATAATTGGACTTTCTGAAAAAGAAAGAGACAGGGGCCACTCTGGAACAAACATTTCATGAGATTATTGAATAAAACTTCCCTATCTCACCAGTGATGCGAAAATTCAAACACAAGAGATTCAGAGAACCCCTGCAAGACAACAAGTGAGAAGACCAACTCCCAGACGTAGAATAATTTGCCTAAACAAAGTAGGCATAAAAGAAAAAATCCTAAAGGCAGCAAGAGAAAAAGGTCAGATCACCTACCATGGAAGACCAATTAGAATAGCAACAGATTTATCTACAGAAACCCTCCAGTCTAGGAGAGCTTGAAGCCCTATCTTCAAAGTTCTAAAAGATAAACAATTTCAACCAAGAATAACCTATCCAGCCAAGCTAACCTTCATCAGTGAGGGACAACTGAAATCTTTCCAAGACATCCAATCCCTATGAACTTATGCTGCCAACAGACCACCTCTACAAGAAACACTTAAGAAAGTACTGAACACAGAAGAAAAGGAAAAAGAACACCAACGTTCTTCACAAGAGTACAGGAAAAAGAGTAAAACATACACAAACCAATCCCAAAACCAAAAGAGAGACAGCAAACAAAGGGAAACAACAACTCAGTAAGAACCTTATGATAGGGATCAACCCTCACATTTCAATAATTAGCCTGACTGTAAATGGACTAAATGCACCACTGAAAAGACACAGAATGGCAAAATGTTTAAAATATCACCAGGCACAATATATTGCCTTTAAGAGACCCATCTCACTAGAAAGGACACTCACAGTCTCAAAGTAAGAGGATGGAGAACAAATTTTCAGACGAACAGAACACAAAAGAAAGCAGCTTCTACGAAAATTCAAAAAGATATTGACTCTAACACTATCATAGCTGGGGACTTTAATACCCCACTCACAAACCTACACAAATCATCAGGACAAAAAATCAGCAATGAGATCTGGAACCTCAATGTGACTGTTGATGAAATGGACTTAATTGATACCTACAGAACACTCCACCCAATGACCACAGAATATACATTCTACTCATCACTGCATGGAATGTACTCTGAGATCAACCACATACTTGGCCATAAATCAAGCATAAACAAATTTCAAAAGATCGAAATTTTGTCAGGTACCTTCTCAGACCACAGAGGAATAAAAATAAACATCAGCAACACCAAGGGCACTCCCAAACCCACAAAGACATGGACACTAAATAGCATGATGCTAAACAACTTCCGTGTCAATGATGAAATCAAAACAGAGATTAAAAGATACCTGGAAACAAATGAAAATGAAGAAACATCTTACCAAAATCTCTGGGACGCCATGAAAGCTGTAGTAAGAGGGGAATACATATCTCTATAAATGCACATGAAGAAAATGGAAGGATCCTAACAAATCACCTTAGGAAGCTGGAAAAGCAACACCACCAAAACCCTAACTTCAGCAGAAGAATCCAGATCATCAAAATTAAAAGCCCAAATCTGGGACATAGAAGACAAAAAGATAATACAAAAAATCAACGAAACAAAAAGCTGGTTCTTTGAAAGGATAAACAAGATCGATGGTCCCCTAACTAGACTGACCAAGAAAAAAAGAGAAAAAGTCCAAATAAACACAATCAGAAACACAAAAGATGAAGTCACATCTGACCCTGAAGAAATACAAAAGATCATTAGAGACTACTATGTACACTTGTATGGAAGCAAACTTGAAAACCTAAAGGAAATGGAAGACTTTCATATATCACACAACCTGCCTAGGTTGAAACAAGAAGAAATCAAGACCCTAAATAGACCAATAACAATCAAGGAAATTGACTATGTAATAAGAAAACTACCTATTAATAAAAGCCCTGGACCAGACGGCTTTCCAACAGAATTCTATAAGACATTTAAGGAGGAGCTTATACCAATCCTGCTGAAAGTATTCCAGGTGATTGAGAAAGATGAAACCCTCCCCAAATCATTTTATGAAGCTAACATCACATTGATACCCAAGCCAGGTAAAGACCCAACAAAGAAAGAGAACTACAGGCCAATATCTTTGATGAACATAGATGCCAAAATTCTCAACAAGATCCTAGCAAACCGGATTCAACAACACATCTCAAAAATCATCCATCATGATCAAGTGGGCTTCATCCCTGGGATGCAAGGCTGGTTCAACATTCGTAAAACCATCAATGTAATTAAATACATCAACAGATGTCAAAACAAAAACCACATGATTATATTATTAGTTGCAGAAAAAGCTTTTGATAAAATCTAGCACCCCTTTTTGATAATAACCCTTGAAAGGCTGGGCATATGGGGAACATACCTCAAAATAGTAAAAGCCATCTACAAGAAACCCACAGCCAGCATACTCCTAAATGGACAAAAATTGGAACCATTTCCCCTGAAAACTGGAACAAGACAAAGATCCCCACTCTCTCCCCTCCTGTTCAATATAGTATTGGAAGTTCTAGCTAGAGCAATCAGACAAGAGAAGGCGATCAGGGGTATCCAAATAGGAAAAGAGGAAGTAAAGTTATCTCTCTTTGTAGACGACATGATTGTATACCTTGAAAACCCAAGAGAATCTGTCAAAAGCCTCCTTGCACTGATAAGGGACTTCGGCAAAGTCTCAGGGTAAAAAATAAATGTGCAAAAAACAATCGCATTTCTTTATACCAAAAATAAATAAATAGAAACCCAAATAAAAAGCACAATCCCATTCAAATAGTCACCAAAAAAAAAAAAAAAAAATTGAAATACCTTGGCATCTTCCTAACCAGAGACATGAAAAATCTTTACAATGAAAACTACAAAACACTGCTTAAAGAAATCAAAGATGATACAAACAAATGGAAAAATATCCCATGCTCATGGACTGGAAGAATCAACAGTGTGAAGATGTCCATCTTACCTAAGGCAATCTACAGACTTAATGCAGTACCCATCAAACTACCAGCAACATTCTAGAAAAAACAATACAGGAATTCATATGGAAACACAATCGACCAAGAATAGCCAGAACAATCCTCAACAAAAAAAAAAAAAAAAAAGCAGGAGGCATCACATTACCAGACTTCAAACTTTATTATAGAGCTACAATAATCAAAACAACTTGGTATTGGTACAGGAACAGGCATATAGACCAGTGGAATAGAATTGAGATCCCAGAAGCAAAACCTCAAATTCTCAACCAACTCATCTTCGACAAAGCCTCCTCCACCTACCACTGGGGAGAGGAGAACCTATTCAGTAAATGGTGCTGGAAAAACTGGCTGACCACATGCAGAATATTCAAACAAGACTCCTATCTGTTTCCATACACAAAAATTAACTCTAAATGGATCAGAGACCTAAATGTAAAACCACAAACCATATGAACCTTAGAAAATACAGGAAATACCCTTATGGAAATTGGAACTGTCATCCAATTCCTGAACAAAACCCGAAAAGCATGGGCCATAAGAGATGAGCTAGACAAGTAGGACCTCATTAAACTGACAAGCTTCTGCAAAGCCAAAGAAACCATCAAGAGAGCAGGGAGACAGCCTACAGACTGGGAAAAAGTATTTGACAAGTCCATGTCTGACAAAGGCCTAACATCTTGGATCTACAAGGAACTCAAATGTGCTGAAAAGAAAAAAGCAAACAACCCCTAAGTGGGCAAAAGATATGAACAGATACTTCTCAAAAGAAGACATACGAGCAGCCAACAGACACATGAAGAAATGTTCAACCTCACTAATCATCAAGGAGATGCAAATTAAAACTACACTGAGATACCACCTAACTCTAGTCAGAATGGCCATTATCAATAACTCAAAAAATAACAGATGCTGGGGAGGAGTGGTGAAAAGGGAACACTTCTACCCTGCTGGTGGGAGTGTAAACTAGTATAACCTCTGTGGAAAGCAGTGTGGCAATTCCTAAAAGCTCTAAATATCGACCTCCCATATGACCCCACAATCCCCCTACTGGGAATATACCCTGAAGAACTCAAATCACTCTATAAAAAAGATACCTGCACATGTATGTTTATCGCAGCATTGTTCACAATAGCAAGAACCTGGAACCAATCATGCTGTCCATCAAAAGAGGACTGGATTTAAAAAATGTGGTACATATACACAATGGAATACTACACAGCCATAAAAAAAACAAAATCATAAACGTTGCAGCAACCTGGATGGAACTAGAGTTTATAATACTGAGTGATCTCTCACAGAAACAAAGATCTGAGTATCACATGTTCTCACTCATAAGTGAACCTTGAACATCTATCGTAATATTATAAGAAAAGGATTGACAACAGTGGGAAACTATGGGGGGGCAGGGAGGGGAAGGGAGGTGGGATTAACGGTAGTCAATATCTGTCTGGGGATGGGGGCACACCCCTTATCAAAAAGGTGCCTGAATGATGCATATTTGTATATCTAACCCTTAACTGTACCTCACAATTTTAAAATAAAAAATGTTTTTTCTTTTAAAAGAATGAAGACCTTATTTTGTTGTTGTTTTTGAGTTGGAGTCTCACTCTGTTGCCCAGACTAGAGTGCAGTGGCACGCTCCCGGTCACAGCAGCCTTGACTTGCTGGGCTCCGATAATCCTTCCACCTCAGCCTTCTAAGTAGCCGGAGCTACAAACGTGCTGCCATGCCTGACTAATTTTTGATTTATTGTAGAGATGAGGTCTCGACAAGTTGCCTGGGTGGGTCTCGAACCTGCAGGTTCAGGCAATCCACTTGCCTCGGCCTCCCAAAGTGCTGGGATTACAGCCTGAGCCACTGAGCCTGACCAACTTTTTTTTTTTTTGACATGGTGGAGCTAATTCAGAGAAACTGAGATTAAAAGAGAAAAAATTAGTAAGAAAGCTATCAATGTTTTTAACCCGATTAATTGCCTATAGGTGTCAGTTGTCAGGCTATTATTTAAAAGATCCACATGAACATTATTTTAATCTTAATTTACATACAGATTGAAACTGTCTCATTGAGGGGTCCATGACTCATGATATAATATGAAGACTGGAAGTCTTAAAACACAGCCTAGATAAATGAAAACTTTCATTCATATAAAAACCTGTACACAAAAGTTTACAGAAGCATTATTCATAATAGTCAAACAATGAAAACAGCCCAAAAGTCCTTCTAAAGCATGGAAAACTACTCTCAATAAAAAGGAAATCATCTATTGATGTACCCAACAACCTGGATAAATCTCCACAGAATTATGTTAAGTGAAAAAAGTCAATTCCCAAATATTACATACTCTATGAATCTATTCATATAACATTTTATAGTGAAAAAATGTTAGAAATGAAGGACAGATGAATAGTTTCCAGTGGTTAGGGATGGAGGAAGACATGGCGGGAAGGGGACAGGCTTACTAACAAAAGAATAACCACAGTGATCCTTGTGTTTTTGGAATTGCTCAGCATCTTTACTGTGGTGGTGAATACCTACTCTGTAGCAAAATTATACAGAACTAAACACACACACACACACACACACACACACACACACACACACACACACACACACCAATGCAAGTAAAACAAGAAATCTGAATAAGCTCTTTAGATTGTAACAATGTCAACATCCTGGTTGTGATATTTTAATACAGTTTTGTAAAATGTTACCATTTAGTGAAACTGGATAAGTCATACTCAGGAATATCTCCAGTATTTCTTACTACTGCATATGACTCTATAATTCACTCCATAAAAATTTCAATTTATAAAAGTAATTATAAGTTACCATTACTAAGCTCATGTTGCATGCACTATGCTGATATCACACTTCATTATATTATTAGCTCATGCAAAAATTTATCAAGGATTTTGTATTTCAAAAAATGAAAAATCTTTGAATGCAAAGTAATTGTCCAAAAAGGCAAGGAGTCTATTGTAGATAAAATATTTAAACTCAATCTTTCTGATTCCAAATATGATTTTTTCATATCTACATACTGCCCGAAGAATAAAACTTTGATCCTAGGACTGCATTATTTGTGTTTATATGACAGACGCAAAACTGGAGGAACCAATCAGCAGAGCCCAAAACGAAAAATCTCACAGGGCTTCCTAGACAACAGGTACAAGAAGTCATCCTGGAAACTCTTGCTAGATTAGATGATACTGTGCTACAAGCTATTGCAATAAAATACACAGGGGAGAGAAGAGGCACAACGGAAAAACAGAAATGAAATACAACTTCATCCTGCTCTTAAGTTTAATATATACTTTTATTGATGATACAAAAAATAGGAAGAAATACATGGATATTCTTGCAGTGGGACTCCAATCATTTATCTCTCTACTACTAATATCTATAGGAGGTCAATTGAGAGTACCAAAAAAAAAAAAGAATATTGTGAGCAAGTATAGCAAAAAGCAGTTCAGAGGCCCCCAAAACAGGTCCCCTGGAAAACAGTCAGATCCTGCCTCATGGCAAAAGCAACAAAGTCCAGCACTGCAGGACTCTGCAAGCTGCTCTGACACAATGGGTAGTACAGGGACAGCTAAGGGGATGTCTCCAATGGCTACTACCACCACTACCCAAGAGCACCGTCGTTCTGGTCATAAAAACATATTTTGAGAGCCAACCCCAGAAATGTCAACCAAGTCTTCTTTATTCCATTTGTGTTCCCTCCCTCCTCCCTTTCCCCCTTCCTTCTCTCCCTCCCTCTCATCTATTCATTCATTCATCTACTCTTTCATGCAACCCAAGGCTCTTCTGTGTGCCACCTTTCTTTCAGACACTGTGATAAACACTATATTATGAACAGAATGATTAAGAGCCCTTTCTTTATCAAAACTGGCCTTCTTCTTACAGAAATTTTATTTTACCTTATTAACTACAAGGGTTGAAACTTCTAGTAAAAATACAATTATTATTTTTTGAAGGAATGCATTAACTTTGAGAATACAGTGTACATCCAAACACGTTCATGGGGATCCACTCTTAAGCTGATATGTATGAATAACTTAATCCATAATATTTTATTTAATCCAATACATAGCCATGGGCTTACCAAAGAAAAAGAGAGTGAAAGAGGCAACAAAAATTAGAGATCTAGGAAAGCCACTTTAACTTCTCTGTATTTGTTTTTTTCACCCATTATGTCAAAGAATGGATGACCCTCAGAAGTTTTATGCTAAAGAATTCTTTTTTTTTCTGAGTTGGAGTCTCACTCCATCACCCTGGCTGGAGGGCAGAGGCACGCTCCGGGCCACCTCATCCTCAACCTGCTGGGCTCCTGCGATCCTTCCGCCTCAGTCTTCCAAGCAGCCGAAACTACAGGCGCATGCTAGCATGCCCGGCTAACACTAAAGAATTCTGAGTCTTGCTCTGTTGCCCAGGCTAGAGTGTCATGGCTGATCATAGCTCACTACAACCTCAAACTTCGTGCTCAAGTGATCCTCCTGCCTCAGTTTTCAGAGTAGCCATGCCTGCACACCATTATTTTTATTTTTGTAGAGATGAAGTCTTGCTATGTTGCCCCAGCTGACCTCGAACTCCTGACCTGAAGGGACCCTCCCATCTTGGCCTCCAAAAATACTGGGAATACAGACATGAGCCACAGTACCTGGCATATTCTGAGTCTTTTAGACCAAATAATTACAGAATATTTACTACGTGCTCTGGAGGAGCCCCTCCAAAATTAAACTTTAGTTAGAGAAAAGGAATGTTAATGACAAAAGAACAGAACAAGACAATAATGGTCAAATGACAGATTCAAACCATAAGGTGCTCATAGGAACGTGATCGTTCTCTGCCACAGAACTAGCCAGAAAGCCCAGGATACAGCCACACAATCTTCAGTACAAAGTTTCAGCCAGCTGGGAGAAATTCATGGCTGTCCTAGCAAGTATTTGCCCTTCATCCACCACTAGCCTCAAGGCAAAGAGAGGCTCAGAAACAAGTCCGTGAACCTTAAATTTCCCAGCAAGAAGACTGAACAACAAGGCCACAACAAAAGAATTAAACTTATGCTTTCTTCTATAACTTCATTTGCTACCCTCAATCTTCCAACTAGAATATCAGGGAGCAAAGAAAGACCGCATCAGATTATGAATACACCCAGACAACAATGCCGTGTCCTTTTCAGTTATTCAGAAACTTTTGAACATAAACTTCTCATAGATGGCAAGTTCCAGCACTGACTTATTTAAAACTAATCACAGAGACAAGAAGAGGAAAATACTCTTTATCAAAGTTTTTATGCGTGCATGTCTACACACACTTATGTATATAATTAATACATAATATATAAACTCAAACTTCTCATGCCATACATGCAGGTGTTTATATATAAAAAGGTAGATTACATGTTACAAGTGTGAAGTAAAAATTTAAATGTTTCTTTAAAAATTTGAAGCATTATTTAAAACAAAAAATTTTCCAGTTCTTTCTTAGTAATTTTTAGGGATTTATGAATACAGGTTTTATTACCTGCCTCATCAAGTTTACAGCTCAGTATACAACTGTTTCAATACATACCACAATTATAAAGTACGTATGATTTATGTGGAAAAGTTTCCTATTTTGAAACAAATGTGATTAAATAAAGATATCTGAATTTAGATGCTGTAGAGCAGTCTTAGATTGACTACTGACTTTATTTTGAATATCTGACCATCGAGAGATTGGCTTTGTTTTCTCTAACAAACAAGTGGGATAAAACATGCAGCTCAAAAGATGAGGCCCATCTGAAATAGGTTTCTGAAAAACACACTTTAGATTCTGTTCAAGTTCCCACTGTCATGAACTCTGGCTATCTGGCAAGGTTCCATCATGTCCGCCTTTCTAGCCAGTGCCCTCACAGGAACCTTCAAGAGCAAAAATGGTGTCAAGCAAAAAAATGGTAGAAGCACTAAATTGACAAGTTTAAAAACTGTTTTGAGCATCACAAAAAGTGTCTTGACAGGGGTATTGCATCAAACGGAAAGTACTCTGAAGGTGACTAAAGCTTGAACATGTAAGAATAAATACACAATTTTTTGTAAATAAATTCTGATTTTTATTGGGACCCTATATATATATATATATATATATATATATATATATATATATATAATATATGTATGTGTGTGTGTTTGTGTGTGTGTGTGTGTGTGTGTGTGTGTGTGTGTGTATGGTCTCTCACACTTGCTAGTTAAGGCAGTTTAGTATAATTAAAAGAAGAGTCTGTATCTGTCAAATAAGGAATTACTCTACTGAAAGTATAGGTATTGCTCTAGTAAAGTATAACAAATATATGCAGAACCCAGTAGGAATCAAAGGAGTGTTTGAAAATGCTAACATCCAGATCCAAAAAGACTGAGGTCAGAGGAAACAGCAACATGACAACACCAATGGTATCACTGGAAAAAAAAAAAAGAAAGGTATAAGAAACTGATTTGGGGATGTGCCATGTTTATTTTTTCAAATGGAACAAAATATATTGAAAATCTTCCATATTAGAAGGCTTGGATTTCTAGAAAAAGTCTCACACTAAGTCCTTTTTTCAAAAAGACACCTGCATTCATATGTTCATCACAGCACAATTCACAATTGCAAAGATGTGGAATCAACCTAAATGCCCATCAACTGGATAATAGTGAATAATAGAAATGTGGTAAACATGTGCACACGTGTGTGTGTGCGACACACACACACACACACACACCATTTCATTTTATGGTATTCAGCCATAAAAAGGAATGAAATAACATCTTTTTGTGGTAACTTGGGTGGAATTGGAAACCATCATCCTATGTAAAGCAACACAGAAACAGAAACCAAACACTACATGCTCTCACTTATAAGTGGAAGCTAAACTAAGGAACTGCAAAGGCATACAGAATAACATAATGGGCACTGGAGACTCAGAAGGGGGAGAGTGGAAAGGGGGTAGGGATGAAAAATCATGTATCAGGTATGATGTATACAGGAGGAGGTGGAGGGTACACTCAAAGCCCATACTTCACCACTATAAAATGCATCCATGTAATAAAAAAATCACTTGTACCCCCTAAAGCTACTGAAATAAAAAAGTTAAAAAATAAAAAAAGAATAATTCAAAAAACACATCCATCTCCCAAGTATCCTTTGCATATATTATCTGATTTTCTTCCCAGGCAACAACATGATATAGGTAATTATTAACTCCCTTTTAGGGATGAGTAGGTTGACTCAGAAAGGTTAAATTTTTCTGAGGTGACTCAAGTAGTTACAGAGCTGCGGGGTAATCATAGGTCAATTTTACTTCATTATACCAAACTGCCTTAATTAGAAAGCATAAGCGACTAGATAGATAGGTAAATAGGTAGGTAGGTAGGTAGATAGATAGATAGATAGATAGATAGATAGATAGATAGATAGATAGATAGAATATATATATTCTCAATAAAAATCAGAGCTTATTTACAAAAAATTGTATATTTATTCTTACATGTTTAAACATCAGTCACCTCCAAAGTACTCTCCATTTGAGGCAATACACCTATCAAGACACATTTTGCAAAGCTCCAAACAGTTTTTAAACTCATCAATTTTGATGCCTTTTAATGCTCTGCCATTTTTTTGTTTCACCTCTTCCACATTGGCAAAACGTTTCCCTTTAAGGACTTTTTTCATCAGGGAAACAAAAAAAATTCACTCAGGGCAACATCAGGGAAACAGGGAGAGTAGGACACTGGGGTCCTATCATTTTTTTGGTCAAAAACCACTGAATACTCAGGACAGTGTGGGCAGGTACACTCATAAATCACCCATCATAAAATGAGCAAACATGTTGAAAGATTTCTGATAAAAAAAATTCACTGAATCTAAACACAGCCTCTTACTACAAGGCTAGCAGCTACACTGATGCTCATGGGTTCCTAGAGCACTTACCTAGTGGGGGAAGGGGAAGCCTGTACTACAAGAGGGTCACCCTCCAAAAAATAATTCCAGATTTTTTGGGGGGTTCCCCCTTATGTGTGTGTGTATATGGGTGTGCCAAAAAAGGTACACACATTTTTGGATGTTATCTATGTATTACTTTTCAAAGTTGAACTGAATTATAATAGCAATGTGCAGTATGATGTTCACTCAACCGTGCTTCCGCTATTTTCTTTGACTGTCCTTCCTGTTGCATGGTGACACTAGCATTCATCTGATCAATACCATCTTTTAAGCGAATGTCATGCTTAAAATGTGTATAAAGTTTTTGGGCATCGTGTGTGTGTGTGTGTGTGTGTGTGTGTGTGTGTGTGTGTGTGTACACATATATATATATAGTTTACACACACACACACACGAAAACACAACCAGGCATTTACATATACATATGTTCTTTAATGTGCAGATATAGGTGTTTTAAAAATTCTACACCCATATTTAAGAAAGGAATGTAGTAATCATTTATTTGACCTAGTAATGTACATGCAAGGAAGAATGATAGTTTTAACAACCTCAAGTTTAAGATGAGAGTTGGCAAAATATCTCCCATGGGTCAAATCTGTCCTACCATCTGTTTTGGAACTGCTCACAAGCTAAAGATGGTTTTTATAGTTTCATTGGAGGGAGAAGATCAAAAGAAGAAGAATATTTTGTGACACATGAAAATTATATGAAATTCAAATTTCAATGTTCACAAATAAAGTTTTATTGGAACATAACCATACTCATTCATTTACGTATCAGTTACGACTGCTTTCATACGGCAGAGTTGAGTAACTGCCACAGAGAGCGCCTGGCCCCTAAAGACTGAAATATTTACTATCTAATCTCCTGTTTTCAGAGAAAGCTTTTCTTCTTGACACACCAACACATTGTCATTACCCTGGTTAACAAGAAAGCAATACTTTATCACAGCCAAATACAATATTGCTTGCATTCCATGTGGGAGCCTTAGATTGCAGCAACAGCAGGGAGAAGCCCCTGTCCCTGGCTTGACTTGTTTTCAATTATATTACATGTGTGGTATTCTAGATGGCCATTAAGTTTGTAATATCATTACCAAAATTTTAAACTAATACATAGTTGCAATATACCAAAACAAAACCATAAAAGTAATTACTTTATAGGCCCCCAAACACTATGGAAAATTAAATTAAAAATAAAATAAAAACCAACTCATTGAGATGTCAAATATTCTATGAAGACACTGAACTGAGAGTTTGTAACACATTAATATGAAAAGCTGTCTGTGAGATCCCATTTTATACCACTTTCTTTGTTGTAAGTTAAATGTGGATTAAATGTGTTTGTTTTTACCGAAACACACACATTTTTAGGAAAATGTCTTTGCTTCCTAGCCCAAACTAAATTGTGATTTTTTTGAAGGCCAGTATGATAGAATCACAGAACCATCTATCTTGTTCTGAAATAATTTTGTCACAACACCAAACTTAATTATACATCACCTTTTTCTTTGGATTTGGTTTAACAGAAAATACAGTCAATCCTCATTATTCATGGCTTCTATATTTGTGAATTTGTCTACCCCCTAAAATTTATTTGTAACCTCCAAATCAATACTTGCAAAGCTTTCATGGTCATGTGTGGACATGCACAAAGCAGCAAAATATCTGAGGTTACTCAATGCACATGTTCCTAGCTGAGGTCAAGCAACGTTCTGTCTTCCTGTTTCAGCTTTCATACTGTAAAATTAAAGTATCCTTATTGTGGTCTATTTAGTGCCATGATTTTCTCATTTGTGTGCTTTTTATTGTTGATTTTGCTTTTTAAAACGACCCCAAGTGTAGTGCTTTAGTGCTGTCTAGTGTTCCTACTTGCAAGAAGGCTGAGATGAGCCTTAAGGAGAAAATACATGTTAGAGAAGCTCTTGTCAGACATGAATTATCGTGCTATTAGCCATGGGTTCAATGTTAATGAATCAACACTATAAGTTGCACATGGCACCTTTAAAACAGAATCACACATAGAACAAGATTATCTATTCATCAGCAAAACACTGTGACCAGAGGCTCACAGGATCCCAACCCCGTATCTCCCATAAAAGCAATAGTTCAGTATTCAGCATTCTCTGTGACTTCATAGAACATCACTACAAATAGCCAAGAATAAACTCTATCATTATGTTTTTGTTCACTCTGAGTCCTCATTTTTATCAAAGTACTGTTTTACTGATGGCTCCCCTATATTATTTGCACCTGTGAAATATAAGGACATGTAGAATATAAATAATCAATATTCATGCAGTCCCTCAATGAACAAGTTCTTAGGAGACAAGCTGCTGTATCCCTATAGCCTTCAGAGACTTTGGAAAAAGACACTTGCTCTCGTAACTGGTTAAACCACTGACTAGTATTCTCATTTGTTCACGAAAAACCATCCTGGATGCTGGTCTGTGAAAAGTCTGACATCAGTCTATCCTTCAGAGGCCTGCCAAACAGGAGACTGGGAAGCAGTTTAACATTGCAGCATCCCTGATCCTCCCTGCTTCAGTGAAGAGCAAAATTAGCTTTCCATGTGGCCACGTTTCCTTGCCATGTGTGAGCAAAGAAAGGGGATTTGCTTACCAACACAGATACTCGCCAAGGAAAATGAGCGGGTGGAAGTCATTAGTTAGTTCCCTAGAACAAAGGGGATTAAATGGTATATGTCTGTCCTTCCACAAATTATGCAGTAGTCTGGTTTTCATTTAAATAAAAAGCAAACGTGGGTCATCCCCATCTACAAAAACTTTGTTTTTGTCAAATGAGTTAAATAAAAAATAAAAACATAGGTAATAAAAAGTTTCTGTAATATTAAAGAGTCAAAACAAAACCCAAAATATTTCACATTAAGATATCAGGAGCAAAATATTATACTTTTTCCAGATATATTGACATGTTATCAGAAAATAAAATAAAAACCTAATTTGGAAAGGCAAGGCATTCAAAGGACAGCAAAATTTGCAATGGAGCTTATTATGAGTGCTTGTTATACCAATTCTCAAATAGCTTGACTTGTTTTTTCCTACCAATAAACACAACTTGCCACACTTTTTGTTTCCTCTTCCCTTTAGAAAAGAATGTGATATGCTCATGGCTCATGTACTCATTCTATAAAACAGGATGTGCACAAAAATTAAGGTAGAGGGAAAGAAACACAGCTTTGAGGTTGTAAGGGACAGTGCTGGTATGCAAGCAATAGCAGACAACATAGAGGTGGCAAACCACTGAAGAAGTACTTATCCTTGCTCATCAAATAACAAATGCAAGTTAAGAATGACATTTAGAGATGTGGTCAGTTTTAAAAAATAAACAAAAACATGATCTTTGAGGATAAAAAGAACATCATACAAATTGTCTCGCTTCCTAAATGCAGCTCTGAATCAAGACTAAAGTGACAATCTAGTGTGTCCCCTGTGGTTTCTTAAAACATATTATTTGTCTTTTTAAAGCACAAACTGCAGAGTAGAGGGACAGCTGCTTAGACTAGCTTTCCTGTTTGAGAGAGTTACATTTCACTGCCATATCAAATTCCCCACGTTGTCTAGTGACACAGAACAATTCAATTGTCTAGCACTTGGAATAAGGGCCATAGCCAAGGAATTTATAGAGTCAAGGTATGTTCTATTTTTCAGTATTTCCCAAGTGTACTTCAGGGATCACTAGACTCAAGAGATACTCTTTAAAAGCCCAAACCGATGCCCAGACTTTGGCTGGGCACACACTCCCCATGTTTCTTTCCTAGAGATTTAAAAACATACTTAGGCTCTGAAGCAGCCTGCAGAACAGAACTGACTGTCTAAATCAGTGTTTCTTCCTATTTGATCAACTAATGCCTTCTGACATTACCTGGATTTGTGAAACACTATCTGGAAAACACCGACTCAACTCTAATTCACTATCTCTAAGCAGCAAGTGTATGTGGGCCTGCTGACACTTAACTGTGGCTTTGCATTCTTTCCAGTAAAATCAGTGGGCTGAAGACTGATACAGAAAAGAAATAGGTACCAAGACAGCTGTACCGAGGAAAACGTTTGGAGCAAAAATGTGAAGGGATAGGTAAGATCCAGTCATTCCTATTCCCTCACCTCCTCATTTACCAGGAAAGATGTCAGACTGATAAAGGGTAAGTCTTGGTTTAGTCCTCGCCCCCCTCCTCCTCGCCCCCCTCCCCCTCCCCCAAGAGCTCAAGCTCTTTGTGTCCTTTCTACACAAAGAACTCAAAGCAGGGTCTAGCTGGAATCCACTCCTAATCTTCTCCCAGGACCCCTTGATATTATCTAAGGAGTGTGTTTTAACAAGGTGGCTCCAGGAACCAACAAGACTCATTTTTGATGACTTTTTCCCCCTCATTCCCTCTTTTCCTGCCGCTTTCCCCACCCCCACCCCTTTACGGAGAGCCATGGGAAGGGGATTTCCATGCTACCTATGCATTTTTCTCCTTTTAAAGCAACCATTTATATTAAAGATCACTGCTTCCCTGGCCTCTGACTGGACTCGGAATCACAGTCTTCCAAAAGCAGGGATAAAGGCTGTGCGGGCGAGATTCTGGAGGCTTCTGTGAGTACGTGCGTGATCAGAACCCAAAGAAGTCAATCAGTAGCTCCTTTGCTTCAGGAGTGAGGGGGCAAAGGAGGAAACAGAGGGGAGTAGAATCAAAGCCCAGATCTTTTTTTCATCAGCACAATAAAGCAAGAGAGTGAATGTGAGAGGAAAGCATTATTCTTCAAATGGCAGGAAGTCATCAGTGTCTGAATCAAAGGCAGTAGGTGCACTGAGGAAGGCAGGTAGCCTGTACTTCCCTACTGCCTCGAGCCACAGAAGGGCAGGTCTAAGTAGCAGCAATTAGGGCCCGTTAATTAAGGAATTAAATATGTATTAATCACCAAATACTTGACAGTTTATGTTTTAATTAACAGTAATTAACCTGCAATTAGCTATATTCCATGCAGGTTACCACTGTGATTCCTACCTATAGAATATTTACTACTATAAATAGTAAAAGCTGCATTAAATGACTGCTGTGGCAAGAACACTTTACTCTGCTAAAACTATAAATGACTGATAAAAGATAATTTAACATCAGTAGAAAGACTATCAAAATAAGAGATGCCCAAGAAGCCCTGCCATGTTTATTAAAAGTACACAGGCACTGTGTCTAGTGTGACTGGCTTTCATATTAATGTGTTACAAGTTCTCAGTAGCTCAGTGTCTTATAAAAGATTTGACTTCCCAAAACCAGCAATTGAAAAGCTCCAATCCTGATCAAGATGAAAAATAACTCAGTATTTTGTCACCAGATTTAAGGGAGAAATGGGCATTCTTGACAAAACCACAGGAGGTGATGGTAAACAAGGACCTAAAGAGATCAACATGGCAGTTCCTGAATACACCCTTAGAGCAACCATTCCTCAAGACACAAATGAGTCCAGGAAAGGGTAAATTCCATGGATTGTATGATAGCAGTTCAGGAATGTTCTGGCAGAAAGGAACTTGGTTCACTTTGTCTTACCCAGCATTTCACAAAAAGGATTTCTGCCTGGAACCCTTTTTCATTTAACATCTGTTGACACTTTACTAAACACATTTTGAAAGCACCTTAGCAGGGAGAAAGCACTCAACTATTAACTGTTTCCCTTTTTATCATCTTCCACAAATCATAATAATCTTAATGGTGGTGAAACAAACTGATACCATTTATTGAGAGGTTAGCATGTCCCACATATGCTTTTCTTTTCATTTTCACACCCTGTGCAGTCATTATATTTAGGTCCACAATTAGAAAAGTGAGGTTCATACCGTTTTTAAATCAGTTGCCCAACCTTATAAGTAAGCAGGGCTGATATTCAAATCTAATTCAAACAATTTATAATACAAACTTCCTTTAAGAGTTCCTTGATCGATCTTAACTTGCATCAAAACTACTTACTAGTATGACAACTATCTTATAGTAATAAAGTACTGTGTGAATATGTGTTAATATTTCAAGTATACATTAACCTTCCATTAATTTTTTTGTTTTCCATAATGTATCTAAATAATAATGTAGAGGTGTGGTCTAGGGGAGACTGACTCCCTGGACTCTGAGAAAGGGTTTCTCAAGAGTGCTACCTCCTTTAGATACCCATGTCCTATTTACGTTTTCTTCAGTTTTCAGGCCCCCAAACAGCCTAAGAATGCATCACTTGGATATTAATGCTTATGCACTATGCTCACAAAAGAAAATTTCCCACATGCACATGCATACACACATAATGCCAGAAAAATATTGTTCGTATTTTGCAATTAGAAATATAGTAGTAACAGAGAGTTACATCTTCAGGTCATTACAGAACTCCTTTTAAAGAAATCTATATGGGAAATTATAGCAAAACAGATGGGAGCTTGCATGATGCATATTTCTTTTTTTTTTTTTAAGTTAATTTTTTTTTGCATCAGGGTTTTACTCTGTCCAACCCAACTGAAGTACAGTGGGATGACCACAGCACACTGTAGCCTCAATCTCCTGGGCTCAAGCTATCTTCCATCTCAGCCTCCAAAGTAGCTGGGACTACAAGTGCATGCCACCATGCCTAGCTAATTTTTCAATTTTTCTGTAGAGATGGGTTCTTGCTATGTTGCCCAGGGTGGTCTTAAACTCCTGGGCTCAAGTGATCCTCCTACCTTGGCCTCCCCAAGTGCTGGGATTACATGCATGAGTCACTGTGACCAGCCTGCATGACTCATATTTCTAAGAACATCAGGCTACAACCACCATATCCTCAGTATGGGTGTGCTGGCCCAACGGGCCAGGGACTAAATAAGCAGCCAACAGAAGTCCCTGGCCAGGCTGAACCTGACAGCTTATTGTTCTGGCTTTTTCCCCCTAGGCTTTTTTTCTGACAATCTCCCATTAGGCTGACATCTTCTGCCAGAGGTGGAAATCAGATTTGGTAGGTGTTTTCCTTTTACATATCTGTTAATACAACTTGTACTTCTCATCCCAATTGGGAAACATAATGTAGGTCTTATACAGTGATTTTAAGGCCTATGGCTCAGCGTTTGGGAAGTTTCCTGCTGACATCTCTCTTGCAGCATCTACAGTGTGCCATTTACCTAATAGCTTAGTAGCTATTAGGGTAATGACTTACAGTATATGTACTACTCAGCAGATAAAAGGGAAATGAGAGGGAAGTACTACCTTAACTTTACCTTTAAAATTTCAAAGACTGGTGCGATATTGGTGTGCTCAGGAATTAAATGAACAAGTGGGTATTTTTTTTTTTTTTTTGAGTTGGAGTCATACTCTGTTGCCCAGACTGGAATGCAGTGGCTCGCTCTTGGCCACCATAGCCTCGACCTGCTGGGCTCCGGCGATCCTTCTGCCTCAGTCTTCCAAGTAGCCGGAACCACAGGTGTGCGCTACCATACCCAGCTAATTTTGTATTTATTGTAGAGACAAGGTCTCGACAAGTTGCCCAGGTGGGTCTTGAACTCGCAGGCTCAGGCAATCCACTCGCCTCAGCCTCCCAAAGTGCTGGGATTACAGGCTGAGCCACCGAGCCCGGCTGGGATTAGGATTTCAATATTCATTTGGGGGTACACAAACATTCAGTTCATAGCACTGATTGATTTATTAGGAATAGCTTCATACCTTGAACTTAAATGAATTCAGTTGGTGTTGCTAAGTTTTTAAGAACCTCCAATCAGCATCTGTGAAGGTTATAGAGATCTGTTAAAAATTCACTTGGTGGCGAGACCCGCCTGGGCAGCAAGACCTCATCTCTACAATAAATCAAAAAATCAGCCGGGCGTGGTAGCGCATGCCTGTAATTCCGGCTACTCGGAAGGCTGAGGAGGAAGGATCGCCGGAGCCCAGCAGGTCGAGGCTGCGGTGGCCGGGAGTGGCCACTGCACTCCAGTCTGGGCGACAGAGTGAGACTCCAGCTCAAAAAAAAAAAAGAAATCCTAATCCCAAATGTGATAGTTAGGAGTAGGGCCTTTGGGAGATGATGAGGTCATGAGAGTGAAGTGCTTATGATGGAATTAGTGCCCTTTTAAGAAGAAGCATGAGAGAGCATATGTTCTCCCCACCTCCACTGCCATGTGACAACACAGCAAGAAGGTGGCCAACTGCAAACCAGGAAGAGAGCTTTCACCAGACTCCTACTATGCTGACCTTGACTTCAGAATTCCTAAACTCCAGGAGTGTGAGAAGTAAATGTCTATTGTTGAAGCCACCTGGTATTTTACTACTGCAGCCCAGCAGACTAAGACACCATTGAGCAATAAACTTAAAAGTGAACCAAAAAGCTCTGAGAATAGAGTTCCAATTTAATTTGGTAAACCATGCACTACTCAGTAATGTGCAAGAGATCACAGTGAAAAGTGGCAGGGCTTAGGAGTTAGAACCAGAAGCTCATAATTGGGAAGGCAAAATATTTTATACAAGCCGGGCTCGGTGGCTCAGCCTGTAATCCCGCGCCTTCGGGAGGCTGAGGTGAGTGAATTGCCTGGGCCTGCGGGTTCGAGACTTGCCTGGGCAGCAAGACCTCATCCCTACAATAAATCAAAAAATCAGCCGGGCGTGGTAGCGCATGCCTGTAATTCCGGCTACTTGGAAGGCTGAGGCGGAAGGGAATCGCCGGAGCCCAGCAGGTCGAGGCTGCGGTGGCCAGGAGCGGCCACTGCACTTCAGTCTGGGCAACAGAGTGAGACTCCAACTCAAAAAAAAAAAAAAAAAAACTTATCCAAAGGTACTCAGGAATTCATCGAACACGACAATGACCTGATATAAAGGATCATTCTACTCTCAATGTAGCTTGATAAGTCCTTTTTAAAGTCTGGTCTCCCAAGACTGTTTACAAATAAAATCATTCCTTTAATGTATTTGACTGTCTGAGTTAGGTGTGTAAAAGGCAAAGTAGAAATTCCAAATCAGATTGCAGCAAGTCACACTAAGTCAGTGCACTGTGGCTCTGGAGGCTGTGATGAGTCTCAGGAGGCTTCACTGTAGAGGGTCTGTGTGGGCACTGCTAAGGCCAAAGAGAAGAAAATCAGGGCAAAGATGAGCAGGGCATGGCTTCTGAGCCTAGGAGTGTCCTTCTGGCCTCAATCCAGCAGATGCCTGGAGGCTGAAAAAGAGCCTAGAATAGGTCTCCAAGGGGAAGTGGGAATATTCTAGATCTTACTCTTCCCCACTTTGGGAAAGTCTCCTCCTAAACAAGTTTTTTAATCACATTCAGCTTTTTAGACTAGGCTACCACACAAAAACCTTTCAAAGCCCAGCTCGGTAAAGTCACTTGCCCTGATTGATTTTTAATACTATGAAAGAGAAAACTTTGTCCTGGGGCCATATCTTTTAAATTACTAATTGGTTACCAGTACATTTATATAAAAATAAGGTGCTCATTAAACAGGATATTTTCCTTCTGGAGGAAAAACTAGTTTTTACTCATTTATGTTTTATAAATAAAAACAGTACATGTAAATTGGGAAAAACTGAGAATATGACAGATGGCAGACAGAAAAAAAAGTCAATCAATTATTCCACTAGCTAGAGAGATATCACTTTTTCATGTATTCATTTCAGAATATATTTTAGTCATTATTATATATATATTCAATTAAAAATATAAATTAGTATTGCTTTATACCTCTTTTATCCATTTAACAACATAAGCTTAAAGACATCAATAAATTTTCTTCCATAACGTTATTCTTAATGGCTGCAAAATGAAATTTTTGTATTAAAGTAGCATAAATTAACAAATCCTCTATTGTTGGAAGGAATTCTGTTTCTGATTTTTCTTTATTGTAAATAAAGAAAATGAGTATCCTGCAATGAATATCCAAATAGCTAATTATTTGCAATCACTCTTCATTATTTCTAATAGATTGATAAATTTAAACAAATCTAAAATTAAGTTGTTATTAAAACTTATTGACAAAGTACATACACTAAAAAAAACTTAACAAATTGCGTGTGCGCTAACACAGCTTTCACTACTTTTCCATATCCATTCAAAAATGTTTATCACTCATTAAATGCCAGAAATTTGTACATAGGTACAAAGATAATTTATGGAATTTGCAGTCCATTTATTCATCAATCCAGGAGGAGAGAAATTTTGATTGATGGATCTTACTAAGAAATAAATACCAAACCTGCAGAATGGATTACTGGATACTGTTCACGCCCATTCTGAAAATAGGCAACAGGAAGCCCTTGAAAAAATCCAGTTTTCTCATCCTGAGTCTAGCCAAGCACCTCAATTAAACATGAAAAATGATCATAGATGCATGTTCCAGTTGGCTCCTGCATGAGCCAAAGGAATTAAGAAAGAGAAAAGCAAAATATTGCAATCCTCTTTATGTCTTGTCTTAGCTGGCAATTAATTGAGTATTCTCAACACCAAGCTATTTTTAAAAGGTGCTGTGGACAAAAGGAAAACATTGTTTAAACACCCACTGCCACTAGTTTCCCAATCTTTGATCCCAACTCAGAATGCTCTTGTGTTAGTCATTCCTGTTAGAAGGACAAAAGGGACATGAAATCAGAATTGCTTTTGTACCAGTTCTTTTTTTTTTTTTTTTTTGAGTTGGAGTCTCACTCTGTCGCCCAGACTGGAGTGCAGTGGCCGCTCCCAGCCACCACAGCCTCGACCTGCTGGGCTCCAGCGATCCTTCCGCCTCAGGCTTCCGAGTAGCCGGAATTACAGGCATGCGCTACCACGCCCAGCTGATTTTTTGATTTATTGTAGAGATGAGGTCTCACTGCCCAGGTGGGTCTTGAACCCGCGGGCTCAGGCAATCCACTCACCTCAGCCTCCCAAAGGCGCAGGATTATAGGCTGAGCCACCGAGCCCGGCTTGTACCAGTTCTTAACTGCCCTTGGGCCTCTCTGCCCTTCAGTTACTTAAAACTAAGAACTCAACATTGCAAAGTGGGCCTCAACAT
Organism: Cephalopachus bancanus; assembly: GCA_027257055.1. Classification (NCBI taxonomy): domain Eukaryota; kingdom Metazoa; phylum Chordata; class Mammalia; order Primates; family Tarsiidae; genus Cephalopachus; species Cephalopachus bancanus. The sequence goes on from JAPVLO010000179.1 coordinate 1,608,410, forward strand.
ATCCTCCAAAATGACAGGTAGGACCTGCAGCAACTCTTCCATGACAAGGACTCAGTTTACATAAGGTATTTTCTTCCCATTGCTTATGTGGCTGAAAGCAGGCACTGGCACCTCACTACCTCAATTCCATGAGGGCTCATTTCTTAATGACTAATTTGTTACTGAGACCCATTTATAGAAAAAGGGGCATCTTCTTTTGGACACAAGTGCTATGTCTCCCTTGACCAGTTATGCTATGTCTCCCTTGACCAGTTATGGCTTACTTAATATGGAAAGGAAAATAATATTGCAAATAGCACTTCTTGCCCTGCCGCAGGTTATTGTTTTTATTTTCTTAGAACAATATATGTACCCAAACTGGGTAAAGATCCAGCAAAAAAGAGAACTTCAGGCCAATCTCCCTAAGAAACATAGATGCAAAATTTCTCAACAAGATTCTAGCAAATCGGATCCAACAACATATCTCAAAAATCATCCACCATGACCAAGTAGGCTTCATCCTCAGGATACATGCTTGGTTCAACATCCGCTAGACTATAAATGTAATTAAATACAACAACAGATGTAAAAACATGAACCACATGATTACATGATTACATGCAGAAAAAGCTTTTGATAAAATCCAGCATCCCTTCTTGATAAAAACCCTCAAACTCCTAGGCACAGAAGGAACATACCTCAAAATAATAAGCGTCATCTATGATAAGCCCACAACCAGCATACTGCTAAATGGACAGAAACTGGAAACATTTCCCCTGAAAACTGGAACAAGACAAGGCTGCTGACTCTTAACTCTCTTGTTCAACATTGTGTTGAAGACCTAGCTAGAGTAATTAGACAAGAGATGGAAATCAGGGATGTCCAAATAGGAAAAGTGGAAGTTAAGCTATCCCTCTTTGCTGATGATATGATCCTATACCTTGAAAATCCAAGAGAATCTGTCAAAAACTTGCTTGTACTGATAGAGGACATTGGCAAAGTCACGGGGTTCAAATAAATGTGCAAAAGGCAGTCGTGTTCTTTTTTTGTTGTTGTTATTTTAAGGTCAATCATTTTCTTTTTTTTTTTTTCCTTTATTTTAAAGATGTGGGATACAATTCAAGGTTAGGTATACAAATGTTCATTATGCAGGTACCCTTGTTGATGAGGTGTGCCCCTCCCTCCCCTGGCAGTTTCCCTCAACTGCCGATCCCACCCTTTCTCCCCTGGCAGTTTCCCACTACTGCCAATCCCTTTCCCACAGTATTATGATAATTGTTCAAGGTCCGCTTATGAGTGAGAACATACAGTACTCTGTTCTTTGTTTCTGTGATATATCACTGAGTATGATACTCTAAATCCATCCAGTTGCTGCAAAGTCCATGTTTGTCCTTCTTTATGGATGCATAATATTCCATCATGTATATGTACCACATTTTTTTTATTCAGTCCAGCTTTGATGGGCAGCATGGTTGGTTCCATGTTTTTGCTATTGTGAATAGAGCTGCAATAAACATGTGTGTGCAGGTATCCTTTTGGTAGAATGACTAGAGTTCCTTTGGATATATTCCCAATAGGGGGATTGCAGGGTCATACGGAAGGTCAATTTCTAGTTCTTTCAGAAATTGCCATACTGACTTCCAAAGAGGTTGTACTAGTTTGCATTCCCACTAGCAGTGTAGAAGCGTTCCTTTTTCTCCACATCCTCGCCAGCATCTGTTATTTGTTTTATTAATGATGGCCATTCTTACTGGGGTTAGGTGGTATCTTATTGTGGTTTTGATTTGCATTCCTCTGACGACTAGTGAGGCTGAGCACTTTTTCATGTGTCTGTTTGCTGCCCATATATCTTCTTTTGAGAAGTGTCTATTCATGTCTTTTGCCCACTATTTAATGGGGCTGTTTGCTTTTTTCCTTTCAGCGTGTTTGAGTTCTTTGTAGATCCTGGATGTTAAGCCTTTGTCAGATATACAGTTGGAAAATATTTTTTCCCATTCTTTGGTTGTCTCCCTGCTCTCTTGATGGTCTCCTTTGCTTTGCAGAAGGTTGTCAGTTTGAAAAGGTCCCATTTGTCTATCTTATCTCTTATGGTATGGAAAGACAGTCACAGTCTTATACACCAACAACAAATAGGCAGAAAAACAAATAAAAAGCACAATCCCATTCACAATAGCCACAAAGAAATGAAATACCTTGGTATCTTCCTAACCAGAGAAGTGAAAGACCTTTACAATGAAAACTATAAAACACTGCTCAAAGAAATCCAAGAAGACACAAACAAATGGAAAAATATTCCATGCTCAAGAATAGAAAGAATCAACATTGTTAAGATGTCCATCTTACCAAAGTTAATCTACAGATTCAATGCAATATCCATTAAATTACTAACATCATTCTTCTCAGACCTGGAAATGACAATACAGAAATTCATATGGAAATATAAATGATCACAAATACCCAAAACAATCCTTAGCAAAAGAAACAAAGCAGGACATATCACACTTTCAGACTTCAAACTTTACTATAAGGCTACAATAATCAAAACAGCCTTGTATTGGTACAAGAACAGGCATATGGACCAATGGAACAATATAGAGATTCTGGAAACAAAACCTCAATTTCTCAACCAACTCAACTTTGACAGTCTCCAACAACCACCACTGGGGAGCAGAGAACCTATTCAATAAATGGTGTTGGGAAAACTGGCTGACCACATGCAGAAGATTGAAACAGGACCCCTATCTATCACCATACACAAAAATCAACTCTAAATGGATCAAAGACCTAAATGTAAAACTTCACACTATAAAAACCTTAGAAAATGCAGGGTATACCTTTATGGCAATTGGAACTGTCAACCAATTCCTGGTCGAAACCCCGAGTGCCAATGCCATAAGAGATAAGATAGACAAGTGGGACCTCATCAAACTGAAAAGCTTCCGCAAAGCCAAAGCAACCATCAAGAGAGTGAGGAAACAGTCCACAGAATAGAAAAAAAGTATTTGCCAACTATATATCTGACAAAGGCCTAACATCCAGGATCAATAAGGAACTCAAATGCACCAAAAGGAAAAAAACAAATAGCCTCATTAAACAATGGGCAAAAGACATGAACAGACACTTCTCAAAAGAAGATATACAAGCAGCCAACAGACACAAGAAAAAGTACTCAGTCTCACTAATCATCAGAAAAATGTAAATCCAAAGCACATTGAGATACCACCTAACCCCAGTAAGAATGGCCATCATTAATAAAATAACAACAGATGCTGGCTCAGATGTGGAGAAAAAGGAATGCCTCTATACTGCTAGTAGGAATGCAAACTAGTGCAATCTCTTTGGGAAACAGTGTGGTGATTTCTGAAAGAACTAGAAATTGACTTTCCATATGACCCAGCAATCAATCCCTGTACTGGAAATATACCCAGAGGAAGTCAAAATCATTCCACAAAAAACATAGCTGCACATGCATGTTTATTGCAGTACTATTCACAATAGCAAAAGCATGGAACCAACCATGCTGCCCAATGAAACTGGACTGGATAAAAAAAAAAAAATGTGGTAAATATACACAATGGAATATTATGCAGCCATAAAGAAGGACAAACGTATGGACTTCACAGCAACTTGGATGGATTTAGAGTCTATCATACTCAGTGAAATGTTCTCTCATATGCTTATGTTCTCACTCATAAGTAGACCTTGAACAACTACCATAATACTATAAGAAAGGGATTTGCAGTAGAAGGATACTGCAGGGGTAGGGATGGGGAGGTGGAACACTTCAGTAAGGGTAACTTATCTCTAACCAGACAAAGTGGGGACCAACAAAGGGAGGCCCAAACCTTACCTGTATGATGACCACTTGTATACCTAATCCTGAGTTGTACCCCACATCTTTAAAATAAAAAAAAATTTAAAAAATATGTGCCAGTCTAAGCACATTTTTATTGTGTTTTTTTAACTAATTTTACAAAGCCTTATGATGTTCCTTTTCAATAGCATGTATTTTTCTTACATTGGAATAAAAATACCAATATTTCTTATATCTACTCTGATTATACTGATAAAAAACAATTTATATTTTTTAAAATTAGAAGATGCTTCAAACAGGAGATTAAAAAGGAAAGCACATACCTGATAAAAGTTAGGCCAGAAAGTACTAATGGCCAGTTCTGCCCTATTCCATGTACGCGTTGGGTCTCCAGATATATTCCAGATAGGATTCCCCAATGGCCCATTATTGACCTTCACATAGACATTGAGTAACCCGGGAGCAGAATTACTCCTGCTGGATACAAAATAGTGAAAATCGATGCAGTGGGTATCATTTTCTTTAAGCTGGGGGAGCAGCAGGTGGGCTCTCTGCCCTTCAGATCTCCCAGAGGCATTCACCAGCATAAAAGAGCCTGTAAAAACAAAATCAGAGGAGAGTCAAAACCCAAATCACTCCTTGCTGATCATCTCTGAAAAGCCACCATCATTTCCATGGGCTGGCACTGCAATTCTACAAGTCTTGCTTAAGCTTAAACTGGCATTTATTTCATACCTTTTTCATATGTTACCTCCTTCTCCCTCTACCTCCCTAACATGTTCTCAGGAGTCAGTGAAGTCCCCTGATGTTAATGCAATTAGTCTCCTAAATAACAGAAATATGGCATAATGTTTGGTAGACCTGCCCTGATCAATCTGGTAATCACTAGCTACAGGTGGTTATTTTAATTAAAATGAATTAAAAGTCCACAATATGAAAAATTCAGGTCCTCTGTCATATCAGCCATGTTTCAAGTGCTCAGAAGCTAGTTACACATGACCAAGTTGCTATCCCATTTGGGCAGAAAGTTCTTTGGACAGCACAACTCTATCATGGTACCACCACTTGGTAATCACTCTGTATAGCCTAGAGACATAAAAAATGGGTCCAGTTTGTGGAATCTGTGAAAACTTCACTGGCCTATGCTTCCCCCTCATGACGCTCCTTGTAGTCAACGTAATGTGTAATGTGATCCTCTTACAGTTCTACAAGTACTCTTCTCCATTGGTAGAACAACTGACTTCTTGACAGTGGGAGTGCTTTCACAACGAGGTGCTGACTGATGTGATTACTACTCCAACTGGAGAACAATCACTCTCACAAGTCTCTATGAACTTATCTTATACCCATGGCACTAACTTACCTGTAAGTGTTTAAGAGTTTCCAGATAGATTCAAGCCTTCCAGATACACTACCAGTTGAGCCCTCCCCTCATGTCTGAGATCAACAGAAACAACAACCCAATAAATCATATAAATTTTATATTTCACATATAAAAAGAGAAAAGTGAAATGTTTTGGGATAAAAGATTATGACAAGTCCTCTTCAGCAGAAAAGAAAAATGTATGGAAACTAAGGAGGAAGTACACCTAATCTCGGAGTATAAAAATGAAAAAAGAAAAATACTATCCAGATGAGTTTCCCTCATTGTGAATCATAATGTTCAAGGTGTGCATACATATTTGTGTTTATATTTGTTTTAGTGTATACCTATACATATCTAGAAATATACATACATAACACCAGAACATGTATGAAATTTCTATCTTGTTACATGCTGTGATTTCCTAAGCAAAACAACCACCTTTCCCAGAGATTATAAGAAAATAAAAATATAAAAGTATCTTTTACAAATTTATAGGCTATTGTTAAAGGATCAATGTATGCTCATGTTTGTTATTGCTACAGTGCCCTTATATGAGGGGAGCTGGCTTCAAGGCCATTTAAGATACACAGGACTCGAGTCACAGAGAGATTAGAAAGCAGTTTATCCAGGTTTTATGATGAGTTAGTGGCAAAACCAGAACTTTGAGCTTCTGAGTTTCCAGGCCATTATTCATCCTGCCACACTCCAATAACCCCATGTTTCTTCATGTGCCATCTGAACATATATGAAAAAAACAAACCTCATTACCACAGTGAAGGAAAATTATAGTAGCTATTTTAAAATAGAGCAATTTTTCAAGACATGAATGTTATATACCTGGAAACATAAAAGCCAGGTCACAAGGGAAGGGTCATCTATAAAACATATTTCAGTATTAAGAACTTTAAATGTGATTTAAGAAACAGTTGGGAACAGAGAAAGGAACAAATGGCAAGGGAATATCATTGAAATAACATAGGTTAGTTATGGTTTGGAAATGTAAAAAAATCTTCAAAACATGCAGGGTTGGCCAACCCCATCACAAATCTAAAGTTGGCAACTGGTGTTTATAACATGGTTGTACTTTTATGCTCTTAGTAAAATATAAGCTGATTTATCCCACATTTTGTCACTGGGGGACTCTGTTATCTATAACATAATTAATACTTAAATTCCCACCGATGGGGTTGAGGCATGACATGGCCTTGAGGCCACCTCTGAATTATCAAAACCTTTAGTACTGCCACACTGACAAGCATATTATTTCTCTCACTTTTTCCACCAATCAAACTTGGGCAACCACGGGTGATAAGCATGGCAATATGCAAAAGGACAGCAAAAATACACATTGCCCACATCTTATGAAGCATGCCTGATGAAACTCAAACAGAGGATTCTTTTTTCACGTTTCTACAAGCTGGGAACCTTTCCACAATTACTGTTCCAAAAATCACCCAGATTGCCTAAAATACTATTTTCCTAGTTGCAGAGCCTGTCCTCCCATGCTTAATCTACTGTGCTCCCCTTCCGACACAAAATGCCCGTACAGTCAGCTTTTTGAGTCATCCAAAGTACATGGGAATTTTTATTTTGAGGTCCAGGTGAAATTTAAGTTACAAACACTCAGTTGGTCCTAATTGTTACAGTCCTTTCTCCTCCTTTTTTCCCATTTGATTCAGAGTACAGTCCGTGTGCTCCAAGGCATACTTCTGCAATGGAGAGTAGTAATAGGAGAATAACATCCCCATAACACAGAAGTCCCTTTGGATCTTGTGAAATTTTTTTTTCCCAGAAAGTTAATATTGTGAAGTGATCAAGGAGAAATTTTTTTTTCTCAAAGGGTAAGCTTTATACATGATGGCCTTTATAAAAAACTAAACATCTTGCAAAAGGGTCTTCCCCTCAGTGCAAGGAGTAGCAAGAAGGGGTTAGTGGCTTCAAGAATCATTTTTCTTCCCACTCTGTTGAACTGTCTGGAAAACTGCAAGAATAGATAAAGAAACTGTGAAGGCCCCACTCCTTTCTTCTGTGTTTAAAAATGAAAAAAAAAAAAGACTGATGAAAGAGCCAAACCCCAAATCATACTTTCAATCTGACAGATAGTGGTCTCTTAGAAGGGAATGACTTAAGGACCTCTACAGAAAGAAAGAAGGAGTAGAAGCCTTGGGTTCAGGGTTAAGGACAGGCTCACAGTGAACCTGTGCCAGATGGGAGTGAAGAGGGCCAGTATTTGTAATAGGATGGTCACTGTTTTTGTTAGATCTCCGGCTACAAAGATGCAAAAGTTTTCAGGGGTCAGCTCCAAACCTGTTATTCCCACAAGATCTGCTATTTTGGTGGTGTGAACCTGTGGAATTAGTGGGCGGTTTCTCCAGCACACATGTGTAGTGTTGGTAAAAATGCATGCTCTATGTGCACTGTCCTCAGGCATGGGTCCTGGCCTTCAGGAGGCAGTTCTGTCTGGATCATCCCCATGGTTACCAGCAAAGCTACTCTTCTCTCCAACAGTCCAGACACCAACTGAGCAGCACTCGGATTCCAACAGATCATTTTTTAGAGGAAAAGTCTTTACCAAGTGCCTTTCCCTGGGGCACGTTCTCCTGAGCAGTTCCCTTTTTTTACCCCTTCCAGTCTCCCAACTGGTGTTTCTATGCAGCCCCAAGATCAACTACGAATGCATATAAAGGCACTTGGATCAAAACATGCCACAAAGCACAAGTCCAACAAATGCTGGCAACTTGCTTTACAGTGACTCTGGTTCCTCAAACTCTTAAATGCATGGCTTCTTTAAATGTTGTGAGATTCTTTACTGTGTATCTCAATTCCTCCCATGGCTCCATCTACCTCACAACGCTCCTGGTCCTACTCTAATTCACTTAAGTGGTAATTTTTAAACTTCCTTTCTTTATGCAAGAGGGTCATTGACAATGAGATAATATAAACCTTCAACTCAATTAATCTCGCCCTTACATTTTTAGGGAAGAGAATCTTTACTTCAGTGCGTGGCCACCAGGACTTAACTCAATGGCTTTAAAGCGCAGAAGGTAACGTTTCTACCCCATGAATGTTTCCTGACAGTGCTGAACTATTGTCTTTCAATGAGTTTACAGAAACAAATGTTCACATTTATGTTTAGACCCTGCAGTAAAGTCCACAGTTGTGCAGAAAAGGACAGCAGGAGAGAGGAAAGAAATGCTTTTTAGTTGTTTGAATTTATCACCTATCTGCTGTGAAGGTAAAGTCAACTCACCAACCAATGTCTAAAGAACTAAAGAATTCAAAGCACTTAAATTCAATTTTAGACTACAATGTATGTTTTTCAAACTATCCTTATATGGCTGAATGTTTAATTTTCACCTCCTACTTCTCTGTTTTGACACGAGGAAATGCATTTTCAAGGAGTAACTGGGTCTCCCTCTGTAATCACTTCCTTACCTCAGTTTTTCTCTCACCAAAAAAGCACTCCAACTGGGTACATAAATAAAAGAAATCGTAATTCAAATTAGCATAGAAATCCTATTTGTGTTCAGATAACAAAACACCCTTAAGTCGCTAGTATATAAGCAGAGAATATAACATTTCAGGCAAATGAAATGCGCTCTGCATGACGGAGTTAGCTTCAAAAGGGGCAATCTTTGGATGCAGGCTTCGGAGGGTTTTAAGAATAATTATTTTGACTTCCCCAAAAAGGAAAATTCTCTTGTGAGAACATGCAATGTTCACATTCTCAAATCTCTGGGTGAATTAAATTTAGCTAATCATATCCATTGGCAAATGCTTTTGATTAGACTATCTTCCATCATTGTTTGTGATAGCAGTGATAACTACACAGAATTAGTTATTCCTTTCTAACCCATCATGAAAATTTGCATTGGTGTGGTAGAGGCTCTAGATTTGTCAAGGCTGAGGAAACTGCATGAATTCTCTTCACACATTTGAGGCTTTGTGCAAACAACAAAAAAGGGAACGTTTGCCATTATCCAGTGTGTTGTTCAATACTTCAACTGACAGAAAAGCAGCATCTTATAAACTGTAAAGCCATCATAAAGTTCAATTTTTAAGCTTCTTAATTTCAGCAAAAGCACACAGATCATTGGTCTTCACCTCCCTTTGATTTTTCTTCTTGCCATAGTTTTTGTCTATATTACCAAGCTTTTAAATTTGTGATTTAGGATCGAAAAGTCACACAAAATGTTTATAAGTCCCATCACCGTGGGCAGATCTCCAGACTTTCATTTATGTGGCCATTTGTGCATCTTCTGACCTATTCAGGTATAACCAGTTATAATGATTCAGTTCATTAGAACAGCACTCCCCAAACAATCTATGACGAAGAACCAGTTTCCAAAAATTTCCATCCAAGCACAATGGCTCACATCTGTAATCCCAGCACTTTGGGAGGTCGAGCCCACGTTTGAGACCAGCCAGGATAACACAGTGAGACCTTGTCTCTGTAAAAAACACAAAAATTAAATGGGTATGAAAGCGCATGCCTGTAATCCCAGCTTCTCAGAAGGCTGAGGTGGAAGGATCTCTGAGCCAGGAGGTCAAGGCTACAGGGAGCCAAGATTATGCACTGCACACTCGCCTAAACAAGGACCCTGGTTAAAAAAAAAAAATCCATTGCATCTCAGACCAATTTATGTAAAATACAAAACATACAAATGGCTAGAAAAGTTAAATAAAAAGACACTCAACAGGCAAGCCCAGATTTGTTATTAGTCCACTAGGACCAATGTGTGGACCAGTTTTGATCCACAGACCACAAAGAGTAGCACAGGCTTACCGTTATAGCAGAAAAGAAAAGCCCAGCATCCTGGGTATCCAATGTATACTTTTCCTCAATAGCAAATGAAACAAATTGAAAGAAAGCAATGAAAAAAATTTATCAGGTTTCTTAATCCAAAAGCAGTGTTAATAAAAGCCAAGCCCTTTGAATATGAAGGAGCACTGCAGAAGAAGCAGAAGAGGAAAAGTGGAAAGGATGTGGACAGACATGGCTACAGTCAATGGAGGCTGCATAGCATTCAATACAGAAAAGAGCTGGCTCCAAGATGAGGAAAACATGAGTGGTGCCAGCAGGCCATGGCACATGGAATCACCATATATTCTGGCAGATCTTAGGGAAAAGGCGAGAGAGAAGGAAAGTAAAATGTGTCACCTGGTGCCTAGGCCATGTGCTCCCTAAATATGATCTCTAAATCCTTATAACGAAGGCCTGAAGAAACAGCAGAGTGAACACATCAAAGGGACCTAGTGAAAGTATCTGATAGAGTCAGGTGAAATTCAGAGTTTTTAACCTTCAAGCTCTAAAGGCAATGCTCTAAAACCTATATTTTTCTAGTCTTTTGACTGTGACTCATAGTACAAAATATATCACAGCTTGCATATACATATGTACCAGCCCAGTACATATGTATAAAATTATGTGTCTCTGCACATATTTACTCACATACACCCATACTCAAGACACAAAACTTTCATTTTAAAATATGTGTCAACCGGGCATGGTGGCTCAAGCTTTAATCTCAGTACTTTGGGAGACTGGGGTAAGAGGACTGCCTGAGCTCAGGGGTTCAAGACCAATCTGAGCAACATGGCGAGACCTTGTCTCTACAATAAATCAAAAAATTAGTTAGGCGTGGTGGCACACACCTGTGATTCCAGCTACTTGGAAGACTGAGGCACAAGGATCACCTGAGCCCAGCAGGTCGAGACTCTGGTGGCTGTGAGCATGCCACTGCACTCCAGGCTGGGCGACAGAGTGAGACTCCAACTCAAAAATAAAAATAAATAAATAAATAATGCATGTCACTCAGTTTCTGATCACATTGTCTGTGTACTGCACACACATTTTTAACTCTAAATCCATTTCCTTTTGCAAAATACATAAATAAATCAGTGCTGACTGCAACTCACATTTGACTCCACGGCCCACAAATGCTTTAGGACCGTACTGCAACTCCTCCCCAGTACCAAGCCACTATGTTCTACTTCCACAGGAAGAAGGCTTTTTATTTTTAATTTGTCCCTTAAAATTTGATCTCATCTCCCAAGTATCAAAACATCAGGTTGTACCTCTCCCACTCCTTCAGCCAGCACTGACAAGGCTCCTAACAAAAATATCTTCTATGATAAGAAGCTGCCTGTAACAGTGCAGATGAAGCCTGTGGAGAATTAAATGAACCCAGGGAACAAAGCTCAAGAAGAACAAAGCCCCCACGGGAAGGTGCCACCATTATTTCAAAAATGCTTATTAGCACCCATTTCAGTCTGACGAAACTACGGTCTCCACAACCACATTCACTTTGCAAACGAGATGTCATCCTTAAGCCACTGACTCTTCGATACCCTTCGTACAAACATGAAATCCTTATTTCTCAGTCTCTAAAGAGTAGGATGTGAATAACAAAAATTCTCTCTTCTCCCAAACAACACACATCCATTTATATTTGTCCCCTCTCTTCTTTGCCTTCCTTGTGGATTCCCAACAATTATTGAATAAGACCATTTGTTAATTGCACTATTTGTGCCTGATATGCTGGTGAAAATAACAGTCAGATAGCAAAGAAGTAATGCTGTAATACAGGGAAGCCCAGACAAAACTCACTAGCTAACTGCATAACCTCTTTTCTCCCTCACCAGGGACAGAGGCTGATGGGTTCATCCTGGCAGAGGCCATTCTTACAAGTTATGCAGGTTAGTTCATGGCACTCTGTTCTCCTTGAGAGACTTCCACATCAATCTAGGTGCTATAAAATTAACAGACATAGCTCATACACCTCAAGTGTGCATACAACCCTTGCTTTATGACATTTATATTAAATACCCACAGAATACTCAGTTGTCAATTTGGTAATTCACAGCACAATTGAATGGCTATTTTTATTATTATTCCTAAAAACATTGAGCTGACCAAAAATACTTTCATCTTATCACTTTTAGCAATGGCAGGATTCATTTGAGAATCTATTATGTATTGGGGCATTTTGAGAATTACAAATAATAAAAACTCGGAGGTATTCCTGCAGTAAGAATCTCACAGGTTAATTGTATATTAAATGTTTCGTATTCAGCACAGAATTTTAAAAATTCACAGAACTAATGAATCAGATTCATTAAGTTCACCAACATTTACATAAATAACAACCTGAAGTACAGTAAGATTTGTGGATTTAGGACTGTCAACCAATCTTAAAAGGGAGTTTTGAAACACTGTTATGAGATGAAGAAGCACTGGAAGAGGCTCATGGGGAAGGAAAGAAACCCTGGGGTCTCCTTATAAAGAAGTAATATGCTTTCTTTTTATAAGAAAAGTAAAGCTTTAATGAGAACTAAATTGGAATACAGTGTATCATTTAGACAAACTGCTTCTTGTCTTAGCCAGAAAATACTAGGTGTGAGCTTTATAATTTGTAAGTAAAAAACAAACACAAAGTAAAGCAAACACAACCTTTTAGCTATCTAACGACGCTAATGACTGTATCTCAGGAAATGAGCCACAAGTACAACAATCGAATAGTGACAGGCTGACTATTTAGAATGTTCTTAAGAGACTGCTTAATTTCCCATACGTCAAGCTTTTTCTTGATTGACATCTTTAGAAACGGGTTCTTTTTTGCTCTAAATCTAAGATTGACACAAGGCATCACAATATAAGCTTCCGCTTATTTTTTCCCCCAAATTACTGTTGATTCAGAGATTTTTTTTTCCCTTCACATGTATCTGGTGATAGTCTACCAGCTAAACTATAACTTACTTTAAGAAAAAAAAATGCTCCATTAGCTTTTATATAAAATGCAGACCAAATTTCAGGATTTAAAAAGTTCATTATCTTTGACACTTTCAGCATAACAAACACCTGCTTGTAGTGTTCAAAAGGAGCCTGCTAAATCATCCTTTGTCATATAAAAAATTTCAAAAACTCCAAGGGTTCTGTCAACATCCCTGATTGAGAGCTCTTCAAATTCCTGAAGAAAGAAACCAAAGGAACACAGAGTCATGTAGGGATTTTCACTGCTTGATCAGAGGATAGAAAAAAGGAATTGTCAAACCTATGGCTAGTCAGTAAAGGAAAGTAAATGGGTCTCTACATTAAACTGATTATACTACATCAAGTTTATATATTATCAAAACAGTCTGAAATTTAAGAAATCTGGGCTTGGCTCGGTGGCTCAGCCTATAATCTCAGCACTTTGAGAGGTTTATAATCTCAGCACTGTGGATTACCTGAGCCCACAGATTCAAGACCAGACCAGGCAACTTGGTAAGACCTCATCTCCACAATAAAATTTAAAAATAGCTGGGCGTGGTAGCACACATCTGTAGTTCCGGCTACTTGGAAGGCTGAGGTAGAAGCATTGCCAGAGCCCAGCAGGCTGACACTAAGGTGGCTGTGAGCGTGCATGCCACTGCACTCCAGCCGGGGCAAAGGAGTGAGACTTCAACTCAAAAAATAGAAAAAGAAAAAGAAAGAAAGAAATCTGTTGGATTAATTAACCAGGAAAAGTATCAAGATGCCAATAAATAATTAGCAGAGATGCCTAAGAAAATATTTTTACCACTAAACCAAGAAACTTAAATTAAAGAAAATGTTGGGTATAATTGTACCATGAAAAAATTTTTAACACGTAAAAATGTCAGTACCACATATGGTGAGGTTCTAGAGAAGCTCCCGTGTGGGATCAGGAAAGAAGCAGGGTAATTTACTACAGCATTTCAACAGAAGAGGCCAAGAAGAGTCATGTCCCCTGCCCTTCTAGAGGAGGATGATAGACAAAAGTCATCTGTGAAACTTACTAGCTCTTTGATTACATGAAAAATCACTCACGACCTTAGTCAATTTCTCTATAAACTCAAAAACGAACAGTGCCTACTTTGTTTGTTTGTTTTGTTTTGTTTTGTTTTGAGTTGGAGTCTCACTCTGTCACCCAGACTGGAGTGTAGTGGCCGCTCCCGGCCACCGCAGCCTTGACCTGCTGGGCTCTGGTGATCCTTCCGCCTCAGCCTTCCGAGTAGCCGGAATTACAGGCACGCACTACCATGCCCAGAGTGCCTACTTTGAATCACTTAGACTAAGACAAATATAGTACTCCTTGCAATGCTGGTCAGGGCATGAAGGGGGCTCCTTGAGCTTGGTAGGAAAAGCTGACCCTGCAATCAAACAGCCTGTATTTGGATCTTGACTCAGTCATGCATTGTGTGTCTTTGAGCAAGTGAGCTAACTCTCCATGCTTCAGTTTCCTAATCTATGAAATGGGCATAAGACTGCACACATTTCAAACAGGTTAAATAAAGTACATGAGGTGATTCACATAAAACGCTTCTTAAAAGAGTGCCTGGTAGAGAGCAGAGAAGTGCCAAAATTTGGCCTTGGTTCTGCTTTTATCCAAACATATTCTAAATTAGCCTAGGAAGATGGTAGAGCTGAATACTACTTCAAAGTAATTTCTCACCTCCCTGAATTTATGTGTATCACTGATCATGTGCTTACAAAGGTTGCCAACATCCATCCTTAATCAGCACAACAAGGTCACTAATGGTATGCTACTCGGATTTATATTCAATATCTAAACATTAATTTTCAAATATAAATAATCATTCTATTTGTAATGTAGAGTGAAAAATCTCCTAATGTGATTTAAATGTGAAATATTACCAAGTGTGTTATAAATATACATTTTTTAAATTACAAGAGTAAAATACTACAATGATGAGTGGTGATTGTGAAAGCTGCTAATTATATATACAAGATCAATTATTAAGAACATTCAAATAGCTAAGTAACTAGGTAACCATATTAACTATTAATATGAGGATAAATAAGAGCTAATATTTATAGGGAATTCAACACAGGTCAGGAATCCTTTCAAGTGCCATGCATATATTAACTCTTTAATCTTTACAGAAAATGAGGAAACCAAGGCATAGAGAGGTTAAGTAACTTGCTCTAAATCATGTAGGTAGTAAGTGATAGAGAGGGGATATAACCCAGGCAAATGTGCTCTGGAGTCTCTATTCTTAAGCATGATACTATTTTGTGCCTTTCAGTTGAAGGAGCAGCACATTAGTTACATAACTTTAGGAAGAACATTAATTACATCCTCTTGATGATACATACATAAATAAAGTCTAATTCTGATAAATAAATCGGAGATACCAGAGAAGGGAAAAACATGTAGAGATGCTCACTAGCACAGGAACATGGTTGGGCTAGCCTACTGGAGGATGGGAGGCCAGGTGCCACAGAGATGAGCCTTCTCAGCCAGGACCCAGCTGACCTGACAGCTGACTACAGAGCCCAGCTCAGACCAACCACACTCTGGGTGTTGTTTTAAGCCACCAAGCTTGAAGATGGGTCTGAGTGATAAACATATGGGGTTCACAGAACTATACTCTCTACTCATGTGTATTTTGAACATTTCTATATTAAAGTATCAAATAATTTTTTTAAGTTAGCAATATCTAAATGGGCTGAATTTTGGATCATGATATATCGTTGAGAATGCATTACAGAAAATTAACATGTTTTTTCTGGGCATCCAATTGGACATGTGATTCAAAAAATAATAATCAATTTGAAAATTTGACTAATTTTTAAGTCACCTAATATTGAGTTTGTATCAATACAGACTGTTTGAATTATATACATGTATGTACATACACAGTCATACATCTCATAAGGATTTTTGATTAAAGGCAAACCACACATACAACAGTGGCTCCATAAAATTATAATACTGTATTTTTACTGTAACTTGTCTATGTTTAATACACAAATATTTACCATTGTGCTCCAACTGCCTACAGTATTCAGGACAATAACAAATTGTATAGGCTTCTATCTTTGGAACAATAGGCCATACCATATAGCCTAGGTGTGCAGGAGGCTCTGCCATCTAGGACTGTGTATGTACATTCTAGGATATTTGTACAATGACAAAGTCACCTAACAATGAATTTCTTAGAATGTATCCCCGTTATTAAGTGATACATGATTGCAGTGCACATACATACATACATACAAATAATACACACAGAGAGAAAGCAGCAGAAATACATAAAGGAAGAGGAAAAACAGAGAATAAATTTCATAAATAAATTTACTGAAAAAACAGTACAGATGCTCAGTACAGATGAACAGTACAGATGCTCAGTTTTTGGCAAGAATGGTGCATGTTACTAAGGATGTTTCACTTATACCCATAGTATCCTTGGATATATCATAATACATTTGACAATTTACCCATTGTTGACTATTTCACTTACCATTTTGTGAAGAATTTATGAATAAAGCTTTTGGGTTTCTCTTGCTCCTAGTGTTTTCAGCTCCTTAGCTCCTCATTGTAGAAGCAATAGGTTAATTAAAATAACTTAATTTGGTACATCTGGATTTACCCTCTCAAGTAGGTGATACAGAAACAGATTCAGATACACTGCAGGTGCCAAGAAAAAGTATATACACTTTAAGAGATGTTATCTATATGTTACTTTTCAAAGTTGAATTAGGGTAGCAATGTGTATAGTACAGCATTCATTCAAAAGATGGCATTAATCAAATGAATGCTAGTGTCACCACGTGACAGGCAGGATGTGACAGGCACAGTTGTCGTTCAAGGAACACAAGACCATTTTGAAGTGGTATTTGAAATTCGAGAACATTTCAAAGTAATATATTCCATTATATCAAATGTCAAAAAATAGTTTCAAAGGAAAAATTAACCACTTCTTCCTGAATCTCAAATAACCAGAAACGTATCCCATTTTGTCAACAGTGTATTTCCTTCAAAAGCCTTCTTTATACACATATACGAAGGGTTTTTTTTTACCCCTTTCCTATTTTTTTTTCCAAAGAATAATAAGCTGACACATTCCCCCATAGCTTTTTATGTCTCTTTACCAATAATATGACATGGACAACTTTTAAGCCAATACGGACAGAGACCCAACTCAACATTTTCAATAGCTGGTACTACAAAGTACATCCAACAAACAGCCATATAAACATACTGATGTTTTTATTTCGATGAAAGAGTTCTACAAGTCAGGTTATAGACAACAGGTATATATGTATTTTTAATTTTCCAGTTTTTAAAATTTACTGAACATAAATATTAAACAATCGCTCCAGACATATTTACAGCATTTTAAAATTTATTAATGACAACAGTCAGTAATTTGTATAAAGTGGCCCTATTGCTTCAAAGAACAGAATATTGGCTAATGTAAAAGCAGGTCTGAGTCCCAAAGAAACCATCTCTTAGCTGCCTCTGTTCTAAGCATGGGCGATCATCACGGCATATGCTTCATATTATTCAAGTTGCTGTTGTTGTTAATGAACATTAATTGAGTAGTTGCTATGTTCCAGTCACTCTGCTAACCCACTGAGAGGAGTATTACTATCATTTTGTATTCAGAAAGGTTAAAAAACCTCGCTAAGGTCATGCAGAAAACCAGAACTTAAATCCAGTCAGTCTGATTTAGGACTGATATTTTAACCCAACACATAATCAAGATCTCACAGCATAGCTTGGAGTTAGATAGCCAAAACTTGGTGGCATATGCTCTCTGGAGAAAATTAAAATAAAGGAAGGATAAAAATGTACTAGAAGCTATTAGGGCCATATTCAGTTTTGAATTACAACTTTAAAAAATATATTAGTTAAACCTCAAATTACATGAGGTAGTCTCTCATTCAAAACAAAAATTAGGTTAGGCATGGTGGCTCATACTTGTAATACCAGTGAGGTGGAGGCAAGAGGATTGCCTGAGACCAGGGGTTTGAGACCAGCCTGGGCAACTTGGTGAGACCTCATCTCTACAATAAATCAAAAGAAAAATTAGCTGGGCATGGTGGAGGACCCTTGTAGTTCTATCTGCTTGGGAGGCTGAGGGGGAAAGATTGCCTGAGCCCAGCAGGTTGAGGCTGCAGTAGCCATGAGCATGCCACTGCACTCCAGCCTGGGTCAGAGTGAGACTCTGACCAATAAATAAATAAATAAATAAATAAAATTCATCATGCTTATGATGACAGTATGAAATCAAAACTAGTTCTATTTTTTTTTCCTCAGGTAAACAAAAGATTAGTGACAGAATGCAAGATAAGGAAAGGAAAAAAAATTTATTGTTTTTAAAATTATTAAGGTTCACTGAAAAACTTGACTTTTAAATATGACATTTCATATAGTATAAACAATTAAGTCAACCCTTGGGTCTCTTTAGAAACCCAGAGAATACTGTTTATTCTTGTTGCTTCCTAGTACCATAAAATAATACAATAACACTCATATGGCTTTACTTAAAAATGTGATTCAAGGTCAAATTACTCAAAACAGATGTGCAATTCCCTTAGCTAACACAACCCTAGAGAAGACAAACATTATCTACTAAGTACTAAGAGTCTGAAGGTCAGAAACATATTTGTGATGAATCACAGGGGCACTCGATGCTAAGTACACTCCATCTTCTACCTCAACAAAGTCCTCTTCACAGGGTTGTCAAGAGACACCACAAGAATCATTCCTGACATTCGTCACTATACAAATCACATTTCATTCTGATAATGAAATGGGAAGAAATGTATCAGAATTAATAATATGGATTATCTTAGGTATTTTTATTCAAGGCTAATTTTTCTTTCAAATGATTGATACTTTGTGAATAACTCATACAAGGAATTGCTCTTAATCCAGGTGAAAAAACAAACCAGGTACACATAAACCACTGGGTAGATCAGTAAAGCAATATGAATATAAGTGTGCAAGAATGCAACGTTTATGACAATCTGTAGGGAAAATATGAGCTTGGTAGTAGGCCAGTAATCTAGGGCAGTGTTACTGAGGTAATGGTGTGAACAAAGAGAGTGAGAGTCCAACATTCATGAGGAAGGATAAATGGGGTATTGAGTTACAAGGATTCTATGTCTGAATGGATACTGATAGGCTGGGGAGCTGGTGTCCAAAATGATTCTTAGCCTACATGATGTAAAAGAACAGTGATTCCATATTATGCTAACAACTGAATTTTATCTGGCAAAAAAGCAAAATAGTAAATTTTATATTTCTATAGCACTAATCTTGCATACTCTGAGTATGACAGGCACTCAATTAGTTGTTGAATTAACTACCACAATGCACTGTGAACAAGAAATGGAATGAATGCATTTTAAAATCACTTAATGCATCTTATTTTCTTCCTTTACATTGTTTTCTTTATCATTTATACAATTAACACACTAGGGAGGAAAAGCAAACTTTATTTGTTTCTCAGGAATCCCTACAATACATTCCAAATTTCTGAGCAAATAATTCAAGGTCTTAGGAGTCTACAATTAGAACTCTATCTTTGATCACTCCTTAAATCCACTAAGCACATGTACTGAGTTATCACTGTCCAGATCTGGTAGACACCAGTGATTCAAAGTTGAGTAGAATTCAAGTCTCATTCTTGGTGTGGTAGAAAGATAATGAAGTTGTAATGGTGTAAACAATGAGAGAGACAGCCGAACATTCACTAAGGGCAAACTGAAAAGGGGCACTAAAGCTAGCTCAGAAAGGAGAGGTGCTAGTGATGACTCCCTAGAGGAAGGGATCTCTAGGCTGAGTGAGTCCTCCAGGATGAGAAGCAAACCAGGCCTGAGGTGGAAGGAGAATGGAACTAGGTACTCAGCATTCATTCATTTCGCAAATGCTTGTGAGCCTCTTACAGATAACAGACACTGATATTTGGCATATCCATGACCCTTCAGAAGCTTCCAGTCTAACAGGGTAAGCAATCATGTAATCAAATAATTAAAAGTTGTTATGTCAGAGACATGTTCAAAGCCCTAGAAGGAAGAGAGTTACATGGGGGGAAAAAAACCTGACTAATACAACTTAGGATTATTGTCCGGGTAAATTAAAAACTAAACTGGTCCATCAATGAGAAATTGTAAAGCACACATAAATGCAAATATATTATCAATGCAAGTATATCATCAATGTCTTGGAGGGTGAAGAAATACTTGTGATTCACTTTATTCACTGGGCAAACTTCAGAAGAACTAACCAGCACTCAACAGCTGATATCACGATGTGATTCAACCACAGGAGGAACTGTATGTCCACAGATGTTTTGGGAATCACAGTATGGCTTTCCAGGATATCAACTGGGCTCTTCCAAGAGTAATAGCAGTTCACATTAAAATGCTTTGTTCTTTACAGCATGGTGCTTTGCTTTTATAAAAACGTCTTTCAAGAGCTGCATTACTGCCTTAAATGGTATTCCAGGGAGCTGAACTTCCACCTTACACACAAACAGGACAGATACTTCAAAACTAACCATATTGTGAGGGGTTTGAAAGCTGCTTTACCCCCATGAGAGTAAACTGCCAGAGGCAGTTCTTTTGGAGAGTATTTTAGAGACCATCTTTAAGCCTTTTCATTAGGCAGAATTACCCCCACAGAGTGTGAGACTCAGAGGAGAAAACCAAACTAAAGGCAAAGAATATTTCAAAATTGTTGAAAAAAAAATCTGAAATGGTTTTATAATATTTCAAATAAAAATCATCCAGATGATTTAATATTTTAAATTATCAGACTGTATATTGACTGGTAGTCAGTGAAATGAAGAGATGAGAGGATGGGGTACCATCTATTTAGAATTAAGTCTTCTCAGTTACATGGAAAATTAAATACTAGAGAATAAGTAAACCAAAAGAAAAATCTGAGCAGCCAAAACAAATATCAAATTTATTCAGGTGACTCAGAAACTATACTTAACCACACACAAAAAAATTATGTTATCTGGTTTCCGCACCTTCACAAGAAAGAAGTGATTGCCAAAGCAGATGCTCAGGCAACAATGAGAAAACTCACTTGTCCAAAAGAAAGATACTATAAAATAAAAAACGACAAGTTCAAGCAGAGCAGCTGGCGGTAGTTAAAAGCATAAGTAAGCCATCATGTTGTAGCAGGTCTGGGGGAAAACATTTGTGTTCTCAGTAATGGCCTTAACTTACCACAAACAGGTTAATTTATGTTCGATAAGGCAGGGAGGTGCCTGACAGAGTTTAGAATGATTTTCCCACAAAAGCAGTAAAACAAGTCCTCGTACTAAAGGATGGCTACTTGTCAGTCATCTCAAAAATTTAGCTCTCTAAAACAACTTCATCTGCTGAGGCTTAAGACTGCCATGCCATAGTGCAATTTCAGCTTCAGCTTCGATTTTCATTTCAGAACCTTTAGCTTTCATGATCAGGTTACAAAGATTAGCCTGGCATGGCCCAATCTCTACCCCAAGGGAAGAGACACGGTCCTTAGTTTTTAGGGTATCCTGATGCACATGTCAGTTAGGAGCTTAAAAGGAACAACCCCATGTGGTCAGCCATAACATGAACTGATCCTCATGGCCCCAGAGGAAGCATCCAAAAATTACCTGCATTAGAACATGCTTAGAGAAATCAACACTCCCCAAAATGCCATCACCTTAATAATGGACACTTACCACTTCAGGAAGAAAATACCATTTCCTTCCTTGGAAAACTTAAAATCTAAAAAATCTAAGGCCTCACCATTCACCTATCCATGTGAAACTGCCAGACAAAAGATCAATTAAGTCAAAATCATAGTTTATATTACATTTTGATACTTTAAAAAAAGACAAACACTTAAGCAAAAAGGTTGATGAAACTGTGAGCACTAATCTTATTTCCAAACTTTTCCCCATTCTAAACCTAATGGCAGAAAGATAATTGTGACTGTAAGAAGTAATACACAGAAATCTCCCTTAAGAGATATGCTCATATTTCATTTTTCTTCTAGTCAAAATTTGTACTGTGACTTCGAATAACTTAATAAACTGACAGGTCGGCTAGGTGTGGTGGCTCATGCACTTTGGCAGGTGGAGGCGAGAGGACTGCGTGAGCCCAAGGGTTCGAGACCACCAGCCTGGGCAACTTGGTGAGACCTCATTTCTACAATAAACAAAAAAAATTAGCTGGGCTTGGTGGTGCACACCTGTAGTCTCAGCTACTTGTAAGGTTAAAGTGGAAGGATTGCTTGCCTCCAGCAGGTCAAGGCTGCAGTGGCCATGAGCATGCCACTGTACTCCAGCCTGGGCAAGAGAGTGAGATTCTGACTCAAAAAAATAAAAAAACAGAAAAACAATTTTTAAAAATGGACAGCTCATAGGCATCCTCAGATAACTTACCCAGTTACCTTATTGTTCTGAAATCCCCTGCACAATAAGGCCTGTGGCAGGGAATATCAGAATTCTGTATTAATAAGATGAGAGTCATTTCCTCTTTAGAGCCAAAGATGAAGTTTTTCTGAGAGTCACATGTATTGAGCAACTTCACTTAGTATGCTCAATATCATAGAGACGGCATTCACAGTCTTAGCAGAACTAGTTCCAGCAAAAGTGTCATTTTTCCAACTTCCTATTTTTTTCTTACCCTACATTTCCTTGTACCTCTAATCGTTTGCTTAAAATTTAAATCAACTAAATCAGAGAAATCCCTGAGAAGTATCCATGGATAAAATTCAAGGACTCCATGAACTTGAATGAAAACAAAACTGCAACTTATTTTTCAATACCTTCTAAATGAATGTAATATTTCCATCAAATATAATGTAGGTAACAAATTACAATAATTCTTCTGACTTTGTCATCAATAAAACATGACAGAGATTTTCATGCCATGTTACCAGGTTACATTCACTTAAATTTACATTCACAGCCGAGTTTGGTGGCCCAGGCTGAGGTGAGTGGATTGCCTGAGCCCACGGGTTCGAGACCTGCCTGGGCAACTTGGCGAGACCTCATCTCTACAATAAATCAAAAAATTAGACGGGCGTGGTAGCGCACGCCTGTAGTTCTGGCTACTTGGAAGGCTGAGGTGGAAGGATCGCCGGAGCCCAGGAGGCTGAGGCTGCGGTGGCCGGGAGCGTGCCACTGCACTCCAGTTTGGGCAACAGAGTGAGACGCCAACTCAAAAATAAATAAATAAATAAATTTACATTCATATTTGAAATTATTAAAGTGAATAGACCTACTGCTAGGACTCATTGTTAGTACACTGATAAAATCATTTATCATATCACAAATTTAGTTTTACTTTTAAGATTTTTTTATTTTAAAGATATATGGTATAATTCAGGATTAGGTATACAAAAGGTCATCACATAGGTAAAGTTTGGGACGCCCTTTGGTCCCTATTTTGCCTAGTTTGAGATTAGACACCCTTATTGGTGTTGTTCTCCCTCCCCCCTGCCCTCCTCCCACCCCCAGTCCCGGGGCAGTATCCTGCTACAGCCAAACTCTTTTTTATAGTATGATGGTCATTGTCCAGGGTCCACTTATAAGTGAGAACATGTGGTACTCTGTTCTTTGTTTCTGTGACAGATCACTGAGTATTATACTCTAAAAACATCCAAGTTGCTGCGAAGTCCATGTTTGTCCTACTTTATGGCTGCATAATATTATCTCGTGTATATGCATCACATTTTTTAATCCAATCCAGATTCGAGGGCAGCACGGCTGGTTCCATGTTTTTGCTATTGTGAATAGTGCTGCAATAAACATGCGTGTGCAGGTATGGTTTTTCTAGAATGATCTGAGTTCCCCTGGGTATAGGGGATTGCTGGATCATATGGAAGGTCAATTTCTAGTTCTCTTAGAAATAGCAACACCAGGCTGGGCTCAGTGGCTCAGCCCATAATCCCAGCACTTTGGGAGGCCGAGGTGAGTGGATTGTCTGAGCCCGCAGGTTCGAGACCAGCCCAGGCAAATTGGCAAGACCTCGTCTCTACAATAAATCAAAAATAAGCCAGGCACAGTAGCATGCGCCTGAAATTCCAGCTACTTGGAAGGCTAAGGTGGAAGGATTGCCAGAGCCCAGGAGGTCAACGCTGGGGTGGCTGTGAGTGTGCCACTGCACTCCAGCCTGGGCAACAGAGTAAGACTCCAACTCAGGAAAAAAAAAAAAAAAGAAAGAAAAAAATAGCAACACTGTTTTCCATAGAGGTTGAACTAGTTTGCACTCCTACCAGCAGTGTAGACGCATTCCCTTTTCTCCATATTCTTTCCAGCATCTGTTGTTTGTTTTATTTATGATGGACATTCTTACTGGGATTAGGTGGTACCTCAATGTGGTTCTGATTTGCATTTCTCTGATGATTAGTGAGGCTGAGCACTTTTTCATGTGTCTGTTGACTGCTCATATATCTTTTTTTGAGAAGTGTCTATTCATATCTTTTGACCACTTTTTAATGGGGTTGTTTTTTCCTTTCAGCAAGTTTGAGTTCCTTGTAGATCCTGGATGCTAGGCCTTGTCAGATACACAGTTGGCAAATATTTTTTTTCCATTCTGTGGGCTGCCTCCCCACTCTCTTGATGGTTTCTTTTGCTTTGCAAAAGTTTTTCAGTTTAATGAGGTACCACTTCTCTATCTTATCGCTTATAGCATGGACATTTGGGGTTTTGATCAAGAATTGGTTGCCTACTCTGATTTTTGTAAGGGTGTCTCCTATGTGTTCTAAGATTCTTACATCTTGAGGTTTTACGTTTAGGTCTTTGATCCATTTAGAGTTGGTTTTCTGTGTGATGACAGGTCTCCTATTTCAATCTTCTGCATATGGTCAGCCAGTTTTCCAACACCATTTACTGAGTAAGTTCTCCCCTCCCCAGTGGTTGTTAGTGGAGGCTTTGTTGAAGATGGGTTGGTTGAGAAATTGAGGCTTTGCTTCCAGAATCTCCATCCTGTTTCATTGGCTCATATACCTGTTCTTGTACCAATACCAGGCTGTTTTGATTATTGTAGCCTCATAGTAAAGTTTAAAGTCTGGAAGTGTGATACCTCCCACTTCATTTATTTTGCTAGAAATTGTTTTGGCTATTTGTGGTCATTTATGTTTTCATATGAATTTCTGTATTGTCATTTCCTGGTCTGAGAAGAATCACGTTGGTAATTTAATGGATATTGCATTGATTCTGTAGATTGTCTTTGGTAAGATGGACATCGTAAAAATGTTGATTCTTCCTATCCATGAGCATGGAATATTTTCCCATTTGTTTGTGTCTTCTTGGATTTCTTTGAGCAGTGTTTGGTAGTTCTCATTGTAAAGGTCTTTCACTTCTCTGGTTAGGAAGATGCCAAGGTATTACACTTTTTTTATGGCTACTGTGAATGAGATTGTGCTTTTTATTTGGTTCTCTGCCTGTTTGTTGTTGGTATATAAGACTGCAACTGTCTTTTGCACATTTATTTTGTACCCTGAGACTTTGCCAAAGTCCTTTATCAGTTCAAGGAAGTTTTAAAAGATTCTCTTTGATTTTCGAGGTATAGGATCATATCGTCAGCAAAGAGATAACTTAACTTCCTCTTTTCCTATTTGGATACCCCTGATTTCCATCTCTTGTCTAATTGCTCTAGCTAGGACTTCCAACACAATGTTGAACAATCGGGCAGCCTTGTCTTATTCCGGTTTTTAGGGGAAATGTTTCCAGTTTCTGTTCATTTAGCAATACGCTGGCTGTGGGTTTATCGTAGATGGTGCTTATTATTTTGAGGTATGTTCCTTCTGTGCCTAGATGTTTGAGGGATTTTATCAAGAAGAAATGTTGGATTTTATTGAAAGTTTTTTCTGCATCTAATGATATAATCATGTGGTTCTTTTTTTTACATCTATTGATGTATTTAATTACGTTTATGGCCTTGCAGATGTTGAATCAGTCCTGCATCCTGAGGATGAAGTCTACTTGGTCACAGTGGATGATTTTTGAGATGTGTTATTGGATCCGATTTGCAAGAATCTTGTTGAGAAATTGTGCATCTATGTTCATTAGGTATATTGGCCTGTAGTTCTCTTTTTTGTTGGAACTTTCCCCTGTTTTGGTATCAGTGTGACATTAGCTTTGAAAAATGATGAGAATTCCATCTTCTCAATAACCTGGAATACTCTCAAAAGAATTGGTATCAGCTTCTCCTTGTATGTTTTGTAGAATTCACTAGAAAGCCGTTTGGACCAGGAGATATATATATATATATATATATATATATATATGTATATATGTACACACATATGTATATATGTATATATGTGTGTGTGTGTGTGTGTGTGTGTGTATGTGTGTGTGTGTGTGTATTTGTAGGTAGTTTTCTTATGACAGAGTCAATTTCCTTTGTTGTTATTGGTCTATTTAGTATCTCCATATCTTCTTGCTTCAACCTTGGAATGCTGTGTGATGTCAGCACATCCTCCATTCCATTTAGGTTATCAAGTTTGTTTCCATACAGGTGTGCATAGTAATCTCTCACAATCTTTTGTATTTCTTTGGGGTTTGTTGTAATTTGATCATTTGCATTTCTGATTGTATTTATTTGGGCTTTTTCTTCTTTTCTTGGTCATACTGGCTGAGGGGGGGGTCCATCAATCTTGTTTCTTCTTTCAAATAATCAGTTTTTTGTTTTGTTGATTTTTTTCTGAAATATTTTTGTCTTCTATATCTTGTATTTGGGCTTTTACTTCGGTGATCTGGATTCTTCTGCTACAGTTAGGGTTTTGATGGTCTTGTCTTTCCAGCTTCCTTAAGTGATTTGTTAGGCTGTTAACTTATGAACTTTCCATTTTTTTGATGTGTGTTTGTAGAAATATAAATTCTTCTCTTAAAATTGATTTCATGGCATCCCAGAGGTTTTGCTAAGATGTTTCTTCATTTTCATTTGTTTCCAGGAATCTTTTAGCTTCTGTTTTGATTTCTGTGTTGACCCAGTAGTCATTCAGCATCATGCTGTTTAGTGTCTGTGTCTTTGTGGGTTTTGGGGAATTTTGTTGGTGTCGATATTTATTTTTATTCCATTGTGGTCGAAGAAGATGCATGGCAGAATTTTGATCCCATGAAATTTGTTTATGCTTGATTTGTGGCCATGGCTGTGATCATATGTTCCATATGGTGATGAGTAGAATGCATATTCTGTAGTTTTGGGTGGAGTGTTCTGTAAGTGTCTATTAAGTCCATTTGGTCAAGTGTCAAGTTGAAGTTCTGGATCTCTTTGTTGATTTTTTGCCTTGATGATCTATCTAAGGTTGTTAGTGGGGTATTTAAGTCTCTATAATAGTGTTGAAGTCAATATCTTTTTTTAGTTTACTTAGTAGTTGCTTTATAAATGCTGGTGTTCCTGTGTTGGGTGCATATTGTTCAGGATGGATATTTCTTGTTGATGGATTGAAATACTTATTATGCAGTGTCCTTTCATATTTTTTTAACTTTTGATAGCTTAAATGCTGTTTTGTCTGATAGTGAGATCATGACTCCTATCTTCTTTTGTAATTCATTCACTGGAAATTCATTTTTCATCTCCAAACTTTGAGTCTGTGTGCATCCCTTGTGGGGAGATGAGTTTCCTGGATCCAGAAAATTATTGGGTCATGGTTTTTTTCCCAGTTTGTCATTCTGTTTTTCAGTGGTACATTAAGTCCATTCATGCTTAGGCTTTTTATTGAAATTTGATTGTTTATCCTCATCATGAGGTTCTTATAAAGTTTTTTCTTTGTTCATTTGTTTGTTTTATTTTAACTTTTGGGTTGATGTATGTGTATGTTTTCAAGTTTGCAGTCACAATGTATTCTCTGTTGATTCTGTGTTCTCTTGGGAAGTGTATTCTTCTTTTTCTTTTTTCTGTGCTTAATAGCTTTTTAAGCATCTCCTGTAGAGCTGGTCTGGAAGCTGTATAATCTCTTAGGGATTGGGTATCTAGAAAGAATTTTAATTCTCCATTGCTGATGAAGCTAAGCTTGACTAGGTAGAAAATTCTTGGCTGAAATTGTTTATCTTTGAGAACTTTGAATATTGGACTCTAGTCCCTTCTAGCTTGTAGTGTTTCTGCTGATAAGTCTGCTGCTACTCTGATTGGTTTTCCCCAGTAGGTAGTCTGAGACCTTTCTCTCTTGCTGCCTTTAGGATTTTATCTTTTGTACCTACTTTGTGTAGGTGAATTACTGTGTCTAGGAGTTAGTCTTCACATTTGATGTCTTGCGGGGGTTCTCTGTATCTCTTGTGTTTGGATGCTCACACCTCTGGTGAGATGGGGAAAGTCTTCTTGCAAAATCTCCTGGAATTCTTGCTTCAAGGTGTTCTCTGTTTCCCTTTCTTCTCAGATACCAATCAGGTGTAGGTTTGGCCTCTTGATATCTCTTATAGACTTTGTCCTTTCTTTCTGAGTTTTCCTTCTTTGTTTTTTTACAGATCAGGTTAATTCCATGCTTTGGTATTCAAGTTCTCAGATTCTTTCTTTTGCTTGATTAATTCTGCTTTCCATGTTTGTCATCTTGTTATTTATTTCCTGGATGAAATTTTTTATGGCCAAAATCTCTGTTACAAGTTCTTTAAGTGTTGCATCTTGTCTTTCTTGAGTCTTATTCACTCCTTCCATTCATTCATTCCCTAATTCTGGGGCCAGTTGTTGGTAACTTCCATTCTGAGGTTCTGAGGTCTGATTTTTTAAGGCATTTTTCTCTTTGGCACACAGAGAATTATCTGTGTTCCTCCACTGATTTTTTTCTTCATTTGTGACAGATCTCTTTCTTTTAGTCTGTAGTTCCATTATTCAGTGGCAGTGGGAGAGGCTTTCATTTCTGTTGTTTGCTCAGCTCTCTATTCTTCCCTGATCTGGGCTCTGAATTTGTTCTATTTTGAGACAGACTGCTGTCTCTTATAGTTTTGAGAGTCAAATAAGGTAAAGGATGGAGAACTAGGATTCAGAAATTATTTGCAAATTACAGTGTTCACTGATTTTGATATGGGTTCCTGAGATGTACTCCCAACCAGCACTCTATATGATGATGCAATAGGTACATGTGTGTATCTCCTGAGCCCAAGATACAGTTACAGCAATGAGGAGAACAAAGAAAAGTAGAATGAAATAAGACAGACAAAAATTACAAAACAAAACATGGAAAAACAAAAGCAGATACCAAAGTAAAGAAAAATTAAACACACACAGAAAGAAATAAAAAACCTGGAAAAAAAACAAAGCAAAACAAACAAACAAAACAAGAAAACCAAACACACACACACACACACACACACACACACACACACACACACACACACACCCAACACAAAACAAAAAGAGAAGAAAAAAGTAAAGAGAAAAAAAAGGAACTCAGATCAATCCCTCACACATACACTCACACACACACAGAGAAGAACAAACAAACAGACTGAAAGATGAACACTCAATCATTCAGGTACACAAATAAACAGAAAACAAAAAACAAAAGAAGAAAGAAAGAAAAAACAGAAGAAGGAGAAAGTGAAAAGAGGGTGTAGAGAATGCAGATCGAACCCTCACACACTCATGCACAAAGGAAAAAAATTAATTTTTAAAAACTGTCCTATCGTTGCAGGTTCTGAAATTGTTATTCTCAGCAGCTCACAGGTAAGACCCTTTGTTGTCTCCCATGGCTGCAGCCTCATTCACAATCTCCATGGTGTCTGGCTGGGGAAGGAGGAGAAGGCAGTAAGAATGGGTGGGGCTTCCGCCCCCCCACCCCATCACTCTCCTATGGTCAAGGGGATCCACTCTGGTGGAAAGGTGGAGGATTGTCTCTTCCCCAAGTACTGGCGGGGATGGGGGTGTGCCCCCGTCAGGCTTATCCTGGAGTAGAATCCTCCTATGGTGGCTGATGCCTAGGCTCTGCCTGGGTTCATCTCTCTCAATTGTGCCCTAGTTGTGTAGGTTTGACATTCAGAGAATTGCTGGGGAGGAGGGGGTTGGGTCAGCCCCCAAATGACTGGGGATCTCTTTGGAGCTCTTCCTCATCCTTTTCTGGTCATATGCTTTGTCCCACAGCGGAATCAGGGTAGGGGATGGGGCGCTTGAGAGTCAGCATTCATCCTGTCCCTCTGAAGTTTGTGCTTTCAAGATATTCCCTTTAGGTCACAATCAGTCCCTGAGTAGTTAATCTGCCTGTCACAGAGATCGGGTCTATGGCTCTGTGGTGAGCAAGCTGGAGCACTTCCCTGCCCAGTTTTCAAGATGGTGGTAGAGTGCATGTTTTATCTTCTCCAGTGGTGCTCTCCCTTTGGGTTCCCTCTCTGTGTTCCCTCCACAGACCTTGCTGCCAGTGTCCAGCCAGGTGCTGTGGTGGTGAGCCAGAGCCTAGAGTCAGCAGTTACTCCCAGCAGCTTCTTCCCAGGAAGGGCTTTGCTGATTTTTTAAAAGATGGCACTTGGCTCCTGCACCCCAGAAAGCTCTAGGTCCAAGCAGAGCAGCTGTGGCACCAGCCGCTTCACCAGGAAATCCCTGGCCACTTGCTCTAAGTCCACACTTAGTCAGCCACTCACACACCCACTTACAGACAAGTACACAAAATTTCCCATACACTCCCACTGGGGACTTGCAGAGTATGACTGGTTCCGCTGCCATCTTCCTCCAATTTTTAAGATTTGAATACCTTTATTTTGTATTTAATTGGTTTCACTATAACCTTATAAATTTTACTTTATGCATTTAGACAAATCATTCTGAAAAGAGGTCTAGAACTCAAGTTCTAAATATTCATGTCTTTATGTGACTACTCTTTCCTTATGGCCGCTTGCATTATAAAGTTTTCAAAAAGCATAGAATTTCAAGCACCTAGATCAGATATACCTCTGGAGACGAGAATTTCTCCCCAATATTCAGTCAAATATATGACCTATTTTTTTTTTTTTTTTTGAGTTGGAGTTTCACTCTGTTGCCTGGACTGGAGTGCAGTGGCCGCTCCCGGCCACTGCAGCCTCGACCTGCTGGGCTCCGGCGATCCTTCCACCTCAGCCTTCCAAGTAGCTGGAATTACAGGCATGCGCTACCACGCCCGGCTGATTTTTTGATTTACTGTAGAGATGAGGTCTCGCTGCCCAGGCGGGTCTCGAACCCACGGGCTCAGGCAATCCACTCACCTCAGCCTCCCAAAGGCGCGGGATTACAGGCTGAGCCACCGAGCCCGGCTATGACCAATTTTTTAAGGAGTAGGTACTGCTGTCTGTATTAAGATTTTGACTTCCCATATATGGGTTCTCTCTCTCTCTGTCTCTCTGTCTCTCTCTCTCTCTCTGTCTCTTTCTCTCTGTCTCTTTCTCTCATACACACACACACACACACACACACACACACACACACACACACAATCCCAAACAATCTTCATCCTATTACCTCCCTCTGAAAGAAAGGTGTGTAAGATGGTGTGTAAAAACATAGAACTATATGTTGAGTTGTTTCTTGACCTTCACCAAAACAGACCTGATCCTCAGAAAAAGAATCAAAATTCAACATTTGAATTAGTTTAACAAAAGCCTTCAACGTCTCATGGTTTTTAGACTTGTTTTAGGTATATTTTACAGATATTTTAGGCTCACTTCAATTTACCCAAAATAAGTTGTAGAGAATGCTGATTAGGTGCAAGTATAAATATTTTAAAATATTCTGCTGTCACTTGCAAAGCCTGGCTGCAATAAGCCAGATTGCATTCAAATATTAAAGACATGAAAATCCTCAGTGAGTAATTGTTAGCCTCACTTAGTTTTCATATTACTATAAACACAAAGTGTGTTTCATTTTAATCATTATTCTGTTTATAAGCAGAAACTTAAAGCACAAAGCATAAATTTTTTTAGGGGATTTACAGAACTGCAAACCTCCAGTAAAAAAAAAAAAAAAAAAAAAAATCTTGCAGGGCAGGGAAGAGAAGCTGAGAAATCACATGTTCAGTCACACAGAACACATTTATTAAAGGTCTAGACACAGAGCCAAAAGCCTAGGAGCCAGGGCTCAAAAGTGAGGAGGACATGGACCAGGGCTTCAGGGAGCTCAGGGGTTCATCCTACAGGAGAACCAAGATGCGCTGGAGATTTAACTACAGTACAGCCTGGCTGTAGGAAGTACAGTGGCAGCACAAAGGATGGAGGGATGGACCAGGGAGGTTGGATCAGAAATGGCTTCTTTCTCAGAGAATAGTTTTTAAAGGATGCATTTGTTATGTATGTCAAAGAATAACTGGGATTGGGATTCAGATAGAAGGCACTTGAGAATACTAATAAGTATACTTCATTTAAAATGGCAGGGGCAGGAAGCAGAGGGCAGAAGATGGCCTGTAAAATAAAAATTGGAAATCAGAGCGAGAGGAAGGAATAGGCCTCTACTGTGTTCTAAAGCATCACAATCCTTGTGCAAATCTGGTGCAAATCACTGACCCTTATATACCAAATAAAATTATTCCTCTATAATATACATCTAAGATAGTCTCCCTGCATGATGGGTGCTCCTCGTTTTTAATGTTTCTGCTACATACAAGTATTTGGCATTTCTGTTAAATGCAAATTTAACAGTACAAGAGAAAAAGATGGGGAAAGAAGTTAGCAGATGACTACTAAGTTTGGAAAGGCTACTTAGCTAGTTCTGTGACTTTAGTGGTTGTGTTGTCCAAGTCATATATATCAGCAGGTCTTTTGCCTGGGTCTGGGAATGAATAAGGCAGACTACCCGCTGTGCTCTCACTGCAATTCAGCAAGGATGGGAAAATTCTTCACAAACTTTCTCAAATACGAATCCCAAATCTTCTAGTCCTCCATTTCCACTTTTGCCTAGATTCCCTTGAAAATGGGGTCTGGGAAAACACTCCCTGGCTTACATGCATATGGTAGTGAGGGAGGCAGTAGTGAGGAAGGCAGGGACAAGAGGCAGGGGAGGGGATAGCGAATAAGAGTGAATAGGAAGAGGCTGCTTACTGACCAGGCCACAGTTCTCTCAAGCACAGATCAGAGTAGCTGTAAAAATCCCTTAATCTACACACAGTCTGCCATGGGGGAAGAATTTAGTCACCAGCTCTGGTCTTCAACAGTCAAGGTTGCCTCACAGAGCACCAACCCCCACATTTCTGATTGGCGCCTGGTTCTTCTGGCAGCTGTCCTGGAAACCTAAGTTTCCCCAACAGGAGTGGCAACAACTGTGCAAGCCAGGGTTATAAGAACTCACCAGTGGGCATCCGAGGGGTAGAGGGTAACTGAACTTCAAAAGTCCATACAAGCCCAGGGCGCCAGTCAAGAATGTTGGTTTGCTAGTTCTGGATCACAAGTAACATCGGAGTTGGGGGACAGGCGTAACAGTGGGCCTGGGTGGCCCTGTAGAGGTGCCATGACTACCTTACTGATGCCATGAAGGATCAAAATGGTACCATGAGCTCTGTGTCTAAAGAATGCAGTGGGCATCAAGAAATATCCCTGGAGGGGTATTAGGGAAGCAGAGAAGAAAATGATGGCCAAGAAGCTCCTGGAAGATGCAATAAACTAGGTCTGGCACAATGTAAACACTGATGTACCTACTTAATAAATCTATACCTATAACTATAACATACATACATATACATATAACAACTAACAGATATATTAGACACTTGATTTCAGCTTTTTTTTTTTTTGAGTTGGAGTCTCACTCTGTCACCCAGACTGGAGTGCAGTGGCCGCTCCCAGTCACCACAGACTCAACCTGTTGGGTTCCGGCGATCCTTCCGCCTCAGCCTTCCAAGGAGCTGGAACTACAGGTGCGCGCTACCACGCCCGGCTAATTTTTTTTTTGATTAATTGTAGAGATGAGGTCTCGCCAAGTTGCCCAGGCGGGTCTCAAACCGAGGGGCTCAGGCAATCCACTCACCTCAGCCTCCCAAAGTGCGGGATTAACAGGCTGAGCCACCGAGCCCGGCTTGTTTCAGCTTTATATGGAACTCATTTTGTAGAGGTTTACACAAAACAGAACATCAGTAGAGAGCAGCGAGAATAAGTGAAACTGCTTAAATTTCATTTACATATGTTTGGAGTTCACTTTTCCTGCACTTTGGGACAAAACTTCAATAACTGCCTCAGTAGCTCTGTTCTGTAATCCAAGGATGCAGTATTTTTTAGACAGTCACATGAATCAAGTAACAAGTTAATTATTGCTCTTCTCTTTATTGAAGATTGGTCAATCATCCACTGGAATGTCAGGTCTAGGAGGACTTGTTTATAGATATCCTCAGTGTCAACATGCTGTCTGGTTAATAAGCACTTAATAAGTGCTCAGTAAATAATGTCACATTCTTCATCTAGTATATAAAACACAAAGAGCTTACCTACAAGAATCATGTGATTCTCCATTATAATAGCTCTAGGTCTTACTATGATTTCAAGGTTTCTCTCCATAAATTTTCCAAGTGCTGTGCTTAGTATTTTACATATATTAACACTATTACTAAAATTATATATTCCTAACCCCTTTCACAATGATAAAAATAGCTTGCCCCTAGAACTTTTTTTTTATTTAAGAGACAGGGTCTCACTCTGTTGCCCAGGCTGGAGTACAATGGTACTATCATAGCTCACCTCAACCACAAACTCTTGGGCTCAGGCGATCCTTCCACCTCAGCCTCCTGAGTAGTTGGGACTACAGGTGTGCACCACCATGCCTAACTATCTTTTAAACATTTTCTTGTAGACACAGGGTCTCACTACCTGGTCTAGGCTATTATCAAACTCCTGGTCTCAAGAGATCCTCCTGCCTTGCCCTACCAACACACTGAGACTATAGGTGCCATCTCACCTAGCCCAGAACTTACTTTTTAACAAACAAAAACATAACTTTGCAGTTTCTCAAAGCCATATTTCAAAGCAGCACCAGAAAAGTAATCCTCTAGTCTTTCAAACTGTGACCTCTTCTTGTATATCACCTCTATTTACCCTATTTGATAAGAAAAATAAAATATTCATACAGGTTTAAATCCTTAATAAGATCTAAGATAAACCTAAGCTGGATTTACAAGGGGTGACCCCCCCCCGAAATGGAATTGATAAAAAGTTGAATATTTATTCTTACATGTTTAAACTTCAGTCACCTTCAAAATGCTCTCCATATGATGCAATACACCTATCGAGACACTTTATCCACTGCTCAAAACAGTTGTTGAGCTAATCATTTCTGATGTCTTTTAGTGCTTCTGCCATTTTTTGTTTCATCTCCTCCACATCAGCAAGATGCTTTCCTTTGAGAACTTTTTTTCATCAGGGAAACAAAAAAAGTCTTTCGGGGAAAGACTAGTAGGTGAATAGGAAGGTGGGGCATGGAGGTCACGCCATTTTTGGTCAAAAACGCTGAACATTCAGCTCAGTGTAGGTAGGTGTACTCATAAATCACCCATCATGAAATGGGCAAACAGTGAAAAACATCTCCAAAAAAATTCACTGAAGCTAAATGCAGCCTCTCACAATGCTAGCCGGAACACTGATTGTAATGGGTTCCTAAAACACTTACTGAGTAGGGGAAACCTGTACTACCTACCCTCCAAAAAATAATTCCGGTTTTTTTTGGGGGGGGGGTCCTTCCTCATAATTGCTACAAATATTTAGGGCTAAGCAGAAGGAGCCTTATAACCTGAGAAGTTGGAAAGATTCAAATGAAAGATCTGCTGTCTCTCCCTCTTCTAGCAGCAGTTAAGAAGTACACCCTTTCTTCTTTCTGCTCTATTGTCTAAGGGTCCCATTCTCTGCCTCTTCAACTTTGTCAACAGTTCTAAAGAATGAACATTATGATGTAATCTTAGCTTGATTCCCACCCATATCTCAAACTTCTGGATTCAAGGACCTTGTTCTAGTACTATATTAATATATAGAAAAGTCGACTCTACAAACAAGCCAAGTTAGTGGGTCTACTATTGGGAAGGTAATGGCTAAAAGAACATGTAACTGAGTCCTGGATACAGAGTAAACAAATGGCCTTGAGGAGGGAGGCTTCCATCCTTCAGCAGTGAGGACACTGCACAAAGGACAAATGGAGAGGAAGACAGAATTGTTCTCAAAGACCCATCTTTCTAGCCATAGAAATCGCAACGTAAAATTCTCATAATTTTTTCAGCAAATAATCATGCACTTGCTGCAATAATATTTTCCTATAATTTTCAAACTTTGATTGAAGATGTTCTTTATGCAGAATCACCAAAGCCATTGTCCCAGTTGTAAAGTAAGACTACCTGTTAGCACTTTATTAGATTACAGTGCCAATCAGACCATGGGCTGCTTATTGTAAAATAATTTTCAAAATGTTAACCTAGTTAGGCCAGGTGCAGTGGCTCACACCTGTAATCCCAGCACTTTGGGAAGGGGAGGCAAGAGGATTGCCTGAGTCCAGGGGTTCGAGACCAGCCTGAGCAACTTGGTGAGGCATCATCTCTATAACAAATTAAAAAATTAGTTGGGTTTGGTGGTGTGCATCTGTGGTTCCAGCTACTTGGAAGGCTGGGATGGAAGGATCGCTTGAGCCCAACCAGTCAAGGCTGCATTGGCCGTGATCATGCCACTGCACTCCAGCCTAGGCAACAGAGTGAGACTCCCATTCAAAAAACAAACAAACAAAAATGCTAATCTAGTTAACTTTATTTCAAAATTTAACACTCTAGTCTCCCAAGTGCTTATGAGATAAAGCCCAATGTCTTCAGCATGTCACACTAAGTCCTTCAAACTGAACTCAGCCTATTAAGTGTGACCATCTGTCAACTGCCTGTTGTGTGCCCCTCTGCACCACTCCTCAACCACAAAGGCCATCCATGGATTTCCTACAACAGAGAAAAGCTAGCAACTAATTCTGCAGGAGTCAAGAAGTGCTTCCCAGAAGGAACAACATCTGCACTAGAAAGATGATAAGAAAGATGACATGGAAAGATGACAGATGATGTGGAAAAGTGTTCTGAATCCACAGGTTCTCCGAGAACTAGTTCCACAAGCAAGGGTGAGAGAAGTCAGCCAGGAGAGAATGAGCCTATCTGTGAGTCATTTATAAGTCAGATGTTTTTGAGATGAATATTGTGTCCTTGTAAGCATAGAGAATATAGATATTGCCCCTTGTTGCCTGCACATACACCAACTGTCTACAGTTTAGATATGGAAATAACTGTAGTGTCATTCAAAGAGGCACATTCTGACAACCTTTTCAACTGATCCAATACCTACAAGTATCAACACACAACAATAGAGAGAAATGAGTCTGTAAGTAAAATTTATGCCGACATGGGCATTACGCAAAGTATTGTTTAATCTCTTCTGTCAGAATTGCTACTGTATTCGCATTGCACGTCTATGAGTATGAATGTATAGGATGTGACTATGTCTTGTTTATACATTTTTGTGATCTAGACAGTTACCTATTGTTTTCAAGGACAGCATGATATAAACAAACATAGATAAGAAAAGAGCAGGCATCAGAAAACTCTTCCATTCCCATGGAAAGTAGAAAGGAATCCAGAATTACAGATCAGTTATGACTCAATGTTTTTTAAAAAAGGGAATTAAGTAGCCTGGCACCTTTGGGACCTTTTCCCATTGAATTATTTCACATTAAACCAAGCTAGTGACCAAATGTCATCATACCCATTTTGTAGAAGCTGAGAAACAGCAATGTGCCCTCGGCGCCTGTAATTCCCAAGTTGGCTTTCTCTACCTTGGCCTGTGTGCTGGAGGGATGCTGCTTTCAGCATCGTTCTTAACAATGTTAGATACCTGAGTTGTGCCAATCATTCTCCTTACTCTGTGTTCCTAAGCTACACAAATGTCGCTCTGGGTAGTTCATGTGCTAGCCAGAGGAAATAGTGTCCTCTCAGATGCATGGTTATATTTTTCCTTTGCAAAATAATAAATTGGAATTTAACTTCACATAAATCTCTTGCGACTTTAGTTACCAATAAGCTGAACCATTCTCCTTGGACTGACAGAGTTCACTTGGCTCTAACAAACTACAAGGTGAGTTCAGTACTATTATTTCTGTTTTACAAATGAAGAATCAAGATTTGTAAAGGAGGAGCAGAGATGAGCTTCCAAGGCAGGTCAGTTTTTGTCTTTGCAACCAGGACAGTACTATAGCCTTCCTCCCTCCTTGTGTTGGTCCCATACTCATGGAAAGCACAAAAGAAAAGGGATAGGGGACCGGGTGTGGTGGCTCACACCTGTAATTCCAGCACTTTGGGAGACGGAGGAAGGTGGACTGTTTGATCCCAGGAGTTCAAGACCAGCTTGGACAACACAGTGAAAGCTCATCTCTACAAAATTCAAAAAATTAGCCAGGCGTGGTGGCACATGCCCGTAATCCAAGCTATTTGGGAGGCCAAGGTGGAAGGAACGCCTGAGCCCAGGAGGTAGAGGCTGTCGTGAGCTGTGATAGTGCCACTGCACTGTAGCCTAGGTGACAGTGAGACCCTTAACCCCCCCCCTGCAAAAAAAGCAAGAAAAAAAAAGGAGCAAGGGGAACCTTGTGGGTAGGGAACAATCCCATCAGACAGTGGGTGGTAAGTGGAGATGAAGCAGCACTTCCCAAGCCACTCGGCCTTCTGAGCTGGACATCCATGCTGATGTCTCTATGTGAGACCATATTTCATTAATCACTGTATGCCAGGCATGTCACATAATATCTGGGACATTGGTCAGATACAGCTAGATTTCAAGTGGCTACCTCTCTGCACAGCATTCTAACAATTTAAGAGGGTATGTACACAGAGGGTTAGTAGGCAGCTGTTCTTCTCCAAGGGGAATAAAAGAAAATGCTTATAATGTAGCATGAGTTACTCAAAACAGATATACTTGAGAATATCCTCATAATAAATAAAGCTGTACATTCTCCCCTGGAAACATTTAAATATAAAATGTTCAACTGCCTGGGGCAGTTGATTGGCATGCTCATGCTAGAGGGTAGGTGATAATGCTACCTATGTGTAAAATGGTTACTTATTTAAAATTATTTCCTTGGAAACAAATCTGTCAGAGATCAAAAGTCTGGGTCTGATGGATGAAACAATAAGAAATGAAGCATCTCTTCCATACTCCTTATATAATAACATAATGTTTACACAGAAAACTGGTCATTAAAAAACCCTTCTTAAAAACATGTTTATACAAAAATTTCAACATTCCAAAAGTTTAAAAAGTAAGGATTAGAAGTCTCCCATTCTCTCAACCCTTTAATTGCATGCCTCAGAGGTGACCAACTGCTAACAATCCGGTGTGCGTGCTCCCCAATATTAGATTCATCTTTAAATAGTATTTTAAGGTTAGGGAGCAAGCCAAAGAATATTCCTGCTTCAGTGCCTGCATTTTCACGTTCTCACCAGTATCTTACACTACAAACTTCATTCTGTAATGGAGTTTCAAGCACAATGAAATGAGGCTCCATTACATTTTCACACTATGTTTTTTTGACAAGACCTATCAGGATTTTACACAGAAAATTGACTTGATTCTTGCAAGAGTTAAGGACCTTTGCAGAAGTGTAAAGGGGTAATACACTAGATCCTAGTTATTTCTACTTCATCCAAGAGAGGTAAAAAGAAGTATGAGAACAGAATTGGAAGTTCATAGAATTCTTTCCCTAATATGCTCTTATTTCTTCTATATTTCAGCAATAAAAATCAGAGGTCATATGGTAAAAGAAGAATGACAATAACTGGAAAATGGTAGACAACCATTTCTATAATAGCAGTTACATCCATCATTTCCTTTAGCTAAAGGAATTATTTTCTTTCATCCCCTTATGGTACATAAAAACTAACATTACTGTTTAAATTTTCTGTTTTGTAAAACTTCAGGGGAAATCCTGAAACGCATCCTAACAAATGGCCAATTCAGCAACTCTCAATTCAGCAGTCTAGGTCCAACAGATACAGAGGGATAATTTTATGACTCATTTTCCCTCCAACACCTGCTCTCATTAGCTCGACTTCTTTGAATGAAAAGACAACCAGACTGAAAATGTAATTCCACTGACTAACAATTTACAAAATCAGTTTTCATTGAAGTTCAAAGCTATAAACCTGATTTGAAAAAACTGCTCCCTGATTGAAGCTGTTCATCTTGGTGGACAACAGCAGTTCCAAAGAGAAGTAGCTTGGTACAGAATATTATTTTAAGATCTTTCAAGAACAGGTTTTGTCCATCTCCTTTTTCTCCCTTCCAAAGGCACATGGAAGTTTCCATCACTTTTAGTCAATGGAGATGTTATTAGTCAATGGGTAACTGGTACATGAGAGACTAAATGAAGAGAAGATTCAGAAGACTCGTGTGACTTTCCTGACACATTTTTTTTAATGCACTGGGTGAAATACCAAAGAGAGAAGGTGGGATTCTCACTCTCCTTGGCATGCTTTCACTTTTCCTGGCTTCCTCTGAAGCCAATGTACTCTGCTAAAACTTCTGATGGCAGCACAAAAGCAAATAGCCTTACTATAATAACAATTCCCGACTTTACCCAAAGATCCCAGTCGGGCCACCCAGCACCAACTTCCACCAGCAAAAAGTTAGACCAAGTCTCTTCTCTCCTACTTCAAAAGTTGGACCCTACATTTCCATTTCCTCAATTCTATAATTGAGATATAGATAACAAAATACATCAACCTTCTTTGAAAGGCATGGTATGGTCTGAATTTGAAGGTTACACAAAGAAGGAATCAGTACCAATATTTTCCCCATGACCTAAAGGCTATCAGTTCTTTTTGCCTTCAGAAAATTCTGTTCTTTACAAACTACTAGATAATAGGCAATATCACACATCTGAGGTTAAGCGTATAACATAGAGAATATTTCAAAGTGTTATATTTTCCTGTTAAATTAAACCTGTGATCAGTGTAAAGCTTCCTACTTATTGCTAATAAGCATCTTGCTTTCTGTCAGCTTCTTAGAATTTTGGTTCTGTTACTCTAGCTTTTCTTTAGTTTAGGCTTTGTTACATTTTATTTATCGTAACTTTTCTACATGTTCATATTTAAGATACGCCACTTGTAAGCAGCAAATAGCCATTTTTCCTTTCCTTGCTATCCAACCTGACAATCTTTGCCTTTGAAGTGGAGACTGTTTTGTGTATATTTACTATAATTAAGGTACATTTGGGTTTGAACTTTCTATCAAGCCATGTGTTCTTTGTTCCTTTTTCTCTTTTGTACTGCCCTCTGCTGGATTGAGTGTTTTTATTATTATAATTCCCATGCCAGTAGTTCTTTACATATTCCTGCTCTATTTGTGATTGTTGTAGAGATTACAATATGGCTCCCTGAATTACCGATCCAATATCAATTTGTGTTTATACCATGTCCTGAAAAACTCAAGAATCTTTAAAGACTAACTCCATTTTATTTTTCTTGACTTAAGTGTCATTGCTGTCATGCATTTTAAATCTCTATGTGAGGCCTCAAAAGTTTACAGTCAATTTTTATTCAAATTTACCCCAATTATTCCTCCTTGTCATCATTTCTCATTTCTTCTTGCATGGTCAAGCTCTATCTAGAATCCTTTTCTTTTGCCTAAAGAACTCCCTTTAGCCTTTCCTTTAGTGCAGTTGTGCTGGTAATTACTTTTTCAAAGTTTTGTTTTGTATTTGTTAGTATAAAAATAAACTTATTTCCTTTTCACTGAAAGGAGAATGCCAATTGGGGTATGCATGTGCGCGCGCGCGCGTGTGTGTGTGTGTGTGTGTTTTTAAAGTATTTTGCAGATGTCAATCTACTGAATTGTAACTTCCATTATTTCCACTATTTCTGCTGAGGCTGCTGTCAGTCATACATTGCTCCTTTGAGGGTGGGATGTCTTTCTTCTCTGGATGTTTTTAAGACTTTTGCTTGTCTTTGGTTTATAGTAGTCTGATGAAAGTATGCCTAAATTTTATTTGTGTTTATCAGGTTTGGGTCCATAGCTCTTTGTTACATTTGTGGCTTTATGTTGTCTGTCAACTTTGGAAAACCTGCAGTGATTATCTCTATAAATATTGCTTCTACTCCTTGGCCTTTCTGCTTTCCTTCAGTATATGTATTTTAGACCCTCCATGTCATATGGCTTATGTACTCTTTCCTGTGTTTTCCATTCTTTTGTTCCTCTCCATATTTCAGGTTCAATACGTTTTTCTTGTCCAAATTTTGGTTAATTCTCTCTCAGATGTATAAAATCTCTGTTAAACTAATTCAACATGTTTTTAAGTTATAGATTTTTCATTCTAGAATCTCCATTTGACACTTTTTAATGGAATTAGTTCTCTGTGAAAACGTTCCGTTTTGTCCTTTAATCGCTAAACATTTGAGTCACTAATATATTAAAGTACTTTGAGTAGTGTTAAAGTTAAATAATTCCAATAACTGTACCATCTAAGAGTTTCTATTTTTATGTTTTTTGTCTATTGATTTTCAGTTAAATGCTACATTGTGAGGTACCTGATTATTTTTCATTGAATAACACTGTAAATAAAAAAAATTGTAAAGAAAATCTGAGGCTGTAGTTGATGTTACCTTACTCCAGAGAGGATTTACTTTTGCAGTGGCAAAAAGAGAGGTTAGGAACACATTACTTTAGTCCAGTGCTTGAGTGGTCAGAACCTGGGCTGAGGTTCACTTTGTCTTATGGTGAAACCCTTTGAGAACCCAACAAAAACTTGAAGTGTTTCCCAGGGCTCTGCCTCCTTGGCAGAATATGAATTTCAAAACTTCTTGAGTCTCCTAGAAACTTCAGTCAGCTTTTCAGCTTCCCAGATTAGACTTTTAATTCAGCAAATACCAGAATGTGAAAAGTTGCACCAAATGCTAGGCTAATTTTCTGGGTTACATTTTCCTTGGAATATTAGCCCCACAAATTCTTGCTGTCTTGAAGATCTCAATACTT
The DNA here is from genome assembly GCA_027257055.1 of Cephalopachus bancanus. Lineage (NCBI taxonomy): Eukaryota > Metazoa > Chordata > Mammalia > Primates > Tarsiidae > Cephalopachus > Cephalopachus bancanus. Next base: position 1,651,231 of record JAPVLO010000179.1, read on the forward strand.
TTACATTGATATCCCTCACCTCTCCCAGGTTTTCTATTTGTTCGAAAGCAAGAATGGTCTGAAACAAATTGGCCACTGCTAGAAATGAAATTCCTGCACTGTCATTTAAAAGCTCAAGAACAAAGCCAAGAATCTTAAAGCCTCATTTCATTTTCTCCCAAATTACGTGTATTTTGAAATATATCTTGACACAAAATTGTTATAAACATGTATATACAATGCAAGTTCTTACTCAAGACTGATGCATCAGTGCATGAATTGGTCACATGTGAAGATTGCCTAGGTTCAAATCTTGGCTGTTAGACCTTGGACATGTTATTCAATCTCTGCATTCATTTCAATATTTGTAAAACAGGGATGATTGTACTACCTATGTCATAGGTAGCTATGAAAATATAAAATAAAACACATGAATGTATTTAGAGAAGTACATACTCCTATGTATTTATAGAAGTAAAAACTCAATGAATGTTAGCAAACTATTATGATTACTAGTATCAAAATAAATATTAATCTAAGAAGCATATTTCATATCATGTGGTCCTAAAGACAGTTCCATAGTTTATACTGGTAGTTTCCCTCTTCAGTCTGTCACTTCCGGTGATTGCCTCTCACTGCCATATTTTACTCTCAGCCTTTATTAAGCAAAGACAAATCTCACTGCTAATTTCTACAGCATGATTTGTCTGTTCTTTTGAGTTCTTTCCCATAGTTCTCATTGGCACATAATTATTTTAAGATATTTCCAGGTCAGGTGCAGTGGCTCACTCCTGTAATTCTAGCACTTTGGGAGGCTGAGGCAAGAGGATTGCCTGAGTCCCCAGATTTGTGACCAGCCTGGGCAACATGGTGAGACCTTGTCTCTACAATAAATCAAAAAAAGTTAGCTGGGCATGGTAGCACACGCCGGTAGTTCTGGCTACTTGGAAGGCTGAGGCAGAAGGATCGCCTGAGCCCAGCAGGTCGATGCTGGGGTGGCTGTGAGCATGCCACTGCACTCCAGCCTGGGCAACGGAGTGAGACTCTAACTAAAAAAAAAAGATGTTTCCAAAAAGTCTACGTGTAGAAGCCACACACACACAAAGCATATTAATAGATAACCCAAATTTCATTTCAACTTAAAGACACAGTCTGGGGGTGGGGGAAGGTGGTAAATGCCTTATAGTGAGTACTGACATGCTCGGGAAATTGTATCAGTAGCTACTCTTCACTCCTTACTGAAGATCAGAGCAAGAGTTGTATCTATTTTTTAGAGCTCTATCTTAATCTGAATATTCCAGTTATACTTCTTTATGACTAACACTCTAAGAGACTAATCTTAATCTGAATATTCCAGTTATACTTCTTTATGACTAACACTCTAAGAGACTAATCTAGGATTCATTTTCTTTGCTAAGGGTTGCCAGGGCAAGGAGTGAGCATGGGTACAGGAAGGAGGCTTGGGAAGAATGTCATTAAAACACACTCCAGACTTCTCCAGAACACTTTTTTGATAACCTGAGTCCTTCATTGAAATCTGAAACTTCTTGCCTGCAATTACAGACATATGAATTTAACCCAAAGTGAAATGAGCAAAACATTCCAGTTGGCCACTGGAGGAAAATCCATTTCACAGGCGAGAGAGAAAGCCAGAATTATTCTGGGTGCAATGCCGTCTACCAAAAAAAAATTAATGAGGCAGATGCCATGTCAGATCAAGCCAAATCAGCCATGTGCTCCCCTGTGGCAGAGGAGAGGAAAAGAACCAAGAACTTTTCAATCTCTAAATCAGAATCAAAGTTGAAACATACTTAAAAGTTTGTGTATAAGGAAACTTACCCCAGTTTCAGTGAAACTATTTAACTTCCCAAAGTTAATGTGTTACTTTTTACAACAAATTACCAACATTTTAAAAGAAAATGAAAATATTTCAATTTAGAAACAGTGGGATTATCCTTACTGTGCAAAGTAGGAGCACTCCAAAGCAAATTTTATTTTTAAGCAATTCTTTGTAATTCAGAACTTAATGAAAACAAAGAGATTAGATGACACTAAACTATATTTTTCCATGTGAAATATTGAGTTCTGTCTATTCTTGCATGAGTAAGGTTTATTAGCAACATGACAACCAATAGGGTTAAACAAGCATTTTTCATATTGTTTCATCTATCTACAGAAAGACAAAATCTCTTACAGCTGCCTGGCCAATTTCAACTCTGAAATGTTAAACTGATTTAATTAAGGGTGCAAAATAAACCTTAGCATTCTGGTTGCAGTTGATCCCAGCAGACCATTATGCAACAATGCCCGTTATAGGCTGGGTACAGTGGCAGGGAGCAGAGATACAGTCTGGTGGTGAGGGCAGTGAAGGAGGAGAACAATCCAAATTTTAAAAAATGGTAAATGCAATGGAGCTATGAGGTAATCCTCCATGCACATATTTTGAAATGTAAATGTATCTGGGTACGATACTGATTAGTTAAGTCACCACGCTGGTGGAACTTTGAAATGAAACTTGCATTTTTGCTTGGTCCATTTCTCTCCTGAAGTAGCTCTCTTTATGGGAGTACTCATTCTTCCTCTTCCACAAAAAAAAGTCACTTGCTGCTTGCTAGTGTTCACTAATTGAGAAGACTCTCTGATTGCGAAGTCTGGGTCAGTCCATCAGTTTTGACAAGCAGATGCCATAGGCCAGCCAGGGAAAGTCATCCATCCTCTGGTAACAGTGAGTATATTATTTAGGTTTAGTATGTGACACTCTACAAGATGTGTAATATGGATCCTAGGAGGGAGAATGAAGGTCCTTCCTCCCTTTCTTTCTTTCTTTCTTTCATTTTTTTTTTTTTAAGAGACAGGGTCTTGCTCTGTCATGCAGGCAAGAGTACAGTGGCACAATCATAGCTCACTATATCCTCAAATTCCTGGGTTCAAGCGATTATTATGTCTCAGCCTCCTGAGTAGCTGGAAATACAGGTGAATGCCACAATGTCCAGCCCCTCTTCCTTTTTTAATCTTGAGTTATAAGGAGATAAGCTTGAGGTTTTAAGTACTTTCTCATGCTATAGGGAGAAACTCCACCTGAGAATGATGCCAGAGCATGAATGGAAGTAAGGTGAGCTCTGGAAAAGGAGACACAGCCTGGTTGTCATTGTTTGAGCTGCTGGATCCAGTTATGCCTGAAGCCAAACTCCACCCTTCCACTCCCAAAAATACAAGCCAATACATTCCCATTTATGATTAAACTAGATTTGTGTTTCAAAGATAATAAACAAGCAACTAGAGTAGAACATACTTCTATATCCAACACTAAGCAGTGCTTTTTGTCATTTAAGAGGTAACTACTAAATAACAAGCTACAAATTAAATTCCAAGAAACGTCCAAAGATTCCTAGCTTATACCTGCTTGGTTGCTATATCCCTGAAAATAAAGTGATACTCTGAAATAGACAGAGAGATCAAAAAAAGAGTAGATTATCCAAGGAGTCTCAGAGATAAGAAAAAAACATAGTAGAAACATGACGAGAGGCAAAAACATGGAAAGCATCAGAAACAGGTCCAGAAACGCCAGTATTAGAATTAGGAACAGGCATTAGGAACTATTTAGAATAGCTGCGTGGAGTCCAATGACAAGGAATAAGGTAAAACAATGCCTTATGACAAAAGAATGTAGGCAGAGGTCACTTCATGATGCATTTAATGAGTGCCTTCTAGTGCTGGACACTTCACTGGGCAAAGAAGGTAAGATGAATAAAACATAGTCCCAGCCTTGCCATCCATTGTGGGACACAGGAATACAAACCAATAACAATCTTGTAGGGCTAATAATCATACCGTGCAAAGGTTACTGCTACAAAAGCATGACAGAGGCCCAGCAAGCCCAGACTGAAGGATGAGGAAGGACATAAGCATAACATAGGATACTGGGTGCTACAAGGATACCCTAACATCCTAGAGAAAAACAGTTGTTATGAGTTGTAGGAAATAGAGGGAAAAGTGTTTGAAATTACCTATGATTCTTGTGGAACAGAAGTCTCTGTTTTCTTCGTTATAAAATAATAGAACAATTCCCTTTTTTAGAAATGAAAACACATAAAACAAAAACACCACTGATGTATCTCATGAGAGTTCTAGGTCTGCCACATACAAATAATTTGCTTTGCCTTCCTCCATTGCATTCAGTTTTAGGTGTGTATAGTGGACACTGTGTTGTGTTGCCACCCTCTGATTCAGGACTGAAAGACTCTCCCAGCTATAGTGAATACTGCTGGCCATCAGCTTTGGGGTTGCCTTGGATAAAGAGAGTTACCTAGTCCGAGGTAATCCACATCCAACAACTGTTAACACTGGTATATAAAGTCTCACCCTTCTGCCTGACTCAGGACAACTCTGAAAGAATATCAAAGTTTCAGATGCTTCAAATAGGGTCAGCTGAGGCCTTTGCTGAGACTGTGCCACAGGACTGGAAAAGGGGAGAAGTAGGACTGTTTCCTTCCCCCACCACACTATTCATCAGACACGGATCCCAGGAGAACCCCCTAACACACATCCTGTATATTCATCTGCATCTCAGAATTGGCTTCCCAGAGAATCCAGCCTGCAGAAGTGTGTTGTGTCTATGGACATAGGGGACCAGCACAGAGATTCTAGAAAGAAAGAAAAGGAAATCTTGTTTCTACGTTTCCTCTATTGAAAGGCAAAGGGCAAATAAAAGCGATACTAGCAAACTTAGAATAAAAGGGAATTTTGTCTATAAACTGTAAAAATGAGAAGTTAACAGTAATAAAAAATAGTGCTAATCAGGCTTTCATTTATCTTATAGGATGTTTAGGTTTCAGTGTACTGAAAATTTTTCACACAATAAAAGCTCTGATCCCAAGAAAATCCTGCAAGACCTGTGCGGTTTTAGGAAGCTGAGACGCTGTTTCTATGAGTGAGAACAACTAGTATAGTTACATTGCTTTACAAAAAAGAGACTGAATATACAATTGAACTTACGTAAAGCATATAGTTCTGGACACTTTTCAGGTTATCATGTAGTTTTCAAAGGTGTCATACATTAATCCTTACTAAGTGCTAGCTCATGAAATACAACCATGTTGGACACTGTTGGGCATATTCTAATTGTTGTTTCAATAAAAAGTAATTTCAGAATTCCAAGCTTTTCTAGTTTATTACTTGTCTACGAAGATAATAAAGCATTCCACTGAGAAAACAACTCTTACGGATGAAGTTGGGGGTAAACTATCAAATCCTTTAATAAAATCTCAGAGAGATGTCAAGTCAGTGCCTCAGGGAACTGTTCAAACAGATAGAAAAGCTAAGGATCTTAAGGGTATGCCTTATAAATCCTGTCTATTAAACAGTACTGCCTCTAAAAATCTTAAGAGGGTCATTCTTCAGCAGAAGCTCAAGGACTTATCTCAAAAAGATTTGTGAGTGTGGTTTTTGTCTCATAAAGTGAACCTCAATAGCATTCACAGGAGACCCACAAGATTTTTTAAGAGAATTAGTCTGACAGAAACACTGTCATTCAGACCAAAATGGACAGAGGCAGTTCTGATGAAAAGAGGCCTTTGGACTGCAAACAGGCTGAAAGAATTACAGGCAGAAATCAGGCTGGGAAAGCCACTCAGCAAAACTGGCCATTTCTTACAGAAGAAGAATAACTTAAAAGCCAAGAATTATGAAGAATCATTCCTAAGCAGGACTGAGTCCTAATCAAGTAACTGCTATCACGTGCCATATAGTTTTTCAGAATTCCTATGAACCAGTGACTCCTGCATGCCTTCTGTTTCTACCTCTTCTGACTAGGCAGCTCTATATGGCAACTCTCTTCTGCTTGTCCCACCACTGTAGGCTGGGGGAAGTGGGGCAAGGGTAGATGGTAACTTTTTAGTTCACAGACCTTCAGACTAAGAAGATCTATACTGGAGGAACTGCAAAAACCACATGGAAGTCATCTCTTCTACACCTAAACCTTTATTTTAGTGCTGAGATCCTGGACTCTGACCTGATGTTCTAATGAGATCCGTCTTATAGATCTCGGAGAAGGAAGTGAGGGTTTTTTTTACAGTGGAAGGAATATGATGTGAATTCTTGATACCAGAAAACACTGGGAAGACTATACATTTCAATGATGGCCACACCAATATAAAGGGGGTGTCAAAAAAGGTATGCCCATTTTAAGTATGATGTTTGCTCAAAAGATGGCATTAATCAAATGAACACTGGCGTTATCGTGCAACAGGATGGACAAAGAAAATGGAGAAAGCACAGTTGAATGAACATCATACCATAATTTAATCCAACTTTGAAAAGTAATACATAGATAACATCTCTTAAAATGTGTATTTTGTGGGGACACTCCCTGTATATCCTGTCCCATATGATATTCCTAAAAGGTGATAGTGACATTCTTCTCTACTGGATGATGGGGCCTATGTTCCCTTTACTAGAACTCGTTGGGGGCTTTGCAACTCCAGTGTAAGAGATGCTGCATGATGCCCAAGGCTGAGTCATAAAAGGCAGTGTAGCTTCTACCGCCACCATCAGGATGCTGGCCACTGGAACCCAGTCACTATGTTGTGAGAATTCCAGAACACATGAAGAGGCCATATGTGGGGACTCCCACCAACAGTCCCAGTGCAGTGCCCAGCTGACAGCATCAACTTCTAGACTTGTATGTGAACAAGCTTTCAGATGAATTCAGACCCTTTGGGACCTCCAACTGAAGCCCCAAATACGATGAAGCAGAGATAATGCATTCCTATTCCCTTGTCTGAATTCCAGATAACAGAAACTGTAAGGCATAAAAATGGCTTTTGTTTTGAGCCATGCAGCAATAGTTAACTAATACATATATATGTGCCTCAAAACACTAATCTCGTGAATAAATTCCATATTCCAGTGTAATGTAAAAATAAAAGTTTTAACATTGTTTATGCAACAGTCCATTCCAGCAAGTTTGGGAAACACTAGTCTACAGTGCCACATCTGAATTAGTACTAAGTAATGAAGACAATGATCATTTATTTGTAAGCTTGGAGCAGATCTTCCCCTGAAAACTTACCATAAATTCTGAAAATGCATGGAATATTCCTTCATCTGCCCTGAGCAAACTTTCTATAAGGATAATGAAAGAATGTAGAGTCTTGACTAGAAATGCCTGTGGCCTCCTGTAATAGTGATACAAAATAATCACAAATGCTGTGCTTGATATTCATAAAGAAAACTGTCAGTTATCAGTTAAGACTCACAGAAGAGAGAAGGTCAATCAAAACAAAACAAAAATTTGTTGATGTTTTGTTTTTAAGAGGCAATAAATCTTAATGGTAAAGAGCTTGATCCCTGGAGTCCAAAAATCTAGGTTCAAATCTCATGTTTGCCAGTTATGAACTGTGTGACTTTAGTTGACTTAATTAACCACTTTGTGCTTTTGTGTCATCTGTAAAATAAATGGAGATTGTATAAGTCAGGGTTCTCCAGAGAAAAAATAATTATTGAAGGGGAGACAGAAGAGGAGAGGGAAAGGCTGATGGTAGGAAGAGATAGTAAGGAATTGTCTCAAGCAATTGTTGAAGCTGGGGTTGGCAAATCCAAATTCTGCAGACCAGCAAGTTAGGAACTCAGGTAAGATTTCTTCATTGGTCTTGAGAATTCCTTTTCCTTCTCCAGGAAACCTCAATTTCTTCTCTAAAAGCTTTCAGTTTATTGAATAAGGCTCACCTACATTATGAAGAGTAATTTACTTTACTCAAAGTCTACTTATTTAAATGTTAATCTTTAATCAGAGTCCACTGATTTCAATGTTAATCCCATCTAAAAATACCTTTCCAGTAGCATCTAGATTGTTGTTGAAACAAACAACCAGGAACTATCCTCTGGCTAAGTCCAGGTGTCCTCACCTGCTCAAGGAACTGGACCTGCAGTCACATCTCCAGGTGTCCTCACCTGCTCAAGGAACTGGACCTGCAGTCACATCTATCACAGTGACCAAGTCTCTGAGTTATGAGTCAACAAGAAAAGTCAAATTATGGTTACTATGTCTCTACTTTGAGCCTCTGAAAGCACATTATTCTCTGCTGAAACAAAATTGCTTAAAGCAAAACCATATTCAAAATGTTGGCGCTGAAATGTATTTAAATTCTTATTATAACTCTTCTCTCTGGTTCTAGAAAGCTTAAGTATTATATACTTTGGTAACCTCAGAAACAGTTTAAATTAACCTAGGGTAGTAAAAAGAAAACAGAAAACAAATTGTCATTTTTATATGCCCAAAGGACAAGAATTGCAAAATGTAAGTTAAATAGTTTTTTGTTCTGTTCCTTTTACACATCCCACTCCCAAGCCAAGGGGCTCATCTTATAGACTTTCTGAAAGTACAGTTCATACAGAATGCCATGCATCTAGAAAAGCTAGAAAAGGCCACACACAAGTTGAATAGCATAATCCATTCGTTTTCGAACTGCTACTTTCATGATTATACTAATATCAGAGTATTTTAAGCAATTCTGGTACTGAATAACCTACAAAAACTCTGTGAGTAATTAAGCATCAATCACTCCTCACATTAAGCAATGATCTGAACCAAAAATGCCCGAGTCTGTCTGTCTGACCCTAAAGTTGGAATACGAACTATTCTATTCCTCCAAGGAAACATTATACAGAAGGTAGGCTCCAGGATAGCCTCTCTATATCTTTTCTGAATTAGGCAATTTGGGCTTATCTTATGATCATTTACAATTCACCATGAGCTCAGTGTTGTTAGACATTCCTTGTACATGATCTGCTTTTCAGCTCAAGGAACTTAAAACAAGGCCATGTGATTATAAAATAATGAGCCTGATTTTTGCACATAGCTTCTTCAATTACTTTCATTGTGGTACTATACAAATTACATCTTGTCCTTTCATCTCAGATCAATTTGGAACACATACAAAAAAAGAAGTGAAGCCTGTCTTACACAAAAAAAGTCCCACTAAAATTTATATTAGTTTTCATACAATGAACACATTGACCAAAGCATCTTGGATTTTCAAGGGCATGTCAAAGCCAAACAGTAGCAGCTTCTGAAGTTATAACAAAACAAACAAATTCTGCAGCCAACTGTTGTACCATATGTTTCTAATGGCTTTTATTTTACATAAAGTCAATTCATCATTTGAACAAAATACAACATCACAGAGGTCAGTAAATGAAGGCACTTTTCTGACCATTTGTCAATTTCTTGCTACAGCAAGCTCTGAAGTCTGAACAAGAAGCTGAGTCTTTCCTGAAAATAACAGACACATTGCCAATGGCTTTTCCAGCACAGACCCTGCCAGAACAGTAAGAAATCTGGATCACTTACATTGTGAATTTTTTGAGGTAAATCTATGAAATGATTCTCACTTCCCCAAGTGCTTCAAAATATGATAGATACCTTCAGAGATAGAATCTGCCTAATCACTGGGTGTCTATAATGTGTCCTCTAATAAGTAATGTCTTTCTCAACTAATCACATATATATTTCTTCTTTGAAAATTATCTAGAACTAAATTTAAAACTCAAGGAAGACTTCCTCTGCCAGTGAGTGAGCCTGCCTAGAATATTAATTAGAATGTTCAGAAAATAAATACATTTTTTATTGGTATAAGACCAGCATGATAAGAAAGGTAGAGATGCTCCCCAAGAGATTTATTTTAAAGTAAAATATAAATAACCTTTGGCAATATTTAAGACCATTGTTCCACTTCTCGGTACAGATAATCAATAGTTGACAACTGCAATCTAGCCCTTGTTGAAAATAAGAAGAGTTTGCATTTCCTCAAAAACTAAATGCAGTAAGATTGTGATTGTCAGAACTTTCAAAAAACTTAAATTTTCTCCACCTTATACCAGAACTCTGCTTAAACACAATTCTGAAACATCACAGAATACATTCAACCCCCATCCTTTGTAAATCTTAACACACTGTACTCAAAATGTGAGTGAGATGAGCTCTTCAGGATAAACTCTATGCCCTAACTCACAAACAAGCAAAATGCAGTATCTTCTGTTCAGTGATGACAAAAACTCAAATCAAAGTGGGCTACCTCAAAATGAGGGTTATGTAGCTTACCGGAACAAAAGTAAAAATGCTTTCAGGGGCACAGTAAAGGAAGGACACAAAAGATCCCTCTGCTCACATCCCTTCCTTCAGCTCTGCTCTCCACTAGCTGCCGTCTTTTTAGACAGGATGATTGGCTGTTGCAACGGGCCTATACCTACCTATTCAAGATCCTTGGAAAAGAGGACACACCTCTTCCTAGCATCTATGACATAAGTCTCATGATTCATTCTGATTGGATGAACTCGATCTCTGCATATGTACAACCACACACCATACAACGACTTTTCAGTCAATGACAGACTGCATGCAGGATTGCAGTGGGAGCAAGTCTGCACCATATGGTCTAGGTGTGTAGTAGGCTATCCCATCTAGATTTGTTTAAGAATACTCTGTGATGTTCACAAAATTACCAAATGTCGAAGGACACATTTCTCAGAACACATTCCTAGTGTTAGGCTATGCATGACTATAACTGTGGACACGGAGATGGAATTACATGGACTTGCAATATCTAGATCAGATTGCCACTTGTGAACTAATCATATGACTGGGGAAACTGACACTCTGATTGGTCAGCCCTGAGTAACATGTTCTACTCCTCCAGCTGGGGACGGGGCTCACCTAACACACAAGGCCAGTAAGAGGGGTGGGGCCTACAGGAAAAGTGGATTTGGGTATACCAAGAAAGAGAATGGATATGGGAATGCACTACACAGCATTACTATATTCTGTTATTAAATTTGTTAAACAATAAAATTTACTAAACCATGTTAATTAGATTTTTAACTCACGAGAGTTGAAGGAAAGGAGGTTCCAAGTTAATAAAATACTCATTCCATAAAGCACAAGACAGTATTTGTTAAATGATTTAATGACTACCTGAGCATAAAAAAATGAGGATAATCAATACTGAAATGTTTGATACCAAAATAGAAGAGCATAAATAAATAAATAAGTAAACAAATAGAAAGAAAGAGAGGCCGCGCTTGGTGGCTCAGTCTGTAATCCCAGCACTTTGAGAGACCAAGTGAATTTCCTGATGCTGCAGGTTCGAGACCAGTCCAGGCAACTTGGCAAGACCTCTCATCTCTACAATTAAAAAAAAAAAAAAAAAAATTAGCCAGGCATGGTAGCGAGAGCCTGTTTTCGGTTACTTGGAAGGCTGAGATGGAAGGATTGCCGGAGCCCAGCAGGTCGACACTGGGGTGGCCGTGAGTGCCACTGTACTCCAGCCTGGGCAACAGAGTGAGACTCCAACTCAAAGAAAAAAGAAGAGAGAGAAAGAGGGAGGGAGTAAGATCCTGGTTAGAAAATTCTTTTCTAAAAATAAGCAATCTTGTCTCTACTAAAGTTAGGAATGTTTTAGAAGTTCTCCCCATGGAAGTCTTTACTAAGACCAAATGAATGAATTCAACTTCATGAGACTTACACCATACTGTACTAAGAGGTCTTGTAAATGTACTTGTAGATTCTTTATAATACTTTGAGATTTACCTGTCACAATGACTTAAAATATATTTAATAGTGATCTCATAACCATGATTTTAAAATGTCAATAATATAATACATATCTATGCTTTGTTTGCTTACACACATAAGTTTGCAAAGGCTATTCCAAATTTCTACAAACTTGCAATATAAAAAAGCCACTTTCAATTAGCAATCTAGTTTTGGCCACCCATATTTGGAATATGAATATGTTAATTAGCTGTGATAGAATATAACAGTATCTTTCTGGATATAAAACGTCCATCTGTTATTATCTTGAATGTAAAGAGAGTGTCATCTGAATTCTAAGGCAAGGAAATATGTAATTATTATATATTCAGACACAGGTTTCCTGAATGTATGCACAAAAAGGTCTCTAACATTTATGTACCTTATTTTGCTAGTTCCTCTCAATACAGAAGTGCTTTGAACCACACAAATGTTGTCACAAAGATATCACTATTCTCATAATCTATATTCTGGTTTCTGTTATTTATGATAAAAATGGTGCAGATAGTCTAAATGGCAGATTATCTGAAAATCATTTTATTTTGATTTCAAAATGCAATTTGGTATTTACAGTAAATGCACATCTTTGATAATGTGGGAATTAACAATACTGAATGTAAACTCCTGGAACTCACCAGAGGCCAAAGAAAGAGAGAAAAGTGGCTCTTTATTGCAGTACTTATATAATGCCATCATTTATTTCTGTAACCATTTTTATCTATTTTTTTCTCATACCTATTCTCTCATTCCTACTTTTCAAGAACTGTAGGAATATAAACAGAAATATAAATAGTACAGGTATAATGTCAGCTGCAGTACTAGTAGGCTGATTCTACAATCCAGTTTTCCTAGAATGCTTCCAGGACATTGTTTTTCCATTTGACAGGAATACTCCCTCTCACTGTAGTTTTTTCCTACTCCTTATTCCAATCTAGAAAAATAAAGCATCCTTCCAAACAGATGTATGGCACAGTGCACTTCCCCTACTCTCAATTCAGTTCAACACCACTCATGAATGATGTGCCTCCTGGGCACTGACAGCCATGTTAGAGCTTAGGCCAACATAGTACATGCGAGAAGGCATAAGACATGGCCCCCTTGTCACATCGAGGTTTCAATTTTCCCTCTGGCAAACTCCTCTTAGCATTAAATATTCTAACTCAGTAGATCCTAAAACTGGTTACTCATCAGGACCACACCAGAAGCTGTAGATTAATGTCAGATCCCTACATCATTTGATATTAGTAAATATGAGGCAAGACCAAGTGTAAACATTATACATAATGTACATACACACAAGCACAATTTTTTTAAAAACTTCCCAAATGATTCAAATTATCCTGATGACTCAGATCATCAGTGTGCCAGCCACTGTTACACTTGCTCTGAATTATTAACTGCCTGTGGTCATGGTTCTATCCAGCTCCTCTCTAAATCCTGAAGTGTCTAGTAAAATGCCCTGTACAATGCAAGTAGAATAAGTCTACTGACTCTCTGACAGGTACCTGAGAAGGCCCACAATTGTTGAGAAAGTTGTGATGCTTCCCAACAATCATGGGACATGTGCCCATTACAGATATATAAGGGAACTACTCCAAAAAACCTGAAATTATCTTTTGGGGGATGGGCCCCTGGTAGTACACTCAGAATTTGTTCCTCCGAACGAAATAGTCAACCAAAATTTTTATCTGGAAGTTTTGAGAAGGCTGCATCATGATTTGAAGAAGAAACGTCCTGCATTAAAGCAAACAGGTGACTGGTTCCTCCACCATAACAACACACCTGCCTAAAATGCACTGAGTGTTCAGCAGTTTTTGACCAAAACCAGCATCGCCCCCGTACCCCACCCTCGCTATTCACCTGATCTGACCCCAAGCAACTTTTATTTTGTTGTTTCTTTTTTTTGTTTCCCTGGAAGAAAAAAGTCCTCAAAGGGAAATGTAACCCCGCTGTGGAAGAGGTGGAAGAAAAAAACAGCAGAAGTACTAAAAGGCATCAAAATTGACAAGTTCAAAAACTGTTTTAAGCAGTAGAAAAAGTATCTCAATAGGTATATTGTATCAAATGGAGAGTACATTGAAGGTGACTGAAGTTTAAACATGTAGGAATAAATACACAATTTTTAATAAAAAAAATTCTAGGTTTTGGGGAATATTCCCTTACACATACATTAACATGGGCACAGGTGCTCAAAAGCTGGAAATCAGAACTATACCAGCATGACCACATCGGCTGAGCTTGATGAAAAGAAAGATTCCCTGAACATTCAGTACAGGCTTCTGCTGTACAATTATAGGTCATCCTTGGTTCTCAGAGACCCTGTCCAACCAAAACCATCGATGTGCTGAAGTAAGGCTGTCACAGGAAGAAGAGGCAAACATTTATTAAACATTAACTATTTCCCAAGGATAAAAAGACAGAGAAGCCCTAGTCTCTAAACTCAAATAATTTGCTCTCAAGAGAAGACACTTATAAACCAGAGCACAGTTGTGGAAAGTGCTACGGCAAAGAGGTAAATATGGGGCACATTTTATTTCCCCTCTACTATTAGGTACATTTTAATAGAAAATTGAGAAGGGCCATAAGGCCATAGCTATCTTTAATAAAATAAATTCCACACCTGTGAGGAAAAAGAGGGGTAGACAGCACACTTAATGGGGGTGGTCTCACACACAAAAAAAAATCCTCGGCTTTTAAAGGACTTTCATTATTCCCTTAGAGCAGAAGTACACAAACTTTCTCCATTCATAGTACTCTTATCTATCCGTTATTTTTTTCATGGTAGGCCAAAGAAAGACCTACCCTTTCAGTCTATTAAATAGCTAAGTCTAAACAACCTCATGGTAGTCCTTCACATAATGTCCAGCTGACATGGCCGTGTTTCCCTTGAAAACATGAATATTCCACAGCATGGTGCTTTGTCCCAGTATTCCAGGGTGCCTTAACACACTGTTTGGGAACTAAGGCCTTAGCAACTCCCTGCCTTCTCTGTAGGACCATTGTAACTAAATTTGGAATGCCTTCTTCCTAACCAATTTCCTCCCTTAACTGCTGAACAAAAGCTCTGGTCCTAGTAGTACTGACAGCCACGGCATATGAATGCAGCAAGTCTTTTGCCAACTGAAGCAAGAGAAGACCAATATCTCCCAATCTTAAAAACAGACACTTTTCCAGGTTGCTGCGAAATTCATGATTTTGTTCTTTTTTATGGCTGCGTAGTATTCCATCGTGTATATGTACCACATTTTTTAAATCCAGTCCTCTTTTGATGGGCAGCATGATTGCTTCCAGGTTCTTGCTATTGTGAACAATGCTGCGATAAACATACGTGTGCAGGTATCTTTTTTATAGAGTGATTTGAGTTCTTCTGGATATATTCCCCAGTAGGGGGATTGCAGGGTCATATGGGAGGTTGATATTTAGAGCTTTTAGGAATTGCCACACTGCTTTCCACAGAAGTTGCACTAGTTGGTCCGAGTATCACATGTTCTCACTCATATAATGGATCTTGAACATCCAACCTAATACTATAAGAAAATGACTGACAGTAGTGGGAAACTATGGGGGGGGAGGGAGATGGGATTAACGGTAGCAAATATCTGTCTGGGGATGGGGAAGCACCTCTTATCAATAGGGTGTCTGAATGAAACGTATTTGTATACCTAACCCTTAACTGTACCCCACAACATCATAATAAAAAATATCGATTATAAAAAAAAAACCAGACACTTTTAAGCATTTGGTATAGTTCTATGAAAACAAGCTAAAGTCTAGAAAACACGATATTGATTCCATTCATCCCAGGAACTCCAGCAAGCAGCCAGCACCATTCTGAGTAGCACTGCCTCCCCAGAGAGCCTCCCTGGGGCAAGAGTTCATTCACTGACAGTCATGACACAGCACAGTCCTAAATCAGCTGGCAAAGCACACTGGGGCAGTGAGGGTTTTCTCCTTTTACCACATCCTCAGGAAAAAAACTATATTTTAACCATATTTTGGGTGGTGTTTTGTTCTATTACAAATGGCAAAGCAAAACTTTTAATCTTAGTGATTGGACAGGAAAATGGAAAGTAAAACTGTATTTAAAAAATGTATATTGCTGCTAGGAATAGCCTGTAGTTAATGGCAAGAAAGGAAAAAAAATGAAAAGAGAAGAGAAAAATGAAGAAGAAAACCCTGAAAGTTATAGATTAAAAAATGAGCATTTAAAGTGAATTTTTAAAGAATACTCAAGAATCTCTTCTCAAAAAGAAAAAATATGCTACTGAGCAAAAAAATCAAAACAAAACCACCAACCACCACAAAAACACAACTACATCCGACTGCTCATGGACTGCCTGATGCGATTGAGACACTATGGAGGTGTTTCACATGCTCCCACCATGACTGGTGAGCACTGTCCAGACTGACATTATCCTTCAGAACAGCAAGAAATCCTACTTCCTCCAGAGACTTTCTCTAAAAAAATAATGTTATAGACACAAGCGCAGCACAGGCAAGTGGAGCCAGCTCATGACGGTGTTCAGGTGATGCTCAGAGAAGAACAGTGGTGCTCTGAATCTTTCTGAACCTTTATGGTAAGAGAACAGGGGACCACCATGAGGCCCTGACAGAAACTGTGGATTTGTCTGTTAAGTGACAGTGGAAGCGACCCAGGAGTGAGGATGGAGGATTTGCATGTCAGAGAAGGAAGGCAAGGGGCACTCACTGCTGTGGCCAATAAAGACAAATCCAGCCAGGGAACTTGATGGGTAGGTTGGGGCTCGGGGTCACTTTGGTCCAAGGTTGAATTTGTAACTGTCTGCCGGCACCCCTGTTCCTGAAACATGGATGTCTCCCTTCTCCATATCCCCATAATTCTATCTTTCTGTTTTCTCAGTCTGTACTCATGTAGTTTCCAAATTGCCTTTTGCCCAGGTAAATGCCATAATGTCAGCATCTGCTCTTCTGTGTCTTTGCAGAGAGGGGAGGAAAGAGTGATTCTGCACAGGGGGAGTTTTGTAAGCATCCTGGGACCATTGAAATAAAGCCTGAATATGGCAATAAAAGTAAAATGGATACTATACACATGAGGCAAATGAGGACAGTGGTTCTCAACCAGGGGTGACTCTGTCCACCAGTAGACATTCAGCAATGTCTAGACACATTCTGATTGTCATGAGGGGTGTGCATCTGGAGACATCTAATGGGCAGAGACCAAGAATACCGGTGAACACTCTATACCTCACAGGACATCAAAGAGACTCTACACAAATACTCCCTGTAAAGTAAGCCTGGCTCACAGCACACAGCTGCTGCAGGAAAGAAAGTATGAGAAGCAGTATGAAAACAAGAAAGGTTTGCTAAGAACATACAAGTATGTGATGCCAGGGAAGCTGCTTGAGGCTAAGCGTTTCGGGGGCGGGGATTGAAAACTCAGAGCAGACGCAGTTGACTTTGGCTATTTATTTATATGGGTTTGGTTTGAGGTCCACAGCTGCCTTGAGAGACTTCATTCCAAGGGTCGTACTGAAAGCAAACGCAGCCCATAAAGACTTGGCTTACTTTAAAAAATGATGATCAAGAACAAACTGGAGACAACACTTCTATCCCTCACACAGACCATATCAAATAAACAGCCTGAGCTACTTAAACCATACATAGACATACTCGTATTCTGTTCTTATCTTTATTTTATATGCAACTTTCTTTAGCAAATCTATTGGCAAAATTATAAATATCACTCTAAAATTACATACTATGTAAAGTACCAACCAGAACAGAAACTCTCAAGTCAAATACCAATCAATGAATTACATCACTCATGTTGCCTCTCCCCCCCCTTACTTCTATTTTAGTGTCACTACAAACAAAAATGTTATAGCTGTAGATGATTATGATTCAAATAAATCACAATGGGAGGAAAGACTATTCTCACATTGCAATCCAGGTTAAGCATTCTGAAGTACACTAGATATTTTAGAGTTTGCCATAATAGCTCTGGATATGCACATACCTCCAATGAACGTGGATGCAGAAAAAAAGTATCGACGTTCAGAGAGAGAAAGGTATAGTTTAAAAGTACACATCAGGAGCAGGATGTTGTCAATAAATATAAATGAATCACTTGATGGTGGAAGTCAGTATAATTATAATTGGAATTCTATCTCAAGCAGATATATTTACAAAATAGTAACACCATAGTCCCTCCTTAACTGCAGTTTCAGTCATCTGAGATCAACTACAGTCTGAAAATGCCATGTGAACAAATGAAGAAATAGACAATTCCTAAGTTTTAAGTTGTGCACTGTTCTAAGTAGTGTGATGAAATCTCACACCATCTCACTTCACCCTGCCCAAGATGAGACTCATCCCTTTGTCCAGGGAATCCACAATGGATTCTGCCAATAGAAATCTAAGTGTTCTCTCCTCAGGAATCATACACAAAGTGAAGCAAGTTTAACTGTGTAAAGCAAAAAGATTTGGGGTTATTGTCTGAAGACTTAGAGAGGAACTGCACTCTAAGATAATCACGTTTGATTCAGCTGGAGGTGCCTGTTGACTGGAATGTACCCAGTTGTTTAACTGACCCTCTGAGCAGAGGAAGCCCTCACCAGCCAGGATCTCCCAGGAGCACAGCAGGTAGGAAACAGATGCACAACTGGAGACACAGCCTTGCCCCAGTCACTACAAGGAGAAGCGTCCTGCTGTCCTTGAGTTCATCATGGCATCAGGACAAGAATGAATGTGGCTAATCCTGGAGGAGGAAGGCAAGCAGACATAACAAAGGGCCCTTTCAGAGACCCACACATGTCTTTTCCCAGAAGATCATGCACAGTCTCATCCTAGCTTAAGGTAAAGCGGTAAGTATACATTAGGAATTTACTTCACAAACAGGGATTGGTGACTTCACAAATTAATATGTGATTATGACCATCTATTTTATAAAACCAAAGGCTCCTGGCCGCCTCCTGGGGAAAGGCACTTTATACAGAGCCTGCATCCCTCTCTGGGTCCCTCTCTCCTTCGGAATTGTCACAAGATAGAAGTATGAAACCCCTCGAAAACCCTCAAGCCTGGCATCTCTACTTTACCATACTGACCATGTAGAGACCTTTGATATTCTTTCTTCAAATCACTGCTTAGACCTTATCTCCCCAGGAAACTACCTTAAAAACAATTAAACTTTTCACCCCTGAGTCTTCTTGGTTTCCTTCTATAATCTTCTCCACCATTCTATATTCATCATGCATTTCCATGTACCTAGTCTATCAGGACAGAATTCCCTGTGGGCAGGAGCTGCGTTCAGGATCTTCATACTCCAGTGTAGAATCAAAAATATACACCCACTCATGTGTGCATTTGTTCCATCAGTTAATGGTAAGAACAGCACTTAATATGAATTAAGCATTTCACAGGCACCCGCACAGAGTGTTTTATAGACATTTAATTTCAACCACAACTCTATGATGTAGGGTTGTTCATTTACGTTTTGGGGATATAAAAACCAGGACCAGAGAAGTTGGTAGCCGCCCAAGATATCATAGGTATTAAGTGCAAGCGAGGATTAAATACTTTTCAAGCATTTAGGGAATTTATTTATGTATTTTCTCCCAGAATCACTGTGTACTAGGTTCTGAGGTAGATACAAAGATGAATACAACCTCAGAGCCCAATAGGAAGAGACAAGACATGTAAGTAAGGCACTGGGTGTTACAGGTGCTAGGATAAGTCTATACCTAAAAGAATGAGGCTCAAAGAAGGGAAGGATTAATGTTACCTCAGGTTGGAGTCAAAACTGTTCTTGAATGACTGAATGAAGTAAAGAAGTAAATGTAATCACATTTTAAAGCTCTCATGGAGAAGCAATACTATCAAGATCTAACCAAGGAAATTAACAAATTTCTCAACTATTAAGCTACTTTTCACCTTTCAAGTCCATTTTAAAACACACACACACAAATTAGTTTAGAAGACAGACTGGTGTTGTATAGAATCATATTCCCTAGAAATTAAATGGCAATTTCCCCTAACAATTTTAGTGAAGAGCTTCCTCCAAAAAAGGGTGTTGGCTAAGATACAAGGAAACTAATTTAGCCCAGGGAAAGGGAGGTGAATAACTTGTAAAATTCCCAGCAAATCTGACTCAGCAAGCATGAGGTTGAGGACGAGGTACTATTTTCTGTGTGCATCATCTACCTTGCAGAGCTTTCCACTCTGGCCTGAAACAATTTTCATCCTTAATAATAGAGGGATTGGTAGCCTCAGTCCCTACTGGCTTCTGGGAACCTTATTACAAGTGAAGACCAGCTGTCAGACTAATATGATACACAGGCACATGACAGGCTGCCCTGGATCTGCACCCAGATTCCTAGACTTCTGAGTCACATGGTGCAAACACAAGTCCAATTTTACCGTTTGACCCCAATTATCCTACCAGAGATAGTTCCATCTATCATACTGTTACAGAAAAACAGAACAGCCAAAGTTCATCCCTACACAAGGATGCGTTATTTCATAAAGCAGAAACAAAAAGGAATGTGAAAATCATTTTGCAAATTGAATAATTTAAAATCCTTCATAAAACCAGGAACCTTTTGTAATAATGAAATCATATCTTATATTTTATCCACTGTATAAGTTTATAATGGTCAGTTGTTACTTACCAGAATAAGAGCAGGAGCAGTATAATAATAAAGCCCAAATAATACCTAATATTTTAGTATATTTTTATCAACTTATTTCATGCAACACAGACATATTTTAGAAGCTAACACTGAATCTTTCCTTAATGTCAAGATTACAATGAATTATCAATATGAGCTACTAAATCCTATTTTATTCTAGTTAAATTATTATCGTTCATAAGTAAATAAACTAGAAAAAATAAAAGACTACCTTTTCTCAAAGAGATGCATTTCAAATAAAATGTCAGTTATTATACTTATCAGTCCTTAATATATGTTGTCCAGATCAACTCTGTCTGCAGATAATTGTAAAGATAATTCAATCCAGAAGCATTTGATTTTTCAATAAAACTTTATGATAATAAAATATTTTTTAAAATATGACTCAAATTCGTGATGCTTTTTTTGTTGTTGTTTTTAATTTAGTCAAGGTCTTGCTCTGTTGCCCAGGCTGAAGTGCAGTGGCACGATCACAGCTCACCTCAGCCTTCACCTCCTGGTTTCAGGCAATCCTTCCTCCTCAGCCTCCCAAGTAGCTGGGACTACAGGTGCATACCACCACACCTAGCTTAGTTTTTAAAATTTTTGTAGAGACAAAGTTTTGCTATGTTGTCCAGGCTGGTCTCAAACTCCTAGGCTAAAGTGGTCCTCCTGCCTCGGCCTCCCAAACTGCTGGGATTTTAGGCATGAGACACCCAACCCATTTATGTGTTTATTTTAGATGTTGATCAACATGAAAGATAGATTCATACATGCGTTAAGGAAGGAAACACATGACATTGGAGTTAAATTCAATTAAAAATGAAATTTTTAAAATTTCAAAATAGTAGAGAACTTCTTTATTATTTAAAATGAAAATAATGGTAAAAATAAGGGTGAAAAGTAATTTCTATGGTATTTAGATTCTAGATGATATTTAAAAGAATATACCATTTTATTTTAAAATGCCAATATTTATAATTTATTGAAAATAACATCCTTTATTCATATTGCATCTTGTGATAAATAAAATTTTGCATGTCAATTTACAAGTGTGTGAGGGGAGTACATTATTGTTTTTAAAAATTCCCCTAGGTTATATATTAAAAAATTTGAAGACACTAGTTAGAAGTGTTCTATGCCAACTGTCTATGCCATGCTAACTCTGAGACTCTCACTTCTAAAAACTACCACATCAGAGAATATTCCTTAACCATCAGGACACAACTATCCAGTGGCCTTTTGCAAAGACAACGTTAGTGCAGTTTGACACTCTCTGTAGAAAGGACTACATATTCAAAACATGAAAGAACACTGCAAAGAGAACGCACCATGTCACAGAGACCAGATTTACCATCCTATGTGAAACAGATAAAATACAGACAAAATATATAAAACAAAACAGTGGATGTCAGGCATGAAGGACAATAATCCTTGAAAGGTGGGATACAAGTAAGGTGAGCCCTACAATTACCTCAGTTTTCTCCCTTGAAAGAGTTTTCAGGTTGTGGCCCAGCTAGGGGGACTCAGGCAGAGCCCAGCAGATCCCCCACTGAAGATACAATGCGGTGAGAGATTGGACAGGTGAAGGTGACTAGAATTTATAAGACAGAGTACTGAAGAAAAGAGAGCTGCACACAGAGAGAAATATTCCTGGAGATCTGTAGAGCATCATCCTAGAAGATTCAATTGAGTATTAATTACCACAAGCCCTTTAAGGAAGGAAAACTACCCAAGTCTGAAGAAAGGCTCAACTGAAAACTAGAAGTCACAGTGTCTACAGTTGGCTAGGAACAGCGCATGGTCCTACCTGTCACACTGAAAAACCTCAAAATTCCCAGAGCACAGTGTGAAGGACTCCGAAGGATTTTCCTTCAAAAGTGGGAAATAAACCGGGCTCGGTGGCTCAGCCTGTAATCCCGCACCTTTGGGAGGCTGAGGTGAGTGGATTGCCTGAGTCCGCGGGTTCAAGACCCGCCTAGGCAGCGAGACCTCATCTCTACAATAAATCAAAAAATCAGCCAGGCGTGGTAGCGCATGCCTGTAATTCCGGCTACTCAGAAGGCTGAGGCGGAAGGATCGCCGGAGCCCAGTAGGTTGAGGCTGCGGTGGCCGGGAGTGGCCACTGCACTCCAGTCTGGGTGACCGAGTGAGACTCCGAATCAAAAAAAAAATAACAAATTCCAGGACAAAGTTCAGGAATATTTATAAGAAAATAAATATATATGGTACCCAGCAATGCAAAGTTCACTCTCTGGCATCTAATGAAAAGTTACAGAGCTGGGTGCTGACAAGCCAAGTTAATCAACTGATATGAACCCAGAACTTACATAGATACTGAAATCTGTAGACAAGTACATATTCAAAAAGTTAAGTAGAGATGTGGAAGACATAAAAAAAGACCCAAGTACGAATTTTAGAGATGAAACCCAA
Source organism: Cephalopachus bancanus (assembly GCA_027257055.1). NCBI lineage: Eukaryota > Metazoa > Chordata > Mammalia > Primates > Tarsiidae > Cephalopachus > Cephalopachus bancanus. Next base: position 1,673,875 of record JAPVLO010000179.1, read on the forward strand.
AATGTGTGAGATGAAAACTATACTAGATTGGAATAACCACAGACTTGACAGTGTAGGATAAAAGACCAGTTTACTTGAAAACATTGGAATAGAAACTATCCAAAATGAAACACAGAGAGAGAAGATAATTTTTTTAAAAATGAGCAGCAACTCAATGGTATGTAAAACACCTTTGAAGACACAATAAATACATGATTGATGTTCTCAGAAAATATGAGAAAGAAGGATAGACAGAACATTTATTTGAAGAAATAATGGTTAAAATTTTTCACATTTGATTAAAAACAATAAACCAACAGACCCAAGAAGCTTATGAACCATAAGCACAACAAACCTGAAGAAAACTATAATAAAGTAAATCATAATCAAATTGCTCCAAACAATGATAAACAGAAAAAAAATCTCATACGCAGCCAGAAGAGGAAAAAGACACATTACATATAGAGGAACAAAGATAGGATAAGAGTTGATTTCTCATGAAATACAAGAAAGAATAAAGTACAGCAACTCTAAAATACCCAATGAAAAAAACTATCAAACTACAATTCTACATCCATCAAAAATATTTTTCAAAAATGCAAGCATTCTGATAATGCATTAGACTTTTTTTGTAGGTTAGTAAAAGTGCTTTCCTGTTTTCATCTTACTTTATTCAAAGCTCATAAGTGTTTTCCTTAGTTTTCTAGTAACTAGGTGTAAAAATAACGTGCTGCAACTTCACAGTTTTAAAAATATTTTAGATATTCTTAAAATTTGAACCTTCTTAACATTACTGTCTTGCCAGATTACCAACACTGTCACTTGACCAATACTGACCCTCCTTACCTCACCCACATGGACACATGCTTCCTGTCGCTGCTCTGTCTAACAATGTTCCTTTGGGTCTGGAAGGTTCTGTAAACTGTGCTAGTGCTGACGATGTTCTGTACAACTTAACTCACTGGCAAGAATACAATGTTGGGCCTTTCAATCACGAGAACAAAATGTTTTAAATTGACAATTGCAGAATTGTGGAGTGTTTTTACATTGATCTTTTGCTTATGCAATTAGCAGTATGTTTTGCATGTATGACAATAAATCCTTGAATTATGAAATAAAATTTTTATTTAAAATGAAGGCAAAATAAAAACATCTGCAGACATACAAATGCTGAAACAACTAAATACTCACAAATACATGCTGCAAGAAATGAAGGTAGTCCATTAGGCAGAAAAAAATAACAATATAAGATAGAAATATGCATCTATACATAGAAATAAAGAGCACCAGAAATGGTAACTATTTGGGTAAATATTTTAAAGTATTTATATTATTTAAATCTTTTAAAATAATATTATATTAGCAAAAGTGATAAAGTACTGTAAGGTTTATAAAAGATATAAAGTAAATGTTGGCAGTATGAAGTCTGGGATAGAGAAATGAAAGTTCACCACTGAAGATTCATATACTACATTTATTTATTTATTTATTTATTTTTTGAGTTGGAGTCTCACGCTGTCGCCCAGACTGGAGTGCAGTGGCTGCTCCCGGCCACCGCAGCCTCGACCTGCTGGGCTCCTGTGATCCTTCCACCTCAGCCTTCCAAGTAGCCGGAATTACAGGCATGTGCTACCACGCTCGGCTGATTTTTTGATTTATTGTAGAGATGAGGTCTCGCTGCCCAGGCGGGTCTCGAACCCACAGGCTCAGGCAATCCACTCACCTCAGCCTCTCAAAGGCACAGGATTACAGGCTGAGCCACCGAGCCTGGCTCCATATACTACATTTCAAGTGATATTATATCACTTGAAGGTAGACTGTGAGAAGTTAAATATGTACACTATAGGAATGACATTAGAGTTAAGCAACAAAGGAAATAAAATAAAACCATTTAAAAATAAGTGAAAAGAAAGCAGAAGAAGAGAAAAGAGATAACAAAAAACAAATGGGGCAAACAGAAAACAGCAAAATGGCAGATTTAAATCTAACTCTGTAAATAATCACATTAAATATAAATGGCCTATATGCCAATTAAAAGGCAGGCTACCAAATTAGATACAAAAGCAAGTCTCAACTATATGCTGCCTACAAGAAATGTACTTTAAATTTAAAGATACAAATAGGTTAAAAATAAAAGGGTGGAGAAGATATACCTAATACTAATCAACAGAAAGCTGGAGTAACTATAAGACAAAGTAGACTTCAGAGTATCCCTCCAGGGATAAAGGAGGTCATTTTATAATGATAAAATTGAGAATTCACCAAGTGACTGTAACAACCCTAAACATTTATGCAATAACTGAGTTTCAAAATGTATGAAGCAAAAACTGACGGGACTAGGAGATATAAAGAAATCCACAATTAGGATCACAATTGCAGTATCCTTTGCTCAATAATTGATACAAGTAGAAAGAAAAGCAGAACTGATTAAAAAAAAAAAAGGTTTGAAAAACATTATTAACCAATTTGACCTAAATTGGCATTTATAAAACACTACACCCAATAATAGCAAAATACATAACCTTTTCAAATTCACAAAGAACATTTGCCAAGATCGAACATATTCTGGGCACAAGTAAGCCTCAATAAATGTAAAAGAATTGACATAATACCAATGTATACTTTCTGACCATAATGGAGTTAAATTAGAAATCAATAACATAAAGCTATATGGAAAATTTCCAAATATTTAGAAACAAGCATACTTCAAAATAATCCATGGATCAAAGAAAAACCCCCAAAAGAAATTATAAGACATTTTTACCTGAATAGACATTAAAACACACATATTAAAATTTGTGGGATGTCACCAAAACAGTACTTGGTGGAGAAAATATCATATATAATCAGGTGTGCCAACTTTGCTAAGATTCAGAAGGGTCTTCCCTCAGCAGTGGGAAATAGTTAACTGTAGACTAAGTTATTAAAGTAAAAAGACTGTCAAACTTATTTTCTTATTTCATCACAGAATTATTTGTTTTGGGTAATGCCATTAGATCTTCCAGAACATAACTTGGGACACAAGAGCACATATCACTCATGTGGCACTCACTGATATACTAGCCATTGTTCCTGAATGTTTAATTTGGACACATCTTACTACACCTATTAGATTAGACTCTCTTCAGTGGGAGAAGGCATAACATACATTGGCGTCCTTCAGTGTGGGACTCCTGCTCAATAAATGAGGCCACTTGTTCCTTATGCTTACAAGTCTCATCAGTTTTATACTAGAACTTCATTTTGCCTCTCTTTACTGATTCTCCCCTCCATATATTAAGCCCATTCCCATACTTTATAATCTCTTTCAAATCTGCTCCTTTAGTCCTAAATTTTTCCTCAAATATTAGACTTGTATTTCCCTCTCCCTCTCCCTCTCTTTTTATTTCTTAGGACAGGGTGTCACTATGTTGCACTGGCTAGCTTTCAACTCCCGGGCCATGTGATCCTTCTGCTCAGACTCCCTAGCAGCTGAAACTACAAGCACGCACCACCATGCCTGGTTCAGGTCTCTATTTCTAAGTACCACCAGGCATCACTATGAGGAAAATTTACTACTAGTAAGATAGAAATCTGCCCCAATCAAATATGTCACTTTACCCCACAATCAATTTCCCTGCCTTTACAGAACAAAAGTATAATTAACAGACTGAGACAAGTATGGGTAGAAGAATAAAGTGGATAGATCTGAGGGATATTCAGGAGGAAGAAGGGAATTGCTAACTTTCTGGATGAAGGGAAGGAAGAAGCAGCTGGGCTACTCCTCAGTTTTTGGCTTGAGCAACTATTTGAATCAATGGTGGTGCTTCACACATGTAAGTGTCCAGATGATTGCATTTGTTATTTATAGCATTACTATTGTCCCTCTCCAGTGAACCAGATGATGCAGGTTTCCCAGCACCTTGTTTTCTATGCCACCTGTCCTTTTGTCCATTCATTTGTTTGCAAGGAAATTCCATTCTCTCATTACCTCCTGTTAAAATATCATCCATTCTTCCAGGCTTATCTCAGATTCTTCCAGAAAGTTTTTCTTATTCCTGCAGTTCCACATAATCTGTTCTCTTTTAAAGCTACCATAAAATCATAATTTTAACATGACACTTATTTTACCACCTATGTGCTCAAGGAGGTATGTCCTGCATGGCACAGTGTATACACACAGCAGGCCTAAGCAAGTTTACTGTAGGAGGCTGCTAAGACCCTATAGAACAAGGGAACCAAACACTCCTCTCAGTATCCACCTTCTACAATCTCTGAAGAAAAGAAGATGAAAAAAATATCTTCACAAGTTGGGAAAATATCAAACCTCAAGCATAGAGATGTGCACACAATCACAAACTGCTAAACATCTGAAGAAAACGAACACCAAGAAAGAGAATATGTAACTACAATCAACAGTATAACTAACACTTTAGTAAATAGGTATTAGAGCAAAGAGAAGATTTTAAAAGGGGTCTGAAAAGAAAAAGACTACTATCTTAATAGTAATTATTTTCAAAAAGATGATTCTAAAATATTTTTAAAGACTTTTAAAATGAGAAACACAAAATCAAAGAAGAAAGGATATAGCTGAAGAATAAGTTAGTAATCTAGAAGACAGAGTCAAAGAATTGTCTTTCAAGGCAACTCGCTCCCAACAACAAAAATAAGAAGAAAGAAAGAAAAGAAAAAAGACAAAAAAAATTAAGACAAGACAAGCAAGAACATATATCTAATACAAAGAAGAAATATTTTAAAGAAGAAAACATACAGAAAGTAGCAGAAGCTAAAGAAATAATAGAAGAAAAATGTCCAGAGTTAAAAGCACACATCCTTAGCCTAGAGGACCCACAGAGTTCCTAGTAGGACGAAGGGAAAGATAGCCCACATCTGGACACAAAGCCCCAGGGAGCCAAGTCCTTTATCTTGAACACTTGAGCATGTAGCTACCACAAATGCTGGATTTAAAGAACATCCAATATTTGAACTATGGAATGGAAAGAGAGCCCAGAAACAAATGTCTGACTTCTGAGAACTAGTCTTACTGGCTACTGAATCCAAGCTTTTGATTTCTGTCAATCTTAATGAAGTCTCTGCTACAAAATTTTTCTTTGAGATCAGAACACACTCATGTGAACCTACTGTAGCCCTACATTCACATGCACTAGCACGCACTCGCTCTCTCTCTCTCCCTCTCTCTCTCTCTCTCTCTCTCTCTCTCTCTCTCTCTCTCTCTCTCTCTCTCTCTCCGCCCTTCTCCCACTCTTTACTCCCTCCTGCTTTCATTTCCACATAAAAACATGAGAACCTGGACTTGATATATGTTTATCTTTTGGGAAAATAGAGTAAGAGATCCTCTAGAAGGGAAACGTCACCAAAGTGGACATCATCTGCAATCACAGGTAAATCACAGGGGGCAATTTGTCAGCATGGTATCTCACAGAGCAAGGTGGCTAAGACATTGTCAAGTGCGCATGAACAGCATAAAGAAGCTATACCAGCATCCAGAAATACCCTTCTCCCTGCTTCAGTTCAACCTTGGGCAAGATCTACCATGCATCTCTATGTTCCTGCTGCTCTGGCTGTATAGTTTCATGCTCTGTATAGTGGCACTTACATTCATTCTTCAAAGAGCCAGACCATCTAGACACAATTTCTCCTTTATAAGCAAGTGCACTTAGAACAAGCATGGCTGTTAAAGAAAATAAAAAAACTTTCCAAGTCTCAGTTTTCAACATTCAGTGGTAAAGTTGGCAACCAGATATTTTAAATTCCAGATGAATTACACAGCTTTCCTATGATGTTTTGTAGAGCTTTATTTTCATATAGTATCATGATAATCCATCATACTCTGTCCCCTAAGGGCAGAGAAAGAGTCCACCTTTTTATAAAAAGTTGCAGGAGATTCCTGGAGCAAACCAGGCTCCTCCTGTGCTAAACCCATGGAGTTTAAAACCTCAAAAGTGCACATCCCATTGCAAAATATCATTCACCTTCTGCCCCACAAACGTAAATAGGGCTGCCTCCAGGTACCTTGACTACAAAGAGAAAAGCAGCTTATAAAATATGCTCCTACTATGGAAGGAGAGAGAGAAAAGGGAGAGCAATGGGTACGCAACACATCTAATGAAACCTATAGCCTCATTAAAACAATTTTTTTTGCCGGGCTCAGTGGCTCAGCCTGTAATCCCGCACCTTTGGGAGGCTGAGGTGAGTGGATTGCCTGAGCCCGCGGGTTCGAGACCCGCCTGGGCAGCGAGACCTCATCGCTACAATAAATCAAAAAATCAGCCGGGCGTGGTAGCGCATGCCTGTAATTCTGGCTACTTGGAAGGCTGGGGCGGAAGGATCGCCGGAGCCCAGCAGGTCAAGGCTGCGGTGGCCGGGAGCGGCCACTACACTCCAGTCTGGGCGACAGAGTGAGACTCCAACTCAAAAAAAACAAAAACAAAAAACAAACAAACAAAAAAATCAATTTTTTTAATTTAAAAAAAGCTGAAATAAGGAAAAAAAAACAACAAGACTTAACGGAAGTGAATACAGGTTGGAGAAGAGCTGGGAATTTGAAGATTAAGTGTCAGTCACTCAGTAATATCTTATTCATCCAATATGGTTATCACACAGATGGGGCTGGTAATGAAAATACATTAAATTGAAAATGGGTTAATTCATTTTTTTTTTATTAAGGATCAGTGGACAAGGGCCTTGATGGACATGATCAATCACGTAAAAGGTTTCAGAACCAGGGTTCAAATTCACCTCAATGACATACCCTGAAACTAAATTTTACAAAAAGTAATCCCAAATATTAATCTATCCGGGTTCTTTCATAAACAGAGGCTGCCATATATGTGCAAACATTACACCAAGTCCTGGTTATATTAACTCTTTTAAGTGTTCAGGATATAGGTTATAACCGTCCAAAAGTACTTTCCACATGAAGTGCCAAGATATCTACAGGCCTTGTATAACATTGCCACAGAGAACTCAGCCATATGTGTCCCTCTCAGGAATATCAAAACACATACAACAAATTGCCTCTCCCTTCAGCTCTCAGCCCACAAACTGCAGCTTAGGCCTGCCTATAACTATGGGGCAGACAATCAAGACTCCGAGAATGCCATGCGTCCTATACAAGGCCAATGTAAATCTCCTCTCTGAGGATGTGCAATCAGGACAAATCACTCCTACTATATGGAAAGAGATGCCAGGGAAGCTTTCACCATGTTAAGAGAGTAGCTCCAATGGAAACCAGTTCAAGGCTTACTGTGCTGGCTGTTGCCACTTTATTAAGTCATGCTAGCCTCTCCTCTGTTCCTTGCAGAAACTGTTCAAGGGAACCTCGTTGATTTTTGCATGCTTTATTTCCCATAAGAGTGCTTCACAAGGTACACCGCTTGCCTATGCTGCATTGTACCTTGTCACTGGCCCAATATTAGAAAAGGAAAAAAAAAACAAGACAAAAGTTAGCATAGAGCAAGTATCCAGTTGTTCAGAAACAACTCCAGGCTGGATTGCAGTGGCAAGCTCACAGCCACTGCGGCCTCTGCTAGGCCCTGCTAGGCTCAGGTGTCCTTCCATCTCAGCCTTCCAAGTAACTGGAACTACAGGCACATGCCACCATGCCTGGCTAATTTTTTGATTTATTGTAGAGATGAGGTCTCGTCAAGTTGCCCAGACTGGTATCTAACCCATGGGCTCAGGCAATCCTCTCACCTTGGCCTCCCAAAGTGCTGGGATTATAGGCGTGTGCCACCCCACCAGGTACGCACTGATATTATTCATTTAAAATGAAATTAAATTCGTAGTTTCATTCAAAATATCCACCTTCAGCCTTGCAGAAAATATGAAAGGTATTGACAATGGAGTTTTGGTAAAAATCAAATAGGAAAAAAGCCTGCTAAGGAGAATAACCTTAGTTGAAGTCTAATTAATACACAATAGGTTTGACAAATACAATGCATTTTATGAAAGTACATACAAGAGACATTTTGCTCAAACTGGTCCATAGATCTAAACCTCTCATCAAATTCCAGAGACAGTAACTTCCAACTCTCTAGTCAAATCTTTGTCCCTCCCTCCTCTCTGACACACACACGTGCACACACATACTCATGCACACAAGCTACTAAGTAGTTGTCGCTCAGACCAAGGCTCATTTTATTTCCACTGCAACTTTAATGCTTTATGAATCAAGTGCAAATGCATATATCCACTGCTTACAAACAGGCTTTGCTCAAGTAAGCAGACTATAAAGAAATCATAATAAATATTCTTACGGGAGACCGTGTACTTCGAGTAATTTGCATCCCTGGGCTATTCATAATGAATCAACGTAATACACTGTATCTCTCACAGTTAGCACATAACAAGCAGACACTACTAGATTACAATGCTACCAGGGAAAAATTCAGTTTTGTCTTGCATTTTGAGGACCTATCACTATCCACACTTCAACCCCCACATGTCAAAGGGGCAGCTCCCTGGGCCCAGAGGAACAGGGATTAGAGATGAGGAAAGGTGGAAGGGGGTGAAAAACACAGTGTGCAGTCAGATGGGTGGTATCTTTTGCTACTGGAGATCCCTAAGAAAAGATATTTCTGATTCCAGCTGGTTCTTTAGTTGTCTTCTCCCCTACCTACTTACCACCCCCACGTTCTGCCTGTCCTTATTATTCCAAAGTCATCATGTCCTACAGATGCTCAAGACTAATCACCTCCTCTGGACAATTTGCTGCCTAAGAAAGTGGTATCACAGATTAGCCCCTGAAACAGGCACACACTGTGAAGTTTTCTCAGGAATCTTATTGCTTGTATCCTTAAGGTGCTTTTCTCTTCTGTTCCTAACCCTTTTTGATCTTCCCACTCTTTCCTTCCTAGACTGCCACCCTCCGCTATTCATTGTACACTCTAAGAGAAAGACATAAATCACAGGAGGGGTCCTCATAAAATTTCTCATGACCACAATACCGAAACAGGCTCAGTTTATCTGGAGTATTTAACTGCAACAGGCCAGGCTCAGCAGGGGAGGAAGGCAGCATGGCAGGAGAGAAGGAAGGAGGTGAGCCTTAGCAGAGATGAAGGACAGAAGCAAAGGTCATGATAACAAAGGAAGGGCAATGGCCATGTGGAAGACAGAGGAGCTGCAGAAGCAGTTACCTGCTATGCCCTGAAAAGGCCAACACAGAAGATGGCACCTGGGCTAGACCAGGAGGGACATGAGTGGGGCAGGCTGTGAGTGGGGCGGGCCGGAGAGAAGAGCAGTCCCAGCATCTGACCATGGAAGGGGTGGAGATGGAAGAGGAAGGGGAGAACTTCGTGACAGTGAACTTGCTGAGGGCTTCCTGTGTTCTAGGTGCTATTATTTACAGATAGGAAGTAGGGCACAGAGAAGCAGAGTGACGTGCTGAAGCCCTGGAGCAGAAAGCTGAACCCAGGCTCCCTCAGGGTTCACTCTCTTATTCACCTCCTCATCCAGGAATCCCAGAGAATACCAGGTGATTCAGAAGGCTGAATTCAAAGAAAGTCAGGCTAGAGCCTCACTGGAACACTGGCCACTCCATGGATTGAGACTAGTTCCTGAACTTACTTAAGTTTCAGGGTTCTGAACTGTCAAATGTAGGTAATGACTGCTGAGAATTAAATGCATAGGAAAAACTTCGCAGGGCATCTGACTCAGAGCAGGTACTCCATAACTGGCTGGTGTTATTATTATCGTTATTGCTGTTATAATCTGGGAGTATTGCTTACATTTTATACTCACTGCATATTCACTTTAAATATTACAGACTAGAGATTTCCATATTGAAAGAAACTTAGGACCAATTATGACAAAATGCTAAAAAAGCTAATAAAATGTTTTCTTTTCAAAGAAATTTCTCATATTTAGAGTTTAACTTCCTACCCAACTCATCACAAACTTTGAGATTAACTAAAAATCTTCTGATATTGCATATGTAATTTCAGCAATTCAAACCTCAGTCCTTTGTCAAACAGTAAGGTAGAGCATGACAGGAAAAAAAGTCTCAAGTATGTCACTAAATTCAGGCTCATTTTCTATGACTTGAATTCAGTAAAGAATCAAAAATTAGGACAACTCTCTGCTTTAATCCTCATAAAGACAGAGTTTCTTTAAGAGAGGCAGGCTATGTTTTCTATATGCAATGAGGTTTATCCATTTTACATTAAGTAGACCCAGATTTTGTCTCAGGAATCACCTCCCAGAACCTCACAGTGAATAAGATCTGCGTTCCTCACTGTTACTACTAAATCCAAACCCACTCTTTGCAGTGAGGTGGAAGGTCTCCTAGGCCAGCACCCCCCACCCTCTGCTTTTTCTGTCTTCAGTCACCTATGCTTGAACCACTTCATCACACATCTCTATTATCCAAGGGAGTTAGAAAAGACACACCAAAGGAAAATTAAATTCCACTCTGTCAGTTTTGTTTCTAGTTCACAGATTTGATGAAATAGACATGAAGAAAGAAATATTGGCAAATATAAGATGTGGGAACTGCCTTTAATACATTCCCTCAAGCTCCATCTATTGCTCACAAGCACCAAAGTTCAGCATGATGAATATGCAAAAGATGCCCAGACCCAGGAATACATGTCTTCCCTGGGACAGTAAGAAAGATTTACTACTTCATCTTTAAAGCTAGAAAACAGCGTTAAGAATATAAGTAGAAAAAAAATAAGGTTATGTCTGTACCTCCTAAGTAAATTATGTGAGGCAAAACCTACACCCACTTAAATGGTAAAATTGCATAGACTCTGCACACCCTGAGTTAAATATCATAAAAATAAAGTTAAAAAAAACACACATATTAAAACATAAAAATTAGCAACACAGTAATCCGTGATCAAAGTCTCAGCAGATGATGTTATGTTTATCTTTCATTTCTCACCACAGTGGTATGTTTCTTTATTCACTTAGGGGCTTCTTGGGTGTTAAAATCACAAAAATGACTTAGGTTACAACAAAAAAGAAAAAATGCAAGCAATAACATTACAGGTACAGACACTCTTTTTTTCCAGATGCCTTTTTGATATTTAAGTAACTTTAATTAGACAACCAGAAATCCCCTGTGGGGTACATATAACATGGGAGATGGGGCATTGATAAATAGATGGCTATGTGAGTGTAGCACGAGCAAGCTTCTTAAAAATCAACACATAACAGCGTTGTTTTTAACTTAAGTCAACAACTTGAGGGTCAAAGAACTGTATAATATCCTGTATCTTAACCCTTTACACTCAGATGTCCCCTCTGAGGGGGCATGTAAATCTAGCAAACCACTGTGATGTTCCTTCTTGAGGGACATAAAGAGAATGATGGTGATTATATAGGACAAACTTATGCCAGTGCAAATTTTTCAAAAATGTATGTTTCTTTAAAGTTTCCATTCAGACTGCATGAAAAAGCAAATAAAGAGGTGGAATATATACTAAGATATGATCAATCAGTTGAGAAGTGTTTTTCAGGAATCACAAGTGCATCCTTCATCTTCGAACAGACTGAAAAATAAATTACATATTATTAATGTGGGAGGAAGAAAACAAGACTGCATCATCTGCTCAAAAAGGAAAGAAAGTACCAGGTTGAAGACATCAAACAAATTACTATTGCACAACATGTATCAATGAACCTGCAATGTAGGGGACTGTTTCACATGTTACCACGCATTAGAAAACTATAAGATATAAAATTTTGATTTTTTTGGTCATAAATAAGTTCCTCTATGTGCAAAATTCCATTTTAAGCTACAAATCTTTATAATAAAACAGTTGGTTCCAATGCTGTACTATTTAATATGAAGTGATTCGCTTTTCACTATTTCGTTTAAAAGTGTAGTTGAGTTGCTGGTAGGCGGTTCCTAAGAAGTTTCTGAGTGCAAAGGGTTAATAAACTTTAGTCAAGTTAATTTACAAAAAGAATTACTTTTTTCTGTTTTCTATCTTTGTTGCCAATGCTCCATAAGCAGTATAAAAGGAAACACTGTCCTAAAGGAGACACTTCACAGACATCTCTTTAAAAATCTACTCTATGTCAGCAGCACACAAAAAAATGACATCACCAAGTCCAACAATGAAACCTGAAATCTGTGAAGAAATATGAACACTTGGAAGCAGACCCAGGCTTAGCAAAGGAGAAAAATCTGGGAATACAGAAAGAAAATTGCTTATTTCATGATGGGCATGACTGCGCAAGGCAAGACTCAAAAAGAGCACTGTCCAGGTGCCTCAGATGAATGACATACCACCTGTAGTTACCTCTAAGGGAGGTGGAAAAGGTGGAGGGCCATAAACACCTGGATGAGAATGCACTGCAGTCAGTAAAAAAGAGAACAAGAAAAACAAAGTTCTATTCTCTGGAAAGCAATCTTGTTTTGTATAGAGTCTTACCCTTCCATCACTGGGATGATTTTCGGCATCCTATCATCTTACCAGCATGAACAAGGATTATAATTTCACCTCCACATATTCAGGCAATAAAAGTAAGGTCACCTAAATGTAAAGGAAAGGGGGGCACACAAATTAAGAATGCACAATCACAAGGCGCACCAAGTCTCTCTGGAGCAGCCAGAGTTTGGCCAAAGTCCAGCTCTGCACAAAGCAACACTGAATGTGGCCTGGACTCCATCTTCCAACACAATGATTCACTTTTTGCTCTTAATTTATTGAATATTTAAAAATCTTAATTGCTACATTAATATTTCTTCCCTCAAATTATTTCCTTCCTCAAATTATTCTGCAATTTATTTTTAATGCCCTCATTGTTTCTTGCAGCTTGTATTCCTTTAGCTTTTGTTATATGCAATTGATGAGTTTGATCTTGTTTGTTGTGTCTGCTGACTAGATCTCATGCCAGTGGATTTTCCAATGTGCTGACAATATCTGTCTGTGAGGTCATAAGAATTCAGAAATCCTTATTCTCGTGGAGGTCTCAAGTGTGACCTGGGTTGTGGTGACATCTTGATGAAGTCATTTGGGGTTCACTAATTTCCAAACCAAATATTACATTAGTCTCTGAGCTTGGGCTTCCACACAATGAATATTTGGTTCATTCAATAGGAAGGGTAAGCTAGGGGGCCAATTTCTATTGTGGATTCAGTTCAGAGTTTGTCCAGTGTGACTGCCCTGCCCACATCTCAACTCATATCCAGTGTGCCACTAGGCATGCAGCCTGCAATTAAAACTCTAGACCCCAATGGACATACATTCTGAAGTTATTGCCATTCAATGTTGTGGCCTCCTGCTTCATTTCTGATACCCAAAGAGTCCCTTTCTTGGTTCTAAGCTTGAGTACATTTTTTAAAAATATCTTTTAATATGAAAATTTCTACTTGTTTTTCTAGCCTGTTCATCGTTTTTTTTGGGGGGGGCTTATCCATTTTAACTAATTCTGACAATCTGAAGACAATCTTTTCACTTAACCACAAAACCCTCTTTCATCATTGTCATAGTAAGTGTACCAAGCGTCTACCTTTTATGAAGATTAGTATGCAGTTCTGTGCATTCTTTCTACAGAAAAGTATAAACTATGCCTCCTGCCCTCCAAGAGGTTAAAACCCAGACTAAAAGACAAGATAGTTGCACATGGAACAAGTAAGTATCAAGTCAATAATGCAATCACCAAAAGTTAAGAAGTTCAGAAAAAATGCTTCTCGATCTGCTGTCAAAAGGAGTGATATACAATGCTCAATTCTCTAAACTCTTTGAGCTTTCAAAGTGTTTTAGAACTTTTTTTTATCTCAATTGGACCAAGATTAAAATGAAAGAGCATGTAGACAGAAGCACAGTAAGTTATTGAAGAGGTTTGAAAGTCTTATATGGAATTAAATAGTTGGTAGCAATCATTCTGGAAAGAAATGGGTAGAAACTGCAAGGGGAGAAATGAGTAGTGGTGAATGTATCAATATGGGTAGTGCGTATAGCAGGAAATCAGAGATAACGAGGTCAGTTTTAGAGATGTTAAGTTTACAAAACTGGGTAATCTACAGATAAATGTTGAAGACAAAACTAGAAACAAGGAAATAGAGAAAGCTGTCAGATTTGAAGATGTGCTTCTGCAAGTCATCTGCAGAGACATGCTCGTAAAAGCTGAATAAGGAACAACAGAACCTCAGCATAGAAAGTGAGAAAGATGGAGAGTGAATTCAAATGTTTCATCACTTTTAACATAAAGTCAATCAGAGAAATAACCACACTCTAATATATTTTGCATTGGCTCAACCTGAAATTGTACCCTTAAAAAAAAAAAAAGTAATGCCCCATTTACAAATGTTAAGCCACAAATGACAGAAATGCTGGGAGCAGAATGTCATTACATAATCAATGTATAAAGAACACGAAATGATTCTAATGAACATCTGTATTTTAATGAAGGTAATATGATGGAAAAGGATTTACTGGAAGTGAGATTAAATCTGGTGACAAAGACTAAAAGAGACAGATGCTCAAGGGAAGAAAGTGATCTAAAATAAAAGCATGATTTTGTTTCATTATTATATAAAGTTTAATTAAATATTTCCATTTTCAAAGTCAGGCAAATGATGTCAATTACCAAAAGCCTTTGTGCTGATATTAAATGAAAATTTGACAGAACATAGACATGAACATCTTAAGATTTCAAATCCAGAACCATCTGTAGTGAGTAATCAGAGAAGAGCAATAAAATGACAGATTTCAGATCTATACTAATGATAGCACACAACAAATACATTTATACAATGCCCCCATTTGAACAGTTTTAACTGAATTTTGGTTTAAAAGATCAGCGTTTAACCCTCAAAACATACTGTTACTTGCAGAAGCAAGCTTTCAGGACTGCCTAATCAGCAGAGTAGTCAACTCTTCCTCAGGCCTGCCCAATTCTTGGATTATATCTCCCTGGCTATAGTGACTGAATCAGGAATGAGCACATGACTCAAGGCGGTCCAGTGAGACTCAGCCCTGGTACTGCTACTTGAACTACTGCCACCCCCTTTCTCTTAATTTTGGGGTGACTGATCTCATAGGGTAATAGCCTATAGCTGTTTTCATATCTTATCTCAACAAGGGAAGAGCCCACCCTGATTGATGAATCCAAAACAGAGGAGAGCAGCAATGGCATGATTTGATCCTCTAGACCCTGCTATGCCTAAGAAATTACCCTTGGAATTTTTGCTTCCATAAACCATTAAATCTTCCTCTGTGATTTAAGGTCCACCTGGGTATTCACCAGGTACAACAGTCCTAATCCAACTGTTTATTGAAATTTTGATAGGCTGTCATCAAATTGTTTTCAGAACTGCATTTTTGGTGTCCTGCCTATATACAAAAACATTCATTTTTTTTTTTTTACCATCTCGTATTTCAGATTAAGCTCTGCTAATTCTCAGTTAATTAGCTTCAATTTATAGTCAGTGAAGTAGGCATGTGTTGTCAGTTAACAGTCTCCAAGTGCAGATAGAGGAAGTTTTCAATAACTCACATTTAATTATTTCACTCTTTAATGGTCTCTCATTTTCCTTAGAACGAAATTCAATCACATTTTCACCTGGCTTCCTTCTTCAGTTCTCTTCTCTTGTCATCTGCTTCTCCATGGGCTAGGTTTTTATCCATGCTAAATTTATTTCTATTCTTCAAATGTACTATGTTCTTTTATCTGCTGCAGTATACATAATAATAGCACCTCCAGTGATGTCCATGAATTAATTCCCAGAACATGTACAGATGTTAAATTATATTAAAAAGAGGAATTAATGTTGCTAATCAGCTGACCAGGAAGATTATCCAGATGGGCTCAATGTAATCACAAGAGTCCTCCTTACAAGTAGAGAAGTAAGGCAGGAGGTCAGAGTTAGAGAGAAGTTTGAAGATACCAGCCAGGCGTGGTGGTGGCTCACGCCTGTAATCCCAGCACTTTGGGAGGCTGAGGTAAGAGGATTGCCTGAGCCCAGGGGTTTGGAACTAGCCTGGGCAACTTGGTGGGACCTCATCTCTACAATAAATCAAAAAATTAGCTGGGCATGGAAGCTTGCACCTGTAGTTCCAGATACTTGGAAGGCTGAGGCAGATTGAGGCTAAGCTCAGCAGGTTGAGGCTGCGGTGGCCGTGAGTGTGCCACTGCACCCCAGCCTGGGCAATAGTGAGACTCTGACTCAAAAAAAAAGATACCAGGCTGTTAGTTTTGAAGATAGAAGGAACCACAAGTTGGAAAAAGTAAGGAAATATATTCTCCCTGAGAGCTCAGGAGCTGCCTTAAACTGGAAAAGGTAGAAGAAAGCCTCAGGAAGGAAGTGGGGGAAGGAAAAAGTTATTCTGCCTAAAGGATGTCTGACCTAAGAGAAGGAAGGAAAATAGGATATTTCTAAATGTGGGTTCTCTACTACAGTCTCCAATCTACATCTGCCTATCTAAATTTAAAATGTATTAATTAACATGAAAACTCCAGGGTCAACCCCTTTGGGTCCCCTCCCACTGTGGGAGCTTTTCTGTCCTCTCAATGAATTCTGCTTTCTCAAAACAAAAAACAAAAAACAAAAAAAACCCCGAAAACTCCAGTGATGCCAAATATCAAGTGGTCAATAGGCACATGTGGTTAATGATTACCATGTTGGACAGCACACATATACAGCCAAGTGCTGCATGATGGCATTTCAGTCAACAACAGACTACATATACAAGAAAAGTCTTATAAAATTATAATGGAGCTGAAAAATCTTGCCGTCTAATGATGTCATAATCATCATAACATCACAGCACAAAGCACTGCTCAGGTGTTTCTGGTGATGTTGGTATAAACAAACTTACTGGGCTGCCAGTTGTATAAAAGTATAGCACGTACAATAATGCACAGTACATGATAATTAATAATAACTATGTTACTTGTTTATGTATTTACTATATTATTATTGTTGTTACCTTAGAGTGCTGTCCTTCTACTTATTAAAAAAAAGTTAATCATAAAACATCCCCAGGCAGGTCCTTCCGGGGGCACTGATATTATAGGAGATGACAGCTCCATGCATGCTACTGCCCCTTAAGACTTCCGTGGGACACGATGTGGAATAGGAAGAGTAATATTGATGACCTTGACTTTATTAGGCCTAGGCTAATGTGTGCGTTAATATCTTAATTTTTAACAAAAAACGTTTAAAAAGAAGCAAAAAATTTTTTAATTGAAAAATACAGAATAAGTCTATAAAGAATGAAAATATTTTTGTATGGCTGTACAATGTGTTTGTGCTTCAAGGTAAGTGTTATTACAAAAGTGTCAATGTCAAAAAAATAAAATGCTTATAAAATCAAAAAGTTACAGTAAGCTAAGGCTAATTTACTGTTGAAGAAAAAATTTATTAATTTAATGTACAGTGTTTAAGTCTACAGTAGTGTACAGTAATGTCCTAGGCCTTCACATTCACTCACCACTCTCACTCTCTCACGGACTCACCCAGAGCAACTTCCAATACTGCGAGCTCCACTCATATAAGTGCCTTATACAGAGGCACCATTTTTCATCTCTTACAGCACATTTTTACTGTACCTTTTCTATGCTTAGTTATGTTTACATACACAAGTACCATTGGCTACATATTGCCTAAAGTATTCAGTACAGTCACATGGCTATATACAGGTTTGTAGCCCAGGAGCATGACTGTAAACATTTCCACTATCACAGAAAAGTTTCCTCAGGCAGCACTGTAATAGATTTGGTAATATGCTTTTGGGCTCACTGACCATTTAATGTAACCCCAACAGCTGAACAGGGAAGATTTTAATACTTTCACTGTTCATACTAATAATAGGTACAATTAATTTGGGTTTGGGGTAATTGGGGTAATTGGGACAACTTTACTGCTTAGGCTATAGCTAGACTTCCAAATAAGATGCCCAAATCCAAATATCCCACAATATTCACTAGATTTAGGGCAGGGAAGTATCACTTTCACAAATACTACCATGGCATGTACCGCAATCAAAGGTAAGTAAGGACATTAGTAAGGGAGTCTCAGTCAACGCCACTCTTTAATGAATGATTAGGATGTGAAAATTTTCCTTTTAAGAAACTAGACACAGATGTAATGTATATAAAACATACAAGAGAATCTACAGAACAACTTTTAAAATTCATAAGTAAATTAAAAGAGGTAGGTAGATACAAGGTCAATATGTGAATATGAAATATATTTCTATGTACCAGGAACAAAAAGTAAATCTTTTAAAATAACATTTGCAATAGCATCAAAAAATATCAAGTACCAAAAACAAATCTAACAAAATCTGTTCAAGAAATCTACAAGGTATTTAGGTATACATGTTCTCTAAAAGGTATACACATTCTTGCTTCACTGAGCAAGAATTTTAAAAAGATGTAAATAAGTGGAGATATCAGGGTCACTGATTAAAAGGCATAATGTATTTAAGATATTAAATGATGTATAGATTTAATACAATTAGAATCAAAATCTTACTTGGCAAATTGGCTTTAAAATATTTATGGAAATAACAGTGGCATCTGCTAGGATTTTAATGTGCATATCTCTCCAAAATTCGTATGTTGGAACTTAACCCCCAAGGTAATTGTATTAAGAAGTGAGGCCCTTGGGAGGTGATTAGCTTCTGAGGGCTCTGCCCTTTTGGATGGGATTAATGCCCTTACAAAAGAAGCTTCAGAGAGCTGCATCCTCCCTTTTGCCCTTCCACCTTTTGTCATGTAAGGATGCAGTAAGAAGATATCATTTTAGAAGCAGTGGAAGAGCCTTTACAGACACCAAATCTGCTGGTGCCTTGATCCTTCCCAGCCTCCAAATCTGTGAGAAATAAATTTTTAGTATTTACCAATTACCCATTCTCAGGTATCTTGTTATAGCAGCACAAACAGACTTAGTGTTTAGAACACTCTTACACAACATGAAAAAGAACAATGCTCTGGCATATCTCTCTAGCTCTCCTCTTTTCCTTCTCTGATAAATTTTGTTTGAAACTTAAAAAAAGAGAAAGAATAAGGTGGGACTTGATCTAGCAGATATCAAAATATAGCACACAACTATAATCATCAGGACTATGTAGTTATCAGTGCAAGGATGGACAAAAGAATAAAGATCTCAGATACATAATCATAGACATATATAAGTTTATGTTGATTTATGACAAAGGTGCAGAACAGAGAAGAATGATTTTTTAAATAATGTTGTTCAAGAAAGATTTTCCATATGTTTGTCCTTCTTTATGGCTATATAATATTCCATTGTGTATATATACCACATTTTTAAATCCAGTCCAGTTTTGATGGGCAGCATGGTCAGTTCCATGTTTTTGCTATTGTGACTAATGCTGCAATAAACATGCATGTGTAGGTATCTTTTTGGTAGAATGATTTGAGTTCCTCTGGGTAAATTGCCAGCTGGGTCATTTGGAAGGGCAATATCTAGTTCTTTTAGAAATCACCACACTGTTTTCCATAGAGGAATGTTTTGCATTCCCACCAGCAGCGTAGAAGCATTCCCTTTTCTCCTCATCCTTGTCAGCATCTGTTATTTTTTGTTTTATTCATGATGGTCATTCTTACTGGGGTTAGGTGGTATTTCAATGTGGTTTTGGTTTACATTGCTCTGATGATTAGTGAGGCTGAGCACTTTTTCATGTGGCTGTTGACTGTCCACATGTCTTCTTTTGGGAAGTGTCTATTAATGTCTTTTGCCCAATCATTAACGGGGCTGTTTTGTTTTTTTTCCTTTCACCACATTTTTCTTTGTAGATCCTGAATGTTAGGCCTTTGCAGCAACTTGGATGGATTTAGAGTCTATAATACTCAGTGATCTATCACAGAAACAAAGAACTGAGTACCACGCATTCTCACTCGTAAGCGGACCCTGAACATTTACCATAATACTATAAGAAAGTGATTGGCAGAAGTGGAATACTGCCAGGGCAGGGGAGGAAACAACACCAGTAAGCATACCTCATCTCAAACCAGGCAAAGTAGGGACCACAGGGAGGCCCAAACTTTACCTATATGATGACCACTTGTATACCTAATCCTCAATTGTAACCCATACCTTTCAAATTAAAAAAATAAAATAAATTAAATTAAACTAAAATAGAGTTTCCATATTAGATGTTAGCAGGAAGAAAAGAAGGGAAGTAGGAAGAAAAGAAAGGAGATAGAGAAAGAGAGGGAAAAAAGAATCTAATCCTTATACCTTACTTTTGTTCATGATGTGATATAAGATTAAACAACAAAAATAGAGAATATATGTATCAAAATTTTATATACCGTATCTTCCAAACCTTGGAGTACATAAGGATTTCTTAAGTAATATGTAAAATGTCTAAATCATAAAAGATTAATATTTTAACTAAGGAATTATATACATTAAAAGATACAATGTAGAGAGTAAAAAACAAGTCCGAGAATGAAAGAAGGTAGTTATACAACTAACAACCATTTTATAAAGGATATTCAAAGAATTAGTAAAAACCAATGAGAAAAGAATTTCACAAAAGAGGAACACCAAATGGCCATAAGCATGAACTTCAAACTCAACTATTAATTGGGGGAATACAATTTTTAACCACAATGAGATTCTATCACATGCTTATCAGCTTGGTGATTTAAATTGATAATTTAAACAATACAGCATTGGAAAGATGTGGGATGAGCAATTCTCATACATCGTTACTAGTGATGTAAATTAGTACACACATTCTGGAAACAAGTTTGTCCGTATCAAAAATAAAGCAAAAATTACATATTCTATACCCAATTCCAGTCTTTGCATGATTGTGTTCATTAGGATACATACACAAGAATATTCACAGTAGACTGTTTCATGCAGCCTGAAAACAGAAATAAGCCAAGTGTCCAGCAAGAGTAGAATAAGCAAAATGACATATATACATATAGGGATATCATTAAACAACATAAATGAAGCACTTCAGTTAACACACAACATTCTTGAATGTTAGATAACAGTCAGAGAAAGAACTAAGACATACACTGATATAGAATGTATTATTCCATTAAATAAAGTTAAAAGGAGGCACAACTAAAATAGAGTGTAGCATATGCATAGATGCTAAAACTATTTTTAGAGGAGCAACAAAGATATTAACCTACAGTTCAGGATGGTGGTCACCTCTGAAGAGAGGAAGGCAGTTGTGACTGGGCAAGGATAACTGGGAGCTTCTTATACGTGAGCAGTGTTCTGTTTATTGACCTGGGTGACTGTTACATATATATCAACCTCCTAAATATTAAACTGCACATTCATATTTTATTTACTTTATTGTAATTATGTCATATTTCACAATAAAAATGCTTTATAACATCCAAAACTTCAATGGGTCACAAAAATATGACAGATTCTACACCTTAAATATTACATATTTTCCCCTAAACTTTCCCCAGAAATTTGAATTTTAAAATATATAAAATAACAATAATAAGAGTAATCATCATGTTGGGGGGGACCCAAAAAACCAGAATCATTTTTTGGAGGGTGGGCTCCTTGTACAGGCTTCCCCTGATAGGTAAGTGTTCTAGAAATGCATCGGCATCAGTGTACCAGTTAATGTTGCTGTAAGAGGCTGAGTCCGGCTTCATTGAATATTTTTTTGCGGATTATTTCAACACGTTTGTCCATTTCATGATGGATGATTTATGAGTACACCTGCCCACACCATGCTGAGAATTCAGCAGTTATTGGCCAAAAACGGCATGAGCCCCACCATGCCCCAACCTCCCCAGTCACCTGATCTCACCACAAGCAACTTTTTTTTCTTTCCCCAGATGAAAAAGTCCTCAAAGGGAAATGTTTTGCCAATGTGTAAGAGTGAAACAAAACATGGCAGGAGCACTAAAATTGACAAGTTCAAAACTGTTCTGAGCAGTGGAAAAAGCATCTCGATAGTGCATTACATCAAATGGAGAGTACTTTGAGGTGACTGAAGTTTAAACACATAAGAATAAATACACAATTGTTTAATAAATAAATTCTGGGTTTTTTGGGTTCCCCCCCCAATATGATCCATGAGTTAAGAAGTGAATGAAGTGCGGGTCTTTAAAAGACACAGAATGTGAAGATATAGAAGGCACAAACTATGTCTGATCTTATTATCATTAACAAATATTACATTGTTAAAAAATGATTCACATTAGTACATGGTGCATTATTAATTTAAAATAGCCTAAGATAGGCATGGTTGGTATTTGTTTAATAGTGAGACATATCACAGAATCTGAGAACACCTATAATAAGCTTGAAGACAAATAATAAATATAGCAAGTTTTAGACTAAACTGTTTTCATTTTAAATGTACCTCTGAAAAGATGTGACATTCCTCATTGTGACAACATAAAGAGATGAATTAAGTTTTTCTTTTAATTCAATCACTTTCCAGATTAATGACTATGATATAAAATCACATTTATGGAGGCTCTTTTATTATAGTCACAAAAGAACAGGTAACATGAGCACTGAAAACAGTTTGCCACGTAATTAGCTTAAAGTATCTAGTTGAACTCACTTATTTTACTATTTGGTTGAGTTGTCTACCCTTTCTTGGGATTACATTAATTGGGGTAATCCACACATCTTTTTTTTTTTTTTTGAGTTGGAGTCTCACTCTATCACCCAGACTGGAGTGCAGTGGCCGCTCCTGGCCACCGCAGTCTCGATCTGCTGGGCTCCGGCGATCTTTCCGCCTCAGCCTTCCAAGCAGCTGGAACCACAGGCACGTCCTACCATGCTCGGCTGATTTTTGATTTATTGTAAAGATGATGTCTCGTCAAGTTGCCCAAGCGGGCCTCGAACCCGTGGGCTCTGGCAATCCACCCACCTCAGCCTCCCAAGGCGCAGGATTACAGGCTGAGCCACCAAGCCCGGCTTACACATCTATTTTTAAAACGTTTTAAAAACTTCTAACAGTGATCTTGCCATGACTGCAATTTGCAATATTTTCATTTTTAGCATTGTTTGGGTGATGAATTTTTGCCTAAGATAATTAAAAGAATATTAATATACTTTATCTGTATTTTCAAAATACCATGACATCTTACACTAATCATTTTAGTGCTAATTAAGGCAACAAATAGAACTTTATTTCTTATTTAAGCACATGTTTACACAAATCAGAAAATAAGGACTTACAGAAAACTTATAAAGAAAAAGTTCAGAAAGAAAAGTTAAACTATCCACCTTAATCTGTAATTGTGAACATGCAATTGTGAACATCCATCTAGATACTACATGGTTCTGTATTTTTGCAGATTGCAATCATACCATATAATTTTATAATCTGATGTTCCCTAATTTAATACTATAGACTACTTTAAATATCAATAAAAGTATATCTACAGCTACCTTTAATGTTTTAAATTTTTTATTCTATTTTTCTATGTTAGAGTTGCAGGGTATATGTGAAAATTTCTACATAAGTAAATTGTGCAAAGGTGAGGTTTGGCCTTCTAGCGAGCCCTCTCGCCCCCTGATAGTGAATATAGTAACTAATGGGTGGTTTGGGCCCCTTATCCTCCTTCTCTCCCTCCCTCCTACCCTCCCTTTCTCAGCAGTGCCCAGCATTTGTTGTTCTCACGTTTGTGCTCTTGTACCCAATGTTTAGGGCCCGTTTATGAGTGAGAACATGCGGTATTCGGTTTCTTGTTTATATGATAGTTCACGTAGAATAAGGGTCTCCAGCTACATCCACAATCCTGTAAAAGACATGATTTTGTCCTTCTTTATGGCTGAGTAGTATCCCACTGTGTATATGGACCACATTTTCTTATCCAGTCCACTTTCAGTGGGCATCTGGGTTGGTTATGTGTTTTTGTTATCGTGACTAGTGCTGCAATGAACATACATGTGCAGGTAGGTGTCTTTTTGGTAGAGTGATTTATTTCCTTCTGGGTATATTCCCAGAAGTGGGATTGCTGGATCATATATTAGCTCAATTTTGAGTTCTTTGAGAATATGCCATGCGCTTTCCGCAAAGGATGAACTACCTTACATTCCCAGCAACAGTGTAGAAGCACTCCCTTTCCTCCACAGCCTCGCCAACACCTGTTGTTTTTTGACTTTTTAATGACAGCCATCCTGACCAGTGTGAGGAGGTATCTCGTTAATTGCTTTGATTTGCACTTCTCTGATGATTAGTGAAGCTGAACATTTTTCCTATGTGTTTTATACAGTTTCCCTTTAAAGGCTTTAGAATATTTACAAAGTTTAATCAACCCTAGATTGCTGGATATTTACATATACATTTTACCTTTATTATTATTTACATAGTAAAATTTTTGAAAACATTACAATCACTAAAAATAAAGAACAGATTAAGTTGTCTGAAGACTACTTTAAATTTTGTTTCAAAGGTAATATCCATTAATACGAAATATCCAGAATAGGCAAATCCAGAGAGGCAGAAAACAGATGAGTGGTTGCCAAGGGCTGGGGAAGGGAGGAGAATGGGATGTGATTACTTAATTGATACAGGGTTTCTGCTTGGAGTGATGAGAATGTTCTTGAACTAGACAGTGTAGTGGTTGAACATTGATGAATGTACTTTACAATAAAAATTATTAGAATTTAAACATAAGCAAAACTTTCTAAACATAAAAATCACTAAAATAAAATGTTGCCAATATGCTGTGGTTCACCCATATTCTTCCACTTTTATAAATCAAAGCCAAAAATGAGTACTTGGGTATTCATTTTTAACTATTGTTATCTTGACCAGTAGCTGTTTTCTAAATTTACCACAGACTGGCAAATATAAAACTGGAACACAAATTCACTATTGAACAGTCTAAGTTTGAGATATCTGTCTAGTAGACTACAATAAACACAAGTGTGAGTACAAAAAAGAACGCAGTCTAAATATTTATAACTAGAAGTCAGAAGTATACTATAAAAGAACAATGAGAAATATCTATGAAATATCACATTATTTCATAAATTCTTACTAATATCAAACGTCAAGATAATTATGAGCAAATGGTCAAAAATTAACTTTTAATTATCTTGATGTTTGATATTAATAAGAATTTATGAAATAATGTGATATTTCATAAATATTCTTCATTGTTCTTCTACCACCAGTAGACTTCTGGCTTCTTAAGGGTACCTGATCGCAAACCAGGTAAAGTGGGGACCAAAGGTAGGCCAAACTATGCCTGTACAATGACCACTTGTATACCTAATCCTGAAGTGTACCCCACATCTTTAAAATAAATTTTAAATAAATTAAATTTAATCAAAAATTGACTTTTAAAATGTACATTGGTTTCCTGGTTTTGGAGAGGCATCTTTTTCATACTGAAAGGATTGCCAAATATGTTCTGGATCCTAAGTCATTAACCACTGGAAGCCTGAAAAAAACTCTGAGGTACAGGGTTTCTGTAAAACTCTGAGGTGATTTTTTAAAAAATTATTTATTTGTAATTGTGGTAAAATACACACAAAATTTAACATCTTAACTCTTCTTAAGGGTACAATCCAGCAATATTAACTCATTTGCAATTGCTGATGTTAATTTATATCATTCCAAATTCTGTTTCTGAGTGCTGCATTGTTGTCATATGTATGTGTCATTTTGCTTGAAAATGAATAGTGAGGAGAGGAGAATGTTAATTGAGATAATTATCTGATATCAACTGTACAATGTTGTTATTGATTTACACAGTTGGTAAAAATCACAAGTTGGTCATTATTTTATTGCGTTTAGTGCTATGTACTTGTATTTTGATATTTCAGAGCTTAATACTTCAATGTTAAAAATAACTTACCATAATTATGGAAAATGAAGAAATATATGTGGATGAAATTTCCAAGGTCAAAGGAATCCAGTGAACTTATTAGTGAATGAGACAGATAGTGATGTAATGATGCAATGTAAACAAATAAATATACATATACGATATAATACATATATTTGATTTATAATCCAAATAAAAATACAAAGTACTGAATGCTAGTCAGAGTGGTGTCTGAGCCAAATACTGGGTATGTATGCAACTTTCAGCTGGACTGTAAAAAAGGTGACAATCTAGAAAAGACCATCTCACTTGTGCTTAACGACAGAAGTTTGTGGCAACCAGCTTCAGATGTTTTTTTATTTTCACCCACTCTCAGTATTAGGAAAGTGAAAAATTTGCCAACTGTGAATGTGTTAAGTTTATTCACATTCTTATGCTACCAATCTCCATGATTTTTTTTTAACTACCACCCTTCATTGGTACTTTATTTCCCCTTTTATGCAGAGATAGCACGTCACAAACTCACTCATCTCTGTCACTGAAGTAGGAGACTTCTAACACTAGGATAACTATAACCAGCAGATAACAGGAACACTCTTTCATGAATCTAATGAGAGAGTCCTAACTTGAATAGGAGAGTCTTCTCCTCTGCTCCAATGAAAGGAGCATAGGGACATCTGAAGTGAAGGAGTAAATCAGGGTTAAAATCAAACCCCAGTGATGATGGGGGAGTCTTCATATGGAGAGACTGGCCATCAGTGCCAGCAGTGGCAGCAGCAGCAATAACTGCAGACCTTGACTTTGAGATTAGCTGCTGCCCAGACTGAGGCTAAAGAACCCAATGGATTGCAAAATAATGCAGGAGTCACTCAGGCCCTTTCTTGCCAGGAAAAAGGCAAGTTTCTAGGAGCTCAATGTCTCAGACATTCTGCTGCTGCTAAGATCCCAGTGCATTCTCTTTGGGGGTGAGTTCCCAGATCTGAAGGCTAGAGGAAGTCAAGATTATACTCAATTATTTACTTTCAAAGGCTCTGGACAACAGCCTAATAGCCATAATAATTCACATGCATCTTAATAGCTGGCACTCCATGGTGGAAGATCTACGTAACTCTTTTCAATGCTGTCATCTTCAGTTATAGACCACTGTAATGTTAAACAAACTGATGGGCCAAAGATGAGGCTACTCTGAGTGGAGAGGCACCCTGGGTCTCAGGGAGAGACTGGCATCAGATGCAGGAATATTAAATGCAACAGAGAAATAAAGGCAGCATCATAGGAATCTTCACAGAAAGCAGCAGGAGCACAGAGGACAAAGAGCAAACACCTGATGGAGCTCAGGATAGGAGGCTTCACACAGATCAGTATTGTGAGCAGCAAAGCAGGAGGGCATCTCAAAGCATTGCACTCTATCTGGCAATCCTAGTGGATGGTGCAGCATCTGCAATCATTTCACAGGTCTGAAATACGAGAATAATGGTAATGTTCACAGGCATCCTGTTATGATAGTAAAAATTGTTTGGCCCCCAAAAGTTATGGTGTGCAATATACACACATTCAAAGGGAAATAACAAGAAAACTCCCTTCACAGCTGGCATTCTCAGGCTCAGTGCACCATAGCACTCTTGAGATGGTGACCAGATGACTGACTAAATTAGTCCTAAAATTATGAACGCTTGTGTTACAGTGATACGACTGTTAAGTCTAATCTGAACACTTCGATTTGACCAGAGGTTGACAACAGCATCCAGACTTGAACTCTACTGAAATAAGAGCACCTACACTCATTTAGCCACAGAAGAGGCAGTGGCTTTTGGCCTGCTTCTCCCCATGGGAATGGACCAGTGACACTCACTAGGTGGGTGACACACTGCTGGGACTTGCTGGGAGAGGGATGTGAGGCAAGCTCTGACTCTCCTTTCTCCTGGATTAGTCAGCTCAAGCTAGGGGGCAGGGTCAGAGGCCCACACATGCCCTCCTGTCCACTCTTTCTGAGCCACGTGATCTAACTCTATACAGTAATGCAAGTCTTTTTTGTTTTTGTTTAATCTTAAAGGTTATGCATATGCATGTTTCTTTTTCTCAAAACTCATACTTAAAGGGTCTGTACTCTGATCTCCAGCCCCACCTGTGACTTGGGCACAAGAGCACCCGCCATCCACAAGCACTGGTCTAAGTTCAGCGAAGTCACCAGTTCACATCCCTTAATGTGTATTTACATCATCTGTTTGTTACTAATCATATCTGCTAAATCTATCATCCTTGTTACTGCTGTGTGGTGTTTGGGCCCAAATTCACAAAAACAAATCCATGTTTAAAAAGTAGTGACAAAAATAGCAACAATATATAGTTCAAAATAATATCTTGGTGAACAAAATCTATAATGTCAATTAGTATGTACTTGTACAAGGACGTGATAGTTTCATAGATTTTGCCAAAATAGAGAAAGTGCAAACGGGAAGGCCGATGATGACTAGCTGAAGTCCAATTTAACTTGACCTGCATTACATCTACCCTGAGTTCTCAGTAAGCTGTCATAAAACCTTCAAAAACAATGGCATGACAAAAAGTTTACAAAATTTTCTAAGTGGCATCTCCGGGTGCCCAAATAGGGGTTTCTAGAACAAGCACATTAATTTGTTGTCAGGAAAGAAAGGGAAGAACCCTGAATTACAAAGACACCGCTCAAAATTGTTCTCTTCAAAGGAAAAAAAAATGTACAAATTACACTGTGAGAAGTTCCTAA
This sequence comes from Cephalopachus bancanus, assembly GCA_027257055.1. Classification (NCBI taxonomy): domain Eukaryota; kingdom Metazoa; phylum Chordata; class Mammalia; order Primates; family Tarsiidae; genus Cephalopachus; species Cephalopachus bancanus. Next base: position 1,702,316 of record JAPVLO010000179.1, read on the forward strand.
AACCAGCTTCAAGGCTGATGAACCAGGCTATGCTCAGAGACAAAGCAGAAGAGTCAACTGGCATACTGCCTACACCAGATGACATTGCTAGCCATGACTCTAACACCAAAATACAACGGCAAAAGAAAATCAAAGGCTATCTGTGGAGGAGAGCCCACAATACCTGCCAGTAGATAAACCCCTGAAACCAGCCTGTGAAACAGCTCTTAGTATATCTGGCAGACACAAAGGAAAGCAACTCTACAAGAGAAGAGCATGTTTTAAATGTGTTTGAGACTGGGGACAGCCCTCTCAGGATGGCGCCACTGGAGCAATGGCCAGGTTTCCACCAAGGGAGATTAGAGCTGCACCCAGCTGCCATAACACACCTGATTTATTCCAGGGAACAGTTGGCATAGGGCAACTCAGGGTCAAAGGGTCCCATGCCATTGCTATTGTAAGATCCCCAGCATATTAAAAAATGAAGAGATGCCAAGATATAATTTTTACATGGTATTATATTAAATGTTTAAAATATTAACACTTTAAACACTAAAAACTATAATGCAATATAGTTATTCTATTTACAATGTAATGATGAAATACATTAGAAATACAAATTCACAGTATACTGTCCACAGTATGATCCAGTAGTGAGACACACAGGATTGAGCACATGATGAACACATGGTACTTTCAATCTTGTTCACATGTCTCTATGCCCTGAAGTTTACCCTTTATTGAAACTAATGTTGACAGCCTAAATGTGAGGGTTGGGCCCTATGGTCCTCTTGTCCTGCACCCTAACCCCATGACACACCCAGCTGGAATTCAACATCATAAGCCTCCCAATCTTGATTCACTATTGAATAAAAGAGTTAGAGTGGGAGAAATGACATTTTAGCCAAATTTCCCAATGACCACATATTCAGGACACAGTACAGAGAGGAGGAGAACTGCTTTGCTATAGTGAAACACTGTCATTTAGAAGTCATCTAGAAGGAAAGTAAATGTAAAACTTTTAAGCAAAAACAGAAAAAGTGCTCCTTAAATACAGCATTAAAAACATTAACCATAAAAGAAGAAAATTATTAACTGGACTCTATATCAGACATTATTCTAAGCTCTGCATGCATTCTCTCATTTACTTCTTATAACAACATTATGATGTGAATTGTGTTCTCTCCATTCTACATATGAAGAAACTGAGGCTCAGAGAAGCCAAGTAACTTGAACAAGGTGCTGGAGTCAGGGAGTGCTCAACAACTCAGCTAACAGCTATCTTCCTACTGAGCATCTGACAGATCATAATTAGAAACCATACCTTAATGCTTGCTTCAATATAATACCAAAATTTTTTTTTGCCAAAGCTGAATGCCATCAAACTGTGGTCTGAGAATCTGTTCATTATTATACCCAAGTTGAAATATCCAAATTTCTAGTTTTCACTCGTGAGACATTCCTTGATTTGGTCCTTGCATAATCTGTAGAAAGAAATCTCAATGGCCATCTATGTAGCTGACTTGATAATAAATTTAAAAATCGTTTCACTGGCAAGAAGTTATTTTTATTTTTGCCAATTTAAAGCATAAGTTTTCAAAATTTATTTTAAAACTTGTGATTGACCTTTAAAAAAATTTACTATGTGTCAGTCCTGTAATCAATGGACAGCAAAAGTTTGAGAAAAACTGGCCCATATTATGAGTGGTGAAAGCCCTGGGAAGTTGAGCAGATGTTTCTAGAAGGATGGTGGACAGGAAAGAGACAAAATCACTCAGCACTAAATAGAGCAAAACCAAAAGGAAGGCATCAGAAGAGCCATGGGCAATTCAAACACCTTCTGATGTCTTCCTCCAAGGAAAGAGAAGCCAGAATAGTCTTTACATACCTCTAAAATAAATCACTTCTCCCAGGCATAAAGTGAAAACTAAATCAGATATAGCACACAAGATCACTATGAAGGATAATCTACAAAAGTTATGATGATGTCATCTCTAAGTATCAATAGCTTTAAATTATGGATTCACATTTTGCTTTATTAGAAAGCTACTTCAGATGTATTAAAAATCTGTTTACTTTTAGTATTGATTTTTTGATAAATATATTATCGAGAGAGGTTATATGCAGTGATTTCCCTGGAAAAGCTGACATTTATTCAATGATATTTGCTTTACTGAATTAAGTAGCAATATATGCTCATATATTTTTGCTATATCTGGGAAATTTTCTTATCAGAGTTAAGGTAAAAGAATATCTATTACATACAAATATTAGGATATGGTTTAACAATAGAAAGCTTAGAAAAATATCTAGTGTAAGATCTAGTTGTTATAAATTAATTCTTCATTGACTTTTATATCAAAACATCATAAAGTTAAAGTTAATTATTAAAACATTATTTTAGTCAATTAAGTAGGTTTTTTTAAAGATGGAACTCCTTTATAGAAAAAAAGGTAATCATCATATTCAATTTTAAATCATTTTCTCCTGTAATATTTCACCAGAACCATTTTATTAAGCAAAATCCTCTAAGGCCAGCTAGTAATCAAATGTCCTTTTCTTCTTCCTCTTGTGTATTAAACTAAACCACACTCCTAGCTGCCCTTCTCACCACCTGCAGACTTGGCCCATAGAAACCACCACATGGATGCTCCAGAGACTTTCTCCTGTACCATCTATAAGTCCACTTAAGAGGAATCTTGGAAAACACATCTAGAAGATGGTTGAGTCTGTTTGAACCCAGATGTGTATGTGGAATAGTCTCCCAACCCAACCACCACTAACCTGGAACCACACTAGACTATTATACAAATGGAAAATAAATGTCAACAGTGTGAAGGTACTGACATTTTGAGATTTACTTGTCACAGCATCTAGTGTTCAACTAAGACATACATTTTTGTATTCTATAGATTCTTAGCAAAAAACGAAGGGTTACTTTTTCTTTAGAAAGCTCTTTAATGTTAAAATAAGGATTGAGGCCCACACGGCCTAGTGAATTCAGATGTGTCCTATTCTCAGAACTAATTCAATAAGTCAGTAGATATTTATTAAATAATCATTTCATTAGTTCTTATTAAGACAGAGATAAGATAAAATATCTCACATAAATGTAATACACTATTTGATTTAGAAAAGAACACATTTGTAAACCAAGACTTTGAATTATAGAGGAAGGCTTATAATAAAAAAAATGACAAACTACCTGATCTCTTAGAGAGCAATGCCTTTGGTCACAACTGTTTTTTATTTATTCAGCTGATCGGTAAGTTATTTTGTGTGTGTGTGTTTTAGACTTTCACTTCCAATTCTTAAGAATTAGCAAGACTTCCCACAAATTACAAGAGGTTACTTTTCTTTTCTTTTTAATTTACCGGAAGAAAGTTCGGAAAGTACTGGCTTAAGAATTTAAAAACCGAGACAGCAAAAAAGGCAAGAAATGCAACAAATGGCATGACTCTAAAGAGCTTCACATCAATTAATATTCTTGAAAGATTTCATTGAATTTGTCAAAGATGCAGTCTTACGGATCTCTTCTTTCATGCACTTGAACTAAATATAAGTGAATAAGAAAGGAAAGAAAAAAAAAAACTTGAATCAGACGACCCTCTTGAAAACAAGGTGTCACTGAGTGTGCAAAGAGGCAAATAAAGATAGCTTTCCTCTGCTCTCTATGCTGACCTCAGAAATCTGTGACCAAAGTTTACCCTGCTAGCTGAAAAGGGATCTGACCTCTGGGATTTACTCTAAATCAAAACATGGGCAGGATGCTGCCAGCAAAAGGCTCACACGGGACTTAAATCTGCACCCCTGGAGCTCAGGGGATTCTCTGTTCTGTGCTTTTGCCGCGGATATGTCTCTAAAGAAAATATTGTTCTTATCTACTGGGGAAGGTCACTAATGATAAAGACCTCATGAAACAGAATAAATAAGAACTCTTAACCTAAACTAGGCCAAAGAGAGGAGGAAAAGAAGGACAGGACAGCACATTCATTAGTTCATTTGCAAAACCTGGCACTGAATGTTAACTAGAAGTCCAGCAAAGTCACCTGGGGCAAGAGCAGAGGTCCTAGTGAAGGAGCAACACATCTCCATCTGCTGGAGGATTCCAGGAATTACCCAAATTTGAAAATGGCTTAATGCTTATCAAAAGTCTCATAAAAATAAATTAAATGAAAAAAGAAATATTACCACATTTCGTGAGTAAGAAAATGTAACTTCTCTTACTAATCACAACTACAATACTTTTATTACTTAAAGGTTGAAATGAAACATGTCATTTCTCTTCAGTGTCAGGGTCAACAGGATATGAACCAAATTCAGTCATTTTATGAAGACACACTGTCTCTCAGTGAAGTCAACACCTCCCTACGCAAGCACAATTATACTTAAGAAAAGAACATGATATATCTTCAGCTTCTTGAAGACACCAGTCAGAGCAAATGAGCAGCTGGCAATTTCTGGCTTTCCTGATTACATCAAGCCTTCTTAGTGTTCTCATCCTGCTAGAGACTCCAGATAATAGACTCTTTCTAAAGTGAGTCCCAGGCTTCAAAAGTCACCATAACGTGCAGCCAATTAATAGAGAAAATTAATCCTTAGCGAGTCTATGCCACTTCATGAATTTAATTGTCTTCCATTTAATACATTATTCTAATACTTGATATTTCAGTCAAATAAAGCATTGACCTCCTATGCTAACCTCAAAAATATTGTACATAATTCATAGGATACAAAAGCAGAGCCTGTCCACAGCAGATACTTTAAGTGTTTATTGAAAAATGGAGAATCAAAGAGCTAGAAAGGTCGTCCACCTATGTCTTTTTTCCTCAAGCTTAAATACTAATTATCTATAATAGCTGGACAAATCTATAAAGATCATTCCTTTGGTAACCTTTCCATGACTATATTAGCATAAAACTCAGAAAATGTTTATCTGACATGCCTTTTAAATATTAGCAAATTCTGTTAGAACTCATATCTTTGGAAATAAATGTGTTATCTTACATAATCAGGCTATGGATGGGAGGTGTGTGACTGGTAAATATTAGCTATCAGATTTGTTATCTATTCTTATGAAATTTCCATCAAGCACAATTTCCAAGTCTCCCTGAAACAAGTTTAGCTATATTTATATCATTTTGTCATTATACATTTCATAATAAAAGGGGTTGAAATTATTTTATCATGACAATATATATGACAGTTCTGTTGTTAAAAGTCTCAAAAGCTGCACAACTGAATGAATTTAGATAGGTTTACTCATATATGAATAAGTTTAAATAATTCACTTTATCCAACCCTCTACCATTCAGAAAACCTACACTCAATTTCAAGTATATGAATATTAATCCGACTGTCAAATTTTTCTAGAGCAAAAGATTTCACAAACTCAACATTCACAGAATTAACAATATTCACATACAGTTATGTGGCTTTATACAATGTAATTTTGTGTGTATTATTTCATTTGACACTCTAGTGAAATGGGTATTTGTTAATATAAAAAGAACTACCTCTCAAAAGCATGACTGAACTATTTATATGGTCTTTACTCAAAAAGAAAAAAGTGGATTACAACACTCAAGCATACCCTTTTGCAATGCTTCCAAAATCTTTTTCTTCTTCTCCTTCCTGATTCCTCAGAGCTTTTAACAGTAAATCATCAAGGCAGGCACATAATTTTGGATGGTCTAGGTCAGCAGTTCCCAAAGTGTCTTCCAGGGTCTCCTGAAATTCCTGAGACCCTTTGGGGGTGGGGTCCACAAGGTAAAAACTATTTTCATGATGATAATAATAAGACACTATTTATTCCCTTCCATTCTCAACTGCTCACAGGTATGCATCATTGCTCTGATGCCCAATGGAATGGATACTTACGCACTTATGTTTTAAAATGTTCTCAGTTTTAATTTCTAATTCAGAAAATACCAATAGACATTACCCACATAAACAAAAGTTCTTTGAATGTTTCAAAACACTTTAAGAGTATAAAGGGGTCCTAAAACTAAAGAGCTTGAGAACTATTCAATAAACGACTCCAAAATCTCAGTGGCATAACATAACAAGGTTTATTTCTCATTCAGGCACCTGCCCACTGCAGGTCATCAGAGTGTGTATATGTGTGTGTAGGAGGTAGGGGAAGTCATTTCTATATCTGCCTCACTCAGGCACCTAGGCCAAAAGCCTCTCAGTGCTTCCACTATCACCAACGCAGGAGAAAGGGAAGAGTCCACGGCGACGTTCATCCTAGTTCTAGAAGCTTCTGCCTGAAAGTGGAACATGTCACTTTCATTCACATTTCCAGCTAAAGTAGGTGAGGTAACATCTAAACCAAAGGCTACAGAGATGCACCATCTTCCCATGCTTCCAGAAAGTGAAAGCTGAGAGCAGGTATTTCATAACACCGCTAACTGCCACAGGGCTCTCTCTTATGGCAGCTAATCTCTCCCCAGCATCTTCTCCAGATGTTATTAAACCCCATGACACTTCATGGGGTCTCATAAATCACACTTCAGGAAACATGGAGATACACTAATTAATAAGACACAAAAAAGCTCACTTAAAAATTTTTTTTCCAAAACAATTGAGAAACCTCAAGTGTAAATTAAAAATATTATGGTAAATGCTTGCACAGCTAGTACATAATGCTATGGTATAAAATGGGCCCTCTAAAAGCCCTGTTTGATTGACATGTAAAGCCAATTATTTATAATAATTTGTGCTATCAACAAATGTCCAACACCTTTTTATAAGAGCAAGACCCAGATCAATTCAAATAAATTAACATTCCTGTCCAAACTGACTCATCCAGCCCAAGTAACAAATTCACATGTCAATGGTGGGTTGACCCAATGACCCATCTGCTAAAAAATACAAACTGTATCATTTTGTTTTCCAAATAACAAGCATTGATTGCAGTGTTAGAAAGGTCATTTGTCATCAGTTCAGTCGTTGACCTACTGGCAAATTGCAGCCTGTCACTCCACAGTAAGCCAGGATCATCAGCGGAACTAAGGGATGTTTTGTTTATAGAGTATAATTAGGGAGGTGATACCATTTTCACAAGGTGCATGTCTAACAGGATAAGTCTTAAATTCAACAGAGATCAAAAGAGGAAGTGTCATGAAAAAGAATACATGGGATTTCATAATTTCTCAAGATGACTACAAGAAACCTTGTTTATTTATGCTTACTTTTAAAAGCACTAGATCAAACCCAGTGTGTGTATTAAAGTTGCCAAGGATTTCAGTGTTTCATACATTCTTATGGATAACAGAATAAATATGAGAGACCTCTTTCAATTTTCCCAGAAGGAACAAGGAAATATGCAATTAAGAAACAATCTCATATTAGAGAACCCAAAGCATATAAATAAGGACTGGCCATTTGAAAAGTCACTTTTCAGTGGCATCCTCTCTAAAAGTGCCACTCTGTTAACATGCATCCCCACATATCCAATCCAGACAGTTATTATTGTTGCATAACCAGTTGTTTCAATTTGTCCGCCCACCAGATACAGACATTATGACTGTCCAGCAGACAATTAAATAGCCATATTTATTTCTTTCAACCACTTAAGCTTTTAAATATCACTTTAAGATATAATTTATCACAATCTCCTAGAATAAAATATCAATTAACTATGCATTAAAGGTCACTTATTTAAAATAATGATCTGCACAATCATTTAGTGAAGACTGCCAAGAAATTCTGTGTAAATTTTTCTGTATTCAGCCCCACATTATGGATAGGGTACAAATGAACGCAAGCATGTGTTCCAAAATAAAATTTGATAATTCCTGTGTGTCTCCCTACAAAGTTTCAGTTAATCACCAGAATATCTACCAATAGGATAAGAATCATTATACTTGAGGCACCCACTGAGGCATAAAACTACAGAGTGAAACATTTGTCCTATTTTTAGAAAGTCCTAAAATTATATCCCTTAAGTTAGTGATGTTAAATCGGTGTTACATAAGTCCATCAGCTCTACTAAAGCTCTCTGGTAATGACCAATGATCATCACGATATGCTCAGAAAGTGAAGATGTGGCTCAACCTGAGTTTCTTAAATAAACATATTTTCAACACAATTTGACAGGATAGCATCTTGCCTAAAACGCATGAGTGGATAAAAATCTTATTGGCAAGGCTTGAGTCAGAGTACCTCAATTATGTCTTTTGTTGCCCCACATGTATACTGCAAATTTTGCTTAGCTTCCAAAGAATGGAAAAAGTAGTATATAAATACACACTTCACTAGACTTAACATCTTATCACATTTGCACACGTTCTCTCTCTCTAAATACACACACACAGACACACACACACACGCGCGCACACACACACACACACACATAATTTTCCCACACAGCCATCCTAACAGTTACCTTTTAATACTTTAGCATAAATATCCTAAGAATAAGAGCATACTCCTACATAGTCATATGTTTTCTTGGTACTTATTTACTAAGCAAATTCTTTATTACATCTTTTCTTGATACAGTCTTCAGAAATTTTAAGATCAACACTCAAATCACCCCTTCCTTCATAGGTTTTACCACCTCAGTACAACCTTTAAGAGAGTCTCCTCCAGCACCTTGACTTGACCTCCCCCTCTTCCTCTTCTCATCCTGTGTGGGTGGCAATTCCCTGAATCACATGCAGTTTCCCAGACAACCGTGTGCCTGCCTACTATCCCTCACCACACCTCATTGCCTTTGGACAGAATGTTCCTCTCTTTGGAGATCTCCCCTACTTGACCCTCACTACTCATATTCTCATATCCCTTTTTGGGTGCTGCTGCCTCCTGGAAGCCCTCCACTTGCCCTCACCCCACTGGTCTCCATCTAGGTAGCAGCCTTATCCAGCTCAGAGAGCCAAGTAGAGCCAAGTGTCCACCAGAGCACTCACTGGCCACGCCACTTGTAAATGGCCTGGAAGTCTGTGAGCTAGTTTATCACTACGACCCCAGTGCCTGGGTCAGTGTCTAGCACATGGCAGGTGCTAAAAAGTGAAATAAAGTAAAAATGTAGAAACTAATCTCTAAATTTAATTATCTAATTAACTAATCTCTAAATTCATGGGGAAAAAAGAATTGCAATTTGGAGCAGACTTGCAGAGCAGGTGGTCTTTGTTTTGGTAGGTCCAAAGAATAAAGAAAGGGTTGAAGGTTTTATTAAAAATAAAAGTGGGCAACCCCTTCAGGTCCCCTCCGACTGTGGGAGTTTTTCTGTCCTATCAATAAATCCTGCTTTCTCAGGAAAAAAAAAAAAACAATGTTGTATATTGCTCTTTGAGAAAGTTCAGTGATACTAGTGAAATTCTGGGAAGTTGGCAAGTTTTCATTGGTGAGTGACAGCATGGCAAAACTAGTCTTAGAGTGGCAGTAGGCTGTTTTAGTAGCTATTAGATAAAACTGGTTTCAGGTTTCAGCAGGCAGTTTCAGCAGTCAGACTAGCAGAGAGTAACATTTTTGGAGTAATGGTATGTGCCCTGAGTGCATTTTCCCTGCCTTCACAACTTTGTTTTAGTTGGGTATGACAAAATGACCCAATTCATATGTTCAACTTTCACAGCAGGAAGGAACTTCCCTTTCTTTCTGTTCCTTATGTGAAAAGAATAATCTGAGCCTAAGCTTTTTTTTTTAATTCAAACATATTCAGCTCTTTAATTTCTTAAGCCATGGAACTTTCAGAAGGTGCTTAAGGGAAATCCTACAATGATCTGGTCTGACACCAGCAGAACAAGAATGCAGTGAACGGAAGCCCTCAGACTTTCCAAGGCCTTCCCCATCCTGGTGTCAGTGAGGGATCCTCTAGCACTGTCACCCACCTGCCACTGGGCTGTGCTAGTGAGCAGAGCAATGGCCCACTCCAAATCCCTATGACCCAAAGATCCCACCCTACATAGAGGCCACTGTCTGACTGCCCTGGACCCAAGTGGCAAGTCTTCCTCAGGTCTCAGGCTTTATTGTCATTAGAGAAAATATTTTCAAGTCAGCCCCATCCCCATCCACACCTCCCTCTACAGTCCAACAGGAACCTGCACTCAGAAAACTGACAGACTATGCCCGAGTGTCACATCAAAACTCACTCTCCCTTTGCTTGACTCTTACTACCAAGGCAGGCTCCTCCATTCCAATAACCTACCCAGCATGAGTCCCTTGCACTGTGGAGTCCAGCAGGCAGAACAAACAGAAAATGAGAGCTGACCAAACCCTCAGTGTGATACTTTCAGGCTCGTATCGTAACTGTCTCATCCTCAACTGCCCTGGTCCTCATCTCTTCTACTTTTCACTCCTTCCTCTGCTCAGATGCTGAATAAAAGATTTACAACATCTGTTGTGACTGACCCATCTGTTTATCAATTACTTGGCTTCACATACCTCTTATGTCATCATGAACAGTTTTACGGGAAATTAAGCAAGAAATAAAACTATTAAAACCCATATTTATAAACACAGACTGATTTGTATACTTTCTAGCAAATATTTTAAGAACAGCTAGCCACTATTCTTACTTTTTGTAAGCTTCCAATCAGTCAAGACAGGAATTTATAACAGATTTAGAGGAAAACATTTGTTGAACACTAAATATAAACTACTGAAGTAAGTGGCCACACATAATACAATGGCTTGCATTGCCTGCCTTGAAATAGTGAGATATTAAAAACCACTTTTTATGAGTACCTTAATCTCTGAAAGTCTTTGCATAGAAAACTGAATCACTGAAAACATTATGCTGAGTGAAATAAGACAGACACAAAAGGGCAACACTATGACTCCACTTATACAGACACAAAAAAGGTACCTGGAGTGATCATATTCATAGAGACAGACAGAGGAACGGTAGTTACCAGGGGCTGAAGGAAGGGGGGTGGGGAGGTACTGCCTAGTGGGTTAGAGTTTCAGTTGGGAAAGATGCAAATGTTCTGGAGATGGTATGCAAATGTTCTGATGGTGGTAATGGTTGTACAACAATGTGAATTCACTTAATACCACTGAACTGCACACTTAAAAATGGTTACAATAGTAAATCATATGCTACATATTGTTTCGCAATTTCTTTTTCAATGGGGGATAAAAATCAGATGCCTAATTTAAGACCTAAATAAATCCTTCTTTCTTACTCAACATGAAATGTGATCCACTGCCTTCGGTACATCATGGAGCACATGCATTCCATATACAACCAGTGAGGGCTACTGAGTGGAGCACGCTTGTTTGCATCCATGTGAAAATGAGCCTTGTGATTTTCAACCAAGAGTTCCCCACAGATCACCAATCCAAAATGGTTTGTTTTCTCATTACCACTGAAAGTTATTGTTCTAAATTTTGTAACTTACAAACTGCTGACAGAATACAACTCCAGTCCAATTTCTGCTGCTATGCCTCACATTCAGACTAAAGGCCAACTGGAAACTCATTCTAAGCTCTGCCAAGGTGATCTGAGTAAGATCTAAGGAAGGTGAATGTTTATTGATAATTATATTACATCTGGATGCCAGGCTGGAGCCTCCATATGGAACACTTAAATGAGACATTCAAGGAAGAATGATAAAACTTTTCATTTTTGGCTGGGCGCAGTGGCTCAAGCCTGTAATCCCAGCACTTTGGGAGGCTGAGGTGAGGGAATTGCCTGAGTCCACGGGTCTGAGAACAACAGCCTGAGCAACTTGGCGAGACCTCATCTCTACAATAAATCAAAAAATTAGCTGGCTTATAGTTCCGGCTACTTGGAAAACGGAGGCGGAAGAATCATCTGAGCCCAGCAGGTCGATGCTGGGGTGACCATGAGTGTACCACTGCACTCCAGCCTCGGTGACAGAGTGAGACTCCAACTCAAAAAAAAAAACACAAAAAGCTTTTCATTTCCTAGGCTCAGTGACTGAAAATATTCACAATCAACTATTTAAAATAATGCCAAATTTCCACTACCAAATCATTTTAAATGTTAGTTTTTATTCTAAAGTTAGACTTGATTATTCAGGAAATGTGCCAGATAGAAATAATTGGACAATTACCTCAAATCCTACCATCCTGGTAAAATTATTGTTAGTATTTTAATGAATTTTTTAAAACTTGTGGTTTTTTCTAATCCATTCAAATAGTACATGAAGATCTACATTTTCTATTTCTTATTTGATATCATTTAGAAGAGAAATAAGATTTGCATAAACTGCCCACTTTGTGGAGAGTCAAAATTAAGCTAAGAGGTGAATTCGTATCAAACTGTCCCTGAAAAATTACCTAATAATAAAGGGAATATATTTCCTGATCATTGTACTAGGCCAAGTACAAGGTTAAGCTCCTGATATGGATTACTGGGTCTCACCTGGTCAAAAATCCTATAAGGTAGGTTCTAAACATCTTCTCATGGCTTTCAGGGTCCCATATGATCTGCACCCCCAGTCCCTCCCGCAAAGCACACTCACTCCTGCCTTAGTGTTTTGTTCCTGCCCTTCCCTCACCTGGATCACATGACAACCGCAATACCCTGCCCCTGACTAGATTTACATCTTTACTCAAAGATGCCTCCTCATAAAAGCATCTTACACCAGTCCCTTTCTAAACCCTTATCCTGATTTAGTTTATCCTCCGGGCTCTTAGCGCTGCCCACCATTACAGTACATTCTCTCTGCTTATCAGATGACTGCCTGCCTCCTCCATGGTATATCAGCCTCAAGAGGAAAGAACTCTACTGCTATAGCTACAGCACCTACAGTCAGGTCTGTGGTATTCATTCCACAAATACATGTTACTAACCAATATTTTACAGATGAGTTGACTGTAAAACGTGCCCAAGGTCAACAGCTACAGAGTGGTAGAGTAAATAGCTGACCTGGACAGGCATGCAGGTCCCATAGTACATGGCCTTCATGTTCAAGTTTGAAGAAGTTGCAAACAGATGCTACCTGGGATAAAAGGCCAGCTCCTACACTCAGTGCATGCTCTTATGTGGGAAGGTCACTCAAGGATACTTAGAAGAGCAAAAATGGAGGCTGTTCTTCTCACCAATAAGCCATGGTAAAGTTTTACTTCTCTGAACTTCAGTCTCTTATGGTGTAAAATGAAGATAATGCCACCCAATCTCCCAGGGCCATCATAAGGATAAAAAGATATACAGCAAAAAAGCAAATTTTGTCAACTGTTTAGTGTCATTTGTATGTACAAGATTACTTTGTTTTATAAAGCAGTACTGTGTAGCCATTTGCCTATGATTTAGATATTTTTGGCCTTGTTTTTGTTTTACTTTTTAAAGGGAAAAAGCATAGAAGAAAGCTACATTTGATGCTTTGGTGTTTTGGGGCTCGTGAACTGGATGCTGAATTACCTTTTAAATATTCACCACCAGGAAGTCATTAATAAACAAGGAAAAACATGGTTTTATAGCATATAAAAAAATCTCATCAGACAGAGACTATAAGGGGCACTGAGGAGTGGAGCTTTGTTTCACTTGGTGAAAAATCTCAAGCATTTATAATAATGCCTAGTACTTAGCAGGTAAAATATTTGTTGACTACTGACTGGTTGAAAGAATGAATGAGATAATTAGACAATATTTAGCGCCAAAAATAGTTCTCATTGGATACATATTGAAATTTAAGAGGGAAAAGGTCTTTTCAAACCTATATTCTTCCTCTCTTCCTTATTCACTAAGCCTAGTATAAACCCTGAAGTGTGAATAAATAGGGAAGTCTTCGTTAGCACAAGGAAAATATGCCTGATAAGTGCACTCAAAGAGAAAATCCCTATTACTTTATCAACCCATCTTCCTTCCTATATGTGAAATTGACTCTAAACAAATATATGTAGTCATTTTTCTATTTTCTGGGTCAGCACACTAAGAGTGCACACTGCTGCTGCATCCCAGTACTTCTGTCTCTGCCTGTCATACGGAAACCCAGAGATACGATTCAGTCCTTAATCACATCTCCATGAAAATCGGCAACATCATCATTCCCACTATGTAAAACATGGGAAGATAAATGAGCTGTATATAGTCCTGTGCTATGCTACCTGGAAAAGTATTAAGAGAATTATGTTTTCCCTACACTGGGAATTTCACTTAATTACTACCTTTTTAGAGGTATGATAACTTAAGAGGAAACATGGATTATAAATACACATCAACTCTATAAGCATCAAATAGCTATGGTTATAAGCTACCTTTATGTTTTTAATACTATAGATGTGTTTATTGTTTAATTTTTTTCATTTTTTATAACAGTCACATTTTTATGCATAAAATATAGAACATATTAAATGTCAATTTTATAGTTTGAGCACTAATACAAATATTATACAGTAAAGAAATTTAAAGATAACTACCATTGTCAAAGTGTTTCTTAATTATTCTTAATCTATGTGATAATTATACAATGTGCTGCATATATAAAGTGATAGAAAGCAATAGTGCTAACAAAATATGCCAGGTTACTATTTGGAATCTTAGTCAAGATTTTTGTGTTCAAAGTAGTGAACCTTGTGACATAGTTTAAGAACTTAATTTCCACATTTCTAATGAAGAAGTTCAACTAATATGAAATGAATTATCCACCAATAAAAGAGAAACAAGGTTTGGCATGGTTTCACCATCAAGAAAACCATGATGGTTCAGAGCTAGCTACAAAAGTTTAACCTACTATAGCATCAATGTTGGCGTGGAATACAAAACTGAAATGGCCTTTGGTATTTATTTGTCCTAAATATGTATTTTGAGAGTTAGTGTCACAGTCAGAATAGTTATCAAGTCAGTTTGCATAAAGCTTAAAACTGTATTTAAATATTTTAAAATGTGACTAAAAATAACCTTACATATGAAGATACAGAGAAGCAAATACTACACACTGGAGCACTGATTTTTAAAAAGATACAGGAAAAGTAAAAAGCTAAAAATTAGAGTAAAAGTGTTAGTCTCTCATTGTAATAACTTTTAAATTCATCTTGAATTGTTTGCTTATTAGGATTACAGTAGTGCAACAAAGATTTTGGTGCTAAACAATGAAGAAAACTGCAATGCTTTTTCAATAAATAGCAAATTTAAGGGAAAGATAATCAAGAAAATCCCTAATTGTGGATTTTTCTTTCCCCCTACTGATTTTAGCAGCCCAATGTTTGGAAAACACAGAATCTGAAAGTGAAAGAAAATGTGAAATGTTTGTATATTAATTTATAATATGAATTCAGAAAACAATATAAACCAGAAGTTCAAAACAACAATTACAAGTTGATGCCAAAATGGTTTAAGACAGGAATCGGCCACAGTTGTATGCAAAGGCCAGAGAGTAAGTATCTTAGACTCTGTGGACCAAGTAGTCTCTCTTGCCACTACTTAACTCTGTCATTGGAGCTTGAAACCAGCCACAGACAATATTTTTAAAAATGGGTATGGCTGTGTACCAATAAAACTTTGTTTATGAACACTGCAATTTGCATTTTATGTGTTACAGAATAGTATTATTCTCCTTGGATTTTTTTCAACCACTTAATAATGTAAAAATTATTCTTAGCTTATAAGTCACACAAAAATCATCAGCAAACCAAATTTGTCTAGCAGGACATGGTTTGTCAACTCTTGGTCTAAGGTATTACAGAAGCAGCCTACACATGCAAGACCAAATACACATATATATGCAAGAAGAACCCTAAAAGCATATTAAATAAAGTTTTTTTAAAAAATAACCCTCAGAAAGCTATGGTTTTACCATCCATTCACCCAGAGAAATTCATAAAATTTATTTCTGTTTCACCATGAGAGGACCACCTTTGGAATCTGTTTTTGAAAGGAATAAATCACAATGCACACATTACTGGAAAGGAAAACGGGAAGGAGAAAAAGGAGGAGGAGAAAACTCTTGAAGCTAAATAGTTTTTAAAATGTATGGCTGCCTATATATATTGAAAACTCCGTTTTAAAATCCATATCTTAGGATGTGTATATGCACATTTACAAAATGATATTTCCTTACTTCTAATAATATTGCATTGAGAATTTAACTCCTTACTTTGGTCAATAGTCAGTTGGGTACAACTCCATGTCCTTTTATAACAAAAACTGCTCCTAGAACACTTCCAGCATACTTAATTATATATCATTTTAGAGTGCTCACTAATTTTATTTTTGTAACTTTTTTCCCAGGTAAATAAGTTTCTAGAAAGAATTATTTCTCATAATCCTTCATCTCTCACAGTAATTAACATCATATTTAGCATACACCAGTGCTCAAAAAAAAATTTAATGGCTAAACTTTAATGAATAACAGAAAAACAAATGCCACTATTTGCAGTTCTATATTATGACAAACAGTTTAATCTGACGGAACAACTACCAGTTTTCAGAAATCCCATCTGCACCCATGCACAGAAGCATAGTCAGAGGATAGAGGAACTGCTGGTCCTTCCCTTTCCTCATTCATATGCTGATACCCAAGCCACTCTCATGTTCAAATAATGAGTCGCATCCTGTTTGGGGGTTAGGGTCAAGGACATACCTTTGTAACTGTAAGAAATCAGATGGACCTGACAAAAGTAAGAAGATTTAATATTCAGAGATCTTCACTACAAAGGCCTAATATTAATCACCAAGTATTCTATGAATCAACAGAAGGAGAATATTAAAACATTTGAAACACTTCCACTTCATTCTTCCCAAGGTATAAGAGCCTTCAAAGGCTATATATTTGCGAAGTCACTTCCCCTTTGTTCCTTCAGTGACCTATCTGGCTGTTCTAGGATACACCTGGGGGCTTTGATTTTCAGTATCATTTTTTAATGGCCTCTGCTAGTAACCTACACTTTCTATATTTTAAAAGTGTAATGCCAGGCGCAGTGGCTCACATCTGTAATCCTAGAGGCTAAAGGCAAAGGTTGGAAGATTGCCTGAGCCCAGTGTTTCAAAATCAGCCTGGGCAAATTGGTGAGACCTCACACCTCTGCAATAAAATAAAATAAAATAAAATAAAATAAAATAAAATAAAATAAACAAGTAGTCCGGCATGTAGAGCACCTGTGGTTCCAGCTACTTAGAAGGCTGAGGCAGAAGGATCGCCTAAGCCCAGCAGGTCAAGGCTGTGGTGGCTGTGAGCATGCCACCCACTGTACACCATCCTAGGCAACAGAGTGAGACTCTGATTCACACATACACACATACACACACACACATAAAGTCTGAGGTGGCAATATGGGACATAAAGAATGAAGGAAAGGACAAAACAGTGACAAGAAAAGGGATTCCTTTGGCCACCTTTATCAAGAGAGGTGAGTTATCTTGTGCCACAAACAGAATCAGCACAGGTTGAAGAAGATTCTATAGTAATTGGACTTCCCTTTTTTTTTTTTTTGGAGCTGGAGTCTCACTCTGTTGCCCAGGCTGGACTGCAGTGGCATGCTCACAGCCACCCTAGAGTTGATCTGCTGGGCTCAGGCAATCCCTCCACTTCAGCCTTCCAAGTAGCCAGAACTATAGCAGTGTGCTACCACACCCAGCTAATTTTTTGATTTATCGTAGAAATGGGGTCTCACCAAGTTTCCCATGGGCTTCTTTTTAAAAGTTCGTTTTTATGACTACTTGTATACCGAATCCTGAATTGTACCCTACATCTTTAAAAATAAAAAGTTCATTTTTGCAAGTCAGGCTTCGATCAAAAGAGCCAAAATAATGATATCGACTGCCAACTGTGAAAAATTACACATTTTTCATTAAGTGAAAAGATAATAAACAAGGCAAGAGTGAATATACACTTGTGGAGAAATCTCTCATGACTAAATCTAAGAGCCCTCCTGACTCCCCTGGCCTCAAATGTCCTATGTCTCTGGACAAAGGCTGGAAATTCTCCAGAGGGTAGGAGATGATCAAAAGGTCTTCAGGGTGAGAAATCTGTTTAGGAAAGGACAGCTCCACAGGAGAAGCACAGCTGTGTTCTCTTCTTCCCTCTCCCCATCCCTGACAACAATAGAAGCAAGAACTAGAATTTGAAAAACCAACTAAAGTGGAGTTCTGATTCAGATACAATCATATTCAAAAGCACACATGTGTATAAGAAGACAAGAGAGACAGAAAAGGAGAATGTGAGCTGTAGGGAAATAACCAAGAGCTAGAAAGGCTTTGAAGTCTGGTAAGGCTACAGTACTAAAGAGCTCAATGTTCCCTTCCTTGAAGTTCTAAGGAGTTAAAGGTGGGAAGGAGAGGTAGGAACACGGTGAGCATCATAACTGTTAAATCTTAGTGAGAAAAGCATTGAATTCTACTTCATGTTTAAAATCTACCTTTGCAAGATTACTTAGTAAATATAATTATTGCTACATCTAGGGGCATTAATGAAAAACTTTATATTCATTAAAAAGTATAAAAATTGTGTTTTATTTGAGATCCAAATCAGAACATATTTTAAGTTTAAGTCCTGAATGGGAGCATACTCATCATCCCATCTGCATAATGAATCATTTTAAGGAGATGTCTAACATACAGCCTGAAAAAGGGGTCCACTGAAATGATCATGTGCCAATATGATTAGAGTTCACTAGCCACCATCTTCCTATTATTCCCTCCAAACAAGTAGAATTCTTGCTGATTTACGATGGAACAAATGTCTTTCACTCATTGAAACATTTACTAAGCAGTTCTACAGTGGAAAAAAATCCACATTGACACATTGACATTTTATCTTCAGAACAATCACTGGCCATTCTCCTAGATCTCTCAGGTGCCAAGTGAGCCCCTGAAGCTGAAAAAAGTTAAGCCATCTACAAGGTCTCTGTGATGAATGGAGACGTCAATTGGATTCCCCAACTAAAGTTCCATCCATTAGACACATTTGCCAAAAAGGATGTCAGTCTACTTCCCAGACCTGCTGTTTGGGTATCCACTGGGTAATACCCACTAATCTAGCTAAGGTGTACTCAAGATAAAGAAAGTAAACTTCAATGGGAGAGAAGTTAAAACTCTTGTAATCAGTCTCCTTAACTGTACCATCCTCACTAGCTAATTTGACTGACACGCCCAAAGACCACAGCTTCACTCATTCAAGCACTATCCAGTGAACGTGGACTATGATTAACACCTTTGTGCACCTTTTATTTTTAAAAGGAAACTTAAAACTAAAAGCAAACCTGATGGCATCCATGGATCAGAAGTTGGTTTGGTCAAGGTGTTCACCTGCTCCCAATTGAAGTCATCATCTTCAGCTTGACTATATCCACATGTGCCGTATGGCTCATCGAAAAGGCAACCACCTAAAATGGAAAGGAATGAAAAGTAATTAACAATCAGGTCTCTGGAATAAGCTATTATGACTGAAGAAAGCCTTACACCTATTTGACGCCAAACTAAATTTGATTGGAGATTTCTGCTCAGAACTTTGGCTCTAACCCTTGTTGTACCCTTGCTGAATGATATTCAGTATTAATTATGCCTCACCCACTATGTCATGCAGTTCTCCAAAAGCAATCTGATGTTGGTAGAAGCCAGTGGGAAGTAAGACCTAAACAAATTTAAAATTCCTATTTTCCCGATGTATAGGAATTGAGAAAACAGATCTTGCATTCAGAAGTTTAATGGAACTGCCTTAAGTGTTCAATATGTTTGTTAAAAAAAAAATTATTATTTGTGTAAAAAATTGGGGGGAAAAATGCATTCACCACAATACTGACACAATCGTAGAGGGCAAGATGCAGTACAAACCATATAGATGTAACCTATGAAATATTTTTCAAGGAATTATTTTAAGTCTAACACAGAAGAAACAGGTTTCACTTTAATACTTTGGAGATTTGAGGTCTCAAAATTAAGAGAAATTATAAATTCACTTATAGTTCATACAAGTTTTAAAGGCAAAAATAAATCTAAGACCAAATATGTGGTAAACATCTGCTCAATTTTGGTACTAGAAATGAAACTACTTAAATAGAGAAACAAAAAATAACAGAAAATGCAGTATATACATAGCAGTTCAGCTGTTTCAGCATCAGTAACATTCAGCACGTTGATGATTTTAAGGTCCATTCCATATCCTCTTAAATGTCTCCTGTGATTTTTTATAGTATCAGATATTTTTTCCAATGCTTCATATGGGGAAAGTGAGTGATTATACTGATTATATTAATTATTATAAAAAGCCTACTATTATATTATGCTATTATACTAATCCAAAATTTATAATTGCTTGCCAATTATGAAAATTACAAGCTCCCAGTAAAGAAAGCACAAATTTAAGAATGTTTATACTATGTCTGCAATGTACACCCTGGTGGCAAGAAGATAAGGAAAACAGCCACTGTACAACCTCAGAGGGAAAACAGATGTTAGAGGTTACCTGGTCCAACTTCCATTCAAAAGCTTAGGTCAGTTCTACAATCTGTCAGACAGACAGCCAGCCTCTGAACAGACAAGGCACTCAGAATTTTGTAAAGCATCCCTACCATGTAGAAAATTTTCTCCTAAAAAGGCCCAAACTCTGCTTCTTGAAACGTATACCCATTTATCTTTATCCTGTAAAGAAATAGTAAAAATAAATAAATAAATAAAAACCCTTCAGCTCTTGCACAGAAAAGCTGATTTTTTAAAAAGAGCTGTCATGTTCTAAGTCTTCACTTCTACAGGCAAAACATACTTTGCTGCTCCCTCAATTCCTCTTACAGGAAGGTTTTCAGACCCTTCACCATCCTGGCAGGTGTTCAGAATTCAACGGGCTACTGCCTTTGACCTTGTTCTGTTTTCAGCAGTCCAGGCAGGGTGTTAGTCCTTTCTGAGCTTCTGTGAGCCCGAAATCCCACATGGCTTTTTCACACCACTGCCATCGAGCCATTTCTCTGCTTTTGTAATAAGGTAAGTGACTTTCTAAATTCAAATGAGGACTGTCCATTTGTACTTACTAAATCCCATCTCATGTTTTCAGTGCATCACTCCAGCCTATAAATCCTGACACTGTCATTCAGATAATAGTCATCCTACCTAGTTTGTGTTATTTACAAATTTGATGAGCATGCTTTCTACCTCTGCCTCCAAATCACTGACACAAAAATATTACACAGGATAGCATCAATGAACCTCAGTTTGTCTCTCCCAGCTTCCTAGCTGTGTTCATCTTAGCTCCAGCCCTGATGGTGAAATCAGTAGCCATGGCCATTGTCTTCTGTAACACTTAAACAGTACTCGTTTTTAACTAAACATTCCACTGAGAACAAAAAACTCATAATAAAAGATAACAGCATTAACTCCATATTTCACCTTGACAACAACCAGTCATTTATATTTCCCTACTGAGTTTTAACAAGTTCAGAAACAGCAGATTTGTTTAAAGTGCATAATACTAATAACTTTCCAATTTGGGATAAGAATTGTTAGAAGACTATGCAAACATTTATGGGAAATATTTTCTCTTGGTTGCAAACCCTAATTCTGATGTAGAAAATAGCTCCAGTATTGTAGGAATAAACCCAAACAGTGGTAGCACTAATAATATTCAAAAAGAATGAAATCATAAGTTTTGAAAGAAAAGGGTCCCTCAGTGGAAACATAGATAGCATTCTGATGAAAGTCCTGTAATGCAATCTCAAACAGTGATCAGCATCCACAAAACAACTTAAGGCTGGTTAAAGACCTGCTTTACAAAATGACTGTTGGCACTAAAATAGAACAAAATATGAAGGCAAGAGCATGCATGCATGCATGGCTGAGAGCGAACCCAGAAGACTAATACAACGCTGGTGGAGGTTATAATTTTCCCATTACACAAAGCTGTTTTTATCACTTGAAATAAAACATATAAAGTATGATATGGTTCTTTCTGGACCCATGAAGGATTATTGAGCCACTGGAAAATGCAATAGACTGAATTTCTTATTGCCCAACTAGGATGCAACCCCCTGCACACCAACCTTCAGAGCCACCGCTGCCCTTCATTCAACAGATGTGGGACCACCAAAATAGCAAAGGTGGTTTACTGAGCTAAAATAAGAAGAAATTAAAGTAAATGACACCAGAATTGAAATAACCAATTAAAGAGAGACAATTAAGCTTTTGGTTTTCAGAGCAGCTTTATTTAGAAGTGAAGTGTGCAGTTCCGGATCAAACACTGGACAACCCAATTCTTCCACTACTAGCTGTGTTTTAAACAGATCACTAAGTCTCTCTCAAGCCTAGATCCTTTACCTATAAAATGGAAATAATGCATATCCCACATGGTTTTTCTGATGGTTAAATTACACAGCAAAGGTAAATTCTTCTCACCACAAATATGTCATACAATTACCCTCAGGAGCTCACTTCATCGCAACTAGTTAGAAGATATAATTGAAAATTTAAAAGTGCACTTCATATGAAGGTGAAGAGTTGTGAACATTCATACAAGTAACACCCCTGTGGGTGCCTCTATTAAACATGGAAGTGCAAAGAACAGGCTGTTGAATAGGTTATTCAAGTATACATATTGTGGGAGCCTGTGAAAAAATATGATAAGGAAGCAAGGTTTCCTGAAACACAGTGAAAGGAAGCAGTTCCAAAAACACAGTCCTCTTTAATTTCTGAACAACACAGACCAATTTTGCCATCATCTACAGGAGTGTGGTCAGCAACAGACTTCCCAAGATTTCTCCAGAATTGTCATTTCTGAACTGACTCCCAAGAGCCCATGGCCGAACTATATTCCTCTGTCAAATCAAAAACTATTTCTCTTTTGTGGAGCGGAATCAGAACTAAACCAAAAGTCATATACAAGATGGAGGCAAGGTTACACAAGCTGAGTGGACTGGTGTTCTGCTTCATATATTCTCTCTCTCTATCTCTATCTCTCTCTCTCTCTTTCACACACACACACACACACACACACACACACACACACACACACACACACGCCTACCATCACAGTTCAAGAAAGGCCTGTCCTTAGCATCTTTGAATACAACACACAATATTTGCTGGATTAAGAATGTCATGCCCTATTCCCAGACATGCAATACAATACAATAACTTGAAAAATTGAGTTAATAAAAATGTTAAAGTATAAATTAAAAAGCAAGGCAAATAGAACAGAGAAAAGATTAAAATGACCGGAAATATGACTAGAATATTCTAGAATACTCCCTCACCCACCACCAAATAATTAAAAATGCCACAAGATTCATGTGCTGGAAGTAATCTACAGATTTCACTTTGAGCTTTGGGGTAGCCAGTGCAAAGAGGGAAATATGACTGATTAGCCAATTCACAGTATCTGTGAAATAATATTAAGACAAAAACTAATAATAGGGACTAACATTTACTAAGAACTTGTTTAATTCTCACATACTCTATAAGGTAGATACTATGATCCTCACTTTTCCAGTTACAGAAACCAAGGTTAGATAGATGGTTGCATGGCCTGCTCAAGGTCTCAAAGCAGGAAAGTACTGGAGCAAATATTTGAACCCAGCCATCCTGACTTTGGAGGGGGGGTGTTGAGGAACATGACAGTACCTTCCAAACTGGAAACGCAAAAGAAACACAGCTACTCCTAGTCCTAAATTCAGAGAGAACTATCTTCCCAGAATATAGAAAAAACAATCAACATAAGTTAATAAAAAGTTCTCAATAGCATCAGTTAGAACAGGGCAATGAGTTTTAGGGCCTATTCAGTAACATCTTATGATAGCATGTGACCAAACTACATTTTAACAAACTTGATTTTGTGGGAGCTCAGTGCATTCTAGATTAAAGCTGAAATATCCCTTGAAATTATCTTTATGAATACTGTTTTTCTCAACAATGCCTTAGTGGGCTGCCATGAATTTGCATATTTATTCCCCAACTAAACATGAGTAGTCTATGCTATTACTGAAATGTAGACTCACATGTGTTAAAGATCAGAAAAAATGGTGTTAGGTCTGATATAATTTCATGAGAACTGCAGAGTTTAAGAACAGGCATCTGAAAGTCCATAGGCAGGGTAGGAATTCTGCTCAAAAGCAATACTGATTGTAAATATATCTTAGTCATATCAGTATTCCCTATAGCTGGTACATGATAGCCACCCAATAAATGCTTTTTAAAAGAATGTGTAATGAATTCCCCCAAATTCTATGCAGAATCTGACCGCAATAATTTTACCTGGAAATCTGTAAAAGAAATGTCAAATAATATCAACATAATCAATGAAAACAATCTTTTTACACAGTCCCACAAAACATCCAGCAGCCTTGTTCTGGTGTATCCAAGATGAATCAGCTGAAAAATGTGACTAAATCAACTGAATATGTTCATTTTTTTATTATGATTGAAAACTATAATCCAGCTAAATTTTAGTGAAGTCTCCACAAATTATGGTTTTTGATTTAGAAAAGTTGAACTCTTTCTTTTTTCCTGGCAATTATCAGATAGCAAAGCTAGTTGTCTATAAAGGTCACTCCTGATTTATGAAAATTAAATATTGATATTTGCATCTTGGAGGGAATTTATCTTTCTTCTTTCTTTGAAGTAGAAGAAAATGATTCAGTTGATTCAAGAATAATATGAGATTACTACGGTATAAGCCCTAAAGAAGAAGCTGGCCCACTTTTACCCCAAAGGAACCCTTATAAGATCTTTCATACCATTCTACATCCTACTGAAGTTCCAGGCCTGGAGGCAAGCCAAAAAATTGACAAGAATTAGAATTCCACCATTTGGAGCAGTATTAAAAAACTTTTTTTGATTTTGATTTTGACCCATAGTCATGACATCTTGATCCAGTGCATGGTAAATGCATATTTTACATATCAAACTTACCTCCACTGCGATGTACAAGTATTTTTTCATTTTGTTCTAAAAAGAGGCTCTAGATCCACTAAATTGATTTCAGGGATCGTTCAAAGGTTGCTTATTTTGGTCTTTTAGGTTTTGAGGTGAAAGCCATTGCTAGGAACTATTTAGCTTAAAGTTATTAATCAGCACTACTGTGTGAGAGCACTACTAACATCGTCGAAATGCAACCTGTGAGCTACAAAGTTCTGTAATGTTAACAGCTACCTTTCCTGAATGTGGACCATGTGCCAGCCATATTCTGCTTAAGACA
The DNA here is from genome assembly GCA_027257055.1 of Cephalopachus bancanus. Lineage (NCBI taxonomy): Eukaryota > Metazoa > Chordata > Mammalia > Primates > Tarsiidae > Cephalopachus > Cephalopachus bancanus. The sequence goes on from JAPVLO010000179.1 coordinate 1,727,323, forward strand.
GTACACAGTTATGCTTTCATTTATACTCTTCACAGCAAGTGTAAGACTGACTCATCTCAATATGTCTGAATCTGAGAACTTGTTACAAAACAAAAACCATGGAAATATGTACAGGTGTTATCTCATTCAGTCTTCTCAAAAACCCAATGCAAGCATCAATATCCCCTGTACCAATTATCCATGTTATTGCACCTCTCAGCTCTAAATTTCAGTTTTCACTACTTGCTCTGTGAAAGTACAAACTAGACCCTTTAACTCTGTTTCCTGTCCCAGTGGGCAAGAAACAAAGCTCTGTCAGTACAGGGTGCAGGAGAGATCCTGAAGAAGGAAGGGGTGGCCTGCCTGAGCTCCCTGGCAGGCTCCCAGCACACAGCACAGGGCCAACACAGTGCCTGGTTCCTCCAGCAATAGCAGCTTGCCCCTGCACCCTCCTCCAGTGGGGTTCTGTAGCAGAGTGCCTGCAGCAGAACACCTCCCATGAACAGTTTCTGCTGTCAACCAGAGGGCACACTGGCTCCAAGTTCTCCAGGTACAGCCCCACAGGACTCCTCTGCCATCCGCTGAGCCACAGCCCTGCCCTCAATCTCAGCCCTGGAAGGGTCTCTCCCAGGAAGCTCTGTCTCTGCCCCTGGGTAGTGCCTGCTCCAGACATCTACAATTCCTTTATTCTTTAGGGTTCTCGTTAGTTTGTACTAGCCAATCTCTTGTATTCCAATACCCCACTATAATGAACTCTTATTTATATTAAATTGTCCCTGTTCAAATTATTGTGTTGTTTCTGTCTTCTGATTAGATCCTGATCGATACATTCTGATTTTTACAGACAGCAGTTTAGAGTGGTCAAATATCTTGCCCTAAGTCCCTTAGGATTCCGTGTAGGGCCAGCAGTTCAACTGAGGTCTACATCCAAAGTTCCTCTCTTACCAGTCTGCACATTTTCACTCACCTCTATAAAGTAAGTAAACAACAACTTGCAGTATTTATATAAGTATTACTAAGGGAATTGTATTGTAAATAAGCTCCTAAAAGTGCTGGATCTAAGGAGCCAGTGGAGGACAACCGAATGTTAATTTCATCAACTTAAAAGATAGGTACATATTTTGAATTTCTCTGCTTTTAACAGGTTAATTGACTTACACACTCTAGCAATCATCCCTCTTGTTATAATTATAGCCCATTTAAAGTTATTTTGTGAAAAGACTGTAATACTCCTTGAAGAGTTTTCTGGAACATTTTTCTCATTTGTTCCAAATACAGAATGACCTCATTTAAGGCATTCTTTATCAAATGCATAAAGTATTAAATGGGTCTCTCTATAGAGAAGGCAGATCAAAAAATAGTGCTAAATTACCCTCCCCCAAAGAATTAAAGTTATGTTCTATTTTCCTAAAATACATAAAATCTCAGATGGTTCTGTCTATTTATTTCAAATTTAAAACTGGGTAGAATAAATGGCTATAGACTATATAGTTCAAAGGATAAAAAGAAGTGAACTAATATAGACATAATTATTTTAAGAGTTAAAAAATAAACATATACCAACTAACATGGCAGAGCCACTGCTTTCTTCTTGTAAATCACAGTGACTTCTAGTTTAATTGCCTGCCAAACAATAAAAGTATATAATGCCTCTTAAACTTTGAGTGTGCCAGTGATGTTTAGTGAATCAGACACTAAGCATTATAGAAATGCTCTTCTACATAATTTAATCTAGCAAGCAGTTTTTACACATTGCACAGGCATTTAAATGGCTAATGCTATGCTCTACTGTAAGAAGTACTATTTGCCAATGGCTGTATTTTATAAAATACAAAGGAAATGAGTTGTCTTGTTCTTGATGTTTCTATGATTTATTAAACTTACCCCATACTTCATTTTATGTCAATCTATGAATTCCTAATTTTTAAAAAGGCAGGATTTCAACCATTTTTCTTGTTGATCTTAAGTGGATTTTTAAAAATGGGCAATGGTGTTATTTCTACCCCTAAATATTGTATAGATGCAGTCAAATTATTAGAGACTTGACTATTTTGGTTTTTCCATATAAAAATAAGTACCTCGTAGAGATACTATTGGACTAAATTAAACATGCATGGATTCCCTGTGAAAATTCAAATCTACCTGAATATAAAACATTGGTGTTCTTGCCCTGTGCACCATAATAGTACAGTGTATACCACAATAGCACAGTGTAAAAAATAGTCATCTGCCTTTGTCATAAAAACAGGAGTTATAGAAGAAAGCAAAGCGATAAAATATCTGCCAGACACATCTAAGGGAAAAGATGACCAAACTAGGTTAGCATTTAATCGTCTGATTTCTGGAATCAATGGTGTCCTGAGTCCCAAACTAGTGTGGTGTTTCTCATAGTGGGTCCCTGAACTAGATGAGTTTAACTCATTAGAAATGCAAATTCTAAGGCCTCAAGCCAGACCTCTAGAATCAGAAACCCTGGGGGTGGTATCCAGCAACCAGAGCTTTAACAACCCTACAGATGATTCTAATGCACATTAATGCTTGGTAGTCATTGTTTTAGACCAACCTATTTAACTAGAATCTTCAGGGAGCAGTCCCAGGAATCAGTGGTTTTCAAAAAAAGGTCCCAGAATAATCTAATCATTGACCTATTTTGGAAAGAGTGCTCTAGAGATCAGTAGTTAAAAACAATTTTAAGAAGATTTCATATCAGTTTTCTTTAAAGACACAAGCATCCTGTTTATTTGTAAATTATATACATGTAGTACTTTACAAACATGCATATAATTGACCTTTTAAAGTATTACTAGAAAATATATACATAAGTTAAAATTCAAATAGTTACTCCTATACATCAATGGATTGTACTGCATTCCTCAAAAAGGGTGTGAAGAAAGTGATTTGGAGATCACTGTTCTGAGTAACTCTTTTTAGTCATAAATACCTCTCAGGTGAAGAAGGGCAACAGAATCACATGGCTAGATCAAAGTGCTGAATTCACTGCTTTAATTTCATGCTAAGAAACCAACCATAATTTTTCTTCGAAGTGGATCTACTCGATAATAAGAGATATCCTAGGTAGAAAACGGTCTTGGTTACTGGTCAAAGATACCCAGGAAATTAATGAAAAGCAGAATTTCATTTTATGCCCGTAGCGTTCCTGCCAGTTTAGTATGATTTACAAATCCATCTCTTGATGATTTTATTAGCATAAAATCATTATCTGGGACAGCTGATAAAATAAACTCCTGAACTCACCAACGTGCAGTACAGCCAAGCCATGTTATTTACTCAGCTTAAAAGAGCGAGTCAATTGTTTATTTTCACGGGATGTTGATTGACTTAAACTCAACTAAACTGACTTCCCTCAATGAACACTTTTCTACACATCACGTTCACTGGATAGAATCAAGTTATATAGAAAAAATAAACATAATTTCATATATCCTTCTGGTAAGACATTCATTCCAATTTCCTATCATTAGGAGAACTTGTTCTAACATTTAAAAAACAAAAAACAACGTAACTTTTATGGTTGACTGTATGTAACTGGGATCACAGACCTGGAATACAATGATTTTTGGATTTATCAGTTGCATGTGCCTTGCTCATTGTATAAAGAGAAGATATGCAGTCTTCACATCGAAGATGTGTTTAACTTGCATGATCTCAATGCTGAAAGAGTTGTGGTGTGGATAAACAAGTCATTCGTTTAGTCCAGGAGCCTAACAATCTTATGCACCAGACAAAAGAAATGAGAAAGGTGGTGCTCCCCCACTCAGTTGGTCTCTGTTCCATCATCCTTCAGGCTTTAGTATGACATTTCATTGGGATCCATATGAGTCTCATGTTTAAAGATCTGCATTTTTATTAAAACATGGATCCAAAATCCAAATCACCTATCTAACCTTGTGCTCAAATGAGGAACCAGCAGTCTACTCCAATGCCAGGGAGTGGCTCTATTGGACTTGCTGAGAAACAATATGCTGGTTTTCAACCTGGAAGCTCCCTAAAGGATTTTTTAGGACAATTTTGACCATGAATTATACCCTATAGAATATATGACTCCTTTGTAATATCTATTATTTGCTTCCCAGGGAAATGGGAACTTAGTGGTATATGTAAAAGTATAGTCACTGTTACAAGGTGATGAATATCAAAGAAAGTCACAACTATGTTTGGTACATGCTATCCGAAATGAGAAACAAAGTAATATACATTCTTCATCTATACTGCCTATAATGGTCAAGTTACCTACCTCTCTGTTCAACATCCTATGCCCTAAACAACTTCCTAAATTTTTCTCCTATCAGTCTCCTAATTCTCACCACACCACAATTTAGGTTTCAACTCAGGTCCCTGCTTAATTTGACCAACTCCCTCATAACTAGACACTGCCCTTTGCAGTGTATCCCACATGCTCCCAGCAAGCTAACTTTGTATAAAAATGTATAGATGAAATTGCTCTCTCCCTACTTAATACTACACATCAGCTCCTCACTGCCTATGAGGTAATATTCAGATTTTTACATGTGACACATGTTGTTTTTCTGATTTGATTCTTGTCTACCTCTTTATCTCCATTTCTTGCCACCGCTTCCCTTTGTATGCTCTATAGTTCTCAACTATAGAGGGGGTTGTAGATTTACCCCTAATGACCCTGCTGCCCATAAACCACCCCTCTGCTCATTCAGTCCCTCTACCTGTTGAATGTTCCCCCTACCTCCACCCTAGAGACTGGCTGAAACTCTGGTGCACTGTTCAAATCCCAACTCAGCAGTCACCTCTCCTAGATGCCTGTTACTGACACCTTTTCACAGGTAAAAGCAATCAATCCTTCCCATGGGAAACTATCACCGCAAAATGTGTAGGTCTTCTTGTTGTCCTTATCATACTATATGGCAATATAATTGTAGACATACTTGTCTTCTTCATACTGTAAGCTCCCTAGACAAGAACAATGTTCTGTTCATCTCTGTATCCCCAGACCTAGAAAGGTGATCATTATTCATTAAATACCTACTGGGTTTAATAGAATTGTGTAAAGTGTTTTTGTAACAACGGTAAGAATAAAAACTGTTTTCTGCTCTATCTTTATTAGAAAGGAGCACTGAAGGAAAAACATGTAGTGGACTTTATTCACTGAATACTTTGGCTACTCCAAAGAAAGAAAAAATTCTGATTCTAGAGTTCTTGCCTTTTTTATCTGACTCAGGGCATCACCATCCCTTCTTCCCTGTCCCCTCCACTCTTCCTAACTAAAGATTTATGTGCCAGACATTATTACAGGCACTAGGGAGAAAGGGGAAGGGGATAAGTAGAAAGAGAGAAAGAAAAAGAAGTCCTTGTCCACAAGGAAGACATCTTGGGGAACACAGAAGAGTTTAAAAAGGAGGAATATGAAAAATGTTGTGGCAGCCAAGAGAAAGAACAAAAACTCATCCTGAATGTCTCCTTTTTCTAAATGTTCCAGATAAAAAAAGAAAACTAGAGAGTCAGCAACTAGATGTAAGAATCTACTAAGATATCAATGGCCTGTTATTCTAAGAATCCGCATAATAAGGGTGTTATTTGGCAGACTTCAGCATAAGTCAACAAAAAGCACATGGATTTTATGTGTATCATACTGGAAATCTGGTTTAATAACACAGTTGGTCATGTTTGGTTTTTTTGTTTTTCAACATTAAAAAAAGTCAATGATTACATATTATATGTCTTTCAAATATATGACACATAAAAATAGTTAATACTTACTCAATGTCAACTTTCAATACTTAGGTCATAAAGTATACATGCCTTGAAGAAAAATGATTCCTTATATAATTTGTAAAATTAGCAAGCTAGAGTCCATGAAAAAACTCTAAGCTAAGAGCAATACTTGGATGGTACAAAAATTCTTGTGAATCAACTTTCCTTCCAGTCATTTTACATGACCAATTAGTTGCTAAAATGTACAGAACTAAGAACATTAATAACCCTTCTCAAGGTCAGCCCAACTAGAGTGTCTTTCTTTTCTTTTCCTCATTCAGTCTTTACTCAATATTCTACTTACTTTTCAGTATGTATTATTTTATCAGTCCCCCTAAAGAGACAAGGTAGGCTAAGAGAACAACCCTGTCTGGGTTCCAGCCCTGCCCTTGAAAGTGTGTGGCTTTGGACAACCATTCAACAGAGTGGAGATACAATGAGGAGAATATAGATTTGCCACAAGAAAGATCCAACATGAGTCCCAACTCTATCAACTTAACAGAGCCTCATCTATTCATCTATAAAATCATCTACCTTCTAGAATGTTATAAAGATTAAACGATTCTGTATACAATGTGTGCGTATATAAACATATGCATTACGCTATTAATCTACTGACCTCCTTACCTACCTTCCTGTCTATCTATCTACCTATCCACTTACATACCTATTTATCTAGTAAATAGGTAAATGTTGGCTCCCTTTCCTTTCTGGGTCTTGACATCCTGTCTATAAAACAGCATGGATGAGTCAGATTACTACATTTTCAAACTGTGATCCTCAGAACCTTCTGATGCTCTCAGATTGTGAAGGCAAGCCCATTGTGGACCCTTCTAAAACCCAGCTTCAACCAGATCTATTTAACTTTCATTTACTTTAAATGTTAGAGTTCCATGGGTAACAAAAAAAATGGGCCACAAAAAAAAGTTAATATCGAATGATACTTGACTCCTTCAGGCCTAGATTATCTCTAAGGTAATACTTCCATTCTAAGATTATATATTCTTTTTTGTCTCTTCTCTTAAATGTAATAACTCTTTATCAGTAACATACTGGAGGTTCAAATGTGTTATTGTGTATCAGGTGGATTGTTGAGGGGGGAGTTATTAAAATATTAAAAACTAAATAAAATAATGTCAAATAATACAAGCAAAAAGGAAGGCTGAGTTCAACATTAATGCAAGAAGAAAAGGTTTAGGAGGAGGTTGTAAGAAGGAAGAAGAGACCCTACTGAAATGAAGATCAGTACTAAGGGCTGGTCAAGCAGTTGGTCAGGCTACTGCTCTATGAAAAAAAGCAAGAAAGACAAGGTCACAGGACAAGGTTTCCAGCATCCTTAATCCTGTGTGGGCTAGAACCCATTTGGAGTGATTGTTCCTATCCCAATCAATCCAAAATTATTAAGTTACATTTGCCAAAAGAATCACTGAAGAAAATCTAATTATATAATTTCAATCTTACTCTTTTTAGCATCTGCTTACTAACATCTAAAATTATTTGAATAAATGTAAATTTTTCAGTCTACAACAAAGAGGTATGAGATGTAAAACTCAAAAACACTATACAAAAATGGACTCATACAGTAAGTTCTCTAACCCCATCTGCCCCCAAGAATATTTATTATATAGACCTATTGTGCACAGGCCCACACAAAAAAATCCTCAAGTATAAATAACTAGGTATTACATATCTCTGACTTTGATTAAAAAATGTAAAGACATTATAGGCATACAAAAAGTAGGTGAAAATAAGTTCCAAAAAAAAATATCAAATTCAATTACTTCATTATGCCTGGATGAGTCCTATTTGCTTTCAGAAATTATTCATTAGGATATATTTAATATAAAGCCAGGAGAGTGGATAAAGTTCTGTTTCTCCTAAAGCTTTTTTTTTTTTTTTTCTTTTCACGTGGCTGACTTGTAAGAAGCTGTAGTCGCTGGGATAAATTAATCAAAGAGTCACCATATAGCTGTTTTTAATAGTCTGAGTGTATAATTTTACACTTGATTATATGTGACTGGGATCCCTCATTCTTATGGAATGTTCTTTAAATAATCTTATTGTTGGCCCTTGGCCATACTGGGCACTTACCTTTAACAATATCTAACCTAGTACTGGGTGTGCCATGAACAAATAATAAATCCTTGTGGATCAATATAGTATTGACTGGGTTTAAGAAGTAGTAACCCTTCATGGGGCTAGAAATTTGCCTAAAGGAAGTTTCACAGACCAGCTCAATTTCTGTAATGTTTAAAACAATAATCAAATGTGATACTTTGGGAACCTCAGCTAGTTACCAACTCATAGCTCTGCCTTCACCATTGCTGGGAAACATACCTCTGATCACACAGTCCCTCTGCTAGAGTTCCTATATCCCATTTGCTGTACAGATTTTGCATAAACAACATGCTCATTTTACTCTAGGTTTAGGGAAAGAATGAGGGAGCCCACATCATTTTTCATCAGTATGCTTGACATGATGCAAAAATTTTAAGGTTAAGAGTAAAAGCCAAGTTGTATCAATCTGAGTTTTTTTTCCCCCACATGCTCTATAAATTTTAAAGAGATGTTTCTCACAAAAATACAGACATGACCTTAACAATGGGAGAGAAAAATGTGGCACCCTTACTGATAATTCTCAATAAAGAGCTTTATTCTACTGAGCTTTAATAAATTCCCAACATTAGAATTAAAAAATAAAACCCAAGGGAAGCCAGAAGATTTAATTAAGTCAGAAGAAAAAACTGTGAACTTACATTGTTGTTTTTGTTTTTGTTTTAAACCCTATTATAGATAAACTGTTAAATTGCTTGATCCATTAAACACTGTATCTCCTTTAGACACTGAGATATTAACATGCACATATATCTCAATTTACACACTGGGTGGTAAACCTTCACTTCCCTAATGTGCTTCCTGTAGGGCTTCTGAAAACTGACTCTTCCTGTTATATAAAACGTCTCTTTAAAAGTTACTGATGTCTAGTATTCCTGCCATGGTGCTGTTCTCATTTTGGTTTACAAGCTTTTCTCTTAGTTGAGTGATTCTGAAACTTTGGGGAGTTTATGGATCTCTTTGAGGATCTGAACAGAGCTATCTATAATCCATCTCCCCATGACTACTGCAAACCTGTGCAAATTTTATAATTCCCTGGGTTACAAAGTTCTTAGAGATACTCTGAAACACTCAAAGTGTGTTTCATTGGCTACCTGCTTCAGAATCACTGGATAATTGATTAAAACACATTACAAGATCTATGGAATCAGAATTGTAGGTATTGGGTTTGGAGCTCTGAATTTTAGGACACTTCCCTGGCACTGGCTGATGGACAGGAAAGATGTTCCACTACGGCCATCTTCCTATCCTCTCATGGCATCAACTGGTTCTGAAATAGAGGCTCCAGCATCCACTCAGCTATCTCTGAGGAGCCCAAGCTCTATTATCTCCACATGACTAAAGGGCATCTCCCCTAGCATCCCCTGAATCTCCACCCACTTTTCATATAGGGCCTAAGATACCCACGACAACCACTCCCTGCATCCACGCACATCAGCTTCTTAGGCTCTCTTCTGGATGTTTACCTGGAAGCACTTGCCACCCAATGTCCCAGCAAACTTTTGCACTCTCATCCACTAGGATCCATGCCAAAGAATGTACCATCTCCCCTCTCTATTCCTGAGTTATTAGCTCTTCACTTAATCCCAATCATTCTCACACGTACAAGAATGTGTCCCTTGTCATTCTGCATGGTGTGTGTCCATATGCTTGGCTTCCTGACAACATGGTGAGCACCCTAGGCTTACTGCAGATGCAGCACCTGCTGCTGGCTGCCCAAGGGGTCACTCAACTGTTTGTAGTAAGACTGAAGGATGTCCAACTTACATTTCCACACAAATTCATGTCATCCTCTACAAGTAAAGATGAAAGAGGTCTTAGGGATCACCCAAAGTATTGTGCAAATACGGAAACTAAGGTTGGGGGATTTCCTGATTTATCAAAGGCAATCTAGTCAACATCCAAAAACTCCTGATTCATACAAATGACAAGAGATGCCAAAACACAGGATCCTGACCCTTAATTTTAATCTAGCTGAGAATACAGGACACATACATGACCTACTATGATTCAACATAGTGACCAGATGGCAAAGTAGTATCAGAGATGACTAACAGGCTATTCAGATTAGAAAAAAACAAGGGAGAAGCCATTTAAGGTACAGCTGGGAAGTTGGGTGACATTTTGAGGGGCATATAAAGAGCAATTCAGAGAGCATAAACAGAGCAGATACATAGTATATGGTGTGAGAACATCACAACATGTGCATGAAATAAAAATTCACTACCATACAAATAACTACCATAAAAATTCACTACCATAAAAATAAAAGAATTGCTGAAGATCAGGCTACATGGTAGATGGGAGCAGAGCAGTGCAGGGGTCAACACTGGGCGGGAATGGAGTTATCACACTACCACATTCATGATTCCACATAGCCAGCCACAACAGCCTGGCAACAAACAGGGCAAAAAGTCATGCCCTCTTACAGGCAAGGAAAGTTGTGAGAATGATGTGTCTTGACTATAATTCCAGAGGTAGATAAGGGCAGAGGTGGAATTCGACCCTTGGTTACCTAATCCTTAAGAGGCATGTTTCTTTATGTATAATCATTATATATATCACAGTAGGAGGACTAGTCCATGGATGCTCCTTTTGTATTTACTGCATAAGCAAATTGCATCTTTACTAAAATGGACACATTAGACATCATCCTGGAATTTTATAGCCAAACAGTACTGACATCTCAACACCACTGAAGATCCTTTATAGACTTATTAAATAAAGAGTTGATGATAACAAAAACTAATTAATTAAAGAAAGGCACAGAGTAGTGAGATTTATTTCCTCAAATAGATACCAGAGAAAATTCACTCCTAGAATCAACTATCAATAATTCTGCTGAACAAATCAATCCTTTAAAAACTAAAGCATGTTAATTAAGCAAGAGCACTTCAAGAGGCAACACACTGCACTAGGCATGTTTATAGAATGAGAGAAGCACAGAATTAACTGCTTATTTGCTTTTCAGTTTGCATCAGAGACCTAAATAGAGAACCCTAACCTAACACTGAAAGCAACCACAATGAACCATCAAAAAAACACAGACACATGGCAAGAGTGCTCAGAGATCAAAATCTCGCTTCAAAATTGAAAAGAAATGCTAATGTACTCCAGGCTCAAAACTGCTGTACTAGAAAGGAAATTAATATCAAAGCTGGAACAGCATCTACTGTTCCACTCAGTAGATGAAAACAATGGTGTTGGCCAAACAGTACAAGAAAATACAGGAGTCTGATGGAACAGAGGAAATGAAGACAAATCCTGCAAAGAATTCAAAATGGAACAAAGTTGTGCAACTTATCCCTGTGCAAATGAAATACTAGAGGGAGAACAAGTTTTGGGTTGAAAAGAATATGACCCCAGCAGCCTCTCAGCTTAAACCTCCATATTCTTCAAACTCTTATTTTAGTCTCCCACACAGTGAGCAACAGGTAAAAACAAAAACAAAAAAAGTGCAAAGTTAAAAATTTGTACAACAGGACAATGTAACTAAATTAACCTATCATTTTTTTAAAGGCAGGATTTTCTGTATAAAAGGTCTGACTCTTCCTTGGGCCAATGATATTTAAGAAAAGTAACGCCGGGCTCGGTGGCTCAGCCTGCAATCCCGCGCCTTTGGGAGGCTGAGGTGAGTGGATTGCCTGAGCCCACAGGTTTGAGACCTGCCTGGGCAGTGAGACCTTATCTCTACAATAAATAAAAAAAATCAGCCGGGCGTAGTAGCGCATGCCTATAATTCCGGCTACTTGGAAGGCTGAGGCGGAAGGATTGCCGGAGCCCAGCAGGTCGAGGCTGCGGTGGCCGGGAGCAGCCACCGCACTCCAGTCTGGGCGACAGAGTGAGACTCCAACTCAAAAAAAAATAAAAAAGAAAAGTAACAAAGAAATGAGGGCAGACTGTTTTCATTCATTTTATCTCAAGTCAATCTAAAAGCCAAATGACACACACAGCACAAAATAAACTTTTTATACCTGTCCTCAAATTCTATTTTTGCTTTGGCCCCAAATTCAGTCAACTACCAAGCATTTCAGTTATTCTTTCACATGGGCGGGCGTGCCCCTCTCCTCAGCAGTATCAGGAAGACCATCCTTATCCATATCCCAAAAGGCTAAGCTGCCATTTTTTCATTCCTCTTCTCATTTCTAGTCCTCCCTTTCTACGTAAAAAGCCTTGCTTATTGAATAGATCACAATATCCAACTTATCAAAGGACTTTCAAAATAAAAAGCCGAGCAGTAGCTCATGCCTGTATTCCCAGCACTCAGAGAGGGCAAAGTGGAGAGACTGCTTGAGGCAGCAGTTTGAGACCATCCTGGGCAACAGAGGGAGAACTTGTCTCTATTTAAAAAAAAAAAAAAAGCCAGGTGTGGTGGTTCATGCTTGTAGTCCTAGCTATGTAGGTGGTTGAGGCAGGAGAATCATTTGACCCCAGAAGTTTGAGGCTGCAGTGAGCCACAATCGCACCAGTGCATTTCAGCCTAAGAGACAGAGTAATACCTGTATCTTCAAAAATTTTTTTAAAAAACCAATAAAAATAAAAAGCCAAACTTTTTTTTCTCTTTGTTAAGTCCTCTTTCAGTCCTAACCTGCTGTAATCACTTCTAATAGAGCCTACCTTGGATCTTTCTGGCCAGTCTTTTTTTCAAGCAATGTCTGGTTTATCTGTGTTCTCAATGATAATTCTACCCCTCCTGTAGGGCTATGTGTCCCTCCACTATTACTAGCTGCTTGATTTGCCTGATTATTATCTTCAGATTCTTGGTTCCAAGTATCACAAAATATGCCCTGGTAAATTTAAATAGAAGAGCACTTCACCAGAAGGGTCACTGATAAATTGTAAGATTGGAGAAGCATGCTCTGTCGGGGTGGAGAGGAGGAGAGACACAGACAAGATCAGGCCACAGGAGCAGTCAGCTTAGGAACTCTGCACACTTGTCCAGCCTTGGCCCTCTACAAAAGCTTCAGAGTAACTAGTTCAAAGTTTAAATTCTCTGCCTTAAGCTTCTAACTGGCCACATGGAGACACAGATTCACATTCCAGCTGCCAGTAAGCAAACAGAGGGACTATCCAGCTCCCTTTGCCTCCTCAGAAGGAGGTGAGCTTGGCTTCCCACGTGTCTTGGGATCCCTCCTCCAAGCCATTATTGTCCACTCTTGTTGTTTATTTCTTGAGAGAACAGACTGTGAAAAGAATAAAGCAAGCCTGTTACAAAGATGCTATCACAAGGGGTAGAACTGCCAGTTCAATCAAAGGACTTGTTACCTCATTTTAAGTGGCACAACTGCCTAGCAATTATTCCAGGCAATATGGAAAGGAGGTTGACATCTCAATACTTAGAGACCATGAATATGGACAAGGAGATAGCATCTTGGGAGCTAGAGGGCTGGTTCATGGTAAATAATGTTCATGTCTGTTTTTTTACTATTCACATAGTAATTATTCAATTGTTTTCTTGGACTATGTGTCCACATTTGCCCTTTTTAGATTAAATTTTAGTACCTGAAAGTTAATAATCTGTATATATAATAAGCACATAGAAAATGTAATAGCACAGGGTCTCTTTAAATTGCTTAGAACAAAATTCAACGCAATGCTATATACATTCGGATTATTAAAAATCACTAGGCCAGGCGCAGTGGCTCAAGCCTGTAATCCCAGCACTTTGGGAGGTCAAGGTAAGAGAATTGGCTGGGCTCAGGGGTTCGAGATCAGCCTGGGCAACTTGGTGAGACCTCATCTCTACAATAAATAAAAAAATAAGCTGGGCGTGGTAGCGGGTACCTGTAGTTGCAGCTACTTGGAAGGTTGAGGCTGAAGGATCACCTGAGCCCAGCAGGCTAAGGCTGTGGTGGCCGTGAGTATGCCACAGCACTCCAGCCTGGGCAACAGAATAAGACTCAAACTCAAAAAAAAAATCATTCATTGATGCTAAAAACTATGAAGTGCGTGAAGAAAAGGGTAAAGAAGAAATAGAATACCAAACACAACTACACAACATTGGCTAAGGTTTAAAATGTCAACTAATCTATAGTCAGCGAGAAGTTCTAAAGCGTTTTCACATACGGGAGATATAAGCTTGTCGTTCTGAAAAATAAAAAGGAATACTGTACCAGCAAAGCTGTATGGGTCAGACTTCCAGCATACACGTGAACTGTTACATTAGTAGAGCCAAAATGAAATAGGAGGACACAGGCCAAAAGGAAGAAGGGAAAAAAGGCAAGTGAAGCCAAAATTCCAAGCGTAGTGGGTCCCAAAATAAAACAGTATGCAGACAGTTCCCAAAAAATAGAATTATAAAGAAAGCCAACAGAGAATGGTATGATTCTACCGAAAACATTAGCAAATGCAGCCAAAACAAAGTGATATGAACCAAGATAAAGATGGCATTTTAAAGAGAAGCGAACTTAACCATTTAAAACTTCCTAAAGTATGGTATTTGTACAGCAAATCTAGTCCACAGTTTATATGAACTCACACTGGTTGCTTTAAACACTGTTAACATTGCATGTAGAAAGTGAGAACGGGTATATTCCCAGTAGGGGGATTGCAGGGTCATATGGTAGGTCAATTTTTAGAGCTTTTAGGAATCGCCACACTGCTTTCCACAGAGGTTGCACTAGTTTACACTCCCACCAACAGTGTAGAAGTGTTCCCTTTTCACCACAGCCTCTCCAGCAGCTGTTATTTTTTGAGTTGTTGATAATTGCCATTCTGACTGGAGTTAGGTGGTATCTCAGTGTGGTTTTGATTTGCATCTCCCTGATGATTAGTGAGGTTGAGCATTTCTTCACGTGTTTGTTGGCTGCTCGGATTGATACTTATTGATGATCTACTCTATAGCATTTACTTCACATACCTCACTTAATATTCATACTCAACAAACCTATCATATAGAAAGTATTGTGCTCATTTAACTGATAAGCAAACTAAAGTTTGGAGAGATTAAGTTTCTAGATCATATAAGCAAGTTAGTGGCAGTAACTAGTAGTCAAATCAAGATGCGCCCGCTTTCAAAGCTTACTTTCAGTCAAAATAAAGGAAAATATCTGCCGCTATACAATTAAAATAACATAAACTCACATGGAAAAAAGGAACTCTTATCCATATCAATCTTACCCTTTTTTTTCTTTCGCAAATATTGGGTGGATGTAGAGATCACTGGCTAGCTCTCAACAGATGTTTTATAAAGTTACTAATTTTTCCAAAGCACATTCAATCAAATGTATATGGCTAGCAAAAGATCTGTATTCCCTTCCAAACTAGCTGCAATACTCTACTAAACCAAAGACTTGGAGTCTGCTCCTCCAAATACTGTTTGTTCTTCATAACATTTCCAGTATCTGTTCTTCCCCAAAAATCATTAAATTCCTAGATGATTTTTCCCTTTAAAGAAGGGTAACAAAATTAAGGATACCTATAAAAAGAGTTTTAAACTAAAAATATCCATCAAAGTAATAAACTTAGAAAACACATTCTTTGCCAATGACCTACAAATAAGAATCCTAAAGATATGTAAGCTGAGTAGTTTTCTCTGCGTGCAGCACCTCCACGACTTCGAAAACCATGTCCAACATTAATAAAGCCTAAAAAGTAACTATTACTATCATGCCTCCTACCTTTAGAAATCATAGAAATATTTTAAAAAAAAAAGAATATACTCAGGACCTGTCATATTCCAGAATGCCATACAGTATAAGCACAAATGACATTCAGAATCATACCTCAAAGATGGAAATATCCTGAAAACACAAAAATGCATTCAGTAGAATTCAATTTGGTTTATTAACTTAAGCAGAAAATTTGGCAAATCCACATGAAATTTTCTTTTTTACTCTCTATATTTTATTTTTAAAATGTGGGGTTCAAGTCAGGATTAGGTACATACGTGGTCTACATGCAGGTGAAATCTGGGCCTCCACTGGTCCTCACTTCCCCTAGTTTAGGCTCAGATACCCTTAAGTGATGTTATGTGCCCACCCCTTCCCCTGGCAGTGTCCTGCTACTGCTGATCCCTCTCTTATAGTATTGTGATTACTGTTCGGGACCCACTTATGAATGAGAACATGTAGTATTCAGTTATTTGTTTCTGTGATAGATCACTGAGTATGAAAGACACTAAATTTATCCAGTCAAGTAGCTGTGAAGTCCATAATCTTGTCCTTCATTATGGCTGTGTAATATTCCATCATGTATATGTACCACATATTTTTTATCCAGACCATTTTCAATGGGCAATATGGTTGGTTCCATGTTTTTACTATTGTGAATAGTGCTGCAATAAACATGTATGCACAGATATATTTTTGTAGAATGATTTGAGTACTTCCAGGTATATTCACAGAAGGGGAGTTTCTGCGTCATATGGAAGGTCAATTTCTAGATCTTTTAAAAATCACCACACTGTTTTTCACAAAGGCTATACTAGTTTACACTCCCACCAACAGTAGGGTAGAAGGATAAAGAAAGTCGAATGAGATTCTGACATTTTAGGTTATTGACAATAAACAACTGGATGAGTCAGGAGAGGGTCAAACGGAAAATGACCAAAGACACACCCAACAGACAAGTAGAAATATCAGATTCACCTCAATGGAGTGTGAGGAAAAGTATGAGCACAGATATTCTTGGGGTCCATAGTCAGATTGGAAAGGCAGGTGGGGAATAAAGTGATACTGACTTTGAATGTTAGGCAAGGGCTTCTTTGTCTTTAAGGCTGGTGCGTCCCAGCCTTCCTCATGCCATAGCACATTTCACTAGGGTCAATGGATGACAAGCCCAGTATCTGTCTACTAAGGGGCTGGTGGGAGGGGAGCAGTTTCATATAGAAGTCATTTGGCACATACAGCGCTCTGCTCTGCCACCGGCACTATCCATGTTCCAACCCTGGGACCTGCTTCCATCTGATCATCTCTGGTCTTGGATGTACAATCCTGGATGTTTAAAGGCATTGAGAGTTCAATTTTGTTGGAGACAGAACTGGAAGGGGGCAGTTCTAGATAGACACGTATTCATGCAAAAAATGAAGAAATCAAATGAAGTAAAACTGTGGTCATGAGATGGTACATATTTTATTCAGATTTGCGGGGGGTGGGGTAGAAAGGATAAAGTAGGGTTGTGGCATAGGAGAGGTAAAAATGTCAGATTTTGGTGTGCTGGAGGGTCCTAAATGTAAAACAGGAAAAAGTTCTATTGGCTATCATGGCCAATGAGTCCATTCTGAACAACTTAGTGGAGACTGGTGCAAAGAATGCTGTTTTATCTGCAGCTACACAGTATATACCAGAATAAAAGGAGACTAGGCATAGCCAATGAGCACACAGAAGAGTCTAAAATTAGGAGAAAGGGTTAATTCCACAAAGTCCTTAAAAGAAAGATTTGGCAATGTAAAAGATGTTATAGTCTTTAACAAGCTTGTTTTAGTAAGAGGCTTAGAAATAATTTGTTCTTTTTTAAAAAATAAAACAACAGAAGTTAAAAGTGAACAAAGGATATAAATTTAAATTTAGCTTATCAGAACTAAACTTATCCCATGACATTTCCTTCTACAGTTATTAAAGCGATAACAGAGAAAAATATCCTTAGTAAGAAAACCATCCTGTAATTCCAATTTTCCCAGCAAAACCTAGATATTATGTATCTGGGGATTTATATGGAAACCCTTATCAAGTAAGATACCAGGTCTTAAAACCTAAAGTGAATAAAGACTTTGCTTACGAAGTCAAAAAAGCAACAGCCTACCAACATTAACTGTCATTATAATGGTAGATAGAAGACTTCTTAAGCCATCTGCAAACACAGACTTTCATCTAACTTGCTTTAAATGAATTTTTTAAATGCTTGACAAAGCAGACAGGTTTGGCCTTGGGAGACAAATAATTTCACTTAAAAACAAAATTCTTTAACTCTCAGGATTTCTGCAAAAGTTTTTGGCTTTTCAATGTCCCTAACATGGAGATTGAGAATATTTATTCTATATAAACCACAAAGCACTAGATCCAGGTAAATCATCCATTGTTAAAGTAAATAAATCTAACAGTAAGCCCCATCTCTCTGCCTGTGACCCCGTAAGCACAAACCAAGCACCATCTCATTACGACAGCTCAGACTGTTAAGAGCAAATGGGGTCAGACTGTAATTATACTTACATGGAGTTCCAAGTCCTACTGCGGTCAGGACATGCACTTCCCACATGGTCCCAAGGAATATTTTCTAAAAACACACCCATAATCCCACTTAAAATAAATATATTATTGGCTTACATCTCTGGATATTCCAAAGTATACAAGGAGACCAGGAAGGTTCTGGATTGCAGGGAGAAAAGCAATTAATGAGCTATTACTATTTAAAGGCCAAATCCCTGTCAAAACAGCTTGACAAAAAAAAAATGGGGGTTTTTAACACACACAATTTGCAGTAGAGCTGCCAACAAAAACAGTGGGTGGTAATTCTGCCAGCTAAAAGGGTGTTGTAATGAGGTTGGGGTGAGAAGAATAACTCTGTCTTCTCCCCCATTCCCTTTCCAGCAGTGACTGACTAGGCTACCACCCCATCGCATTTCTGCAGCGCCCTCTGGTTCTTCACAAGGCCATTCAGGGTGCTTTTCTGGGCAATAACCCCAAGAGCAAGCCATCAGAGCAGATAGAAAATATTAAAAATATGCCACACATAAGTAAAATTGTTCCACAAATGCAGCTGTCTCATCATAAGAAACTTAGACAATTTGAGTTGTAGTCAAGCAATATCTATTAAGGAATTCTAACATTATACTAGAATTTAATGCTGGCCAATTGGTCTAAACTTTTAGAGCAGAAAAATGTTGAAGATATCAAGTCAACATTGATCATTACTACTATGGTGGAGAGGCATTCTTAAGAGTCCCTTTTCTACTAATGCGAATGGAAAGCTATGGGTATCTAAGTCAATGACTCTGCCTCCTGTTTTCCCAAGTTGTTTATTCTAAGGGTGGTAATGAGGATCTGGGGTGCTATAAAACATTAATCTATTACCATCACTAACAACACTGTGATTAATACTTGGCTTCTGCCTCTTGTATTAATTAGCATTCAGTAGCGAAAGAGGGCAGGAAAACTCAAATTTCAGTGGGTTACACAATTAGAATATTTATCTCTCAAATATATTATGGGTCTGTAAGTAGTCAGGGGCTGATATGGCAGCTCTGCTCCACAAAGATCCCACACTCCTCCAGCCCACGATTCCACAGTCCCTGTGATACAGCCCCCATCCAGTATGGGGCTCCAGCCAACACACCCACATCCCATGCAGAAAGATGGAGGGTGTGGAAGAAGAAGGGTGTACTCCCTCCCTCCTCGAGGCACTAGATGTGTGTTGAGCAAGCACTTCCACATTTATCCCACTGTCTACAACTGGGTTTTTCAATATGGGGCTACTAGTATGTAAATTTAAACATAAGTTTAAATATAAATTTAAACTTAAAGTAACTAAATCTAACTATAATTAGTCTTTCCTTAAAGACACTAGTCACATTTCAAGTGCTCAGCAGTCTCATATGCCTAGTAGCTACTATGCTGGACAATTCCATCATCACATAAAGTTCTATTGGCCAGTCTGGTCTAGAGCTTAAATCATCACATGGACATACCTAATGCAAAAGGAGCTGGGAAGTGTAGTCTTTATGATGGGGGACCCTGTACCAAATAAGATCAGATAATTCCTTCCTATAGAAGAAGGGAAGAATATATTGGGGTGCAGGGAACCACTGTCTCTCAAATACTTTTTTTTTTTAAGATGTTGGGTACAAGCCAGGATTGGGTACATAAGTGGTTTATGTGCAGGTGAAATTTGGGCCTCCCACTAGACCTCACTTTGCCTGGATTAGGATAAGAAACCTTTATTGATGTTATGTGCCCCTCTCCCCACTTCCTTGGCAGCATCCAGCTAAATACTCACTTAAAAGCTTGAAGGATAGCTGGGTGTAGTGGCTCATTCCTATAAACCCAGCATTTTGGGAGGCCGAGGTGAGAGGATTGCCTGAGCCCACAGGTTTGAAACCAGCCTGGGCAACTTGGCAAGACCTCATCTCTACAGTAAATCAAAAAATTAGCCAGGCATGGTGGTGCATGCCTGTAGTTCCAGCTACCTGGAAGGCTGAGGCTGAAGGATCACCTGAGCCCAGCAGGTCAAGGCTGCGGTGGTTGTGAGCATGCCACTGCACTCCAGCCTGGGCAACAGAGTGAGAATCCAACTCAAAAAAAATTTTTTTTAAAAAGGCTTTAAGGAGTCACATACACAGATAATTCTCAAAGGCTTTTAAAACTGTCATACATTCCTTACATAAAAATAGCCCTTTTGAAAATGCCAAAGGTTATGGGTCAAATGGGGTCACTCCACCTCAAAATTCATATGTTGAAGTCTTAACCCCTCAGGACTTCAGAATCCAGTCTTATTTAGAAATAGTGTCATTGTAGATGTAATTAGTTAAGATAGGGTCATATGAGGGTAAGGTGAACCCTTAATCCAATGTGACTCATGTTCTCAGTGCAACTCTAAAACGTAGCTGTATCCTCCTTCGGTATCATGGATACCCCCTGTACTTTCAAGTAACGCATGTGTTTGGAAGGGCTATTTTGACCACTTACATGTTTCATTAAGTTACATTAAAATAATTAATTGCTATGCTTAAATGACAAAAGTAAAACTTTTAAAAGATTGTGTGCTTGTTTTGGGATCAAAAACAGTAAAGCTATGAGACTAGGATTCCGAAGAAGTCCAAAAATCATGGCCGGAAACAACAGAAAACAGAAAGGAAACATCCTTTGGCAAGGAAAGAGGTAAAAGCTTTAAACCCAGAGTGAGAAGCAACCTTGAGAGCTCACACCTGGGAGAGACCCTGGAGTAGGAAAAGCTGTCTTTATCTTCTCCCACCCACTGCAATGGACCTGTATAACCTGATGCCAGGATACCTCCCTTCATTATCCCTTGGTGGAGCAATTTAACCACAGAACCAATCACCCTCCAGTCTTCGTGTAGCTGGAGGAAGAAATGTGGAGAAGGGAGCCATACCCTACCGCCAAGGCTATGATGGGATGAAAAGGCAGAGGGAATAGGTGTGCCAGGTGCTCCAAGTTGGAACTCTGAGCAAGTAATTTTACAGAAAGATCACTGAACATGGGAATAGCGGTCTGCTGATTTAAAATACGGTACGTTGGGTCTATTTAGGGTTTCTAGCCTGAAATACCTGAATTATATCCACATTTTTGAAGACTATCATCATTAGATATAGAATTCTACACTGGTAGAATTATCAGGACTTCAAAAATATCATATCGTTGTCTTCTGGATTCCATTATTTCTGTTGAGAAAGCAACTAAAAGTCGTATTGTTGACTCTTTGAAGATTATATGTCTTTTTTTTCTGGTTATTCTACTATTTTCTCTTTGTCTTTGATTTTCAGCAATTCGACCATGAATGTGCCTAGATATACTGTTCTTTCTGATTGTCATACTGACATTTGTAACCCCAAATCTCTACCTGATGTCTTTGTCCATTTGGAGAATTTTCAGAGATTGACTCTTCAGACATTGCCTTTATCCCATTATTCTCACCTCTTTTTCTGGGACTTCACTGCCATGTTAAGTTATATTCACCATATCCACATGTCTCTTAGGCTCTTTTCTGTATTTTCCATTTTTTATCTTTGTCTGGATATATTTTTCCTTTTTTCATTACTTTTCCTAAGTGCCTAATCTGCTGCTTAAATCACTTTTAAATTTTAGATATTATAATTTACACTTTTAAAATTTCTAGTAACTGACACCAAAATCTTCAACCTTGTCGTCAATTGCTTTACCATGTTAATTGTAGTTATTTTAAAGCACATGCCTCTCAACTCCTTTTTCTAGATACCTTGTAAATCTGTTTTAATACCTGTATTTTGGTATTTGGTACTGGTTTGCCATCTCTTCATATGCCTGATTATTTGTGATTGGCTTCTGACAGGCAGATATATTTAACAATCCCACTTTAATTTAATCAATTATTCAGATGAGTCAAGGTGGTCTACTTCCTAGTTGCCCTAACACCTAGGATATAGCCTTTGAAGTCACAAAGACAGGTGTTTATATGCTCCTTGGCAGGCCATAAACTCCCATTTAGTTGCCTCACCCTCAGTCTGTGAACCTCTTGAGAGATCTGCTCTTTGATATCTACTGGCAGTTACCAAAGCACAGGCTGAGAGGCTAAGATACTCAGTCTTGAGGAGAAAAGTAGCCCCAGGGCAACCCCCTTGGGTCCCCTCCCAATGTGGGAACTTTTCTGTCCTCCCAATATCCTGCTTTCTCAAAAAAAGAAAAAAAGAAAAGTAGCCCCAAATGAAGGAACACTTCTCTGGACTTTCTGGATTGTGGCACTCTTTGTAAAAGTCTGGCAACTTGAGATAGATGGCTATATATATAATCCCATTTTCAAATTGTTAACAGCAAAATGGTTGGCCTAAACAACTCAGTCCTATTGCCATTGACTGTGAAATGACAAACTCTTATTTCCATTATTCTATTTAACCCTTACAATAACCCTAAGAAGTATTACCTATTATCAAAGTTTTGTAGCAAAGAAGATGGATGTTTAGAGAATTTGGGAAACTTATCCAAGTTCATCAGTTAACAAAAGATTAAAGATTTGAACCCAGTTCAATAAAACTTAAAAGCTGGATTTCTTAACCACTTTATTTTATACTTTCTCTGATTTTATCCTTCATGCAACCTAAGTGATAAGACTCAGAAAACAGCAGGCTGGAGTTCAGAGCTAGTATTCTGACTTCAAAATCCCAACCCCTAGGTGGTTTAGAATCTAAATACATTCAGCTTTTGCTTCTTCTTTTGAGCAAATATTGTTGAACTTCAAACGAATTACATCTGAGACACAACCCTTGCATAGTCAAAAATAAGAGAACGTCTACTATCACAATTATCCTCATAGTAGCTCTTGGAATACATTGGAGGGTATCCAATATGGTTCTCATTTTTTAGACAAACCAAGGGCCACAAAGATAAAGAACCTAGCCTCTGGTTCATTTATTCGCTCAATAAATATCTATTACCTACTGTGTGCCATGTACTGTTATAGGCACTGGAATAAATTTTAATAAATGAGACTGTAAACAATAAACTTAAAAAATTAAGCAAATTATTTAGATTTGAAGTTCCATGTGGAAAAAACTGAGTCCTATAAAATGTAGGGGGAGTGCAAGGAGGTTGCAGTATTTTTCTTTTACATAAGACTTTCTAGAAAATATAGTTGATAATTATTCCAACTCACTCCCACTCTATTCTTCATGAAGACATGCTTCTTTACAGAATAACTGAACCTTTTTTTACCTGCCAATTCAGTGTCCTAGATTCTATCACCTTTCAGTGCCCTAGGACAAAAACCTTAGTGCTCAATATTCATTTTTTTGTAAATAGTTTGCCTTTGCCACCTGAAGGAAAACAAACATACTAATCATTATTTAGTAACCAAATTCCGTATTCTCCACACAGTGGCCTTTTTGAGCCCCAAATCTGCAGATATATGTGGTTCAATATTCTTCAAACCTGATTTTACTTATTTTTCACAAGACCTTTTTAAGAAGTTCTACTGACTAATTTTTGAAAATGTATAGTCTGGTTTAGGCTTTAAAAAGGATTTCCCCAGTCAGTCTAAATAACATAAATCCACGTGTGATGCTTTCCCACTAATTGCAGAAAAATCTAAGTCAGACGTCTGATTTCACAGTAATCATTCCCATTTGTTTGATGAATTTTGCAGTTATTTCAGGATACTCATGAAACCTCTTAGATAAGAGCACCCTAAGCTCAGAATAAGAGTTACTAAATAATGTATTCCTTTTATATAAACAAAGTGTTATTAATTTTGATAGCTTCTATGGATATTCTTAATCTACAGTGTAAAAGAGGAGCATAGATATCTCTATTAAAATGACTTAGACCAAAACACATGTAAGGAATATATACTATATGTAAATTTCTCCTTTTTTATGTCCTAAATATTCAAGGAAAAATTCACTGGGATTAGCCAACTACATAATTAATACAGTGGTAAAGTCCTGTGCCTACTTCTTAAATAAAGCAGGAGTTCCATCTGCCTGGTTTGTTAAAATACCAAGTTTTTGCAAGTCTTTCCCTTTTTATTTTAAGAATAAAATATTATTCAAAATTTATCATGTAATTGTCTCTATGTATCTGTACCACTTTGGTACTTCAAAATAATTACCCAGTAAACACTTAGGAACAAATTGATAACTCACTGACATTACCTAGGATAGAAGAATTTCTTTGACTGTTGTGAAAGAGTCTATTTAAGAATGCAATGATTTTCTAACAGGATCCTACTAACATTTATAGAACACTCCACCCAACAACAGCAGAGGATATGTTCTTTTCAAGTACCCAAGGAGCGTTTACCAAGAAAGACCATATCCTGGATCATAAAACAAAAATTCAACAAATTTATAAGAATTGAAATCACACAGAGGGTATCTTTTCACCATATACAATCAAACTAGATATCAATAACAGAAAGATAACAGGAAAATCTAGAAACACATAGAAACAAAACAATGCAGTTTTAAGTGGTTATGGATCAAAGATAAGTCTCAAGAGAAATAAAAACAATATGTATCAAACTGAATGAGAAAAGTAAATAAAACAGCAGGAAAAAAAAAAAAAAAAGAATGCAATGGGCCGGGCTCGGTGGCTCAGCCTGTAATCCCGCGCCTTTGGGAGGTGAGTGGATTGCCTGAGCCCACGGGTTCGAGACCCGCCTGGGCAAGCGAGACCTCATCTCTACAATAAATCAAAAAATCAACCGGGCATGGTAGCACATGCCTGTAATTCCGGCTACTTGGAAGGCTGAGGTGGAAGGATCACCAGAACCCAGCAGGTAGAGGCTACAGTGGCCGGGAGTGGCCACTGCACTCCAGTCTGGGCGACAGAGTGAGACTCCAACTCAAAAAAAAAAAAAAAAAAAAAAGTAAAGGAATAAGTTTAAAAATATTAACCCTCATTTTTATCACAGGATACATTGCAGAAGCATTTTCACACACATTATTCCATGACATCCTCACAAAAGTATATTAAATTTGATAAGACAGGCATCACAATTCCCATTGTTGTAGCTGACAAAAATTAGGCAAAGAAAAGTTAAGTGACAATCAGTGGCCACACAGGTAGCAAGTGGTAGAACTGGATGTTTGGACCATTTTCTTTTCTTTTAAAAACAACTCAAAGCTTAAGAACTGGACTTTAATTGATTCAGACCAAGATCTGCATCCTTAATGATTAGGTGACAACTATGCATGTTTGGCCCTCTCTTTTCTCGTCAGATAGGTATATGATCACTTATTTCCCAGCAGTGTTATAAAAATTAAATCAGATAAAGCACAGACAATACCCATGTAATGGGCAAATAATATCCTACACAATTATAAAATTAAAGTTTTACTTTCAGTAGAAATTATTAATGATCTCCTAAAATTAGGCTTACCATAATTTATCTCTGATCTTTTGTTATTCTTCTGATCGGTGGGTAGAACTCTTAGATGCTTTGGAGTCTTTGTTCGGAGCTAGAACTTTAATTTGTTACCCAGAATTCCAGGTCTCCCTCAAACCAAGGGAATTCTTTAAAAAGACAAAACTGCTTTTCTCAAATATATATCTTTTTATCCACCCAATTTTCTGGTACTACATTTAAATATAAATAATGAATGGATTGCAGAATGAATGGCTGGTGGAATGGGTGGGAGGACATTTGGGTAGAGAAGATTTAGTGCCTCAACTATTTTGTACAATCAGATTGAGAAAATCCCAAGAGCCTATGCACCACATAAGAAAATGAACTGGAAGAACTTTTTTTGAATCCATTTATCCAAAATTCTGTGTTGGATTATTTTTTAAAGGTATTAAAAATTGTCAATGTATTTTTCACTCACTGTAACTTAAAATAATTCCTCTTTAAATGTATATAATGCCTTAAAAATGGAACAATGAAAAATCTTCATAGAATTCCTTCATACTACGCTATTGTATACTACCTTTTCCCAGGAAATTCCAATGTTTAAATATCTAAATATATCTATCCATTGCTTCCCACACACTCACATCTTGTCTTCCTTCAAACTCTAGGAAACATCAGCAGGGGGACAAAATGTGTTAACGGCATAGGTAATTAGGTTCTAAAAGATGTCATGTTTTTTATAGGACTGGAAGGAATAGAAGGTGGCACATCAGAATAACAATAGCTCTTGACAAATGGGTACACAGCAGTTCCTGTAAACAGGAACTTCCCTGCAGGAAAACTTCCTCCCCTGGGATCTATAATTTGGCTGTTGCCTTAGAAAACTGATGAAAGCAATTACAGGACAAAGAGGTTGATTTCCCCTACATCTGTTGAGGTGAAGCCAGTGCTAAGGTTTCATTTGTAGAAAAGAAATTCATGGTTTCCTTCAGAATAGAACACCCCGAAGATGAAACTAATTTCATCAGAGGTGCAAGTACCTTATCGAGATGAAAACTCTTTAAGATATAGTATTTTAGCCTTAAAGGTTAGGCAACTTATTAAGAGTTATAACAGTTTTGTCAAAAATGATCACCTTCAGTACTTCAAAGAAGACATAAGGAAAACAAAGTACAATTCCTATGTGTTATTCTTTAAAATATTGGTGATTGACAAGTACAAAATTGTATTAAAAATCACAAAGGAAATCAGACTTGGGAAAATAAATTTCTTGTTGCCAATATTTTAATGTGATCCTGTCTGCAATTAACTTGCCAGTCATTCCTGCCATTGCTCAGTGGCAAAGACAAGCATTTCAGAGTAGAATCCATTCTCCTTTCTTCTCAGTAAAACCGAATTCTACTCTCTGGCTACAGACCCAGAGGGCTACCTGTTTCCTGTGGCACACTGAGTGCAGCCAAGGCAGAAAGGCGTGGATTCTCAGTCATGATGCCCACTGGTGCACAACATGTGCAAGGAACAATCACTGAACACCTATTGTATGGCCAGTGCTATGTTAAGAGTTTTTCATAAAGTATCTCATTTTGAACTCAGAACAATGAGTTATACATTGTTGGGGCTCAGAATACAATATCCCAAAATAAAAGCCTCAGAAGCAAACATTTTTCTGACGTTCTCCTGGCTTCTATCTCCCAGTCCCATTTGCCCCAGAGGCTAGCCACAGAAACTAGAATCCCTCTTCCCCAAGGTAAGTCATAGAAACCAGAAGCCCTTTTCCCCAGAGTCAGCCAAAATACCTGAAAATACTACTCTAACTTTCCCTCCACCTCTCTGTGTAAAAACTGGCCATAGAGTGGATTGCCTGAGCCTGCGGGCTCGAGACCAGCCTGGACAACTTGGCGAGACCTCATCTCTACAATAAATCAAAAATTAGTCAGGCGTGGCCTCTGGTTCCAGCTACTTGGAAGGCTGAGGCAGAAGGATCGCCAGAGCCCAGCAGGTCAACGCTGGGGTGGCCATGAGTGTGCCACTGCACTCCAACCTGGGTGACAGAGACTCTAACTCAAAAAAAAAAAAAAAGCTGGCCATTAAAAAATTTTCTGAACTACCTTGTTTAACTATACATCACAAGACCCCCACTCCAGCCAGAGAGGGCCCTGCCCTATACCCAGAAGGAAGGAATGCTGCACAGAGGCCAAGAAAAATCCAGACAGACAGGACCACTCAATTAGTGTTAAGTCATATCCATTTTGTTCAGTCATATTCCTACGTGGCCATTCGCACTTTGCTAAACCTAAGCATAAAAATGGACAATTCCTTCTGGATCTGTGGGTCTTCATTCTGAAGTGTGTACTTTACTCCTACTAATCTGCCTTTTGTGAATTTATTTCCTTTGTCTTGTTTTATATTTTATTTTAAAGATGCAGGGTACAATTCAGGATTAGGTATACAAATGGACACTATACAGATAAAGCCTGGGCCCCCCTTTGGTCCCCACTTTGCCTGGTTTGAGATCAGGTATTGATGTTGTATCCCCATCCTCACACCGGTGGTATCCCACTACTGTCAATCCCTTTCTTATAGTATTATGGTAAATGTTCAGGGTCCACATATAGTAAGAACATATGGTACTTTGTTCTTTGTTTTTGTGATAGATCACTAAGTATTATAGACTCTAAATCCATCCAAGTTGCTGCAAAGTCCATGTGAGTTGATTTCTCAGCAAACTTTGAGAGGACAAACAGAAAATTGCCCCACTTGGCCTCTACATATGACCATGCCTACTTACCCATTAAAAAAAAAGCCCTTGCTAGGCTCGGTTGCTCAGCCTGTAATCCCACGCCTTTGGGAGGCTCAGGTGAGAGGACTGCCTGAGCCCGCGGGTTCGAGACCCGCCTGGGCAGCGAGACCTCATCTCTACAATAAATCAAAAAATCAGCCGGGCATGGTAGCGCGTGCCTGTAATTCTGGCTACTCGGAAGGCTGAGGCGGAAGGATCGCTGGAGTCCAGCAGGCGAGGCTGCGTGGCCGGGAGCGGCCACTGCACTCCAGTCTGGGCGACCGAGTGAGATTCCAACTCAAAAAAAAAAAAAAAAAAAAAAAGCCCTCAAGCTCAGAGATCTTAGATACTTGCTTCAGTACAAAAAAAAAACCCAGGCAGTTAGGCTCCAAGACACAATCATCACTACCCCAGACTGCTTCCTCTGCAATGCCCCCCACTAAGAGCCAGGAGGGTCACAATAAGCATCAAGCTTAGGGCTGAGGGGTGGAATAGGCAGGACCAGTCCTCAAGCTCTCAGAGCAGCCCAGTTCAACAGAACTTCTCCAATGACAAAAATATTCAGCAGTGTCAGTATGGTCCCTAACAGCCACATGTTGCTAATGCAACTGAGGAACTCCATTTTTAACTTAATTTTTATTAGTACAAATAAACGGCAAAACGTGGCTTAAGGCGATTGTATTAGATGTCCCAGCCTTAGAGTTTAAGCAGAGACAAAAGACATTTTCTCATATCAATAAAGGATAGAAAATGCAAAATGGTAGATACTCTGACAGACATACAGATGAAGCCTCCTTCTTCAAAAATTCAAGGAAGACGACATTACCTATAGTTGTAGAAAATCAAAGTAGATGTGACACCACCAGCATAGGGGATGGAACCAGAAGAGTGTTCTAAGCAGAGGGCGCAGGAGAGCAAAGACAAGGAGATTGTGTAAGAACCCAGTAGCAGTTCCATAAGACAATAACAGGGAAAACATGGCAGAACAATGGACAAGAGGCAAACTAGAAAAATCTAGAGCTTTCTCAAGGTGTTTATTTTATCTGTTCCCACTAAATCCTAAGGTTGGAGAGTGGGAAAGCAAAAGGAAAATGGTCTGTAATAAAAAGAAAGCCCTCATCAATATAAAGAATAATAAAATTCTATGTCCATAATAACTGATCATTCCAAGTAAAGGGCAAAATATATTGATAAGGCATCTTTGAGAAGCATGCACTAAAGATGGCATGGTGAAACCTCCCCCCCAAAATATTTAACAAATGTTATATTCTTTAATCAAAAGGAAAGTTACAGAGTCCTGAACTGACCACACAAGGGCAACACTGGGATATGCCAATGGGCAGCCAAATGCCACAGGCTGGGGATGTGAAGCAAAGCCTCCTGAACACCAGGTTTTGCCTTTCAATGTATCTCATCACCACCCCAATGGGAGTGTCATGTCCCCATCAGGACCCAGGTTCACATAGGCTCAAAAAGAAACTGAAGACAGGGCTGGAGCAGAAAAACTGCCATACACAGGCCAGCAGACAAGGGGCTGGCACAGGCCCCAGCATTGACCACACAACACTCTCCAGGGCCACCAGTACAAGGCAGTAGCTACTTACTAATTAGTCCATGAATACAAGCCCTGGGTTCCTGTCTGATCTAAACCTTATGCCAACAGAGCAGAGAAAAAGCAAATAGGTAGCCTGAAGTCTACATTCAGGTTTCATTTTGCTCACATAGTGTTGAATATCCAGTTTTTTAAAAGTTTATTTGAATTAGCTGGCGACATTTAGAGACCAAGAAATTTCAATTTAAAAATTCCAGTCTTGGAACTTTTATGAAAACTCAGAAGATCTGTCAAAACTGGGCCCACATTTCTACCCGGAACTGGATAGGGTAGCCCTTTTTATGCTCAGCCACTTAATGACTAATGTCAACTTCCCTTAGCCCTGAAATCATGTGGGTTTGTGACCCTTGCGATGGAGTTTTAGATGTCCACACTATCAAGTAGCACTGCTGTGAAGACAGGCCCTCAAGCAGCAGCACAAATAAATACCCAGAGGAAGACAGGTAATTTTTGTCCTAACAAATTTGAAAGCTTCATTCTTTGGAGGATTTGTTTCTTTCCTGGGTATGCCAATGAGGCTACTACAGACAAAATTTAATTGAACTTAGCAATGTCACAATACTTGCTAGAACATTAATGCTAACAACTTTTTCAAGGAGTAACAAAATTCCTATCATTTTCTCCCCTCTTCTAATTAACATACATAATAGATCTGTAGTCTATTTCACTTCTTAAAAAATTGCAACTGATAACTCGACTAGAATCCAGATTTGCCTGCCCTTCCCCCAAAATGTTTGCCTGTTTAAAGAATTACATGATATTCCAAATTTAGTACTCAGAACACTAGTAGGGACTTAATTATAAATTAAACTCTTCAGCAGACATGAAATCACAATTATTCAAACAGATCCCAGATATATTAGATAAGTCAAAGTCGAATTTGAAGCTGAAATATCACAGATCACAGATGAATGAACTGCATATATACTGTGCCCTCATTTACTCTGGACAGAATCAATGTACCATCTTGTTCCTTCTTTATAAAGCCCTTCCCCACACTCTGCTTCCCCTGACACAGATTTGGGGTGCCCAATCTCTTTCCTTCTTTGTGGTGCTTTATATTAATACTACTTATTTGTCCTCTGGGCTCATTGGTATAGTGGGTTCAGAAAGGGCTTCAAGACATTTAACACAAAGCAGGACTGGGTCAGCCTTGCCTTTGGATGCAGGTTTGGAGCATAGTGGGAGTTTGGAGCCCTTTGTAAGTGTGAGATGCTTGGTGTAGAGAACTTTTTTCTTTTTTGAGGAGGGATGTCTAACAACCTACATTGTAGTGCATTGATTCCTATACACAATATGGAGCTGGCTGCCTTAGGAACCTGGGAAAGACTGTTGGAAATGAACCCCCAAGTCAACTCAGAGATTCTGACTATGCTTCAGGTATGGGACTCAAGATTCCATACTGTGAATACATTCCCCAGGAGTTTATGAAGACCAGATGAGATAAAGAAGCAATGCTCCCTACTAGATCAAGCTGCACTCAATATCCTCTACCAAGGATGTAGCCAGGTTAAAAGCCACCATGATACAGAGAGGAAGAGATCCACTCTTTGCCTTGAGGAACTGAGAATCTGGTTGGGGGAAAAAAAGAAGCCAGAAGATGAACTCTGTAACACATAAAAGCCTCAAAGAGATGCTTTCCTCTAATTGTATAGCCCTGTACCTTGTGTGCATAGGTCTATTTAGAGATGGCTCCTTCCAGTGGGAGGGTGTGACCCTAGAAATCCTTCAGAGTCTGACATTTGACTTTTCACTGAATTGTGCCATCATTTCAAGTAACAGACATCAAAGGTAATTAAAATCTAAACACAAGTGCTCAAAAAAAAAAAAGGCTTCATAGAAGATTCTAGGGCATTTACAAAGTACTTTTCGTTCTTCAGGCTAATGATAGAAAAAACTGATTGGTCAAGAAAGAATCCACTTATGACAAACATGTGCTTTATAGAGAGAATGTAAGGTAAAAAGATGTGGTTAACAGTCAAATCTATAATGGCACTACTGTACACAAATTAAAAAGTCTTCACAAAGTACTACGAGCGTGTATTAAGAATGGCAGACTAGTCCAGGTGGCTCAAGCCTGTAATCCCAGCACTTTGGGAGACCAAGGCGAGAGGATTGCCTGAGCCCACTGGTTTGAGACCAGCCTGGGCAACTTGGTGAGACTTCGTCTCCACAATAAATCAAAAAATTAGCTGGGTGTGGTAGCACACACCTACAGTTTCGGCTACTTGTAAGGCTGAGGCTGAAGGACTGCCTGAGCCCAGGAGGTCGACACTGGAGTGGCTGTGAGCATGCCACTACTCTCCAGCCTGGGTGATATAGTGAGACCCTGACTCAAAAAAAAAAAAAAAAAGGCAGGCTAAATCTTCAAATTCAAATATTAAACCAAATAAAGTAGTACAATCCTGATTTTAGCTGGACTCTTGGCCAAAAGCACAGACTGGATTTTCCTGTTTTCCTTAAAGTAAGAAGCGTTCTCATAACTAAGCTCTGATCAACAAAAATGAAACATAAGAGGAAGTATCATGTGGCCGCTTCCAGACATCAGCTTATAAGCCTGCTCATATTGGCCCTCACCGAACACTCCCTACTTCTGGTCTCACCACTTACTCCTCAGGCTAGCTAGAAGGAGGACTTGAGGGCAGAGGCTTAGGCAGGCATCTTGAGCCTTTAGCTGCCACATTAGGAAGGTAGAGGGAGCAAAGGAGAAGGAACCTGTAGGCTCTTTTTCCTTGAAAGAGAAATGAATTCTACTTGCGTACACCATTTTCATTTTGTGTATTCCATCATCTTGGGCTGGATCTAATCCTAACTAAACACATAAGGTTTTATACTAATAATTTACATCAAGCTAGAAAATGTTTTCTCATTGAATTTTCTTGGTCTTTATTTGTGTTTTGCCTTTGCAGATGTACAAATTATCCAAGATGGCAACATACAGCGACTCCATCAGCAAAGTTCGTAAATAAATTTTCAACAGCTCTCCAATGATGAGTAAGCTGGAACGAAGCAAAAACAGAGTACTTGCCTTTCCCTTACCCCACATATTTCCTCCCATAACTCACAATTGATGATATCAAGTTTTAAGAGTCAGCCATATTATTTCTCACCATGTTATCCTTCCCTTCTCCCTTAAATCCCCAAAGATGCTTATAAGACTTGAGTTTCAGAGAATCCACATAGAATCTCCATGTAAAAACATATGATGAAACAAAAGAAAAGCTATTCCCAGGAGTCCAGGCAACATGCATTCTTATTCTGGCACTACTGCAGATAACTTAGATGGCCTTGTTGGGACAGTTGTGTGCCCCTTAAAGCCCGGTTTTCTTAGCTACAAACTGTTAGGAGTAAATAAGATGTTTAGGTGCCCTTCTAACTCTAGTAATCTCTGGTGCTAAATGATACTCTTTAAATGTCTTAAAGTGCTCCAAAATAACAATACAATAACACCCAAACTTATTTCAGTTGAAAACATCTATATTTAAGAATAAGACCAAGCTCAGTGGTTGGGTCTGTAAATCCCAGGACTTTGAGAGGCCAAGGCAAATGGATTGCCTGACCCCGCAGGTTCAAAACCAGTCCAGGCAACTTGGTGAGCCCTCATCTCTACAATAAATCAAAAATTAGCTGGGCGTAGTAGCACACGCCTGTAGTTCCAGCTATTTGGGAGACTGAGCCGCCAGGATTGCCAGAGCCCAGCAGGTCAACACTGGGGTGGCTGTGAGCATGCCACTGCACTCCATCTTGGGCGAAAGCATGAGACTCCAACTCAAAAAAAAAGAATAAGATGACTGGGTGCAGTGGCCCAAGTCTGTAATCCCAGCACTTTGGGAGGCCGAGGTCAGAGGATTGTCGGGGCCCACATGTTCGAAACCAGCCTGGGCAACTTGGTAAGACCTCATCTCTACAATAAATCAAAAAATTAGCCAGGCGTGGTACCACACACCCATAGTTCTGGCTACTTGAAAGGCTGAAGCAAAAGGATCACCTGAGCCTAGCAGGTTGATGCCGGGGCAGCCATGAGTGTGCCACTGCACTCCAGTCTGGGCAACAGAGTGAGACTCCAATGCAAAAAAAAAAAAAAAAGAATAAGCTACTATTTCTATACCATTACCTCCTACATTTCCATTGTTATACTACTAAACTGTTGTTTATTCTTATTGTTAAGAACAAAACTTGGGAGGAATTAAGGGCCATAAAAACTTTGAAAATAAAACGCTAGATATTTCATGTTTTAGAACATGTTTCAAAATCTTAAACTGATAAACAGATACAAGCTTGATGAAGAAGTACTATTCCCTTTTAGAGTGTGTAAACCTAGTAAGTTAAAATTTTTTAAATACAATTTAATTCACTCTAGAGTATAGTTAAATAGATATGATGGATGGCAGGTTGTCTTGATCTTTTCCATCAGTTAAATGATGATAGATGAGTGAATGTTCACTGCTGAATTTCCAGGCAGAATCTCTCTGTCTTTGAACTCCCTGTCTTTATCAAGAGCTTCCAATCAACAATTGTTCTAAATCTATCTCCATCAGACCAATGTGACACTCTGCAATTATGATAAAGGGTAAGGACAGAAACCTTACAGAATAAGTTCCTCAGCATTGTATGTGATGTGAAGTGCAATCAACATGTCAGGGAAGCAAAACTGTCTCAACAAATTTTCAGTATTTTGGACTTTGAAGCAAGCTTTTTAAGCAACTCTTTCCCCAGTAAAGGAGAAAATGTTTCTGGCTCCATAATTACTTGCCTTTAGGGAAGGAATTTACTATAAGGAACTGGTACAGTAATTTTACACTTCATGTTTCCTGAGCAATATAACAATCACAGATAAATGACATTTAATTACCTGTTCAAAATTTGAATGAAGAGTGATACAGACCAGCTAAACTGTAGATAATTCAAGAATAATCATTGACCTTTAGGTAGCTATACAGGTGTTTGTTGAGTGCTGTGTGCATTCATGCATTCTACATATTTATGTTTCTAATTAGGTACGGTTTAAGGTAATCCAGACATGTCTCTGTAGCCTCATGAAAATATTAATTTATAACTTGGGGAGGTAAGGTGGAAACTCTAAAAGTACAGGAAGACATCCTCATGGTAACATTGCTGGCTGTTAAATATTCAGATAACATAAGATAATAAAGTATGCATCAAATTCCTAAATAAATAATGTTTTAGTCATCAACAGAGAAAAAGTGAACATGACATGGCTCATTTTCATCATCAATCATCCTATGGTGACATTTCAAAAATCTGCGATTAAAGATTTTTTAACATCATGTGTTTTAGCATGTTGAGAATCCACTTTCACTTACAAGAGTTAGTTTTTCAGTCCTTGTAAAACAGGTTGTATTGCCTAAGTGCCAAATATTTATAAATAATAGGACCCACCATCCTCTAAACAACACAAGGACAATGTTACCATAAGACTCCAGACATAAAAAAGATTTAGGGTCAAAGTAGATTTTTTTCCCCTTAAATATTGGATACTAGAAAGGTATTTCATATAAGCAGTAACGTTCATGTAGAGTATATTTTTCATTCATGGAGTATACTAGAGACAACTTCAACAACACAGAATGTCCCAAAACTTAAATTTATTATTTTATCACTTACATGAACTTGAGGCTGAGATTTAAATTTATGTTACTTTTAGATAGCTCTATATGATTAAATTATTTTAAAACCTTCAAGTTAGAGGTTTGACTTAAAAATCAAAGTAGCTAATGAAGATAATAACTGAAGTAATAAACCCAAATGTGTATTTTGGAATGACAAAATTGAAAAAATGGCCAGTGGCTCTAGAACTGGCAATATGGCAAGTAAAGCTTGAGTGCCAAGGCTGTTTTTAATTGCACTATTTAATTGGATGTTATCATTTCCTTTTTATATGAACTCTATCTACCCTGACTATATCCTTTAAAGTGTTTAGTACTGTTTATTTTTCTTTCAGGCATACAACAAAAGAAATGCTATTTTGAATACAATGCAAGTTCTGCACACAGAATGTGAAAGAGGTAATATTCCACTCAAGGACCAGCCTAGGGATGATTCTTTAACCTATCCTTAGAAGATCATCTACTTTACTACCCAGAGGGGGATCCCAGTGCCCTGAATCAGACACACCCAAGCACCTTTGCAATCCCTGCTAAAAATTAAAAAACAAAAGTTAAGCCATAAGAGAGAATCATTTCTTTATTACTTTGATGTATAACAAAGGCCAAAGCATTTCATTCAGGAACACCTGACAAAAAAGTTGAAGAAATAATAATTTTTAAACAGATTAAAGACTAGATTATCAAAGATCCTTCTTTATTATGAAAATACATTTCAATTGAGGTAGTTCACACATAGTCTAGGACAGAGATCAATTATTCCTTTTTCTATCAATTAATATAAAGAAATGCTATTTTGGATTTTAGACAGTTATGAAAAACCAGAATAATTAAATATGCTGAAACACTGTAAATATGAATCAGAAGTCATATTTTAAATATCAAAATATCTCCTATTTTGGTATAAAATAATTCAAATGAAAGAACTTGGGAAAGGCTTCAAAGAACAAGCCTAAGACTGGAGACAAGAAGATTTGGGTTCTAATCCCAAATTTGTTATTCATACTTAACTGATTCTATGACCTTGAGCAAACTACCTTAAACTGTGATGCCCTGGATTTCAGTGCCTGCAACACAGAAATGATTATAATACTACAGTTCTATTCAGGGATTACATGAGATAACATTTGTAAAACACCTGGCCTAGTGCCTGGCACAGAGGAGATGATCTCACATAATAGATGTTTTTCAACCACTTAACATAATTCTTTGGGTTAAGTTTCTCACATTTGGACTTACTGCAAAATTGCAAATATTTAATACAGCACATAGGAAAACCTATTTATCCAATCTCAAGTTTTTCTAGAAATAAAAGCCAAATACATACTCACTTTCCCACATCCAAATTTGGGAGAAAAGATAATTTGGATGTTTATTTGGACTTTTATGTCTGCAAAACAGCTTTCCAACATAAATCCAAATTTGACATGCCATTGGCTTGCCACACACACAAAAAAATCAGTTACTTGGCTGTGTCTCAAAAGACTTTACTAAATACAGCTGTGAAACTTAACGGCAAAAAAGTGGGAATACACAACTAAGCAAAAATTTATCTCAGTACACATTTTAAATCATTAATGATTATTACTAAATATAGCATATTTTCCTTACAAGCCAAAATAATTTTATAAAGAATATAATCACTCTTCCAAGGTTAGACATATGCTTGATAAAAAAACAAATTGCAAATATAATCTCAATGCACACATATTCCCAAAATCTGACCTTTTCATGTAGATATCCTGACATATAACAGAACTAGAAGTAAAAGAAGCTAATCTCATGAGCATCTCAGTCATGGTCCCTCCATTCAAGAGTTCTTTTTTTACCACATACCTGAGCATTGTTCACCCAGCCTCAACTAATATACTGTCAATGACAGGGAAACCATTACTTTTCAAATCACCCATTCCATTATTTCACAGTTCTAATTGATTAAAAATAAAGCCTTCATTAAAATAAAAGTATAAAAATAAAACTTTCATAAAAATAAAACCTTCATTAAAAAATAAAGCCACTAGGAAACTCTAAACAACAACAGAACAAGAAAAGTTTGTCCTACTACTGAATTATATAAAATGAGTTGCTTTAAAGTCATAAAACCTTAGCCTGAATGAATAGAAGCATAGTATCAAGTTCAAAGACAATGACAGCCCCGAAATACGGATAACGCATTAGAATCAATTTTAGAACACCATTCTTCAATAAAGCACCATGGCAAATCAAATACCTTCCAAAGAATGGTCATTCTCACTCTTTTTTTTTCTCTTTTAATTATTTTATTTATTTTATTTTATTTTTTTGAGTTGGAGTCTCACTCTGTCGCCCAGACTGGAGTGCAGTGGCCGCTCCTGGCAACCGCAGCCTCGCCTGCTGGGCTCCGGCGATCCTTCTGCCTCAGCCTTCCGAGTAGCCGGAATAACAGGCGCGTGCTACCACGCCCGGCTAGTTTTTTTATTTATTGTAGAGATGAGGTCTCGCCTGCCCAGGCGGGTCTCAAACCCGTGGGCTCAGGCAATCCACTCACCTCAGCCTCCCAAAGGCGCGGGATTACAGGCTGAGCCACCGAACCCGGCTTAATTATTTTATTTTAAAGATGTGGGATACAATTCAGGGTTAGGTATACAAATGTTCATTATGCAGGGATGCTTGTTGATGAGGTGTGCCCCCTCCTGCCGATTCCCACTACTTCCAATCCCACCCCTTCCCCACCCCACCACCCCACCCCAGCAGTTTCCAGCTACTGCCAATACTTTTCTTATAGTAGTACAATAATTGTTCAAGTTCCGCTTATGAGTGAGAACATGTGATACTCAGTTCTTTGTTTCTGTGATACATCACCATTCTCACCCTTAAGAGACTGAGAGATGGTAAAATATGAGACTCAATTGAAGAATTAAGTATATTTAGTTTGGTTGGTAGGTTAGTAGTTTAAGGAAAAAAAAAATTCTAGTATCAAATACAACTCTAGAATACTTCCAGGTTATGTAACTGATAAGTGTATGAAGAAAAAGAGCTTATACATTTTAATTCAATGCTTAATTTGCAATTAAGAGAATAATACTACTGTAACAGAAAACAGTTTAAATTGAAAATAAGAGCAAAAGTCCCATTGCCCTATAAATTACAAAGTTTATTTTGAATACATATATATGCCAGGAACAGCCTATAAATCTGTAATACTTCTTTTTTTTTTGAATTGGAGTCTCACTCTGTCGCCCAGACTGTAGTGCAGTGGCCACTCCTGGCCACCGCAGCCTCGACATGCTGGGCTCCGGCGATCCTTCCACCTCAGCCTTCCAAGTAGCTAGAACAACAGGCGTGCACTACCACACCCAGCTAATTTTTTGATTTATTGTAGAGATGAGGTCTCACCAAGTTGCCCAGGCGGGTCTCGAACCCGCAGGCTCAGGCAATTCACTCACCTCAGCCTCCCAAGGCATGGGATTACAGGCTGAGCCACCGAGCCCGGCAAGTAATACGTCTTTCTTAATCGCTACTAATCTATCTATCTTGTATTGAACAATAAACTGCCTTCAATCTTCCTGCTAAATGTATATGAGTGTATGTCCTCTGACCACTGGGAACTGTACACATCCTATGTACCCATAATGGGGTTAAAACAATAATAGGTTCACAGCTAGATTCTGAAAACTCTTTTCAGGCAAGGTCAAGTAATTGATCCTTGTGAAAAACCAATATTATATGGATAATACTATGCACCAGCAGTCTACAGATGTGCTAATGATAAAATGAATTGGTGGTCTTTTTTAGGAGAGTCTCTACTTGTTAAGAGCCAGATTTCTTGTAGGCTTGGTCTAATTTAAATCAAGTTTTGCTTTTTGGTCCATGTTGCTATCAATTTTTAATTTTAAATCAGAAGCAGGGGCAAAAACAATTAAGTCACACTTTTCCAAAACAGAAAGCATCGTGATTGTCTTTTTAATCTTCATTTCCTAACATGATAGTCGAGTAAAACAGAAAAAAATATAAGAAGAAAAAAGCATTATAAATATCAGTGTATACAAGTATATATAAGAATTTACAAGTACATACGAAAATTAGAAAAGTGTTACTAGTTTCCATTACACCAATATGTACTGAGTGATAACTATATGCAAGCAGCAACTGATTCTGGATAATTACACTTTTCGTCCTCTAGGAGTTTAGACCATAATTTTAAAAAAAAAATTACTAGAATACCTAGAAGATACATTTGAGAAAGTGTCAAGGAATGGTAAATCATTAGGAATTCATAGCAGGTCACTTTTGGAGGGCGTTGGGAGCAGGGCCTTGAGGCACAGAACACTAATTTCCATTTCAATCACTGAAAGATATTTATAAGAAAGCTTCAGAAGCAGAACTTATAATATGGAAATAAGTGTGAGTTGTTAATTTGGGAAATGCAGGGAGTATAGGAAGGTGAGGAAGTAACATTCGAGGAAAAGGAAGCCAAGGAAGGGTGCTCTATTGAGCCTGTTTCCCTGGTGGACAAAGGGACATAATCCTGAAGGAAAATACTGGAATTTGTGCAAATAAAATGATGCAAAATCATCCCACCTGAGCAGTAACAGCAACACTAGTGAGAGTTTCTTCTGGAAAACGTTAGTTGTTAGGCATTTCTAGACCACACGCAGATGGGCAGAGCAAACTTCCAAGGTTCTAGGCAAAAATCATCAAGATATAGAAAGATCTGGAAGTACAGTGAAGGATCAAGGGGCAGTGATGGATGCTGATAGTCTGCAATGTCTTTTGGACATTGTCAAATCTCTCTCCGTAGGATGGGATCCTCCTGAACTCATGCCAGCAACAAACATGAGGGGCCCTTTCATTTTAGCCTCACATTCATCAAGTTTTTGAATTTTTGCCTATCTTTTAACTGAATGTTATCTTGGTTCAAGTGCCATTTCAATTCGCATTTCTCTTACTATGAGTGAACCTGAACATCTTTACATAAGTCTAAGAGTCATGTACACGGTCACCCGCATAAACTCTCTGCTCAAGTATTTTATCCCTTTTTCTCTTGAGTTTATCTTCTTTTCTTTAATTTTTAAAAATTATTTACTATGAAGTTGATTATCCCTTTATATGTAGCAAATATTTTCCTGTGTGTCATTTGTCTTTTGGTTTTACTTATGGTAGTTTTCATGTAGCATGTTTTTAAGTTCTTATGCTATTTTAACAAATTTATCAATGTTTTCTTTGATTCCATAAGGATTTTGAGTCAGAGAAAGCTTTCCTTATAGCCAGTTTTTTTTAAACATATTTTTTATTTTAAAATTGTGGGGTACAGTTAAGGGTTAGGTATACAAATATTCATTGTGCATGTACCCTTGTTGATGAGGTATGCCCCGCTGTCCCCAGACAGATATCAACTACTGTTAATCCCACCTCCTTTCCCCTCCCTGCCCCCCCACCACAGTTTCCCACCACTGTCAATCCTTTTCTTACAGTATTGTGATAGTTGTTCAAGGTCCACTTATGAGTGAGAACATGTGATACTCAGACCTTTGTTTCTGTGAGAGATCACTCAGTATTATAAACTCTAATTCCATCCAGGTTGCTGCGAAATTCATGATTTTGTTCTTTTTTATGGCTGTGTAATATTCCATTGTGTATATGTACCACATTTTTTAAATCCAGTCCTCTTTTGGACAGCACAGTTGGTTCCATGATCTTGCTATTGTGAACAATGCTGCAATAAACATACGTGTGCAGGTATCTTTTTTATAGAGTGATTTGAGTTCTTCAGGGTATATTCCCAATAGGGGGATAGCAGTGCCATATGGAAGGTCGATTTTTAGAGCTTTTAGGAATCGCCACACTGATTTCCACAGAGGCTACACTAGTTCACACTCCCACCAACAGTGTAGAAGTTTTCCCTTTTCACCACATCCTCTCCAGCATCTGTTATTTTTTGAGTTATTGATAATTATAGCCAGTTTTTAAATGAATTTAACCATGTTTTATTTCAGTATTTCTCTGGTTTCATTTC
Source organism: Cephalopachus bancanus (assembly GCA_027257055.1). Lineage (NCBI taxonomy): Eukaryota > Metazoa > Chordata > Mammalia > Primates > Tarsiidae > Cephalopachus > Cephalopachus bancanus. Next base: position 1,768,665 of record JAPVLO010000179.1, read on the forward strand.
CCTTGGTTTTTCTTTCCTTTTTTTCCTACAATTAGATGTCTGACCCATCAGAAGTTTATGATAGTGTACAATGTGAGGTGTGAGTCCTATTTTATACTTACCAAATGATTATCCAATCATTCCAGCACCACTTATTAAAAGTCTACCTTTTCAAGTAAAAATAAATGAGCTTTTGGAGGGGGAAACAAGGTAGTCATCATAGAGAAACAGACCAGCATTGTTCTCACTGAGCAAAGCAGAGAGTAAGGACCAAGTTGCAAATAGATGGAGATACCCCAAACACTTTTGGATAGTTGAAAAACCCTGCACCCAGCAAAGGTCTTGTTCAACACAGAGAGACCAGAAAAACACCACAGATTCCTGGCGCCCCATTCCCCACTGTGTGCTGGGCTTGCACAGGAACTGAAGCCCTGACCAGTGAATAAGAGTGGGTGAGTGATTCTAAGATGCTTTGGGTCTGTTCACTCTCTCCCAGAGAATCCTCAGTCCCATGTGGGAGGAGTCCTGGTCAAGGCACAGTGGCAGGCAACTGGACCCTACACAGAACAACAACAACAAAATCCACACTAAGTCAGCAGCCATGAGTACAGCTTCTGCCAGCAGAAAGCCTGCTTGCTGGAACCCAGCTCATCTTCCAAGCCATATGAGGAAGAATCACCTCCAAACCCTGTGTGCCTACAGGGTAGATCCTCTGCCCCCTCCTTCCTCCCCAATTGGCAGGGAAATCACTCTTTGTCAAGAGCAAAGTGTGAACTTGAACAGGAAGAGAGCGACCAGAAAGACGCCCAAGGGCTTTCTAAGTGGGAAGGCTTCTGGGCTACAAGATCCAGACAGCAGATGGGGGCCACTCCCTCCATCCACTCACCACAGAGTGCAAGCAGCAGGGGCGGGTACAGTTGAGAAACCTGCCACAGTATGGAGCAAGGAACAAAAGTGAATGACCCTCCCTCTCTCACTGAGTAACCTACATTGAAGACAGAAAGGGTCTTAGTCACAGAGGGTCAGTGACTAGCTTCAGAGCAACAAAACCAAAAGGAATTACAAAGAGGGAAGAGAAGCCTGTCACAAATGGGGAAATTCAACAACGAAAAAATAGGCAACACTCAGAGTACTGAAGAGACAGCAACCAAAAAAAAAAAGCACAAACAGTGGAAACCCTCCCAAACAACCTGCCCCAGAAGACAATCACAGAAATCAGATATTGGATGGCTAAACTAAACAAAGAAAACCAAGAAGAACTAGAAGTGAAACCCACCAAAGTCATACAGGAAGTAAAAGCAGAGTTGGCTAATTTCAGAAAAGCCTATTTTGAAATAATGGAAATAAAGAACTCCATCCTGGAAATCAAAAACAAAGTAACAAGCATAGGGAGCAGGATCGACCAAGCACAGAAAATAATTTCAGAACTTAAAGACAAAACTATGGAATTAACCCAGTCTGTCAAAAACATAGGGGAGAAAAAAGCCCACTAAGAGGAAGCAAAGCCTCCAAAAGATGTAGAACTACATAAAGAAGCCAAACCTATACCTGACTGGTACCCCTGAAGCATAAAGAGAAACTGAGAACAAACATTCTATGAGATCATCCAAGAAAACTTCCCACATCTCACTGAAAAGGCAACCATTCAAGCACAAGACATTCACAGAACCCCAGTAAGGTATCAAATGAGAAGACCATCCACAAGACATTCCCAAGATACCTCCACAAAGCAAGCATGAAAGAAAAAAATCCTAAAGGCAGCAAGAGAGAAAGGTCAGATTCCCTACTGGTAGAATCAGAATAGCTCCAGACATATCTTCAGAAATGCTACAAGTCAGAAGGGACTGGAGTCCAATCTTTAACATTCTTAATGATAAGCAATTCCAGTCAAGATTTCCTACCCCACCAAGTTCAGTTTTACCAGTGACAAAGAATTAAAATCCTTCCCAGACATCCAGTCCCTAAGTGAATATACTGCCTCCAGATCAGCCCTTCAGGAGACACTTAAGAAGCTTAAAAAAAGAATGGTAATACCCATCACAAAAGTACAGGCAAACAGAGTCAACAAAGCATACAGAGCACTCACAGAAATAAAAATACATACATATATTAAAAAGTACAAAGGAAACAAAGCAACCTCCTAATAGCTCTATGACAGGGATTAACTCACATTTCAATAATCAATTTGAACATGAATGGATTAAATGTACGACTGAAGAGACATAGAGTGGCCAACTGGATAAAGATACATGATCCAACAGTCTGCTGCCTACAGAAAACCCATCTCACCATAAAGGACACACACAGGCTCAAAGTTGGGGGCTGGAAAGTAGCATTTCAAGCAAATAGAAAACAAAAGACAGCAGGAGTAGTTATTCTGATATCAGACAAGATGGACTTCAAATCATCAAAAGTTAAAAAAGACACAGAAAGACACTACATAATGATAAAAGCCTCAATCCTACAGCAAAAAATATCCATCTTAAATATATATGCATCCAACAAAGAAACATTAGGATTTATAAAACAGCTACTAAGTAAACTAAGAGAGGACACTGACGCTCACACAATCATAGTTGAAGACCAAATATCCCAATAACACCTCTAGATAGATCATGGAGGCAAAAATCAGCAAGGAGATCTGGAAGCTTAACTCAATGTTCGATCAAACAGATTTAATAGATATCTACAGAACACTCCACCCAACATCTACAGGGTATAAGTACTACTCATCAGCACATGAAACATACTCCAAGATATAAATCATTCTTGGACTTAAATCAAGCATAAACACATTTCAAAAAAGCAAAACACTACCATGCATCTTTGCAGACCACAGTAGAATAGAGATACCACCACCAACAAGATCCCCCCAAAACACACAAAGACATGAACACTAAACAACATGCTGCTGAGCAACTTCTGGGTCACCACAGAAATAAAGACAAAAATAAAAAGATTCCTGGAAACTAACAAAACCTAAGATACATCTTATCAGAATCTCTAGAATGTCATAAAAGCAGTGTTAAAAGGAAAATTCACAGCATTGCACTACACATCAAAAAAACAGAAAGATCACAAGTAAACTACCTAACATCACACCTAAGGGACCTGGAAACACAAGATCATCTAAATCCTAACTTCAGCAGAAGAATCCAGATCACCAAGATAAAATCATAATTGCAGGATATAGAAGATAAAAATATCACAGAAAAGATCAACAAGACAAAAATCTGTTTCTCTGGAAGAATAAATAAGATTGGCAGAACCCTGTCCAGACTGACAGAAAAAAGAGAAAAAGTCAAAATAAACACAATTAGAAACGCAAAAGGTGAAGTTACAAGTGACCCTGAAGAAATTCAAAAGATTACCAGAGATTAGTATGAACACCTATATGCAAATAAACTATAAAATCTAAGGGAAATGGAACTTTCTGATATCACACAAACTTCCAAGGTTGAAATAAGAAGAAATAGAAACTCTAAACAGACCAATACAATGCAGGAAATTGACTTAGTCATAGGAAATCTCCTGCCAAAAAAAGCCCCAGACCCAATGGCTCCCCAGTTGAATTCTGCAAGACATACAAGGAGGAGATGACACCAATCTTACTGAAAGTATTCCAGGCAATTGAGAAAGATGGAATTCTCTCCAATTCATTTTCTAAATCTAACATAATACTGATACCCAAACTCAGCAAAGACCCAACAAGAAAAGAGAATTACAGGCCAATCTCCTTGATGAACACTGGCACAAAAATTCTCAACAAGATTCTAGCAAATTGGATCCAACTCAAGAATCATCCACCATGACCAAGTGGGCTTCATTCCTGGGATGCAAAGCTGGTTCAACATTCGCAAGACCATAAACATAATTAAGCACATTAACAGATGTAAAACCAAGAACCACATGATTATATCATTAGACACAGAAAAAGCATTCCACAAAATCCAGCATCCCTTCTTGATAAAAATCCTTGAACACCTAGGCATAGAAGGAACACTTCTAAAACACAAGAGCCATCTATGATAAACCCATAGTCAACATTTTGCTCAATGGGCAGAAGCTGGAAGCATCCCCGCTAAGACTGGGAATAAGACAAGGATGCCCACTCTCAACCCTCCTATTCAACATAGCACTGGAAGTCCTAGGCAAAGCAATCAGGCAAGAAAAGAAAATCAGGGATATCCAAATAGGAAAAGAGGAAGTTAAGTTATCCCTCTTTGTGAACCATATGATTTTATACCTTGAAAACCCTAAGGAGACTGTCAAAAGCTCCTTGCACTGTTAAACAACTTTGGTTAAGGTCTTAGGCTACAAAATGAGCATGCAAAAGTCAGTTGCATTTCTATACATCAGCATCAAGCAGGCAGAGAACCAAATAAAAAGCACACTCCCATTCACAATAGCCACACACAAAAAAAGGAATACCTTAGCATTCACCTAACCAGAGAAGTGAAAGACCTTTACAACAAGAACTAAAAAATGCTGCCTAAAAATATCAAGGATGTCACAAGCAAATGGAAAAATATTCCATGCTTGTGGGTTGGAAGCATCAGTATGGTCAAGATGTCCATCCTGCCCAAGGCAATCTACAAAATCAATATATTACCTGTCAAATTAGTAACATCATTTTTTTTCAGACCTGGAAATGACAGTACAGAAATTCATGTGGAAACAGAAAAGAGCACAAATAGCCAAAACAATCCTCAGCAACAGGAACAAAGTGGGAAGTATCACACTTCCAGACTTTAAACATTATTACAGGCCTACAGTAACCAAAAGAGCCTGGTATTGGTACAAGAATATGCATATAGACCAATAGAACAGGACAGAGATTCCTGAAGCAAAAACACAGTTTCTCAACTAACTCATCTCTGACAAAGCCACCAATAACAATCATTGGGAAAAGGAAACCATATTTAGCAAATGGTGCTAGATAAACTGGCTGGCCACATGCAAAAGAATGAAACTAGACCCCTACCTGTCACCATATACAGAAATCAGTTCAAAATAGATCAAAGACCTAAACATAAAACCTCAAACTGTAAGAAACCTGGAAGAAAATGTAAGAAAAACCTTATACATATCAGAATAGTCAATGAACTCTTGACCAAGTACCCAAAAGGGAATGCCATAAAAGCAAAGATAGATAAGCAGGACCTCATCAAACTGAAAAGCTTTTGCACAACAAAAGAAGACATCAAGAGAGAAAAGAGGCAACCCACACAATGAGAAAAAGTATTTGCAAATTAAGCATTTGACAAAGGCTTAATCCAGGATCTGCAAGGAACTCAAACGAAGTGAGGAAAAAAAAAACATTAAAAAGTGGGCAAAGGACATGAATAGACTATTTCTCAAAAGATAACATACAAGCAGCCAACAGACACATGAAAAAAATGTTCAGTTGCACTGTCAGAGAAATGTAAATCAATACTACAATAAGATATCACCTAACTCTGGTAAGCATGACTATCATTAATAAAACAATAAACGCTGGAGTGGGTGCAGAGAAAAGGGAATGCTTCTACACTGGTGGTGGGAGTGCAAGCTAGTTCAATCTCTATGAAAAGCAGTGTGGCGAGTTTTAAAAAAACTAAAATTTGGGCAACCCCCTCAGATCCCCTCCCACTGTGGGAGATTTTCTGTTCTCTTTATAAATCCTTCTTTCAAAAAAAAACCTAAAAATTGACCTTCCATATGATCCAGCAATCCCTCTCCTGGGAATATACCCAGAGGAACATAAAATCATTCTACAAAAAGACACCTGCACACACACACGTTTATTGCCACACTGTTCACAACAGCAAAAACACTGAACCAACCCCACCGAATGTGGACTGGATAAAGAAAATATAATACATATACACAATGGAGTATTACACAGCCACAAAGAACAAAATCATGGACTTTGCAGCAAACTGGATGGAGTTGGAGACCATCATACTAGGCGAACTATCACAGAAACAAAGGACTATGAATACTGTATGTTCTCACTCATAAGTGGGCCTTGAACATTAATCACATTAGCACAAGGGACGGATAGACAGTCACTGGGCACTGCTAGGGGAGGAAGGGAGAAGGGTGTGGGCACGTGACAACACAAAGGGTACTTGGAACATTGAGGGTACCAGGGAAAGTGAGGGCCAGTTAGAAGCCCAAATTTCACCTACATGCATCCTACTTATGTAGTTAATCCTCACCTGTACCCCACATCCTGATAATAAAGTAAAATTTTTTTAAAAAGAAAGAAAAGAGCTACCAAAAAAGCAAAAGATATAGCAGAACCTTAAATGCATATCACTAAGTGAAAAAAGTCAATCTGAAAAGGCTGCATAATATATGATTCCAACAGAATGACATTCTGGAAAAGCCAAAACTATGGAAACAGCAAACATATCAGTGGTTGCCAGGAAATGAGGAGACAAAAAGATGAATGGGCAGAGCACAGAGGATTTTTAGAGCAGTGAAACTATTACTCTGTATGATACTGCAGTGCTAGATACATCATTATACATTTGTAAAAACTTAACAAACATGCATATGTACCCTGAATCTAAAATTTAAAAATTAGCAATAAAAAAACTCATAGCATATACAATACAAAGAGTGAATCCTAATGTAAAAGTATGGACTTCAATTAACAGTACTCTATCAATATTGTCTCATCTGTTGTAACAAATGTAACACAAATTCAGGATTTTTGGAATCAGAGAAATTAGGGGAAAGAAGCAGTATATGGGAACTCTTTGTATTTTTCACTCAATTTTTTTCTATAAACCCAAAAGTTCTCAAAAAATGAGATCAACCCAAAACAATGTGGCATACTGGCATAAACAGATATACAGAGTCATAGAACAGAATAGAGAACCCAAAATAAGCCTTTGCATATATGATCAAATGATTTCTGACAAGAACGTCAAGAATAATGGTGAAAGAACAGTCTTTTCAACAAAGGGTGTTGGATAAACTGGATATCCACATGCAAAAGAACAAAGCTGAACTCTTACCTCATGCCACAATCAAAAACTAATTCAAAATGTCTTAAAGACCAAAATGAAAGACCTAAAAGAAATCTCAAAAGAAAGTTTTCATGGTATTAAATTTGGTGATGATTTCTTGGATATGACACCAAAAGCAGAGGCAATAACAAAAAATAGATAAAACAGATTATATCAAAATATAAAATCTCTGTGTATCAAAGGACACAATCAACAGAATAAAAAGGCAACCCAAGAAATGACAGAAAATACTAATATACAGATTATATAAAAAACTCCTAAAATTCAAATTAAAGAACAACCCAATGATAAAATGGCCAATGGTCTTGAACAGATAATTCTCCAAAGAGGATCACTGTAATAGCCAACAAGAATCTAAAAATAAGTCCAATATTATTAATCATTAGGGAAACGCAAATCAAAACCACAATCAGATACCACCTCATGCACACTAGGATAGCTACCAAAAATAAAAATTAAAAATAAATAATAATAAGTGTCAATGATGATATGGAGAAATTAGAACCCTTGTACACTATTGGTGAGAATGTAAAATGGTATAGTTCTGTGGTAAACAGTATGGCAGTTCCAAAATAAAATTACCATGATTCAGCAATTCTACTTCTGAGTACATATCCAAAATTAGTGAAAGCAGGGTCCCAGGTATACACACATGTACACACACACGTACACACACACACACACACACACACACACACACACGCGCGCGTTCATTACATTATTTTGGTATATAAATATAATAAAACATTATTCAGCCTTAGAAAATAAAGGATATTCTGATATATGACACACGTACAAACCTTGAGGACATCAGAGTAAGTGAAATAAGCCACTCACAAATAGACAAATACAGTATGATTCCACTTACATGAGATACCTAGCATAATCAAAATCAGAGAGACAAGTAAAATGATGGTTTCCAGGGGATGAGGAGAGAGAAGGAATGGGGAGTTATTGATTAATGGACACAGAGTCAGTTTAGTAAGATGAAAAGAGTCCTAGACAATGGTTGCATAAAAATGTGACACTTAACACTAGTAAACTATACACTTCAAAAAGGGTTAAGATGGTAAATTTTCATAATTTGAAACAAAGTGTTTCTCTGTAGCCCAGGCTAGAGTGCAGTGGTATAATTATAGCTCACTGTAACCTAAAACTCCTGGGATCAAGCAATCTTTCCACCTTAGCCTCCCAAGTAGCTAGGAACTTAAGGTTCATGCCACCACATTCAGCTAATTATATTGAATTGTATTTATTTATTCATTCATTTAGACAGAGTCTCAATATGTTGCTCAGGTTGGTTTTGAAATCCTGGTCTCAATTGATCCTTCTGCCTTGGCCTTCCAAAGTGCCTTATAGGCAGAACCACTGTGCACAGACTAAGATGGTAAATTTTATGTTATGTGTATTTACCACAATTTAACATAAAGTCTATTAATTTCTTTAAAGTCTATCTTTTCCCACTGACTTAAGAAGCCACTTTCATTGTATTGAATTTCTTGATTCTCTTTCCAGATTTTTTCCCTGATGATCAATTGGTGTGCTACTTCATCACAAAGGCTCTAGAGTGCAGATATTGGAAAAAGCCAATTCCCCATTACTCTTCTAGGTTTTCCTAGATATTTTTGCATCTTTATTTTCTATTTCAATATTAGAATCAAATCATCAAGCTCAAGGTAAAAACCTGTCACTTATTATTACTGCATTAAATTTATCAATTTGAAGATAACTGACATATTTATGATGATTACTATCCAAAAACAACTTATAAATATCCATTTTTTCAAGTCTACTTGTGGTCCCTCCAAGAGAGGTTTAGAGTTTTCCTTAATTTTGTTTTTAAGAGATGGAGGGTCTCATTATGTTGCCAAGGATGGACCTAAACTCCTGAACTCAAATGATCCTCCTCACCTAAGTTTCCTGAGTCGCTGGGGATTACAGGCAGTTGCCACTACACCCAGCTACTGATTTTTACATGTTAATTGTATATCCTGCTATCTTACTGAATTATTTTACTGTGTTAGTTTTCTCATTGATTGTTTGGATTTTCTAGGTATTATCTGGTAAGTGATAGTTTTATTTCCATTTATGTAATTCTTAAACCTCTAATTTTTCCTTGTCTGATTTCATCGGCTATTCTCTCCAATATAATATTAAACAGCAGTGAAGATCATGTGATCCTTGCCTTGTTTGGGGACTTACTGGGAATGTCTCTGCTATTTTACCATTAAGTAATATACTGACCTTATTTCTGCAGTCTACATATTTTATCAAATGTTAAAGAACTGTCTGCCAGTTACTATTTTATTGAGTATGTGTTTCTAAAGTGAAGAATGGGTGTTGAACTTTGTCAAAGGCCTTTTCAGCATCTGTAAAAAGAATTATAATAGAAGTCTTAGTGACAAGTCCATAAACATCATGAAAGCAATGACCTTGAAGGCGTTTTTCAACACTCCTATAATAGGTTAGTACTATTTTTGATAAACGGTTAAATAAACAACTTTAAGCTACAACTCTTCTATGTAAAATATTTATTATGTAATTTTCTATTGTTTATAAAATACAGTGGGTACATTATAACTGTAAAAGTAGTCATACTTGCTCATCTGATAAGTGGACTCAAGAAATGAAAGAAAAATTAGCTGTAGAGGTTAGGCGCCACCTGTACAATTTAAGCATTAAAGCCATTTGGTAAAAGTTTCATTTCTGTACTAAGGAGCTTGTCTCTTTGCTCTCCCTAGAGGTCAAGAGCAGCAATAGAGAGCTAATCTAAGCCTATTTTAAATAATCTACACCAGTTTCAACATTCATTATGCTTTCATTGTAAAAATGTTGAGGTGAAAAGCTCAGGGCACACAACAGTGGGATAAAGGCTTTGATTCAGTGGGAGGAGGGGACACACAAACCAATAGTATAAAAAGTCTTTTAAACAAAGGCTGTTATTCTCTTAAAGTAGTAATCTATAGCAAATTACACAAAAAGAGCTTGATTATAGTTTTCAGTCTTTTAGAAAAGGATAACTTAATATGATGTTAAAAGCTGATTCATTTTTGCAAGGAGTTTGCTAGCTGTCAATTATACTCTTTATGAATCGTCCACTGAGTTAATGTATAGTTAAACACAGACTGGAAAACATTATTTCGTTACAATTAAGGCTTTCAATATGATACTATAAAAGTTGGATATGGTGCCAAAAATTTGTATTCTTAAACCACTGTTTAATTTATATTTCTAAAGTCTAGATATTCATGTTATCATAAACCTCACTGTATACTTTACCACTGCCAATTGAATGACTGAATAAAGCAATCTGGTATAAATAATCAAATACACTTTTAAATAACATATTCTGCACTATTCTAGTGCTAAAGTTATTCTTTATAGAATATTGGAAACAGTCAATACATAGGGTATTAACTTTTTGAATCATTGTGTCTGAACACAGAAAGAGAATATTATAGTAGCAAGAACTTTGAAGATCACCCACTAATAACTTCAGCCCACTCTCATAATAGAGAAAAATATTAAACTTAAGGAGGGTAAGTCCTTTTCTAAGCCACATATCCAGTAACCGTTAGAGTCACAGCTAGTTTTGGGCTTCCCAATAAAGTATTAACCCCAATTTATCTGCCTCTCTCCCTAAACCAGTTAACCCAGAGAATACGGACACACTGTGTAAAGAATTAAACAGTATATTTTTAGACAGTTTGCACTGTGCCAATTTATATTCCATTTAAAAACCCAGAGGTAAAGTTACCTTCATTCATTTACAACGAGCCTATAGGTGATTAATAAAATACTTTCTCCCCTTCACTATTTTAACTTCTACAACAGAAAGTTAAAAGAGTAAAGCCAAAATAATTAATAACACTTTATATTTCCTCATAAAGAGAGTCCAAAAAGTTCTGTTACACAAGAGGTACATTTTCAAGACTGATTCCATCATTATCTCCACAACATATCCAGGTATCCAGAGTCACTAAATATTAATCCTCTAAAAATCACTGCCTTAAAAGTCAATTTTTGTATTTGTTTTATGTTCACGCCACACTTCTATCCTCCAATTCTGAAGCACTTTTACATGACTAGTCTCAAAAAAAAAATTTTTTTTTTTTTACTAGGAGGGCTAAAAATCCAAAAGACTAATAATTTATACTTCCTTTCTATATAAATATTTTTGTTTTATTTAAACTCATCTCTAATATTCTTAAAGTTTTCAATATATACAGTATATTTCCAGAGTAATCACAATACACAGGCAGAAGCAACTTTGCTTTCTTAATGGCAAAAAAAAAAAGGATATGGTTTCCATTGTGTTCCACTGGACAGTCTGTCTCTCCATGCCAGAATCTTGGCCTCTAATTCCTTATAAATTATCTTCTATTTGAAACATGCAATGCGCTTGAGCTATTTTTAAATCTCAAAGAGAAATTAAAAACTGTCTACCACCCAAAAAAATCCTCTTTATTGCCTCTTTCTTAAGGTCTCTCACACTCTCATGCCTTTAACAAATAACCTCTATATGTCATTCTCAGATGATCTGGCCCCAAAGCAGTGTTACTTGATTGTGTACAAAAACAAAGAAAAAACACAAATAAAATCTCTTCTAAGAGTAGAGAGTCCTGTAATCCCGCACTTTGGGAGGCTGAAGTGAGTGAATTGCCTGAGCCCGCGGGTTTGAGACCTGCCTGGGCAACTTGGCGAGACCTCATCTCCACAATAAATCAAAAATTAGCCAGGCGTGGTAGCATGTGCCTGTAGTTCCAGCTACTTGGAAGGCTGAGGCGCAAGGATCGCTGGAGCCCAGCAGGTCGAGGCTGCAGTGGCTGGGAGCAGCCACTGTACTCCAGTCTGGGTGACAGAGTGAGACTCCAACTCAAAAAAAAAAAAGAGTAGAGAGTCAAAAAGAGCTATTTTAAAAGACAATGTAATTAAATAAGAATCATACCACATATATGTATATATGTATAGTTTTATATACAGTAAGTCCCCTACATACAAGTTCCATTCCAAGAGCATGTTCATAAGTCCAATTTCTTCATAAGTCCAACAAAGTTAGCCTAGGTACACCCAACTAATACAATCAGCCTTATAGTACTGTACTGTAATAGGGTTATAATACTTTTAAAAAATAATACATAAAAAACAAACACAAAAAAAGAAAATGTTTTTAATCTTACAGTAGAAAAAGCACAGTAGTACAATGTAGTTCAAGTGTCTATAGTCCCAGCTATTTGGGAGGCTGAGGTTGGAGGATCACCTGAGCCCAGGAGTTCAAGACCAACTTGGTCTTGAACAATCCCATTTCTTTCCAGAAAATTAAAGGAAAGAAAAAACTTCATCTTAATCCTTAACATCAATGAAAAAACTATAAACGAGACACAGTTGATTAGATATTGTCAATGTCTAATACTATAAAGCCACTGCATATATTCAGTGCCATATTTAACAATTTATTTCACTAATCACCCATGTTGGACACTTACTTTATTTTCAATTTTAATCTCTTAAAATCACTTAGATAAATAACTTGTTAGCTACACATTTAAATATTATTTCCCTAGAACACATATGTGATACTGCAAGTGCAAAGATATTCCACAATTATAAGGTCTTTGCTACCTGATTCACTTAAAATGTAGCAGTGTGAACCTACCAGCTGAGTGCAAGATTGTCAACATGATCGCCTACTTTGTTTCTCAATTGTTCTCAATTTAATTGACCGAAATAAAGTGTAATAATTATTATTTAAATTTTTATCTCTGTAATTATTAGTAAATTATTTGTGTTAATTGCCTATTTATATATTCCTTTTGAAAATTATTCTATATTTCTGTTCATGTTTAAAAATAATTTTATCCTTAATACCCAGTGATAATTTAGCTTGTTACAAAATTCTAGGTAAACACTTATTTTTTTCTTAGAACTTTAAACTTCAGTGTCTACAGTCATCCAATGTTATTGACGGAAAGTCTGTAGTCAGTCTATCATTTTTTGGTATTCAACACCTATTCTCTTGGAAAGCTCTAAATATTCTTCCTCTCTCCATAATGTGCTTTACAAATTTTTACCATGGTCCCTTCTTCACTAGAAAGTATCAGTTTTCAGGGGCCTGGAAAGCATCCTTCTGGAATAATTTTGTAGTTGCCTCTATCTCACTCCAATGTGATAACATAGTACTTGATCAAATTTTATGTTGGTTTCTTAGGCCACTGTCTCCCCCAGAATAACTAGAGGAAAACTCCAGCTCCAAAAGCATGCATTGCACAGTCTAGTAGATCCAATGCACCACTGTTGGTCTTGATTACAGCCACTGCCTAGGACTCTAGCTTCTATGTCTCATCATTTAGCCAGTAGGCAGAGTTTTGCCAACCAAATCACCCTTTCCTCGCTCTTGGATGTATGCAGTGTACCTAATTCCTGTTCACATTCACCTGGTTCCAAAAGGTATTAAGACCTCAGCACAAGTTAGGTAAGGTGGATCACACCTGTAAATCCCAGCACTTTGGGAGGGCAAGGTGGGAGGACTGCTTGAGGTCACACGTCTAAGACAAACCTGAACAACACAGTGAGACCCCCATCTCAGTCAGTCAGTCAATAAAAAAATTAAAACTCAGCCAAGTGTGGTGGCATGTGCACACCTACAGCCCTAGCTACTGAGGAGGCTGAGGCAGGAGGATCATTTGAGCCCAGGGGATCAAGGTTGCAGTGAGCTATGATTGTGCCATCACACCCCAGCCTGGGTGACAGAACAAGACTCCATCTCCAAAAACAAAAACAAAACCTATCACATAAAGGGTTTATCTGTTCTAGTTACCTTATTACCCATGTGGTTTCAGTCCCCTTTGCCACTGAGTCTTTACTTTATTCTTGGCATCTAGAAATGTTCTTTTACTTATTTTCAATCTTAGATATATATTTATCTTTATCAAGTATTTTACCTATTATTTTAATGTTGAAGTGGAAAGATAAGAAAGTGAGTTCCATGCCAGCTCACTCTGATAGCATGTTCTAATCCATACATTTTCCAGAAACTTCTATAAGCCCTCATTATAGTATCCCATTACAAAGGCAGCATAATAGAGTGGTTTAAGACAAGAGTAACTCTATAGTGTAATGGGGGAAAGAATGCTCTTTTCAATGAATGGTGCTGAATCAATTGGATAGCCATATGGAAGAAAGGTAGCTTGATCCTACGGCACACAATTCACAAAAAACAATTCCAGATGGACTGCAAATATAAATATGAAAAAGAAAACAATAAAGTATTTATGGAAGAACATAGAAGAATATATTGGTAAAGGAGAATATATTTTTTAGCCTTGGCATAGGCTAAAAAATCTTAGACCACAGAAAATGCTAACTATTATTAAAGGAGCAAGTTATAAGTTAGATTCTATTAAACGTAATGGCCTTTGTTTATCAAAAGACAACATTAAGAGAATAAGATGCAACCCAGCAAGTAGAAAAAATATATTTGTGATAAATATATCTAACAAAGGATTTATTAAATATGGAAAAACTACCCATATGAGTATTTAAAAGATAGGATAGTCAAATGAAAAAAAGACCTGAATAGAGCCTTTACACAAAGATATCCAAATTGTCAATAATAAATGAAAAGGTGCTGAACTTCATTAGTCATCAGGGAATTGCAAACCAACACAACATAACAATATCACATACACATCAAAAGTGTAAATTAGTATAATCACATTGGAAAACAGTTTGATTGTGTTACTAAAAAACATATGCATACTCTAACAGTTGTTAATTCTACTTCTAGATATATACTCATCAGAAAATAGTGATGGTACTAAGATCTGAGAAGACTGATACAGATAATATAAATTAGGCAATTTTCCCATAAAATGGTTAAAATGAAAAATTTAGTTCTTAATGAGGTAAATTTCAATCGTCCAAGAAAAATTTGCTTGTGTGATATATCTCCTTCCTTTTATCATGACACTGAATAGATAAGGTAATTATTTATATTGTGAGATGTTTACTAAACTGCATACATAAAACATGGAAATCCTAGCATTAGAATGATGAGTAATTTGAGCCAAAAGTTATTTCTCTGAAAGGCTGTTGCAGGAAAAAAAAAAAATTCAAGAAAACAAAACAAAAGGTAAAGGAGGCTTCACCTGCAGGGCCATTTAAGAGTAGGGATAAGCCGGGCTCAGTCGCTCAGCCTGTAATCCCGCACCTTGGGAGGCTGAGGTGAGTGGATTGCCTGAGCCCACGAGTTCGAGACCCGCCTGGACAACTTGGCGAGACCTCATGTCTACAATAAATCAAAAAATTAGCCGGGTGTGGTAGCGCGCCTGTAGTTCCAGCTACTTGGAAGGCTGAGGCAGAAGGATCGCCGGAGTCCAGCAGGTCAAGGCTGCAGTGGCCGAGAGCGGCCACGACACTCCAGTCTGGGCGACAGAGTGAGACTTCAACTCAAAAAAAAAAAAAAGAGTAGGGATAGAATTACATTATTGCTAGTTATTCAGTAGCAGCTGTGGGCTGCTATCTTGGTATAGAATTTGGAAACGGAATTATCACTACAGGATTTGAACTGTGTGTGGACATTTTTTGTTAACATACCAGTCACCTTGACAGCAACAGAATCAAATGACGGCAATGTTATTTACCTTTCAGTTTTGGGAACTTGGCAGCAATTGGCACAAAGAAGAAACAAGGAGCATTTTTGGAGAACACTGTTTTCTCCATTCTATCAAAAACTATCCTAGTATTTGAGAAGATCTACAGAATCCGCCTCCATTTCTTTTTTTTTTTTTTTTTTTTTTTTTGAGTTGGAGTCTCACTCTGTCGCCCAGACTGGAGTGCAGTGGCCGCTCCCGGCCACCGCAGCCTCAACCTGTTGGGCTCCAGCGATCCTTCCGCCTCAGCCTTCCAAGTAGCCGGAATTACAGGCACGTGCTACCATGCCCGGCTGATTTTTTGATTTATTGTAGAGATGAGGTCTCACTGCCCAGGCGGGTCTCGAACCCGCGGGCTCAGGCAATCCACTCACCTCAGCCTCCCAAAGGCGCGGGATTACAGGCTGAGCCACCGAGCCCGGCTTTTTCTATATACAGAATATAAACTGGCATGACGCACTCTACTTATGCCTATGGAGGACAACATTACCAGCCAGACTGGGATGGTCTCTCTACTCTGTAAGTAAACAACTGCAAGATCATGAGAATAATATTCATAAGAACTGAACCTCTTAGAGTTTGGTAAAGACCAATCTGCTGACTTAAAAATCTCTATTCAACTATTAAGCTTTCCTCTAAGGAAAAAAGAGAACAGTAAAATTCAGTACTACTCCAAGAAATTTGACAATCACACCATAATGCTCTTTCATCGCCTTTCTGGACAAGATCACTATTAAACTCGAGCGTGTGTATCAAGTTTTCAACAAGACTGAACACACAGCAGGCACTCAAATAATATCAGATCATCTTGTTTGGTAGTAATATCCTGTAATTCTTTCCAGGATTTAGAAACAATAAAAAATTTTCAACAGTTTTATGAAGGGGTGCATTTTAATTCTGACAAGATCAAATAACCAGGTACCTAGGTATCCAGAAACTCTCCAGATGGATGATGGGCACAATTTTGAAAATCTCTAGCAAACAGCTTCAATGAGCTAAACTAAAATCAGCTCTGGGAAGATAATGTGTTTGTAGTGATCCTTTGCTAGATTTTATTCATTTCCCTTCATACTAACACACCCCGACATTCAATAGTGATAAAATAGCACATATGGATAATGCTGTTTGGTATATGCTAACAATCTTGGCAGGTTTCCCTTTAATAAACCACTCCAGATGTTAGTTTCAGTAATTATGCCTGACATCATTCAGCTTTAGGAATGAAATACTGCTGCTACAATTCCTTGTTTGTGTTTCTATGGATCATCTGCAAACATAAAGCCTGCACATTAAAGACAGCCCCATCAACGGGCTCTGCATAAAAATGTGCATAAACAAATACCCAGCAAGAGGATGATCAGTATGCACTGAAAACTATGAAAATACAGTATGCTAGTAAGTTTTCAAATAATTCTTATATGGTACATTAGCACCTCTATAACTAATGAAACATTTATACATTCCTATGTATGACTATATCAAAATATGCCAGAAAAATAATAAATTTGATTCAAATAACTATCTATGATATAGATACTATCATACATGAAAACAAATACACTCTGGAAACCTGTTTCTAGAACAATTAAAATTTAGATGTCAAGTGCTATGTTTTAAGTGTATTGTTAAAATTAGAAAAACGTAAGATTGGTTTCTTTGTCCAAAGACCTAATTTGCAAAAAAGACTTTTTTATAATCTCATTAAGGGATAAAGCAAGTCAAGAAAAATCTATAATTTAGTGTCAGGAAAGTAAGTTATAATGATTTGATTTGAAGAAAAATAATCCCTGAAAAGTCATATCTGATGGTACAAGGGAGCCATTTTCTTGACTTTAAAATGAATCTACTTGATGAGGAATAACCAACCCAGTCTTTTGGAACATTTAAACAATCATGCTAAAATGCTGACATTGACCATTAAAAGAATTAAACTGATATCAAATGATTGCTGACATTAGAATACTGAAAGTATTAATGCTGTCAGTGTCATCCATGGCACCCAGAAAGAAAATTTTATAAGAACTAATTTTATATTAAGAAATTTAAGCAATATTTTTTACCTATTTATCTTTATACTATCACGAGAACAATGTCAATATTCCCACCAAAATTCAACTGCTTAACTGAAGATATAAAGTGATGACCATACTTTGGAAGGAGGTTGGCCAAAAATTATGGGCCATATCACTTGAACTACCTTGATATGCAACCTGAAACTAAACACCACTCTTCTTATTAACTCTGAAGAAGACAACAGAACAGCTAATTGTATGTAACAGTCCTTTGAGGTAGATGAAATCTAAACAAGAAATACCAAGTAAATAAAAGATAAACAACTATATGTCAAAGGCAGAGAAGGACATTTTTAAAGCTAAAATGGCAGAATGAAACAGAGAGATCAAGTATATTGTAAATTTACTAAATAGCATGTTTTGCTGAATGTACTTAAACTTTAAGAAATGACTGAAAAAAGACAGTTGTATTTCTATACACAAACAATAAACAAACAGAAACTCAAATAAAAAGCACAATCCTATTCACAATAGCCACACACACAAAAAGAAATACCTTGGCATCTTCCTAACCAGAGACGTAAAAGACATTTACAATGAAAACTACAAAGTACTGCTTAAAGAAATCAAAGATGACACAAACAAATGGAAAAATATGTCATGTTCATGAATTGGAAGAATCAACATTGTTAAGATGTCCATTCTATCCAAGGCAATCTACAGATTTAACGTAATACCCATTAAATTACCAGCAGCATTCTTCTCAGACCTGGAAACTACAATACAGGAATTCATATGGAAACATAAACGACCATGAATAGCCAAAAAAATCCTCAGCAACAACAAAAAAGGGAGGTATCACGCTCCCAGACTTTAAACTTTATTGATTGATTTTTTTTTTTTTTTTTTTTTAGTTGGAGTCTCACTCCGTTGCCCAGGTTGGAATGCAGTGGCACTCTCACAGCCACCCCAGCATCGACCTGCTGGGCTCAGGCAATCCCATTGTTCCGGTCTTCCAAGTAGCCGGAACTACAGGTGCGCACTACCACACCTGGCTAACTTTTTCATTTTTATTGTAGAGATGAGGTCTTGCCAAGTTGCCCAGGCTGATCTCAAACTGCAGGCTCAAGCAATCTGCTCACCTCGGTCTCCCAAAGTGCTGGGATTACAGGCTTGAGCCACCATGCCCAGTCCAAACTTTATTATAAAGCTACAATAATCAAAAGAGTCTGGTTTTGGCACAAGAACTGGTATACAGACCAATGGAACGTGATAGAGATTCCAGAAGCAAAGTCTCAATTTCTCAACCAACTCATCTTTGACAAAGCCTCCACTAACAACCTGGATAGGAGAACCCATTCAGTAAATGATGCTGGGAAGACTAACTGACCACATGCAGAATATTAAAACAAGACCCCTACCTATCACCATACATAAAAGTCAACTCTAAATGAATCAAAGACCTAAATGTAAAGCCTCAAACTATAAGAACCATTGAAAATGCAGGAGACACCCTTATGGAAATTGGAATGGCAACCAATGCCTGAGCAAAACGCCAAGTGCCCATGCTATAAGAGATAAGATAGACAAGTGGGACCTCATCAAACTGAATAGCTTCTGCAAAGCCAAAGAAACCATTGAGAGAGCTGGGAGACAGCCCACAGACGGGGGAAAAAATATCTGCCAACTCTACATCTGACAAAGGCCTAACATCTAGGATCTTCAAGGAATTCAAACGTGCCAAAAAGAAAAACCAAACAGCCCCATTTCAAAGTGGGCAAAAGATATGAATAGGCACTTCTCAAAAGAAGACATACAGCAGCCAACAGTACATGAAAAAATACTCGACCTCACTAGTCATCAAAGAAATGCAAATTAAAACCACACTGAGATGCCACCTAACTCCAGTCAGGATGGCCATCATCAATAACTAAAAAAACAACAGATGCTGGAGAGGATGCAGGGAAAAGAGAATACTTCTACACTGCTGGTGGGAGTGTAAACTAGTACAACCTCTGTGGAAAACAGTTTGGCAACTACTAAAAGGTCTAAAAATTAGCCTTCCATATGATCCCACAATATCCCTGCTGGGAATATACCTGGAGGATCTCAAATCATTCTATGAAAAAGATTGCTGCACATGCATGTTTATTGCAGCATTGTTCACAATAGCAAAAACATGGAACCAACTGTACTGCCCACTGCAAGAGAACTGGGTTTTTTTAAAAATGTGGTATATATAGATGATGGAATATTACACAGCCATAAGGAAGGACAAAATTATGAACTTTACAGCAACTTGGATGGACTTAGAGTCTATAATACTGAGTGATCTATCACAGAAACAAAGAACTGAGTATCAAATGTCCTCACTCATAAGTGGATCTTGAACAGTTATCATAATATGCAAGAAAAAGATTGTTAGTAGTGGGTAATTGCTGGGGGGGAGGGCAGGATGGGTAGTAATGGGATTACGCCAGGTGAGGGGGCCATACCTCATCAACAAGGTACCTGCATAATGAACATCTTTATATTTAGCTCTGAATTGTACCCCACATCTTTAAAATAAATTTTTTTTAAATGACTGAAAGACAGTGTCTTCCAACATTCCCAGCACATCGATCTAAGCAGTAAGTGGTCCACTGACTGGCATGTGTTACAATAGCACAAATAATTACATGGCACCCCATTTCTATCAACTCAAAGGCACCCAAACCACAGGCTGTACTGTGTTCATGTAAATACAAACAAACAAAAGGAGCAAAGTATTATTAAAACAAGTCATATCTAAAATATACCTTTTCATATTAATATTAACACAATGGATCTAGGACTCCTTTTTGGTTTGTAATATTAACACAACAGATCTAGGACTCCTTTTTGGTTTGTATGTTTCTTTGATATGTGATTTTATAGACATTATGAGCTGATTCCCCATGTATAGGACAGATCAGAGAACAGCAGCCTGGGGAATGAGGACAACCTGACTGGCCTCACAAATCACTTAAAAATGTCTAATTATCCAATTGTTTCACATAATCATTCAAAAAAGAAAGTTGGTGGGTCCTTAGTAATGCCATTATAGTAATACATTTTTTGTCCCAGTTAAAATGTTATACTATCTACATTCTGGCTTTTTTTTTTTTTTGAGTTGGAGTCTCACTCTGTCGCCCAGGCTGGAGTGCAGGCACACTCATGGCCACCCCAGCGTCAACCTGCTGGGCTCCAGTGATCCTTCTGCCTCAGCATTCCAAGTAGTAGGAACTATAGGTGCGCATTACCACATCCAGTTAATTTTTTATTTGTTGTAGAGACAAGGTCTCACCAAGTTGCCCAGGCTGGTCTCGAACCTGTGAGCTCAGGCAATTCACTCGCCTCAGCCTCCCAAAGTGTTGGGATTACAGGCTGAGTCACCGACCCCAGCCCACACTCTGACTTTTTAAAGCTATTTAATATCCTCAGGCCGGATCAAGGGTACTATCAAGGATTTTAATACATAGTTAAGAATGCATGAGATATAATATTCCAAAAAGGAAGCACAAAATCCTTAACACAGTCTTTAGCATGCCCAAGTCAATTTTTCATAATTCATTCCTCCCACAAACACTGGTAGCTCCTATTATGTGTCAGGCTCTGTGAGAGTAACTTGAGATAAAAGAAAATTAAGACATGGTCTTTCCTCAAAGGCCTTGCAGTCAGAAAGGTGGCCAACCTAACAGAGATTTAAATCTCAAAATTTGGACACATAACATGATTCAGGGTGTTTTTGTGTTTGTTTTCTTTTGAGTTGGAGTCTCACTCTGTGGCTCAGGCTGGAGTGCAGTGGCATGCTCACAGCCATCCCAGCATCAACCTGCTGGGCTCAGGTGATCCTTCCGCCTCAGCCTTTTAAGTAGTCAGAACTATAGGCATATGCTACCATGCCCAGCTAACTTTTTTTTTAATTGTAGAGATGAGGTCTTGCCAAATTGTCCAGCCTGTTCTTGAACCCGTAGGCTCGGGCAATCCCCTCACCTCAGCCTCCCAAAGTGCTGGGATTACAGGCTTGAGCCACCATGCCCAGCCAATTCAAATTTTTATTTTAAGCATTGCTCACCAATTTCCTTGCTATTTCATGCTGTCAATGCAAACATTTTAAGACTTTTGCTTCCAATATTCTAAACACAAAAGTACTCTGATTTTCATATTTTTTCCTATAAGGAAGTTGGCTAGAGTAAATCAAGGTCTTAGAAACACAAAAAACTAAAATCAAAACATTTACTCTTAAAAATTTACTTACTCAGGCCAGGCAAGATGG
This sequence comes from Cephalopachus bancanus, assembly GCA_027257055.1. Taxonomy (NCBI): domain Eukaryota; kingdom Metazoa; phylum Chordata; class Mammalia; order Primates; family Tarsiidae; genus Cephalopachus; species Cephalopachus bancanus. The sequence goes on from JAPVLO010000179.1 coordinate 1,790,626, forward strand.
CTCAAGGCTATAACTTTCGGAGGCCAAGGCAAGAGGATTGCCTGAGCCCCGGGGTTCGAGACCAGCCTGGGCAACTTGGTGAGACCTCGTCTCTACAACATATCAAAAAAAAAAAAAAAAAATTAGCCAGGCATGGTAGCACATGCCTATAGTTCCGGCTACTTGGAAGGCTGAGGCAGAAGGATCACCTGAGCCCAGGAGGTCGACGGTGGGGTAGCCATGAGCATGCCACTGCACTCCAGCCTAGGAGACAGAATGAGACTCTGACCTCAAAAAATAATAATAATAATTACTTACTTGAGATATGACATCTAAGAAATATCACCCCCGAAATGAAAAAAAATAAATATTTCTCTGGGTGATAGATCTTTGAGATCTACTTGGCTAGGCTTTTGAGATCTATTGTAATGGCATGATTCACATTCCTTTAAAATTCAAAAAAAAAAAAACCAAGGAATTCAACATATGTATAATCATAATTTAATTTTCCTTTGAATCAGAAAAGAATCACAGACTTAAAGAAGACTTGTCCTGAAGTCCACTACTAATTCTTTATTTCTGATCACCATGTAGCTGAAGAAATGTTAGGATTTCCCTGAAGGTTTCATCAAGGCAGACAGAGTTAATGAATTTTAGGTAACAACCATAATTTTAAAATATTGAACTATACTGCCTGCAGACATTCTTAAATTTATATATGCTAGGAATATTTCCTGGCTTTTCGACTTGAAATTTTGAATAGACTTCTCTCTTGAAAAATACATATTATACATATAGTTCTCTAGAACCTATTAAATATCATACTTTCATTCACTTAAAAAAATACTTAATAAATCATATGTGCCAAGAATAGGCCTGAGCACTTTTTAAGACACACTGTCCCTGCTTATAAGGAACTCTCAGCCCAATAAACCATCCTAACAAATAAAAGCAAGTATAAGGTAATGTAATATATATAATAATATAAGTAACATACAAGGTAGAACAGTGGAAGAACACACAATGGTTAAATAATGTGTTTTGGGAGCTGACCTCAGAACCTAACAACAGTTTAAGACACGATTTCTTTTACAAATGTCATTCCAAACAAATTACCTCACAGAAATGCAGCTTCTGCTCCACACTAGGCACTGCCTATAACTAGGAGGCCATCGTGAATCTACCTGTATTTACATGTGCTCTTCCAGACAGGGCTGTTGACAGAGATTTCTGGCCTCCTGTAGTTTCTGTGATATACAAATCATCTATCACAATTCAGGGTTTGCTACTGAATAAGATTAATTTCTCTAGTATTAATAAAAGGTCTTGATTGTACCCCATTTGGCAAATGGCTCCCTCCCTTTAGTTTCTGATGACACTTTATCAAAAAAAGAAGTATCAATACAATAGTCTCTTCACACAGTATATATATCTAAGACACTCAAATGTGAAAGATAATGTAAACAGAACAAATTGGCAATGATTTAATTTGGCTCTTTACAATGTAGTGAATGATAAAAGATAATGACTGATCATCTTTGTGGTAAGCCCTGTGTAGGAAGGCACATTACTCAGTAATAACACTGAGTGCAAACCACCAGTATGAACTAAAAACAGGTACTCACTACTCATTACAACTTTAATGAGTGTGATAAATAAGAATAAAGCCAATGATGTCAATGGACAAAGAAAATCCATTAATGCAGTAATTATCACCTATTGCTTATTTTCTGACATTGGTCTGTAACATTTTTCAGTAGATCATTGTTAAATTTCAGGTTCAGATTTGTCCTGCTCACTCAATGCCCTCATTGGAGAATAGTACACATCAGCATCCTGGTCACTTACAGATTTAAGATCAAGTTATTTAAAAAAAAAAAAATGAGCAGGAGGCATGCCATAAGTACATCCCCTAGCATAGATGTAATTCCAATTATTAAAAGCAATTGTGGTTATTCTCTATATAAGAGGAAACCAGCATCTTTGCTAGGTGGGAAGAAAACCCAAAAGCTGCCTAAAAGAGATGATGGGGATGTGGCAGGGCACTGCTGTTGTGGGTCCATGGGCCCCATGCACCAGATATGGGCATGAGACCTCTTTGCAGCCCCAAGTCCAATCTTTCATGGTCTGAGATCACAGTGCCCAGAACTCGGGGACTTCTACAGCTGCTATACAGTTTTTTCTGCTTTAACTTCTCATCAGAGCTAAAGTTTCTTCCTGCGCAGAAAAGATAAGAAGCACCTGGGGGCCACCAGGTGCACTGTCTCCTTCTGAGGGGTATCCTTTCAACAGCTCTATCTCATAAATCTTCTCTGGTCTACAAAGTCAAATTTCCAGAATAAACCTATTCCTACCAACTTGGCCATAACCAACTGGGCTGGGTATTCTGACAAATGTCAAAGGCACAGTATGGGAGATGCCAGAAGGGAACAGGTATCACTGTATGGTAAATCCCCAGGCCTACAGGGCTCCTCTTTTCCTGACTTCTCAACCTTCTTCCACAACTCTTCTCTCTTCCTCACACACTGACCTTGGAATGCTCCTGAAAGCTATCATCTGGGATCTAGTTTTCCCCCTACACCTACCTTGTCCTCAATCTCTGCAGGACTAGAGGTAGAAGCCTCTGTCCTCCAACAATATCCAAAACAGTTTTGGAAGCTTGAGCAGCTTTTCTGAAAGGACTACCTCTGTATTTCCACCACAGTACCTTTCCTTCAAATATTCTCCATCATTCTCTCTCCTTTCTTCTAATGGCAGTACCCAGAGGATTCCTCTCTGAGGACACAAGCACTGACAGGTGAGGGCTGTTTCTAGGGTGTGCAGTACTGAAATAGGTTCAGAAAGAAAGAAAAAGCAAATCTTGCTCCCATTTGCCCAGAAAAAAGTCAGATGTAGGTCTCCAAAAAGTGCCACCAGGCTGGGAAGTAACTTACACTGAAGCATATCTGAGAGCTTGACAAAAATGACTGCATACACTCAGCCTGCCTCCATAAAGGCACTACTGGGGAATGTTCTCAATTTTTAAAAATCTTATAGCTCCTTGTTTATGCTACACATATTCATAGAAGGTACATGTAGTACAAAGTAATTTTAGTTCATCTCCATTACCATAAAATATGAAGCATAGTATTGCTGTCCATTATGAAAATCATCATTCTACATGAATATAAACATCTTCTGTTGCCAATACATACTTTACATACTTTATAGTGTTAAGATGTGGATTTGAAACAGAAAGTTAAATTATTCTAGGGAATAAAAATACCATTAGGAAGGCTTCCTAAAGCAACTAACTACAGTAGCAGCGAATTTTTAAATTATCATCTAACAGGCTGCTGCCATCAGATAAATTAGAGTAAATCAAAATAAGATTAAATGTGTAAATAATGTATTGCTTCAGTCCCACTATAGGTGTAAGTTATTACATGAGTTTTTATTTAAAATTGAGAACATTCACCAAAATTATCATATTTGAATTTCCCTGGTAGTTTTATGCCATTATTTGATTTCCTTGCCAGTACACAATTAAATCGTAGATTTTATCTCACTCACCAACAAAATCCTTTTAACCTATTTATCCATTTGGAAACCTCATCTTTTAAGTATAGAAATTCATTGCTATTAAAAGTAATAATTTGCTCTTGACAAAATTACATTATCAATATTTAAAACTTTTTAAAAACCAGTCAGTGTAATTCCCAAAGTACACATTAAAATTTTGCTTTAAAACTTTTATTATAAGATTAGCTGAGGTTACAAACTAGAAAAAAATTCATTTTGGATTAATCAGAAGCAATAACCTTATTTTACACCAATTCTTTCTACAACAGTTTATATTTATTTTATAAAACAGTCAAAATCTTTTTGAAACCATTACTTCTTTCAGGAGCTTCCTCTTTGATGTCATTAACTTTGGTCCCTTTTTTTATCTTCAATCTTAAATTAATTCCCTGGGAAGCCTGTAGCTTGTTGGCTGGTTGGAGGGATTAAATACAAGGGTTTATAAAGAAAAGCAGCTTTTGATACAATGCTATTACAACATGATCACTTACCCATAAATTGTTAGATACAGAGATTTTTTTCATGTTAGACACGAATGTTGTTCATTTTAAAAGCTATTATCATGCAACAAATAGAATGGGGATTATTTTTGTAGTTTATATTCACTTTACAAATAAATAATCAGTTAACATGACTCCAGGACAAAAAAAAAAACAATGCTTCTTTGCTCCTGTGTATTTGCTTGCAGATTTTTTTTGGGGGGGGGAATGGACAATCCATTTCATTATGATATGCTAAATGGACCCTTTTTATATACCTAGTCAAAGGATTTCAATGGTATTATGCAAAAGAGAATAAGCCTAAAATATTCAAAGTTAGCATTAGCTTTTGAGGGGCATTGGGGTTCCTATGATTTAAGATAGCAGTTGTATAGCAATAAAAGATTATTCTTTTGTTTATGGCAAAAGTGGGTTTTTTAAAAAATTACCACTCAGTACATTTTTTAGACTATTTTGTGAAAAGGCATTTTAATTAGCAAGGGATTCTAGAGTAAACATCAGTTTTTTGCTTTACTTTCCCACTCCACCCCCACCCCAACATCGACTCCCTCCGCGCTTGGTAACAGTACTCTGAGCCTCTTTGAGGGATTTATCCCTCCGTCAGGTACAGATTGGGGTCCTTGTCCCATGGACCTTTCTCCAGAAGGGCCTTGACTGGTATGGACAAGGACAGAGAAGTGGTTCCATCTCATTCCCTGCAGCATGTTCTGAAATCACAGGCAGTAATTAGGCAATACATCCTGCTCCCTAAAACTACCCTGAATCTCTTTTGATCTTCTTTTTGAGCCCATTTTCCAGCCTGCCACTGGATTCTGCAAGCTTCATAATGTCCTTACAATAAATTCCTTTTCTGCTTTAAAGTGAACTGTAGTCCTATTTTATTGCTTTCAGCCAAAGAACCCTAACAGATACAGGTGCCCTTTTGTGAGATTATCTCTATGATAAAGTAACAGATATTGACTCCATTTTAACTATCAGGTGCTCTTTCTAGAGATGAATTATTGCCTGACCTTGCCTAGTGGCTCTGAGGAGTCCTTAGGAGGTAAACTTAAAAAATCAATAGTCTTAGGAGAACTACTTCTAATGGTTTTGCTCATGCTGTGTAACCCTAGGATTTGGTAACTGATCAACATGATAATGCTACCTTTGCCCATTTTTATAATGAATCTTCTAATTTATGACCTACAATCTCAATTATACTTGTAGAAATTCTAGTGACACAGTTCCATGTACTCGTTCCCACAATAAAATAAGCAGTGAACTGACCCATGATATGCCTCTGTCTCACCTGTAAGACATATTAAGAATCTGAATATAAACAATTCTGCAAAGCTTGAACAAAGCTTTCTCCTTTTCTAACATGTTTACTATCATCATTAGGAATCTCTAGCACCCTGTGAGGCATCAAGATACAATGATCACACTTTGGCTGAAATTTCTGTCCATAGATTCCTTAAAATAAAATGAAATTAGCCATTACTACTGAAATAGGATGTTTGTTGGGTCAGCAAATAATGGTACATTCTTGGGTTTGTTCCAGCAGGGTTCAGACAGGGTTAGGGGAACTTGGAGGCATCCTGAGATATGGCTGGTAGTGGGTGGAATTCTAAAAATGCACTTACCCATCCCCCAGATTCCACACCCTGAAGAACTTGTGAATATGATGACATAACAGTACCATGATTATTTATGATTATGCCTATCATAAGTATAATTATGATTGTGATAACAAGATTATGCCATATTATTAGATGGCACAGCTGACCTTGAGAGTAAAAGATTCTCAATAGAACCCTTGTGCACTGCTGGTGGGAATATAAATTGGTACAGTCATTATGAAAAGCAGTATAAAGTTCCTCAAGAAATTAAAAATAAAACCACCACAATACAGCAATCCCACTTCTGGGCATTTATCCAATAAAACGGAAATCAGGATTTTGAAGAGATATTAGCACTTCCAAGTTTATTTCAGGACTATTCACAATAGTTGAGATGTAGAAAAACCCTAAATGCTAAATATCCATCAACAGATGAATGGATAAAGAAATGTGGCATATATGTACAATGGATTATTATTCAGTCTTAAAAGAAAAGGAAATTCTGCAATATGCGATAACATGAATGAACCTTGAGGAGATTATGCTAAGTGAAATAAGCCACACACAAAAGGACAAACAGTGTATAATTCCATTTATATGTAATATCTAAAGCATTCAAAGTCTGGGAAACAAAGAATAGGGCTGTGGTTGCCAGGGGCCTGGGAAGAGGGAAATGAGAAGTTGCCAATCAGCAGATATAATGTTTCATCTATGCAAGATTAATAAATTCTAGAGATCTGTTGTACTACATTGTACCTGTAATCAACAATAATGCACAGTACACTTAAAAATATGTAGATCTCAACCAGGCACGGTGGCTCACACCTATAAGCCCTGTACTTTGGGAGGCTGGGATGGGAGAACTGCTTGAATCCAGAAGTTTGAGACCAGCCTAGGCAACATAGTAAGACCTCATCACTACAAAAAAAAATCCCCAAAAATTAGCCAGGCCTGGCAAATTTAAATTAGTAGTCCCAGGTACTGGGAAGGTTGAGGTGGGAGGATAGCCTGAGCCCAGCAGTTCAAGGCTGCAATGAACCAGAATCACACTGCTACATTCTAACCTGGGCAATAGAGAACTCGTCTAAAATAAAAATAAAAAACAGAAAAGAAAAATAAAAAGGTAGATCTCATGATCCCATGTTAAGTTTTCAAACCACAATTCAAAAAAAAAAGAGCAAGAAATTCTGATCTCTGGGTCTGATCTAGTCACTTGAGCTCTTAAAAGTAAAGCACTTTCTTAGGCTGGTATCCCAGAGGATATCAGAGAGACACCACTGAAGGATGATGCACTGCTAAACCTGAAGATGGAGGGGGTCCAGTGAAAAGGAATGCAGGTAGCCTCCAGAAACTGAGAATAGTTTCATGCTGATGTCAGTGAGAAAACAGGAACCTCAGACTGACAGCCACAAGCGACTGGATTCCACCAACAGACTGAATGACCCTGAAAGTGAATTATTTCCCAGAGCCTCCAGTCAAGAGCTCAGCCAGCAAATACCTTGATTTGGGGCTTTGTGATATCTGGCACAGTAAGCCAGTCCAGACTTGTGACTTTCATAACTGTGAACTAACTAATAAATGGGCATTGTTTTAATTTGCTAAATCTGTGACAACTTATTATCCAACAATACAAAATGAATACATCCTTCAATCAAGAAATTCTTGGTCAGCTCAAATTATATCTCACACCAGGGCTTCTAGGTGTCTTCCCACAAAAAAAGAAAGTGTCTTTGGGAATCATTCTCCAGTTTCTTTTGCCAACCTACCACACCCAATAAAATTCTCTTACTTATCACTAAAATGAAGAAAGAAGGGAAAGATGGCTATACTTAAGAATATGATCCAGTGCCAGGGATTTCACAGTCAGTCTTCATTTAATGTGTACAACAATCCTGACAGCAGACAGTTTATCCTCATTTTATACATGGAAAAACTAAGCCTCATGGATGTTACCTCAAATAGAAGCTCAAAGTTACACAGCAGCAAGTAAAAGCAAACGAGGAACAAGTTGTTCTCTTACAAACTGGGTTTTTGCTCTTAAATTCATACTCATCGTAAAACCACTGCAAGATGGTTGACTGCAAGGACACTGAAAAGAAAAAATCCCAAAGAGTAGGTTTTGTACTTGGGGCCATCTGGCCCACATTTACTTGTAACCCTCCAACACCTAAGACAGAGAGGAAAGAGGTAGCAACATAGTGCCATTTAAACAACTTTCCCCAAGTCACTTAAGCAAGTAATTTGTGAACCTTAGAGATTTGTGATTACAAATAAATAATGCCTAATTTTTAAGCTACATTTTAAAACAAACTTAAGGAGGTCATAAATTTCATCAACCCTATGCTTATAACACAATGGATCTTTCTGTGTGTGTGTGTGTCATCTCTAACAAATAGAGCAGTTTAAATACTTTCTACTGTCAAATGCAAACTAGGTAGACACTGTACCAATCCTATAAACAATTGTCCCATACCCTGAGAAAGCTAGAATAAATCAGGGAAAGCCTAATAAAAGTCAGGGAGCAGAACTAAGTTAAATTTAAGATGCTAGAGGCTTTTTACGTATTCTTTCTTTTTTCAAGAAAATACATAATCTTGAAGAAATGGAACTCATAGACAAATGATTCTAAATGAAATTGCCAATTAATATGTTTTTTAATGCTAGTTTCTTAACCAAGATGTTTTATCTACCTTCTTAAACATTCTCTTTAAATAGTTCTTCATTCAAGCTACTTATTGGCATACCCTCCAGTCAGATTATAAAAACATATGTGAACCAGAATAAGGCTCAAAGCTAGCCTATAGGAACTAAGACTCAAGAGTCTAACCAACTGAAGAGGAATGCCAGTTCTGCGACTTGTACAGTCTTAAGACTGACCCATAACCTCAACTTCTTCTGGAAAATAGAGATCATAACAGTATCAACCCCATAGCATTGGAGAGGTGAAATGAATTTACAAACATACCAAGAACTGATACAATGCTTCCTATGTGCCAGGCACAGTTATAATTATCAGCTTTCATGAGTGTTTGGCTCTGTTATAGTCACAATCTCTCACTGCAGCATTGTTAGTGCATGAAAAGCATCCACAAGGGACTTCTGGGGACTCCTCTTCCAGGAACCCCCATTCCCTATATCCACCCAACTTAATCACAAATATACTTATCTCCAGCTATAGGTATGAGAGGACATTTTTTAAACACATAAATGAAAAAAATTAATATAAAATGAATGTAAAGATTTCAGAGTTGTTATTAAAGGAAACAAGTAGAGAATCAAGTAAGCAGTGTGTCTTACAAAGCAGCTGCAGCTAACTGGATGGCAGTGCAAATTAGCAACATTTGGTAATTACACTAGCAATGCATTTGGGAACCATTTCTGAACAAAAATAAGGATTTTTTTTTAAGAAATGTAACACCACTTTAATTCCAAAACACAGGAAATGAGAGAATGCTGAGCAGAGATGTGCATCACCAAATTGATGCTAAAAACAACATCATAGGGAGAGAACTTGATGGCCTGTGTTGCAGCCCAGATATTAATCAGGCTCCACTTGCCCATAAACCAACAATTACAAATTTGCTCATTATGAAAAATTGTTCTAAGCAATATCCTATAAAGTGTGGGCTGTATAGGATGACAGACCCTCTACTCTCTAGCCATGCTTAACCTTGGCAAGCTACTTTAAACTTTACTAAATCTCAATATCTTCAACAAACAGGATAGTAAGAGTACTCTCTCAAAGTTACCTGAGGATTAATGAGATAATGCGTAACAGTCAATAAGAAGAGTTCATTAAGTTATTATTATTATTATTCAGACAGCTCTTAGATTCATATAAAAAATAAACTATACTACAAAAGAGAAAAAACTCTCAGGATAAATTACTTCTTTTTTGTGATGTTAACCTTAAAAGTTCAGGGTTTCTTTTTTTTTTCACTTTCATTTTTTTTTTTAAGATGTGGCATACAATTCAGGGTTTGTTTTTTTTTAAAGATGTGGGGTACAATGCAGGGTTAGGTATACAAATGTTGATTATGCAGCTATCCTTGTTGATGAGGTAGAAAGTTTAGGATTTCTAAAGCCCAGAGTCACTTTCCAGGGAGTTCAAGGACAATCTCTGTACTGTTCACCCACATTTCCCCTTGACATTTCCCAACATCCCCACACCTTTTTCTAATATTCAAATAGTTCTGTCTGCAGCTGTTAGAGAACATGGGAAATGGTGACCTCATTGAAGCTGGGCAGGTTCATGATTAATAGTCCCTTGCTGAGCCAGTGACCCAAGACAGAAGTGGATAAGGGTAAGGGAAAGAAGAGCCCCATATCCCCACCGGCACAGCCCACACTTAGATGAGGTCATGGCCAGTGCAGGTATGAGGATCAAAAAGACTGACACATTTCATTATTTTCAAAAAGTACTTTCCCCATAAAGCTGAAAGACAATACATATCTGAGCACATCTTTTTTATTTTTATTTTTCCAGTTTTTCCTATCCAATCCAAGCAAAATGACTAATTTCCCAGGTAAGGCAGTAAAGAAGCATCTCCCACATGCATCAGTCCCTTTTCCATGTGCAACCAGGCAGGGAAGTATACAACAATTCTAGCATGTGGAAACAGTTTTCCTGTGCCTATTCAAAATGTCATCCCTCACAAATATAAGGCACTATAACACAACTACCCTCATCACTACACAACATATATTTTTATTTTGTGCCTCAATGTTCTGAGTATCAACCAATGTAGTTTTTGCAACACACTAAGGCCCTTGGAGACATAAACCTGCTACCTTGAATATGGCATGCTACTGTAAGCAAGTTGCTGTTCACATCATTGCCTTTGGTTTAAGGGACAGAGATGCCATTATCACAGTATACAGAATCACACCTGGCACTACTGCTCCCTCACTTGTCCTTTCCATCACAATGTATCCCTTCAATTCAAATATTTAGCATTTATAGTTTCCATTAATTATATCTCAACAAATGAGTAAATAAAGCCTATTGTCAAGGTTATAAATTATAATGGTCTTCACCGTCTTCCACAAAATCTACTAGACACAATTATAATCATAAAACTATGAATGCAAACATTGTAAGTACAGAAATCCAAAAAAAATGTAAGTATCGCCGATTATAAACCTTGATCTGAAAGTTCTCTATTAGCCACACTTGGAAATCAAACCTGAAAATATTTGAAATGCCCTATTAGTGAAGTAAGTGATGAAACATGGCATAGGAATGTAAATTCAGTTATTTAAGAACTGAAACAGTGTATCTTCCGAATGGTCTAATTTTGCTTAATGAATGCCAGCAGTTAGTAAATGCTGTGTATCACAGAGGTGCAGAATGTAACAAAACATTTGACTATATGATAAAATAAAGACTCAAAAATGCAGGGCAAAAGTAAAAGATAATTTCACTTTGTTACCTGCTGGATTAGAAAAAAATAACAAGATTTGAGCATACACCGCTGGTCGAGGTGTGAGGAAACAGCACATCCAATACTACTGCAGGGAAGATGAATTGTACATCTGTTGGGGAAAGTATCTGGTGATGACTATTTAAAATTAAAAATGAGCTGGGCTCGGTGGCTCAGCCTGTAATCCCGCACCTTTGGGAGGCTGAGGTGAGTGGATTGCCTGAGCCCATGGGTTCGAGACCCACCTGGGCAGTGAGACCTCATCTCTACAATAAAAATCAAAAAATCAGCCGGGCGTGGTAGCACATGCCTGTAATTCCGGCTACTCGGAAAGCTGAGGCGAAGGATCGCTGGAGCCCAGCAGGCGAGGCTGTGGTGGCCGGGAGCAGCCACTGCACTCCAGTCTGGGTGACCCAGTGAGACTCCAACTCAAAAAAAAAAAAAAAAAAAGTATTTATACAGTCAGGCTCGGTGGCTCAGTCTATACTTCCAGTACTTTGGGAAGCTGAGGTGAGTGGATTGCCTGAGCCCGTGGGTTCAAGATCAGCCTGAGCAACTTGGCAAGACCTTATCTCTACAATAAATCCAAAATTAGCCAGGCATGGTAGGGCATGTCTATAGTTCCAGTTACTTGGAAGGCAGAGGCAGAAGGATCGCCAGAGCCCAGCAGGTTGACTCTGGGGTGGCTGTGATTGTGCCACAGCCTGGGTGATGGAGTGAGACTCCAACTCAAAAAAAAAAAAAAGGATTTATACTAATAAAAAATGGAAACGGCCTGAAAGTACATCAACAGGGCATGTTTGAATCAATCTGATATATCCATCTATATAATATGAATATTATACTTCAATTAAAAGGAATGAAAGAAATAATATCAATATGTGCTCCCTGGTAAAGATGTTCTATAATACGAAGTAAAAAAGACTTTGGTAAGTATTGGGTATGACATAATACCATTTTTGCAAAAGCAAAATAGAGAAATGGACTTGATATGCATGTATCATATTTATATACCTTTGTATATAGAGAAATATGGCAAAAGACAAACCAAAGTGTTAGTTGCACATGCCCAGTGGTCCTCTGAGGCCCAACCTCTCAACCAGTCAAGAGCACAGCATGCCTGTGTTCCCAAAGTTATTCCTCTTAGTGCTCACCACTTGTAGTTGTCATACACTGTGGGCGATGTTAAACACTAACTTGCCTATATAATACAAATATAGGCTCTCCTTTCCTCGGAGCCGCAGTTCCCCATAACTGTAATAACAAAACACCAATACAGTAATTTTACAATAATTTTACAAGGATTAAATCGCTCTACCCAGCGATAAGTCACACAGTCCGTCGGTGACGCTAAACACTGACTTGCCTATCAACCCATGCACTCCAGGGGGGCTGCAGCACCCTCAGGCAAGGTCCATCCTGAAACGAGAGAAACAAACTGGGGAACACATAATTTTTAGAATTACCGAAGTCAGGCCCCTGTTCGGGCGCCAATCTGTCGGGGTATGCCAGCCCCGACTTATAAGGGTAGGGTTAGGACCACAACGGTGGATCAAGACGGAGAGAAGAGACCACTCTGAGGCAGTTCTTCTGGGAACAGTCTGATCAGGACTGAAGCCAAATTTTATTTGGACTCCTTCCAACTTATACACCTTTTTCTATACCCTCCATTAGTGTGATAATCACTTGTTGGGGGCGTACAAATTCTTATGCAAATTACGCATCACAAGACCATCACAAGACCATCACGAGACTTGCAAGTTCCAAGCAAACAATTACAATTCCATGATGTATGACGTGCTTCACAAAACTTACATTAAATTCACAGGTGTACAATTTCAATACAGATTGTTCAAAGAGTTTTCCATAATGTTCAATAAATCATTCATATTATACTCTTTGTTTCAAACCCTGATACAAAAAACTTTTCTAAGTTAAATCCAAGTTTACTGGCTCCTAATATTTTTAAACGATTAATATTATCAACTTAACACTATACTATAATCTATAAGTTTACTTAAATGACTCAGTTATTCTGTTAATCTATTATGGTTCAATGTAGTATCCTGTAATTTTATAACAATTAAAACTTATTCTTAAATTATAAAACCTTACCATGACTTAAATGAATTTCCTATGTCTAAACTTTAATTTTTCTAATGATTGACCTTTAATATTATGCTATATCCTATTAAGCTAATACCTTATCATTAATTCTTTTATAAATCATATAGTAACTATTATATTTGAATAATGAAGCCAAAGGAAACAAAACAGCAAGCATAAATTTACTCAAATATACTCTAAAATGTAACTATAAGTGTATATGTATATATTTTATCCTAACAAGTCTACTCTTAAAATCAAATAGTAGCTTTCACACTCTTGAGTAAGGAAATGCATGGCCACATGGCCTCAGGCTGAGGCAAACAGAAACAAACAGAGTTTCAGTATGAAACAAAGGCAAGGAAATGCATGGCCCTCATGTTAATGGCTTTGGGCTGAAGCAGACAGTTTCGGCATGTACGAAACAAAAGCAAGGAAATGCATAGCTTGTAATGAAACAAAAGCAATCCTTTCTGCCTGGCTAGGGGCAGGGCAACAAAACTATCATGGTAATTTAGTCTCTAATCCTAGCTTTAGGGGAAACTGCTTTCGGGAAACAAGAGCTGACTCACCAGTCTACCAGAAAATAGAAGTTTGAAAAATATCTAGAAAGAAATACAACTTAGAATCATATAAGATAATTCTGCTGAGCAACTTTCCATCCGGCTTTACTGCCATGTATGCACACTGGTCACTAATCACACACCAATATTATAGGTATAACTGATATCCTATGTCAGAGGCAATTTTCCAGATGGGCCTTTACAGGCCTCAGCCATGTAGCTATAGATGTTGGCCCCCAACAATACACAGAACTTCATCCCTGATGCAATCAAATCTCTTAGGTAGGACCGTATCTTTGCCATATCTTTTATCATGCAGACTGGGAAACTTTTGAAAATAGAAAAGAGCGTTATTAAAGATGAGGTTGGGGAACAGATAACAGGTGTATAATAGGACTATCCCAAGGAAAAGGAGATAAATAGCACCTATACCCATGAGCACGGAGCCAGGACTGGCTAACCAACCCACTTCCTCATAGTGATTCCTCTGTAGAAAGGGATATTTTACTTTATCCAGGACAACTATCATCCATTTTCTAAGGGACAGTGTCCCAACTCTTTCCAGACTTGTGTTGTGTCAAATCCTTCCTTCTTCCCTCCCTCTCTCATTTCACATATATATACTGAGCACCTACTACTCCTTCATTACATCACCAGGTATCAGGAGTATGACAGTAAAGGCACAGAGACCCTGTCTTTGTGGATGTAACATTCTGCTTACGGCAGACAGATCACGTAGACATAAACAGCTATGCAATAGGTTACGTGCTAAGTTCCACAGAGGAAAACAGGACAGGATAGGGGCATAAAGAACACAGATGAAGAAAGTGGGTTCTGCTATCCAAGTGGGGCATGGGCTGTTCTCTCTGATAAGGAAGCATTTTAAGCAGAGACTGGAGGAAAGGGGTACAGAGCATTTCTGGCAGGAGAAATGACAGAAAAGGGCTCCAGGGAAAGAGCACAATGCTCAAGGAGTATGCAAGAGGGAAGGCTGATCATGGGAAGAGAGCTCAGGGTTTTACCCAGGAAAACGAACCAGGTCACATGTGCCAAGAACTCAGCCACATAGTGGGCAAAAACAGAGCAGCCCCTACCTTAATAGACTTCACCTAACAGGGGAAGTAAGACACTAATCAACCAGAGAAATCAAGGCCTTCTAAGGAAGGCAGTTCTGATCAATTCCCTTTTCGACTGAGGCTCTTCTGCCTCTCTTGCTCAAAGGAAGAAGGAAGAAAACTTCAGTTCTAGTGGCCTGCCATCACTACAAGTAGTTTAAGACTTGATTGCTATGCTGTATCGGCTGAAACATACAGCTGGTAAACTAGCAATCACTAGTCAGTTTTCATCACAAACATCCAATATTACCGCTGAAAAAGTAAAGTAGTTCCTTACACAATGCACTTGTTAATCTCCAAGCAATTCCCAAAGCTCATATTCAGAGAAAAATCTGGTAGGGTTTCATAAACTGTAAGAAATGTATATATCATCAGGTGCCTCAGAGCAATACTAGAATAACATGCAGTTCTACACAACTGTTTTATCAGATTTGAAAGAGAAAGAACTCACAATGAAAAAAGGGAAGAGTATTTGGAAGGAATAGGATAGTAAATTCAGTCTGCCTAGAAAGTGTCAGCTATAATAAAAGTAAGAGAAAATTTCACTCTTTAAATCCTGAATTACATTCCCAAATAAATTTTATGACTGGGCCCAGACTTGGCTGATCAGTGACTTTATTGGCAAAAACTGCAAAGCACAGAAAATTAAAATTAGCTCAGAGATTTATACATGCCTGTCAAATAACTAAAAATGTATTTACCTTGTAAAAAAATATTTTCATATTCTCAGAACTTAACAAAAAATATATTTTATATTGTTCTAGTTTTTAAATAATTCGATACATTTGAGTCAGGAAAACATTCATTAGTAAGATTTGTGTAGTTAAATATTTACACTTGGATGTTCTAACACTCTAATCCTTTATACACACACACACACACACACACACACACACACACACACACACACACACACAGAGAGAGAGAGAAATAAGTCTAGAATTCCCTAGAAGATGGGAAACCTGCTCAAGTGGAACATCAGCCAACCATTTATCCTCAAAAAAGTGTCTAAGACATGAAATTTGGTGAGGGTTAGAGGTGGGGAGATGACAGGTGAGCTATAAACATTAGTAATATTGATTTCAGTTTCATGTTATTCCTTTTAAGCTGTCCTTTGCAAGCTTATTTCAGGATAAGAGAGACAGAAGAGTAAAGCTCCCCAAAACACTGGAAGAGACAATTACACCCCAAAGTTAGAACTAATCACCAGCCACCATGCTTTTTTTCCTTTATGCCAGGTTGACCAAGAGACAGGAGATGAATTATTTTTTCTAAAAATTGCAACAAAAATAAATTATTTTTTCTAATAGCCAAGAGTACTGCAGAAATCCTGAAAAAAAAGTAAGCTAAGAAAAATGCCTTTGCTTCCTCAGGCTTAGTTCTAAAAGCTTAGAAAATACTTCTTGAACAAGAGCCAAGTCTGAATTATGTCTTCATC
Organism: Cephalopachus bancanus; assembly: GCA_027257055.1. NCBI lineage: Eukaryota > Metazoa > Chordata > Mammalia > Primates > Tarsiidae > Cephalopachus > Cephalopachus bancanus. The sequence continues at coordinate 1,806,909 of JAPVLO010000179.1, forward strand.
CCTTGGTGCCTAGCATAGTACCACCCATATAGCAAAGTCACACTTTAGAAAAATGTTGAATGAAAAAGAAAAAAAAAATTCTCTCATCTACAGCCAACTTTAATACACTGCTGAATATCTACAAAGGATATTGTGTGAAAAAAGGTCTGATGGAGAGTAAACAAGTTCAGTAGATCCCAACCAAGTGAGAAGAGGCTGGGGAAACTGCTGAAAACATGTCCTGAACAGCCTGTTTCCTCTGTCCTCTCCACCACAATGAAAAGAAGTTGGTGACATTAGAGAGAGGTTTTAGGCTACCCACTTTGGATTTAATTTTCATGTATACTTTTGTTTTCACCAAAATGCATGGGCTCTCAATGGGCTCTTCATGAATTTAAGATCTGGAGCTCTTGCAGTGTGTTCAAGCATGAGAGCTCTCACTCACACAGCCAATGCTGTTCAGTTTCCCTTAAAATGTCACAATGTCCTCAGCACCAATTTTCCATTTCCAGTAAGTTATGTCAGATGATTTAAAATGCAAACTACCTGCACAACTGAAATTCTGGTTTTTTTAAACACTAAAAGGCCCTAACAAAAATATAAACCTCTAAGAACTCCACCAATAACCAGATGAAAGGAATAAAATTTGCAATAGTTACAAAACAGGATTATTTTATTAAAACACATTTGGTTTATGTATGTTTTCTTCCAAGTTGATTCAAATTGTATTTTAAGATACAGTTTGGGTAAGCACATCATTTCAAATCTTAGTTATTACCACGTTAACTCAAAACTCTTTACTCAAATCACAGGCTAGATCCAGAACAAGTTTCACTTTAGAGTGAGTCAGGGCCTTCAGCAGTTCCTGCTAGTGTTTTCTAACCACTAGGACTAAAAGTCCTTTAACTGCACAAAACCATAGTATTTGGCTTTATTTCTATGTATTCACAGAAATACAATGCCAAGCCAACCAAAGTGGAGCTATACAGAATTTAATCTAATGCATTATTTTTACTTATTTATTCTAGAACCAGTGTCTGATTCTCTATGTTGCGTACAAAATAAGGAAAACAGACAAGTAGCAAATTTTCTACTCTTTGCTAGAAAACTTATCACTCTCCTCATCTATATTTTACCTTATCTATACCCAGGAAGAAAAAAGAACTGCCCACTTAAAATTATGACCTCACACCTCAGCCTTCTCTACCCCGCCTGACCATCCTTCAGTTCAAAACTTTCTTAATGTTCTCCCTCATTCTCCATAGACTGCTGCAAATCTGCTCCTCTCCTCTCAGTGCCTGCCCATCTTCCTCACAATATGCTTTCCCTACCCTTCAAGAGAAAACAGTATCCATAAGCTGGGAACTCCTTCAGCTCCCATCTAACCAACCTGTCTCACTGAAAGTGCTTCCATCATTTCCTCTAGCTATAATGGAAGAGGAAAACCTACTCTTATTTTGGGGATAACCCCTCTGCCAACTTTAGGATTAAATGTCCTCCCATCTTCTTGGGACCTTGTTTCACCTTTTATGAGGATGGTTTTCAAATTCAGCTACCTTTTAGAATCATAAGGGTAGTTTTAAAAATCCCAACACTAGCCATGCCCAGTTACATTGGAATCCGTGAGCAGGGAGCCACCATTCGTATTTTTTTAAGGATTCCAAGTGGTTCCAATGTGCAGCCTAGGTTGAGAATCCGCGTCCCGCCCCCCCAGCCTCACTCTCTAAGGGTATTTAAATAATGGCAATCTCTCATCTTAAAAAACACGACCTCTCTCAATCCCATCTCCCTCTCCTGAACTAGAAGACATTCACATCTCCCTCAGCTCCATGATGGCACCTCTCAAAAGATCTGTCTGTACACCTCTCCACTTCTTTACCCTCACTCCTCCACCCAGTTTCCTTCAACTTGCCTACAGTTATCTCCCTGGAACTGCTTTCAGCAGTCTATCAGCGGCCCTGTGGCTCACCCCAGGGTCTCCCACTCCTATTGTTCCCAAAGTCCTTGACCATTCAGCAGGGTTTGCTCAATAGCACATTTCTTAGGAGTCATTGTTTCTAAATAGTTTCTTTTCTAGTAAACTGGTGGCCTTTGACCTGCTCATATTCATCTTTCTTTATCAGTAAGGCTTTCTCTTGTTACACCTTTGAATGTTTCTGTTTCCATTTTTTATTATCTTCCTTTGGAAAAATAAGTAAATATGTGGTGAATAACCCTTGTCTCTCCTATGTATCATCTTCAGAAAAAATCCTTATCTCATCTTTTTTCACTTTGTTTTATAGGAATTTCTTGAGACTGTTTATTCCTGTGTTTTCATTTGCATTTATTATATTTGGTGGCTTCTAATGTTTTATCTTTCTAATGGTTTTATTTTTCTCTTTATGTGGATTAATCAGTTAACTTTTTATCCCCTTTGCTTCCTCTTTTCTTCCATTATATGCATCTTTTCTTTAGACCCTCTTTTCAGAAAAACTAGTTTTCATTATTCCTTTAAGGCCATGAAATACTATGATTCTAAATTTTCCTTCTGTTGATGAGATAATTTGTCTCCCAATGTATATTATTCATCTACTTTTGCCTGTGTTTCATTCTTCTATGAATCTGCACTGCACTGCCTATGCCAAGATGTGATAGAACTAGAAGACATTCATGCCGGAACAGAGACAACCTGCCACTTGCTCAAGAATCATGTTGGAAGAGCAGCAAGCTTCAAGATCAGCATAATCTCCAGCATCCTCTCCACTTCGGTCAAGTCCTGTACCCTGGGGTTTTCTGTGTGACTGCCTCCCTGCCCCCAAACTTAAACAGAGAGTCTATGTAGGTTAGAAATAAGCCCTTCATGTCATAGGTGCTCTGTGTGATCTCCTGATCACCACTTACTTGACCCTGCCCTACTCCCGGCCTCACACTGAGGAGTGCCCTGCTCTCAGGAAGCTAAAGCAGACATTAAAATGGCACTCAGCACGGTGGCCCAGGTGAGCATGCAGGTTGGGCTCTGACTCCAGGGGTCTCTCTCATCACTAGACTTTGAAGTTCATGAGATCCCTAGAGTCATTTAGTTCACAACCTGCCTAACTCTACAGCAGCTCCTTTCCTCACTCAGTTCCTTGTCCTCCAGTTCTCTGTGGTGCACAACCATGTTGCACAGCAAGAGCCCCACCTCTGCTCTCCTATTATTTTAGTGAAGCCATTTAATTTCTGTACGCCTGACTCCCGGAGAAAACTATATCCTACCCCAAATTTGAGGATTATATAACCTCACAGCATCCTCTCTCCTGTGGTCATTTGGCAGATATTTTTTGGAGTATGTAGTTTGAAGTTGTCGCTATTTAACAGAGCCTGAAATTTGCCATCCTGAATATTTCTAAAGACATATTTGTGGACTCATTTCTAAAAAAACAATTACTTTTGCTAAATGTCACTATGTTGCCTTATATTCAAATCAAAAATATATACTTTGCTTTCAACTGACAATCCCTGAGAGGAAGCCTGCTACCCATTTCAGTGACGATGGATTCCAACATTTGTTAAGAGCCTGATGTGAACTTCGTTTTTAAAAATGAGGTGCTAGCTGGGCTCGGTGGCTCAGCCTGTAATCCCGCGCTTTGGGAGGCTGAGATGAGTGGATTGCCTGAGCCCGCAGGTTCGAGGCCCATCTGGGCAACTTGGCGAGACCTCATCTCTACAATAAATCAAAAAATTAGCAGGGTATAGCAGCATGCGCCTGTAGTTCCAGCTACTTGGAAGACTGAGGCGGAAGGATCGCCAGAGCCCAGCAGGTCGAGGCTGCAGTGGCCAGGAGCATGCCATGTACTCCAGTCTGGGCGACAAAGTGAGATTCCAATTTTTTAAAAAAAGAGATGCTTCTAAAAACTATAATTCTTACCAATGCTACAAATTATCTTTCATTTAACGTAATCCTACATAAATTCAGGCTGAATGCCTTGAGAAGGGAGGTCTTTTACATTTTAAAATTTAGAATTTTATATTTAAAAGTTTATAATGCTTATTCTAGGCGCTCACCTTCTTCTCTTACCCTTGTCAAGTAGAAATAAAGTTTTTATAAATTTCACCACTTTGGTGAGCATGGTGGTTCAAGCCTGTAATCCCAGCACTTTGAGAGGCCGAGGTGAGAGAACTGCCTGAGCCCACAGGTTTGAGAACAGCCCGGGCAATTTGGCAATACTGCCTCTCTACAATATCTCAAAAAATTAGCTGGGCATGGTAGTGTCTTTCAGCGTCTATCAAGATCACCTGAGCCCAGCAGGTCAATGCTGGGGTGGCCATGAGCATGCCACTGCACTCCAGCCTAAGCGACAGAGTGAGACTCCAACTCAAAGAAAGAAAATTCCACCACTTGTGCATTTCAGACTTCAGTACACTAGTCAAAAAAGATGGCACCATATAAAATTCAAATCTGCCGGGCTCGGTGGCTCAGCCTGTAATCCCGCGCCTTTGGGAGGCTGAGGTGAGTGGATTGCCTGAGCCCGCGGGTTCGAGACCCGCCTAGGCAGCGAGGCCTCATCTCTACAATAAATCAAAAATCAGCCGGGCGTGGTAGCGCGTGCCTGTAATTCTGGCTACTTGGAAGGCTGAGGTGGAAGGATCGCCGGAGCCCAGCAGGCGAGGCTGCGGTGGCCGGGAGCGGCCACTGCACTCCAGTCTGGGCGACAGAGTGAAACTCCAACTCAAATAAATAAATAAATAAATAAATAAATAAATAAAATTCAAATCTTGTCTTCACTTATCTTTTATATTTTTATGTGCTTTTTTACATGTGAAACTAAAGTAATCACGTGGACTTTTAAAAGTCTGGCTTTCTCCTAGCCCCATGAGTTATCACAACCCCAAATCTAAAATCACAAGCAATTGCAAGGATCAACTATACATTTAATTAACTTATAAATGAATCACTATTTTTCTCTAAATCCAATTACTTACTTTTGAAAGAGTATTTTACAAATAATCATTATACATCCTTTATTGTTATATATTCCATTTACACAACTGAGGAACATTCCTCTATTTTATAATTTAAATATTATCTTCATAAAAAGAGCGCTGTCTAGGTTTAAAACAAACCTAATTTCAGTTAGATCGTTACATTTTTTTCTAATTGAGAGTGACAAAATGAGTAACTGTTAGATTGTGACCCCTGAAAAACTAGAGCTATAGTCAACAAGAAGAAGAAGAGGAGTGGCGGGGGAAGTGTCTCTCAGGACCAAAGCACACATCCTGGTAATGGAGGCAATTGCAGTAAATGCAACCTGACAAGTATTCAGAGACTGGAGCAATATTCCATCAAGCATTTTTAAATTCAGTTCCACACAAGTCAACTCGGTTTTGCCTGGAGATTTTACCAGACATTTAGCTGGTGTGTATATAATTACTTGTCTCTCTGAGTTGGGGGTGGAGGGGAGGAAAGCAGCACAAGGAGGTGCACAGTGTTTAAAGAAAGCAATAAACTAAAGACCTGGTGTGAAAGAGAGCTAATTCTTTCATTCAACAATAAAAATGTTTATCTTTATTTTAACATCTTTCAGCATTTTTTTTGTTTTAAACCTAAAGGTCATAGCCTTTGTTTTGCTCAGAAAGTTACAAAACCAAAAATGCAATGCTATTTTATTCCTAATTTCAAGACCTACCTTCATCATCTTGTCTATCTATCACAGGTATCAAATACCACTGTAGAAGCTGTAGTATGGATTACAAATCCCAATCATCTTTCATAGTTAATTAAGTTGCACTTAACCATACCATAAGCATCCTTGGAATTTTATATTCAGAATTAATTTGGGGTGTTTAGAAGCTAAAATTTCTTGGAAGAAGTCCAAGATTTAAGTCCTATATATAAGTTTCCTCCCAGTTTTGAAATGATAATAATTTTATAATGTGAAAGAGCAACAGTATATGAATTCTTAAAAGACCTTTATAAAATGTCACATTAGCAAAATAAAAACATGTACACACTGCTTCATGTACGCATATACAGGTCTCAGTTCCCATCTTTTCTGTTTCTACTGGATATATCTTTGCTGGTTGATTGACCAATTATTAGGGGATGAATACTATGATTGTAGTATTTAATAATTATGCTCATCATCATCATCTATAGAGTGTTCCACAGTCTGACTTTATAACATCAAACATGCTACAACATACTTTACAAAATATACTTTAAATCAAAGTAAACTTTTTTAACAACAAGAGGGAGAATCTATATACAGTAAGCTTTTTATCTTATCAAGGAACTCCTTATAACTGCACTGCAGCCACTGAGCACTTGAAAAATGAATAGTCCAAACTGAGATGTAAGTATAAAATATACCCCAAATTTTGAAAGCTTAATAAAAAAGTAAAATATCTCATTAATATTGGTGGTAAATTAAAATATTTTAAATATATTAAATTAAGAAAAATATATTAAAATACATTAAAATTTTTACATTTTAGAATGTGGCTGCTAGACAATATTAACTTAAAATTGTGGCTCACATTATATTTATAAAGGATAGTCTGGTTTTATAGACTAATTGAAATAGTCTATGAGGCTTTTTAACCATCCATTACATTAAAATTAAGGAATAAGACAAAAACAGTAAGATACAAAATAACATGAATTCTCTCCCTAACTCCCTCACCATGTGTCCCCTGCAGTGGGAAGGAAACAACAAAGTTATCCATCAGGAAGGTTACTGAAACAAAGGATGCAACTCATTGCCTTTAGCCTTATCCCTGACATTTAACTCTTCCAAACATTTCCTCTGCTCTACTGCTTCCTGCTGCAAAAAAGTCTCTGAGCAAACCGTGACCCCAATCGCCCAGGTGTTTTATAAATCAGTTGAGCTATGGCAATCAATGATACTCTAGAAAGTAAGTGCCCAAACAGGTATGCAAATGACAGACACCTGCAGGAGTTCATGGAACGCTCTCAGGCTAAACACAGGCAGGGCTTCAACACAAATCAAGCCAATGGCTCAACAACCAAGTCACATGTGTAGCTCTCCTCATATCACTACCACTGCACAAAGGCATACTTCCAAAGAACTGGTAACCACAAAGGGGAGGAGGAATTGATTATGTGCTGTGAACGCAAGGTCCCCCTTCTGAATTCTACTCCTAAGCCTACTAAAGCTGCCAGCGCGTCAGTGGCTTTACAACTTCCTGCCCTTCTTTCCCTAGATTTCTTTTTTTTTTTTTTTTTTTTGAGTTTGAGTATCACTCTGTCGCCCAGACCTGTTGGTCTCCGGCGATCCTTCCGCCTCAGCCTTCCAAGTAGCTGAAACTACAGGCGCGCGCTACCACACCCAGCTAATTTTTTGTTTTATTGTAGAGATGAGGTCTCACCAAGTTGCCCAGGTGGGTCTCGAACCCACGGGCTCAGGCAATCCACTCACCTCAGCCTCCCAAGGCGCAGGATTACAGTCTAAGTCACCGAGCCCGGCTCCTTCCCTAGATTTCAAGGAAAACTGGAAACTCAGTTGGTCACTGAACATTTACAACACGGCACTTGTGTGTTCTCTAATAGACCTTGGGGACAGCGGATTTAGTATTTTCAAGGAAGAATTTTGGGATACTCACCCATTCAACAAATAGATCTTGGGGACAGCAAATTTAGCATTTTCAAGGAAGAGTTTTGGGATGCTCATTCACTCAACAAATATTTATAGAGATCCTACTATGTGTCAGACATTTGGCATACATATTTGAAAAGAGACAAAGATGACTGTTTAAGCAGAGAGACAGACAATACACATCAGATATAATAAAAAGGTAAATTACATAGTGTTCTAGAAGGTGGTAAGTGCTAAGCAAAAATAAAAGCAGCTGAAGGTAAGGAAGTTCTGGAGTTTTGGGTGCAGAAACAGCAGTTCTATGGAGTGGCCAGGATGGACCTCGCTGAAAAGTTGAGAACTAGGACTTAAGAGGGTAAGGAAACTGCCATGCAGTTTTCAGGAAGGGTGACTAAAGGAGGCCCAAGTGGCAGGAGTCAGCTGGACAAGGGGCAGAGATACGTCACAGAGGTAACGGGACCAGGCAACATGGGTTTCAGAGTTATCGTGAGGACTACAGTTTGTACACTGAGACGAGAATCTGCTGGAATGGCTTTAGCAGAGAAATAGTTTGTTCTGCCTTCTGTTTTGAAGGAATCGCCCCGGCTAACGTTCTGAGAAAAGACTTCAGAGGTCAAGGGCAGAAACAGGGAATATTTAACTAAAATTTGTTTAATATTGTAGTAGCTGAACGCTAAATGATAACAATCAAGACAAAGGATAAGAATAATGTGTCTGATATGGACCACAGGAGGAAAGGCTGTGGGTGATGTGGCATGGAGGACACTCGGCAGCATCTGCACGCACACTGTGGTGTGTCTCCTACCACCTGTCCCTTTGCAGGACTGCTTTAACAAGAGTTTGACTTTCCCTTTCAAATGAAAGAAATTTCTCTAAAAGCCAATGCATTACAACAGCAACAAAAAGAAAAAGGAGGAACACAATTAACCCTGGGACTTCCAACCTGATTCCACATTTAGTCAGGATATGTAGCAGGTATGTGGGTTGCCTTTAGATTACCTCTCCTAGCAGAAAAATGTGAGTGTGTAAAGAAAAAAAATGATCAGTATAAATAAACATTAATACAGAACTAATTTTCTTAGTTCTCATTTCACTGAATAATTATACCTTTGGGCTAACATGAATTATTTATCAAGTAGCATGCAGTTTATATGTAGCCTTGCAACTTTTTGCCCTCATTATGCAATCATTTGAAATCATTCAGAGGCAAACCATAGCTGAAAAGTGACTTCCATGCAAATGTCCTTTTTCTGTCAGTCTATGGATAGTTTACTAAGTGTCTCTTTAGGTTAACAAGAGCTATTCGAAAAGCTATTTAAAAATTTTCTTTCTGAAATACATTCAATAATTCATTAAAGTTCTAAAATACCAAACTCCCTTTTTTCTTAGCTTATTGCACATACTGATCCTTGGCTCGATTCAGCTTTTAAGAAATGGAAAACCATACATTTGCTTCCTAGTTTCTTCACAGCTATCAAAAGTAACTTATACTTCAAGTAAAACCATTGTCAAAATATCACCCTCATAAAATCATACCGTTTTGGTGCTTTGGACCTAAAGGCCCTAGGGAGTTCACTTCACAATAAAATTGTATCCATTTTCACCTATTATAATAAAAAGTCAATGTGTAATGAAGCATGAATACATTAATCTTTAGAGTTGACCTGTTATGATAAGTCTCACAGAGCAGAGAACACTGATGACATACACCTGAGTGGTCCTTCTCATTTTTCCTGCTTCTTCATTCTGTTAAACTGTATAAAATGGTAATCTAATTACTACAACTATTAATTATGCTCATGATTAATTTGAAATACCTGACACAAAATGTAAATACATGATGAGAGACAACGTACAGTCTTAATGAATTCTAACACCTGAAACTGTTTGGCATCATTATCAGTCAAGTAACTGTGCTTAATTTCCTCTCAGCTGGCCAGAGTTGGACCCCAACATTATTTACTAAAAATGTGCATCAATACAAAACGATCAGTGTGCACCTGAACTATGGCCTGGAACCACAGACTCACTTTCCAGCATCAGCCTCCCAGGCTAAAATAAAACCACTAAAATAAAACCACTATTCTCTGCTTTTGACTTCCTCTTAATTTCTCGCCACCCATCCTGTCAAATACCTAGTCCCCTCAGTAAATCTGCTGATTTTCTTGGGACCTCCAAATGCAAGAAGGTTTATAAACCTTTTGTAAACTGTTATGCAAATAGTTTATGTTGGAAATAGTGGGGGAAATGTTGCTTGAAGGAAATAAATAAAAACAAGAATGCTTAGCCAAAAATACCTAGGTTTTAGTCTGAAGACTGTATTTCTGATACACAAGATTGAAAAATGTGAAGACCCGAACAGGATAATGTGGGGGGCTCCCAGAAGACCTATCCTAGAACCACCAGGGGTGAAATGAAATCTATGTAATTGCTAAGTGAAGTGAGGAGTCCTCAGATATCGGAGTCCTTTTCTTAATTAAACTAAAATAGAACTGTTAACCAAAACATAAGGCTTCCCCAGTGCTTATGCTAGCAAAAGGAACCTGGCAAGTCTGTCCTCTTCAAGTTCAGTTATGGTGAAAGGTGGGAGTAACATAGATGTGAGTGTTATTATTCATATAATGTGTGTTTTCCTTTCCATCTGCTTTTCAATCTCTCCCTTGCAAGCAAGGATCTAGGTCTTTGTTCCGGGAAAAGAAGGCAAGAGAAAGGGAAGGGAAAAAGAAGAGAGAGAGAGAAAGGAAGGGAATATATAGAAGGTTAAAGGGAAAAAGGTTTATGGAAGAAGGAGAGGGCCCCAGGAACAATGCTGAATCTAGGAATAAAATGCTTTATAACCAAAACTTTCATGAATAGCTTTACCTCTTAACAAGTTCCTTTATGGAAGCATTCTTTACTGAATGAAATATGTTTAATGATATATCTTTATAATATTTTATGATGGCACATCTTTCTCCTAAAATCAAAACACATCCTGTCATTGTCATCAATTTATCTCATTGTTTGAAACTGAAAGAAAATCTGTCACTTACTATTCATGGACTATTAACAAAAGTTAAATATAGCTATTCTATAAAACTCTGATTCAAGGATAGGTAGGATCCAAAGAATAATTCCAAATACCCTAATTTAAATTATGATACCTTCAAACACAATTAAATCACTGGGGGACATGAGAAGGAGGAATTTGACCTCTCAATCTTTGAAGCACTATTTAAGTTGGACCCTGAGCCCTATAGAGTATGCCTGATCAAATTTACAAGGTAATAAATAAAATGCATATAGAACACCTATAGAGTATGCCTGATCAAATTTACAAGGTAATAAATAAAATGCATTTAATAAATTAAATGAAAATGTGAATATCTTAAAATCTAGAGAAGCTAAAACAAAACCATAAACCATAGAACATCACAAGGAAAAGACCATAGCTAAGATTTATATAATGCAATATATATACACACATGCTCAGAAATACATGCACACACATCCTTAAACAAGGAAAATTGATTGGCTGACTGAATATCATTTCTACCCAAATACATAAAGTGAGGAAATGTGATAATAGTAACCACTTAATCATCAGTCTAAATTGTCAAATCAATCGTATGCCTGAGGGAACCCCTACTAGAGAATACACTCACTCTCTTATGGATCTCCTGGTAATAACTCCTAAATTTTTGTCGACAACCCTGACCTCTTCTATGGACAACAGCCTATAGGTCCAATTGCATTCTAGGCATCTCCACTAAGGTAGTAACATCTCAAACTTAAATGTCCAAGCCAAATTCTTGATTTTCCCCCATCACATCCCATCTCCAAACCTGTTACTCCCACAGACTTTTGCATCTCACATCCTATCCCATCCTCATCTCACATACTGTCTTACAGTGACATGTATTTTCTAAAAATATAGCTACAACAACATGTCCAAGCATCTGCATCTTCTCACCTTGAACCTGGATTGGCCCGTGTGAATGCCTCAACAAATAGCAGGTCAAAAGTGACTCTATGATTTCCACATCTAGACCCTAAATGCAATACAGCCTTTATTTGGTTCCCCTGGCAGAGGAACACCGAGAAGGTTGGGCACACATGCCTATGGTGTTTTAGCCTGCCCCACCTTGCCTAGAAGCACCCTGACACATGTTGGGGTGATGACACTATATGTGTGAGCCCTTACCCAACCCCAATCCACTTATCATGCATGTCTGGCATGAAGGCTATAGTCCCTCAAGGGTAAGCAGTCCACTGTGGGTTGGGGTGGCAGGTCCAAGGGAAGGAGAGGAGTCTGGCTTGATTTCCCCGCCCCTATTTGGGGCCTGAGTCTTCTGTCCTGGGGCTAGCAAGAAGGGAGCCTGGTAGCTGGTGGGTAATGTGCACTGAGGCAGGGCCCCAAGTGTGTTTGTGTGGGTCTGCACCACCCTGCAAGTATCCCCATGCCCAAGAGAGCCCATAATTACAAAGCAAATAAAAAACACTATGACATATCAAGAAAGAGACTATGGAAGAAAGCAAATAATATGTTCTATTTCAGTACCTTAAATGGCACTTTCTGTTTTTCTAACAAAAGACCCCTCCTTTTCTTCATACGCAGGCCCCGCTCCAGCATTCAGCTGACTCCTGGCCGAGTAAAGGAGACGAGCCTTCACACTGAACCCTGCCCAAACTGCAGATGTATGAGCAAAAGAAATGGTTGCTGTATTCTTTTAAGTTGCCAAGTCTGAGGTGGCTGTTGTGCAGTAAAAGACAGCTAGAACAGTTATTTTGCTGTTTATTTTCTGATCCCCACACTTGTGCCTGACTGAAGCTCCATGAAGGCAGTGATTCTGAGGGTGTTTTTTTCACTGTTGTATCCCCAGTACCTAGAACACTGCCTTCTCATTGTTGTCACCCAATTGTTCAATGAGCTGAAGTCCCATTTTCATGAAACTTTATCTTTAGGTAAGGCTATAAATAAGTGGCCACCAGTACAGGAAAGATTTAGTAGACTAGTTTTAAATGCTGAGAGTAAATAGTTGGGAAGTGTGTAATGGATGCCTGCTGATAGCCAGTGTTTGGTGATGGTGTGTTTTTCCTTACAACTGTGGTCGGGGACTTCTGGGGACAGGACACTAAGTTAGGATTGCAGGGAGGATTGTCCTCCCTGTTTCTGACCAACTCCTTGCCCCTCAGAGTCAACGTCCTTGCCCATGACCAAAATGCTGTGATATAGGCCTGCCACAAGGAGCAGAGACGATAACTCATTTATTTCCCAGCATGAGCGAAATACCTACTATATTCACAGAAGTGTTCTGGGCAATTAAAGGAGGTACAAACATGGCAAAGACATGGATTCAGCTTTAAGCTTTGATCAAGATCATATGTGTGAACACACCTGCCAACTATATTGCTACTATAAAATAAGATCACTAATGGTGACAGGGAAAATTATTCAGGTATATTCCAGTGTTCATTCTATGATTCCACATTGCCCATTCCCGACCAGGACAGAGAATGTTTACATGAGGAGTCTATTAGTAATAGAGTATTAAATGCTGGCAGTGCAAGTGATTTTCCATGTTTGCAGCAGAAACATGTTCACCTCTCTCCACAGGATTACTGGGTCTTCCTGTACCACCCAGATTGTTTTCATCCATAATTTCATTTTTAAGAATGGTTGCATGAAAGACATCCTTCTGACCAAGTATGCATTTTATTTCCATTTACTAGCCTGGAAATTTAGCAAGAGACAGTCCTCTCTCTTCTTAGCACATTCACTGTCACTACCTTCCCAAATACTCTTCCTAACCTTTCCCTACTGAGAATTCAGTCAAAGCCAGGGTCTTAAGAACAGCAAGTACACTGGCAAGAATCCCACAAGAGCAGTTTAAGTGGTCCACAGATGCAGCTGATGCAAGAAATAGAACCAATTGCAGGTCTCAGATCTTCTTCATGGAATTCAGAAATTTAACCACATCTGCAATGGAAGCTTCTAAAAGCCACATCAATGCCACATTAGCTGGCATTATGAATATTCTGAGTGTCAGGAAACTAAATGAGGAGATCCTGAATGTCATTGCTCATAAGAAAAAGTCTTTTTAAAAAATTGTTACAAATGAATCAATGATTTCTAGAAGAGATCATGCCTTGCCTCTTCATCACTTTGCCTTGTGCAAAGACAGTCCTGTTCTTCAAAAACCAATTGCCTCTAGTGATTCATCCTGTCATTAGGCTGACTTTAGCATGTCCCTGCACATCTCTGCCAAAGGCTCCTGCTTCTCCCTCTATTCCTCCCTCTGTGGACACTCTGGTCACCTCTCTTCCTTTTGAGCAAGTGTAGCACCTTCCTGGGGTCCACTTTCACCCTCTAGAAGGCTTTATAGAGAGGAACTCTTCAAGTCAAATTGTCCACAAAGCCTATGAACCCCACAGAATGAGGATACATGACAGACCACTTTAATAAAAGGCAAAAGAGTCAAAATCACCGACATTCTGGGAACATTTTAAGGCTTCCCACTAGATTAAGCCAGTCTACAAAAACTAGGCCATTTCCTCTGGCATCAGGCTTTTTACTGAACTATCCACATTTGAGTCTTCGCTCTCAGAGAGTATCCTAAGGTCAGTGTGTGCCAAAATGTTAAAAAGATATATTCAGTGGTGCTAGTGCTATGGAGAATGAGATATAAAACTGTCATACAAGGAAGACGCAAAACAGGAACAACAAGACCTTCACTGATCCACCCACTATTTATTGAGCATTTACTATCTGCCAAGCACTGGTTTAAGTGCTGGAATGTAAGTTAAGTAAGGAAAGTCAAGGCTTTTCCTCGCTTGTGAAACAATCTATATAAAATTAACATGGGAACATGTGCAAAAGCTGTGGAAGAGACCTGAGACCTGCAGAGTTGTAGCAGTGGTTAGTGATTAACACATCTGTTATTTTTAAGCTTGCTTTCCTCCTTGCATAACTGCTTGCATAGTCACTTAATAGAGAGCAACTTCAATAGAGACCATACATTACTGATCCCTGGGGAGCAGAAAACTGCCCATGAGAGGAAAACCGACCATTTTCCCTTAATCCATGAGTCTAAGGTCACACAGATCTCCTTGCTGGCATTCAGAAGCTTGATAAACTGAAAGGCACAAGCAGTTTTAACTCCAGGGATCTTATCTACTGCATACCTTATCTCTACAATGGTTTACTGCCCAGGGGTCAGAGTTTATGATCATGGAACTTGCTTCATAGATAGCCTCTCTATTGTAAAACCTAAGGCTGGTGTTTGAGATGTTTTTAAGAATTTACACTCTGATAAACCCATGACCCCACCCAGATCCCAGACACATACCACAGCAGCTGACTCTAACAGCCCCGTGACCCCCTCCTAGAAACTGACTCTACACACAAAAACAGTTTCAACATCCCCCATGACTTCATCCCCAACCAGTGAGCAGTGTCTGGTCCTAGCCCTTTGTCCCCCAAATTACTCCTTTAAAAAACCCTAGTCTGGCTCGGCTCAGCCTGTAATCCCAGCACTTTGGGAGGCCAAGACAAGTGGACTGCCTGAGCCTGTGAGTTTGAGACCAGTCCAGGCAACCTGGCAAGACCTTGTCTCTACAATAAATCAAAAGTTAGCTGGGCGTGGTAGCACATACCTGTAGTTTCAGCTACTTGGAAGGCTGAGGCAGAAGGATCTCCGGAACCCAGCAGGGAGACACTGGAGTGGCTATGAGCATGCCACTGTACTCCAGCCTAGGCAACAGAGTGAGACTCCAACTCAAAACAACAACAAAAAAAACCCTAACCTAAAAAATTCTCAGAGAGGTGGATTTGAGAAATATCCCCCTTGCTCAGCTGCTTTGTGTTCATCAAACTATTTCTCTACTGCAATACTGTTGTCTCAATACACTGGCTCTTTTCTGTATAGCGGGCATAAGAACCCAGTCTGGCTATACATTTGGAGTTTATTTTTACTTGGGGGAAAGGAGAGGCAGGTGATAACTAATGAAACAAATGAATGAGATAACTTTAGATTTTAGGGAAAAGCCTACATTAAAAGTGAACTGGGGTGGGGAGGTGATGCTGTAGACAGGGTGGCCAGGGATGGCCACCATCCATTCACTTCAATTAATTTTCTAAATGCCAGGCATTATACTAGACACTAAAAGCACAGAAATCAATTAGAAAAGGGAATACAAAGTATAAAGATTCCTAAATTCATTTCATTTCCACATTCTAGCAGGAGAAGACAAACAAATAAAAAATGAAAATATTTAGTGTATAAGACAGAATAGTCCGTGAAAAACTAAAGCAGGGGAGGGAGATTGTGTGTTTGTGTGCATATACTTGCAATTTTAAATAAGGTCATACAATAAGAACTCGTTAGCATCCATGAGCCACTTGAACAAAGATTTGGATATAGAAATGCTGGTTGTCTGAAGAAATGAGGAGAACTTCGAGCAGAGGAACAAGAGAATGCAAAGGCAATGAGGCAGAAACAATGTTGGCAAGAGATTAGAAATGTCATCAATGTGACTGAGGCAAAGACAACAAAGAGAACTGGGGAATTAGATGACATCAAAGAGATGACCAATACAAAAGCTCTCCAAAAAAAAAAAAAAAAAAGGTAAGATGACCAGGAGAGAAAGAGGAAATGATTTCTTCTGATAGTCACCATTCAGCTTATTTACCAGGAAAACTTTCCAGGAAATAGATAAACAGCACATTCATGCCCTTGGCTGTTTACTAAGTCAACCAAACATTAAGTTAAGGACTACCTCTGTAAGATACTGTGTGCTGCACTTTTTCTGTAAGTCATGTTGGAGTTCAAATACAACCTCCCATTCTACCAATAAAACATCTTTACAAGGAGGAGGAAGCAAGCACTCAAAATAGAAGAAATGGCCTCAGTCATGCAATCCCTAATACACGTGGTAACTGGATGTGATGCTAACAAGGAAATAGAGAAGCCAATTGATTTTATCTAAGTCTGAAGGTAAAATCCTTGAAAAATGTCTGTATCAATCACTGAGTACTCTGCTTATTCTGCTGCCTCCTGCACTGAAGTTGTTCATTTAAAAATATCTAAATATACATATACAGTTATTTTTTCAAAGCTACCTTTATTTTAGAAAATCATGAAGTTTTAGATAGACACTCGAGCTTTCTAGGGATCATGCTTCATAAAAAGAGGCAAACTCTAGGTAGTTGCTACAATTGAGCAACCTTAGAGACCAGAACAACATTTAAGAATGAACAGGTCAGCCAGGCACAGTGGCTCACACCTGTAATCTCAGCACTTCGAGAGGCTGAGGCAGGAGGACTGCTTGAGTCTAGGAACCCCAGACCTGCCTGGACAACATAGTGAGACCCTGTCTCTAAAACAAATCAAAAAATAGGCCAGATGTGGTGGTATGTTGCTGTAGTCCCAGCTACTCAGGAGGCTAAGGGAAGAGGATCACCTTAGCCCAGTAGGTTGAGGCTGCAGTGAACCATGATCTTGCCACTGAGTAAGACTCCAACTCAGAGTATGACTCCAAATCAATAAAATAAAATATAAAATAAAATAAAATAATGAACAGATAGAGGTTGGTCAAAGGGCACAAAGTTTTAGTTGTGCAGAATGAATAAGTATTCTGGAAATCTAATGTACAGGATGGTGACTACAGTTATAGTAGTGTACAGTATACTTGCAATTTGCTGAGAAAGTAGTTTGTTTTTTCGAATTGGAGTCTCACTCCATCGTCCATGCTGGAGTGCAGTAGCACACTCACGGCCACCTCAGCATCGACCTGCTGGCCTCCAGCAATCCTTCCGCCTCAGTCTTCCAAAGTCTCCAGAACTACAGGTGCGTGCTACTACACCCAACTAATTTTTGATTTATTGAAGAGATGAGGGCTTGCCAAGTTGCCCGGGCTGGTCTCAAACCCGTGGGCTCAGGCAATCCATTTACCTTGGCCTCCCAAAGTGCTGGGACTACACAGGCTGAGCCAGCGAGTCCAGCCAAGAAAGCAGATCTTAAACGTCCTTACCACACATAAAAAGGTAACTATGTGAGGTGATGGGTGATAATGTTTCACTGTGTATATGTGTATCAAAACATGATGGTGTAGAACTTAAATATATACAATTCTTATTTGCCAATTATGCTTCAATAAAGTTTCTGGGGTGTGAACAGGTGATAATACAGTGTTCTTCCCCTAGGAATATGATTCAAAATCCTCATTGTTCCCTGGGAAAGAAGCTTCCTGAAAAACAAGGCAAGCCCAAGTCAGCATGAGCAAATCATAAATAAAACACCTTTTCATTTCACCACCACTTTTTTGAGCAGCAATGCTTCATGAACATTTTGGCCCATCTTGAATGATGCCCTGCACAAGGCCAGAGAACAATTAAAATCATATGCCCCTTTCATGGCTCAGCTCATGCAAAACCACTGTGTAATTTGACTAGAAGATAGCATATAAAATGAGTAATGGAGCTTGTGTGTGTATTCTGTCATTCTGCATTACTGCTGTGTATAGAAAATAAGATGCAAACAGTTAGTGATGAGAGAGGTGAAGGAGGGAAATGAAAATGTCAAGAGCAGAAGGAAACTATTAAATGGCACCGATTGCCTGGGCAAGGTGTGTGTCTACTCTTGTGCTGCTTGTCTCCCTCAATCTATCATCAGAAAGGACAAGCCACCTCAGGAGGAATGACTGTCCTAAGTCAGGAAGATGGAGTGGCCTGCTGTCTTCAACTGCCCACGGCAATCGCATGCTTGCCCTAAACTGTCAGTTTACAGGCTTCAGTGTAATCTGGCTGCTGTCAATGGCATATCCAGAAATAGCAGCACACAGGGGTTCCTGGCCTTCAAATCCTGCCGACAAATGGCAAACACTAAACTCAGAGGGTAAGTATGGTGACTGGAAGCATCATTGAAAGGAAGAGTTGAAGGACAGGGACACAACTATCTTCTATCTTTTGTTCAACTAAGAATCCAAATTTTAGCAAAAAGGTGACTGTGTTGGAATATGTGGGAAAAATTGAGCAAAAACATCCAGAGAACTCCCATATACTATCTCCCCCTTCCCTTTTCCCACACTCAGTTTCCCCTGTAACATGTCTAGCACTGGTATGGTATATTTGTCATATTTGAGCTAATATTGATACAGTACTATTAACTAAGTCCACAGACTGCATTAGGGTAAGTCTTTGTGTGGTACAGTTCTATGGGTCTTGTCAAATGCATCATGTCATGTATCCATCATTACAACATCAAACAGAAGAGTTTCTCTGCCCTAAAAATCCCTTGTGCTCTACCTGGTATCTCCCCACTCATCCCCAACCTCTGGCAACCAATGATCTTTAATATTTCTTTAAATTATGGTAAAATTTAAACACATAAAACTTATCTGAAGTACATTCACATTATTGTACAACCATCACCACCAGAACTCTTTTCATCCTGCAAAACTGAAACACCACACACATTAAACAAATCCCCATTCCCTTGCATCCCTATCCCCAAGCTCCTGGTAACCACAATTCTAGGCATAATCTTTTTGCTGGTGGAAGGTCTTGTCTCAATGTTGATGACCAATCAGGGTGATGGTTGCTGAAGGTTGGAGTAGATGTGGCAATTTCTTAATATAAGACAACAAGGAAGTTTACAGCATCGATGAACTCTTCCTTTCATGAACAATTTCTGTGTAGCATGCCAAGCTGTTTGATATCATTTTATACACAGTAGAACTCCTTTCAAAATTGAAGTCACATCTCTCAAACCCTGTCACTTACTGCTTTATCAACTAAGTTTATTTAACATTCTAAATCTTTTGTTGTTACCTCAACAATGAAATTCTTACTATAGGAAACAGGAGTAGATTACATCTCAAGAAACCACTTTCTTTGCTCATCCATAAAAGAAGCAACTCTTCACCTGTTCAAGTTTTATCATGAGATTGCAGCAGTTCACTCACATCTTCAGGCTCCACTTTTAATACCAGCTCTCTTTCTGTTTCTACCATATCTGCAGTGACTTCCTCCACTGAAGTCTTAGAACCTCTCAAAGTCATCAATGAAGGTTAAAATCAACTTCTTCCAAACTCCTTTTAATGTGAATATGTTGATCTCTTCCCATGAATCATGAATTTTCTTAATGGCATCTAGAATGGTGACTCCTTTCCAAAAGGTTTTCAGTTTTCTTTGCCCGGATCCACCTGAGAAATCACTAAACAATGGCTAACAGCATCTTAGAATGGTGAATCCTTTCCAAAAGGTTTTCAATTTACTTTGCCCAGATTTATCTGCAGAATCACTAACAATGGCAGCTATACCCTTATGAAATCTATTCCTTAAATAATAAGTCTTGAAAGTTGAAATTACTCCTTGATTCATGGGCTACAGAATGGATGTTGTATCAGTAGGCATGAAAGCAACATTAATTTCCCTGTACATTCCATCAGAGTTCCTGGGTGACCATGCGCATTATCAATGAGCAGTCATATATGTTCAAAAGAATCTTTTTTTTCCTGAGCAGTAGGTATCAACAGTAAGGTTAAAATAGATGCGCTGTCATCCAGGCTTTGTTGTTCCATTTACATAGCACATGAACAGCAGATTAGTATCATTCTTAAGGGCCCTAGGATTTTTGAAAAGGTAAATGACCATTGGCTTCAACTTAAAGTCACCAACTGCATTAGCACCTAACAAGAGAGGCAACCTGTCCTTTGCAGTTTTGAAGCCAGGCATTAACTTCTCCTCTCTAACTTTAACAGTCCTAGGTGGCATCTTCTTCCAATAGATAGCTGTTTTGTCTACACTGAAAATCTGTTGTTTAGTATAGCCACCTTCATCAATGATCTTAGATGAATCTTCTAGGTAATTTGATGCAATTTCTACATTAGCACTTGCTTCATCTTACATGTTTATGTTCTGGAGATGGCTTTTTTCCTTGAGACTCCTAAACCAACTTTTGATAGCTTCCAACCTTTATTCTGTAGATTCCTCACCTCTCTCAGCCTTCATAGAATTGAAGAGAGTTAGGGCCTTGCTTTGGATGAGGTTCTGGCTTAAGGAAATGTTATAGCTGGTTTGATCTTCTATCTAGACCATCCAAACTTTCTCTATTTCAGTAATTTCACGTTCTTATCATTGGTGTGTTCACTGAAGTAGTACTTTTAATTTCCTTCAAAAATTTTTCTTTTGCATTCTTAGCTTGGCTATCTGATGCAACAGCCTACATTTATCACTTCTAGCTTTTGACTTAAAGTGAGAAACGTGTCTCTCCCTTTCAATTAAACACTCAGGGGCCACTATGTGGTTTGTTTTGTTTTTGTTTTTAAGAAAGGGTCTTGCTCTATCACCCAGGCTGGAGTGTAGTGGCATGACAACTGCTCACTGAAGCTTTGAACATCTGGGTTTAAGCAGTCCTCTCCAGGGTTATTAATTGGTCCAATTTAAATATTGTTATGTTTCAGGCAATAGGAAGGCCCAAGGAGAGGAAGAGCCAGCCATTCAGTGGAGCAGTCAGAAACATACAAAATACTTATCAGTTAAGTTTGCCATCTTGTATGGGTGCAGTTCATGGAGCCCCAAAACAATTACAACAGTAATATCAAAGATTACAGATTTCAGATCACCATAACAGATATGATAATGAAAAGGTTTGAAATATTGCAAGAATTACCAAAATGTGCCACACAGACACAAAGTTAGCACACGCTGCTGGAAAAATGGCACTGACTTGCTCAATCCAGGGTTGCCACAAACCTTTGATCTGTGAATAGCACAGTATCTGTGAAATACAATTAGGTGAAGTTCAATAAAACAGAGTGTACCTGAATACCAGTGGCTCTCCAAGTGTGATTCACAGACCAGCAGCCTATGCATTACCTGAGAATATGTTAGAAATGCATAATATTAAGCCCTACCCCAACTGGAAGTCAGGTCCAGCAAACTGTGTTTTCATAAGACCTCCTGGTGGGTGATTGATACAATCTAATGTCTATGAACTAATGATCTCTACAACCAAGTCAACAGCCCTCTAAAATCAATGAAGCAAGTGTCACTAATCACCATATGCCAGATTCCAATCTGTTAAGAAATAAGCTCTGAGAGCTGGCTAAGGGCATGGCTAGCACACAGCAGGGTAGCCTCACAAACATAGGCACGTTTGACTATACTGTATTTCCTTATTAAGCTAAAATTAAAGTGAAACCAAAATTGCAACATCTTGTAGAAAACTTTATCCTTAGTTCACATATTTCCTTTCACTGTCCATCAATACATATCTTATCTAGAATAACCTTTATCTGTAATGTTGTATATGGGTCATGATAATTTACCTAATAACTTTCTCATTCTTTGGAAGAAGTAAGAGAGAAAGCCAGAACTACAACATATTAGTGAGAGTCAATTATAATAAAACCCAACTCAAGATTTTCAGACCAGATTTTATTTCAATGCATCACAGAAATTACCTGATTTTGGCTTTGTGAGATTGAGTTCTTCAATGGAAATTCTGCACAAGACAGGAGAACACTGACCCATAGTTCATCAGAGTTTTTGCTTGGCTGCTTTATGGATAACTCTTCACCCTCAGTGTGCACCAAATTTATTTTTCATTTAAATAGTTCAATATGTTTTTTAAATGGTAGCCTAAATTCATTTTACCCACTCCTGATGTCACCATAATATGTCTCATAACCATGCTGCCTAAGATAAAATAAGACCTGCAGTGGCTTCAGAAAGTGCTAGTGAAAGATGACAAAGGACAAAAATGCTAGAGATGATATCTTAAAGAATGAGCAGAAACTCATTTCTCCTAGTCTGTGCCATTCTCCCCTTCGTCCATCCCCACACCACCCCTAAAAATATGCAGAGACCACCCCCAAACATTATAACTTGGAGAAACAAGGATGAAGTAAACACAAGCCACTCTGGAAGGGTTCTCAATCTCACAGAGGATATTCAAATAACTGCCATAGAGTGACAGAGTAGCCAGTACCATCTAGAATCACAAAATGCTCTGGGCATACCACAGGTGGCACAGACAGTCCCTGCTCAGGTAAGATAGGTGCTAGGTCTTGAAGGAAAGGTTAGATTTCAGTAAAGGAGAGCGGAGAAAGGACCTGGAGTAGAGAGAAGGGTAAAATGAGATGAAAAGCTGGGCAATGAAAATCACACACACACACACACACACACACACACACACACACACACACACACGTTCCCGGCTTCCTGTGTGAAGAGGAAGTCCTACAGTATGGAAGACACACACACACACACACACACACACACACACACACACACACACACACTGACGTTCTCGGCTTACACACACACACACACACACACACACACACACACACACACACACACACACACACACACACACACTGAGGTTCTCGGCTTCCTGTGTGAAGAGCAAGTCCTACAGTATGGAAGAGACCAGTCAGAAACACAGGTAGGGCAAGTCCGAGAAGAGGCTTGAACAGGGAGAGAGAGGAGAAAATTCACATTTACCTCAAACACCACGGTGGACAATTTTTTACCCATTATATCCTATGAGCTTTCCAACAACCCTGAATAACATTTTAACTTCCCGTTTTACAGATTAGGTGCTAAAGATAAAACTGACCTCCATCTCATAAACAGAAGTGCCAGTGTATAGTTTCAAGTGTGTCTAATCTTGAATAAACGTTAAATGCTGCATTTTGAGGCTTCCAGTCAAAGAAAGTGAGCCTTAATAAAGAACACTCCCCGCCAAGTCTTTCAAAAAAAGTAACACAAAGTCAAATTTGTATTTCAAAAATATACTTCTGGCAGCAGCATGGGGGAGGGATTGAAGAAGAAAACTGAAAGATAGGAGAGGATATGACACTGTCAGCAAAGGGAAGAGGAAGGCCTCAACCAGGGCATAACTGCAGATAGATAACTTCAAGGTCTGGGGTGAATGAGACTCCCATCTGAAAGTCAAATGTGTTACTATTCAACCCAGTAGATAAAAAGGATACACAAAGTAACCTTTACAAAAGACACATCAAGAGAAAGGCCATGTTTATCCACTGTTATCATCTTGCCATTAGTGGCAATTGATTCTCCCAGGCAAACACCAGGGATGTCATGTCCATCAAAGCCCAGAGGCAGATGAGGATTCCCCGCTGTGGGCTGGACCTGGCTAGTTGGAAGACTGGCGCATCCTACTTCACAATGGCTACATAAGGCCACACTAACAAAAATCCCAGCTACAACATCTAGAGGTAAATTCTGTGGGGACAGCAATCTTAACCACATATCTTATCAGTATAGGCAGGTCACAGGCAGAGGAGGAGAATGCATTGTTAATACTGACATAGCCCACATGAAACTCTGGGCATAGGTTTACAAAAGAAACCTGATGTCTTCCAGTGTATTCCATTCCCTGCTTCCATACTCACCAAGAAAATTTTTATTTTAATGGGTTCCTCACAGAGATTGCCAGAAAGAAAGATTGTCCTGGCTGGCTAAAGGTTGCAGGTGCCCAGTTCCTCTAGGCCTGTCTTATTTTCTCATTATAAATTAATAAAATATCAATATGACTCTGTTTGGGGAGAGACCCAGTCCTGGATGACTAATAAAATCTAGCTAGTGCCACTCAAAAGACCAAGGGACAGACTCTGGATCTTAAGACCCTGGAGCATTCCTAAAAGATATGCCACCCTCGGAGGATTATCTGGGTTGCTACATGGCCTATTCTTCTTTAATGTCACTCACTAGATGTACTTCTTTTAATTTCCCCAGGTGCTATAAATTCAGAAGAGGATAGCACCACGAGCTGTTCTTTATCTGTGCTATATATTAAATTATTATTGGTCTGACAGCCAAAATGAGCAGCATTCCATAGTGCCAGGAAAGACAGCTCACACATTTATTGACTTTGAGACTACATGGTTTATATTAGCATTTGTGCTTTTAATACTTTGCAACAATCAAGGTACATTTCAGCAGTCTACTGCTGAAAGGGCTTTAAGTTTTATTTTTATATATCTTCTCAAATGTTCTTTCATTTTTTTTTAATGATTAGAAGTGGTCCAAAGAAAAGGTAACCATTTTAACAAAATAGGTAGGTCATGAATCAATTTTATTTCTAAAGACTAGGGATTTTCTTAGAATTGTTGAAATAGTTACATAGAGTGGAAACACGGTTAAATCACAAGCATTGGGCAACCTCTTCAGGTCCCCTCCCACTGTGGGAGCTTTTCTGTCCTCTGAATAAATCCCGCTTTCTAAAAAAAAAAAAAAAAAAATCACAAGCATAAAAATGTGCCGAATACTGAATTATTCCTCTAATAAATACTGTCAAATGAGATTGGCTATTTATAATTAATTTTCATATAATTAAAAGCTAGTTTTTATTTTAATCAAATATTTAATTATTTGCTGGGTTTCACTTAAAAAAACTGCAAAACTACTCCAAAAACTAATCACAGAGGCTTTTTTGTAGAGTTTTAGGAAGAAACAAATTATTTTTCTATTTAACTACTTTAATATGACAGAAAATAAATAACTATTGGAAAAAACTGACAGGAGCTTAATGTAGACATATTATCTGAATGAAATCTATGAAGCAAATATTGAATATTTAATAATATTGACAATTTTAATAATAACCATCAGAGTAGAAGATCTCTTGTTTAACCTTAAGGAATGATTAGTTGTTTAGTTAATTGAAAAGATGTTTCAAAATGAAACATAATTCAGAAATAATTTATTTTGAACTTAAGTGATACAAGTGTATTTCATTCTCTAATCTTCTAATGTGTGGCCATGGTCTTTTCAGAGTATGGGTGTACTGATTAGAACTCTCACTCATGTGTCTTGCATAAACCTCAATCATTTACACGTTCTCTGATTTCTTGTTTAGGTTTTCTCTACTTTTTTTCTAATTTTTTTTCATCTGGCTTGCTTACCCTAGTACAATAGCATTGTTTTTTGTTTGTTTTCTTCCTCCTAAAAAAGCAGCTCACCTTTAATCTTTCCAAAGGGTTCGTTGAAATTTTTATGGAACAACTCTCTACCACCCTACTCACATTTCTTCAATTTTCCTGATAGGTAATTTTGTAAATTAATTAAATATCAGCACATACACACATACACACACACACACACACACACACACACACACACACACACCTCTTCTAGACATACAATTCTACTGTATTTAGCATGGGTAAGGATATATCAATGAGCACATTAGAAGTAA
The DNA here is from genome assembly GCA_027257055.1 of Cephalopachus bancanus. Lineage (NCBI taxonomy): Eukaryota > Metazoa > Chordata > Mammalia > Primates > Tarsiidae > Cephalopachus > Cephalopachus bancanus. The sequence goes on from JAPVLO010000179.1 coordinate 1,832,671, forward strand.
TGAAGAGTTTTAGTTGAGTATATTAACTAAAAATGTTTCCACAGTATATATTTTCTGATTTAAAAATAAAATAAATTCATGTCCATATTAAGAAAAGGTATATAACAATCCAAATTTATAAACACAAATAAGAGAGTGTTTATTTTGAAAACTCATTCCTCATTTTGCAAAATAATCTGAGCACCTTCAGTAAGTAGAAACCCCCAAAGCATTAAAAAATAGTCTTGGCCACGTGCTCTTTGAGCTATGGCTGTCACCATGCTTCCTAGCTTTGACCCCCTCCCCTACCTTGGGGAGGTGAATCTCCTCTTTCTCTCTCTCTCTCTCTCTCTCTCTCTCTCTCTCTCTAATTTACTTTTAAATAAACTATATTTTCTAATCTAAAAAAATTTCTATATATGGCATTTCAATTCATATGCAACTTTTAAGAGAAAAATACTATTACAATAAGTAATACTAGTGAACAAAGAAATATTTTGAAAATAGAAGACATTTCTATGGAAGTATTGCATTTAAGTATTTGCTGCCTGGTAATTACAAGTGTTCTCCCCTTTTAACTTTCTTTTAAACTTAATTCCATCAATATTAAATTGTTTTAATAACAGAATGATGTTTAAAAATTAATAAATAATGTACTCATGAATTATGCTGATGTGTACAAATGCAAAGGACAAAAGAAAAAGAAACATAATCTGCATAAATATTAACAACTTTATTTTGAGCAGTATTAAAAAACTCAGATTATTTCCAATTGCATATTTGCTTTACTATTTAAAGAAATAGTAATTTGGATTTCACAGTCCACTGAAATAACACGAGAAACAGAGATGAACATAAACAGTAAAAAAATGTAGCTCTGAAACTTGTAAAGAAACAGAGGTTTCCTAATAATGGGTTTTATTTCATGTCATGCGGTATATAAAGCTTTATTTTATAATGAATTACACTAAGAAAAACAAAGCTAAAGTAATTGGAAGGGGGTACCCAGCCAATACCCACAAGAGGATGATCATGAACACCATCTCATGGTTTTATAAAAGAATCTTATGTCTTTGCTTTTGTAACAGAGCATAAAAAATATCTATTTTATGAGAATAAGATTATACTTACATTTTATAAAATACTTTACTAACTATATTCCTAAATATTGTGACAAAATAAATCTTATAAAACCAGCAAGTGAAGTTCACCCCGTATATACTAACACCTCAAATATGAAAAATTTATTAATATCCACCTTAAAAAGGTAAATAATACAAAAATTAAATGGATCTTTTGTTTGTTTTTATGTAGAGGCTATTACGGAAGTCTCAGGTCCCTTTATGCACAGATAATTAAGCCAGACGGGTCAAAAACATTCACAATATTCACAACTAATGTTAATGCAAACACACTAAATGACCATGTAAACGTGACCACAGCTTTTAAAAAATAAAGTCAGCACTTAAACTTTCTATGATCCATGCATAATGCTACTATGAAAGAGCAAGTACAAACTAAAAAAGAAAAAAGAAAAAAAAAACAGAAGTTTGATGCAGTCTTTTATTACCCACATTGTGGAATAATTTTTTCCATTCCCAAGATGATTTAAGTTGACAAATTGGTTCTTCTGGTTGCTTAGTTTCCTGACCTCAAAAAGTCCATTTTCTAACTTCTGTCTCATCCAGCTGTTGACAGGCTAATGCCACCAACCAATGTAATAAAACCTCCATGGGGTTTAGGATTAGGGTAGGAAATTGCAACAACAGTAGAAGAATTAGATGTGAAGTCTGCCCAACTTTTAAGACCAAATCTTGTCTCTAAAAGAGAACAAATAGTTCTCTGGAAGGAGGTTAATGTATATTCCATTCCTCCCAGGGCATAATGCTGTACAGCATTTCCTGGGGAAAAACTGGAAACTCTTCTTACCTAAAACACTTCTCAAAAGCTGATACAATTTAAGGGTACTCTCTTCTTTGATACAATTTTTCTCAGAAACAAATATTTGATTTTCTTTTCTTCAGAGAATATGAGTCAGTAACCTAGTATAGTTACTTGCTTTCTCAATCGTGAAATATTTGGGGCAACGCCTGTCAAGGATACAGACAGAACACAGGGTGGTTCTAAAGCCAGATGTCTGCCCTTTCATTTATACCATATGTAGACAGTGTTCCTATATAAGGCTTTTACATCCCTCACAGTACCCAAGCCTCAGTTTCCATATCTGTAAAGTGGATTAGTATTTGCAATAGTACTCACCTCACAGATGAAATGGAAAATTAATTAGAATGTATTTAAAGCACAATGCTGGATCTGGAGTAAGCATTTTTTTTTTAAACTGCAACCTATTCCTTACTGTCCTGTTGTCTGATTATAACAAATTAATGTCTATAAATATATGTCTTCCATTTTAATATTACTTTTGATTATTTGCTATGTATCCAGTGTCATATAAATTCCTTTAAGAAAAGGTAATTGTAGTTATCCATCACAGATAGAAACACAGCTTTGGGTAACTGCCCACCCCCTAGGATTCATGACACCCCTTTTGTTCTACATGTGAGGTATGATTAATGCACATACATCTGTGTTATTAATATTTGGAAGATGTGTGCTTATTACTGACTGAGAGAACATAAACATTCTGTTATTATATGATAAATAATCACATCTTGATATATTATGATATTATGATATATATTTCCTAATATTGTGGATATTTCTGATCACATTTCTAACAACTCACTAAGGATAATTAAGAAAAATCAAATGTAATTTAAATACACACATAAATATACACATACTTATGAACATATTTAATATTAAGAGACAAATTAAATCTACTGGCTGGGATGAAAAGTCCCTGGAGACAGAAGGCATGAGTTGGTTAGAGTGTATGGGGACCTTCCAGCAGCTCCAAGTAGGACACATAGTCAAATGGTGTTATCTCTAAGACAAGGGGAGGAAAAGGCCGAAGATACGTTGAACAGATTATGGTTCACTGCTCTCAGGAGTTACTTCTATTATCATTACAAAAAACCAAACTTCTAACATTTTTGGCAGATTCATGCTCTATTCTGGTCTACATTTGTCACATTACCAACACTGAATTTGTTTTATTAAAAACCGTAACTCCCAAAAGATTTTAGCTACAAGCTTTATTGGCTTCAAGTGAAGCATTTAGAACCCTAATTTCTGGATGTTCTAAAGTAAAAACTAAATAGACAATCTTCTCAACTGTTAGGCATTCCTCCTAACTAATCCATCTATCCTACAATGCATTAAGGTTTTGATACAGATTATATTAGTTTGAGATAATAAGGCTCCAGCAGCAATAATTCTTTCACTAAACTAGATTCCCCATGGTTCTAGTGGAGCTGCCAATCACTTCTTGTTCCCTACCACATCCTTAGGAATGGGGACACAAACTTAATTTATAATACTCAACCCCTAACCATAGCAATTGGTCCCAGTATTCCTGACTCCAAATTCATTTCTAGACTTCTTAGTCATATACATATAAATATAAATATATCTATATATACACACATATGCGTGTGAAATATACATACACGTGTATGTTCATGTGTGTATAATATTCACACACACATTTTAGCTTAAAGTAGTTTCAATTGGGTGCTCTGTTGCTCGCAACTAAATGCGTCCCAAAATACAATGATCTGTGAAAAGTAAATTTTCATGGACCTCAGTTTTCTCATTATCACAAAATTCTGCCTCCCAATAAGACAATCTCTAATGCTTCTTCCACATAATTATTTATAATTATGTAACTAAAAGATAATTTAAAATTATATAGATATTTGTAATTAATTAATTCTTTCCATTGGACACTGAGAGTTTCTTTCTGCAACAAGTTCTGGTTTACTAATTGCCTATCTGTACTGGTGCAGGAGAGAAACCTCAAATGCTAATTATCAGCATAAAAAAGCAGATAATATTTGTATTGACCTTCTAAGATACAGAAAACCCAGTTTAAATATCATTTCCCCCTCCTTGGTCAATATCTGATACTACAAATCATTTAAAAATTTATAAACAATTTATAACTTTATAAAATTATAAATTTATTTAAATTTATAAATAAATGGTATTTATCTGTAACTACAGACCATCTCTAACCCCAATACTCCTACCAAATAAATTATTTGGAAAAGACTTGTTATGCACTTCATTTGAATGACTTGGTACTCGGAATCAGTTACAAATTTTAAAAAAGATGATGACAAGGCTGTTTCCTACTTAACTAACCTACTTGTTAAGATGTGGTAGCACTCTTTGGGTAAATTTTCAAGCACAGATATATTCCAACTAGAAATAAAAACTAAGGAAAAGATACATTCTATATGCTCATAAAAAAATAAACCAATGAAAATACAGCAAGAAATTGCATGCTCTACAATACAATGATAGCACCTGCTCACTCAACACATATAAGAAGTACTAGCATGCAGAATATTACAAGTCAATCAAATCAGAGAAAATGCTAAAAAGTGGAAATAAGATATTTAGTTCAAATTCATCACCTGGAAACCAAGAACATTTACAAGGTAAACACATTATAGTTTTAGAGAAACAAATATGGTTAAGATTATTAAGGCAATCAACTTTTCCACTGTAAGAAAAAGAGTTTATAGCTATTATTGCCTGTAGGATAAAAGTTAATTAGATTTAGAAGTGTTATAATGAAATATGTCTTACGCCAAGTAATTAAATCAAAAGAAAATCATTTTCTAAAGGACCATAAGAAATGCATCTGCATTTCTGACTACACAAATTGCTGAATCAAGAATAAAAATATTAATTGGCCGACTCCAGCATATCTATTAATAAACCTAAAATTAACATTAGAATCAAACTAACAGCACTCAAATAACAAATGCAATAAAACTGTAATTCTAATTTGAATAATTTAATACTGTAATGTAATACTTCATGATTTTGCCTCAGAAGATGTCTACATGGCGGTCTAAACCAATAAAAAACTTAAAATCATTAAGGGACTAGAGTAGAAACAAAACATGAATACTTTAAACCACATATTAGATCAATATGCTTAAGAAATTGTAAGCCACAAGACTTGACACAACACAAGGCAGGTAGAAACATGAACAGTTCTCTTTATGATAAAGTTTGAAATCTTAATCATATTCATAAACTGCCTTTCTCCACTTATAAAACCTTGAGGCCTAGACCAAAATACTGGATTAAGAAGCATAAATTTTAAAATGAAACAAACCAAATTTTTTTAATTTTTATTTTAAAGATGTGGAGTACAATTCAGGGTTAGGTATGCAAATGCTCATTATGCAGGTACCCTTGTTGATGAAGTGTGGCCCACTCCCCTGGCAGTTTCCCACTACTGCCCATCCCGCCTCCCCTCTCCCACGGCAGTTTCCCACTACCACCACTCTCTTTCTTATAGTACTAAGATAATTGTTCAAGGTCTGCTTATGAGTGAGAACATGTGGTACTCAGTTCTTTGTTTCTGTGATAGATCACTCAGTATTATAGACTCTAGGTTCATCCACGTTGCTGCAAAGTTCAAAATTTTGTCCTTTATGACTGCATAATATTCCATAATGTATATACACCACAGTTTTTAAGTTGAGTTCTCTTTTGATAGGCAACACAGTTGGTCCCATGAACAAACCAGATTTATCACATAAATTCAAAATCATTATTCTTCAACTTCCATTTTTAAAAAATCTCCACTGCTAAATATAATGTTCTTTGTCAGATATTCCATTTTGGACCTCTTTCTATTAATCTCACTTTGCTGGGTCTTCCCCAGGAAATGTGAATATCTGGGTAGAGTAGAGAGAGCATATACTCTGTGAGGCTTGGAAAAAAAACAGTTTTTAGTTTTTCTGTATATTTGATTGAATGGCTTTTTGATCACCCTCAAATCACATAACAGCTGAAAGGGTCTAAATAAATTTTAGCATTAGTAAAAGTATAGAGAACTTTAAATATCTGTTTTCCTGGCAAAAGCCAAGAATAGTCCTTCATGCTTAAATTAATGCCAAAATTCCATTAGATAAGGTTAGTCAAAATACAAAGTTAGACTACTGAACAGTAACCTGATTCATCTGTGGAATTAGCTATTAAAGTAATACAAAGCACAAGAAAAATTTCAAAAGTAGTAAATGCATTCGGTTCTAATGAATTCTGTGAAACACAGTACTTAATATCTATACTCAAGTCTAAAACTGCAATGACACTTTCAGCAATTCCATCTTGCTCATCATACTTGAATTCCCTCCTGAGTATTTCAATATGCAGTCACTTTAATCCACTATTAAGAATGTAGGTTGGGAGACCTCATCTCTACAATAAATCAAAAATTAGCCGGGTGTGGTAGTGCATGCCTGTAGTTCCAGCTACTTGGAAGACTGAGGTGGAAGGATTGCCAGAGTCCAGTAGGTCGACGCAGAGGTGGCCATGAGTGCGCCACTGCACTCCAGCCTGGGCAAGAGAGTGAGACAGCAACTCAAAAAAAAAAAAAAAAAAAAAGAACCTACTATATCCCCCAAAGAAATATTAATAAAGGAGAAAGAAAATATAAAACATATTATAAGACAAGAAAATGCAATTATTTAAAAACACTGAACAGTACTTAGCACACAGTGGGTACCTAAGAAACATTTTTTTTGTTTGTTTTTGAGTTGGATCCTTCCGCCTCAGCCTTCCAAGAAGCTGGAACTACAGGCGCATACTACCACGCCTGGCTAATTTTTTTTTATTTATTGTAGAGATGAGGCCTCACCAAGTTACCCAGGCGGGTCTCGAACCCGCAGGCTCAGGCAATCCACTCGCCTCGGCCTCCCAAAGTACTGGGATTACAGGCTGAGCCACCAAGCCCGGCCAGAAACATCTTTTGAATGAGCAAATGAATGAGGTGGCTCCAATGCTGGTGGGTGAGATTTAGGTGCATACACATTACTGAATGAACTCATCCTTTCTCCTATGGATGCTGTACAGCATAACTTCAAAAGGTTAGCACAAACTACAATTATGAATAATACAACATGCAATTATGATTTCTTTCTTAGATCTGATTATGAAAAATCCCAATGCTTAAAATAAATAAGATGATAGGATAAAAATCTGAACAAAAAAATTTATTGTGAAACATCTACATCCAGTACCAAAAGGAGATAAAAGGGAAAGAATCAAATTTACCTTAAATTTGACAAAAGACATCATTTTACTTAGACAAATACACATGTACAAATGAGTTGAACTTTTAATTAACATAAGTTCATTTATATGATCATACAGTTATCAATTACTACATCTGTTGCTTTCTCTTACTTCAAGGTCCTCACTCTAAATCTCCCACCCAGTCTACTTCTTCAAAAGTCTTGCTCAGAATGCAGGTCCTTCTGTGAAGTTTTTCAGATTTCTCCAGGTTGTACAGATTATTTCCCTCCTCTTGAATCAGTCAGTGTGCAACACCTCTTCATCCTGTACTGACAGCCATGTAAGCAGGTCTTGTCTCTCCCACCAGACTGTAGGCTTCTTAAAGAAGCTCACCTTGTTTACATTTTAACCCTACTTATTACCCAATAAAGAGTCCTGCACTTCTGAGATACACAGTATGTTTTAAATCATTGTGGGAATTAATAAAATTAATATAATCATGACAAGGAAGACTAGTTTTACTTAGAAGTATATGGTACAACTAAATGATGACATAATGGTCGGTTCCATTCACTGATCTGAAAATGCTTTAACTTTCAAGTAAAACACTGAGCCTTGGGAAAACCAAATGAGGCCTAGAACCAAATGATGGCCCCCAAAAGTGAGCCATCTCCTCCACCTAGAATACTGTCTCTTTCAGTTTGTCATCTATCCAGTCAAGTATTCCTTGACTGCCTACTAGATTCCAAGCACTGCAATAGTTAATGGGCAGACTAAAAAGAACATGTTATAGGCAAGGTGCCAGCTTTCAGAGTACAAGAGCGCTTCATCTTCTGTCTATGAGGTACGCAGGCAAATGCTTTCTGAAAGGCTCCTTTTCTCTCATTTGTGCAGTCAGAAAACAGAAGCAGTTATCTGCTTTGCAGTGTCTCACGTTATCTCCACTGAGGTTTCTACCTTTCTCAAACAAATGGAAACCAAATGAGTCACTTACCATAAATAAACTGAGTAACTAATCTTAACCAAATGGGTAACTCTATCAAATGGAGTTGAAGTGGGCATTCCATGGGCTTTATGGTGCCTTAGAGGTCTCTGAACACTGTAATATATCCCCTGTTAATTTAGTAGAACTGCCTCAGCAAGGAAGCTATAGACAGGCAAATGTGACTTCTAGTTCATCCCCAGGGACTCCTTCTGTCTCCACTGGCTTTTCTAGGATCATTTAAGGCATTAACTTGTCTGTGCTTAGAAGTTTCCACCATGTTTGGGCTCAGTATTAGGGAACTTCAAAGCTACTTAAATTTTAAAAGAATGTTCACAAGTTCATTATTTATTCAGTGGATAAATAATTTATTAATCCCTTACAATGAACAAAATTCTCTACAATCTCAAAGCACACTTACTGAGAAAAGACATATAAAAAATAATACAAGGCAATATATGGTGAATGACAAACTAAGAAGGACTCTGAAAAGAGGTCACTTCTTTCTGAATAATAAAAGCTAACATTTATTGAGTGCTAACTGTATATTAAGCACACAGTACTTTGCTAAGCACTTTATAGAAGATACTAGTATATTAAATCATGAAGTACTTCTTATCTGGTGGGAGAACAAATAGAAAAAAATGAGATTTGTCTTACCCATTACAATCAGAAGTATTTGAAATGTGGAAATATAAAGTAAATGTTGATTTAGCAATAAACATAAGCCCATTTTTTTCTGTTTTTCTATACTGTTGTAAAAATATTTTAAACTTCAATTTATATGAAGTAAACCAAATACATGGCATAATTCTCAAGGGCACAATGCAAATTTAAGGTTTGGTTTTTTTTCTTTTTAACAAGTGGCCTCTAAGTAAAAATACTCACTTTCTCTGAAAACCTAAACATACCCTAAAAGATTTCAGTAGGACAAATTTAGTTTTGTTTTTACATTTTAAAAAAACAGAAAATGTAATAAAAGATATGCCCATGTGGTACATTAATAATTCATTGTTGATTATCTTAGGGACATTTAATATGAAAATAACATATCCTAATTTGTTATCATATGCATGTTATTTCTTGTTCATGTAAATAATTCATGCAAGAGAAAATAATAAAAAGCTTTCTACACTAATTGAGATCATTTGAAATATGAACTTAGAGCTGTTTCTACTCATAAATAAGTTGGGTAAACATGGTGTACAAGGTGATGACTAAGGATGCAACAATCAAATTGAAATGAAAAGAAATCTATCATCAAGGATTTTGCAAGGATAACAAAGGAGAAAGATGCTCACAAATAACTTAGAAATGCCAAATGTGATAAATGCTATGCAAGTGGTAATCAATTTCAGAAGAAAAGGAGATAAATTTTTATTTTTATTTTTATTTTTTTGAGTTGGGGTATCACTCCATCACCCAGGCTGGAGTGTAGTTGTATGCTTCCAGCCACCCCAGCGTCAAACTGCTGGGGTATGGCGATCCTTCCGCCTCAGCCTTCCAAGTAGCCAGAACCACAGGTGTGCGCTACCACACCCGGCTAATTTTTTTATTTATCGTACAGACAAAGTCTCACCAAGTTGCCCAGGTTGGTCTTGAACCCCTAGGCTCAGGGAATCTTCATCTCGGCCTCCCAAAGTGCTGGGATTATAGGCTTGAGCCACTGCACACGGTCATGGGAGATAAATTTTTATTGGAGAAATCCTAGCTAGTTTCCTGTGGGTAGCTATCAAAAGTAACTTTTCAGCATATGCTATCTTCACAACCATGGACAAAGACATAGCAAAGGTATACTTGGGATCAGGGATATAGTCAGGTGAGCACAAACTGTAAGGGCTTAAGAACAGGAAACGAGGCCGGGCTCTGTGGCTCAGCCTGTAATCCCAGCACTTTGGGAGGCCAAGACTAGAGGATGGCCTGAGCCTGCAGGTTCGAGACCAGCCCAGGCAAATTGGCAAGACCTCGTCTCTACAATACATCAAAAATTAGCTGGGTGTGGTAGTGCACCTATAGTTCCTACTACTTGGAAGGCTGAAGCGGAAGGCTCACCAGAGCCCAGCAGGTCGACGCTGGGGTGGCCATGAGCGTGCCACTGCACTCCAGCCTGGGCGACAGAGTGAAACTCCAACACACACACACACACACAAAATAGGAAACTGGTCATTATGGAGAAAACCAAATGACATAATAAGGAGTCTGACTTTATTTTATAGGTCTGCATTTCTCAAAATGAAGCAGAGAGATGGGGAAAGGAGACAGAGGGGGCACAGATGACAACAAGTAAAAAGAAAAAGAAATCTTGTTCTTTATGGAATGAACATTCACATGGAGAATACAGAAAACTAAAACAAAAAACAGCAACAACAAAAACATCGTATTCTAATATGTAATTCAAGGGTAGGTATTTTAATATGGGATGACAGGTGACCTGAAGGAACTGAGAAGAAGCCATGAGGGCTGATGGGAGAGCTGTATTCCAGGCAAGGGGAACAACAGGAAGACAGTCCAAGGAGCATGTGTGCCTGTGTGTTTGAGGAACACTGCAGGGTCCATAGCAAGAAAAGGAAGGGAAGTGCTATAGGAGACAAACAGAGAAGTGCTAGGAACAGATCACACAGCACATGATGGGTCTTGACAAGGATTCTATATTTTGCTAAATGAAATGGGAAGACAATGAAGGTTCTATCATCTGATTCACATTTTGAAAGTTACATAGAAGACTATCATGAGGACATTGCTGAAAGCAGGAAAGCCAGTCAGTAATGCAATACCAACAGAGAACTGCATGAAGGCAGGAATGGTGGCCGAAAAAATTCTGGAGACAGAATCAACAGGATTTGCTGGCTGGTTGAATGTGGATGTGAGAGAAACAGAGAAATCAAGTTTTTTGGCCTGAGAACTAAACAAAAGGTATTGTCATTTCCTGAAATGGAGAGAATGAAGAAGGGGAATCTTGAAGGGAAGACAGAGAAGTCCAATGTTCCAAGTAAGCAGTGCCTGGTTACTCTGCTAGGATGATATAGAAAGCAGGTCAGACTCGAAACTAGATTTGTAAGACTTCAACGACCATACACTCTACAAAAAGGTGACAACACGAGGATTCTAAGAAGAGAGAAGGGAAAGTGGGAAAGTCAGCATGATGCTAAGAAAGAAAATTGTAGGGTCCCTGCCAGGAGTAAGGGGAGGGGAACGCATTTGCGAACTTGAAGAAACCAGAAAATATTGCTGAGTGATTCTGACATAGAATCACCCCAAGATGAACTCAAGGAAAAGCAAGTTCAGGGTAACTGCTCCTAAGATTAGATAACAGGACTGCAAAATATATAAAAGAGAGCCTGTTTTATCAAGTAATGGCTGCACTATCTGAACTCCTCTAATTTTAGCAGCAATATGTTTCTTTCTAGGAGGCACTTGAAATCTCTTGTTTTTGCAACATATCTCATTAATATAACTAAAAAGCCCATACGTGAGGGGGAACCACAAAAAAAAACAATTTATTTATTTAAAAAATTGTGTATTTATTTTTACATGTTTAAACTCCAATCACCTTCAGAGTACTTTCCATTTGAGGTAACACATCTATTGAGTCACTTTTTCCATAGTTCAAGACAGTTTTGAACTCATCAATTTTGAGGTCTTTTAGAGCTGCTGCCATTTTTGTTTTCACCTCTTCCATATCAGCAAAATGTTTCCTTTGAGGACATTTTTCTTCGGGGGAAGCAAAAAAAAGTTGTTCAGGATGAGATTAGATGAATAGGGATGGTGGGACATGGGGTCATGCCATTTCTGATCAAAAACTGCTGAACACTCAGCGCCAGTGGGCAGGTGCATTGCCATGGTGGAAGAAGTCGCCTGTTTGCCACAACTTGAGAAGTTTCTTCCATGAACTATGATGTAACCTTCTCAAAACTTTCAGAGACAAATTTTGTTTGATCATTTGATCCAGAGGAACAAATTCCAAGTGTACTATACAGGACCTGCCCTCCAAAAGATAATTCCAGGTTTTTGGGGGTCCCCCATACACATCTCCAAAGAGCAAGAGTTCTTGATACAAGCTGCTGTCTAGTCATGGCCAATTTTATGTAGCACTCTGAACTGAATGAAGAAAAGGAACACATTTCTGCTTTCAGAGAAGTATTGCTGTCGTTTTTCTGCTTCAACATGCTATCTCAACACCAGTGCTGTAATGACTTACTGTAGTGTGATGCATCAGTGGCTAATCCTGAGGATTCTCTATTATCTCCTGCATTAGGATGTGCAGCATCAGAAATCTGATGGATTAATGAAAGACTCTTAGTGCTAATTGCTGACATAAGACTATTTAGGGCACTGAGGCAATTGCTGAATTTTTTTATACGGTTCCGTAGCTTCTCAGAGCTGTGCTAATCAGGCATGCTAATTCCTACAGTAAATAGAACACAGCTTTGCTGAAAGACCATGATAACTCTCCTTCATCATTTCATCCCAAATACCACCCTTAAATCCAGATAATTTGTCTTAGATCATTTATCGGCTATAGCATGCGATCTATCCAGGCTCCAGGCAAAGTTGATGGCTGGAATTTTACACTTCCCTAATTAGAACAGATGTGGCCAGCCCAGGGAGCCTTTTTCAGCCACCTGGACTTGGCCAGTCAGTGTCTCAGCAAAGTGAACCAGAAGCTCTGCTCATGGGAAAGACACCAAGTGCTGAGGCACTGAGGTTTCCTGGAGATGACTTACATCACTGAAGACCTACGGACCACCCAAAATCTTACCAGCAAAGCACAGAGAGTAGGAGCACAGTCTCTAGAATTACACACAAGTTCCAATTCTTTTGTTTTGTTTTGTTTTTTTGAGTTGGAGTCTCATTCTGTCACCCAGACTAGAGTGCAGTGGCATGGTCAACGGCCACCCAGGTCGATGGGCTGGGTTCCAGTGATCCTTTTGCCTCAGCCTTCCAAGTAGCCGGAACTACAGGTGCACACTACCATGCCTGGCTAATTTATCTTATTTTATGTTATTTTATTGTAGAGACAAGGTCTCACCAGGTTGCCCAGGCTGGTCTCGAACCTACAGGCTCAGGCAATCCTCTAGCCTTGGTCTCCCAAAGTGCTAGGATTACAGGCTTGAGCCACCATGACCAGCCCACAAGTTCCAGTTCTAATTCAACCCTTGCTATCTGTGTAATTGTTAGATCAATTATGCAACACCTCTGAGCCTCACTTTCCTCATCTATAAAATAAACATATCAAGTCATCTCTCTGCATATAAAGTGCCTTGTAGAACACTGCTAGAAGCACAGCACAGCCACTGATTCAGAAAACACCTTGGTCTGGTTCTTATTATAGGTATACCACTGAAGTGAAATGAATACACTAGACAAACAACTTGATGACAACTGGTAATTGACATCATCCAACCAACTCCCCTTGTGCTGATTCCATACTCTACCAACCATCTAACTTGGCGTCTCACTTAGATTGTTTAGATCTGAGTATAATATGCCCAGCATAAAACACTATATCGCAATTCTCATTGTAAACTGATAAACTAGCATTTGAATTTTTATACATCTGCACCTTGTGATTTTAACTTGAATGAGTACAATCAGCAGAGGAGATACTGACAGTCAAATTTTATGACATCCATAGTTAGTATTACTAACTACGCATTACCCCTGACAGATCTGAAGTGCTAAAAAAACTGCAAGAAATATCCCAGACTCAGGCGAGAGGACAATATTAGGGAAACCACCCATCTATCTGGGAAACAGTTCTGTATCTCTAGACTATTATCTAACTCCCAAACTGGACTCTTTAATCCTCAGGAGCACCAATTAATCTGCTGGTATACTGTGAAATTAAAAAGTCTGTCTTATATTAGTTAACTCTTTGTCATTCTGAACACAGATGTGTTATTACAGCAGAGTTAATGTGAAGAAATGTATCTTACCACAGTTACTAACATTGAGAATCACTGCTATAGAAAATCAATCTTATTAATTCTTTAAGAGAGGAAGGATAAAAGCAAAGAAAGAAATTAACACAGATTTTGATGAGACTGGGTAATATTTTCTCAGTGGAATTAGGTTTCAATTTAAGGTTGACAGGACATGTTGAGCTTTAAGATATTTGATGATTTGGTTAAATTTCTAGAGGATTGGATTCAAGATTACAAAGTAATCTTATGACTCTAAAACCTTCTTAATTAAAGACTTGCATTTGTTTTCAATAAAACAGGACATAGATGCGTAGAACAGAAAAGCAAATCAGTATGAGGGAAATGTTTCTGGTCGGCTGTTCCCAAGTTCTCTGAATTTAATGTGATCCTCAATTAAAGAGGAAAATCAGATCCTGGGCACGGGCTCTCCCTTTCACACGGCACACAGAGTGAGCTAAACCAAGGGCCTCTAAGTACAAAGCCCCGGGCTCATGTGAACACGACAACACATGGCCAGAACCATCCCCCTTCTTAGCGAACAAGACAAGATGTGGTATCACTGGTGGGTGTGTTTATCTTATCTCAAGAAGAGAAAAACAAAGCTCTAGTTTGAAAAATTACTTCACGAGGGCTCACTTGTGAAAGAGACTGACAATGTAAATCCATCATCCTCTCAAAATTTTCTTCGGAGTTCATAATAGACAACATTTTAAAATAACAAAGATGAAACTTTAAAAGCATTGCTCCAAACCTTTTTCTTAATTCTCTCACTTATGATGCCAAAATAAATCAGCAAATAGCCCCAAAAGCAATTCCATATTTTAAAAATGTTTCCGTGGAAGCAACTGTCCTAGGTCTCCGCTCCTCTTCATAAGCAGATTTCTCAAAAGAAGGCTCCATAATCAGTCCCTCTGCTTCTCCCCTCAATGCACTGCACTCTCCATTGCTACTCCTAAATAGCTTTCACCAAGGGCACAGTGATACCCAGGCCAACAAATCCAAGGCTGATTCCTCTCAAGTCTCATCTTTCTTCCTCTCTTTGTGGCTTTGTCTTCAGGAAACACACTCTCCCTCCTTCTAAGAGCTTCTGTGGTGACACTCACTGTCCTGGTTTTCCTCCTGCTCTTCCATCAGGCATTGGATGTCAGGAATGCTTGCCCTTAGTCCTGGACTCTTATTGTTCCCTAGACGATTTCATTCATCCCTTGCTTTCAACCATCTGACCTCCCCTCCTAAGCTCTAGTCCCACATATCCAACCAACCAACAGACAACTCAGAGTGACAATCTCAGGCACCTCAAGCTCCAGACATTCAGGACATTCCCACAAACCTGCTCCAACTCCAGTGTTCCCAGGATAAGTAACTGGCATCACTCTGCACCTTCAATGTCCCCTTTCTCCTATACACATTATCCAGTCTGTCACCCAGTCCAGCTGATTTTAGCTAACAAATACCATCTAATTTCCCATCAGCATTCACCTGGAATAGTCTACTAACCAATCTATTGCCACCCACTCTTCCCTTCTCCATCTACATTTTAAAATCCATTATCTTTACAGCCTTAATGATCTTTTTAAAATATTGTCTATTTTGTGTGTGTGTGTGTGTGTGTGTGTGTGTGTGTGTGTGTGTGTGTGTGTGTGTGTGTGCATTTACACATACACACAAGCATACAATCTTGTTGCCCTGTATTGTTCTAGGTTAAAATGGTTTTCAAATGCACTTAAGATCTTTAATGACAGGGCATGATAGCTCAAGCCTGTAATCCCAGCAATTTGGGAGACCAATGCAGGAGCATTGCTTGAGGCTAGAAGTTCAAAACCAGCCTGGACAACAAAGCAAGACCCTATATCTTTTTTTTTTTTTTTGAGTTGGAGTCTCACTCTGTCACCCAGACTGGAGTGCAGTGGCCACTCCCAGCCACCGCAGCCTCGACCTGCTGGGCTCCGGCGATCCTTCCGCCTCAGCCTTCTGAGTAGCCGGAATTACAGGCATGTGCTACCATGCCTGGTTGATTTTTTGATTTATTGTAGAGATGAGGTCTCGCTACCCAGGCGGGTCTCGAACCCGCGGGCTCAGGCAATCCACTCACTTCAGCCTCCCAAAGGCGCGGGATTACAGGCTGAGCCACCGAGCCCGGCTGACCTATATCTTTATTTGTTTTTTTTGGTTTTTTTTTTTGAGTTGGAGTCTCACTCTGTTTCCCAGACTGGAGTACAGTGGTCGCTCCCGGCCACTGCAGCCTCGCCTGCTGGGCTCCAGCGATCCTTCCGCTTCAGCCTTCTGAGTAGCCGGAATTACAGGCATGCACTACCACGCCCGGCTGATTTTTTGATTTATTGTAGAGATGAGGTCTCGCTGCCCAGGCGGGTCTCGAACCCGCAGGCTCAGGCAATCCACTCACCTCAGCCTCCCAAAGGCGCGGGATTACAGGCTGAGCCACCGAGCCCAGCTTGACCCCATATCTTTAAAAAAAATTTTTTTAATTGTTGGGCATGGTGGTGTTTCCCTATAGTAGTCCCAGTTGCTTGGGAGGCTGGGGCAAGAGTATCACTTGAGCCCAGGAGACTGAGGCTACAGTGAACCATGATTGTACCACTGCACTCCAGACTGGATGACAGAACAAGACCTGTCTTAAAACAAACAAACATAGTACTGAAGAATCTCCAATTTCTGGTCCACAACTAAACCTCCACTTTCTTCTAATACAACTTTCCCTTTGCTCTTTTGAGTACAACTACAAAGTCGCCCTTTCAGTTTCTAAGACATTCCATACATGATCCTTTAAAGAAAGGGCTTTTGCACATCTCCTATGACACTCCACCACACCCTACCCAGCAAATGGGTCATCTATTATGTTTATTAAAAATTTAATGTTTAGGCCCCACCCTTAACTTAATGAATCAAAACTATCTTAGTACATCTTTTCAACAAGTAGCTGGATTTTTTTGATGAGCAGGTTGGAAAACCCAGTAAAAAAAAGATATTCTAGCCAGGCTAGAAGCAGCATCAGGGCAGATGGAGATGATCTAGAAACTGCAGACCTCACCAAGTCTCAGCTTCCTCATTTGTTCAAGTAAGAGAATAATAGTGTCCTCCTCTTTGGGCTGATATGAGGATTAAAATTGCTCTTGTACAGAAAGTTCACAACCTAGTACCTGTCCCATAGAAATCTACATAAGTAGAATGTGAGCTCCCTGATGATGGGATTTTGTGACTGTTTTGTTTAGCTTCACCAGCATTCAGAACAGGGTCTGATACAAAGCAGGCACTCAATTATTTATTAAATGATTAAATTATTAATTGAAATGGACAAAATTAGAATTGAAAAAAATTTTAAATTTTGAATATAGTTTAAAAAATAGATGGAAATGAATTCAAGCTTAGTTTTCTTTTATTTTAAATTAAAGCATATACTTTAATTATCTCTTAAAAAATGCCAACTACTGGTTTTGACAACTATATAATTTAAATATCTCATTCTTTAAAATAAAATGGCATGAGATATATGATTTACAATTACGTTTTTTGTACCACAGCTGCACTTTTCATAAAATTATATTATCTTTCTAAGCTTTCATTTCAAAGGCAATAACTACTTTGCAGTAATAGTACACTAGGGAATAACAGAAATACACTAGTTGCATTAATTTAAAATAGAATCATTAAACTACTTTTTTTGTTTCTGAATTATTTTAATGCTTTGATGTTAAAGTGAAAAATAGTGAATGTTTTAAATACTTTTAAAATTCCAAGCTGGTATACAGAAACTAAGAGTGGCTCATAGAACATATATTGATATACTGAAACAGTACATTTGCCACGAAGCTATCATAAATTCTTCAAATTATTTTAGAAAAAATAAGGTGGCTGTTTTGTTTTCACATAGAGGTACAAATAGAGTTGCCTACAGCCACATTCTCAATTGCACGGGGACTCTGATTTGGCATAAATGGAACTCTGACTTCAGTCACTGTGGCACCTCACAACAACCGGTATCCTCAATAACCTCTACTGTTGAGTTCCCTACTGCTTCTTTTAGAAGTTATTCAGTCAAGAAAAAACACTTAGTTAAAGTTTAGTTCTATTTCTACCACAACTCTCCATCTGAAATGTTTAAAGAGGCATTTAAGGTAAGTAAGCACGGCCCAAATATCCAACTCAAGTGCCTCTGGTGCCCACCTAATGGTCTCATCTTCATATTCCTTAGCCCAGGGCCTGCAGAGAGCTTCCTAAATACATGCTAGAATGAACTGTGCCTCAGTTCCCTTTCAATGTATCCCAGAGTCCTGCCCTGAAATGCCAGGATGAAGATTTTTACCCAAAAGACGGTTGGTCACTGAAAAGCGCCAGTGGTCTGGGAAGAGATCTCACACCAAGGGGACAAGGAGGTGGGAGAGACCAAAAACAATGATTTCAGGACACACTTCAGGTTGGTGAAGAGTTCCTGCTTCCCTGCCTGGCTTTTAGTGAAACCAAGACCTGGAGGGAGGGGGCTGCAACTCTGCAACGGGAAATGCCCATGTCTGAGTCCCAATGGACTGTGATGTTTGGTGGCTAAAATTTGAAAAGGGAAAATGTCCTGGCCAGAGCAATGACAAAGCAACTGGTTGTGTAAGTCAGTGGAGTCAGGAGGTGAGTGGAAATGGCAGGGATTAGAAACAACAGTTTCCACAGGAATCCTAACTCCACCAGTATTTTAGTGTGAGTCATCCAAGAACCTCAAGAAGAAGAAGAAAACCAGGGAAGTCCCTCTGCATGGAGAAAGGATACTAAGCCACCTGTATATGGGGATGGGGTCTAGAGCCTGGTATCCAGGAAAGGGATAGCTGAGTGTGATGAATCCCCCAGTAGGGGAAAGGATTTGATGGGACAAAGCATGAAAGCACGTCAGAAATCTCACAACTACAACCCAACCAACACAGGGGTAGTGCCTAGCCCCTTATATGCACAAAGCCACTAGCTATATGACTACAAGAGAGGAGAGAGTCATACAAGCAGAAGTCATCTGTAAGCTCCTTCCACTCATACAAACTCTTCTAAGCTGGTAAGTGAAGTCATTGAAGAAGTCCCTGATAGCAGTGTTTAGGGCCCTATGCATGAGAGTATAAAACAGAAAATTTTCTCTCTAACTGAACTCTATCTGGACTACACTTTATGAAGTCTGTTAAAGTCCAAAGATCAGTAAGCCCTTTTAAACAGGGATGAGAAGCCAGGCTCAGTGGCTCACACCTGTAGTCGCAGCACTTTGGGAGGTCAAGGCAAGAGAACAGCCTGTGCCAAAAAGTTCAAAACCAGCCTGGGTAACATGGCGAGACCTCGTCTCTACAATAAATCAAAAAATTAGCTGGGCGTGTTGGCACTCGCCTGTAGTTCCAGCTACTTGGAAGGCTGAGGAGGAAGTATTGCCTTAGACCAGAAGGTCGAGGTTGCGGTAGCCATGATTGTGCCACTGCACTCCAGCCTGGGCAACAGAGTGAGACACCAACTCAGAAAAAAGGGGGGGAGGGGGGCAGTGAGGACAATAATCTTTGCAAAACTCAAATGCATGTCTCAGAGAATACGGCATTTCTTATATTACCTTATCAGATAGTAGAAGGAAGTAATAACCTACTCTAAAAGCAAACCTAGAATGAAGTCCTGCTTTGGAGCATTAAGTTCTGAGGATGGGTCCGCATAGCCTTTCTTTTCCCCAGTGAACATCATCAGAGGAAAGGTGCTAAAATTACTAGAGCCTTGCTTTAAAGGCTTTCACAAATGCTAACTCATTCGAGCCTTACCATAGGAAGTATTACCTCTATTTTACAGAACAAATGAAGCTGAGAGAGGTGAGTGACCAGTTTCAGCTGGGAAATGAAAACTTGAGTTTCAAACCCAGGCTCACGGCTGCCAATGTCAAACACTGGCTACTAGTATTGGTCTCGCTGTAATGCCACCAGTGACGGATGGAGACAGTAAGTACCTCTTGATGACTGTGAACACCCCTGCAAATTCTCAACCTTTTCATTCAAGAAGGCATGGAGGGGTTATAATGAAAAGCTTTAGTTCACCACAGGACAAGAATCAGTCCATGTTCTTTCTTCATTTTTAAGCCAAAAATAGCAAACAACCAAATAGTGTGAGAAACTAGACTTTTAAAAACATTTATTTGTATTCAATTTGATAAGAGTTGGGAAATTACTAGTACATGAAAGCAAATCAGGAAATCTGGAAAACTCTGACTTATTGATAGGCTATTAGGTTGTTTTGTTTTAACTACTTTCACATCAAGAAACAAAGGAAATGTATTTAAGATGACATTTTAACACCTTCTTATCAAGACCTTTGAACTTGGAGTTTTCTTAGCCTTCTAAAAGCTTTTTTCTCAAAAGCTTTTATCTTACTACTCTCCTTAAATATATATTCTTCATGACAAGTATAGGTGCATTTCAAGCTCTCGCGAAGTTTCTGTGAATTTTGTTAGAAGTAAAAAATGATTTCTTCAAGGTCTTTGAAAATCATAGCTAATGGAGGGAACTGGGGAAGAAATGATGCCTGGCTACTCAAGCAGAAACAGCAGACACACACACAATACTCGCTACATACCCAGCACATCCTAGGTGCTCTGCACAGTGCACTCACGTAGCCCTCATAAGAATCCCATGCTGCAGATATTATTGCTGTTTCCATTTTACAGAAGCAGAAACTGAGGTACAGGGAAGTTAAGAAATGTGCCCGAGCTACACAGCTAAGGAAAGGCAAAGCCAGGATTCAAATCCTGCCAGTCTGCAGTACGGTCATACTTGTAGTTCAGTAGATAACGGACTGATTTCAATGTAGATAACTCTGGTGAAGAAGCCCCTTTAAAAGATGTATACTGACCTATTAGGAATAGAGTTAGGAGCTCTTGTCCTCATTCTTCAGGAAGCCTGAAGAGCAGAGCAGAGCTGAAAGAACATGGAAGAGCAGTTGCTGGGAGTTAAGGGCCCACTCACAGCTATAAATATTTAGCTGTATGGCCTTAGGCAAATCACTTTACTTCTGGAGACCTGATTTTTTAAATGAAAAATGCCAGAAGCTGGGGAAAGAGGATTTGTGTAACAGTTTCCAGTCTATTCCTGCCTGATCCAGTTTCAGATCCACTAGTATTGGCAGGTATTTCTTTAATCATAACAGCTTTTCCCCATATGATTTTCAACAGTCCTTCTCTTGTAATTTGGTCTCACAGTGCTCTCCATCTGCGTCCAAGCCAGAAGAGAGGATCAGTGAAGTGCTGGGGCTTAGACCAGAAAGTCCTGTGGCCACTGCTATCGCTGACCAGCTGCAAGCATCAGTTTGTTTCTTCAAAGGGGACAATGTCACCTACCTCACATGGTTGTTCTGGGGATAAGTAAAGAGTCCAGTGCCTGTCACACGGGAGGAGTTTGAGAATAGAAGTTATTTTTAATACTCTAAGCTTTAATCACCTCTTCCCTAAACTATTAAGCCTCATAAAAACGTAGAAGCAAAGATGCTCAATGTAGCACTATTAATATTGAAAGACCGTTACCAACCTAAATGCCCAACAATGCAAAAAGTAAGAATATATAAATTATGGAATAGAACTGAAGTCATATGCAGCTATTAAAAAATCATTTTTTCCAAGATTATTTCCCAGCATGGAAAAATGATGATCTTGATCACTGAAAAAGGCAGGATATAAAAATTATATATACAGTATATTCATTATTATATACAAAAGTCAGGACACATGTATAATGCACATATACATGCATAGAAATCTGGAAAAGTACAACAAATTATTAATAGTGCGTCTTTGAGTAAGTGGATTACGTTTTATTTTCCTTTTGATACTTTCTATTATTTTCTAGTTTTTCCCTACAATGACAATACAGGACTCTTATAATCAGAAAAAAGGATTAAAAATTTAAGTGATTTTGACAAAGAACAAAAACACATTTAGGTATAAAGGTAAGATTTATAATAAAAGCAAAATCATTTTAAGTAATTAACTTGTAAAATATCACCCCAATAGGAAAGTACCCTGCGCTAAGAAGAAAAATCAGAAAAATAATAATTTCCAAAAATTCAAATTAAAATAAGTAAGTCTAACAGACTGAAGATTCATGAATAAAAAAGGTATCATAAAAATTTTACACAAGTTTGACTGCCCAGAATCACAGAAAAATCAGAAATGGAAAGTTTTAGAAAATGAGTTTTCCTCTTATGCCTGGAAAAAAACCTAGGAGGGATTACGGGTTCAGAGGAGAACTTGGCTGAACTCTGGCTTGTTTCAACAACCCCACTTTTTGTTCTTAGTCTCTCCTCAACACAGACATATCCACACACAAGTCAGGCGCAGGCAAGTGTGTCACTCTCGACTCCCGTCCAGCTTCCCCTACTCCCCAGCAGCCCCACAGCCGCAGGCTCTTGCTTCCTGATGCAGAAGCTGACTTGGGCCGCGAGGTTCTTTTCTCCTGGCCCCAGCTCACTGACGCTTGCACCCCCACAGGAGGGCTGCTGGCCTGACTTGAGGCTTGCTTCCCTGTAACCACTCTATTTCCTGGGGCCTTGCCTCAGTGATCGTGGCACCCAAGCTGGCCTCTGCTGCACTTGAGCCCCTTTGGGTTCCACATGACAGCACCTCTTCATGACTAACAAATCTCAGCACAGTCCAGAGGTTTCCCTAGAGTATTTGTCCTTCATTGTTTTCATCCTACAGAAAATGGCTCCGTTAACAGCTCTTTTCAAAAGGACAAAACTGATCAACTAGTGAGGAGCCTAGCTGAACCTCATACAGACCACTGTAGGCCCACTATCAATCCTGTCGTAGCAACATGAGAGGCCTGAGCCCTTCCATGAACCACAGGCTGCAATGGTAAAGAAGGGTGTGGGAGGATGGAGGTCATAGCTAGAAGCCTGAAAGATAAAGTAACAATGCATACACATGGATACACATATTTTAGGATTCTTAAACCAAAAAAATGAACCACAAATGACATGTTTCAGAAAATGCAGGCCATGTTTTCTTTATAAAAATTCAATTCTAAAATATTCTTCTCACATAACTTTACTAGGATGGTTAAAGTTCACAACACACACCCCCACATGCTGGCTGGAATAGGGAGCCACAGTAACCCTCATTCATTGCTGGTGGGAATACAAGATGGCAGAGCCACTGTGAAGCCAGTTTGGCAGTTTCTTACAAAACTAAACATACTCTTACCATATTACCCAGCAACAGCACTCCTTGGTATTTATCCAAAAGAGTTGACAACTTATATCCACATAAAAATGTGGATAAACTGTAAATGAATGTTTACATTTTTATACATAATTGCCTGGAAGCAACCTTCAGTGGGTATCCTAGCAGATAAATAGAAAAACAAACTGTGGTACCTGCAGACAGTGGAATATTATTAAGCACTAGAAGGAAATGAGCTATCAAGTCAAGGAAATTTAAGAGTAGATAATAGCTGGGCGTGGTAGTAATTCCAGCTACTCTGAAGGCTGAGGCGTAAGAATTGCCGGAGCCCAGCAGGTCGAGGCTGCGGTGGCTGGGAGCAGCCACTGGACTCCAGTCTGGGTGACAGAGTGAGAATCCAACTCAAAAAAAAAAAAAAGAGTAGATAATTAGGTGAAAGAAACCAATCTGGGCCAGGTGCAGAGGCTCAAGCCTGTAATCCCAGCACTTTGGGAGGCCCAGGTGAGAGGATTGCCTGAGCCCACAGGTTCACGACCAGCCTGGGCAACTGGGCAAGAACTCATCTCTACAATTAATCAAAAAATTAGCCAGGTGCAGTAGCGCACTCCTGTAGTTCCGGTTACTTGGAGGGCTGAGGTAGAAGGATCGTCTGAGCCCAGCGGGTTGATGCTGGGGTGGCCGTGAGTGTGCCACTGCCCTCTAGCCAGGGTGACAGAGTGAGACTCCAATGCAAAAAAAAAAGAAAGAAAGAAAGAAACCAATCCGAAAAGGCTGCCTGCTGTAGGATTCCAACTAAATGACATTCTGAAAAAGGCAAAACTATGGAGATGGTAAAAAGATCTAGGGCTGGAGTATGGTGACAGATGGAGCACAGGGGATTTTTAGGGCAATGACAATACTCTGTAAGACACTACAATGGCAGATAAATGCCACTATGTATTTGTCCAAATCTATAGAATGTACCACACTAAGTGTAAACTAAACCCTAATGTAAACTGTAGACCCTGGGCGATGATGCCTCAATGTTGGTTCATCAATTGTAACAAAATATCTCTGTGAAGGCTGTTGATAATGGGAGAGTTATGCATGTGGGGTATAGGTGGGGGGGCAGGGGACAGAGGAGCAGGGTTACATGGGAACTCTTTGCACCTTCTTCTCAATTTTGCTGTGATCCTAAAGCTGCTCTGATAAAGTCTTTCTAAAAAACACTCTTTTCTTTTTCATCTAACAGAGTCTCAAATATTGGTTCTTTAGAGCAAGGATTCTAGAGTCTGGGTTCAAATCCCAGTTTACCAATTGTTAGCTGTGTGACCTTGAGCAAGTTTCTTAACCTCTCTGTGCCTCTACTGCCTCATCTGAATATCTAATCATAATGTTATGATGATTTAAATGCATTAATAAAGGACTTAGATGAGTACAGCATACAGTAAGCACTACATAAATTTTAGCTGCTATTATTATTTTATTATTGTTTTATTATTGTTGTGATCTATTTGAATTGGCCTTCAACAGTTTAAAATATCTGTCTCTTTCAACTATGTCTATACAATCATACTCAGAGAGTGTCTGTCCATTTTGGAATGCAAGAATCTTTGAAGCTGGTTCAGTAATGTAACAGTCATGTGGTGACCTGCTCATTACTCTACCTTCTGGGAGCCTCAATACCCCATCCACAAAATGTGCATTCTATTACCAACCTCTCAGAGTTTTGTGAAGAGTGAAGAACATTTATGAAAAGTAGATTTTTTTAAAAAAAAAGTAGATTTTATAAAGCACTGAGATAGATCTAAGGACAATAGGTATGGAATGTGTTCTCCGCCCCAGCTGTGGCTCTGTTAAAATATATAAACCTCCCTTACTTGGCAACTACAGTGACCACTTCCATCAACCTTAGGACACAGATTTGTGCCTGTCTGGGTAGAGAAGAGGGTGCCAGGGGGCACTGGGTTCCAAGTAGCAGAAGGAGAGAAGTTGCTTTCCACATTGGGTTAACATAAAATTAAGAATTCCTGCCAAGAAACCATCCCAAGGATAAAAACAGACTTAGCTGGTAAAGGAAAGAAGAAAAAAGAATGTTGAAGGCAACCAATGAGAGAAAGAAACTAAAGAGAAAAGCCAACAGCTGTTCTTGTTTAGCAGCTGAGGGTTTATCTATTTCTCACTCACTCCTCACCACACCACCACACCACCGCATCATCATAGGAACTTCTCTACTCAGCCTAAGGTAAGGAAATGACAGTGGACCTCTTGAATGCTTACCTTCTCCTCAAGAAGAATCTAGCACCTCATAGGTTGTATTAGTCAGAGCAGGCTGCAGTAACAATCACAAAATACCAAGTAATATATCACTTTCTCATACTCCATGCTCACTGCCCATCATCTGAGGGCTCTTTCCCAAGTCACCCTCATTGTGGAGTCAAAGTATTGCAAGTTGCCAAGGCATTGGATGTGGTGAAAAAAAACACCGGCTTTAATACTTCTGCCCAGAAGTTAACTGAACTGGTCAAAGCAAGTCCATAAGGCCATACCTATGTCCAAATGAACAGAGAAGTGCAGCCTTCTCTATGCCCAAGAGGAGAGTCGGAACATTTGTGAATGTCCATATATCCGAATGGTCTCCAACACCTGTTTGCCCACCTGCTCATTAGAGAAACGTCTTTACTAAGCTCTTAAAGACAAGTATATGAAGCAGAAGCTTCAACCAGCTACCATCAGACAAATTGTGACCACTTCTTCCCTACATCTTCAACAGGTGACTTCTTAATGCTTCACCAGTAAAGAGTACACAGCTCAAACGGTTCCTGAAGACCCTAAGAAATCTGTATTTAAACGCACACACATGCACATATATATGCACAGGTGGCAACTGCCAACCATCTGTACTGAAAATAAAATATTTCTTGTTTCATGAATAACACTTTTCCGGGATCGGAGTCCCCAATGAAAAGTTGCTTTACAAAGCTCAGTCAATCCCAAGTGAAAGTTCTTTCTTTTTAAGAAAATGTCATCATCGGTAAATGTTCCCTGGGGCCAAGCTGAAGCAGGGGCTCCAGAGTTTCTCCCAGAACTAAACCTTCCGTGAATCAAGCTTTTAGATACTCTCAACACTCCTGGCATCCAGACATTCATACAACCCTGAATTATTTATTCCCCAATCTTTGCACAACTTCCTAAACACCAATGGAGACTGGGACGGTTTCAGCTATTTGATGTTACATCTTCTCAAGTGGCTAAAGAGGCTATAAAGCACCCCATTGCTTAAGCCTGCCATCTCAGTTCCATTAGCAGTAAAGACCTCTCTATTCAAACTGCTAAGTAAATCCTCCGAGAGCCCGGGGACTGTTTCATGCTTGAAAGCAACTGTTAAGAATTTGACAACAACCAAACTGTTCCTATTTAATCCTTCTCCCAAGGTAAAAAGAATTATAGGTAAACATATGCCTTCATTATTTGCTTTGCTGCATTTCAATACCCAATCCCACACAAAATTGCCAGCCAAGGATTTAATGCAATCACTTCTGTATTTCAGAGCTATTGCCTTTGCAGAATGGAAAAAGCTTAACAAGGGTTATGGAGCTGGTTAGCCAGGAACCGTATTTTGTGTAGCATGCATCTTAAATGTCGCAGGGGTGAGGGGCGAAGTAAAAAGCATCACAAATCAAAGGGTACAAACTATAAAAAGAAGAATGAAAAAAAGGGCTGCAGAAGTGAAATTCTTATTATTTGGTTTTGAAAGACAGTGGATATGGGCAAAAGGATTTGGGGATTTGTTTGGGGTTTTTTTCCTTTCAAGTATTTTGCATTATTTTATTTTGTTTTGAGCCTTTAGTAATTTACATGCTTGTCACAATCTCAATTTACTACTCCTACTAAAACTAATTTTGTTAATACATTAAATAGAAGTTTCAGAATATGATAAATCTGAGATAAAGAAAGAAAACTAAATATTCTTTAAAAATGTATTATCTAAGAAAATCAGTAAATCAGAATAAAGAAAGTGGCAAATAATGAGAAGGATAAGGAAGAAAGAAGTATGAAAATGCATTTGACTGCAATATCTTTATAAGCAAGTTAATCCACGTCATTTCCCTCAGGGAAGGAAAGACTTAACATTTTTTTATCATAGTGTTTTATTCAACTTCCTGTGAAATATGCACTATTAAGTAACCACTTCCAGAAAAGTTTTTTTGAGGGCATTGTTTTGTTTCAGGATTTTTGGCTATATAATTAACAAGCTGCATGTGAAAATAAAACATTATTATTAACAGTGGAATAATATTTCCAATATGGGGCTGTCATCAACAAGTCAGACTCAAGGCAACATCTTAAAGAACAGATTCCAGTCCACTCACTTCTCATGAGCCCAGTCTCTGACACTTCTATTTCCATCAGCTACTTCTAGCAGTCCTCCTCAGAGCCAATTCACACAGAACTGAAAGTCCAAGGCAGTGTTCCAGATCTCCCAGACCAAGAGTAGGTAACCAAATTGAAACCAGAAATGCTCACAATTTATTCAACAATGCAACATTCCTCAACCTCCTACTTCCCAGACATTCCGCCACACTAACTCATGTGGCTAACGATTATCCTCTTCTCACGGAAGGCTTATCCTGGGGGGAGGAGGAGAAAGAAATGTGCATATTACATTTTTACATACACACACATATACATATGTGTATGTATTATATATACATATGTGTGTGTGTGCATATCTCCCAGTGTTTAAGCTTGATGCAAACCCTTTCTAAAATTAAGCATCTTGATTAAGAATTACATTTTTTCAATTAGGCAAATAAGTTCTAAATTTACTCAGGAAAACTGTGTTTTTCCCAAAACAGAAAGAAAAAAACCACTATCTGATTCAATTCAATAAGCTTTTATTGAGTGTGTAATATTTGCTCCAGGGAAATAAAATGAAATAGGGGAGATTATGCCTTACAGATTAATAGAGGAGAGAGGCATTTAGACAAATACCTCTAACTTCCTCTGCAATGTATAAGGGACATATATTCCAGCCACTGGAAAATCACGAAGCAGGGGACACTTAAGGAAGGACTTGAACATTGAGGAGAATTTTGATTATTCAGCCTACAAATAGAAATATCTGTCCCATCACTTCACACTTCCCAAGTTTCCCTTTTCAAACTCTCCTTAAAATTATAAAATCCTCTTAGAAAATAATGATCCCAGCACTTCCACTGACACAGAACTTGGGTGCCTTTCAAACATACTACACACACCATGCTGCAGGAGGGAATCCTAAGTGTTTCATACGGGAAAGAGGGCATTCAGCTGTGAATTCTATTTCTAAAGCATCTACTTAAATATATTATTTTTAATACCCTTCTGCTTTTTGTGAATACAGAACCTCCCTCTCAGTCCTTTTGATCAAAGAGGTGCTGACGGTGAGAACAATGTCAACTGACCCAGCACAACCCAGCCACTCCACATGTGGAAACACTAAGAAACCTCATCTTGGGCATCATCCAGGAAAGCAGGCCAGACAAATGAGAGACACCAGGATCCACTTGGCTGTGTGAGTGAGAACAGACAGATCTCCTTAGGCCTCCCACCAATAAAGTCTCACCCCAGAAGCCAGCACTGGCTCCTCTCATGGGAAGACAGGCAGGAAGGGGACCAGAGGACAAGCAAACCAATGGCCATACTTTCTTCACAAGCACAAACTGGCTGCATCCTCTCTTGAGGCGTTCCTCCAGTAAACCAAGAGTGGGATAGGAGACAGAGAGGAAAAGGGTCCAGAGTGTGGGACACCCGCCTGTATGGTGAATGGTTCCAGGCTCTGCAGAGTAATGTAGGGCCTTTCTGAGCACCAGCTAAACTCAGCTAGAGAGCATCAACAACCAAAAAAGAAAGGAGCAAGTAATCCCCAAAGCCTTGAGTGTCCTCTGGGTCAGGTCGAACTGTGGAGATCTGCAGGGCATTATTATGCATATCTGAACCACAAGAAGCATTCCTCACAGGAATCCAAGTGAACTTTCCTGATATCCCATACATGAAGGAGGGACAGGATTTCTCAAGAGAAGACTTACGTGGCACCAGATCCTTCCTGCTGCTTCTGTACCAGAAATGGCAGGTGAAGGCCTCTCCTACAACAGAGACAGTTCCTCAGGGGCACCCAGAGGAGCCTCCACCTATGCCAACAGTCACCTTCACCGAGGAGGCAAGATGCAAACACTGAAATGACTTTTGGCCTGGGTCCAAAAGCTCGCTCCTTTTGATGACATGGACTCTTTCTTTGTTCATCTCCATGTTCCATCCAAGCACACATTCAGCTTTGGAAATGACACCGGTACCACCCCTCCTTACAGCCCACAACACATGCCAACCCGTCTTCTCTGCAGACCCCACTTCCCCAGGCTGCTGGCAGGCCCCGTTACTCTGTCATCTCTGCACATTCCTGGGCATATCTCAAAGGGTGCCAGCCATTTCAAAGGCTCCTCACAAAAAGCGTTCCACAAGTCAACACATTTAGGATATGCTACAAACCACTGCAATCCTGGGGGCTCAGATATACACTCAGCATCCAGAGGCCTTCAGTTGAAAAAATGTTTATTACCCCTGCTTAATCTCATGTTTCAAAAACATCTTTAACAACATAAACCTTTTTCTCACCTTTCTTTTATCCTAGAGAAGGCATGGGGAACACACCCATCACCATGACAGCACACTGCAACTAAGTTTCTCAACACACAAGGCACAGACCCACCCCTTTCTCACCTTCCCCCGCCGAACCCAGTTCTTCTTCTCAACGCCACGTGGAACAAGGAGACCCCTCTCTCAAATGGCTACCTTCAAAACTCTGAGGGATGATCACGCTTCTTCATAGTTTTGGTTGTGGTGGGGGTTTTTCTTTTGTACTATCCTATAGGTAATTTAACTGAATAGAAGCCCCTTCATGGCAGAGACTTTTCTGGTATATTTTGTGTCAAATCTTTAATAAGCTGCCTTTTTATAATATTACAGAAATAAAGGGAAGAGGCTTCAAGAAGGAAGGTTGACACCAACGTGTAGTGACCTCAAACTACTTCCTGCCAAATGTGCAGCAGATGGAGTTTGTTTATTAGGGAAGCAAAGACATCTTTCAAAGGGTGGTCCCAGGGGAGGGGAACAGTCAAAGCCTTTTCTGAAAGTATTCTGAGATGGACAAGGGAATCTGTTTCTAAGGCCTCAGCCTCCCAGTGCACTCTTCAATCTGGGGCTGTTTAGTGTGGCATCCATCCCAAATGTCCACTCCAAACAGCCTGTTACCCAGCCCTCACCTTACAATGGTGCCAGACCCCATCGCCACCTAACCCCACATGAAAACCTGGAAGTGCAACTCTTCTGCAGGACTGTCAGTGAAGTGCGAAAGAAAGAGGCCTTCAGAGAAAAACGAGAAGGGGTCAGAACCCTCCCATCCACCCCCATACCTCATTTTCTACTTCAGAATTAAAATTCAGACAGGAGAGGACTGCCAGAGGAATATCTAATAATGCATATCTATGGTTTGGAAAATGAAGTCAGACCTTTTCTAAAAGAAATTAACCACCGAACCATCTCGCCTGCAGAGTCAGTGAGGATTCATCACTGACAGACCACAGAGGCCGGGGTCTACATCTTTTTTCCCTCTACAGCCCACCCCTGAATGTTTTACAGCTACACTAAGAACAAATACACCTGAAAAGGAGAGTATACGAAACAAAGCATTCTCCTAAAAAACACAAAAATATGAAAATACACAAATGATGACAGTGCTTTTACTGGTAATAAGAAGATGGGTGATTTTTTTCCCATTATAGTTCCAAAATTGTGTCTATTGTTACATTAAAATAATAATTAAAAATAACTATTCTTATTAATTTTAAAATTATATGGTTTTCATTTTGTTTTTAATGAAATCAAATGAGTTCCCCAAGCTGAAAATATTATCAGAATTATGCAACAAAGAATTTCAAAGATAACCTTAATGAAAATTCTCCATTTTAACTTATCAGAACATCAAATGTTAAAACACAGAAAGAAGCCACCCATACGATTTTATTATAATATTGCAGTTATTGAACAGGGGATGGACAACAAGCATCAGAGTTAAATTCTCAACTCCAATCTTACCCTAAAGAGTAAAACAGTTAAAAATCGATCATCCCTCTTAAAAACTTGATGAAACTTGTAAAAATAGTTGTTAGAATAAAGTTTATTTGTAGGTTCTCTGGAGTGAAAAATAACTCTTTAAACTAAGCCCATGCTTTAAGAAGCCACATTATGAGATAAACATGTGTCTGTGCTAAAGCCTGACAGCATATTGATCCTATGTCAAACTCATTACCTGTTTGTCAACAGAAGCTGACAATTTCTCAATGAAAAATGAGAAGTATACTGAACTAGTGTTTCACATTAGGCAGGGGAAAGCAAAAAAATTCATCCAAATGATTTGGTTGGGGCTGATAAAATTCAGATTATTAACCAGAATGGCTGGTTATAAGTGATCCAATTTTCTCTAAAAGAAAAAGACAACTCTTCAGAGTTACAAAAAGCTATTTTGTTTTTTTTTTATGATCACTTATCATTAGCTCCCTACTTCTAAGCTTACAA
Source organism: Cephalopachus bancanus (assembly GCA_027257055.1). NCBI lineage: Eukaryota > Metazoa > Chordata > Mammalia > Primates > Tarsiidae > Cephalopachus > Cephalopachus bancanus. Next base: position 1,864,496 of record JAPVLO010000179.1, read on the forward strand.
GTTCTAATCACCTCAAAACACAAACATCCCAGAGTTCCTTAATATTCCCTTCAGTTCCTTAGCTTCTAAATGATCTTTGATAGCAAAACACCAAACTTCTAGCATCATTTTCAGTTTCTGGAACTATCATTCCAGATGTATTTTAACCTATTGCCTTACACATACCACAGGCACGTTGCCCTGTGTGTATTTTATTATTATGGTAACACATTTTGGCCTTGTGTTTGTGCTGTTTTTACTGAGTTCAGAGGTTTATATAAATTTCCACAATAACCCTTAAATTATTTGCACAACTAGTAGGTTTGATTTGGATTCTCTTTAACTCACGCTCTCTGGTTCTGCTTCTTACCTTAAACTATTCTGGAGAGGATGGAAGAAAAAAGCATTTCCATGTCTGTGATGTGTGCACCACCTGCAGACCCCATTACCTAAATGATCCAAAGCAGCTACTCCCCCACTAAATCATGAACATGTCATCTGCTTTTTTCCAATAACTATCCAGCAGCCCAAATAAAGCTATAAATGTTACCAGGGAAAATTCAGATTTCCATTCAGCAGGACACTTTCCATCTAAGCAACATTACAACTTATCTACTTTGTTCAAATTTTTAAAATCATGAGTTAGGCCTACTGGGACAGACCCCAGAATATTAATCAAACCCCAGAAAATTAATCCAACAGGGCCACCTCTTCCTGCACTAGAATCAACCAAACATTTATTTACTGATGGATAACTACACAGGCAACATGGTCCCCAGGTCTCAGCATATTTTCCATTTCTTTCAAGAGACAAGGTAAGATAGGTCAGCAGCAACTGGAAGCATTACTTGATTATTATTATTATTATTATTATTATTTTTTGAGTCAGAGTCTCACTCTGTTACACAGGCTGGAGTGCAGTGGCACACGCATGGCCACCATAGCCTCCACCTACTGGGCTCAGGCGATCTGTCTGCCTCAGGCTTCCAAGTAGCTGGAACTACAGACACACACCACAATGCCCAGTTAATTTTACTGGCTATTTTTTAATTGTAGAGATGAGGTCTCGCCAAATTGCCAGGCTAGTCGCAAAGTCCTGGGCTCAGACAATTCTCTCGCCTCCACCTCCCAAAGTGCTGGGATTATAAGTGTGAGCTACTGAGCCTGGCCTGAAAGCACTATTTTTTATTTTTTTGAGTTGGAGTCTCACTCCATCGCCCAGACTGGAGTGCAGTGGCATGCTCCCAGCCACCGCAGCCTCGACCCGCTGGGCTCCAGCAATCCTTCTACCTCAGCCTTCCAAGTAGGTGAAACTACAGGCGTATGCTGCCACACCTGGCTAATTTTTTTGATTTATTGTAGAGATAAGGTCTTGCCAAGTTGCTCAGGTGGGTCTCAAACCCGCAGGCTCAGGCAATCCACTCACCTCGGCCTCCCAAAGCACTGGGATTATAGGATGAGCCTCCAAGCCCGGCCAGCATTATTTATTGAGTACCTACAGTATTGAAAAAAAGTGACTACAACAAAATATAACTAAGGGTTAAGTTGTGTAGAGTAGTTCAAAGAAGAAAATGACCAGGGAGGATCACTAACCCAATAATCTTCCACATCTCTTACAGATGCATGGTGTTGTATTTGAATTACCACAAAGTCCCAAGTTTGAGAGCCCCCTCATTGTTCTTTGAGGGCATTAGCAAAGCTATCTTCCTAAGCATATAGGGAGATATCTGCCCTCAAGAGGATAAATATTACAGTAGCAACGAAATCACAGAGAGGACACTGGTTTCCTTAGCCAGGCAGAAAGGTGATTTCTGTCACCCTCCAGGTCCTGTCCCCTGAGTATGAACTGTTTGTAGAGTGAGATGGAGGCAGGATGGGAGCTTGAGCAGAAGACACACCTGAAGGGACCCCTCCCTTCTACTCAGTGAGAGCTAAGTACATTCCATTCCATAAGCCCAATTAGTTGCATCTTATTTTAGAAAGCCTTCTTGCAGTAGTTCAGCCTTACCTATACACTGCTAAAAGAAATTAGGCCTCCCCTGAGTTCAAAATGAAAGAAACAATGGACATGAGTGGAAACTCTAAGGAGAAGGGCATTTCAGCACCTCTTCCTCATATACAATTTTGGAGTACCTAAATACTTAAGATTTCATGACAGCATCACTCCCGTTCAATAAAGAGTTGTGATTTGGTCCAAACATTTAACTGGGATTCAGATTAATGGAAGAGAAGACACTTTAAATAAGAAAGTTAATATGAACCAAGCTTCCAAAGCAGACAGAATCAAAGTGAACTCATGGAGCAGTAGAGATACAGGCCTGACCAGCCCAGTTAAGAAATGTTGGGGAATAATAGAAAGTACAATGAATTAGTAAGAAAAAAATTAGCAAGAGGAAGTCCCAGAATCTAGACATAAATTATCTGATGCAGGGAGTCAGTGAAGATTTCTCAAGCAAATGATCACTTGTCCATAAAGGACCTGAAAATGTGACTAGCACCTTAACAACAGGTTCCATATATATTCTGTACACTTACTCAGAAAAGAGAGCAAAAGTAAACTGTAGCCTGATAACAGTAGACCACCCAGCCACACACCTATGCATGCATACACACACAAAGCACACACATACACAAAGCACACTGATTCGCTTTAATTTCTCTCTCTCTTGAAAAGAGAGACTAAAAAAGTCATGTTATTCCAAATAAATGTGAGAGAAATTCATGTAACCCATGATCATATTTGCAGTCACTTAATAACAGGGATATATTCTGAGAAATACATTAGGCAATTTTGTCATCGTGTAAACATAACAGAGTGTACACACACAAACCTATATGGCAGAGCCTATTACACACCTAAGTTTATGGTATGGCCTATGGTTCCTAAGCTACAAACCTGCATAGCATGTTGCCATATTGGATGCTGTAGGCAACTGGGACACAATCATAAGTATTTGTGTACCTAAACATAGAAAAGGAATAGTAAAAAAGTATAGTATACAAGATAAAAAACGGTATACCTTTATAGGGTACTTACCATGAATGGAGCTTGCAGGACTAGAAGCTCCTCTGGGTGAGTCAATGAGTGAATGTGAAGGCCTAGGACATTCATGTACACTGCTATAGACTCTATGAACACTGTACACTTGGACTACGTAAATTTATTTTAAAATGTTCTCTCTTCAATAATAAACTAAGCTTAGTCTACTATCACTTTTTTGTTTTATAAACTTTTAAATTTTTTCAACTTTTTGACTCTTGCAGAAACATTTAGCTTAAAATATATTTTGCACAACTATAAAAAGATTTTATTTTCTTATAATCTTATTCTATAAGCATTCTTCTATTTTTTAAAAAAATTTAGCTTTTTAAAGTTTTTTGTTAAAAACTAAGACACAAACATACACATTAGCCTAGGCCTAGACAGGGTCAGGATCATCAATATCACTGTCTTCCACCTCCACATCTTGTCCCACTGGAAGATCTTTTTTTTTTTTTTTTTTTGAGTTGGAGTCTCACTCTGTCACCCAGGCTGGAGTGCAGTGGCACACTCACAGCCAGGCCAGCGTCAACCTTCTGGGCTCCAGCAATCCTTTCACCTCAGCCTTCCAAGTAGCCAGAACTACAGGTGCACGCTACCATGCCCGACTAATTTTTTGTTTATTGTACTCTACTGGAATTAGAGGATCACCCACATCCTGTCAGCTCTTGGATTGCTGATTACTGCCCAGGTATGACCATTAACTATAAGTTAGGGAGAATGTTTACACAGAGATGAAAAGGTAGTTCCAGCCGGGCTGGGTGGCTCAGCCTGTAATCCCACGCTTTGGGAGGCTGAGGTGAGTGAGCTGCCTGAGCCCACGGGTTCAAGACCCACCTGGGCAACTTGGCGAGACCTCATCTCTACAATAAATCAAAAATTAGCTGGGCGTGGTAGCGCATACCTGTAGTTCCAGCTACTTGGAAGCCTGAGCAGAAGGATCGCCGGAGCCCAGCAGGTCGAGGCTGCGGTGGCCGGGAGCAGACACTACACTCCAGTCCGGGCGACAGAGTGAGACTTCAACTCAAAAAAAAAAAAAAAAAAAAGGTAGTTCCAGTGGATTTCTAATAGTTTCAGGAAATTGGCCTCACTAGGTGGTAAGAACTTTACTAGTGATGACTGCTAATGATGGACACTTCCCACGTTATTGGTTATGAATGTTAGGACAATTTTGTGTCCCTGGGGAAGTCCTAAACACATGCCTTAAATTATTTTGTTAGTATTGGGGACTGGTAAACTTTTTCATGAAAGTTAGAATTATATTACAAACATCAACAGGGAGACCTGTTAGATATAATGGGATGGGACAGAGCAGTACAAACTCTTTTGGGTAGTTTGAAAATCTGATAAGGTAAATGATCATTTTAAGAAAGGTCTCGCCGGGCTCGGTGGCTCAGCCTGTAATCCCACGCCTTGGGAGGCTGAGGTGAGTGGATTGCCTGAGCCCGCGGTTCGAGACCTGCCTGGGCAGTGAGACCTCATCTCTACAATAAATCAAAAAGAATCACCCAGGCGTGGTAGTGCGCACCTGTAATTCCGGCTACTCGGAAGGCTGAGGTAGAAGGATCGCCGGAGCCCAGCAGGCTGAGGCTGCGGTGGCCAGGAGCGGCCACTGTACTCCAGTCTGGGCGACAGAGTGAGACTCCAACTCAAAAAAAAAAAAAGAAAGGTCTCATAAAGACTCTTGAACTACAAAGCTTCTTATACTAACCTTGAAATTATGGCAAACTGACAAGAACAACAATAGCATGTTTGATTTGCACAGTAGTTCTAAACGAGTTTCTCAAACTTGGGTTCCTCTGATTATCCTCAGTCAATATGAATTTAATATAATTTTCAAACTCTTAAATCTGGATGTCATAAATGATAAAAGAAATTCAGTTACAAAATATTTTTTTGAAAAAAGTTTTTCTAGTTATAAGTCAGTGTTTCTCAAACTGGGGTCCCCCAAAACCCTTTAATAAGACATTCTTTGGGACCTTCATAATTATTTTTCTGCAGAAATGTTCTGAACTTTATTCAACTTAGAAATAGACTTGGAGACATACTGAGGTAGAGTAATTTGCTGCATAACATTCTGTTCAACGATGGACTGCATATATGATGGTGGTTCCCTAAGATTACAATGGATCTGAAAAATTCCTACGGCCTAGTGACATTATAGCTCGTAACATTGTAGCATATCACATTTCTCACTTGTTTGTGGTGAGCTGCTGCAACTCCCAATCATATAAAAGTCTTAGACAATCATCTATAGTACATAATACTTGACAGTAATAATAAATGACTATGTTATTGGTTCATGTATTTACTGTACTACATTTTTTATCATTATTTTAGAGTATAGTCCTTCTGCTTATTAAAAACAGTTAATTGTAAAACAGTTTCAGGCAGGCCCATTCCAAAGGTATTGTTATCATAGGAGATGACAGCTCCATGCATGTTACTGCTCCTTAAGATCTTCCAGGCCGGGCTTGGTGGCTCAGCCTGTAGTTCCCAGCACTTTGGGAAGCCAAGGCAAGTGGATTGCCTAAGCCTGAGGGTTTGAGACCAGTCCGGGCAACTTGGCAAGACCTCGTCTCTACAATAAATCAAAAAATTAGCTGGGCACGGTGGCGCATGCCTGTAGTTCTAGCTACTTGGAAGGTTAAGGTGGAAGGATTGCCTTAGCCTAGCAGGTTGAGGCTATGGTGGCTGTAAGCAGCATGCCACTGTACTCCAGCCTGGGCAACAAAGTAAGAAGAAAAAAAAGAAAAGAAAAGAAACTCTGTTTTTCCCTCAATGGGAGCAAAGGGTGAGGGCCACACTAAAAAGTAAGGGCAGGCCGGGCTCCATGACTCAGTCTGTAATCCCAGCACTTGGAGAGACTGAGGCGAGTGGATTGCCGGAGTCCACGGTTCGAGTCCCACCTGGGCAACTTGGTGAGACCTTGTCTCTACAATAAATCAAAAATTAGCTGGGCATGGTAGCATACACCTGTAGTTCCAGTGACTTGGAAGGCTAAGGTGGAAGGATCGATGGACTCCAGCAGGTGGAGGCTGCGGTGGCCAGGAGTATGCCACTGCACTCCAGTCTGGGCGACACAGTGGGACTCCAACTCAAAAAAAAAAAAGAAAGAAAGAAAGAAAGGGCAAAGGTAAATACAAGTGTTGTCAGTTCCTTGTATAGCAAATACCTTTTCTAAACTAAGGTTCCATATAAAATTGTTTGAAGACAGAACCTACTGTTTTTTTAACAAAGGAGAGGGACGGTTTGTTTTTGTTTTTGTTTTTGTTTTTTTTGAGTTGGAGTCTCACTCTGTCGCCCAGACTGGAGTGCAGTGGCCACTCCCGGCCACCGCAGCCTCGACCTGCTGGGCTCCGGCGATCCTTCCGCCTCAGCCTTCCGAGTAGCCGGAATTACAGGCGCGCGCTACCACGCCCGGCTGATTTTTTGATTTATTTTAGAGATGAGGTCTCGCCTGCCCAGGCGGGTCTCGAACCTGCAGGCTCAGGCAATCGACTCACCTCAGCCTCCCAAAGGCGCGGGATTACAGGCTGAGCCACCGAGCCCGGCTGAAGGACGGTTTTTATGCCATGACTTCATTACATGTAAGAGAACTCTGGTTCTCTGAAAGGATTGATGCCCCAAGGCACCAGGCAGCCAATGACAGCCACTACAACAGAGCACCAAGGCCTATTCCCCAGCCAGCACTTCACCTCAGGTCCAATCTATGCTACTGTCCTTAGGGAGGTCATGGTAGTTTAGCAAGCTGGGAACTCTGTCCTACCATTCAAAATCTCCTAACATTTACAGCAATGCAAAGGAAGACCATGCAGGCCAAATTCATGTGATGTTAGAAAACCCAAATCCCAGAAGAAAGAAAGAAAGCTGGCAAAAATATCTCAGGAACTCTAATAAAGGGCTATAGACTTATTTTTAGCTTTAAATGACATTAGCTAAAAAGTATACACTTCTAAGGAATGAACAAGCATGTGTAATCATTTAATAATAGTGCAAACATACCCTGGGGAAGAAAACAGGAATTATGAAGGGCATCCCAGATAGCTGACCTAGACATCTGCATCCACTGCCTCTGATCAGGAGACCTTATGGGGCATACAAGGACTAGTCTGCACTTGCAGAGTTTTCCAGATGTTTCTGGAGTTGTCTCTTCTTATGACTGTTCTACTGGGAAAGGATACTCTTTCATCAGCTCTCTCCTACCCCATGCCCCACCCCTGTTCCCAGAGAGTTCTAAGGCTGTTTCAGAGTGGACAATACTACTCCAATTCTCCACCTCCCCCAAGACAGTTGTGGGCAATTGGACATGGTTGCTCAGTTCATCCTCAGGGTAGCTTAAGAAAGGCAAAAAATGGAAAAAAAAATCAGTGACTTTATCTCAAAGTTTAAGGGGGCTAAATGAAAAATCCAAAGAAAATCTGACTCCAGAGATACCCACAAACCAACTTCATTCAAGCTTCTCGGGGTTGAAAGAAAGCCAAGTACATCCCTTTCTCCTTTTAGAGACCTCAAAACTCACTGACAATAATTCCAGAGATCAATATAGAGCTTCAAAGGAAAGGCAAAAAATATCAGATACCCTATATAGTGGTTTTTTAATGTAACCTCACAGAAAAACAGGATTGTCTTTAACGTGGAACTCTGAGAATTTTTCATAAAAATGGAATGCAAAAAGTTAGTAGAAATCTCCTTTCTTCTGGACAAGCACTATGTAAATCAGTGTGAAGTCAGGAGTGTGCAGAAGCATGCTAGACTGAAATAAAACTTAAATCAGGAAAAAACTATTCTTTTGTCTCTCTAGACTCTCATCCTCCCTTCCCCACGTCATCTCAATACTCTCAAGGTATTTCTATCCTGTCGTCTCTAAAACAGCCTATTCAAAAAGAAAGAGGGATGCATACTCCTTTGATGTGAATATCACTCGGTGTGATGCCTCTCCTAGGAGCGTTTGCCTTCCTGGCATCTTGTCTAACTAGGGAATGAAAGGCTTTAAGGTTTCACTCATTACTGCAACAGGTGGGAGAGAGATCCAGCAGAGCAGGAGGGTTCAATGCCCCTAAAAGGTCATCACACGGGCAGCTGGTAAGGCTAGAACCATAATAAGCTGGCTACTGCACTGCGCCCCCCCTCCACCCGCAGGTCATTCGGGATTAAATATCAGACAGCAGGGTAGAAGGAAATCATGTTCAGTGTGGGGGCTTTGATATATGTAGGGAGGATGATCAGTGCTCTGGGGAAGGCAGAAGAGCAAGGAATGAACAGCTTACCTATGGCATCCAGGACGCTTATTTTAGGAAAGTGACATCTTAGTACTCAGCAGGCAGTCGCTACTTGAAACTCAACAACTAAGAGCCTAGAGTGTATCACAGAGAAGGCCTCACAACCCTGTCCTCTGCCAGATCTCCAGCACCCGCAAGAGTCATCTTTACTTCTTTGGAGGCAAGAGATGATTAGAGTTGTACTCAAGTGTTTAATTTCTTTAACAAATATCACGAATTGTGAGGCACAAAGAGGTTAAGTAATTTATCTGAGGTCACATATGAAGCCTGCATTCAAGATTTAAACCCCAAAATATGTCTCCCAAGTTTTAGTTCTGGCCTAGCCCTATGATAGGCTAGGTTGCCTCCCTTCACTAGGGAAGAGGCATGCAGAAGAGACAATTCAGCAAAGCCAAACACATCAATCGTTCTTATCACAATTTATTAAGAGGTTTTTCCACTTGCAGTAAGTGAAGCAGAGAAATATCAACTGGCTGCAGTGAGACTTCCTGTAGTAAATACGCTTAAGATATCTCCATTCCTCATAGCTCCAAATCTTGGTTTATGCATCGTTAAAATGGTGGTAATAGCAGCATCTCCCTTTAGAAACTGGTGTGAAGGTTTAATGAAGTAACAGCTGCAACATTGTGTCCCAGGTCTGGCACACAGTGAGTGCTGAATAAACTCAGCTCTTTTTCTACTGTTCTGGAGGCATGTGTAAAGTTCACATGAAAACTTCGCAGGCAAAGCACCTAAGTGCCTACAAGCAGCAGAAGGGAAAGTCCGATAGGGTACAAGTAAAATTCAGGTAGTCACCGGACAAGCTGAGGAATCAGATGACCACCAATAAAGTGGTTTCCATCAAAACAGGAAAAGGGGAGTGAACAGAAAAACCAAGACAAAGATTTTTTAAAATCTGCTTTTCCGGGAATCTGGGAACGTGAAACGAACAACTGAGCTTCCTTCAGCATCTGTAAGGCAGAGCAAATAAAACAAAAGACATTCTCCTCTTCCATTCAGCCAAAGCCAGAGCCTGTGTCTGGAGAAAAAACTTATGAACTAGAAAGGTAATTAAGAGCGAGAGAGCCCGAGCAGCCTGGTTATCCTTTAAACAAATATAAACTTGCCAAATAATATAGAACCACCTTGCTCACCCCTACTAAGTAGGAACTGTAAAATATCCTCATACTCCACCAGCATGTGGTATATACAACTGTGTGCTTATGGCATATATGGTATACAGAAGAATCTTAACCCTTGGATGAATTCAACAATTGAAAGTCGGCCATGAAAAAAACTTTTAAAATGCTTTTTACCTTCTCTGTTGACTTTAGAACCCACCCTGGGATAAGATACTCTTCAGTGGCATACCTGATTTCTGAGAGGGGGAGAAAAAGAAGCCAAGTCCCTGCTGTCCTTTCCCCATCTGGCCCCACCCGTCCAAGATCAGAGTCTAAGATCAGAGTTCACCTGCATCCTCCAAGGCAAGCAGGCAATGGATCCCAGAAGCAGCCATGGTAAGATGCCTCTTCTTTCTGGAGCTACCCACATCCTAAACCACAGGTCCCTGGGGAACAAGGAATGGCAACTACTTGATTCCCCAGCTTTAAACTATTAGCCAGAAGAGTCTTCCTCCCAAATGCCCAACATAAGTTACTTGGTCCTCAGGAGTTTTAAAGATGGTTGCAGTCTTCAGTCCAGAAAGAAGACAGGTAGCAAAGTACAGAGCAGTCACCCTTTCTTCAATCTGGAAAGGGGCTCAGGATCACCTACCCCTCTCCATCCTGCCTGGCCCAGCAGACAGGGGAAAGAAATGGCTTCTTTGAGGAGGGTCCCAGAAGAGCTCCCTGTCTTCCCTATTTCCAGGCCCTGTTCATGCCCAGAAACACTTCTCAGGTTCCAAACTGCAAGCTTTCCCTGTCTATTGTGCTCTGCATGGCTATCCTAGGGAAAGAACGAGACCCACACATCATCTAAGTATATGTCAGCTCTCAGTCTGCGTCCAAGCAGGTGAGGAGGACATGCCTGGAGAGCTGGGCTAGGAGGACCAGGCTTACACACAGCATACTTCTCCCTAAATCTCCACCACAAGCATCAGATTTGCAGGACCATGGCCAGTACCTCACATTCTAAACAAAACTGAAGCTGTCCAGAACAGGTAACATCACAAAAGAGCTGTGTGTAGGTAACATCAACTCATCCCATACAACTGAAACTCCACAAAGTAACCAAAGAACTAATTCATAAAATAACCGAGAAGATTTGGCTTGATCCACTGCAAGAGCCTGAAAAGATGAGGTGATTTTCACCTTGCCTCCCCTATTTATCTATTGCAGAAAAAAATGTCCATGTGCTGTGAACAAGAACTATGTGTTCTTTCCTAAAACTTTTTGCTATGAAGTATGCTACCAAACAGGGAGGGATGACATTTCTGCTGATTTGAAAAAACGAAAGAGAGTAAGGGAAGAAAGGAAGGAGGGAGGGAGGGAAGGAGGGAGGGAGGGAGGAAAACAGAGTGATAAATACAGCTACTGCCTTACACTTTATCACTGAAATTTTATATAAGCACAGCTTTTCTGCTGCACAGTATTTATTAGTGTTCTAGTGAGTAACACTGACTTAGATGATCACATTAAAAAATTAATCTGTGTTGCACTGGAAGTTTTTCTCAATATTTCAAATAATACCAAAGTGTCAGCACCTAAAGTAAAAACTCAGAACTCTATTTTGGGGGCCTATGATTGCTCTAATGTCACATAAAATGAAAATCACTGTGTGCTATCACTGAAAAATATGAGAGTGTTATAACTGTTTTATCATTACATCTCAAACTAAATTAGAAGAAACTGCCCTCTTCCCACCAGCTGAAGTTCACCCTGGCAAGCTGTTGCACTCTCTCTGTATCTTCGTGGAAGTGAAGGTGGCACCAGGTGAAAAGACACCTCCTGGACATCTTTCAGGAACGCTCTATGGCCCTTTTTGTGTATAGTTACTGTTAACTATGCATTACACAGGCTACAGATGTCAAAATAAAATTTAAAATCTGTTTGCTTCCTCCTACTGAGGAAACGCATTCCTACCATGTTAATAAATTCGGCATCACCATCAACACTTACCATTCCGGAAACAAACATTACTTGCAAATTTCCTCATGCAGCCTCTACAGTAGGACCCACTTCAGACTCATAAGTTGAAATGAGTATTTCCAGGTGCTACAACTAATGCCGAGACCTCATAGATGTTCCACACAAGAGAATCTCTATTTACTACATTTTAGCATGTAGCCCACAGGAATCAAGTTTTTGTCGGTAGTGTTTTACTTTGCTTTTTAACAGAGCAGCAGCTATGTTCAAACCTGTCATAAACCTCCAGCTTTACCTCTTGCATCTGGCATGTGGCCAAGCAGCCGCTGTGTCTCACTCTTAACCCTCTGAATCCTAAATCTGTCTTCTGAGGTCCCAAATTTAGCATGGAGCCTTGCTTGGCATGAAAAGAATTGGAACAACACATTTGCAACCTGGATCATTTTTCAGCTTCCAAAGAGAGACACAATTTTACCAAATATCAAATAAAAGAATAAATGGATCAGGCTCAATTCCCAGTAACTAGACTTAACAATACATCAAGTAAAAATCATTTCTTGTATGAAAAAAAAAAAAACCCCAGCATATCTGATGTAATGATTTTCTAAATAATTATGTTGACATCAAAAACCTATTCAGTGACTGATCCTTGCTTCATAAAGAATGGGATTAGGGGGACGCAAGCACCCAGTGTTACTATAAACTAAAGCCAGTGTGTCAGATCTAAAAACCCTCTGAAAATCCATTCTGGCCCAAGCACGTGTATGCTGCAAAGGCCAGGGTGCCGCACAGCAGCAGGAATCAATGCTCCATTGTGAATCGGACTTAGCAGACTCCACAGGCTACTGTGTGTTCTACAGTACGATCCCTGAAAGGCTAAAAATCACTAATTCTGAACCAGGAGAGCAGGAGGTTTGCCCATTTTAAAGCCAAAGCTACCAACCGGCAGTTACAGAAAGAAGTTGCAGAAACAGAGAGAATCAGCAGGCCTCAGACAAACAAATAGTCCTGACAGCAAAGCAGAGAAGGAGAGGACCATCAGGGTCTGTCCACCAGACTCTCCCTGTAGAGGGCATCTAGCTTCACACAAATCCAACAGACCCCAGACCAAGTTACGAGAAAGAGCTAATGCCAGACAGCAAAGGCCTGGCAGATGCTAACAGGCAGGGGCCCTAAGCAAACACTAGCTTAACATCCAAATCAAACACACCCCAGAAAGACTCAAAATCAATCTCCTAAAATGGTGTTGCAAGGTATTCTCAGGGTTTTGTGATGAATATCAAGAAAATAACTACAGCTAAACTCTAATTATGTATTTACCATAAAGCTAAATGATAGTATAAACAAAAATTACAAAAATGATTCCAAAGACATTGTTATTAGACATTTTCATAAATCTTTTTCTTCTAATATTTTTATGTCAATTATTGAAATATATATGTATTTAAACTCACAGAAGCATTAGCAAGTTTTGTTTTTTTTTTTAATTATTCTAGCAAGTTTATTTTTATGGTACCATGATCACATTGCAATGGGAAATGGGACTAACTGAATAATAATATAATTTAATATTTATACAATATTTGTAGCTCATATAGTGTTTTTTATAAAAGCACAGCCACAATCAAATTTCCCAGATAATCCACACATCTAATGTTAAACTCAACCTCATCCAACCAAGTCTTTATCCAAATTTTCTCACTGATCTTTTGAGTTCTGCCTTCCTATTAATTCCCCCTTTATAGTCCTTGTACTGTGTGAGACAAAGTCAAGTTCATAGAGCTGTGACTAACTTGCCCATAGCCATACCACCAAGTTAATGGTAAAAACAAAGACACCAAAGCCCCTGCCCACTCCAGACTTGAGGCCACCTGTCTGGAGTCTTGATCATCTTCAAGAGCAAAGACTCTGAAGATGACTGCCAGGAGCTCGCTGCTGACTGCCACCAAATGGCCAAGTAGACCTTAGCAAGTTACTTAAGTATTCCATGCCTCAGACACCTCATCAGTTAGATAGGGATAATGGTGATACCCTTCTCTCAGTCCAGTATAAGTTGTTACATGTCATCGTACCTGGCACACCTAATGGCTCCAAAAACTAGTTTCTGTAGTTGTTACTCCTATCTCTTCCCCAAATAAGAAAAATTCCTAGCACTAACCAGATTATCAAAGTTAACTGACAAGATTAGCTTATGAAATTGGTATGATGCAACTAATATATGATAATGTAAACTACTGTTATTCAGATGTAATAGGTTGAACAATGGCCACCCAAAGTCATCAACTCTCAAGCCCTGGAATTTGTAAAAATACTGCCTTACTTGGGAAAAGAGTCTTTATAGATAAGATTAAGGATCTTAAAATGAGGAGACAATCCTGGATTAGGCAAGTAGGCACTAAATCCAATGACAAGGGGTCCTTAAAAGAGACTCACATCAGAGAAGAACTCCAGGGAAGACAGTGATGTGAATATAGAGGCAGAGACTGGAGTGATGCAGCTACAAGCCAAGGAATGCCATGGAACCTCAGCAGCCCCCAGGAACTAGGAGAGACACGAATGGTCTATCTTTCAGGGCCTCAGGAGGGAGTGCAGCCCTACTGACATCTTGATTTCACACTTCTGGCCTCCAGAACTATAAGAGAATAAATTTCTGTTGCTTTAAGCCACCAAGTTTGTGGTAATTTGTTACAGTAGCCCCAGGAAACAAATACACCGGGGGAAAAGTAGTGATTTATAGAGCAAGAAATAAAAGAGGAAAGAGAAATTTCCACAGCTAGGACTGTACTTCTTACAGAAACTGCCGGGGGGAGAAAAACCTAACGGAAACTTGAACTTGAGATCTGTGAAACTAATTAGAATCTGTGAAGTCTAGAAAAACAGTAATTTGAATACACAACCAGTTTTCTGTCTCCTAAAAGGTAGGCATGTGTTTCTCAGTGGACCATTCCTTTTGCTCTGGGAAAGCCGCACCACTGGGCCAGATGCTGAAAGCCCTAACTCCAGTGACAAGGGTCTAACCAACAGGGGGGTTCTGGGGCTCAGTCATGCAGAAGAAGGTGGTCTTCAAAGGCTCGCAGTCTTTGGAGGACTGTTGTCTTCTCCAAATATGCATTCAAGTTCTGTGCTTCCCAAGAGGTGAGTTTGATATACTTTATAGCCACCAACTGCTGGGATCCGGTGACAATGAAGTCAGGAAATATATTTACAAGTCAAGTCAGTTCAATTCAGTCAACATCTGTGGGGCAGTCTGGGGAGTGAGTGGTGTGTTGGATGCTGGAAACAGAAGGAGAGACAAAGCTGCTGCCCTTCAGGTTTCTGTGTATGAGGAGCTCTGCAGGATGCTAGTGAAATGCCAACATAAGGGACCATAATGATGAACCTGGCTGGCCTTCGCTGCATGCTCACTTCCTTAGAGTCACTGTTTTAAGCCCTGGATATTTACTAACTCATTTGCTCCTTGCAACAAACTGTGAGGTAGTCACTTTTCTCCTCACTCTGCACATAAGGCATGTGAGGCCCAGAGAGGTTAAGTAACTTCCCTTTTATCAGACAGCTAGAACAGGAGGAGCCAGCTTTCAAATCCAGATGGTTGGGCCCAAGTCCTGATCTTAACCTCTACAATACATGTGAAACCAGATAAGGGATTTGAGTAAAGCACTACAGCAGCTAAAAGAGCACTGACTTTATACCAAAGTAGTGTGCACTGTATGTAGAATAGTACGATGATGAAGTGACATGAGATGAGACAAAACAAGACAGTGAAAGGTAGGAGTCAGTGGATGGATCCCATCTCAGCACCCAGACAAAAGAAAAAGGGTGAGAAGTAAAGGTTAAGTGTGCTTCAAGAGTAGCAAATGCATGGTGGAGGAGTCCCTGGCTTGGGAGGATGCCATGGGAAGGGGGGCCAAGAGCAGCTTTTGACCACAAACAGGGCTTTGCTTTCCCTTAAGAGAGCTTCACGTCACTTGGGTGGCTTTTTTACACAGCAGATTCTCCAGGGCCCCATGGCAGCCTCCACAGTTAAAAATGTTCACCATGATACTGCACTTTAGCAAGCACCCCCCAGATGATCCTGTGAACCACAGGCTGGAGAAATTCTGCTGGGAGCATTGACAGATGTAAGGTAAAGAATTAAATGATGAGCACTGTTAGGAGCTTTGGCTGAGAGCAGAGGATGAGTTAGGGGTTACAGCAATGGTCCAGGCAAAAGATGGGAGCATCCCAATTTGACACTGGATTTTCCATACAGTACTTTTATTAAACTTGCTATTGTAGAGACTATTCAGACCTGCATTAATTGTCATGGTACAACCTACATTCTAACTTTAGCAGTTCAGCTGTGAATTACAAATTCAACCTAAGGGTATTGAGCCATTTTTTTATTTCAAGCTTAAAAACTGCCCTAAAGCAAGTTTAAAATATTTTAGCTATACCTTAAAACATAAAATCCAATAGGCACATATTATTTTCTAATCAAGACTTCAAAGTTCTTTTTTTAAACTGCTCTTAACAATAACGTTTATAAACCTTAGTAGTAACTAAAGAATTGCCTCTTTTCAACAATAAATAGGTTAAACTCTTCTAATCTGGTTGAAGCCAAGAAATTCTAAACACTTGATTAAACTAATGCCACATAAAGCCAGAGTGTATTTAGGAATGGTAAAAATGAGAATGAGAAAGAATATCTTTATTTGGTCTAAAACATGATATTAATGTTTTAACATTTGTAAGGTTCTTCAAGGGTCTTCACAAGGAATACAAAGTTTATATCCTTTAGGAATGAGACTTTACTGCTATGGAAGTGGGTATAAATCACCTTAAATTGGCTACTGTACCAAGGGACACACAGTTGCTTGTTTATGTTGCTTTAAAAAAAAAAAAAGTTCAAAACTGAATTCTCAGTCCAAAGAACCAGTCAACAAAAAGCAAACACTCAGATAACAGCAATGTTTAGCAGAAAAGAAAAAAATCTAACATGAGGCAAAAGTTGAATAAGCAAAAAACACTTCTTCCAAGAAAGTGCTGACATCAACAATACTATTAATACAGCAAAGCTCAACTATGGTTGGAAGCCCTGTTATAAAAGGATGCCAGATTAGCAAGATTTTAATAAGAATGTTACTTACTTCTAGAAAATTCTGAGTACTTAACTTCTGTTCTGTATCCCAAAGAATTAGGCACTGAATTGAGCACACAGCAGATGATCAATAAACACGTGTAGACATGTTCAGTAGAGAAAGTTTAATGAATACCAAACATGGTTATCTTAACCTCAGAACTATGTTTTGTGTTCATTTCTATGAGTGTATGTATAATTTCAAATAGAATCACAAACACTTAACTCAGATTTCAGCTATATAAACATAGGATCATAATTTTGAGCCACACTGTTTACTAGAAGATATTACTTAGCTATTGGCAATAAACATTTTGAATTTTGGAAAACCAAAGATGCTCTTGGGAGTTCTCGGCTTCAGAACAAGAAATGCCAACCAATATATATTTGGATTAAAATTTTAAAAAGAATTATATTTTGTTGTCGTTCCAAATAAGTAGAGTTTTTTTAAATAGGCCTTTGTTTTATTCAAGAATCTAAAGTATACTTAAAACACTAATTTCAAGAGAGCACTTTCTACACAGACCATTTTTTGAAAATGCATTTTTGGAAATACAACACATTTTTATAATACAGTGTTCCAGTTCTGGAACATTTCACTATTTAGTAATACTAATACAAATTATTTATAAATGTTCTGACACATGATCCTAAACTGCCCATATCTGGATAGTTTTAGGGAAGAATCTTTTCATCTATCCATTCCATTTTTATTCTCTTTGCAAATCTTCATTCTCTTTCAAGTTCTCTCTCTGAAATCTTTGCAGGAAATCTAATGTTTACATACATCTAAACTAGCACTTTACATAAAATCTGTAATGCAGGCTATTGATGGACACCTGAGCTACATATCTAGGCCCACTGGACATGCCATATCCATTCTATGATTCACCTCCTTTCCTGCCTAATCAGCTTACTGTGGCTGAGTGGAATAGATGAAGGGAAGAGTATAGAAATTTCAGTGCCAAAACATGACTAGTGACAATGGCTAGCTACTTGTGTCTAATTTCATCTCACTCACATTTTCCCACTAAAATACAAAAAATTCCCATGCAGAAGACAGGATGGGTAAAGAAATGATTTGCATCCAAGTCTGAGACTGAGCAAATGGACAGGGAGAGAGCATAAGAAAGAACAGCTCCTTCCAGTTCCACTTCACACCTGAAGACCTCCTGAGGTCTCCATGCAATTCAAGACCTCTACTGCTGATCATAAAAGTTGTCACTCCCTTTTACACACACACACACACACACACACACACACACACACAGAGTTCAGTTTATCTATGGTACGAAAATGCAAATGCTATGAATTAAAAGGTAAATTAAAAAAGAAGAAAAAATACTTTGAAGAGAAGGAAAGGAGTCAGTCACCTTTCTACAAAGAGTTTTGACAGAACAGTAAATCAGAAGATGACTCGGTAGGAGAAAAGCAAAGGCAAAGTCAATAAGCACACCATGATCCCTCCTTAACTACTGGGGATGGGTTCCAAGACCCCCAGTGGATGTCTAACACTGCTGGGTAGTACCAAACCCTATATGTACTATGTTTTTTCTTATATGCACATACCAATAAAAAAGTTTAATTTATAAACCAGGCACATTAAAAGAGATTAACAGCAATAATCAATAAAATAGAATAATTTTAATAATATATTGTCTTTGAAGTATGTGAATATGGTCTTTCAAAATATGTTATTGTATTATCCTCATTCTTCTTATGATGAAGATGTAAGATGATAAAATGCCTATAGGATGAGATGAAGTGAAGTGAATAATGTAGGCACTACATATGAGGCAAATGGAAAATTCCAGGAAGAAAAGTAAATTTGAAATTGCTCACTGTTCTGAGTGGCATGACGAAAAGTCACTCGGTCCTGCCGAGGACGTGATCCACATTGTCTACGGTCCCCATCCACTAGTCACTTAGTAGCCCTCTTGGTTCTCAGACCAACTGTCAAGCATCAGAGTGCACATGCTCAAGCCACTTCTATATTTTACATCATAATGCCCCAAAGCAAAACCATGGATAAGGAGCACAACTGTACACAAATGCAAAAAAAAAAATCTTACCAATATTTTTTCATTATATTTCCAAAGAAAACCATCTTGCGTCAAACAATTCAGCAAAGACTGAAAATTATTCTGGCGTGTCTTTGGAGGAGGGAATATAAATAGTATAACCTTTCTGGAGAGCAGTTTGTCAGACATCTACTAACACTCTTAGGGTGATTTATCCTATATAAATAATTAGGGATGTGCAAGCCTCAAATGGCTTCAACATAGAAGATGTACACAAATTCAAATACTCACAGATAAACAGCAGAGTGGGACAGAGACACAAAATGGGACCAGCAGTATTCATTATAATATCAATATGAAGATCATCATCTATTATTGATAGTAAACATATTAAAATACAGATAGAGTAACATTATTCTGAAATCTATGCCACCACTTTCTTCTTTTAATACAGTCACCCGAGACTTCACCATGTAATAAAATGCATTTGACATGCTGGGCCTCCCATTCAATGGTAAGTCTCCTAGGATGACATTATCATAAAGCAGTGTTACCAAACAACCTACATCTAATTACTGTCCCCCTAAAAGGTTTACCGTTAACTATGCCAGAACAAAATCACTATTTGATAGGCATTCCCAACACTTAAGTAGCTAATAAAAAAGCCATTCCATCCTCGGGTCAATCTGTTTCATTACCTCGAGGTGCATTTTGCAGCCAATTCCTCCTCAGAGGCATATCAGGAAGGCACAGATGTTGCTTAGATTTTGATACTTACTGGGTCCCTTGCTGAGGTTTTCCTATAGCCAGAGTGGCTCCCTGGGTAATACCTGCTCCAAAATAGTCCAGTCATGGTTCTCATGATGGCTTCAAGGTAAATGGAAAAATAAAAATACTCCAGCCAAAAACCATTCCTGCCTTCAAAATGGTGGGGAGCTCAGGGATCACAACCAAGCCCTGTCTCAGCCTAAAAAGAATGGTTTATCCCCTGCTGACATCAAGCCTGGTGTATCACTAAAGGAGTCATTCCATTTTGAGAGTACTGCTATTGTGCCCACTGACAAAATTCAGTCCAGAGACGTGGGCTTTGAGGATGATCATTTAAAAGAAGCGGTTTTTTACCCTGCTAAGGATGCTGATTTCTGTCTCTAAATCAAATCAGTTATATATCATCTTTGCCTCCCCACAGAACTACCTTCACTGAATTGTTTTCAAGTTATTCCTTCAATTTGGAGGTCAGAATTTTTAAAATAGCTGTACACATGCTGCTGCCACGTTGACAACAAAACTGTTAAAGAGCAGAACATCACCCACCCCATTACTCAATCTGCTGACATAAAACCCTGGGTGGAAACCTCACAGAAGCAACCAGGAAAATGGTTTCTCTCTGAGACAAAGACTTTCTGCATGTTCCTCTGCAAAACTGCAGGAGAGCTTAAAACCGTATCTCATGGTACTTTCTTTTTTACTCCAATGTTAGTAAGTTTCTTATCTTTTTATGACCGGCTTCAAATAAGTTAAATGGAATGGATTTTATTTCTTCTATAAACTTGAATTTTTTTTTTTCTTTTTGCCAATCAAAAAATGTCTACTGCTTCCCTAGCATCAACAGGAGCTTGATTGGGGAAGAGGGAGGGGTTACTTAATTCTATCATCAAGGAACTCTAATCCATTTAGTAAGAAGAATATTACTCCTAACCCAAGAAGTTCTGTGCTGGGTTCAAACTCCCGCTCTACCACTTACTTTCCATGAAACCTTAGATAAGTCACACAGGTTTTCTGAATCTTAGTCTCTACATTTGTAAACTGTGGGTATATGGCCTTCTTCATCAAGCTGGTGAGGTTCACAATGGGCAGAGCTGGGAAAGACAAGTTAAAATCTATAAAGCATTATATCTGAGTAAGCTCTTTATGTCATTAATCCAGAGGTTCAAGGTTAAAGACTTGCAAAATAAAATTCCTGCAATGCTCGTTTCCTCAAGCAGGGAACCAGCGGGTAGAAAGCGGACGTAAGTGATTGCTAATACATTAATGACTGACATGTGGCAGCGACAATGAGACACACAGATGCAATTTGACATTAATGGAGAGATTTGCCTGTGGTCATGTACATGGGGGGAAGCTTCACCTGCTCTTGCCTTTAACTCTGGTACGAAATCAGACGTCAGCCAAGATTAATTAGAAGCCTGAAGTTTCATTCTATTCTGTTGATAGGAAAAGTACATTTCCATAATGTGAGGAAGCATTTATGTAGGACGCAAATCTAGCTGACACTGAGGGAAGGGCTGCTTTATTGTGAATGCTGCCTGTGTGGTGCTTGTCAGGGCAATTACTTTCCGCTCAAGTGGCTTGCTTTTTAACATTTTATTATCTTAACAACAAAAAACCCTGGAAGCAATAATTATTTATTATGTTAATTCTTTAGCTTTCTTCCTGAAATTTCAGTAAGACCATTAAAAACTAGCTGTGCCCTTGAAACAAACCATGAGTTTATTAATACTCAACCAATTAGGGGGAAAAAGCAAAGCAAGAGACCGCTCCACACCAGC
The DNA here is from genome assembly GCA_027257055.1 of Cephalopachus bancanus. Taxonomy (NCBI): domain Eukaryota; kingdom Metazoa; phylum Chordata; class Mammalia; order Primates; family Tarsiidae; genus Cephalopachus; species Cephalopachus bancanus. The sequence goes on from JAPVLO010000179.1 coordinate 1,885,545, forward strand.
AATTATTAACTAAGCAGTCAGTTTGCACACTTTCCTTGCCACAGATCTTATTCAAGAAAACATCCTATATATTTAACTGACTGCAAAGCAAAGTGAAATGTGTTTAAATCATGACAGGGACCTAGAAAATCTGAAAGGAACAGAAGGAACCTGCCACACACATCTAGAAAATTTTCAAATTCAGGTTATAGTGGAGGCCATCCTCCTTTCCACCTCTCACAGTATGGATAGAACCTTCTGAGTATTTCTTCAACCCACTGTGGAAGGCCTCCAAAGCAAAGGGTTATTTATTTACCTTCTCCACTCAACTTTCCCTCCCCCACTAACACACCTATGCACATGCACCAGTGCACGCACCTCCCTTTGTAGTGAACAACTAAACCTTAGAAATGTTACTCTTCTTTAAACACTTTCTCTATTCATGTCACCCCCTTTATAAATAACACATATTCTAATCTTCTAGTCCCCCAAATTATTGGACCCCATTGATGGCAAAGATCACATTGATCTAATAAGAGCCCTAGAGCAAGGGGAGAGTTCACTAAGGAGCCATTTCCTCTTAGGTCTCTGTGAGAGCACCAAGAAGCTCTGTACCACATAACTGAGGGTAGCACTGGCAGAGAGTGATTTTCCCCATTGCAGGTGGGCAGGGGTCTAACAACTTAGGAGCAGGAAATTCCAGAGGAAGAGTGGCAGAGGACAGGAAAGCATTTGATGGCACCCTTCAGGGGTCCCCAACACTCTCCTTGCCTAGCAGATAAAGTATGATATGCTAGAGATCTCAGAGCCCTAAACAGGCGACACTGCCCACTCCTCTCTTTACTTTTCTATTTGTCCTATTTTTTCCCTCCAAGTTCATATCACCTACAGAAACATGGATTATATAAAACTTCAACGATTACTTAGAGTCTTTATTTTTCCATTTCCTAAGTAGCTCTTAAAACTTCTGGGACTATCTGATTTAAAACAATGAGGACAAGAAAAGTACTCTTGGTGAGGTATAGTGAAGCTATTAAAGTGAAAAGTCTGACTGTTTCTGGTTTTGAATTGGTTTTCATCATTAACAGTACTTTGGTATTTACTTCAAAAATGCTAAAATACATAATGCAATGAATAACTTTAAGTCAAGCAATAGGCCACTAAAATTTTTGCTGGAGTTCCATTACTGCTGTGGTAATGCTGAGTAATAAACAAATGTTCTGGGGAAAGAAGACCAACAAGTGTGTATATAAGCAATGGGACGTACAGGCAGAGAGCCCCCAGAGGTTAGCATTACTCTCTCATCAACCATTCTCCCCATCCCCACTTCTCAACAGCACTGTTAGCCTTCTCAGGGGCTTAATTCGCCTCCCTTTTGCGCAGAAGAAGGGAGGTGTCAACCACAGTTTTAAAAGTCAGTATATTTCAGACTATTATCTTTAGTTTTCAAAATAAACACGGCTCAATTATATTTTCTAAAATTGTTTCCCTCTCTTTAAGCACAGAATACCTGTAGCCTAGTGTCTAAATATAAACACAAGCAAGCAGAATTAAAAATCTAGCACTCCAGAGATATGTTAATTCTTGCTCATTTCTTTTCCCTCAAATAAAAGTAAATTCAACAGATCTAAATCAAAAGAACAAGCTGGCTTGTGTTCTCGCTCTCTTTAATGGCATTTAAATACAGCAAGGAAGGAAGTTGTTGTGTGTGCTTCAGAATACTTCTGAACTTTTGGCAGTGGGGTTTTACTGTGTTGTATTAGTTTTGGGGAGTGGGGGATCTCAATTAGTGCCAGATGCACTTGTTACCCTGGCATTCCCCACTCCCTCCGACCACTGGCACTTCCCCCAGTTCTCTGATCTGATTCTGCACAAATGCTTAATAAGGTTTTAGAGATTTAATACAATTAGAGTGTTGCTCACAAATTAACCAATCCAGCAAAGAAACAATTCCAGAGGAAAAACCAGCCAAATAAGGATTAGAAGACAACTGGCTAAGGGTGCAATCTGTTTTTTAAAAACACACCGGGATGCATTTTCACACCTGCATTTTTGAATATTTTGTGTTTTATACATTTCAGAACCAAGAAAAAATGGAGGTAAGTACTGTTATCTGGAAATCTTCATCTTTCACTGTTTGGCTTCTACAAGTAGAGAATAATTGTCACCTCTTTACCAGCTCATGCATACTCACAAAATCATCAGAGCTCTTTCTTCAAGGAGTTAAACCCTCATGGATTCAACTCTTACATAATAACTATCTTAAGTAACTTTATCATAAGATAGACATATAAACACATTGAGGGAAGCCTGATAAAGTTAAAGGAAAGCAAAAATGCCAACAAATCCATTATTTACTCCATTCATTTCCATAATTTTAACAAATGTGTTAAATAACTAAATTAAAATCCTATACACATAATTTTTTTCACTAGTTTCTGTCCCAAATCACCATACTATAATCATGTCACATCCTTAAATACTCTTCTTTGTCATCATTTGTAGTGGTTGTATGGCATTCTATCATGTGAAAGTATCCATTCCCATTGTTGGATGTTTAGGTTGTTCCCAACTTTTTTTACCTCTCCAAATAATGCCTTAATGAATATGCTTTCGGGGGATTCTTTGTATATATCTACTCTTACTTCCTTAGGATAAATGTATCATATTTAGATAAAGCTCCACAATTTTCTTTATGCATCCCAATGGATCACTTTTCTACCCTCCAGCTGTGTACTCTCTGGAGACCTCTGTTTTAGATGAGTCACCACTCTGCAAATAGTCTCTAATCAGTGGGTGGGCCTCAGATAACCTACCACCTTACCATCTTCTTCAGTCTGACTCAAGCACATTATAAATATCCTTATGTATGAAAAATACTAAAATACTTGTTAGATGCCACTGTTGTATTTCCTGAAGAAAAATTAAAAGATAAACTCAAGTTAATACTAGTAAAAGGGATAAGTGTCCATTCACCGTGCTTCATCTTTTTCCTAAGTAATGCACTACAAGAGCTTTGCTGCCACACTCTAGAACACTCCAGGAACCTGAGCGCTCACTTTTTCTAGTGCCTGAACCAACCACTTAACCTGTGTTTCAAGATCCATGTAATAAGATTAACACCCACCTGCTTCCCATTAGAGAAACACTGGAACGACCACACAGAGTGAAGAGGTAAATCTCAAATAATAAGTGACTTGATGACGTGCAGGTCATTTTAAGCATCTCTATAGCCCTGTATGCTTCTGTTCTCTTAAAGTTCTGCTTCCTGGAACAAGAGTGAGGTTCAAGTGGAAACTATCAACTGTCCAAAAGATTTAGTTACATAATGGGAAACTAACTGCTCTGCAAGATTCTTTTAGGTCAAGTGAAGAGTTTATACCATTGTTTAGTGTTCATTTAATTATTAATGATTCATAAGCTAAAGTCATAACATCTAAATTATCTTTAAGTCAGAATTTCCTGATTTGATTTCAGAAGAGGTAGTTGAGGCAGAGAGACATAAAATATTTGCCAAAGTAGCAAACTAAGACCAGAAGTGAGTTACTATATTATAAACCAGAATTTACCAGCTCAATTTCTTCTTCTCGAGGGGCAAGACAGTGTCACCCTCTCAAGTGTTAAAGTCTCTATCCAGGAAGATCAACGCTACATACCCACAGCCATAGGACTCTGCACCAGCATTCCCAGTATGTGAAAATCCCAACAGAACCACACTCTCAGCTGTACACAGTACTGACAGGCCAATGGGCAGCAATTTCCATGCTAGGATCAGGCAGGCTCTACATTCCCAACTACCCATTCCCAACAGAACTCACAACTCCAAAAGGAAGGCACATCCCTCACCTATAAACACTTCCATTTGTCCATCAAAAAAACAATGTGAGCCACTGCTTGCATGAAAGCCTTCCTTAGTGATTAAGCAAACAACAGACCCTCATTAGTGGGCTTCTTGTCTTTCCCTGTCATATCCATACTTCTTTTAAGAGTAATGTATTAGAGTATTTTAGACCTTCTGAGATACTATAAAATTAGATATATTATACAATTTTTTTATTTAAGAGATGGGGTCTCACTCTGTCACCCAGGCTGGAGTACAATGGTGTGATAATAGCTCACTGCAGCCTAAAACTACTGGGTTCAAGCAATCCTCTCACCTCAGCCTCTAGAGTAACTAGGACCACAGGCACTCACCACCATGCCTGGTTCACTTACTTACTTATTAACCTATTTATTTATTTAGTGGTGATTAGTTGTTGCTTCTGCTACCCAGACTGGTCTCAAACCCCTGGCCTCAAGTGATTCCCCCATCTGAGCCTCCCAACTCTCTGGAATTACAGGCACTGCATCTAGCCATATTACAAAATTTAAGTCTTACTTCAAGTGACCATGGTCAAAGCATGCATTTCACAGTGGAAGAACTGACGATATTAAAGCAAACATGACACTAGTAAATGTTAAACACAAAAATATTATACTTTTCAATATATCTAAATGCAATGATTCTTTTTTGTGAGCATATATACTCATACTCAAACATGACATTAGCTAGAAAAAAAAGAACCTTCTAACAACTAAAAGTGTGGAAATTCCTGACACTGATTCTTCTAAGTATAACTGTAATCCTTTCCAAATTTTTCTAATTATACAAGAAAAACTCACAAATAAAATATATGTGATCTAGTTTCGATTCAGTATGCATTATAAAGAAAAATGGTTAAAATATATTTTATCAAATATTTATATACCAATTTTTCCAATGATACTCAGTCAATCCTCATAAATTGTTTAATATTTTCTACCTCATATTAACAAAAATATGCTAGCTACTGTGACAAGTTATTTTTAGCAGCATATACCTCTCTTTTACTAAATACATAGAAATTAAATACAAAGTTGGATCCTGAAGTCTTTTAAATTGATGTAGTTATTTCTCAGAGTATGTACCTGATTCTTATTTAATTATTCCTAGAAGTCAAACATCAGAGTTGAATATGCACATTCACACACATTTACCAGAAAAATAGCATGCTTTTTCATAGCAATCCACACTTTATAATAGCTCATAATTGTAGGTGTCCATTATATGGTATTCCTATAAATTAAAAGGAATGAGAATAGGTTCATCATGGTTTTATAACTTATTACCAAATATAATTAATTCTATTAAATCTACATTGTTTTTAAATTTGACTGAACTGCTTTTAGTAATCTGTCATTCTTTTTGCGTTTTTAAAATTTTTTCCTCAAAATGCAAATTAAAGTTCATTTGAAATTAAAAACTATCTTAGACATTTTCTCATAGAAAGTATGGCTTTGATGAGGACTGCTTTTCTAACCAGGTTATATGATAGATACTGCTCATTCTCTGATTAGCCTAAATTTCCATCTCTAAGGTTTAACTATATATACATGTGTATTTAATTTTATATGCATATTTACAGTGTACATTGGCTAAAGTATATTGAAACTAATGTTATTTTTGTTTCCACAACCATTTCTAGATATTTCTGGGTTAAACAAGGTGACTTTAAGTTAAAATAATAATAATAACAGGTATAGTTAACAGGCATCAATGAATCTCAGCAAAGCTTCTTGGTCTAATTCCCAGGGAATGAGAAGGTGCACAACCCAATAACAAATCCTTTTGAGACTATTTGGTTTCCTATATTTTGCTTTCAACAATTTTGAGAATGAACATAACCAAATTGTCAGCTAATAGGCCATTAAAAATAATTATTGATGCTAGATTGCAATATGAACCTTGGCATGTAACTTGAATTTAAAAGTAGCATCACTGTAACAAAAAATTTCTAATCCTATCATATGAACAAAGTTTCTCAGCACATATTTATGAAAATTGAAATAGAATTGGTGTTTAACCCAGTTTAACTCTAGCAGTATTATCTACCCACAGATAGATGAAAACTAATTTCTTTAATGCCAAGTTAATTTCTAAAATATTTTTCCAATAAATTTTAACAATGATTCAATTGTATACTGATAATTTTAGTGATAACTCAACTAGACAAAATCTAGCACTTAGCGCTCTATGCTCCCATAAAATTAAAGATAGAATTGAAATTTCAATTTTTCACATATATTTGCTGCAGAGAAGTTTGATAAGTAATCAATAAAAGACTTTCAAGCTTAAACATGTTCTAATAGGATAATATTCTATGGGGAAATAAAATGAAAATGCCAGTTAAAGGAGAAAAATTAAGGAGATAAAATTTCTCTCAATCAAATAACAGCTTGTCCATTTTGTTTTGTTTTGAGTCAGGGTCTCATTGTCATTCAGGCTGGAGTGCAGTGGTGGCATGCTCACTGCTCACCACAGCCTTGACCTCCTGGTTTCAGGTGATCCTTCTGCTTCAACCTCTGGAGTAGCTGGGACTACAGTTGCACACTACCACGCCAGGCTAATTTTTTTTTAATTATTTTTTTTGTAGAGACAAGTTTGCTGGTCTCGAACTCCAGGGCTCAAGCAGTCCTCCTGTTTGACCTCCCAAAGTGCAGAGCCTCCTAAAGTGCAGTGAGCCATTGCACCTGGACCTTAAATGAACAATGGAAGGCAGCAAATCCCTTTGGTACTTGGCTTCTCATTCTGATAGATACCTTTAAAATATTTTTGTAAAAGTTTTATTTTAAAATGTCAATATTCACCACGGGGCATAAACTTCCTCCTTTTCAGCTGTATAATTACATCATACAAATTTCAAATGTGAACATATCAATGTGCAAGGAATGCCCACTTTTTAAAAATTATCTTATTGAATAACAAACAAGAGGCAGAAGACTACCCAGAGTTCATGCCCTGGAACTCTGGAACTTGGAACCTAGTAGTATCTGCTCCCTACTCAGGAAAACCATTTTACTAGCAAGATTTCATAAAGCAGTATCTATCCCGTGTTTTGCTCCCAATCCTAACAGTTTAACTAGTTATGTTACAATATAGTTTCCAAAATGAGCAAACCTGTCCATTGACTCTGTTTTGAAAGTCATCCTCCAAAATAAAAAGACCAACCTGATTAAGTGTACTTGGAGCTGGTGTTCCCCTCAGGTCCTTAGTCCTGCCATCCAGCTGCAATTGCATCCAAATTACAATTTAACCTGAACCATGCATCCATCCTTACCAGACACAGACAGGGAAGCATACGAAAAGATCCTGGATCTCAAAGCAGAAGAAGGTTAAACCCACAGTGTGTGCAGAGTGATTCTTTGTCTGTCCAATATAAACAAAGAACAATATACTATGGTTTAGTAACTTCAAGAGTCAGACGGATTTTCAAATCTCAGCTTTGTCCCTTACAATTTGCCTGATCTTGCACTTTGCTTAGCCTTAAACTGGTGGTAATTTGTTACAAGTATTAAATCAAGTATTACATATAAAAAAGTACTTAAGACAATGCCTAGAAATTCTAAGTGTTCAGTGAATATCAGTTATTCTCTTGTTATAGTATTATACTTTACAAAAAAGTACCACTGTGCTAACTAGAAATAAAGTAGGCAAGGCATCATCCAGCGCCTAACCAAACGTAGTACTGGTTATGCTTTCACTTGCCAATTCACTCTAAACCAACACGCACTGTCCCGCCCACATCCTGCAGAGGAGAAATGAGATAAATGGCCTGTCCACTGATAATTCCACCACAAGAAAAGCCAAGGCCCAGTAGGACATAGATAACCTGTTTGGTTCACTACTTTCTTTTAATACCCACCTATTACACACGATGGAGACAGAGGAGGGGAAAAGGGGGCAATGGGAGAAAAAAAAGAGAGAGAGAAAGCCTAGGACCTTAACATCAGGCATGGGAATAAAACAGCAGCCAAGTTTGTGACTCATGAATCTTCCCCAATACTCAACACTTTCCTAACTTCTGGCCGAATTCCAATCCCGCACAAAGCCATTCCTTAAAACAGCAGTAAATACGATCTGCATGGAACAGAAGGGCAAGGTGCCAAGCCACCAACAACATGATCTTTCAATTAAAAAAAAAAACAACAGGAAAAATTATTCCAAGTTTGTTCTTCTCTGCAATCCTCCAGACCTTCTCTTTTCTGCATCTACACTAAGTAGATGACCACCACCTTCAAAAACTCATTTAGTTAGGAAGCATCCCATTTTAAGAGAAAAGAAAAACATCTAAAGAGACTATTTTAAATTGTGTTCTCTCCCTTCCCTCTGAATAGGACCTGAACAGAACCCAATGACCTCATGGGCAGCTCTTGGTGTCCCCTGACAGGCTGCAGCCCTCCTTACTCCCCAGTTGACCACTAGAGAGTTCTCACCAGCCTTCTGCCAGGTCTTCTTTTCTCCATTCTTGGCCTCCAGCTCTCTTGGCAGGCCAACCCTGGAGAGAGAGTTGCCTCTCCTCTCCCTGCCTAATTTCCATACTCCCCATTCCTACTCAGAAATGGCGGGCTCAGCTGACCTGACCTGGGCGCCCCTCGAGTTCTTCTGTGAGCTCCTTAAGAGCAAACTTTCGTCTTGGACACCCATATCTAATCACTGCCCCAAAGAGGCCAGGCCCCCAGGTCCTCACCCACAGAACGCATAGGTGACTCTTCAGGCAGGAGGACTTCATCCTACCTCATTTCACTTTGTCCTAGATGACCATTATTTTGGGGAAAGAATATGCCTTGCAAATAATTCTTGAATATTCTCCTAGTCATTGAGGATTTCTCACCACTGTGTTTAGTTTTGAAAGATTAATCTTGGGGTAGGACCAGTATTTGGAACAGAATAAACAACATGCAATCAGAAAGCATCCCAAGAGAAAAAAATGCCAACTTAATCACAGTTTTCCATCTATAAAGAAATGGAGAACTACCTGGTGGCTAGTGGCTTTTTTATTTGAACTAAAAGCAGGCCTTGGAAGACAGTAAAAAGAGAACATGAGGAATACACGTGTTGACCCAAAGTTGAAACCCTAAGCAACAAAGTAAGGCCAGGAGGTCACATGCAGCCAGCCTCTATAGCTGAGAAAGCCATTTTTAAATTATTTCATCTCATCTGATTTCATCTTTTAAGGTACTCAAAGTATTATTATAATATCCATTTTACTCTTCTAGGACTTGAGTCACCATAAAGAAACCTGACCTGACTCAAATCACATGGTAAAAGAACCAAACATCGGGGCTCTAGTCTCCTAAATCCCTGTCCTGAAATCTTTCTCATCCTTAACAATGAATAAACACCTCATTTTATCTCCATCTGGTCAGGAATTTTTCCAAAATAAATATTTATGTATAAATTTGCATCTGGTAACAATAACCATCTTCATAAATCATTTTGATAAAAAGTCTAAATTCATATTTTTTAAATCACTGAAAAATGCTAATATCCTCTTAATATTCACTTATTTCAATTTTATTAATACACAGTTTATTTTGATGTAACTCTCCCCAATAATACTGGAAAAGGTGATTTAAATAAGCAAAGCCCATAACCATTATAGATTATTATATACCAAATTGTTTTTTTTCCATGGTAAATACAACTAGACTCTACCCATTGGATTATTTTAAATCCTTCAAATATGGATCCACATATATTCTTTACCTTTGTCAAACCTCAAAAGATGAAGCAATTCGGTCTAAAGAAAGGGATTAACATCAGGCTCCTGAGGCCTGCCCACCTCCCAGTTGAAGGGAAAGAACTTAAATCAAATTATTGCTGGCCTTAGTGGCACTTTCCCCTGAGACCACTACAGTATACAGACAAAAGATTTCACACCTTTCACCTTAATCAGATATTCAGATAGAAAACACAAGAAATTACAAAAACACAATTCTACCTACAGGATTTGAAACCACAGAGAAGACATTTTTTCCTCCTCTGCTCAAGAAAAATATGGCTAATTCTCCAGCCAATCCAGTCAAAGCTACTAAGAAGCTAATTTTTTTCTTCCAATTCACTATTTCACAGGGCTGTAAAATAGTAACAAACATTGCACTTCTGGGCTGTGTCAATTTTACAATTGTTTTTAACATCAACATGAGAAAACTGTACCAAATACTTAAGTCATATTGCAAAATTATGGCATGTGCTCTGGGGCCAACAGGCAGGGACAAGAAAACAGGCTTTAGACCCAAGAGGCTGGGGAAAAAGAGCACTTTGGGACCCTAAATCAGTTGTATCGACCAGCTGTGCTGTACCCACTGTCCATGGGGTATCTTGAAATGTGTTGAGGCCTCAGTTCCATCAACCCTTCAATATCAGTGCCTCATTTTAACTGTACAGGACCACTCTAGGGAGTAAATAAATGATATGTAAAGGACCTGGCACCCAGGTAGCATACAATTGTCACATTTCCTATTCCTCTGCTCCCAAGAAACTAGGAGAAACAGCAGCAAATTAATAAATTATTAAATCAGGATCACAAATGGAAGAAAAACTAGGGCTGGAGAAAATCATACCCTTTGGGGTTTGCAGAAATACAGAAAAAAATACAAGGCAATGGCTCAAGGTTATTCTATAGTCATGGGGTTCCAACGTTAATGGCAGCTATTCTAGACTGGGCACCATGTTTTCCACAGGATGGTCAAGGAGGCAGGTATCATCACCTTTTCAAGAATGAAGAATCTGGCCTAGAGAGGCAATAAAGTGGCGATGTGACTCTCACAGCTGGTAAATGGCTCAGCCAGGATGAAAACTAAGGTTTAGCGGGGCTCAGTGGCTCAGCCTGTAATCCCGTGCCTTTGGGAGGCTGAGGTGAGTGGATTGCCTGAGCCCGCAGGTTCGAGACCCGCCTGGGCAACTTGGAGAGACCTCATCTCTACAATAAATTTTTTAAAAAATTAGGCGGGCGTGGTAGCGTGCACCTGTAGTTCCAGCTACTTGGAAGGCTGAGGCGGAAGGATCACCGAAGCCCAGCAGGTCGAGGCTGCGGTGGCGGGAGCGGTCACTGCACTCCAGTCTGGGTGACAGAGTGAGACTCCAACTCAAAAAAAAAAAGAAAACTAAGGTTTAAGGAAGCTATTACCACCTACAGGACACACCCAAAGACACAGGGGGTTGAAAAAGTCGTTATTACTTGATCTCTGAAGCAACACCATGATCAAAATGCCACTGATTGACCCCATTTGTAGATAAGGAACTGAGGCTAACAACTTCCCCTTCAAGTGACAGTAAGCGGTAGAGTTGGCCCTTGAATGCAAGTCTTTCAAGTTCAAATTCCTTAGTTTAGTGCTGCCCATGATTTCCTAACCGTTTGGCCAAGAAGAAGCATCTTGGGTCATATGCACCGGGTCCTACCAGATCCCTGTGTGGGACCCAATTCTTCACCTCTCCTCATACCCACACCTTTTGCCATGATACCCTGTGGCCCCATAAACCAAGGAGTGAGGTCCATTTGCCCACCCTTGATTCTAGGCTGGTCTGTGACTGACTTTGGCCAGAATAGGTGGGAATGATGACTAGTTGCTCTTCTCAAGCATTAGCCAAGAGGGCCTAAGGGGTGCACTTCTGCTCTCTCTCTCTGACACTGACTGCTTGAAAATGAAGGATCACATGAAGGAGAGTCCTGTCCCAGCTGAGGCCATCCTAGACCAGTCTACAGAATGCCAATCCCAAAATTTCAAGAGAGCCCCACCAAGATCAACAGAGTAGGGACACATACACAAAGTATAACAAGTCCAGCTTAGATGAGTAGAATCACCCATGGAAAATGAAGAATAGTAAACGGTGGTTGTTTTAAGTCACTAAGTTTTGAGGCTGTTTGTTACACAGCAATAGCTAACCAATATGCCTTATTTCCCAATTTGGAGAGCCTTATTTTTAATCTTCCACATAAAGATTGTTTAACCAAAACAATTTTTTTAGTTTTATTTTATTTTAGATTTAGAAGGTTCATGTGCAGGTTTGTTACATGGGTATATTGTGTAATACAGGGCTTTGGCCTTTTAGCGTACCCATCACCCAAATAGTAAACACTGTACCCAACAGGTAATTTTTCAACCCCTCTTATCCCTTTTGGAGTCCTCAGTATCTACTATTTCCATCTTCATGTCCATGTGTACCTGTTGCTTAGCTCCCACTTACAAGTGAGACCATGTAGTGTTTGATTTTCTTTTCTAGTTATTTCACCTAGGATAATGGCCTCCAGCTCCATCCATGTTGCTGCAAGGACATAATTTCATTCCTTTTTATGACTGCATAGTATTCCATGGTGTATATACATCACATTTTATTTATCCAATCAACTGTCCATGAACACTTAGGTTGATTCCAAGACTTTGCTATTATGACTAGTGCTGCAATAAACATATGAGTGCAGGTATCTTTTTAGGATAATGATTTATATTCCTTTGGATATACACCCAGTAGTAGGATTGCTGGATCAAACGGCAGTTTTACCTTTTATTTTTACTTAAAAAAAAGCTCCACACTATTTTCCATAGAGAATAAGCTAATTTACATTCCCACCAATAGTGTATGAGTGTTCTCTTTTCTCTGCGTCCATGCCAATATCTGTTTTTCGACTTTTTAATAATAGCCATTCTGACTTAACCAAAATATTTTCATACATCTCTACCTATATAAAATCTTCCTTAATCAAAATATTTTGATGCTTTAAAAAATAAATTTGAAAACTACTGAACCAAGCTATTATCCTGCATGCCATCTTCCCACTCCTGTGTTCTTCACCTTTAGTGAGCTATGAAGGTGTTCCATGGTATCATTAAGAAGTAAAAGAATGTGCACACACAAAAGCTGCATTTGGAACACTGATTAAATGGCGAGATTTGAAACTCATTTATTTTCTGCCACCACCACCCAGTTCCAAAAAGATTTAATGCATTTATAATGATACATAAAATACAGCAAAATAACTTAAAATGAAGTGACAAAAGTTAAAAGGAGACTACAAATTGGGCAAACAAAAGAACTCAGAAATCAGGATATACTGCACACAAGACTGCTCTGGGCCTGTTGATGCATTTTGCCCAGGTACTATCCACTCGTCAACTGGTAACAGAACCTATTTTGTCTTAGAGCCCAATCAAAGGAGTGATCTACACCACTGAGGAAGAGAATCTTTCCACTTGGCTTAGAATTGGAGGAATTTAGGCTATAACTTCTTAGAAATGTACAAAAAGAGAAAAGATGCTTAGTGAGAAATCCTGGGAATTCCAGAGACTGTGTTAGGTCCCTGGACCCCATCATGATCACCACTGGCCTTCTGTCACAAAAGCCAACAAATTCCCTGTTTGATAGCCAGCTCTGACTGAAGTTTTCAGTTCAGTTAAAAAAAAGTTCTGACTACTACAGCACATGCATTTGATTCTGGCTTCCTAAGAGCCAGAAGAAAGACAACAACTTGATGATTTATATAATTCGCTGTGTCCACAAGAAGTTAACTGCATACATCTTTTCCTAGAACAAAGACCCAGAAAGAAATCTCTCCAGAAGGTCATCATACAGATTTTATATCATGTAATACAACATCAGTCAGTATCTTTCTAACACAAAAAATACTACATTTGAAATGCTTTTTCTTAGAGCACACTTCAATACAAAGTGAGCCATAAATCAGGAAAAGGCAACTCTGTGTATGAGTGCATGGGGAAGGAGATATATTACGGCACAGGTACCCTATGCTCAGATGATCTGGCTCAGTTAGGAGTGAAGACAATTTTACCTTCCAGAGTTTTCATCGATTCTCTCAGCCAGGCTTTTATTAGTTACTGGGCAGCAATAGATTTTAGAATATCATATCCTCTCAGCATGGTACCTAGCACATAATTATATATTACCACCAATATACATTATTATTATCAATACTAAGCCCCAGACATAAGGCTCATCTATGTTATCAACATTTAAGTAGAAAATCACAGGCCTTGACAATCAGCTGCAGAGCCGTTGGTGTCACCTGTGAATGGCAGCTACCTTCTTAAGCACAGTGAGAAAGAGTGAACTTCTCTTATGCTAAATGCATATCTTAGCAGAGAAAGTCAATGGCACATGTGCACAGACAGCTCTTCAACACCCACTTCTCATCAGCAAGCAACCTCTTGCTGCATCAGACACTAAGATGGAACCACTGTTCTAGATGTTTCTCCCATGTTTTTCTATCAAAAATGGCCCATTGATCCAGGTCCTATTCTCTTATACCATGATATCGGACAACCTAATCTGAACTAAGATATATGTGGTTGACAGGACTCCTGCCCTTTAAGTGACTGGAGAAATCCTTGAATCAAATGTCATTTTATAAGTAAGGAATCTGAATCTACAGATATCAGCTTATTGAGGTGACAGCTAGTTAGAGATGTCATATTTAAGATGACTTAATGAGCCCCCTCTCCCAGAGACTACATTTCCATAGGTGCCTTTCTTCTTTGGCCCAAATGATGAGTTAGCAGAAAGTTAAAGTGCTTTAACAGTCTAGTATGCCCATATTGAGGTTTGTGAGACTTTAAAAACTACTACAATCAAAATGCCAAGCTTTTGGTCCATGCTTATGAGACCCCTAAGCCAAATTATTCTACGGTGTCCATATGTTTCAATGAACATGAAGGAATAAGTGCTAGAAAATAATCTTCCCAAAATACTTCACAGATCATCTTGTCTCATGATCTTCCCTGAGTGAGTCATCTCAAAATGCAGCTCAAATCTGCAATTTAGAGATCTAAAATCATCTGTGCTCTGATTACTCTGAAATGTTCCAGACTGAAGTCACATATATTAGAGGTCACCAAGTTGGAAGATGGGTACAAAGCAGATAAGTTTCCATAAAATGTTTGTTTCATAACTCATTTCTTTTCTGACACTAGAAAGCCTCTGATTCGTAAAAGAAATGCTCTCTGGTCAATTATAGTTTGGTGTGTAAAAATGTATGTAGTGATCCTCGGATGCTTTCTTAACACTAGACAGAGAAGATATGATACATTCTGCAAAAGGGCAGAGTCTCTGAGTCATTGCTACTCTCCTTCCAGTTATTTAATGAGTATAAAAATCACCTGAGCTGTTTCTTTTCCAGTTTCTGTTGCTCCACTCCAGAGATTCTGACTCAGTAGGTCTCTGTGGACCAGAAATCTAGTTTTAACAAATGCCTCAGGTGACTCTAACGTCAGTATCCAACATGTGTTGCCTTCCATGACACTGAGCAGTGTTGGCTTTTCATAGTGCCAATTCTGAGGTGATCATTTTACTAATTTCAGGACTTTCTTTTGAAACATAACACTGGCCACGTTTCTAACATACATATGCATATAATCACATATACATACTTCATGTCACTTATACAGCCTCCCAGCACACAACTCTCAGAGCCTTAGATCCAGAAAGAGGGTATGCTAGTTTGAACCATATGAAATTGCCAGCATTCAACCCTTTTAACTTATAAAAACAGAGTTCACATGCTTAAACCTATAATATACACAGAGCATGGGAGAACAGACTGATTAATCCCCTCTTATCCTGACCATTAAACACTCACGAAGCCCTGTCACCTCCAGAGGTCCCAAAATATCATGGCATTGGTTCTTCGATTAGTCTTCACAATATCCTGCAATGAATTTTCCCAGAAAAGACTGAGGCTTGGAAAAAGGAAAGAACACCCCCACAGCCACAGGGCTTTTCAGAGGTGGGACAGAATTCAAAGACAGAAACACCTGATCTGGCCAGAGGCTTCCGCTCTTCTTTGCACACCTCAGGGACCCCAGGGCTGAGGTCACTGCCTGAAAGTCCCACTGCCTCCTGTCTCTCTCTCTGACCGGGCAGGCTGCACTCCAAACCTACCTACTGAGGATGCTTGACCAGCTGCCTCACAGGAACCCCATCTGAAGAGCAGAGCCAGAAAGAAAAGGAGAGGCTCTTTCAAAAGCCACACATATGGGATGGCAATTGTGACCGACAGAGAGACAAGAGGAAGCCCCCATAACACAAACACAAAATACAGTATCAATGGGAACCAAGGCCCTGGCTCGTTGTGGAAATTTTACACCACATTGAACGGTCAAGATTTCAAAAGTCTAGGAAGCAGAAAACATGGTTTATGAGACTGTTGTCAAAGTAGCCTCCTTTTATTAAGTTTTATCACTTGAGATTATCCACACTGAATGAAAAAGGAATGAGAGCATGCCTGCTATAATGAAGATGAGCCTGATGTTATCATGATGCAGTCTGAGCTTTGTGTAGGTATAATTAGTTTCATTCTGTATCAGAAATAAAAGGCAGCAGAGATCATATATATTATTCCTGTCATGAAAACTTCCTACTGGTGATACCATAGTTCTTTTAATATACCAGTGACTAAATCAAATCCCCCAAGAGCCATGATAAATCTACTGCACAGTAAATTTCATTTTTTAGTGATCAGTATTATATCAAAATTTCACTTTATAGCAAAAACTGATTTATAAACTTTTATTATACATGATAAAACTACAGGCTTACTTTTATATATTTAATTAACAAAAGGCAACACTTTTTTCCTTTAAATTCAACAGTTGAATCTCTATACACCTATAAATTGCTAGTGGCACCAACCACTAACCCCATAGCCTGGTTCTATTATTAAGGCTATTTTTAATGCTTAAAGTCAAACTTGATATGAAGGAGAAAAAAAAACACCAGCAAAAGCATAAGTAATTTGATATTTTTCCTTCTCCAATGGAACTTCATTCAGTCATTTCTTCATTTATTCAACATATATTTACTGAGTGACTATTACATGCGAAAACCATTTAGTAATTTGGTTGTATCTAAAGGAATGCTGTAAGCCACTAATTGTTACATCTAAACATTATATGAATTTGACACTGAGACTATTTCAAGCCTGTGATTGTTACATGATGTAAACAGCAGTCTCCAACCTTTTGGCATCATAGACCAGTTTCCTGGAAGACAATTTTTTCACAGACAGGGGTAGGCGAGTGGGGAGGGGGTTCGGGATGATTCCCATTACATTTATTGTGCACTTTATTTCTACTTGTTCCCTCACAGGCACAGTTCACAACAGGGTCACTCCTATGAGAATCTAATGCCCCTGCTGCTCTGACAGGAGACAGAGCTCAGGTGGTAATACAAGCAATGGGGTTGGCTATAAATATAGATGAAGCTTTGCTCACTCACCCACTGTTCACCTTCTGCTGTGCAGCTCAGTTCCTAACAGGCCCAGGGGCTGGGGACCCCTTATGTAAGTACCCCAAGCTACCCAAACTGAGAAGAGAGATCAAACAGCATCCACTAGAAACAGATTGTACAAAGGGCGAGGTGCAATACCTTTTCACTTCCTGCCAGAGCCTACCTGTAAACCATTTGGATTCCCCAGCTGGAAGTAAGGGAGAAGGAATAGAGCATCTGACTTCTACAGTAACCCAAACTAAAACCTACCCTTCTCATTCTATGTAATAAATCTGCTTTCTGCATACTGGATAGGAAAGAGACTAAAATGAATATTCACCCATCTGAAAACAAACTGATGTGCTATAAGCTTTGACACCTTGCAACCCATAAAAAATAAATGCTCTGCTTAGGCTGTTGCATGTTGAAATAAATCATTCTGTTAAACAGTGACCTCTTCCTCAGAGATTCTAAAATCTTATCAGTTTTGACAAGTCTCTGACGCCTTTACTCTCGTTCCCCTCTCTCCGGTATGTCCTGTAATCATCACTTTTAGCCTGCGAGACCATTTCCTGCCCCTATGAGCCCCTATGAGGTAAGCCACACAGCCTTCTTCTATCAGACCCTCCACCTTGTTTTGCCTTCCAACTGAGGGTCCAACACTTATGCCTCATAGAAAAAGTTTTTGATGACTCATTAGTGTTCTGAGTTTTAAGCATGAAAAATGACTGAATCAGATTTCCATGCAAATTGTACTGAATTATTGAATTACATACCTAACCCCTCAATGCTGTAGAAATCATCTCTTGCAGACGGAAGCACAGTACAGACAAACTGCTTCCTAAAGATGACACAACCACCTACACAGAAGCAGCCATTCCACTGCTTCTTTTGCTCTACTACAAGAAAGCCCCAAAGGTTAACATGAACTCTTACTTACTTGGCAAATACATACTACTTCTTCCAGTTTCACCACTATATATAGACTAGCAGCAACATATCACACAGCAGAAAAAGAAAAAATGAGTACACTATCACGATGAATCTAAAGCTGTCCCTGGGTCAGTGCTGAATTATGAACAAAATTACAACTAGGACTAGTGAAACTAAAACTTCCACTAAAGAATTTAATTTTACAATAAACAGTTAGAGATACACATGTAAGCTCATTATGATGCCTTTTTTAAGCTGTAAGTGAATCCACTCCTGGATTCTATGGATGAGGTTGGGCCTTTCCTGGCTCAGGCAGGTGGGTTTAGGGACGCAGCTACACCTAGTGATCAGCTGTGGATCGCAGCAGGAGAAACAGACAGCAGGAGGCTAGCTGCTTGTGAGCAGCACTCTCCAAGTGTTTCTCAGAAAGGCTGGCTGACAAAGTGGTCAAGATAAATCTGTTAAACAACATCACAATTATTTTCATTTACCTGGAGTGTTAAGTGACAGAGATGTAATGATTATCCTTGGGGGGTAAGGGGAAAATTAGAATCTATTTTAGAAGACACATTGTCAGTACTTTAAACAGATGTCTAATGAAAACATTTATTTTCTATTTGGAAGTTGAGTGTATTTCCAAAGGCAAAGTTTCACATTTCCAAATTAAAATCCCAATTCTTACATACATTAATTTCCAGTTCTCTCCTAAGAAATTCCTTGCTTCTTCCCATTATAGACTTCAAAACTTTTAATAGATGGACAACTTTTCAAAGTATGGGAACTATAGCTTCCTTATCTTTGCCCATTACCTCCCCACAAAGGGGCCTTAACAAACAGCAAGCACTCAATAAATATGTATTTGAATTAAATATTTTAATAAACATTATTTAATAAGCACATTAGGTCACACACTCCTTACAACAAGCCAATAAATATCTTTTATAAAATATCAAACCAAGGAAATTTCCAATGGCTAACCATTACAGCACAATTTAATTAAAATGTTACATTGTGGTAAGTAAAATAATGAAAGCCTTTTTTTTCAATTGAGTTTTACAACTGGCTGGATTCAATCTCTTTCTCAGATGAGACTATTATTGAAAGACTATTATTTGAAATGTCACACTGGTGGTCAGAGAGTCACAGCACAATCACATTTCCATGTTCATAATTTTGACAGTGTTAATAATCAAGAGGCTATGAAGTGAATATTTTTCCCCCCAGTTCTCCTTCAGCTCTTGTCAAAGGAGGCTAAGGAAGGAGGAGGATCCCAGTTGTTTCAGAATTTGAGGACACATCAGAATCCCTTGGAGGGCTTGTTCTAACAGATTTCTGGGGCCCACCCCCAGAGCTTCATGTTTAACATCTAGAGTGAAGCTGATGCGGGGAGCCCAAGGAAAACACTTTAACAGCTCCCCTTTCAAGACCTTTCTCAAAGTGTGGCTACAAATCAAGAACACCTGGGGAAGCTGTGAGACCCTCCTCCATGAACCTTCGACATCAGAATCACCTTGGCTGGGCCCTGGAAAGCAGCATCTGGAAGGACTGCAGGGAATCCCTGAGCACTGTAAGGTTTGAGAAGCGTAGCTCACCGTCAACACTGGCCCAATATCCCAGGTCCTCCTCAGAGCCACCTAATGCCCCTGAAGTGCAGATGTCAGCATGATCTATCTCCACAATTGTCACACTTGATGCCCCGCTCAACTTTCTATATGCTCCCCACTTCGGAGCAAAGAGGCAGGGACCCCCCCCCCCCCGCCCGCAGGACCTCCAGAGCTTGTCACGTCCCATGCCTCAGCACACAACCCTTTTCTTCTCATCCTGTTTTCTTTTTCTGTCACTCATTCCCAGCCCCTTAATTATGCCCTGGCCTTGCCAGCCGCCTCATGAAAGGGGGCCTTGGGTGGGGGGATTGGTGGGACTACACACTAGGAAGCTTAATGACTAAATCTTTCCTTCTCCCCACCCAACGCAGCTTGACTTATTTTTCTTTGCTGCTCTTTTCGGAGCTACAGTGTAAACTCAGGCTTTCTGATGACTAAACTGAAAACCACCACAGTATTTTAGCAACCCGAGAAACGGCATCCTCTATCATGGAAGGTTTATAGTATTTTGAACTTTTTTAAGTGTTTCATTTGTAAATTTAAAAGACATTAATAATAAAATAAACCTATTAACATACTGTATTCATAAAGACTGTAAGCACACTAAATGTGAAACTATAGAAAAGTTGGTTTTCAACGAGAGGAATCTTAGAATTAAAGTAAAATGCATGGTGGACACCACCCTTGAGAAAAATGTTACACTGTTGAAAAGCATAGGGCTTATTACAATGCCTGACCCCTAAATGAAAACTGTGCCTTAGGAAATTTAGATAATACATGCTCATTCTAAAAAACTTAAATGAAATCTAAAACAGAAATTGAAACAATACTTAATCTAAAACATAGTTCCTCTGCCAAACTAGATATACTATAACAACCTCATAATTCCTAGAATGTATCACAATCATTAGAGAACTATCAAAACTTAAATAAAGCCACTGACTTTTCTAGAATTGTCACAGAAAAACTTAAACTCTAAAGTAAACTTTTCTCAAACCTAAAGGCTATTCTTCATTTACATAAGCTTTATTTAAAGACATGAATTACTTGTTTATGTTTTCATACAAGGAAAAGTTCATTTATAATTACTCAAATTATATATTCACTTTGTTTTTTGGAAAATAAGTAAAATAACCCTTTGAAAATAATTTTTGAGATCAGAACAATTTGTTTTGCTCAAGCAATTCTTCTTTACATACACATAACACCAAAAATGTTACAGTAATTTCTTGGCATATTTAACTCATGTTTAATGATTTAAACTGTATTTCTTCATATCAAATATCAATTTAGTGAAAGCACCACACAAGTGTAAAATACTATGACTCTAGCTATCTGAAAAAGAAAAAATTTAACTGCTAAACAAATCTATTCCCATTCTTTATAAAGAGTGCTTTCAAAGTTTGTATTTTGTGATAATTTTAGACTTATAAAAGAATTGCAAAAACAGTAAAAAGAGCTCAAGTACACCCTTCACCCAGCTGCCCCTAATGTGAACATCTTACATAAGCAGAGTAGAATTACCAAAACTATGAATAACACTGGTACAATGCTATTAACTAAACAACAGACTTTATTCAGATTTCAGCAGTTTTTCCACAAACGTCCTTAAAAGATTATTTTCAAGAATAAATTTCTCCACAAGAGTCTCAAATTCACAAGGATATGTTAAGGTTTAATGCATCCCAAATATTACTATTGTTAAAACAAAGGGCTCGATCTGTATTTCTATTTCTGCAAGCCAAAGCTTGCTTAACAGAACTTAGTTCTTTTAATGTAGAACTAAACACTTTATAATATATGTTACAACTTGGCTTTTATAAATTGGGTCAAAGAGGAATAACTTGCCAACTCTTTGGCTTCTCATCATAGAAAAGAGAATTTCAAGCAAAAGTAAAATGATTTAACTTTCTTCCTCGTGTTTTACTTATATACCTCTTTAACGAAGTTTTTGTTGTTGTTGTTGTTGTTGTTGCTTTTGAGTTAGAGTCTCACTCTGTCACTCAGCCTGAGTGCAGTGGCACGCTCCCAGCCACCACAGCCTCGACCTGCTGGACTCAGGTGATCCTTCTGCCTCAGCCTTACAAGTAGCTAGAACTACAAGCATGCGCCACCTTGCCCAGCTACTTTTTAAAATTTATTGTAGAGATGAGATCTCGCCAAGTTGCCCAGGTTGTTCTCAAACCCGTGGACTCAGGCAATCCTCTCACTTCGGCCTTCCAAAGTGCTGGGATTATAGGTAAACCACCGCACCTGGCCCCAAAGTTATTTTTTAGTGAACATTAAAGGCCTAGAAGACAAAATGAACCTCCCGTATTTTGCCTAACAAATTAGAAATTGTAAAGATGAAAAACAATTTTTTTAATGAAATGTTAATAGTAAATAAAGACCTCATTGGCCAAAATTCTAATTATTTTCTCTTCCTATAAAGTTTAGCACTCTACTTCTAATGTGTGGTATCCAAATTATTGTGCAGACCACCTCCAGAAATGATTAACTATCTTAACAATTCCAAAACCATTCAAAAGAGGACAGGCAAGCACTACAGGAAGGCGAAGAGCAGAGTGTCATCTTGTGTATAAATCTTAGTTACACAGAAAACCTTTACACAAACCCCTGATTACACAAACTGGGCGGACTAAAGAGAAAATGCAAGGCAAGTGTAACTTTTAACAATCACTCTTCTCTTTCTCTGTTATGTCAGTCAATTCACACACAGCTTGAATATTTGCAAATGGTCAGGATTCACATTAGTAACTTATTCAACAAATAGTGTGTGCCCGTTAGGTCTAAGGCTCTATGTTAAGTGTTTTATGAGGAACAAAGAAGAAACCAAAACTGGCTTTGCCCTCAAGGAGCTTACAATCTAGCTCCTTTATTGCTAAAATTTATTCTCATGTCAGGTGAAAGTCGCCAACTATTACAATTTCCAGAAGAACAGTAAAATGTGTCAATGCCATTCCTGGTGTCATAATTTCCTGATATACAAAAAAACAAAAAGGCTTTTGCAGGGCATTAAGTGGCTCACACCTGTACAACCTAAAACGCAAAGTGAACAGAAAAAAAAATTAATGAAACGCAACATATCTGATCCTTGAACAAATGAAATGTGCCAACTTCAAATTTTTAAAATTTCAACATCTCCAAGCAATTGCTTGGATACTGCCCTTCATTCCCCTTTACTTACTAACATACCAGGATAACTCTTACCTTCCAAATAAAAAAGAAAACACACTTCAGTTAACGCAAATAAACAGAAAGATGTATTTCTTCCAAAAGAAAATTCTGGCTAAATTTTACAAAAAGTCAACTTTGGTATGACTGATCATTTAAATCGGCCTTAACAAGGGCGATCATAGGTCAGTACTACAAAGGCCAAAATCTTTGCTAGTGATGAAGGACCCATGGTTTAAATAAGCTATATAAATATTTGTTTCCACCCCTTGTACACAATTTAAAAATCCATCCAAACTATATTTGACACAGCTTGCTTTAAACAAATCCCAGGCAGGGAGTTATAATAAAGAGATCTTAAAAAGAGAAAACCATCACTAAGGCTTCTAATGCTAATGAATTACAAGGCTCTCAAACTGGCAAGTGCTACTCTATTCATCAGTAATAAGAACACAGGCTAAAATCTACACCAATTTTATATCACATGGCAGTGCATCAGGTATATCCTCTGGAGCACATTCAATTACCAGCCGGTTAAAGAAATACTAAAGTTCAGAAAAGGGTATTTCTCTACTGAACCTGATGGTTTGGGTTTCAAATCAGATTACTACAACTCCACTCCATCTCCGAGGCCAACTATGGTCAAGAGTCCTGCAGATGAGCAACACACAAGACACAACCCTCTATGCCTGTTGTGAACTGAGGGCCAACAGCCAAAAGTCCTGGAGTCCAAGAAAACAAAAATGTATGTTTCCATGCGCCAGAGGGCCAAACGTCTTTAATGTTTAAAATATGAGCTTTACCGTTCATGAAAGTTCCCTTCATCAGATTTTTTAAAAGCCCAACTTACTCCTTCCTCCCGAATGCACAGAAGCACTAATGTGTCAAACCAAGTTTGAGGCCAAATAGCAAAACTTTTTTATTAAAAGAAAAATAAGAAAGCCCGCCTTCGCCACTGTCTGTGGATCTTAATAAAAACTAATCTAATCTAGAAAGGTGTGCAAAAGTGCTGGCGTCTGCCCTTCCACGTGTTAGCCTCCTGGTAAGGAAAGCGATCCTGGAAGTAAGCCCCTGTGACACCGCGCAGGTTTCAGTCTCGCGTGCGACCCCCGACTCCGGTCCACAGATCCTCCCCACGAGGGGCTCGTCTGGACTTAGAACGCCCCCGCACGCGTGTGAGGACACACACGCGCGAACACAAACACACGCTCGCATGCACACTGACTGCCAGTGCCTCTCCTTCCACCTGGGACCCCCGGGCAGCCGGGCCGGGTAACAAGTTGCCGCTGCGCTCCACTCGGAGGCCGAGGGTGGGGAGGGGGTCCCAAGCCCGGGGCTGCCTGCTGCCTCCGCGGCCGCGGGAGTCCTCCGGCTGGGACCCACGAGGAGCGCCCGCCCGGCCTCTCCAGGGGCGCCGCGGAGACCTGCGGAGGTCGCCAGCGGCGCCGGGCACGGGGCGGCGGGGAGAGCAGGGCGCCGCGAGATCGCCGCCGCCGGAGCCGCCGCAGGTCCCGGCGATCGCCGCGGGCGCAGCCCAACACCGGCGGCCTCGGCCCCGCCGCCGCTCGGGGTCGGAGGGAGCCGCGCAGCGCCTACGCCCGGCGGCCCGGCAGCTGCAGCGGGAACTTCAGGCAAAGTTTTCTGCTGCTCCTTCTGGAGCCGGCCAGGGACTCGGAGCGGCAGCCGCCCAACCCGGAGCACAAGCTCAGGCCGCGGAGGGTCGGGGCAGAGCCGGGTTCCGGCTGGCAGGCTCGCCCTCGGGGCCCGTCCGCTCCGCCAGCCGAGTGCCGCGCGCCCGCCCTGCCCTCGGGCCCTCGCCCAACGCGTCGCTGACCGGCAGGCGCCGCGCCCGGTCCCGCCGCCCGCCCCGGACTCTCCCCGCCCGCCGGGAGCTGCCGGCGATCCGGGCGCCCCGCTCCGGCCCGCGCGCCCCGGGGCGGCGGGGCGGTCCCGCTTACCTGAAAACGTCTCGCCCGCCACAGTTAGCAAAAGTCCGGCCAAAGTCGCCACGCAAGTCCCAAGTCTCCTCATGGCGGGGCGTGCACGCCGGGCCGCTCCCCGGCGGCGGCGGGTGGGCGCGCGAGGCGGAGGGGGACGCGAGCTCCGGCTTCGAGGCGGCGAGGAGCGCGGGGGAAGCGGCGAAGCACCGAGCCGAGCCCGCCAAGTGCCAACAGTTGCACAAGTCCGAACTCCGGCGGCTCCGGGCGCGGGCACCGGCTCCGGCGTCGCCCTTCCCTGCCCCTGGCCCCGGGCGTCTGGCGGCGCTGCGAGGGGGAGCGGAGGGCGCGCCCGCGAAGCCCAAACCCTGCCTCGGTTCCGGCGGCCGAGCCCGCCGCCGCTCGCCTTCCCCTGCCCGGGACCCGAGCCGCCGGCCGGGGCCGCGGCGGGGCCGGGGCCGCGCGCGTCCCGCCCGCCGCCTCTCCACAGGCAGCCCGAGCCAGCCGCGGGCGGCGGCGCGCCGATGGCCGAGCCCGCGCCGGCTGCGCGCGGGGCTCTTGCTCCCCGACTGACTGGCGGTGCCCCGCAGGCCGGCTGAAGGGAGCGCCCACGTCACGGCCGCCCGGCGCCGCCGCGGCCCGCTAGAGGGCGTGAGCGCCCGCGCCCCGCCGGCCCGCGCCCCGGCGCCTCGGGAGCTCGGCTGGGGGCGGCCCCGCGGCCGCCGCCGCCGCCGGTGCGGGCGTCAGCCGCGCGGGGAGGAGCGGCCGCACGGGCTGTCCCCCGGCCCCCCGCCCGGCCGCGCCTTCTATTTTGGTGGCTGGCGGCGACTGTGCCAGGGCTGCGCCGCAGCCAGAAGTTTGTCCCGGGTCACCAGCCGCGAGGAGTTTGGGCGAGCTGGGGGCGGGGCCGGCGGCTTGCGGCCCCGCGCTCGGCGCCGGACGGCAGCGTCGCGGCGCAGGGCCGGCTGCGCCCCGGGTCTCAGGGCCCGCGCCGCTCGGCGGCCGCGGGGGCTCCGAAGGGCGGTGGGCTTCGCCGCCGCGGCGGAGCGAAGTTGGCGGCGCCCGGGGACCGAGCGGGGCCGAGGGCGCCGAGCCCCGCCGCGCGCCGGCCGCCGGCCCGGAGCTCCCGGGAGGCGGGGCGCGTTCTGCCGCTTCATCGTGTCTCGGCGTCCCGGGGGCCCGGAGCGAGCCGCGGGCAGAGTGCGGAAGGCGGCGGACGAGCCAGAGCCGGGGCTCGGACGGAACCTGGGCTTTCCGTGTCTGGTGCAAAGTGCTGGGAAGCCGGGGAGGGGATCGAGTAACGTCTTGCAATATTTTAGTTCACTGTTTCGGGTCAGAGATGACTGTTTTATTAAGTGAATAGAATGCCTTGCCGTGCTTCAGCAAAGAGTACAATTTTTAAATTGTAATTGTAAACAAATGTCAAGTGACCCTTGCATCTCCCTGGGAATAAGCACATCGAGCCAGCACCAACCAGAAAGCTGTAGGCTCCTGGCCTGGCTCACTGGACACAATAGAAGGCTTAGGAAGAGGCCCTGGCAGAAACCAGAGCATCTGAGAAACATGGTATCTGGCAGTGATACCGGTAAGAAGGCAACTCCGGGGGGCACCCCGGAGCTCTCCTGCACTTCCCCGGAGGGGTCCTCTGCTCAGCCCTCACTGCTCTGAAAGTGCTTATAAAGACCTAAGGAACAAATTGATTCCTCGCTCATCTTGACCCCTGTCTCCAGCGGACCCCAGAACTGACAGACCAAGGCACCCCTTCCAAGCTGTCAACCTCCCAGGGCAATTTGGGGACTGGAAAACTTCTGCCTTTGGTGTAGCCACCAACACTCCTCTTTCTTCAGGAACTCCACTCCCTAGATCTTCATCAAACCTGGTCTTCAAGAGCCTCTACATTAACCATTTTCTTCTTAATGTGGCCTTATACCTTCATGCTTCTCCCAATGGTGTCCTTTTTGAGCATTTATCTTTAATTGCAAAATGAAAATTTGAAGCTGCCTCAGACTCATACTTAAAAGGATCAACTAGTGCAAATGGTCCAATCTACCACTTAGGCTTTCCATTTTAATGAAATTGTGCACTCTACCAGAGCTCAATTGTATTTCTTTCTTTCTTTTTTGTTTATGGCAAGAGGCTTTCCAGTGGAGTTTTATGCTATAAGTGGAAGCATAAAAGAAGGTGAAAGAGGCAAAAGTTAGTCTAGTAGCTTTGCTTCTGAGTAACTTCTTTAAATTGGGTGAAGAAATTAATATTAGAGAAGTATTTCACTTGCAGAATATGTTAATCCTTTCAGCAAATATCTCTTACGATGATACCATATGTCAGGCACTGTGCTAAGTTCTGGAGGTTGTCTTAGGCTGGGCTCCCTCAGAAACAGACCTGGAGGTTAGGATTTAAGTTCAAGTGATTTTCAATTGGGGAAGTGATCCCAGGAAGCACTAGAAGGGGAAAGAGAAAGTGAGGCAGACCCCCCCCCACCAAAAAAAGAAAGAAAAAGAAAAAACGTCAATATAAGGTGTATCAATGAGCATGCACCATTCTGGGCATTGGGACCCCATCCCCTGAGAACCTCAGAGGCAGGCCAAGTGTGGAGCTACCTTAGGGCTGGAACACCCAGGGGCAAGGAGATGTGTAAGGCTGCTGGTGGGAGGAGAGGCACCAGGGTCAGGAGGAGAAGAGGCCATACTTCCAGCCACAGCCATGAATAGAATGGGTCTGCCATTCTACTACTGCCTCCACAGAACCACCAAGGTAATCTGTCCATGCCCAGTCCTTGCCTCCAGTTACTTAAAACTCAGTAGGAGGGTCTTTGAATTTCAGTTATCCCCAATTTATCTTTAACATTACAATGTTAAGCTGACTCTATCCTTTGTAGCCTTCCATTCACATTTCAAAGGCTGCTGGGATTTTTGCCAACAGCTCCCTCCCTCACAATTCATGCCAGCTACTGTTGGTTTACTCCCCCTTATGGGTAACTGGTCCAAGCAGCCTTTGAGCTTAAGTGGAAGGCCTCTGTTGAAATGAATGGATTGGACTTCCTCTGAGGAAAGGATGCTATAGGAATCCTCCCAGTGGGACATTTGCTTTGACTTGTTTTTTCAGCAGTGGAAATTTTGTCTGACCACATCACTCCTGACTTGCTGGGACAACAGTGACATTTCCAGGATGACTGGTCAGTGTCAGGGGTGCTGTCAGGCCAACCCCTAGCATGGGTGAACTTGGGTAAGAGTACAAATGCAGACCCACTTACAATATGTCTAAATATCTCAAAGTTATTAATCAAGCTAACAAACTGCTATATGTTGCATCCATCTACCTTGACAAATATAATAACCAAATTGAAAGAAGAAATTCTATAGTTTTTATGTGACAAAAAGTCAGCAAAATATCAAAGACAACTGAATTATGCATATCTACTAAATATCATGCATATCTAGATTTTCTGTTTGATAGCCTAGCTATATAGCTAAGTAATAAAATAAGGACATATGTAATTCATATCTTATTATATAGTCGTTCCATAAAATTGATAGTTCCCTTTTATTTTAGTAAAATCATTATGTTACTATAACCAAGCTCTTCACATAATTATTGTTCCATTGACAGCAGTGATCTAAATCTGTGCTGCTCTGTATTGCGCACCTAGCTGCTACATTTCAAGTGCCCTGTATCTTCATGTGGCTAGAGTTATGATATTGGACAGCACAGGAAGAGAACATTTACATCATTGCAGAAAGTGATATTGGACAACATTGGTCTAAAGGATTAGTGTATTCAAATCATACAAAATGTAAGTCTGTATTTTCATCAAAAATGTAAATTATTTTATTTCAGAAAATTGGAATTACTTTCCTATAGTTGTTGATTCAAATTTATCTATTAGAATTAAAATGAAAATTATGACTATGAATATCAGCATTGACATAAAAATTATTTTTAAAAAGCTTAAACATCATGTTTAATATTTGAAATTTTAATTTTACCCTATTTATTTGTAAATAAAACAGACTTATTAGCAATTCTAGTATTCAGTGTCCATCTAGTTGCCAATATAAAGAATTAGTACTGTTTCAAAGAACTGAGTACCACATGTTCTCACTCATAAGAGGACCTTGAACAATTATATTAATACTATAAGAAAGGGATTGGCAGTGGTGTGAAACTGCTAGGGGAGGGAGGTGGGTACACCTCATCCACAAGGGTACCTGCATAATGAACATTTGTATATCTAACCCTGAATTGTACCCACATCTTTAAAATAAAAAATTTTGGCCAGGCGTGGTGACTCAAGCCTGTCATTCCAGAACTTTGGGAGGCTGAGGTGAACGGATTGCTGAGCCCCTGGGTTCGAAAACAGCCTGGACAACTTGGTGAGACCTCATCTCTACAATAAATCAACAAAAATTAGCTGGATGTGGTAGTGCGTACCTGTAGTTCTGACTACTTGGAAGGCTGAGGCAGAAGGATTGCCTGAGCCCAACAGGTCGATGCTGTGCCGGCTGTGAGTGTGCCACTGCACTCCGGTCAGGGCGACAGGGTAAGTCCCCAACTCAAAAAATAAAAAATAAATTTAAAAATAAAAAATTTGCCAGGCTCGGTGGCTCAGCCTGTAATCCCACACTTTGGGAGGCCGAGGTGAGTGAATTGCCTGAGCCCGCGGGTTTGAGACTTGCCTGGGCAACTTGGTGAAACCTCATCTCTACAATAAATCAAAAAAATTAGCCAGGTGGGGTAGCACGCGCCTGTAGTTCCAGCTACTTGGAAGGCTGAGGCAGAAGGATCGCCAGAGCCCAGCAGGTCGAGGCTGTGGTGGCCAGGAGCGGCCACTGCACTCCAGTCTGGGCCACAGAGTGAGACTCCAACTCGGAAAAAAATAAAAAATAAATAAAATACATTTAAAATAAAAAGAATTAGTACTGTGTTTCACATGCTATAACTACATATATCATTTTTTAAATATTAATTATTTTATTTTATAAAATATTATGTAATCACCATGTTCAACTACATGCCAATATTATACTAATATGTGACTTTTTCCAGAACCATGAATTGGAACACAAAGAAAAGCAAGAAAATGGGTATTTGGTGCTACTGGTAAATAATACTCATTATCTAAGAATGTATGATATGCTTGCCATCTGAAGGGAAAGATTTGACTATTTGATACATTTGACTTTTTTTTTAGATTCAAAGAGTGCATGCACAGGCTTGTTACATAAGTATATTGCAAGATGATGAGGTTTGGGCTTCCACTGAGCCCATCTTCCAAGTGAGGGACATGGTACCCAGTGAATATTTTTCAACCCTTCCTTCCTCCCC
Source organism: Cephalopachus bancanus (assembly GCA_027257055.1). Lineage (NCBI taxonomy): Eukaryota > Metazoa > Chordata > Mammalia > Primates > Tarsiidae > Cephalopachus > Cephalopachus bancanus. The sequence continues at coordinate 1,915,574 of JAPVLO010000179.1, forward strand.
TCTTTAGGAGTGCCCTAGTGCCTGTTGTTCCTATCCTTGTGCCTGTGTGTATTCAATGTTTAGCTCTCACTTATTAGGGAGAACATGTGGTATTCAATGTTCTGTTTCTGTGATAATTCCCTTAGAATGATTGTCTTTAGCTGCATCCGTATTGCTGCAAAGACATGATTTTGTTCTTTTTGATAACTGCATAGTAGTCCATGGTGTATATGTACCACATTTTCTTCATCCAGTCCACCATTGATGGACACCTAGGTTGGCTCCATGTTTTTCCTGCTGTGATAAATGTGCATGTGTGGGTATCCTTTTGGTAGAGTGACTTATGCTTCTTTGGGTATATACCTAGTAGTGGGATTGCTGGGTCAAATGGTAAATCTTTCTTTAGTCTTTTGAGTTATCTTCAAACTACTTTCTGTAGTGGCTGAACTAGCTTACATTCCCACCAAAATTGTAGAAGGGTTCCCTTTTTTTCCACAATCTCACCAACATCTGTTGTTTTTTAACTTTTTAATAAAAGCCTGATGGGAGATGGTATCTCACTTTGGTTTTGATTTGCATTTATCTGACGATTGGTGATGTTGAACATTTTTTCATATTTTTTGGCTGCTTGAATGTCTTCCTTTGAGAAGCATCTGTTCATGTCCTTTGCCTACTTTTTAATGGGGTTTTTTTTTTCTGTCAATTCATTTGAATTCTTTGTAGATTCTGGATGTTAGGCCTTTGTTGGATGCATACTTTGCAAATATTTTCTCCCATTCTGTCAATTGTTCAGTAACTCAGTTGATGGTTTCTTCTGCTATGCAGAAAGTCTTTAGTTTGATGAGGTAGCACTTGTCAGTTGTAGACTTTGCTGTATTTAATTTTGAGGTCTTGATCATGAATTTATTGCCTAGGCCGATGTCCAGAAAAGGGTTTCCTAGGCTTTCTTCTAGGATTTTTATAGTTTGAGGTCTTATGTTTAATCATTTGTCTTTTCTTTTACTCAAGTGCCTCCACTATTAGTATCACCCATACACACCTAGGCGTGTCCTTCTCCCACATCAGAGAATCATACCCTGTAAACCTTTGAGGCATGAGGTCTAGTCACCTTTTGTTTCAAGGACATGGGCCCATGATGGAGAAGTGTTTCTCTGGGGCCTGAATACTGTTGGTTTTGAAAGCAGATATTTAGGGTTATGTTTTTATTCTCTTTCAGCACTGAGCACCAGACCCTTACTGACAAAAGTAACTGTGTGTTCCTTAATAAATTTATTTTGTATAATTTTGTGATGCCCAGGGCAGGAGCTGGTCCTATCAGATCAGTGGACAGAATTGTCAGCCATGCTTGTGCAGTGATGGTGCCTTTGGCAGCAGTAACTCTGCTCCTGAGGTTTTTCCAAAGCCCATTAAAGTCAAAATGTAAATACAAAAATGAAAACTGATCTGACCATAACCCATCCCTACCTATCTGAAATGTTATGTTGAATTTGGAAGTTTCCTCTGTGGAAAGTTCCTAAGCCATTCAAAGTATCTATCCAAAAAGTACAAGCAAAATGATCATTTAGATACCTCCCAAGGTCACTTAATTGTGACCCACTGGACAAGGAAATGGTTGTCATTGTTTCCATTGCTCATGTTCTCTTCTCTAGGCCTTGCTGAAATGGTCACGTCCCATTTTTAGATGTATGTTGTGATCATGAAAGTGTGTTTTGAGTTAAATGTAAATAAGCATTCCTGTATAGGTTTCCACGATGATGTTTTGTTTATCTCCGTCTTATTTATCAAGGATAGTATGTTGCTGGCAGGAGGGAGAGAAGGAGGGAGGGATGAAAAGAAGAGAGGGAGGAAGGGAAGAGAATGAGAGAGGGAATGTTGGAGGAGGGAGAGAGGGAAGGAGGGATGGAAGGAAAGGGAGACAGAGAGAGAGCTTTGAATATGGAGTTCAACTTGATTTGAATCCCAGCCGTGTGAGTCAAATGAGTTCATTTCCACTTCCTGACTTGTAGAAATGCTATTATATGTGAAAGCTCTGTGTAAACTCTGAGGCATTGAGCAAACATGATTATTTATTATGTTGATCTCTGATTAAGCAAAACTCTGAGTGAGTGGTGCCTCATCCTTCTCCCCACCCACCTTGCCCCTACTCTCCTTTCCTTCAGAAATGGACATGAGCCATGGGCAGTGGTGGGGGCTCAGCCACGTGATATGCAGACCCCTGTACTCAGGCACACTCAACCATTGCATCTACTTTACTTAGCTCCAGGGAGGAGATTAGCAAATAGAACTTTTCACCCAGAACTAACTTCATTTCACAGCTTCCCTCACCTTTTGAATGTATATACATGAAACCAGGGAGAATGGGATGAAAACGAAAAACATATCATTAGTTTTTCACAGGGGTCAGAAAAAACCAGGTCATTTAAACTTTCACCAGTGAAGCCCTGTTCTCACCTGAACAGATGAAAACTGAGAGCTGGTGCCCTTTTTTGTGGCTGTTCATATCCCACCTAAGGTCAGAACCTGTCACTGACAAAAGGCAAAGCTCATCTAAGCACAGTTCAAAGCCACTTTTGTATAAAGGTTTAAATCACTAGGATGAATTTTTTAGTTGCCCCAGGAATTCCTTCTCATGGCCTGATTAAAAGGGGAGAGGTGATAGATAGGTTTTAGTTCTTTGCTTTGCCACATTACCCTCAGAATATAAATTAATCCCCTACAATATAGACATGGGTGCAAAGCATTGCATTTTCTTTTTAAAAATCATAACCTTCACACTGCTAGTCTGTGTAACACTGGGCAAGTCACTTAACCTCTCTGTGCACCAGAGTCCTTATCTGAAAAACAAAGATAATCATTGCATGCAATTTAAAGAGTTGTTGTGAGGATTAAATATAATAATATAAAGTGCTTATAACAGTTCCAGCACATAATTTGTGATATACAGGTTGTTGTTGATGTTATCAACCAATGATTTTTAAATACTGAAGAGAGTCAAGTATGCACAAAGTTCTATGCTAGGATGCTATACAGGTGCAGATAGGATAGAACTATCTACCTGGGCCCTGTTACCATTTAGATGGGGGAAACCTTCCCCACAGATGTTCCCATTCTTTCTCATCACACTCTTCTTTCTGGGCATCATGAGGTTATATCAGCTGCCAGATCCAGCACTAAATGAGTAAGACTACATGGTTTATCATGGCAGACCCTTTGTTTCCTCACCTGCAAAATACTAATTCCTGTCCTATCTACCCCATTGTGTTATGAGAGTCAATGGAAGTTCTGTATAAACAGGGAACCCCTACACAAATGGTAGGTGGTATATTGAGCCCTCTGTCACTAGACTTTGATGAACAATGATGATTTTAGATCATCCTATGATAGTGTTTATTATGAAGCTCTTTTATTGACTTTTACCAGATGAGACTGAAAGTTCACAGTTTGCAAATAGGTCATATTTTCACAAACATCTTTTTTCTGATGGAAACTTTTATCTATTTTCTCTTTTAGGTAAAATGATTAGGTAGGTCGATATTCTCTAAAAATTCTCTGTTTAGTCATGGGATCAGTAGCATAGCAGACCATACTAGGTGAGCTCAATACACTGTACCAGAAAATGTGATTATTACAGCCATGTCTGAACCTGTGTTCATAGGAACAGTAGCTTCAGGAAGTGACCTACTGGAGAGTCCCTGCCACCACTCTGATCCCCTCTGAGAATTGCTCTGTATACTCTGCAGAAAACTACACAGGTCTGGTGACCTTCCTGATCCAAGTGTGGGCAGAACAACAGACCTGCCTTTGCACCCTGGCCCTCCAAGGAAAGAGGTCACACTGTGCCCTTTCCTTCCGCTCCTGCATCCTGGATGAGGGGAAACAACTGCCTACAGAAAAGCAATCTTCTGACCAGAATAGCCTGTCTGTCCTGTCCCTTTGGGTCAGGAGAGGCCAAGGCAGGCTTATTCCTGTCTGGAAGCAGGACTGTATCTACAAGACCAGCGGCAGCAGCAACAGATTAGACATAATAATCGCGTACTCACGCATATATTGGCGGTGGTTTTTCAGGCTGGTTAATCATATATGGAAAAAAGAAAAAGAAAAAAGCTAATGTATGAAGATTTTATGAGAGCCTTTGGAAGTCACTGTCTATCTCTCTACTTGAGACAGGGTCTCACTCTGTCACCCAGGCTGGAATGCATGGCACGGTCCTGGCTCACAGCAGCCTCAACCTCCTAGGCACAGGCAATCCTCCCAGCTTCTCTTTGGTAACTGAGACTACAGGTCACACCACCACGTCTGGCTAATCTTTGCATTTTTTGTAGAGACAAGATCTTGCTGTGTTGCCTAGGATAGTCTTCAACTCCTGGGCTCATGCAATCCTCCCTCTTCAACCTCCCAAAGTGCTGAATTACAGATGTGAGCCACCATACCCAGCCTCTCTACTTCTTTTCTTTAAGTCACCAAGAAGCTCTAGAAGAAAATGCTTTCTGCAATCTTTTGGAACTGGGAAGTTTTAGAGATCTGCTGGTTCACTCATAGTGTGAAATGACACTTTGTGGTTTGACTCACAGTCAGTTCAAAGGCACAGACAGAAGCTCACCAAGTAGCAGCTACTTTCCACGTAGGGATTCATTAAAGGAGAGAATGTCTGTCTTTGTGTGCCTCTTTTTGCCCAGAGGCTTTGAACTAACGTTTAGTGTTAGTTCTTGTGCCTTTGTGTAAGACAACTGTTTTCCTCAAAACACAGTCTGGAGGTTAGTCAGATTTTCCAAAACTTGGGAAGAAATTATGGTACTTTATCATGTTCCCATGGATTCTTATTTCCTTTTTATTTCATTTTCTTTAAAACAAATCCTTTGAAGTCGATAGGTATGTTCCTAAAAGCTCAGCTTGACTAATACTATTAAGAAATGTTATGCTAACAATGTCAGTTCTACCTCAGATTAAATTATTGCAACAATAGTGTCCTAAGTCCTGTGATCTGTAATAAGGCTAGGTTTCCAACAGAATATGAAAAAAACATTTCAATACTAACATCAAAGAGAAGATCATCTTTACTCTCTCTTCATCTTTGATATTTTAAAGTTTCCAAATGTTGCAGTTGGAATTGACAATTTCTAGAAGTCATTACTGTCAAGATAAGACAAGCTGTAGAGGAAAACATTCTAACTTATCTCAGTATGTTTTCTAAGTTAATCTGAATTCTTACTATGAACAAAGCATTGTTCTAGGGCATTAAAACATTGAAAGATTTGTATGGTTATTATACCTATTTTAGAGATGAGAAAACTGAGGCTTAAAGTCAGAATGACTTAAATATTATAAAGATAAGGCAGCATAATGAGGCCACAGTGACTGAGCTGGTAGTAACTGATAGAGCTGTGATTTGTAGGTAAATATTCTAGTTTCCAGAATCCCCTTTCCAACCCACTCTGTTGTAGCTCCATCCTCACCTTTATTGCTTTTTCTACCATAAATTCTACATCAAATTGTTGTTTAACTTGCCATCCTCTGGCCACACACTAACTGATCTCATTTATATGATGATCTAAAAGCCCCCATCTAAATTTTATTCATCTGTCAAGGATATCTAAGTTTGAATTGAGAGCATCTGTGGGTAACAAAAAACTCAGCCAACGCTGGAATAGAACATTGGTTAAGGGCATATTGCTTATATTCAAAGTCCAGCTTCTCCCCTTACCAAGTAACTTGGGTAAATTACCTCAACTTCCTTATAAATAGTGGGATAACAGTAATAGTCACTTTTTAAGGTTCTCATGAGGATGAGCTATGAATTATATAAACTGCTTAGAAAAATGCTGAAAATATTTACTGATATCATTATTTAAACAAATGACTGAGTTTAGTTTCTCACATTAAAACAGCCTAGTGATAGGCAGTCCAGGTGGTGTAGCCACATAACAAAATCAGTAAAGAACCCGGTTCCTTCTGTCTCCCTGTTCTGCCATTTTTGCATGTCAATTTTGTTCACATGGTTGCAAAACATAAATGCCTCCTTCTGCATTTCAGATAGGAACAGAGGGAAGGCAAGGGACAAAACAACTTCTTCATGTGGGCTTTTGGCTTTTATTCCAAAAGGAAGGATCTCCTACAGTTCATCAGCCAATATGGTGTGCTATGGCCATGCCTCGCTTCAATGAAGGCTGGGAGTTTTAGTTCTTCATTTTCCTCTCCAATGGAGGAAAGCATGAGGATCAGGCATGGGCATGGGTGTTGAGTGAACTGACTTCTATTATGGCCCAGCGGACACAGTTCAAACCCTACCTACTTGTCTTCCCAATTACCAATGTTACCTATACTATTTCTTTGGCACCAATTTGTAGTCCTCTCTGCCTGGACCATAATTTTTCCATGGTTGGTTTCTTCTTATCCTTTAGGTTCTAGTTAATGTCTTCTCCTCAAAAAGGAATTCTCTAACCAGCTCACCGAATACATGTCCCTCCTCTTAGTCTCTTGCTTAGCACCCTGTTTACTTCCTTCATAATGTTTAATTCAATTTGCAGATTAAAGGGACAATATTTTTTGTATTCCCAATAAGCATGGTTTTCTCCCTGCCACTGGTATACCAATATGGCCCTTAGTAGAGAGCAGAATACTGTCACCCAGGAAAGAAGATAATCTGCAGAAGTTCATGTCAAAGAGAACAGGAGGTGGAAAACCAACCCCTGTCTGCCACAGTGGAACACTAGAAGAAAAAAGAAAATGAAATTAAAGCCAAGGGGTAAGACATCAAGGCAGAGATGCTCAAAAATAGTGGGGTTCATAGCCCCCTCCCAGAAAATAGTCTGCAAAGATGATGCATTCCTTAAACTCCTCGTATATCATGGTACTAATTTAACCAAGCCAAGCACAATAACTCAATAGCTGCATCAGAAAGTAGCTAGATTTTGTTGACTGAATGAATGATTATGAAAGGTATGATGGGATGTGACTACCTCATATTTTGATGGGAAGTGGGATCTCCCTCTTATTATAATATAGCTACGATGTGAAGTTTTACGTCCCTCAAAAGATGACTTCTTCAAGGCAGAGACAGTCTTTTTCTTCTTTGCATCCCTTTCAGGGCCTCCTACTGAGGCACTCCATGGTTATGTGTTAATTGATGAAATAATGAGATGAAGATTAAAATGACAGATTTAGGAAGAAGTAAAAGATTATGAATCCCAAGGTTGTCTGTATTTTTCTTCAGAGTAAGCCTTATAACTCAGCAGAAACAGAGATACCAGCAGACAGTAAAGGCAGATACTGTCTGCTCATATCTATGTTTCAGTGCTGCTTTTGCATGGAAGAATAACCATGAAGGTAATAAAATTTCCAGAGTATACCTAAGATAAGAAAATAAGTATTTAACCTTAAGAAATAGGGCTTTGTGCTTAGATCATGACTTGTGTCATATGCATTCTTACCAAGGAATCCAAATTGATGTCTTATAATCTTGATAAATTTCTAGGTTTTATTCTGTTTCCTGCCAATAGACTTACCTGGATTTTTAAAAAGCTGTTTGCTTGATAGAAACTTAGATCTTTTATTCCTGCCTAATATTCTCATTTTTGTCAAATTGTATAGACATTCAATCAGCAACCAGAATCAACTCTAGCGCTCTCTTGTTCTAGCTGTCTTCTGTATGTTCAAATAGCTTGATTAGGCCACATGGCTCACAGATGCTTCTTCTGGAAATTTTCAGTTCCAGTTCCACTCTCTGCAGGCAATGTGACCTCGGGACACACATGAACCTCTCTGATCCAGCTTCCATTTAGGTTAAAGGGACTAACAATACCCATACTTGCTGACTTATGAAAGAATCAGGAGGATGAAATGAGATGTACATGAAACACTTTCTGTGCTGTCAAATGCTATACAGATGAAAATTTTGATATCTTATAAATAGTATTGTAAGCCTGTAGTGCATTCCCTTTTTAAAGGAAAAGACACTAACAGCAGAAAAGTCAAACAGTTTGTCAGGACTTTGGGTTAAAGAGGGCAAACTGAATCTCTACTTTTACCTCTGTCTCCTCCTGAAAGCCCAAAATAATGACAATAAATGGATAAGGAGGAAAAATGGAATTAAGCCATAAAGACAAAGAATGGGAGAGGAGGCAATAGCAACCAACTTTTGAAAGTAGAGAAGCGGGGCAGCAGGAAGAGTGGCAACTGATGCAGCAGAACCAGGAAAATTAATCCTTAGCCAGCATTTGAGAGACCTGAGAAGCACCCTGATCTGCCAGAGGTCTCAGGAATTGGGGGTCAAAATTGGTTGCAACCAGGAGGATTTGTTAAAAGTTTAAAATGTAGTGAACTGCTCCTCCCCGACAACCCGCCACGTCATTCTCTCTCCACTTAGCCGAGGCAAGCTGAGGTCTCTCATCCACTCTGGCTGAAGATGAGGGGTTAATTCTCTGGCAGAGTTATTACAGAAGGTGCCCTCACTTGTGGGGACTCAGGCACAACTGAGATTGGGCATGCCATGTTGAAAATGAGCTCACTTGACAATGCAAATAATGAATGTCGAAACACCTCAACCCCTCTTTTCCACTCAAGCTCACAGAGCGTTGACAACCAGGCTTTTACTATCCAGACAGAAGATGGGAAGACTGGTCTCTGAGGAATCTGACCAGCACAAGAGATAAAAACCTTGATTCTTAACATTGGTAGGTTCCTCAATAAAACTGTTCAGTAGCTAACTAGCGTTGACAAGCCTTACCCACATGTTCAGTACTTCCCATCCATTTCATGTGAAATAATGCCCACTTTTAAATATAAGTGGGAAACCTGAGACCTCCAGAAAATGAAGGAAAATCTCCAATAGAAAACAAATAAATAATAAACAGAAAAACATCAGAGATTGGACTGAGACCTGAAAACTAAAAAATCTATCATAACATTCTCAGAGCATTGAGATAGAGCATAAGAATAGGATACAATAGAAAAATGAATATTCAGGGAACAAAAATGAATTCTTGAAAATTAAAATATAATAGCACAATTAAAGATTCAATAGAAAGGACAGAAAATAAAATGGATAGATTCTCCCCAAAAGGAGAATGAAAAGATAAGGAAATGAAAAATAGGAAAGAAAAGATGAGAAGCTTAGAAGATGGCTGGGTACAGTGGGTCACACCTATAATCCCAGTACTCTGGAGGCGGAGGTGGGAGGATCACTTGAAGCCAAGAGTTTGAGACCAACCAGGGCAATACAGCGAGACTCTACCCTACAAAAAAAATTTATTTTTTTGAGTTGGAGTCTCACTCCATTGCCCAAATTGGAGTGCAGTAGCACACTCACAGCCACCCCAGCGTTTATCTGCTGGATTCTGGCAATTCTTCCCCCTCAGCCTTCCAAGTAGCTGGAACTACAGGTGCGCACTATCATGCCCGGCTAATTTTTTGATTTATTGTAGAGATGAGATCTCACCAAGTTGCCCGGGATGGTCTCGAGCCTTTGGGCTCGGGCAATCCTCTCCTGAGAACCTTGGGGGAAAAATTTTTCTAATTAGCCAGGTGTGGTGGCATGCCTATTGTCCTAGCTACTTGGAAGGCTGAGGAAGGAAGATCCCTTGTGCCCAGGAATTCGAGGCTGCAGTAAGCTATTACTGGGCCACTACACTTCAGCCTGGGTAACAGAGCAAGACCCTCTCTAAAAAAAAAATAATAAGATTAGGCCAGGAATATTTATCATTCCAGAAGATGAACTTTCAATGGGAAAGAAAAAACAGTGAGGGAAGATATAGTTACAGAAATAAACCAATTAAATAGCTCAGAAACAAAGGACATGGGTCTCCAGAATGAAAGGGTCCTGTGAGTGCCCAGCATAATAGATGAAATTAGACCCAGACCAAAGCACATCATTGTGAAATCTCAGAAAAATGGGACAAAGGAAAGATACTACAAGCTTCCAGAGAGGGAAAAACATGGTTCCATTATGAATTGTGAAGAAAAATCTTCACACTTCTCAACAGAACTCAGGAGCCAAAAGCAATAGGGCAAAGCCTTCACAATTCTAAAAGAAAATAATTTCCTCTCTGGGATTGTATTCTCAGCCATAGCACCACAAAGTGTAAGGTTGGCATAAAAACATGTTCAAATATACAAAGTTTCAGAAAAAGTGACCCCTTCTAAAGAAACTACTGACTGATATTCTCCACCCGAATTAGAGAATTAATGAAGACAAAAATACACAGAATTTGAGATACAAGGAATTCAGCACAATAGAGACCAAAAGAATTCTCAGGATATATTGTAGGGAAATCCCAGGATGATAGCTGTGCAGAAGAGTCAGAGAAGACTGGATTGGATTAGAGGATCCTTGAGAGATGTCTTTAAAATGATGAAATTGATAGAATACTCAGTATACATAAACATACTGACCGATGTAGGTATTTGTGGGTAGAGTTTGGGATTAATTGGTGATAGAAACTAGATTATTTGAAAATACAGCAAAAAAACTAGTCTATTAACAGTAAAAAAATTTAGAAAGGAAAGGATATGTTATCATAGTATATATGTCTCTATACAGCGTTTGGTTGGTCATAATAATGTTAATAATAAATATTTGGTCAAAAATATGATAGAACTATGAAAGGACAAGAGGACAGAAGTGAGGTGTTTTTGTCACATGGAGATGGGAGGGGTGGTGGTGATATGGACTGGTAGAAAAAAGAGAGTTGAATCCTCATCTTCAAAAGTTAGAATCAATGGCAAAGTCTTAGATTAACAATATAAACATAATAGTTAGAGATGTTAAGGTCAGTACTAAAAGAAATGACCGACAGAGGTGAAAGTGATTGCCTCTAAGAATGGGAAGTGTATATGTATGTATGTTTAGGTTCTGGGTAGTCCAATAATTATAAGAGATTTTGTGCACATGTAAGTTTTAATACAACTATAAATTAAATTTCTTAAAAGGTCCACTAACTTGCCAAACTATGTTTTTGACACAAGGGACAAAATTAAGGTTTCTCATCTCTAATTTTTTCTTTGTTCATTAGATTAATAACTTGCCCCATTTCTATGCACTCATGTTACTGAATCTACAGACAATGGCCAAAATATATATATAAAAATAGAACTTTGACAGATATTTGCAGCAACCAGTTCAGGAAGCCAAACCATTATCTGCAGTAACCAGCCCACGAAGCCAGCCCACTACAAGTGAGACATATAGAAAGTCAGACTACTCTCTATAGCAACCAGTTCAGGAAATCAAGCAATAACCTCTGTATAACTCAGCCCCAAAAGGCCAGAAATTGATTAATAATTGACAGTTTTCCTAATTTTTGTCCCTGCTTCCCATTTAGGACCAATCAGAGAAAGCCAAATATACCCACCCCCAACCAAACACATAGGATTCCTGGCTCCGAGTTAGCCAACTCCAACTTCCCCAAGCCAATCAAGGCACACCTGAAGCCTACTTTCTGTCCACTGTAAAGCTTTCCCACACCTCTGCCTGCCTTTGAGTCTCTGCCAAACACAAGTGATGATGGCTAACTCCCTTGCTATAGCAAACTGTGAATAAATATCCTTTGCTCATTCTCATTGGGTTGGTCTTCATTTATTTCCACATATTATTTTGAGGCATTGAAAATTTTAAAAGACTGACAAATCATTTTATTTGTCAAGAATTAATGCCCACTAAACCAACAATCCAAGTTCAACAATATTTAATAATTTCTTTAAAAACTCTTTATGTTTATTCACTCACATGTGTTAAAAGAAAAACTGTAGACAAATTAAATTGAACAGAGTTTAATTGAGCAAGGAATGATTTATGAATCAAGCAGCCCCCAGAATCAGAAGAGGTTTAGAGAGACCTCTATGCTGCTGTGTGGTTGAAAAGGATTTATACCAAAAAAAAAAAAAAAAAAAGGTAAAGTGATGCACAGATAATGGAAGGAAGGCACAGAAACAACTGGATTGGTTACAGCTCTGTGTTTGCCTTATTTGAACATGATTTGAACAGTTGGATGCCTTTGATTAGCCAAAACTTGATGACTGGTGTAAGAGCAGGTAACAGCCTGTTTATACATCTAGTTAGGTTACATTAATCTGTGTTGGAGAAGCTTTTAGGCCAAACTCAAAATATATAAGGAGACAGCCTTAGGCTAAACTGTTATAGTCTATTTTATTGTGCAAAGTGCTGCACTGGGTATTATGGAAAGTACAAAGATAAATTAGACAATTTAAGCATTTTACTTAATTGGATTTAATAATATTAGTTCTTAAATTCAGATAATTTAAATTTACTTAACTATCTTGACACGTCTAAAATTTGCTTTTACTACCTTGAAATCATATGTTCACTACTACAAATGAAAATGTTAAGTGTATTTCATTTACTCACATCTTTCCCTTTGTGCTTAAGAATTGAATTGCAGATGTCCTATGAAGGGGCACATATATGATTATGGAAAATAACAGTAGTTTTTATAGTGACATAAATCTGCGGAAGCAAAAGAAATTGAAGTTGGAAAAGCAGATGTATTCAATAAAAAATGACTGTGTGCACGTCGCAAACTAGTCTTTAGCAACATTCAAATAATGCAATCAGTAGGAATTTGACTGGCCTGTGGAGTTGTCAAAGACTTGTGGGATGTTCAGATAATAGCTGGAAATTTGTTGTGGACACGAGGATATTAAGCCTGTCTCCTGCTGCATTCAATATGGTAGTAAAAACTATTATTAGATAACTGATTTTATAGCAACTATTAAAATTATTTGGCCAAAGTATAAATTAAAGTTTATGATGGATGCAAATGTACATCTTAAAATGTATAATACTAATTTGGGTTCTTTTCCCATTTAAAAATAACCACTCAGACGAAAGAACAGTGATTACCAAAATAAAAGCAAATTAATAAGGCTGCCAGGGAGACTTCTCAAAAGTGTGAAACATTAAATGTGCCTTTACTTTTCAAACACAGAATCCCACAATTAGCAGAGGTCTTGTCTCTAGCTGAGTGCACATAACTCCCATTAGCAGTAATGGGGGTGACTCGCATGTAATCCTGAGAAACAATTAAGGGACAAAGATGATGTCTCTGATTCCCTGGAGCCTTGTGTGTCACATGTTGATGCCCCCCACACCTGGTGAGGTAGAATTGTAACTGATTAACCAACTGATGTCGGTTAATCTTTCTAGACTTTGTTTCTCCCTGAATCATTTCTTCCCTCAAAAATCCCTGAAATAAAACTTGTCAACTTATAAAAGACAAATTTCTTCTGTAAATGACATGTCTCATTTTAGGGACGTGACAAGCTTTTAGGGACTGATTCCATTTTATCTCCATAGTCTTTCCTCTACATCAGAATGATTTTGAAACTTGGTAAACCTTTTATCATCGAAGCTTTTTAGAAATGACAGATTCCCAGACCCTTCCCTCTATTTACAGGGTCTCTGAGTCTAAAGAAATACAATGATAAAAGGTGATTGGGAGCTTGGATACTGGGCAAGTTTTGAGAAGCAGTAGCACTACCCTGTAATATTCAACACAGTATTCAGTAAAAAAGTAAGCATATTTTATATATATAATCATAAAATTTAGGGAGGATTTAATATATACCTTTTTATTCATGTGCTATACATTATATGCATATTATTTATATATGTACATAAATGTGTGTGTGTGTGTGTGTGTGTGTGTGTGTGTGTATTTCCTGAGGATTCTCGGGAACAACTTGACTCTACCTTCAACTCAAAGTAAATATTCATAAAATACACACGTGAATATTCCAGAACATTAAACTTCGATAGGAAATATGAATGAATGAGTCCAATGTGAGATATGTTGTGTGCACGCGCACACAAAATTTGGAACGTGAAAATTTTTTAGGTGCATAAAATGAGTTTGACTCATTCTAGAAGTCATATAATCAAGGTTTTTAAAAAAAGCAATCATCGTAATCCCCTGGGGGGATTTGTAAAAGGATAGATTACCGAAATCTCCCTAACTACTGAATCTACATTTCAGAGATGGGGCCTGAAACTCTGTATGGTTTAATATTTTGAAAACATCCTATGACTCATGCGGGAATTATAATTTTTCATCCTAAGTATCCTTGCTTTTTCAGTGCTTTGTCAGATGATCTGGCTTCCTGCCATTCATCATCTAGTCACTGTCCTTTGAGCAAAACTGTTTGCTGGTTCTCACTGAAAGCACAATGGTGGGTGTGCAAAGGGGTATTGTCGTACCCCTGGTTCTGGGCTCTGTTGGTCTGCCAGGGAGCCAGGATTCACATTTTTGGCTCATATTGATCTAGCAATTAACCAAAAAAAAAGTTTTGTTTTTTTTTTAAGTACTCTTAAGTCATAGTTTCCCCATCTTGAGCTTGTGAGGTTGAATGTTAGCCTAGTATGGAGGCCACTCAGGGTGATCTTATTAGATTTAGTTTAAGATTGGTTGTCAGGTTAATTTTGGGTTCAGTTTTCAATACATTAATTTCTGTCTCTCCCAGCTGGTGTCATGCTTGGATTTGATAAACAAGCCACTTCTGGTCTTACTGAAGTTATTAAGAAACACACTAAATGAAAGAGAGCTGTGGGCAGATCTCTAAAGACCTCTTTTAGGATGAACATTGGTTGTCACCCCCTTCAATCGAGTTTTTACCTGGTCACATACTTGCTACATGTCCATGTGTCTAAACATTCAGCCCAGGATTTCCCATTTTGTTAAAGGAAGTGCCATAAGAAAAATTAGAAAAGCTTCTTATGCCAAATCTCTGTATCCATATATTTTACTTTATGTGCTCAGAATATTTTATATAAAAAACTTAGTGCCAGTTGTATCAAAGTGAAAAAAAGTGAAAAAGTGAAAAAAAAATTGTTGCTGATAGATGCATTCCCCCTTTTACAAGCTGTCCTTTTTAAAAATTTTCTCTTCATAGAAACATCTTTACCAACGTGAAATTTCTTATGATTCTTTTTTGTAAACGTCCACCAATATACACTATCTCCTCTTGTGACAAGTTTCTAGCTGGTCCAAAGACCACAGTGTCTGACAGTAATTCGTCAAGGTACCACATTTCAATTGCTTTGGCACATTTCAATTAGGAGACTTGTGAGAAAGAAAGAAATAGAGTAGGAGTCAGGTGATGATAAAATAAAAACAACATGAAGGCTGGGATAAAGAACATCTTTGGACAATGGAAAAAGAAAAAAACTTACTAGAACAACTTGGCTCTACCTTCGATTCAAAGTAAATATTCATAAAATTCACACATGGGCATTCCAGACAATTGGATTTAGGTAGAAAATTTCCAAAGTCCCTAAGATTATGAATGGACCCAATGTGAGATACTTTTCCAGAGCTATAGTCTATTAGTGGAGATGTAATTTATACTAGTCTTTCTGCTGGCAAAAAGAAACAAATCTGGCATAAGCACAAAGGGGATTAATAGCTTATATAACTTACAGTTCAGAGGCTGACCTCACTTGAGTCTGACTGAATCTTACAATGATGTCATTAGATCTCTGTTTCTCTCTGTCTTTCTGATTTACTTTCTCCCTCTGCTGGTCCCATTCTCAGACAGGTACTCTCTTCATGACAAGGTGTCTGCAGGTTCACACACTCACAGCCCAAGTCCAGAACAAAAGAGACAATATTTCCAATCTCCTTAATTCTGTCCTGGTGTAGTAAGTTGAATAGTGGTCACCCAAAAATATCAAGTTCTAATCCCAGAACCAGCAAATGCTACCTTATAATGAAAAGGGATCTTGGATTACTTTAAGAATTTTGGCATGGGAGATGTATCCTGAATTTTGCAGGTGTGTCCAAAATGCAGTCACAAGTGTCTTTATAAAAGAGAGGTAGGATCGACTTCCGGCAAGATGGTGACAGGGCAGCCCGGTCTATGAAACCCTCTGTAAAGGAGAATGCAGAGGGTCTCTGGCTCTCTCCTCAGAGGCAGCGGATCCCAACGTTGGCAGCCTGCTCTTCACATAGAGCTCAGCTGTTGCCATCGCTGGGGCATCGCAGAGGTCTGTACAACCACTGCAGCCGCAGACACAGCAGCCACCGGCGCCACCATGGCCTCCATGGCGGCCATAGCGCATCGTGCCGCCCGTGCCTGAGGCGATCCATGACTTCAGTCCTTGAAGCCCCTGCAGGCAAGAACTGCTGGGATCGCTGCCACCTCTGCTGCCACTGTGATGTCCTGCCGGCCGTGGGTCTCCTCCGGTGTGCCCTGAGGCAGGCTCCCATCTCCAGCCTCTGCCCTACTCCTGTCCAGCTCCACCCCCTCGGGGGCGAGCAGCTGAGATAGCACCACCTGCTGGCGATTCAAGGTAACAACACCAAAAAGGGAGAAAAACAGACACAGGCCAGATTTGAGTGGTGAACTGAGGGTGATCTGAACTGCCCTTCACAGCAGGCCAGGGGCAACTGACCCTAACAGTGAACTAATTTACCAGCTTGAAAGGATAGCTAGATATCAGAGCTGAAAGAACATTGGACTTAAACGAAAGTCTCAGAGTGTGCTCGATTGGTTCTGTTAGTTTAATGACTTAATTCTAGTCCTACTGTTTTGTTCCTTTTTTTTTCTTTTCCTCTTCCTTTTCATCTCTTTTCTCCTCTCCGTAAACCATATCTTTGTATAGAGAAACAGCACAGGTGGTTGGTTAGCCTGTATGTAGCATCATTTTATGTTTTATTTTTTAGTATGGGAGTTGGTTAGTCTGTAGCTGTGGTCTATTATTCTTATCTGTTTCAGTTTAGGTCTCTCTCTCTCTCCATTTGTTGGTACACTCATCTGTTTCCCCCCTTACTCCTCTCTCTCTCCACCCCCTTCTTCCTGCCACTGTCTGCTCCATTCTCTTCCCTCTGCTAACCTCATTTTATTTCAGGGAGTAAACCTACAGCCCCACTGCATGAACAGATTCCAAAGCAGTGGGAAGTTGGTTTCTGATTATCCATACACCTGTCGGCGAATACCAGGACCTGCAAATAGATTTTGAATCACAGCTTCCCCAATAAGTAAATATCAAAACTGCAAAAAGGACCACCCAAAACCTACAGTGCAACTCTAGAATTGAACAAAGTAGAGGGCATACATAAAGAATAGGAGATTGAACAAACAGAAGTAAAAGCAATCCCTCTACCCCTGAATTACAGAATTAAAGAAGATGGTGACGTGGAGGGGAGGAAAAAGTAGGGAGGGGGAAAAAGCCACACAAATGAAGAAAAACCAAAAGAAGAATATAGGTCTCACACAGACCCCTGGGAGATCAGACACTGAGAAAACAGACTCAGGAACACAAACAATGAAGAGCCCCCCAGAATGACTGGTCACATGCAACAAACCCAGACCTAAAGACATTAATAGAGAGAATTTAAAAAATCAAGGAGAGACAAGAGGAAAATAGGAAGGAGCTGATGTCAGAAATAACAGCAGTAAAGAATACTGTGATGGAAATTAATAACAAACTAATAAGCATGGAAAGCAGAATTAGCCAAGCAGAAGAAAGAATCTCAGAGTTCGAAGACCAAAACACAGAACTAACCCAAACTGTCAAAAGCATTCAAAAGAAGCTCAAAAAGACAGAACAAAACCTTCAAGAGATGAATGATCACTTCAAGAGACCGAACTTAAGAGTAATTGGCCTTCCTGAGGCAGAGAGAGAAACAGAGGCCACACTGGAACAAACATTTCATGAAATCATTCAAGAAAACTTCCTTCATCCCATGAAGGATGAAAAAAT
Source organism: Cephalopachus bancanus (assembly GCA_027257055.1). Taxonomy (NCBI): domain Eukaryota; kingdom Metazoa; phylum Chordata; class Mammalia; order Primates; family Tarsiidae; genus Cephalopachus; species Cephalopachus bancanus. Next base: position 1,933,263 of record JAPVLO010000179.1, read on the forward strand.
TCAAACACAAGAGATTCACAGAACCCCTGCCAGACAACAAATGAGAAGACCAACTCCCAGACACATAATAATTCGCCTAAACAAAGTAGGTATAAAAGAAAAAATCCTAAAGACTGCAAGAGAAAAAGGTCAGACTACCTACCAGGGAAGGCCAATTAGAATACCAGCAGATTTATCTACAGAAACCCTCCAGGCTAGGAGAGCTTGGAGCCCTATCTTCAAAGTTCTAAAAGATACACAATTTCAACCAAGAATAACCTACCCCACCAAGCTAAGCTTCATCGGTGAGGGACAATTGAAATCTTTTCCAGATATCTAATACCTAAGAACCTACACTGCCACCAGACCACCTCTACAAGAAACACTTAAGAAAGTATTGAACACAGAAGAAAAGGAAAAAAGAACAACAACATTATTCACAAGAGTACAGGCAAAAAATTAAAAACACACATGATCCAACTCTAAAACCAAAAGAAAGACAACACACAAACAGGAAGAACATCAACTCTGTAAGAACAATATGATAGGGATCAACTCTCACATTTCAATAATTAGTTTGAATGTGAACGGACTAAATGCACCACTGAAAAGACATAGAATGGCAAAATGGATAAAACATCACCAGGCAACAATCTATTGCCTTCAAGAGACTCACCACACTAGAAAGGACACTCACAGACTCAAAGTAAGAGGATGTAAAACAAATTTTCAGGCAAATGGAACACAAAAGAAAGGAGGAGGCATGATCTTAATCTCAGAAATAGTACCCTTTAATCTATCAAAAATTTAAAAAGATACAGAAGGCCACTACATAATGAAAAAAAGTTCAATCCATCAACGAGAAATATCCATCCTAAACATATATGCACCAAACATAGGAGCACCAACTTTCATAAAGCAGCTCCTAGGTAAACTAAAAAAACACATCGACTCTAATACCATCATAGCTGGGGACTTTAATATCCCACTCACAACCCTAGACAGATCATCAGGACAAAAAATCAGCAATGAGATCTGAAACCTCAATGTGACTCTTGATCAAATGGACTTAACTGATACCTATAGAACCCTCCATGCAAAGACCACAGAATACATATTCTACTCACCACCGCATGGAATGTACTCTAAGATCGACCACATACTTGGCCATAAATCAAGCATAAGCAAATTGAAAAGAACTGAAATTTTACCATGCACCTTCCCAGACCACAGTGGAATAAAAATAAACATTAACACCAACAAGGTCCCCCCAAAACCCACAAAGACATGGACACTAAACAGCATGATGCTAAACAACTTCTGGGTCAATGATGAAATCAAAACAGTGATTAAAAGATACCTGGAAACAAATGAAAATGTAGAAACATCTTACCAAATTCTCTGGGATGCATTGAAAGCTGTAGTAAGAGAAGAATTTATATCCCTACAAACTCACATGAAGAAAATGGAAGGTTCACAAATTAACAGCCTAACAAGCCATCTAAGGAAGCTGGAAAAGTAAGACCACAAAAATCCGAATTTCAGCAGAAGAATCCAGATCACCAAAATAAAAGCCCAAATCCAGGACATAGAAGACAAAAAGATAATATAAAAAAGTCAATTAAACAAAAAGCTGGTTCTTCGAAAGAATAAACAAGATCGATGGTCCCCTAGCTAGAATGAACAAGAAAAAGAGAGAAAAAGTCCAAATAAACACAATCAGAAACACAAAAGATGAAGTCATATCTGATCCTGAAGAAATACAAAAGATCATTAGAAACTACTATGTACACTTGTATGGAAACAACCTTGAAAACCTTTCAGAAATGGAGAACTTTCAGTCATCTCACAACCTGCCTAGGTTGAAACAAGAAGAAATTGAGACTCTAAATAGACCGATAACAATCAAGGAAATTGACTATGTAATAAGAAAGCTACCTACAAAAAAAGCCCCGAACCAGATGGCTTTCCAGCAGAATTCTACAAGACATTTAAGGAGGAGCTTATACGAATCCTACTGAAGGTATTCCAGGCGACTGAGAAAGATGGAACTCTCCCCAAATCATTTTACGAAGCTAACATCACATTGATACCCAAGCCAGGCAAAGACGCAACAAAGAAAGAGAACTACAGGCCAATATCTTTGATGAACATAGATGCTAAAATTCTCAACAAGATCCTAGTGAACCGGATTCAACAACACATCTCAAAAATCATCCATCATGACCAAGTGGGCTTCATCACTGGGATGCAAGGTTGGTTCAACATTCGTAAAACCATAAATGTAATTAAATACATCAACAGATGTCAAAACAAAAACCACATGATTATATCATTAGATGCAGAAAAAGCTTTTGCTAAAATCCAGCACTCCTTCTTGATAAAAACCCTTGAACAGCTAGGCATACAGGGAACATACCTCAAAATAGTAAAAGCCATCTACAAGAAACCCACAGCCAACATACTCCTAAACAGACAAAAACTGGCACCATTTTCCCTGAAAATTGGAACAAGACAAGGATGCCCACTCTCACCCCTCCTGTTCAATATAGTATTGGAAGTCCTGGCTAGAGCAATCGAGAAGAGAAGGCAATCAGGGGTATTCAAATAGGAAAAGAAGAAGTCAAGCTATCTCTCTTTGCAGATGACATGATCGTGTACCTTGAAAACCCAAGAGAATCTGTTAAAAACCTCCTTACATGGATAAAGGACTTTGGCAAAGACTCAGGATATAAAATAAATGTGCAAAAGACAATCGCATTTCTTTACACCAATAATAAACAAACAGAAACCCAAATAAAAAGCACAATTTCATTCACAATAGCCACCAAAAAAAAAGGAAATACCTTGGCATCTTCCTAACCAGAAATGTGAAAGCCCTTTACAATGAAAACTACAAAACACTGCTCAAAGAAATCAAAGATGCCACAAACAAGTGGAAAAATATCTCATGCTCATGGATTGGAAGAATCAACATTGTGAAGATGTCCATCTTACCTAAGGCAATCTACAGATTTAATGCAACACTCATCAAATTACCAACAACATTCTTCTCAGACCTAGAAAAAACAACACAGGAATTCATATGGAAATACAAACCACCAAGAATAACCAGAACAATCCTCAGCAAAAAAAAACAAAGCAGGTGGTATCACATTACCAGACTTCAAACTTTACTATAAAGCTACAATAATCAAAACAGCTTGGTATTGGTACAGGAACAGGCATATAGATCAATGGAATAGAATTGAGATTCCAGAAGCAAAACCTCAATTTCTTAACCAGCTCATCTTTGACAAAGCTTCTACCACCTACCACTGGGGAGAGGAGAACCAATTCAGTAAATGGTGCTGGGAAAACTGGCTGACCACATGCAGAAGATTGAAACAGGACTCCTATCTATCCCCATACACAAAAATTAACTCTAAATGGATCAGAGACCTAAATTTAAAACCTCAAGCCATAAGAACCTTAGAAAATTAAGGACATACTCTCATGGAAATTGGAACTGGCATCCAATTCCTGAACAAAACTCAAAACCCACAGGCCATAAGAGATAAGATAGACACGTGGGACCTCATTAAACTGACAAGCTTCTGCAAAGCCAAAGAAACCATCAAGAGAGCAGGGAGACAGCCTACAGACTGGGAAAAAGTATTTGCCAACTCCAGGTCTGACATAGGCTTAACATCTTGGATATACAATGAACTCACATGTGCTGAAAAGAAAAAAACAAACGACCCCATTATAAAATGGGCAAAAGATACGAACAGACATTTCTCAAAGGAAGACATCCGAGCAGCCAACAGATACATGAAAAAATGTTCAACCTCACTAATCATCAGGGAGATGCAAATTAAAACCACACTGAGATACCACCTAACTTCAGTGAGAATGGCAATTATCAATAACTCAAATAATAACAGTTGCTGGAGAGGGTGTGGCCAAAAGGGAACAATTCTACACTGTTGGTGGGAGTGCAAACTAGTGCAACCTCTGTGGAAAGCAGTTTGGTGATTCCTAAAAGCTGTAAATATCGAACTCCCGTATGACCCTGCAATTCCCCTATTGGGAATATACCCTGAAGAACTCAAATCACTCTATAAAAAAGATACCTGCACACGTATGTTTATCGCAGCATTGTTAACAACAGCAAGAACCTGGAAGCAACCATGCTGTCCATGAAAAGAAGACTGGATTAAAAAAATGTGGTACATATGCATGATGGAATACTACACAGCCATAAAAAAGAACAAAATCATTAATTTTGCAGCAATCTGGATGGAACTAGAGTCTATAATACTGAGTGATCTCTCACAGAAACAAAGATCTGAGTATCACACGTTCTCACTCATATAGTGGACCTTGAACATCCAATGTAATACTATAAGAAAATGACTGTCAGTGGTGGGAAACTATGGGGGGGGTGGGAAGGAAGATGGGATTAACGGTAGTAAATATCTGTCTGGGGATGGGAGACATCTCTTATCAACAAGGGTGCCTGAGCGAAACACATTTGTATACCTAACCCTTAACTGTACCCCACAATATCATAATAAAAAATATTGATTAAAAAAAAAGAGAGGCAGAGGGTGACTCAACACACAGAAGAGGAAGAAGTAATATGACCATCAAGGCAGAGGTAGGAGTGATGGGCCACCAGTCAAGGAGTGCTATTAGCCACAAGAATCTGGAATTGGTAAGGAATAGATTCTCCTCTAGAGCCTCCAGAGGGAGCATGGACCTTTTGACGCCTTGACTTTGGCTAATAAAACAGATTCCAGACTTCTGGTCTCCAAGAACTATGACAGAATAAATTTTAGTTGCTTTATGCTACCAAGTTTGTGGTATTTTGTTACAGTAGTAACAGCAAAATAAAGCACTGGATAATGTGGATCACTCTGATTTGACCAACCTGAGTCACAAGGGTAAATCTGAACCTGTCATTGTGCAATGACAAGGTGGGCCTGGATTATAGCAGGAAGGAAGTTTCCCCAAAAGGAAGGCAGCTGGAAATAGAGGCTGGTAGGATGAAGGGCAAGAAACAAGCAGATATTCATTTTATGCATGAAAGAAGACAGAAAGGAAGTATGAAGTTAATATTTATATGCAAAAATATTATGACATTAGTGCACTTGGGCTTTTTGTGTTGCTGTGATTATGTATTTTTTAATTTTAACTTTATAGATGTGGGGGTACGATTCAGGTTTAGGCATACAAATGGTCATTGTACAGGTCATGTTTGGGCCTCACTTTGGTCCCCATTTCACCTGGATTGAGATCAGTTACCTTTATTGATGAAGTGTCCCTCCTCCACCCCCGGCAGTTTCCTACTACTGCCAACCCCTTTCTTTTTTCTATATATATTTTTTATTTTAAAATTATGGGATGCAATTCAGGGTTAGGTAAACAAATATTCATTGTGCAGGTACCCTTGTTGATAAGGTGTGCCTCCCCTTCCCCAGGCAGATTCCCACCACTGCCAATCCCATCTCCCCAACCCCCACACCCCACAGTTTCCCACTACTGTTAATCCTTTTCTTATAGTATTATGATAGATGTTCAAGGCAATCTACAGATTTAACACAATATCCATCAAATTACCAGCAACATTCTTCTCAGATCTAGAAACAACAATACAGGAATTAATATGGAAACATAAACGACCATGAAAAGCCAAAACAATCCTCGGCAAAAAACAAAACAAACAAACAAACAAAAAAACAAAGCAGGAGGTATCACACTCTCAGACTTTAAACTTTATTATAAAGCTGCAATAATCAAAACAGCCTGGTATTGGTACAAGAACAGGCATATAGACCAATGGAATAGAATTGAGATTCCAGAAGCAAAACCTCAATTTCTCACCAACTCATCTTTGGCAAAGCCTCCACCACCTACCACTGGGGAGAGGAGAACCTATTCAGTAAATGGTGCTAAGAAAACTGGCTGACCACATGCAGAAGGTTGAAACAAGACCCCTACCTATCCCATACACAAAAATCAACTCTAAATGGTTCAGAGACCTAAACGTAAAATCTTAAACTATAAGAACTATAAGAACCTTAGAAAATGCAGGAGACACTCATGGAAATTGGAACTGGCAATTCCTGATCAAAACTCCAAGTGCCCATGCCATAAGAGATAATATAAACAGGCCAATTCCTTTGTTTTTTGAATTGTAGTCTCACTCTGTCGCCCAGACTGGAATGCAGTGGCCGCTCCTGGCCACCGTAGCCTTGACCTGCTGGGCTCCGGTGATCCTTCCGCCTCAGCCTTCCGAGTAGCCGGAATTACAGGCATACGCTACCACGCCCGGCTGATTTTTTGATTTTTTGTAGAGATGAGATCTCGCTGCCCAGGCGGGTCTCGAACCTCCGGGCTCAGGCAATCCACTCATCTCAGCCTCCCAAAGGCGCGGGATCACAGGCTGAACCACCGAGCCCGGCTATCCCTTTCTTATAGTATTATGATAATTGTTTGGGGTTTGCTTATGAGTGAGAACATGTAGTACTCAGTTATTTGTTTCTGTGATACATCACTGAGTATTATAGACCTAGGTCCATCCAAGTTGCTGCAAAGTGATGATATAAACAGCCTCACTCTGTTGCCCAGGCTGGAGTGCAGTGGCATGCTCACAGCCATCCCAACACCGACCTGATGGGCTCATGCAATCCCTTCACCTCAGCCTTCCAAGTAGCCAGAATTGCAGGGAAGCTACCACGCCCAGCTATTTTTTTTTTTAATTTATTGTAGAGATGAGGATTCGCCAAGTTGCCCAGGCTGTTCTCCAACCCGTGGACTCAGGCAATCTCCTCACCTTGGCTTCCCAAAGTTATGGGATTACAGGCTTGAGCCACCGCACCCATCCTTAAACAGCATTTTATTGGGTTGCACTGGGCTGAACAGAGACCACTTGCTAAGTGCAGATTTGTTTTTATTGCTGATTACTGGGCCTTCTCAGTCTGACATCTCTTTTTGGAAAAGTTGTATATTAAGATTACACATATTATTCTAAATATAAATATACTATGATACTAGGGTAGGGTAATATTTTGTATTTTTAATCTAACATTCTTAATTATCTAAAATATTGTATGAACAATTTTTGCTACAGTAAGAGCTATGCCAGAGTTTACAGAGTGAGTTCTATGGTACTTTCACACCTATTCTTGGGTTATGATTGGGTTGCCTATGAAGATTGCTCTAGGATGGATCTGCCTCTTGTGAGCACTTTGACTTTGGATAAGATACACCTTCCAAATTTCATTTTATTCCTATGTAAAATGAGGATAAATACTTTCACAGCATTTTTAAAAACTATTATCTAAAAATTATGTGTGAAAGCATCTAGCAGGGTGCTCAGCACAAAGATGCTGAAAATTCTCCACTGTGAACCCATAATCCAGTCAGCCCAGGTTTTAGCCCATTATTCCTTAATGGGCTACCCACACTGAAGCTCTTTCAGTGACTCCTTTCTGCTTCTAAATATCTACTTGTAGTTTTGACTTGGGTCAGCATGTTGGTTTGCAAAGGAGCATGATATCAAATGTACATTGGATGTTTTAGTGTGTTCTCTCCCTTTTTGAACATTTGTAGAATCTGAAGTAAGATCAGTATCAGTGCTGAACCATGTAGGACTACACCTGCTTATTTATTCCCAAACTGTTTTTGATGCTAATAAGATTTCTTTAATAGGACTAAATGTCATAGCCCACCTTCCCAACCTAAGATGACTCATTTGCCTTTGCTGTGAAACTGTCAGGTTTTATTTTGAAGGTTCAAATTAATTGGATCTATTCGGTTTTTTTAACCAGCATTTTCATTATTTACTCTAAAAAATGCTAGTAAATAAATCAGGCATAATTTTCCTTTATGGACATTTTGCTGGAGGGAAGAGGAAAGCTAGCATCTTTTGATCCATAAGGAAGAGCAGTCCCCAACTAGGGCCACATCAGCCTCATGTTCCTGTGAATCATGGAACTGCCTCTAGGCCACTCAGCAATGCAGCAGCAGCTCTGAGTTCCCCCAGGATGTCTGGGAAATCTGTGACCAGGTTAGACAGGCTTTGGGGGTTTGTATTACTCCATCTTGGCTAAGAAATTTTAGAACCCAGTTGCAGGACTCTCAGAAGCATCTGATTGCAAGCCTTTGCTATTTAATGAATATCTGCTTATATTCAGGGTAGTTGTTATTCCAGACATTATAAACCACATCTAAAATAAATTTTACTGGGCTTCAGGGACTTAGGGAAATGTAGAGATGAAATACAGAGAGATGACTTTTATAGATATAATTTAAATGTTTGCTAAAATTTGAATAACGAAAGCTTACTATTTAATGAGGGATTTTATCCACTTTGTATCTATAATTTATAGCTTGTTGAGTATCACAAGATCTCATTCATCCTACAGGAATACTTTGCATTCTGGAAATAGGTATACCAAAACCCCAAATCATAAAAGAAGTGGAATTATAAACTATTTGTCATTTCTTACTTTTTCCCATGCACATTTTCTTAAAATTCTATATTTAAGTGTTATATTCATAATATGACAAATTTTGATTAACACTTAAAAACACAAAGAACTTTAAAGCAGAAACAACAATCATGAACATGCAACATAGTATTAGTGTTTATAAGTTAAAGCTGGAAATATGTCTAATAACAAAAATTGTTAAATTAAAATTTTATATCTATAGAGTAGAATGCAATGATCCTTTACCTAATAATATTTGCATTCATGTTTTTTGGGGAGGGAAAATTCCACTTTAATAATTTACACTAATTTTTAAAATTACCTATTTTTTTTATTGTTTAGTCAACAAACCATTCTTTTGACTCAATATCAGTCTTCACCAAAAACTTTTGTATTCTAGTACCCAGATAAAAGGCTTACATAGTGAGTAATGAGAAGCAACAATGACATTAATTAAAAGAACACCAATTTACATTTTCACTGGGCTCTTCTGAAAGTCTGACATTACTACTAATGACCAGCTTGAGATTTAGATGAAAGAGTCCTTTAAATGTGTGGAATTAATACTGTGGAGGTAGGTACTTTCAGAATATAGCTGGAAATGTTTTGTAATTCACAAATCATTGTGAATATGAGAGGGTAGAAAAATATTCACTACTATTTTATGTCTGGGGTTAGATAATAAAAATATGGTTCTAATTTTTAAAAGGCATAACTTTCCTACATTAAAAAGTGAGTGTATCAAGCATTGTGAATGATTATAAAATATGAGAACTTAGGATTTAGCAAAGCAATTCCAAAGGTTAAGTCCATTTGTCAGGAATAAGCCATAGGCTCATGTGGCTGCCAAATGAGCAACTGATGAGAAGAACACTGTTTCCATAGAGGGATCGCCTCAGTTTTGTTGTCCTCTTAGCTTGGTAGAGGTATACCAGGCCCTAGAAAAGAAGAAATCCAGTGTGGCTGAAATCCAAGACAATGACTAGAAGGAGAGGAGCTGCCAGTGGCAAGGCACAGATAAGGACCTATCCATGATAATTAAAGTTAATAGTTGATAAAGACTTTTTCATTTGAAGGCCAAATAGACCAAAGTGACAAATGTTGATACTCTATCTCCTAAAGTCTTCAAACACTACACTTAATGAATGAACAGAACCAAAAAGTTACTGAGCACAGATGGAACCCATACTTAGTGGAATGTTTATTTTCTACCTAGCACCTGATGTGAAAATTAAAATTATATTAAATGTACTGAAAATAGTCAAAGTTTAATCATTATAAATTTTACTTGGCCTTAGTATATGTATTTTAAAAATATTTCCCATATTTTATCCCATTTTTGGAGCAATAAACTAAAGATAGGAATACACATTTATGCCATTATTCTCATAGAGTAATATGCATAGAACAAGATCACAATTAGATACATCACAAACTATTTCCTTGTCATTTCCTAGTTGTCCCACTTGAAAAATCTCATCAGTAATCTATGTACCCAAACTAGGCCTCATCACTTACCTAAACATTCTAGGCCACATATCAGAAATGGAGTGTAATCTTTCTTGTTTTATCAGTGCAGTCTCTAAGCCAACAAACCCCTTAGGAAGGGATCTAAGTAATTCATTCTCTGTGATCATTTTAATCAAAACTTAAAGACTCAGGCTTAAAGAAAATGGCATAGAATTTTTAACCCACTCTGGCTATCCTTTATATTGTTCATACAACCTTTATACCTTAACTCAGAATCTGTTACTTGCCACTCCATCAAAACCATAGCAGGAGACCTCATATGTAACATAAGAGTTCATTGCAACATGAAGAAAAATCTCCAAGTGTGGCTATGTTTCCAAAGAGAAGCTTCTATTCAGTTTAAATATCAAAGGAAATTAAACTTGGCTTCCACATCTACCACATCTATAAAAGACACACTTCCATGTTAAGTTATCTTTTGTGGCTTTAGGTCATATTCTTTGTTACTGAAATAGAGTTATAGGATTGACCCTAGAGAGGACTCTAGAACAGAGTCTACCAGTCATGTAGATACTTCCAACTACAAATTTTATATTCTTAAATACAAGTTCATCTTTAAGGCCTGCTTCAGGGAACATGTAACAGGGAAGATAACAATCTACTACTTTATATGTATGCTTATTCATGTTTCTAGCTTCTCTCTAGTCTACTGTCCATTTCTCTTTTCTCTCCTTTTCCGTGTGGCTCTGAATACATTTTTACACAATAGGCATAACTAGATTTAGATCTCATTTTTGGGAGTGTTTATGACAGACTGTCCCCTACTAAATGATTATACTTTTTTTTAATCATATGGTTTCTTCAGGGAGACAGAACATTATGATCATTAAAACTTTGAAATCAGTGAGCAAACCAAATGACAAAATCAGAGGAGTACTTTCTTATCTTATTATTCAATGTTATTACTTTTTAGAGCTGATAACATCCATTTGATCCTTTCTTTTTCATTCCCACTCTATGTGCAAATACTGGGTTTTCACATAAAGATAAACATTCCAGTAAAAGACACATATGCATATACAAATAGCAGTAATTCAGAATGAAAATTATGAAAGAGGCAAAACTAAGCACTGTTGAATAAAAAGAAGGATAAATTATCATTAATGGAGAGGACAGAATTGATGAGAAAACCAAAATATGGCAATTGAAATAGGCCTTAAAGAATGGTTATGAACATTTGTCACTACTTAGCTTTGTTTATCTGATGTCATTATATGTATATATATGTGACAGGATAGAAAGGGTCAGATTTGAAGTATAAAATATGAACACAGGTCTTTTTTTTTTCCTTCCCCTTTGTTGTTGCACTAGAAGAAGGAAATTGAAAAATTTATCCTTATCTCATGGCAGATTAAGCTCTCCGCTCTTGAGGAAAGGGTCACTAGTTTCAGGGCTTACCAATGATTCAGGCTCTAAATATAATGAGCCACCAAATATGTTGTGAACATTCACCAGGAAAGATTGGTTTAGAAGGGAAAAGACTCTTGAGAAGGAAGGGCTGAGCATTCTCTAACTAAGAGGGAAACATGTCCAAGGGTCCCAGGGCAAAGAGGACCTGCTTGCCTTGTCCTTGCAACTCCCTGGGAAGGGAGCAGGATTCCACAGAAGCTATGTGATACATCGAGGGAGGGATGACCACAAAATACTATTTTTCATTAATAACATGGAGATTATAGAGAATATATTAATCATGTATTTTAATCTTGTTTTTTTTGATGTGTTGACACCATGGGGCCTTGCTGATAATACAGGTACTGCCTCTTCCAGGGCTAGCCAATTCCTAGAATCAGAAAATGACTCACCTGCAGGTGCATCTTTCATATGCAAACCAACCAATCCAGAGTCTATACCCTCAATCACCTCCTTTGTTGGGCTATTACACTCTGGACCACTATTTCCCTGCTCCAGTCAACCAGGACCAGCTACCAGACAACTAAAATAGCCTATATGTCCCAGAGCTCTGAAATTATTCAAACTAGCTAATCCGAAATCTACTTACCCTACCTTGTCTGTTCCTTCCCTTGGAAATAAAAAGCAAGAATCTTGCTCATGTTCTCTCCTCACTCTCTCTGCCTCCTGACCAATCCTTGTGCATCTTTGTGTGGCCCTGTGTGGGGTGCCATGCCTCCTGCTTATACAAGGTTATGAGTATACACTTCTTCCTTCGTGGTAGTCATTTCCATGTCTGTGTGCTTTACCCTACCTGATTAAAACAAAACCTGGGTCCCCTTAAAACAGGGAGTTGCTGGATCCAGTGAGACCATGGAGAGGGAACTTCTGGAGTGGTGGAGTGAGGATCTGTACCCATCCATAAACGCAATGACGACAATGGCAAATGGTAAAACCAACTTTTTCATAATTCTGGAAATTAATTGAAGATTTACAATAATCTGAAGCTTGTTTATTCAGAAAAATCTGCAGAACTGCAGTAAGAACAGCAGGATTTATGGCTTTTGTACTCGACCTCATCCCATTCATCTCCACAACACTATAGTAACCTTGAAAACTACCTACCTTGAAGCCACCAGAAGAAGTAGACTGGGTTTGGAGCCCTTCATAAAGTTCCATTTCCATAGCTTTGTCACTATTTGGCCTGTCTCTTGCCTGCCTGAAAAATCCCCTTTCACAGGACATTATCATTATTTGACCTGACTTAAAACTCTTAGGCATTTTTCAAAAAAAAAAATCGTCAGCAATTGTTTACTATCCTTCAGCCTGAAGCTGTTCTACCAGTTGGGGCAAACAAGTGCCTGGTCAAAATGCTCAAAGGACAATGTGGGAAATGAGATGTCCAAAGGGACTTTGAAAAGTTTTGTCATATTCTGAAAAGTTTTGTCATATTCCTAGAGATTTTAAATGCCCACACACAGGAAGGTCTGTCTGTGTGTCCAAAAGAGACCACAGAGGGCTCCAATCTCTAAACTTTGAATGACCTTACGGTCTTGCACAAGCAAAAGGCATATGCTAAGGTAATGTTTTAAACTGCCTAAGTGTTGAAGGTGTTTCTTAATACATATACACAGAACCTCTTGGCAAAGGATAAAAGATTTCTTGATTAAGCCACTTAAGAAAGTCTCTGATCACCATTAACTGAGAACTAAGCCAACCAAGCAGAAAATTCAGTGGCTGTGTGCTACAAGGAGTACAGACTGTAATCCCAGCCCTTTGGGAGGCCAAGGTGAGAGGATTGTCTGAGCCCAGGGATTCAAGACCAGCCTGGGCAACTTGGTGAGACCTTGTCTCTACAATAAAGCAAAAAATTAGCCGGGTGGGGTAGCACGCACCTGTAGTTCCTGCTACTTGGAAAACTGAGGTGGAAGGATCACCTTAGCCCAGAAGGTCAATGCTGGGGTGGCTGTGAGCATGCTACTGCCCTCTAGCCTGGGCGATGGAGTGGGACTCCAATTCAGGGAAGAAAAAAAAAGACAGTCTAGGCAAACTGGTGAGACCTTGTCTCTACAATAAATCAAAAATTAGCCGAGTGTGGTAGCATGCACCTGTAGTTCTGGCCACTAGGAAGGCTAAGGTGGAAGGATTGCTGGAACCTAGCAGGTCGACAATGGGGTGGCTGTGGGTGTGCTATAGCACTCCAGCCTGGGCAACAGAGTAAGATTCCAACTCAAAAAAAAAAAGTATTGGAAAGTACAATAAATGACATGAAAAGTTCACTAGAGGAGCTCAGCAGAAAAGTTAAACTAGAAGAATAATAATCAAACTTCAGATTACAGTATGTCTGTTGATATTGTGTGGTCTAAGAAAAAGAAAGATAAAAAGAATGAAGAAAATGAACAGAGCCTCAGAGACCTGTGAAACATTAAGGAATGGACCAACATATGCTTAATATAGGTTCCAAAAGGAAAGGAGAAAGAGAAAGGAGCAGAGAAAATATTTGAAAAGTCATGGCTGAAAACTTTCAAAATTTAGTTTTTTAATAATCCACAGTTATCTTCACCTTCATGAAGCTCAGTGAACTAAAAGTAGATACAATCAAGGTGATTCCTACATAGGCACATCATGGTTAAATTGTCAAAGCACAAAGACAAAGACAGAATCTTGAAAGCAATAAAATAAAAATGACTCATGCTGTGCAAAGGCTTCTCAGTGAGATTACCAGCTGACTTCTCATTAGAAATCACAAAAACCAAAAGACAGTTGGAAAATATATTCAATATATTTTAATACAAAAGAAAGTGCTTGATTGTAAGTGTCAACCAATAATTCTATATCCAAAAAACTATCTATTGAAAAGAAAAGATAAATTAAAACATTCTTATATAAATAAAAACTGGGAATTTGTTGGTGGCAAGTTTCTACCCTGCAATAAGTACTGAAGTCATATAGACTGATATAAAAGGTCAATATACAGTTACTTAAATCTATATGTAAAAATAAAAAGCTGCCGGGCTCGGTGGCTCAGCCTGTAATCCTGCGCCTTTGGGAGGCTGAGGTGAGTGGATTGCCTGAGCCCGCGGGTTCGAGACTCGCCTGGGCAACTTGGCGAGACCTCATCTCTAAAATAAATCAAAAAATCAGCCGGGCGTGGTAGCGTGCGTCTGTAATTCCAGCTACTTGGAAGGCTGAAGTGGAAGGATCGCCGGAGCCCAGCAGGTTGAGGCTGCGGTGGCCGAGAGTGGCCACTGCACTCCAGTCTGGGCGACAGAGTGAGACTCTAACTCAAAAAATAAAAAAATAAAGAGCAAATGTAACTACATAGATATAAAAGACAATATAAATCCATTCTTGTTACTCTTCTCATATGATTCAAAAGACAATGCATAAAGCAATACTTGCAAAAGTGTGTTGATGAACTTATAATGTATAAAGTTGTAACTTATATGGCAATTATAACACAAAGCAGGGAAAAGGAAATGCAGATATGTTAGAGCAAGTGTCTGTATTCTAATTAAATTGAGTTAGTGTTAAACAAAACTAGGTAATGTTTTTGTTTTGAGCCAAAGTGTTGGTCTGTCACCCAGGCTGGAGTGCAGTAACATGATCATGGCTTACGTCAGCCTTGATGTCCTGGGCTCAGGCAATTCTTCTGCCTAAGCCTTCTGGGTTACTGGAACCATAACCACACATCACCGTGTCTGACTAATTTTTTTATTTGTGTTTTTTAGACATGAGGTCTCACTATGTTGCCTAGGCTGGTCTGAAACTCCTGGGCTCAAGCTGTCTTCCCACCTCAGCCTTCCATAGTGCTGTCATTACAGGCAAGAGTCATTGTACTTGACCCCAAATTAGATGTTTTAAGTTAAGATTCTAACTGTAATACCCCAGGAAGTCACCAATAAAATAATTTTTAAAATATAGAGTAGAAGATATAGCAATGGGACCCGGTGTAGTGACTCACTCCTGTGAGCCCAGAACTTTAGGAGACAAGGCAGGATAATCACTTAAGACCAGGAGTTCAAGGTCACCCCTGGGGAAAATAATGAGACCTCATCTCTACAAAAAAAAAGAAAGAAAGACAAGAAAAAAGAAAGAAAGAAAAAAGAAAAGAAAAATTAGCTGGGTGTGGTAGTACACGTCTATAGTCCCAGCTACTCTAGAGGCTGAGGTGGAAGGATCACCTGAGCCTAGGAAGTTGAGGCTGCACTGAGCCATGATTGTGCCACTGCACTTCAGTCTAGGCAACAGAGTGAGACTCTGACCCCCCCCAAAAAAAGAAAGAGCAATGGTATTAAAATAGTACACTCAAAAATATCTATTTATTAAAGTAGACAATAATGGAGAAGTAGAAGAACAAAATCATGAAAGAACAAATAGCAAAATGTCAGACATATATGCTGCCTTATCAGTAGTTACATTAAATGTAAAAGATTAAACACTCTAATTTACACTGTAATTAAGAGGCAGAGATTGGCAGAATAGATTTTTAAAAGTATGATCCAGCTCTAATCAGTCACAAGAGACACATTTAAAATTCAAAGTCACAAATAGGCTGAATATAAAAGAATTTAAAAAGATATACCAGGCAAACAGCAGCCGAAAGAGTACTGGAGTGTCTCTGTTTATACTAACAACAGACAGAATATACTTTAAGTAAAAAACTGTTACTTGGCCAGTCTCTGTGGCTCAACCTGTAATCCCAGCACTTTGGGAGGCCGAGGTGAAAGGATTGCCTGAGCCCGCTTGTTCGAGACCAGCCCAGGCAACTTGGCAAGACCTTGTCTCTACAATAAATGAAAAAAAAATTGTCGGGTGTGGTAGCACATGCCTATATTTGGAATGCTGAGGCAGGATTGCCAGAGCCTGGCAGGTCGACACTGGGGTGGCCATGAGTGTGCTGCTGCACTCCAGCCTGGGCAACAGAGTGAGACTCCAACTCAAAAAAAAAAAAAAAAGTTATTAATTGAGACACAGCAGTTTATTTTATAACTATAAAAGGATTAACATACAGGAAGATATAACAATAACAAAAATATATGTACCTAAAAACAAAGTCAAAATATATGAAGCAAAATCTGACATAATTGAAGACATAGTAGTTGGAGACTTCAATATCCCACTTTTGATAATGGATAGAACAATTAAAAGATTAATTAGGAAATAAAAGACTTGAGCAATATTATACTAGACATAAAGACAGTGATGGCACATTCTACCCAACTTTAACAGCGTACATATTCTTCTCAAGTGCACATATAGCATTCTCTAGGATAGACCATATATTAGGCCATTAAAAAAAGCCTTGATACATTTAAAATGATTGAAATCATACAAATATATTTGCCAATCACAATGGAATTATACCCAAAATGAATAACAGAAAAACTCTGGGAAATTCACAAATATGTGAATGTTAAATAATACATTCCTAAATAATCAATTGGTGAGAGAAGAAATCACATAGGAAATTATAATTCCCTATGAATAAAATTAAATTTTTCATTCAACTGAAAAACTATTTGAATGAAAGTTAACTCACAACATTCAAAATTTATGGCATACAACTGAAACAGTGCTTAAAGATAAATCTATAGCTGCTGTAAACATGTATGTTTAAAACAAAAAAAAAATCTTAAGTCAATAGCCTAAACTTCTACCTGAAGAAACTAGAAAAAGAAATGAAACTCAAAGCAAGAAGAAGAAAGAAAATAGTAAAGATTAAGGCAGAAATGGATGAAATAGAGTTTAAAAAACAGTAGAGAAATCAACAACATAAAATACTGAGTCTTTGAAAAGATCAACAAAATTAGCCACCCTTTAGCTAGATTGAACAACATAAAAGAGAAAGAAGACTCAAATTACTAAAATCAGCAATAAAATAAGGGATATCTCTGACATTATCTCCTTAAAAAATAAAAATGATTATAAGGGAATACTATGAAAAGCTGTATGGCAAAGGAACCATGGGGTGAATGACAATGGAAGTCTCAGTGGGAACCAGTGTGGACAGAATTACTATTGAGAGAGATTCTCCTCTCCACAAATACTTGCACACTTTGATACAGTAACTTAGGTAGATTATCTGCTGGACAGAAGTGTTGCTGAAGAGTCTATCTTAGGCTGAGTAACAGGAAATAATTATTTCTTCCACATTTGAGACTCATAGTAACTCCATTATTTTAACAAATGGAAATTATGGGAATTCTCAGAGAATAAAATGAAGATCACACATAACGGTAACATCTAGCGAGAGAGCCACTGTTACTATTACAGAGTATCTAGTCTCTCTATTTACATATTTTGAGTAGAAATCTTGTATGCAAGAAATGTAACTTTGTTTTCCGTCATTCAACTTAATTTTTATTTCTAACTCTCAGTCTACTGACAGCAAAAACAAATCTCAGTCAATTCATGATTTCCCCTGGGTCCTGGGCTTGCATCTAGAAATGCCAGAGAGCTTTACACTCACTCCTACTTGCTAGGCTCTCCGTTTCTGATGCATGCAGGAGCCCCAATCACACCATTCTCCAGGTGTCCCACTCTCTCAGGAACCTTGGGTTGGTAGCTTGTGTTGCGCTGGAGTTATGAAAACCTCTTATAGTCTAAGTTCTTCCATCATAACTGTGCTATACCGAGGGGCAAGGAAAATCGTGCTCCCTGTGAGCTGCTGGACCATTGGGAATTTGGCTTGGATTTCCCATTCAGATGTTTCTTTTGCTCCTGCATCTGTTGGTCACAGAGAACATCTGAGATCTTTCCAGCTCCTCCAAATTTGGTTGTAACACAGAGACATAGGTCCCCTATATTGTCAGATTGCCAAACCTGTCTACAAGTTTCATCATAAAATATTATTTCACTGTATGAAAGAAGTACAATTTTTAAAATCATGTTCTCATATTCTAGCTATGCTTTCTTGAATGAGAGCTTTATCCATATCCATTGTTATTTCTTTTCTTCTTCTTCTTTTTAAAATTTCAATAGTTTGAGAGAATACAAATAGTTTTCAGTCTTGCCTTTAAGAGTACCTCTACCCCCACCTGTGCACATTGTACCCAATTGGTGACTTATTTTGTCCCTGCACCCCTTCTCCCTCCCTGTTCTGAGTTTCCAGCGTCCATTCTCCATGTCTTTGCCGATCCTTAGTTTAGCTCCCACTTATAAATGAGCACGTGTGCTATTTGGTTTTCTGTTCCTGAGTTAGTTAACTTAGGATGATGTTCTCCAAATCTATCTAAGTTGCTGCAAAAGACATTATTTCATTCTTTTTGATAGCTGAATAGTATTCCATAGTGTATATAAACCAGATTTTTCTCATCCACTGATCGGTTGATGGGCGTTTCGGTTGATTCCACATCTTTGCCGTTGTGAATTATGTTGTGATAAACATGCAGGTGCAGTTGTCTTTTTTGTAGAATGACCTCTGTTCCTTCAGGTAGACACCTAGTAATGGGACTGCTGTATCAAATGGTAGATTCACTTTTAGATGTTTGAGAAATCTCTACACCTCTTCCCATAGAGGTTGTATTAATTTACACTCCCACCAAGAGTGTACATATGTTCTCTTTTCTCTGCAACTGCACTAGCATCTATTGTCTTTTGATTTTTTAATAATGGCCATTAAGGTGGTTTCTCACTGTGGTTTTAATTTACACTTCCCTGATGATGAGTGATGTTGAACATTTTTTCATATCCTTATTGGCCATTTGTATATCTGCTCGTGTTATTTGCCTACTTTTTAATGGGGTTATATGCTTTTTTCTTGCTGATATGTTTGAGTTTGTAGATTCTCAATATTAGTCATTTATCAGATGTATAGTTTGCAAATATCTTCTCCCATTCTGTGGGGTGCCTGTTTGTTCTGTTGATTATTTCTTTGGCTAGGCAGAAAATTTTAAGTTTAAATATGTCCTATTTGCTTATTTTTTTGTTGCATTTGCTTTTGGGGTTTTAACCATAAATTCTTTGGCTAGTCTGATGTCCAGAAAAATTTCTCCTAGGTTTTCTTCTAGGATTTTTATGGTTTTAGAGCTGAAGTTTAAGTCTTTAACCCATCTTGAGTTAATTTTTGTGTATGGTGAGAGATAGGGATCAAGTTTCATGTTTCTGCATGTAGTTATCCAATTTTCCCAGCACGATTTGTTGAATAGGGTTCCCTTTCCTCGGTGTATGTTTTTGTCTACTTTGTCAAAGACCAGTTGGTTATAGGTGTTTGGGTTTGTTTCTAAATTCACCATGCTGTTCCACTGGTCCATGTGTCTTCTCTTGTACAGTACCATATTGTCTTAGTTACTACAGTCTTGAAGTATAATTTGAAGTCAGCTGATGTGATGCCTTCAGTTTTATTCTTTTTTCTTAGGATTGCTTTGACTATTCTGGTTCTTTTTTGGCTCCATATGAATTTTAGGCTTTTTCCCCCTAATTCTGTGGAAAATGGCATTGATAGGGATTGCACTGAATCTGTAGATTACTTTGGATAAATTACCCAAATTGGTCATTTTAATAATGTTGATTCTTCGAATCCATGAGCCAGGGATGTTTTTCCATTTGTTTGTTTCTTCTACAATTTCTTTCATCAGAGTTTTGTAGTTATCCGTGTAGAGATCTTTCACCTCCTTGATTAAATGCATTTCTAGGTATTTTAGATTTTTGGCTGCTATTGTAAATAGCATTGGGTTCTTTATTTGGTCCTCAGCTTGGTTGCTATTGGTGTATATCAGTCCTACTGACTCGTGTGTGTTGATTTTATATGCTGAAACTTTACATTGGCATGTAGAGATAGTTTGATTTCTTCTTTTCCAATTTTGGATACACTTTATTTCTTTTGCTTTCCTGATTGCTCTGGCTAGGACTTTCAGTACTATGTTAAATAGTAGTGGTGAAAGTGTTCAGTCTTGCCTTGTTCCAGTACCAAAGGGGAATGCATTCAACTTTTCTCCATTTAGGATGACATTGTTCAGGCAGTCTCCATGCTTCAGCCTCTCAAAGAGCTGGGATTACAGGTGTGAGCTACCACATCTGGCTACTCTTGTTAATTTAATGTCTGTTTTATCTGATATGAGAATGGTTGCTCATGTTTGGTTTTGGTTTCCATTAGCATTGGAATATTATATCCTCACCCCTTTACCTTGAGTTTGTAAGAGACTTTGTGAGTTAAGTGGCTCGCTTGAAGGCAGCAGGTATTTGAATTGTGTTTTTTCAATCCATTCTGTCAGTCTATATCTTTATAGTGCAGCATTGAAAAGCATCCACGGCCGGGCTCGGTGGCTCAGCCTGTAATCCCGCGCCTTTGGGAGGCTGAGGTGAGTGGATTGCCTGAGCCCGCGGGTTCGAGACCCGCCTGGGCAGCAAGACCTCATCTCTACAATAAATCAAAAAATCAGCCGGGCGTGGTAGTGCATGCCTGTAATTCCGGCTACTTGGAAGGCTGAGGCGGAAGGATCGCCGGAGCCCAGCAGGTCGAGGCTGCGGTGGCCGGGAGTGGCCATTGCACTCCAGTCTGGGTGACAGAGTGAGACTCCAACTCAAAAAAAAAAAAAAAAGAAAAGCATCTATGTTCAGAGTTAGTAATGACATGTAAGTTACTATTCCATTCATTATATTGGTTGCTAGCTTTATTTATTTATTTATCTATTTATTATTTAAATTCTCTATTATGTTGGTGTTTTATAAGGCCTGTGAGCTTTATGGATTCCAGTATCTATCTTTCTTTCTTTCTTTCTTTTTCTTTTTTCTGAAAGCAGGATTTATTGAGAGTACAAAAAAGCTTCCAGAGTGAGAGGGGACACCAGGGGGTTGCCTGCATTTTCCATATTTTGATTTTTTTTTTCTTTTCAGTATTTAAAACTCCTTTGAGTCGGGCTCGGTGGCTCAGCCTGTAATCCCGCGCCTTTGGGAGGCTGAGGTGAGTGGATTGCCTGAGCCCACGGGTTCGAGACCCGCCTGGGCAGCAAGACCTCATCTCTACAATAAATCAAAAAATCAGTCGGGCGTGGTAGTGCATGCCTGTAATTCCGGCTACTTGGAAGGCTGAGGCGGAAGGATCGCCGGAGCCCAGCAGGTCGAGGCTGCGGTGGCCGGGAGCGGCCACTGCACTCCAGTCTGGGTGACAGAGTGAGACTCCAACTCAAAAAAAAACAAACAAAAAAAAACTCCTTTGATTATTTCTTGTAGAGTTGGTCTAGTGGTGACAAATCCCCTCAGTGTTTGCTTATCTGGGAAAGATTTCATTTATCCTTCATTTATGAAACTTACTTTTGAGGGATACAATTTCCTTCACTGATTGATATTCTGTTTGAGAATTTTGAAGATGGGGCTCCAATCCTTACTGGTTTGTAGGATTTCTTCTGAGAAATCTGCTGTTATTCTGATAGGTTTGGCTTTGTAAGTTATTTGATGCTTTTGTCTCACTGCTCTTAAAATTCTTTCCTTCACATTAACTGCATTACTGGATGATTATATGCTTTGGGGATGACATTTTTGCAATGAATCATCTGGGAGTTCCTTGAGCGTCTTGTATTTGGATGTTTAGATCTCTGGCAAGGCCAGGTAAGTCTGCCTCCCTTATTCCCCTAAATAGGTTTTCCAAACCTATTGCTTTCTCTTCTTCCTCAGGAACTCCTATGATTCTTAGGTTTGAAAGTTTCACATAATCCCACATTTCTTGGAGACTTTGTTCTAGTCTCTTGATTGTTTTTTCTTTATTGGGTTAATTCAAATGCATTGTCTTCAAGGTCTGCGATCCTTTCTTATGCTTGTTATAGTCTACTGTTGAAACTTTCCACTGCATTTTGTACTTCTCTAAATTATTCTTTCCTTTCCAGAATTTCATCTCTTTTTTTTCTGAGTTGGAGTCTCACTCCATTGCCCAGGCTGGAGTGCAGTGGCACACTCATGGCAAACCCAGAGTCACCTGCTGGGCTCAGGCAATCCTTCCATCTCAGCCCTCCAAGTGGCTGGAACTATAGGCATGTGCTACCACACCTGCTTTTGATTTATTCTAGAGATGAGTTCTCACCAAGTTGCCTGGGCTGGTCTCAAATCCATGGGCTCAGGCATCCACTTGTCTCAGTCTCCCAAAGTGCTGGGATTATAGCCTGAGACACTGAGCCAGGCCTCAGCATTTTTTTTAAAGGTGTCTATCTCTTCAGATAATTTTGCATTCATGTCCTGAATAGTTTTTTAATTTCTTTATGTTGGTTTTCAATATTCTTCTGAAATTAATTGATCAATTTTATAATCAACTTTTTGAATTCTATGTCTTAAATTTCAAAAGTTTAATTTTGGTTAGAGTTTGTTGCTGAAGATTTGGTGTGGTCTATTGGGGGTATTGGAGAATTCTGTTTTTTCTTATTGTCAGAATTATTTTTCTGGTTCCTTCTCACTTGGGTGGATAATTTTTTTTATATGAGATTAGCAGGGGGCTGACATAGGCACTGTTGGGTTCCCTTGGGTTATACAGTGGGTACCAATAAAATGTATACACATTTTAAGTATGATATTGCTCAAAAGATGTCATTAATCAAATGAATACCAGTGTCACCATGTGACAGACAGGACAGTCAAAGAAAATGGTGGAAGTACAATTGAGAAACTGTCATACAACACATTGCTGCTATAATTTAATTCAACTTCAAAAAGTAATACATAGATAACATCTCTTAAAGTGTATATACATTTTTGGCACCCTCTGTTTATATCCTTAGTGTGGTGAATTTCTCAATTGCCTGCTATAGCAGTCCTGTGCTGCGTACCTGTACTGGCTCATGGCATCGTTAGTGGCTGGAGTGACTTGGACAGGTTTGGGATCAGATCTTCTCCAAAACTGAGATATTATATCCAATGTGGTGGATTGTACTGTTGACCTCTGACCAGGAGGTAGTGCTTGTGAGAGAAAGCCAGTTGTGATGGTGACTGTAGGGTTTCTTCTTGGCAAGTGTTGCTCTAAGGAAGTGCCCAGTCAGCTTAGACTGAGGGTGGTACTCTGTCTGTTTTGAACCTTTGAGGGGAGTGCAGGGGTAGGGGCAAAGAGCTTGAGCATACCACAAGAGTGTACCCTTGCCTACTCCAGTGGGGTTTAGGAGGGAGTTCCAGTCCACTGGAGTAATGCTGTTGTACAGGACAGCACAAAAGAGTTTACGTGGGGAGTGAGGTTGCTATGGCAATGCATCCCCTCTGGCTCCTGCCTTGGTCTCAGTCAATCTGTGATCTGAATGTCAAAGTGCAGCCAGCCTCAGGACCTCAGGTATTCTCAGGTAACCTGTCCAGTCAGGAACTGTCTGCGGTTTCAGAGTTTGCCCTTAGGGCCTATCCTCTCCCAGGCTGGCTAGAAAGCAGCTGTGTCATACACAAGGGCTAGGTTCCTGGGAAATGGTGGCTGGAGTTGCTCAAGACTTTTTGTCCTTCACCATTCCATGGCAGAGCATGGCTGTGGGTAAGGCAGTTTTCCATGAGGGGCTGGAGTCCCACAAGTCTCAGATGGCCCTGTAAGTTCATGGCAGAACCACAGAACTCCTGAATTCCCCTCACTCACCTTCCCCACTGTGTCAGGAGGCTGTGGTGGACTGTGGTGTTGCAGACAAGAGTCTGACCAGTTCCAGCCCAGGTTGATGGATTTTTTTCTTCTTCTTCTTTGCTCTAAGTGGTTACTATCACTTTTTGGAGAGTTGTGGGGCATGCTGCTGGACCCATTTCTCTCTGGGTGCTGAAGAAACTCTATCTTGGTTTACTCCATAAGGGAAACTCATTCTAGCCATCTTAATCCTACCCTCACTCTCACTGTTATTTCTTTACAAAAATTCTTAGAAGGGCAATTTATGTGTCAAAGACTATGCCCATTTTTAGACTTTTCTATATATTGCTAAATCACACTAGAAAAATGTAATCATTTCCCTCTCAATGGTAGTGCAAAAGAATTCTCCTATTCCCATATAGCAGAATATTTAGCAATAAATTAGTTACACAGGTCATAGCCTCACTATATATTTGAAATCAATTTTTGTATGCTGTCTATGATTTCATAATAAAAATGTGCTTTGATCATTTGTAAAATAACCAGTGTAGAACCATTCATATACTTAATGGTTGGAAATATATATATATATATATATTTATATATTTATATTTTTTTTTTTTTTTTTTTTTTTTTTTTTTTTGAGTTGGAGTCTCGCTCTGTCGCCCAGACTGGAGTGCAGTGGCCGCTCCCGGCCACTGCAGCCTCGACCTGCTGGGCTCCGGTGATCCTTCCGCCTCAGCCTTCCAAGTAGCCGGAATTATAGGCATGCACTACCACGCCTGGCTGATTTTTTGATTTATTGTAGAGATGAGGTCTTGCTGCCCAGGCGGGTCTCGAACCCGCGGGCTCAGGCAATCCTCTCACCTCGGCCTCCCAAAGGCGCGGGATTGCAGGTTGAGCCACCGAGGCCTGCTGGAAATATATTTTTTTAACAAGCTAAAAAATGAGATTATTCATGAGACGTGACTACAAGATAATTTCTTGCTATAGCTTCAACAGGTTAATGATCAGCTTTTTTTTCCTACTATTCACTGAATATGGAACTTTTTGAAAAAGGTCTGTAACAACAATCTGTAGTGTGCAGAATAGCTCCCAAAGAATTTCGCCCTCCGATTCCTGGATCCTGTGAGTGTGTCACAAATAAATGGCAAAAAGAAAAAAAAAAGACTTTGCAAATATAATGAAGGCTAGGAACCTTAAGATATGGTGGACTGTATTCCAAATAATCCAGGTAACTATCCAAGTAACAGGAGATCAGAGAGATTGCAAGAGTGAGAAGGATTAATGCTTTTTTGTTTGCTCTTCTGTGTGGTGGC
This sequence comes from Cephalopachus bancanus, assembly GCA_027257055.1. NCBI lineage: Eukaryota > Metazoa > Chordata > Mammalia > Primates > Tarsiidae > Cephalopachus > Cephalopachus bancanus. Next base: position 1,958,471 of record JAPVLO010000179.1, read on the forward strand.
CCATATGCAAAAACTGGAGAGATGGTTAGAGGCACCTAGGAGCTTGAAGTAGCCCCCATCTGGTAATCAGAAAGGAAATGAGGACTTTAGTCCTACAACCACGAGGAACTGACTTTTGCCAACAGCCTTTACAGGTTTCCTCATAGATTCTCTCCAGAGTCTTTAGATAAGAGCCCAGTTGGTTGAATGTCAAAGTGCAGCCAGCCTCAGGGTGATGTCCAACCTGTGTTTCTGACCAAGCAGGTGTATGTGACAATACATTTGTGTTATTTTAGCTGCTAAATTTGTAGTATTGGTTACTGCTCTGGTCAGAAACTATTACACTGGCTGAATAAGTAAATGAAACAGCATAAATTAAATAAATGATTTAACAAATGAATTAAAGGTGATTTGACAATGGACATTATTATATGCTTTTCCAAAAGAGCCATGGACTCATAAGTCTAGTTTACCCAGAATCTCCCTTGAATATGTCACCTCACTTTGTTGATCTTCGTCAGTTTTGCCCCATCTAGATCTTCCAAGAAGAGATGATTATGTAATATAGCCACCATCTTTGCCCTGTTTTAAAAATATTTATTATTGTTTTTTGTGTGCAGTAATTGTGTGCTTGATTATTGCTTGAAGAAGTGGGAATTTCCCATCCAACACACAAGCAACTACTGTTCTTTCCAATTAATTAAAAAATAAGCACCTGCACACATTCATTTTTTTCCCCAACAAATGTTTACTAAAGTCCTGCTCTTAGTGTAGTGTTCTGCTAGGCTCTGAAGCTATTACAAAAGAAATACAGGAAGTTTCCAAATCAAAAACTGATCTATGTTCTAAAAGTTTTATTTCTAAGTTAGAGATGTATCACTCAGAACATATGTCCACATGAAAACCACACTAAAAACATTGATACTTTGCCTAAACCAGTCCACACTCAAAATTCACTTGACCTAATCTTAAAAGAACTTAACTGTATTTAAATACTATTTATTTTTCTATGGCAAGACAGATTCAGTTTTTCCAACTTGTATTGTTAGAAGGTTAGCATCCTGCTTGGAAGAACTGGCTCCTTCAGCAGTGACATTAGCAATCAGAGACTCCATTGAAAAATGGAGTATACAGTTCTGTATTTTAAAAAACTTTGAATATGCTTGAAACACCTTTTTGTCATATTTTGTTTTAGTTCCCTATATCAGGAATATCAGTTATTCTTATGTTGGACCATCTTGTTCTCTTTTCCATGTCTATTGCCTTCTTTCTATTGCTTTTATTGTATACTGATTCTGTTACTATCACTGTTAACTGTTGCCATCTGTACATCTGTCATCTTAGATGTTTCTTTTCCCAGAAACCCTAAATGAGAAGTAAGTGGCACTTGGCTTCACAGAGAAGTCAGTGCTCAGATCTATAACCCAAGTTTCCTTGGCTTTTCATGTATTGTTATTAATAAAGGTGGTACAACTCAATCAGAATTATGTGTAACTTTTTAAGATGTGCCACCCATATCCATGTAACATTTATCTATGTGGAGACATAAATCATGTGCATTAACCATTTTAATAGGCCAACTGATTGATAACTTATGTAAAATGGTATATACAGAGAGATAATTTGGTATACATACAGATATTAATTACATACAAGAGTTAGTGGTATAGGCAATAAATATTTAGGAATTAAGAAAATGGAGCATTCAGCTTGTGCTTAATTTAATTATTCAGTAGTCCCCAAACACATGGGTAATTTCCTTACTCACAATTTTACCTCTTCCTTGTAGATTTCTTTCCCCCCACCTTTTCCATCTCTGTATATCTAAAAATCTTCCCCACCTTTATGGATCATTACAGGCACACACTTTCCAGGAAGGCTTTCCTGGCAGCCTCATCTTTTGGTAATCTGCCCTTCCTCACATCTCCCATTGTTACTTTTCTTGTAACATAGAAGCACAACAGTGGAGAAGTGTGTATAGAAAAGTACAAAGATGGACTTAATAAACCAATTGTTGAATAACTGAATAAGTTCAGATTTCTATAAAATAAAGAAGCAGAGATAACATTTTAAATATGGTAAAGATGATTAGAGAAGATGATGAACGAAAGTAGAGAGACTGGAAGTCAGGGGGCTGACTTTCTGGAAATAGAGGAGTCCTATTGAAAACGGCTGAAGGTAAAATGTTAAAAAGGATTGGGGAGCAGATGGTGTAGGACCTTTCACAGTGCCTCAGGAATGAAGAGTTTGGACTTCAGCCTGAAAGCAACAGGGAGCCATCGGAATGCATTGTTAAAGTAGGCATTTAGGGAGATTAATTTGGCAGCAATATATAAGATGGATGCAGGGTGCTTATTAAAAAGATGTTTTGGTAATATGAGGGTAGCAGGTACAAATTTTAAAGGCCCTAATCAAGTGTGCAACAACAACATAAATAAAACCCCTAACTGTTCTATAAGTCATTTCAATATTTGGTACTAAGTTTCAATTTTATTTGCTGCAGAAAATTTAGTCTGGTTACTTCTAGGCAAAATGAGTCCATGAGTTCTGTGTTTTTTCAGGGTTTTGAATCTGTATCAGTTCAAAAGTGTGGAGTAGAAGTAGGAAGAGTAGAGGTAGGAAACACATTCATTTACCCTTCTCACTGTGGTGGAGCTTGTTTCCAGTGTCATGCATCTTGTTTGTCCTTTGTGTAGGCATGGGTTAGTGGTTGCTCAAATACGGGTTGGACTGTCACTGGGAACAGCAACTGTTTACACAGAATCCTCCTTAGGGGAAGCTCCTTCATGTGGACTGTGACATTCTTTGCAGGCCCCTTTCTTAGATAACACAAGTCCCCTGTTGAAAGGCCATGGGAACTTTCACATGCTCCCCACACCACTCCAGTCCTAGGGCACTAGGCACCTTGTCTTCAATTGTCACATGAATGGGAGTCACAATACCATGTTCACCTACAGCTTCTTCTCAGTAATGGCAGGGTGGTAGGCAAAGGTTTTCTCTTCATGATTTGCTGTTTCTAGCCTACTTCATCAGAAGAACTTTCTTTTCATGGGTTCCTAAGCTTAAATAAGGATATCTATGATATTCACTCAGGATTCATCCTGAGAAGGCAGAAGGCAGGACACAAGTTCCCCGCACTCACATTTAGCTCTATTTCTTGCTTTCTGTCAGCCTATCCCTCTCATATCCCTCTTTTTCAGCTTGGAGATCTCTCAAGACCAAAAGGCTCTGAATTTAAGAATCAGGCATTGGTTGCCTTTGCTGCTTTTTGTTGCTTCCTGGTACTAAAAGAGGCTACACGGGGACCATGGGTGTTTTCTGTCTTGTTGTCTAAAGGGAGGAGGGATATTAGAGAACAAATGAATGATTAAGGTGAGCACAGGAGTGAGCACGGATAATCACATCAATTATTATTTTGAAATATTTTGCCACCACATAAGTATGGTGTTCTCAGGACCTAGACCTAGGTAGAAGAAACAATAAGAATGAAAAATTCACTGGACCTGATTGGAGCATTAAGAATGAAATGTAGATAGAGAATTCAAGAAAAGTTTTTAAGATTTTGAGACCGAGTAAACGGGAAATTAATGACAGTCAGTGGATAAAACAAGAATGAGAGAGAGAGAGAGAGAGAGAGAGAGAGAGAGAGAGAGACTAGATGCAAACTAGATGCTTATGTTCTGTGACTTAATATGCCTAGATGACAGCAGCACATCGAGTAACACAACACTGTGTAGAATGTGTTTTATTAGCAGTTTAAAATTAGCAGAGGAACAATTCAATTGAGCCAACTCATGAAGAATGGGTTAGAAAGGAGCATATTTGTTCATTCATTTACCCTGGGGATTGTATCTATCAGGTTGACTGTTAGTGGTCCTTTGCACATAACACGGGGCCACTCACATGGGAGTTGGTGCTTGAGCAGCAGTTAAATTAGGAGGTTGGCCTGGCACAGTGGCTTGAGCCTATAATCCCAGCACTTTGGGAGGCCGAGGTGAGGGGATTGCCTGTGCCCATGGGCTCGAGAACAGCTTGGGCAACTTGGTGAGATCTTGTCTCTACAATAAATCAAGAAATTAGCCGGGTGTGGTAGCACATGCTTGCAGTTCCGGCTACTTGGAAGACTGATGCAGAAGGATCGCCTGAGCCCAGAAGATCGATGCTGGGATGGTGGTGAATGAGCCATTGCACTCCAGCCTGGGCGACGGAATGAGACTCCAACTCAAAAAAAAAAAAAAAAAAGAGGAGATTGATCAGTTAATATAGGCTAAGAACAGATAGATTCAGCTGTAATTAGGGACTATCCAACTATAGATTAAGATGAATTGCCTTTCTTGGTCTTAGGAATATTTCTAAGGTATGTAGAAATCTTTAGAAGCAGAACTTTTCCTTCCTAAAGGCTGTGAGGACACACTGACAAATTATACTCTAGTATTCATTTTCTATATTCTTTATCTGTCATCTAAAACCTCTGTCATTTCCTTATGACAGTTTGCAATTTCTTAAATTACTGCTAATCTTCCACCAGTTACATTTTAAATTGATTACTTCCCTTTTAGGGAAGCATACTAGACCCCTTGGTGAGACTTAGAAAACACCCTCAAATTGCCAGCAATATGCTTGTGAATCATCTCTTGGGTGGCTTATTTCCGGGGATGATTTCTGCAGATGGCTAATCTCACCCATTTTATGTTGATTTCTCTTAGCTTTAACCCCTAAGCATGGCAATATCTGATTCTCCTAATTCCAGGTTAATTGTCGTTGTTATTCTTTAGCTTTTTTTTCTAAATTTTCATATTTCTGGCATTTGTTAAAATTTAGAAAGGAAGGTGATGGGGTAATGCTGACTTCATTTTGGGATATATTGAGAATTTGATATGTATTCTTTATTGAGCTACCTAGAATAAAAATATATAAAGGCTTGAGAGAGTCAACACATAACACCTTTTTCTGTCTTTCCCCAGTATTTCTCTTCTCTGATAAAGAATTAAGATTCCCAGATCAGACAGATAGAGATGAAAAGAACAGCATTATACTCTGTCACAAGTGCTTAGAAAAGTGCCTAGAAGATGATGAAATACTTAATAAATATTTGGTGGATGAATAAAAGCTAGGTTGAAGAACATAGCTTAATATGCAATGAAATTGGCTTCCTGATACTTCATGTCAGAATTAAACTAACTCATTCCCTTCTGGGAAGACCTAGACAACCTCAAACCTCTTCTGTGGAGGTGGAAAGTTCTCCTCTATGGCAGCCTCCAGTGGCTGACTGGTGCTGAGAGCAGGTGAGAGCTTCCCTAGAAAGCAAGCTGATTTCCTCTCAAGGGAAGGAGTGAGGGAGACACTTGAGAGAAGCCAGGAATCTTATTTTGAAGCTTTTGGTTCTTCTAAGTCATCGACACTAATAAAACAGAAACTGCCCAACCTCGAGGAACATAGGTATAGGAATTAGATGGAGGAGTTATTTGGGGGCAAAATCTATATAACATAAAATTTACCATCTTAACCATTTTTAAGTTTACAGTTCAGTGTTGTTACATAAATTCATTTTGCTGTGTAATCATCACCAGCATCCATCTCCAGAACTCTTTTTATATTACAAACCTGAAACTCTATGTCCAGTAAATAATAACTCCCTGTTCCTCCCTTCTTCCACCCTGGGAAGCCACTATTCTAATTTCTGTCTCTGTGAATTTAACTATGACAGAAGGAGATTTTTTAAAAAATCAGCATTATTACAAATAAACTCTGGCTTGAAGGACAAAGCTTAGATGTGTGGCCATGATAAGCTTCTTAACTCAAAATAACTCTTCAGAATTAAACTCACCCAAGTACTTGCCAACCACAGATTCCTTCCATCCCTTCTGCATCTCCCACCAAGGTCACCCAGCCCCAGGGAGCTTGGGTAGAGTTAGACCCCTGTTTGGGAAGGCAGACTCTGAGGAGCTGCCAGAATATTCAAGTCTGCTCAACCTTCTCTCAAACTTTCCAGGGAGATGTGACAACTCTTCCTATAAAGAGGAAATGAGACGGAGGTGGGAGAGGCCAGGAGCCTTCCTCTGATGGAGTTCTCTTCGTAGGGATATACGGTCAAAGAATATTGGAAAATGTAGAAAGATGGCCTAGAAATTTATTCTCACTCTCACACTAATTATCGTCCAACCCCACAATAGGAAAGCCAAAGCTGTGATGAGCTGGGGGACAGTGGTAATTAACTGGAAGTTGTAGCACAGTATCAACAAGTTTTTCCACCTAAAATTATAAGTAAAATATGCTGACTGCCTTAGAAGTTTATTACTGACAAGTTGCAAATAAATGCTTGTTTCTAAGTTGATTTGTGTGTGTGTATTATAGAAAGAGTGGATAGAAATCCTACAATCACAAGCTAAAGAGATTACTATCCTCAAGAGATCACTTTGTCAACCCAAAGTGAATCACTGGCCTGTGTCAGCTGCTGTCTAGATAAACTATGTTGAGACATTTCCAGAAATCTGATACAGAACTGGGAGAGGGAGAGGGAATGAGCCTAGCAACTTTCTCTTTCACTATTAGAACTTGCAGGCATTTCTTTCCCAGCAAGATGGGTTCCTGTTTTGTTTCAGAGTAATGGATACCTAAAATAATTCCTAGCACCTCTTTTCTCTCAAAGATGTTCAAAATTTTGACTGAAGCTGAAGTTAACAAAAGATGTATAGTAAAGGGTGGTTGGTAGTTCTGCTGTACGAAGCAGAAAGCATCAACCAGGCATCTTTACTGCAAGAAGCATTGTTTTTTAAATTTTATTAAAAACTGCTTCTGTTAGTAACACACTGAGAACAGCAGATAGATAACCCAGGCATTTAGGTCTTGGTTAACTTTTAACTGGCTGTGAATTTTTTTCTGAATACCTTCAGAGTCTGAAAGATGTTTCACTCTTGCATAAATTGAAATTCAGGGATAGTATCAGGTTGGAAATTTGACAGACTAGCAGTTTTAGGACTGACTTTCCTGGGAAAATGCCCAATGACCCTAAATCTCTCAGACATACTTTCATAGGTATTTCATCAGGTCTCTCCAGGTTTTATTTCCCCTTCTCAGTAGATTGCATTGCATTAGTCATTCCAAGAATCTTAAAAAGAATAGTTATGTTGCTCAGGCCATGATGTAAAAAATATTTTTTGCATATAAGGCAAACTGTTCCCATGAAATCCACTCTTTCAGGCCACCCACTGTTTCATAAAAAGATTTTTATGACAGGTAGCCCTTAAATATAGCTCCCCCACTCCCACCTGGAACCACCTCACTTCGTCAATGCAGCCGATGGACCGGTTTCAGAGATCTACACAGAACCCCCTTCCTAGACTGCCTCCCTCAGGGCATTGTTGATTTCTCCTGAGACTGACAGTTGGTGTTTTCAGAGGTGCCTGCTCATCACTTGAGAATCTGTTCACATGAAACTGCCTCGTGGGTCAGGGCGAAATTGTTCACATTTTTTAGGTGCATGGATGCAATTTTACATCTAAAGATCTGGGACTGTTGCTCACCTGTGCATGGACATTTATCAGTCAGGCCTGAAACTTCCTGGAGATGGATCCAGAGATAAATTCATTCGGGCATGACCATGAAATTCCAGACTGGGAAAGTTAGCTTGAAAAGCTCCATTTAAGCGATCTGGATTTTCAGGTGAGGCCAGAACTTCCTGATCTACTTATAGAAGCTCCTGTTCGCCATGGCAGTCTACCCGTTGTTAAAGTTCTTAAAGTCACTTGGGGTCACTAAATTGTCTGGATGAAATAATTAATACATGCTGGTCTTATGAATAAAATAAATCAATTTATTTAAAACACTAAAAAAAAAAGATTTTTATGACAGGTAGCCCTTAAATATAGTTCCTTTACTATCCTACAGAACACATGATATTTTGTCTTTAACAATAACCAGCGCTTTACATTTTGAACACTAGCCTGGGACAATAAAAGTTCTTGTTCAAGACCTGCTTTAGGAAGAACCAAATCGAATTTGCAGCTTCTCTGCTTTTAGATGCAGGTTCTGTTCTTTTCCTTGACAATGATGCTCTGTGTGACTCTTTGTTCATTTCTCAGGATGTGGAGGGAGGAGAGAGCAAAATCAGATAAAGAAGGCCCCTCTGGGTGACCCTCCTTCTATCCAAAAAGTAATGTTCTACTTTCCATCACCTCCTTATTCTCTCAGCCTTAGGGCCTGATTATTAGTGCCCTCAGAGTCTTTCTTAAGAAAACTCTAGAAAGCTGTGAGGGAGCTGACCTGTTGGATCCCATTGGCAGATGTGTGTTGCCTCTGAAGGCCTGATTTTCCAAAATCTCAAAGGCAAATCTTCTTGTTAAGCATTTTATTCTCTATAAAAGTACTAACACATTTTGTACAATTGCCCTTCTGAAAGAGGTTATTTCACCATTAATGGACTTTTTAAGCTGATCTACAATTCAGCTAAATAAATAAGTGGTGAAGAAATGCAGGCTCAAAACACATTACTCTTGACAGGAATCAAATTAGTGCTTAGAAAATTTCAGCTTTTAGGAGGGTGGTCTTTGCATTTACCTGGTCTACTAAGCTGAGACCAAGATTCAAAAATAATTGAAGTAAAATACTGAGAACATTGTCTCAGCAGCAGATTTTTTTTTCAGGGTACCTGTGTACTTGGGTCTAGACCACTTTCTGTTAACCTTTGTGGAGGTAGGTGACCTTCAGTTATAGTAAGGTGGAATAGTAGAAAAAAACAGCAAAAATGTTCCAGTTTACATAGCTTCTGTTAATTTGCTTTTTCTTATTTCTAAAGGGGGTAAGTAATTTATTACAATAGGTGTTTCAAAAATTGAACAGTATGATATATGGAAAATAGCTCGATATATAGCAGAAGTCAATAAACATTGATTTGACACTTAATTGGGAGTCAGTTTTTCCTATTCTGTTGCCAGCTCTACTCTGTCACTTCCCCACAGTGTGACCTTGGGACAGCGACTTAAATATTTTTAGCCTCAGATTCCTCATCTGCAAAATAGAAATACAGAAATGAGGTAAAATGTTTAGTGCCGTGTTGAGCTCATGGTAGGTTTTTAGTTTAGTTTAGTTTTTTTAAGAGTGGCTTTATCGAGATATTTACAGTTTGCTCATTTAAAGTGTACAACTCAATGGTTTTCAGAATCTACTCAGATATGTGAAACCATTAACACGGTCAATTTTAGAACATCTTTATTACTTCAAAAAGAAAACCTATACCCTTCAGCTTTCATCCTGTCCCCAATTCTTAGTTCTAAACACCTCTACTATACTTCGTATCACTAGAGAGTTCCATGTTCTGGACATTTCATATGAATGAAATAATATAATATGAGGTCTTTTGTGACTGTGTGTGTGAGTGTTTTTGTTTGTTTTGAGTTGGAGTCACTCTGTCACCCAGGACGGAGTGCCATGGCACACTCACGGCCACCCCAGCATCGACCTGCTGGGCTCCGGCGATCCTTCCGCCTCAGCCTTCCAAGTAGCCGGAACTACAGGTGCACGCTACCACACCCGGCTAATTTTTTTTATTTATTGTAGAGACGTGGTCTTGCCAAGTTGCCCAGGCTGGTCTCGAACCCGCGGACTCAGGCAATCCACCAGCCTCAGCCTTCCCAAGTGCTGGGATTACAGGCCGAGCCACCGAGTCTGGTCGTGTATTCTTACATTTATAATATTATCATGATTCATCTATCTTATAACATGTATCAATATTTAATCCTTTTTCTGGCTGAGTAACATTCCATTCTATAGATATACCATTTTTGTTTATCCGTTCTTCATAATCTATTCAAATGTTGATGGACGTTTAGGCTGTTTCTGTCTTTTTTCTATGATGAATAATACCGCTATAAACTTTAATGTGAACATTTTTGTGTCCACATGTTTTCATTTCTTTTGGGTCTATACCTAGAAGTAAAATTGTCAGTCATATGGTAGGTAACTCTATGTTTAACAGTTTAAAGAACTGCCAGACTGTTTTCCAAAGTGGCTGCCCCATTTAATATTCTCACCAGCAGTGCAAAAGGGATTTACTTTCTCTACATCTTTGTTATGCTTGTTATCTGACTTTTTGTTTCCTGCCATCCTAGAAGGTGTGAAGTGGTATCTCAAAATCTTGATTTGTAATTCTCTGTTGATTTATTGATGATGTTTAGCATCCTTCTTGAAGAAATGTCTATTCAGATCATTTGCACATTTTAAAATTTGGATTTGCTTTTTATTATTTAATTGTAAGAGTTCTTTGCATATTATGGATATAGGTCCTTTATCAGATATACACTTTGCAAATATTTTCTTCCATTCTATTGGTGCCCTTTCCCTTTCTTTTTTTGATTTTTTTCTTCTTTTAAAAGTTTTTAAATGTTTTAATTTTTTATTTTAAAGATGTGGAGTACAATTCGGGATTAGGTATACCAGTGGTTATTGTACGGGCAAATTTGGGCCTCCCTTTGGTCCCCACCTCACCTGGTTTGAGATCAGGTACCTTATTGACGCTATGTGTCTCCCCCGCTCCCCTGGCAGTTTCCAGTTACTGCCAATCCCTTTCTTATTGTATTATGGTAAATGTTCAGGGTCCACTTATGAGTGAGAACATGTGGTACTCAGTTCTTTGTTTCTGTGATAAATCAGAGTATGATAAAATCCAAATCCAACCAAGTTGCTGTAAAGTCCATAATTTTGTTATTCTTTATGGGTGCATAATAGTCCATCATGTATATGTATCATTTTTTTTTTATACAGTCCAGTTTCAATGGGCAGTACCTTGGTTCCATGTTTTTGCTATTGTAAATAGTATTACCTTTTACCGAAGGAATTGACAGTGTCCTTTGAAACTCAACTGATCTATTGTTCTTTGTTGCTCATGCTTTTGGCATGATATCTAAGGATTCTTTGCCAAATCCAAGGTCATGAAGATTTTTCTATATGTTTTCTTTTATGAGTTGTATAGTTTTAGCCTTTACCCTTAGGTCTTTGAGTCATTTTGAGTTAATTTTAGTATATGGTGTAATGTAAGGGTCCAACTTCATTATTTTTCATGTCAATGTATAATTTGTCCAGCACCATTTTTTGAAAAGACTATTCTTTCCCCATCAGATGGCCTTGGCAACCTTGTTAGAAATTAGTTGACAACAGATTTATGGGTTTATTTCTGGACTCTCACTTCTATTCTATTAATCTATATGTCTGCCCTTGTGCTAATACTACACTGGCTTGATTAATATTGCTTTGTAGTAAGTTTTGAAATAGAGAAGTGTGAGTCTTTCACATTGTTCTTTTTATGATTATTTTTGCTCATCTGGGTCTTTGCAATTCCATATGAATTTTAGAATCAACTTGTCAATTTCAACAAGGAATTCAGCTGGATTTTTGATTGGGATTACAATAGATATTTAGGTCAGTTTGGCGAGTGTCATCACCTTAATGTTAAGTCTTCCAATTCATGAACAAGGATGTTTTTCTAATTATTTAGATTGTCTTTAATTTTTTTCAGCAATGTTTTATAGTATTCAGAGAACAACTTTTGCACTTATTTTGTCCAGTTTATTCTTAAATATTTTATCCTTTATGATGCTATGCTATAAGGGATTGTTTCTTAATTTAGATTTTGATTTTCTCTATGTTTCTAATCTTTAAAGAAATACAACTGATGTTAGTACATTAATCTTGAATCCTGAAACTTTGTGTAACTTGTTTATGAGTTCTAATAGCTTTTTTATAGTGCGTTTCTAGGAATTTTCTATGTACAAAATTATGTCATCTGTGAATAAAGATGGTTTTACCACTTCCTTTCCAATCTAGATGCTTTTTTTTTTCTTTTTCATGCCTAATTGCCCTGGATAGAACCTCATGTACAATGTTGAATAGAAGTGGTGAGAGCAGACATCCTGGTCTTGTTGCTAATCTCAGGGGGAAAAGCATCCAGTCTTTCACCACTAAGTCTCATACTTAGGGTTTTTTTACATATGGCTTTTATCATGTTGAGAGAAAATTCCCTTTTCTTCCTAGTTTGTTGAATGTTTTTAATCATGAAAATGTGTTGGATTTTTGTCAAATGCTTCTCCTGCATCTGTTGAAATGATCATGTGGTTATTGATTTTTATTCTTTTGATATGAGATATCATATTAATTGATTTTCAGATGTTGAAACAACCTCAAATCTTTGAGATAAATTTCACTTGGTCATGGTGGATAATTATTTTTATCTTATTTTTATTTGTTCCTGTGTTCAGTCTGCTAGTATTTTGTTGAGGAAGTAGATGTCTATGTTAATAAGTGACATTGGACAGTTTTTCTTCTTTGAAACACTTGCCCATGGTAGGTCTTTCTTCCATGAATCTTCCTTTTCACTTTTCCTCTTTTTCTCACTAATAAACTGTTTTAAAGTTTAAAAAAAGAGAGAGAGAGAGAAACATTGGTCTGTAGTTTTCTTTTCCTGTGATGTTTTTGTCTGGATTGAGTATCATATTAATACTGGCCTCATACAGTGTCTTGGGAAGTGCTCCTTCTCTTCTATTTTTTGGAGAAGATTGTGAAGAATTTGTGAAACATTTGATTTAAATGTTTGGTACAATTCTTGGCCTAAGTTTTTCTTTCTAGATAGTTCTTTGTAGTTTTTTGGTTACTAATTAAATTTCTTCACTTGTAGTAGATTTATACAGAATATCCATTTCTTTTTTAGTTGGTTTGTATCTTGAGAGGTTTGTGTCTTTCTGGGAGTATGTTCATTTCATCTAGTTTATCTAATTTGTTGGTGTACGATTTTTCATAGTATTACTTTATGGTCCTTTCTTTTTTTGTAAAGTAAATAGTAATAAAAGAGAATAAGTCCTCTCTTTTATTATTAATTTTAGTAATTTGAGTCTTCTCTCTTTTTTTCTTGGCTGATCTACTTGAAAGTTTGTCAATTTTGTTAGTCTTTTTAAATAACCAGCTTTGAGTTTCACTGATTTTCTCTATTTTTCTAATCTTTACTGTGTTAATTTCTGATCTAATCTTTATTATATTTTTCTTCTGTTTGCATTAGGTTTTGTTTGCTCCTTTTTTGGTGTACTAGTGTGGAAGGTTAGGTTGTTGATTTGAGATCTTTCTTCTTTTTTAATATAGGCATTATAACTATACATTTCCTGCTAAGCTCTGCTCTAGCTTCATCCCATAAGTTTTGGTATGTCTTCATTTTCATTCATCTTAAAGTGTTTTTTTATTTCCCTTGTGATTTCTTCTTTGACTCACTGGTTTTTTAGGAGTGTGCTGTTTGCCACATATTTGTGAGATTCCCAAATGTTTTTTCTGCTATTGATTTCTAATTTTATTCCATTGTGGTTGAAGAACATACTTTGGAGTACTTTTACATTTATTGAGGTTTTTTTATGGTCTAGCATGTAGTTCGTCTTGAGGAATGTCCCATGTGCACTTGAAAAGAATATACAGTTTATTCTGTTGTTATTGAGTGTCCTATAGATGTTCATTAGGTTTAGTTGGTTTGAAGTGCTGTTCAAGTCTTTTATTTTCTTGTTGATATTCTGCCTAGTTATTTTATCCATTATTGAAAGTGGGATACTAAAATCTCCAGATATTATTGTTGAGTTATCAAATATGGCAGTTTTTGCTTCATGCATTTTGAATCTCTATTTTAGGTGTGTTATGCATATAATTGTTCTATCTTCCTGATATATATCATAATAAAATGTCCATGCTTATCTATAGCAAAATATTTTGTTTGGAAGTCTATTTTGACTGCTGTCAGTGTAGTCACTCTAGTTTTCTTGTGATTATCATGCTGTATGCATATATATCTTTTTCAATCCTTTTATGTCAATCTATTTGTACCTTTGATCTAAAATTTGTCTACTGTAGACAGCATATAGTTTGATCTTGCTTTTATTTTCTGAGTCTGATAGTCTTTCTTTTGACTGAATTTTCATTCTTTCACAATTTATGTTATGACTAATATAATTGGATTTATGTCTGTCATTTTTTTCTTCTACATCTCATGTCTTTTTAGCTTTCCCATCTCTTCTATGTTGCCTCCTTCTATAAAAAATGAACATTTTCTAATTTTGTTGTTGTTGCTGTTTTAGTGCTTACACTAGGGTTTATCATATCCATCTTAACTTGTAAAATGACACTGGGATGACAGTAGTTTTAATTGGACTCTATTTCTCTTTTTTCCTAACCATACCCAGCTATTAAACTCCAGCAACTGCTGGTTTTATTGCTCTGTTGTTTTCAACAAGGTGTAACAATTTAGCCTTTATCTTGACTGTTTTAATTGCCTCACCACAATCTCTACTATTCCTAAGAGCACCCTTAGGCTTTAACTTCCTCATGTTCTACTGCAAATGAACTCAGTTCCTTTGGGAAAATATTAAAGCTATCTGTTTCATAGTGTGCTTCTTCTACCAGGTAAACTCTCTAAGCTAGGGATCTGGAGCTGGGAGTGGGGATAATGCAGTTTCTGACACCCCTGCTATAATGGCTGAGTGCTTTGAAAACTGGGGGTTGGGGAGGAAGGGGAAGAGATTCTCTTAATTTATCTCCCCTACTGCCTCATAAGGTGGGAAAAGGGTTATCAAGGTTCCCATATTCTCAGAATGCTTGCTTGAGTCCCATGAGTCAGGATTGGGTGGAGGAAGGGAGCCCCCACCTCTTGATCACACTTGCCTAAGACCTAGCCTTAGCAAGAGGCAGCCAGAGACAAGATGAGAAGCACTAATGTCCTGCTTTTCCTGGGAAAGACATACATATATATATATATATTCTTGGGTACAGTGGTATAGAGTGAAGTTTCTATCTTGCTGAGCAGGGAGGAGGGAAGAGAAAACAGTCTTGGCACAATACCACAGACTATCATCTTTCTTACCAAATTTTCATATATTTCTCTTGAACAGATGTTTGTCTATTTGCTCTTTGTCCTTAGGGCCATTTTCAGATGCTTTAAATGGTTGTCTTTTAATGGTAAGTATTGTTAGTTAACCTTCCCTGAACCTTTGTTTCCTCACAAAAAGCTAAAAGCCTCCTAAAGTCTATTTTAGCCAACAATTTTTAGTTTAGTGTTTCATAGTCATTCACTGCCCCAGAAAGATTTCTTTGATCACATCCTTTTCAAAAAATGCAACTAGGGAACAGCTTCTTTCTGTATAGCAGGTAGAATCACAGAACACTATAATAGATGATGAGGAAGGATAATTTAATACCATCTCTTTCCCATGATCCAGAACCTCCACAATTCTCGAGGTCCTTATACTTTACCCAGCTTCTCATTGTATTTCTAAATAAATAATGGCTCAGTGTTGCTCCTGTGTCCTTCCAAGAGCCATGCTGATTGGTTATTTATTCATAATGGCAAATCCTCAAGAATCTTTGTGAACCATAATAGCTTTCCTCAAGCACTTTTTGCCCATTCTATGACTGTCATATTCTTTTACAACAATACAATTGGCACAACACCTTCCTCACTATTCAGTGGTTCTGTTGACATTATACCAACATCTCAAAGTTATACTTTGGTGTAGTTAAGTTGTTGGTACAATTTTCCTGCATTATGGTTTAGTTGTTTAAGTCCTGGTCGTATGCTTGTCATCATCTCTGCTCTCTGAATAACCACAGGGACTTATGATGATGTGATAAACCATAACTCTGGATGATAGTACAGCACATGTAAAATTACTTGTGTTGTATTGAGAGCTTCTCTGCATTCCTACAAAGCACTTCAAAGTCTATAAGAGCCCTGGCTGTTATATTATCTTTCTTACTTCCAGATCTAACAATTCACCAGATTTTTACCTCAAAATATTATGAAGACTATCTGAGGTTATGGACCATGAATCTTGTTTTCCACATGGTTATAATTCAAGGATCTATTAAGACTGGCATATAGAAAACAGAATATTTATTCACACCTACTAGAGATACAGTCCTACAAAACAAATGTGACTTAGAGAATGAACAAGAAGGGAAGAAGAGACATAAAAGAATGGAGAAAGAAAATACTACATCATCTGAAAAGTTTAAATTAAAAGCAAAAAAACCCTCAAAATTTTATAATTTTTAAAATACTGCAAAGCAATACCTCCTGACAGATCAAAATGAAATCCCTTGTAATATATGCTGCATGATTGCTGATCTCTGTTTATGACATTTATTTTTACGAATTCATTGAGTTCATACGGGAGAAAGGCTAAAATAGTATTGGCATGATCTTGCTTCTCTTCATGAAGAGAAATGTCAATGTCATAATAAAGATGAGGTATCTTTTACAGATGTATACTACTTTTTATATTATATTAAGAAATTATAAAGTTTAAAAAATTAACCTAGTTTTTAAAAAATGACCCGATTAATAAAAGGATGAGGAAAATGTCTTCATTTTTATTGAAAGATAATAGAGTTATGGGTATTCAAAATTATTCCTATTTGGCTTTGGAAAATAAATCATGGCCTGCAATATGAATTTGGGTGTACTTGTTACTCAGGGAATTCATATTGAGTAAAATACTGAGGCCATGTTATGAAGAGCCAGAAGAGGAATTAATGAAGTCTCCCTATTTTCCTTCTAGTTCTCTGATCAGCTGTAGTCTGCAATTCATTCTGTATTTGCAAAAGTTGCCAACACATTTCAATCTTAGGCAAAGCACATTTGCCTTTCTAAACTTATCTGTCAAACTCTCAGCTTCCCTGAGGTTAGAAGAGATAAATAAGTGTGGGGTTTTTTTGTTTTGTTTTGCTTTGAAAACACTTCTCTGGTTGGGAGTAAGAACCTGGAATATCTTTCTGTCTAGGTTCTGCAGGCTACATATGTAATCAGAGAAGGTGACAAGTCGACAAGTCAATAGAAGAGTTCAAAGAACAGAGGACCACTGGGAGACAGCTTCGTGCTTTTCCAGGGATAAATAGTGGATCACTATTCCTGAAATGGGTTTGTAACATTTGCTAGATTGCTACTATATGTACATTCAAATCCACATTTCTGATTATAGTTCCATTACTGCATATCATATAGTTTATGCCATATCTAGTGATAGATACTCCTCCTAAAAATGAGAGGAAGAAACAGATGGGTATAGACACAAGTGATCGCATAAAATGGCAGAACCCTTCACCATGGGAGCTGACTTTCTGGAGGCAATCTCACTGAAGAGCTGCTCTGACTTCAGCTAACTGAATCCCTCACCGCTTGTTAATGAGCAAAATTGAAGATCTTTACCATTTGTTTGAGACACACTCAAAATTAACACATAAATCCAGAGTCATTGTATGAAGGATACATTCTACTATTCTATGGAAAGCTAAGTGTTTTTATGACTTCAAAACACTAAGAATACTATTTTTAAGTTTGATTTTCCTACTGATGGGTATTTTACCATATTTTTCCAGGCTATTTCTCCCAAGCATATGCTTTTCATTTGCATCAGAAGTTCTCTCATTAGCATGATCATGTCCAACTTTCATTCCAGCTGGTATTAAACAACAGACCCACTGACTAACTGCATGAATAAGGTTTCGCTCAGGCAGAAAGATGATTTCCTTTTTCTTTTCCTTTTTCTTTTGTGACTTAGGGAGGAAAGCAGTGATATACAGTTTATGCTCCCAGTGATTTGAAATTGAAGCACACAATGCAGACAGAAGCTGAGTATGACAACAAAGTGTCTATAAAGCAAAAAAGGATCCAAGGAAAATGTCAGTGGGAATTAGATTGAGAATAAAGAAGAAATGGGAGAAGAGGGCAGAAGAAGAGGTTGTAAAGGAGACAGGAGCAACCTACTTACAGGAGCGGAGGTTGGAGCATGGGTTCAGGGTGTGTGATAAGAGGTACTTTGGGGACATAGAGTGATCTAACAGAGGCTGAGGGAAACAGGCTGCTATTTTATTTTAATAGTCCATTGAGCAACTAGTTGATTGAATTAGGCTTGCAAAATGAACACCATATATCATATTGTAATAAGGAAGAAAATGAATGTGTTAAAACTAAGACTGGATCTTTGAGATGAAATACTAACGATAGTAAAGATCTAGAAAGTGCAGAGGGATGTAGCATGAATCAGTGTTTCCTGACTGTGTCACTTGGAGAATTTGTTCACATGAAGTCAAGATGGTAAACGTCTTATCTCATAACAAATGTGGGGAAGTGATTTACCATTTTCAGTTCCTGAGAACAGCTGGCATCATCAGGAGATAAAACAAGAGGTACTCACATAGCTCAGTTTGAGGAATATTATGGGACACCTTGTTTCAAAATATTCACTTCCCGAAGTCATTCCACTTTTAAAGCTTTACTACTCTGTTTCATGATGTATTTTCCTTTGCTGTTAGCAGTCATTGACTGACAGTCTACTTAGATTACTACATAGCAGGGAAGGGGAGGGAGAAGGGGAAATGGGAGGAATTCGCTTAGAAAAGTATTGTTTTCTAGTACTTAGGAAGGGTTCTAAGTGTTAAACATTTTCCTTGTTTTCTTAACCTAAATAGATCATGTGACTATCCTTCTGTTAATGAACATTATATAGGAAAACCTGTAAAGTTAATGTTCAAGTTTTTCAATCAGGGCTATTATTTATCTCTCCCTACCAATTGCACACACAGACACACACGGGATATCTGGCAACGCCTGAAACATTTTTTGGTTGTCACACCAGGAAGATGGTGCTACTAGTATCCTCGGGATGCTGTTCAACATCTGACAATGCAGGGGACAGCCCCCAAGAAAGAATGATCCAGCCTAAAATGTCAAAATTATCAAGGTTGAGAGGTTCTGGTCTCCTTACACCATCATATAAATGAAAGACAGATAGTTCCAGTCAAATTAATGCTATCATTCATTTACTCATCAGCAAACATCTAGCAAGTACCTCTCATATTTCAGATAATGTGCTATGTTCTAGGATGCAAAGATGAGAT
This sequence comes from Cephalopachus bancanus, assembly GCA_027257055.1. Classification (NCBI taxonomy): domain Eukaryota; kingdom Metazoa; phylum Chordata; class Mammalia; order Primates; family Tarsiidae; genus Cephalopachus; species Cephalopachus bancanus. The sequence continues at coordinate 1,977,362 of JAPVLO010000179.1, forward strand.
ACGCACATCCCCCACCTTTAAGAATTTGCCACTTTCAACAAGAACAACATCACATGTGATATAAACATTCAGTGCCAAGCGATCTGATGTGCGATCAGAGAGCAAGAAATGGCAGTGTTTGAATTGACTGGTGTTTGCCACACCAGGAAGAGGAAAGAGCTGAGGAGGGGTTTGAAGTAAGACACAGCCAGGGAAGAGGAAAGGGAGGAGCAATGTATTATGCAGATCAAGAGGCAAACTCGCAGGACAGGATCAGAGCAAACGAGTGGAAAGGGTGAAAAATAGTATTGGAACAACAAATGAAACCAAATTGTATATGGTCTGAAAAGGCAGATTAAGAGGATTTGTGGCTGCTTTGTCTATTTGTTTTTGCTGCATCTCATAGAAAAGGGAAACTATACTGCTAAACGGACAGAAATTGTCTTTTGCACATTTAATATACGCAGAATAAATGTCTCTTGCACATTTATTTCATACCCTGAGACTTTGCCCAAGTCTTTTATCAATGTAAGGAGGTTTTTGACAGATTCTTTTGGGTTTTCGAGGTATAGGATCATGTCATCTGCAAAGAGGGATAATTTAACTTGCTCTTTTCCTATTTGGATAGCCCTGATTTTCTTCTCTTGTCTGATTGCTCTAGCTAGGATTTTCAATACTATGTTGAACAGGAGGAGTGAGAGTGGGCATCCTTGTCTTGTTACGGTTTTCAGAGGAAATGGATCCAATTTCTGTCTGTTTAGTAGTATTTTGACTGTGGATTTCTCATAGATGGCTCTTACTATTTTGAAGTATGTTCCATCTGTGCCTAGGTGTTTTTATCAAGAAGGGAGTACTGGATCTTATCAAAAGCTTTTTCTGCATCTAATGATATAATCATGTGGTTTTTATCTTTACATTTGTTGACGTATTTAAATATGTCTGTTGAACCAGCCCTGCATCCTGGAGATGAAACATACTTGGTCATGGTGGGTGATTTTTGAGATGTGCTGTTGGATCCAGTTTGCTAGAATCTTGTTGAGAATTTTAGCATCTATGTTCATCAAGGATATTGGCCTGTAGTTCTCTTTCTTTGTTAGCTCTTTACCCAGTTTGAGTATCAATGTGATGTTAGCTTCATAAAATGATTTGGGGAGAGATCAGTCTTTCTCGATTGCCTGGCATACTTTCAACAGGATTGGTATCGTCTTCTCCTCGAATGTTTTGTAGAATTCTGCTGGAAAGTCATCTGGTCCTGGGCTTTTTTTGTAGGTAGTTTTTTTAATGACATAGTCGATTTCCTGGGTTGTTATTGGTTTATTTAGGGTCTTGATTTTTTTCTTGTTTCAACCTGGGGAGGTTGTGTGATATAAAAAAGTCCTCTGTTTCATTTGGGTTTTTGAGGTTGTTTCCTTACAGGTGTACATAGTAATCTCGGATAATCTTTGGTATTTCTTCTGGGTCAGTTGTGACTTCATCTTTTGCATTTCTGATTGTGTCTATTTGGACTTTTTCTTGGTCAGTCTAGCTAGGGGTCCATCAATTTTTTTTATCCTTTCAAAAAACCGGTTTTGGTTTCATTGATTTTTTTGTGTTATATTTTTGTCTTCTATGTTCAGAATTTGGGTTTTTATTTTAGAGATCTGAATTCTTCTGCTGAAGTTAGGGTTTTGGTGTTCTTGCTTTTCCAGTTTCCCTGGGTGATTTGTTAGGCTGTTAACTTGTGATCTTTCCATTTTCTTCATATGTGTTCATAGAGATGTGAATTCCCCTCTTAGGACTGTTTTCATGGCATCCCAAAGATTTTGGTAAAATATTTCTTTGCTTTCATTTGTTTCCAGGTATATTTTAATATCTATTTTGATTTCCATGTTGACCCAGGAGTTGTTTAGCATCATGGTGTTTAATGTCCATGTCTTTGTGGGTTTTGGGGGAACTTTGTTGGTGTTGATATTTATTTTTATTCCACTGTGGTCTGAGAAGGTGCATGCCAGAATTTCAATCTTATGGAATTTGTTTATGCTTGATTTATAATCAAGGATGTGGTCAATCTTAGAGTATGTCCCATGTGGTAATGAGTAGAATGTATATTTTGTGGTTGTTGGGTGGAGTGTTCTGTAGGCTACCAATTAAGTCCATTTGTTCACAAATGTCATGTTGAGGTGCTGGATGTCTTTGTTGACTTTTTGTCTTGATGATCTGTCTAGGGTTGTTAGTGGTGTGCTTAAGTCCCCAGGTATGATAGTGTTAGAGTCAAAATCTTTTTTTAGTTTACCTAGAAGCTGCTTTATGAAAGTTGGTGCTCCTATGTTGGGTGCATTTATGTTTAGAATGGTTATTTCTTGTTGATGGATTGAACCTTTTATCATTATGTAATGACCTTCTGCATCTTTTTAAATTTTTGATAGTTTAAAGGGTATATTTTCTGATATTAAAATCACGACTCCTGTTTTATTTTGTGTTCTGTTCACCTGAAATGTTGCTTCCTATCCTCTTACTTTGAGTCTGTGAGATGAGTCTCTTGGAGAGAGTATATTATTGTTTTGTGATATTTTATCCAATTTGCCATTCATTTCAGTGATGCATTTAGTCCATTCACATTCAGGCTAGTTATTTAGATGTGAGAGTTTATCCCTGTCATGAGGTTCTTATAGTTTGCTGTTGTTGCTAATGTTTGGTTGTTTATTTGTTTGTTGTCTTTCTTTTGATTTAGGGGTTGATTCATGCATGTTTTCAACCTTTTTCCAGCATTCTTGTGAAGGACATTGTTGTTCTTTTTTTCCTTTCTTCTGTGTTTAATACTTTCTTAAGTAATACTTTCTTAAGTATTTCTTGTAGAGCTGGTCTTGAGGCAATGTAAACTCTTAGGGATTGAATGTCTGGGAAGTATTTTAATTCTCCATTGCTGATGAAACTTAGCTTAGCTGGGTAGGTAATTCTTGGTTGAAAATGCTTATCTTTGAGAACTTTGAAGATTGACCTCCAAGCTCTCCTAGCCTGAAGTGTTTCTGTAGATAAGTCTGCTGCTATTCTAATTGGTCTTTCTTGGCAGGTAATCTGACCTTTCTCTCTTGCTGCCTTTAGGATTTTTTCTTTTATATCTACTTTTGTGTAGGAAAATTACTATGTGTCTGGGAGTTGGTCTTCTCATTTGTTGTCTTGCAGGGGTTCTCGGAATCTCTTGTGTTTCAATGGTCACATCACTGATGAGACGAGAGAAGTTTTTTTGGATAACTTCATGGAATGTTTGGTCCAGTGTGGTCTCTGTCTCTCTATCTGCCCCAGGAATTCCAATTAATCTTAGGTTCGGCCTCTGAAACAATCACTCATCTCTTGGAGGTTTTGTTCTGTCTTTTTAAGCGTCTTTTCTATGTTATTAACAGTTTGAGTTAGTTCCATATTTTGGGCCTCAAGCTCTGAGATTTTTTTCTTCTGTTTGATTAATTCTGCTTTCCATGCTTATCAATTTGTTATTTATTTCATTCTTTTTTGGTATTATCTCAGTTATCAACTCCTTCATTCTTTCTTCTATTTATTCTCTCTATTAATATCTTTATATCTGGGTTTGTAGTTTAAAACCACTCATTCTGGGGGCTCTTCATTGTTTGAGTTCTGGAGTCAATATTCTCAGTGACTGACCTACCAGGGGTGTGTGGATTTTCTCCCCCGCCTCCTTTTTTTGTTACCTTTTCTTTAATTCTGTTGTTCAGTGATGGGGGCATAGCTTTTATTTCTGTTTGCTCAATCTCCTGTTCTCCCTTATGTAGATCCTCTTGTTTTATTCAATTCTGAAACTTGACTAGGGTTGGCATTCTGTGTTTTTTACAGTTTTGAGATTTAATTGAGGGGGGAGCTGTGATTCAGAAGCTACCTGCAGATCCCAGTATCTGCTGATGGGTGTGTAGGCCCCCTGGAATCCACTTCCCATTGCCTTACAATCTGTCCGTGCAGTGGGGGATGTCTGTTTGCCCCCTGAAAGCAAAATAAGATAAGAAAAGGGAAAAGAATGGAAAAAGAAAGGAGGAAGATAAAAGGGAGGTTGAGAGAGAGAGAGAGAAGAAGAAGAGGGAAAACAGACAGTCATACCAAATAATGAATAAACAGAGAGACAAAGACCAAAAAACCAAAAAAGATGAAAACATTCAATCATACAAACAAGCAAAAAAAAAAAACAAAACAAAAAAACCCTGTTAGTGTACTCTCCCTCAAAAATACCCATATGTAAACAGAGAATCTAAAAATAAAATAAAATAACAGAAACAAAGCAAGTACAAAATTATAAACAAAAACAGAAAAAAAGAAGAAAAAAGCTAAAACTAAAACAAAAAACAAACAAGAAAAAAACTTGCTCTCTGGCAGCTTCTTGAGTCTGGGTTCCTTTCAGACCTCTGCCTTAGGAAGCGGCTCTGATCTCCAACCCCTTCCCTCCACTCCTAGTGCAGGCTGATAGGGTTGCTCTCAGCATGGATCAGATACCCCACAGACTACTGTGGGAGGAGGATGGATCAGACCTAGACTCACTTTATTTGCTTCTGCTGCTATCAAGTCTCCCACTCAGATCCGATGCGTCTGTGCCGGTTCCGGCATGGGGAGGAGTGTCTGTCTCTCCAAGTCTGATGAGATACTAGCCTCTGGGGTCCAAGATGCAGGCTGGATAGAGCTGGATGGGGCAATGCAAGTCTCTGCCTGATCTGGGACAGGGAAGATAGCAACCATCGGTGTCTTGTCACTGGCATTGGAGCTTTTTCCAGATTTCCACTACCTGCCTTCTTATGCCAGGTCCGCTGCTGCTGGTGATGGTGTGGTCCAGGTGCCGGTGCTGAGGGGTGGCTGTTCTCTGCTGCCTCCTCTTGAGAAAGCCCCTAGAATAGCAGATGATCCTGCATGCCAGGGTCTCCAATCTCAGGGCAGTGAGGGGTTACTGTCACTTCTGGAGATGAGCCCCAGGTGCATGAACCTGAGTCTCCCCTCACACAGACTTTCACTCACCCACTGGCACATATCCACTTATGCAGAGAGTCTTTATGGACACTTACTTTTGCAGAGACTCTCACAGTCCAAACTATTCTGTCATCATCTTGCCCAGAAGTCCCAGATTTCATCTTTATTATTAGTTTTTGAGCTATAACTCTAGATCCTTTTAATGACAATTAATTTTGATTCTCTTGTCAAGTGTGGTGGCTCACATCTGTAATCCTAGCACTTTGGGAGATGGAGGTGAGAGGATTTCCTGAGCCCAGGTGTTCAAGACCAGTCTGGGTAACTTGTTGAGACCTTATTTCTTTAATAAATCAGAAAATTAGCCAGGTGTGGTGGTGAACACCTGTAGTTCTAGCTACTTGGAAGGCTGAGGCAGAAGGATCACCAGAGCCCAGCAGCTCTAGACTACGATGGTCATGAGCATGCCATTGCACTCCAGCCTGGGCGACAGAGTGAGACTCTGACTCAATAAACAAACAAACAAACAAACAAACAAACAAATAAATAAATTTGGTTCTCACATATTAGCATCAGAATCACCTGGGAATGGCAGGGCTGGGGAGACGGGGGAGGGGCTACCAAGGGGTGATGGATATGTTCATTATCTTGACTGTGGTGATGGCTTTATGGTGTGTACATATGTCAAAACTTACTAAATTGTATATTTTAACTAGGTACAATTTACTGTATTCCAATTATACTTCAGCAAAACTGTTAAAAAGAAAAAACAATCACCTGTAGGGCTTTTTATAACAGCTTTTCCGATGAAGTCAATTTGGGGTTGGGCTTGAGATTTTGCATTTCTAACACACTTTGAAAAACACTGCTCTATACCAATGTTGAATAACCCAGTTATATTCCCCTTCTGCATGGTTTCCGGATTTTCCCATCAAAATTACTCTAGAAGGGATCCTTGGCACATGCTGACCTCGCTTCATCAACTGCTATTTATCTTTGGTCAGTGCAGTCTGGCTTCTGCCTTCTCCCACTCTAATGAAATTGCTCCTTCAAGGATCATAGATGACAATGATCATCAGCATGTAAATGGTGCTTATGTGCCAGCTTTGTTCTAAATACTTTGCATGGACTTTAGCTCGTGAATCTTCATAACAAGTCAATGAGACAGATACTATTGTATTCTCTACTCTGGCTCAAGACTCATGTTCTTAACCACTACTTGTCTCAATTGCAGTATCAATTGTCTCTTTTTACTTGACCACTGGGAATGGAAAAGAGAGCAGCCCGTGACATTCAGAAGCTAGCCTGGCATTCACAACTAGGATGTGTTGTTTCCCTATTAGACATAAAAAGAACTCACAACTCTCACTAGGATGTGTTGTTTTCCTGTTAGACATAAAAGAACTCACAACCGGATGTGTTATTTTCCTTTTATTTATTTTTTGTTATTTTCTTACTAGACATAAACAACCTCACATAGCACTAACCTCAGACAGACCTACTCTTACACTATAGTATAGTGAGTCAAACCAAGGCCAGTTCATCATTTTGTCTAAGAACAGACAAGGTGCTGGGCGCGGTGGCTCACACCTGTAATCCCAACACTTTGGGAGGTGGAGGAAAGAGGATCGCCTGAGCCTATGGATTCGAGACCAGCCTGGGAAATTTGGTGAAACTTTGTCTCTACAACAAATCAAAAAATTAGCCAGGCGTGGTGGCTCATGCCTATAGTTTCAGCTACTTGGAAGGCTGGGGCAGAAGGATCGCCTGAACGCAGCAGATTGGAGCTGTGGTGGCCATGAGTGTGCCACTGCACTCCAGTCTGGACAGCAGAGTGCGATTTTGACTCAAAAAAAGAGCTGGGCTCAGTGGCTCAGCCTGTAATCCCAGCACTCTGGGAGGCTGCAGTGAGTGGATTACCTGAGCCTGCAGATACAAGACCAGCCCAGGCAACTTGGCAAGACCTTGTCTCTACAATAAATCAAAAAAATTAGCTGGGCATGGTAGCATGCACCTGTAATTCCGGGTACTTGGAAGGTTGAGGCAGGTCGCCCAGTAGGTCGACGCTGGAGTGGCTGTGGGTGTGGCCACTGGACTCCAGCCTGGGCGACGGAGTGAGACTCAACGCCCCCCACAAAAAAAAGAATAGACAAGACCAAGTGTGGTGGCTCATGCCTATATTCCCAGTACTTTGGAAGGCTGAGGTGGGAGAATCACTTGAGCTCAGGAGTCCAAAACCAGCCTGGGCAATATAGTGAGACCTCATCTTTATCAAAAAATACAAAAAAATTAGCCAGGTGTTATGGCTGAGATCCAGGAGGCTGAGACTGCAGTAAGCTGGGATCACACCATTGCACTCCAGCCTGGGAGACAGAGTAAGAGTCTGTCTCAAACAAACAAACAAACAAAAAAGCAAGGTTACCCTTAAAATACCAAACATCCCCTGTCCCAGCCAAAATGAGTGACTGCTGCCTTACCAATTATAATTTTATCCTCTTTATACTACTCTCTCCCTATATGTAAGATTTGTTGAGATAATCATATAACTATCCCACTCCTGACAACACCCAATTCAGAGTGAGCTTCTGCTTCCTTAGACTTCCTCCAAATCACCCAATCACAGCCCAGATCCTATAATTGGTTCTAACCTCATACCCCGTGGTATGTGCCCTCTCTTCCCACAACAAGTAATAAATCCATCTTGTTCAACTACAAGTGTCTTCCTGATGGGCTCTGGCTGGAGGACATTGCCACCTCTATACCACAGATAAACTTTCTACTCTTGAAATCCTCTTCTTTGCTGGGCTCCGTGTTTCAACCTGTAATCCCAGCACTTTGGGAGGCCGAGGCAAGTGGATTGCCTGAATCCGTGGGTTCGGACCAACCTGTGCAACTTGGTGAGACCTTGTTTCTACAATAAATCAAAAATTAGCCAGGGATGGTAGCGTGCATCTGTAGTTCCGGCTACTTGGAAGGCTGAGGTGGAAGCATCACTGGAGCCCAGCAGGTAGACACTGGGGTGGCTGTGAGCATGCCACTGCACCCCCTGGCCTCTAGACACCATTCTTTCCTGATTCTCCTCCTATTTTTTTTTTAACAACGTCCAATGATTTTTACCTCCTTATAGCTATATCCTTGTGTAATCTCTTCCCCTTAAGTAAGAGCTGGACCAACTTACTTGCTTCAAATGAATACTTGCTGTCTCTTCTTCTCTTGTTTATTCACTTGTGATGGAGCCATTTGCCATTTTTGTGAGCTTCTATATGGAGATGTCCATAGTGAAGTGTCAAGGATTCTAGGTAGGCCTCCTGACAAAAGCTGGTGAGTAGCTGAGGCCATCAGTTTAAGCCTTCAAAGAGCTGAATCCTTTCTCTTTTAAAAAATTTTTTAAGCTGGTCTCGGTGGCTCAGCCTGTAATCCTGCGCCTTTGGGAGGCTGAGACGAGTGGATTGCCTGAGCCCGCGGGTTCGAGACCCACCTGGGCAGAGAGACCTCATCTCTACAATAAATCAAAAAATCAGCCGGGCGTGGTAGCGCATGCCTGTAATTCCGGCTACTCGGAAGGCTGAGGCGGAAGGATCGCCGGAGCCCAGCAGGTAGAGGCTGCGGTGGCCTGGAGCGGCCACTGCACTCCAGTCTGGGTGACAGAGTGAGACTCCAACTCAAAAATAAATAAATAAATAATTTTTTTTTTAAATTTTAAAGATGTGGGGTACAGCCGGGCTCGGTGGCTCAGCCTGTAATCCCGCGCCTTTGGGAGGCTGAGGTGAGTGAATTGCCTGAGGCCGCAGGTTCGAGACTGCCTGGGCAACTTGGCGAGACCTCATCTCTACAATAAATCAAAAATTAGCCGGGCGTGGTAGCATGCGCCTGTAGTTCCAGCTACTTGAAAGGCTGAGGCGGAAGGATCGCTGGAGCCCAGCAGGTAGAGGCTGCGGTGGCCCGGAGCGGCCACTGCACTCCAGTCTGGGCGACAGAGAGAGACTTCAACTCAAAAAAAAAAAAAATACATATATATATATGTATATATATATATATACATATATATATATATATATATGGGGTACAATTCAGAGTTAGGTATACAAATGTTCATTATGCAGGTACCCTTGTTGATGAGGTGTGCTGCAGATTCCTTCAACCACCACTTAAGTTATGGGAACTGGATCCTCCCCTAGTCAAGCCATGACAGAACTGCTACCCTGGCTGAAAGCTTGATTGCAACCTTAGGAGAGACTTTGATGAGAGATAGCCAACTTAGCCATGCTGGAATGATGAAAAAGACAAACTCTGTAAAATATTGAAAGAGTTTTTTATTTTTTCTGAGTCAAATATGAATGACATAGGCCTGAGGCACAGCCCCAAGAGGTCCTGAGAATATGTGCCCAAGGTGATTGAATTACAGCTTGGTTTTATACATTTTTAGAAAGACAGAAGTTACAGGGGCAAACCATAAATCAAACATCTGTGAGATTTACTTTGGTTGGGCCCAGAAAAAACGACATCTCCAAGCAAGGGGCTTACGGGTCATAGGCAGATTCAAAGATTTTCTGATTGGCAATTGGTAGAAAGAGCTAAGCTCTGTCTAAATACCTCTTATCAACAGGGTGCCTGAATGAAACATAATTGTATACCTAACCCTTAACTGTACCCTACAACATCACAATAAAAAATATTGATTAAAACAAAGAACTTGAAATTAGTAAAAGAAATGCTTGAATTAAGATAAAGGGAGTTGTGGAAGACAAAGTTCTTGTTATGTAGATGAAGCCTCTATGTGGCAGGCCTCAGAGAGCATAGGTGTATGTCTTAAAAGATGTTCTTTACAGATACAGACTTTTCCCAAGAGATAGATTTGCAGGGTCACTGCAAAATAAGTCAAAGAAATATATCTTGGAGTAAAGTATTTTTATTTCCTTCAGCACCTGCTATCTGTTGTGTGATGCTGTGCCAGAGTCAGGTTGGAATTGGGTTATCTTATTGCCACAGAGTCTATTTTGTCAGTTTTATAATCCCTACTTTAATGTTAGTGCTAATTAGTTGTGCCTAAAACTCCACAAGAGAGGGGATACAACAAAGTAAAACAAGGTTTTTCCAACCTCCTTTTTTGTCATGGCCTGAAATTTTGTTTTCCAGGTTTCCTTTGACCCAGAGGTGGTCTGTTGAGTTAGGCTTAAAATTTTATTCTTGGTCTGTAATTCCCAACCTGCAGAAATTGTGAAATAGTAAATTTTTGTTATTTGATTCTCTAAATCTTGGAATAATTTGTTATGCAGCCAAAGATAACCATTACAGACTTCCATAATAGAAAGACTGATTTTTCTCTAGCATAGACCTAGTTGTGTCACTGGCATAGACTCTTTCATGGCTGACTACTAGGATGAGGCTCACAAACTGACCTGAGCTATAACATATCCTTTGCTTTAGCCACAATAAACCGCTCATAGGTCCCAAGACATGCCAAGTACATTCTCTCCGTGACTTTGATTACACTGTTGACTTTCCCTGCGTGTTGACTTTCCCTGCAAGTCCTCCCGGGAACTCTTACACTAGAATTAATTGCTTTTCCTCTAGGGTTCCAGAGAAACAGGTAGAAATGGAGTCAGGAAAGGTAGCGAAAGCACACAGACATGAGGAAGTACAGAAAAGTACATCTAATAGCACCAGAGACAGCAGCAACTAGACTGATAACAGAAATGCATTGGCTCCAAAGAGAAAAAACAGGGCACTGCAGCAAGTTGTGGACTTGCCCACAAAGGGGCTGGAAGACATCCTTTGTGAGAGAATCAGTCTGATCCTTAGGTTGGGAGTTACATTTGTAGCTGGGGGGAATGATGGTGGAAGCCTTAGGTGAAAGAATGCTGTTGCTATTTTCACCCAATCAACACAAGCAGCCTGAGGCACAGGCAGATGCCTGGGGCCCTGCTCCCGTGTGGGCGCCCATCATGCAATAGCCTCTGGGTACATTTACAAATATTATTTTTAGATGTCATTTTTGGCTCTCATTTTGGCTATCAGAGTTACTTTGCTCTTTACCCTTAAATTAGTTTCCTTCCCTGCAGAATGTCAGGGGTTCTGTGATGAAACCCTATCAACTCTGCTCAAAATTGCTATTAAATCTTCTTTTCAGAATATTGTTTTCATTTTTCCTATGAGGAGTGGCCATTTGGTCAGAAGTAGTGAATATGGGGAAACCCTTTGCTTAAGGCAGCAAAGATGAGAAATATTTAACAGTATGCAAATTCAGCAGGCAGCTCCCCCACTGAAAGAGAAGGGAGGGCACTTGTTCTATAGTCAAAAAAAAAAAGAAAAAAAGAAATGTATTAAAGTGCAGTCATTAACTGGGGAAGTATTCTAGAACTGGCAGTTACCTCCTGGGATTTGGGGTTACGTTTCTCTGGGCGTATAACAAAATTGTACATCCTCATAAGAGGCAAGAAAAGAGGAAGACTTGGAATAGTGGTGCATGAATCTTCTTAGCAGGGTGAAGAACCTGAAAAAGAAAAGCCTTCCTTGTCATTATTCTGATGGAAGGTGGGGGAAAGCCTGCCAGTGGGGAGATGGGAAGCGCAGGTCCTCCACCAGGGCTAGCCAGCGGCCATGTGTTACTCATTTACCTTGCAAGCGTTTTGACGCCAGCCGGGTAAATGTTAAAGGAGCCCTCTAATCACTGTTTAGGACTGTGAATAGGTAGAGTGATAATACATTGAAAGAGAATAATCTGTCACTGAACCACAGATTTTTTAGGACCCAGAAGAGACCTTAGCACTGATGATATATCTTTATTTGCTCATCTAAGGTCAAAAAGAGGCTTTTTAATATGAAAAGCATGGTATTATTTTATCTGGCTTATAAATTTCTAGAACTAATATATGCTAACACTGAGTTGTTTTAACTTTTATTTATGCAGCTTGCCTATTTGCCTGCCTTTCCTTCTCTCTCTCTTTCTTTCCTTCTCTTTCTCTTAGCAAGCTCCCAAGGAATGAGGCAGTGCCCGCTCTCAAGGATGAGGTGTTCATGGCTGTGCATTCCTGTGCATCAACTGAGGGCAAGTCAATCTCCCAAAGGTCTTCAGTTGCTGCAGGCTCCTCCAGCTGCCTCAGCCCCTCCCCGCACAGGGAGTTTCCCTACCCTGGAGTCCAACCCATCAAGCCTTCCAGCTACTAGCTCCCAGCCCACCTCAGTCACCACCATGTCTCAAGATCACCACCGTTGGCTGGGTTATTCTGAATTATCTTCTGATCTAACCTCATCCTCTATCCTCCCAAGATATTCCAAAAGATCCTTTTGAAATTCATAGGGATATTTGAATTTCCAGCAGCAGCAAAGTCCCAGTGTATCTTTAACCTCTTGCCTAAATATTCCATTCTTCCTCTTGTTCTCATTCAGGAGTTGGCAGACATTTTCTGTAAAGAGCGAGAGAGTAAATATTCTAGGCTTTGCAGGTCACATAGTCTCTGTTGCAACTACTTAATTTTTCCATTCTAGCGCAAAAGCAGCCATAGAAAACATGTGAACAAATGGATGTGGCTGTGTTCCAATCAGACTTTACTTACAAAGTCTAGGGGCGGGCCAGACTTGGCTCAGGGGTGGTAGTTTCCTGATTCCTGCTCAAGGATAACCTGGCTACCCCCCTTAAGGATCCTGCTTGCTGCAGTGTTCAGATGAAAGTTACTTTTCTTTCATAGAACCTTCCCAGATCTGAACTATTCATTACCAATCTCTCTGTTACATCCTCTTATTGTTTGATGAATTGAATACTTGAGTCACTTCACTTTGAACCATGCCATCATTTGTGGAGACTTCAAAATTTAATAAATGGTCCATTCAACACCCTAGTTCTTCAGTTCCTTAATCTTTTAGAACCAATCATCTCTTATTCACCTTAGCTTAGCCATTCACTCACAGAGTCAGGCCCTAGAACTTATCACCAAGCACATCCCCAACATTACAAGTGCAAACATCTCTCCTCCTGAGCAATCGCCTTCTATCCTCCAGCACATCTAGTAAACCTGGATTTAATGAGTCCTCCAAGCCACTGGCCATACCTCTCTTTCATGCCCTGCTCTCTTCATGTCCTCACTTCTCCATAATTACTCCCCAGAAAGCATGCAGAGACTGCTTGCCCTCTGTCTCCTCATCATACTCCCACCCAGCTAAGCCCATATATTCCCCCAAATCTGTACCTGCTGCAGAGTAATTCTGTGGCAGAAAAGACTCCCACAGTCACATTGACTGGACTTACTTTGGACGAAATACAGCAATGAACAAAACAGAGCAAAAATCCCTGTCCTGGTGGTGCAATTATTCTATCAAGACAAAAAAGACAATAAACAAGATAAATCATTAAAATATGTATTGACTGGGCACAGTGGGTCATGCCTATAATCCCCAAACTTTGGGAGACCAAGGTGGGAGAATTACTTGATGTTAGGAGTTTAATAATAGCCTGGGCAATTTAGCAAGACTTTGTCTCCACAGAAAAGAAGAAGAAGAAAAATTAGGTGGGTGTGGTTGTGCATGCCTGTAGTTCCATCTGCTCGGGAGGCCCAGGCAGGAGGATCACTTGAACCCAGGTGTATGAGGTTACAGTGAGCTATGATCATACCACTGCACTCCAGCCTGGACAATAGAGAGAGAGAGACCCTGTATCAAAAAACAAAACCAAACAAACATATGAAATAAAATATATACTAAGTTAGGGAACACTAAATGCTAAAGAGAAAAAATAAAGGAGGGAAGGAAGTTATAAAGGGAGAAAAGGATGTGAAATTTCAGATAAGGTGGCCAAGGAAGGCCTGTTGATAGTATGGCTTTTGGGTGAAAACGAAAATTGTGTGTATTGGGAAGGAGATTCCAAGCTCAGGGACACAGCAATGCAAAGTCTTGTGATAGGCATGTGCCAGCTCTTTTGAGACACAGCAAAGAGGCCTGTGGGGCTCATGTAGAGTGAATGAAAAGAAAGAGGAGAGGAGAGGAGATACGATCAGAGAAGTAACAGGACGACGGCTGCGCAAGTAGTCATAAACTGGAGGTTCAAAACAACTTCCATTTATTATCTTCATCTCCTTGGGTTGGAGCTCAGATCTTACAAGGCTGCAATCAAGGTACAGGTCAGGCTGTAGTCTTATCTGGAGGCTCAACTTTGGAATAATCCACTTCTAAGCTCATTCAGGTTGTTTGCACAATTCACTTCCTTGCAGCTATAGAACTGAGAACTTTAGGGTTGTTTTGCTGGGTGTCAGCCAGGGGCCACCTTCAGCTTTTAGAGGCTGCATAGAATTCCTTACCTTATGGCCCACTCTATAGGCCAGTCACAACACGGCAGCTTGAATTTCTAAGGCCACAGGAGAGGGAGAGAGAGTCTGTTAGCAAAAGGGAATGTAATATAATCCAGGGAATGACAGCCATCACTTTGCTGCACTTAGTTAGTTAAAAGGCAGTCAGATCCCACTCACACCCAAGGGAGCGTGTAAACACCACAGGGAGGACCATGGGACTGTCTTAGGGTCTGTCTGCCACAACTTGGATCAGGCAGGTATCTAACGGCCCTTGTAAGAATTTTGACTTTTTCTCAGAGTCAGGGAGTCATTGAAAGGTTTTGAATTAAGGAATGACATGATATGATTTGTGTTTTAACAGAGTCACTCTGGATGACAGTTGAAAACAGACTCCAGGGGCCAAAAACAGAAGTAGAGTCTATTCCAATAACCCAGGTGAAAACGAATAGGGGTAAGTTTGGGATGGTGGCCATGGGGAAGGAGAGGCTGTGTTCTAGATATACTTTGAAGAAGGAGTTGATGTGACTTGCTAACAAGTCAGATGTAAATGTGATAAAAAGAGAGGAGTCAAGGGTTATCCCAGGTTTGGGGCCTTTTGTTTGTTTTTTGAGTTGGAGTCTTACTCTGTCATCTAGGCTGGAGTGCAGTGGCATGCTCACAGCCACCACACCATCGACCTGCTGAGCTCAGGTGATCCTTCTGCCTCAGCCTTCTGAGTAGCTGGAACCACAGGCATGTGCCACTATGCCCAGTGGATTTTTTTTTTTATTTACTGTAAAGAGGAGGTCTCACCATGTTGCCCATGCTGGTCTCGAACCCCTGAGTTCATGTAATCTGGAGGCTCAACTTTGGAATAATTCCAAAGTGCTGGGATTACAGCCGTGAGCCACCATGCCCAGCTAGAAAGCAGATTTGATGGAGAATATCCGGGGCTCCGTGATGGATACATTTGAGAGCTATCAGCCATTTGATATCAGGTCAATTATGCGAGATACCACTCAAGCCTGGAAGGAGGAGAGATTCGTCCTCATTGGATCTGCCATCTATTCCACTTTTGGGTTTGCATTCCGCACTTGCAGGACATCTGCCAGCATTACTGTCTGAATGCCGAGTGCTTCCTTTTATAGCATCTGATCCTAAATAACATTGCATTGCATCAAAGGACTCATTTTATGGCAAAGGAAGTATGACAACTGACACATGACCATGGGATATAATGGGTCCCCCTTTACATCCCTTTACTTGGAAGCAGTAAGATTATTGGACTGTATTAGTAAATATGCCAAAAAGACATGATCTTGGGGTACTGTCTTTCAGGATAGAGTTTCTGCACTGAGCTACTGGCTGAGATTGAGTGCTGTGACTCTGATAGCTAGACTTCATGGGTCCAGGAAATATGGGGTAAAAGTAGGATTGGCCCTTTCACCATTACTCCCAGTGACTCTCCCGTTCTGTAACTCTCAGCTTCCATGGATTGAAACTTCTGGTTCCCAGTAGAAATTGCTTCAATCTGGGCATAGTAAGGTGTCCGTGGATGCTACAGCAAGTCTGCAATTTGGTCAATTTGGTCTCTTCAAAATGAGATGCTAGCAAGCAAGGAAAGGAGTTTCTATACTGGCAGGGAAAATCAATTCTGGTAACCACGAAGAAGTACTTATAATTGCTGCCACAATATGACTGGGAGGAGCATATCCGGAACTCAAGGAATTCACTGGGGCATCTCATAAGTGCTCCAGGTTGGGTGAGTCTTTGAAAGACTGACCCAATGTGGACATGAGTAAACGTGAAATATGTAAGAGACTGATGAGCAGACGTGAGTGGCATCCCATGTCGGGCCCCTCTACCTGCCTCTGATTTCACCTGCAGATGTGGTGGACAGTTGTCGTGTATGCTACAGCATCCAGCCTCCAGCACCATCTGTGTCCCTGTTTCTCTACCTCAGACTTCTCTGAGGCAGCAGTAGCTCACTGACTGACTGAGGACATGTAGTTGGGAAGGTCAAGGGGTTCAATGTCTTCAGAAGCAGCCCTAGAGCGATAGATGATGGAATCTGATGGAGAATGCCCAGCCTCTTACCTTTCTACATGGGTCCTCGGGGGTTTTCCAGTGGGGCTAAGCTTCAGGTGCCCAGAGCAGCAACCAACTCTATATTGACTTTTACTCTTTCCACTCCTCCTACTTTCCCTCCCCAGCTTCTGCTTCTCAGGACTACCACTCAAATCCAGTTAAGGCACTAGTCCTCCTCAACCCCCGCCAGCGCTGGCTGTGCTGCCTGCCTGATCCCTGGGAGGAGCCCGTGCGGTGTGCGTTTTCAGAGGGAGCCCTGAAGTCTACTGAGTCTGCAGGACAGGTCAGGGGAGTCCCTGGGGGCAAGACTCTCTAAATTCCAGTCTCTTCCTTATTTCTAAGAGTTCCCTTTTTTGTATGGTCATTTCAAAGTATAGCTGTTGTTTTAGGGATGCAGTTCAGTAAAAAATCTGTATTGATTAGAAAGTTGAAGACTTCTTTCTGACTAGAATCGAAATTGCACGCCCCAACTTCTCTAGTCCTATCCCATATGGTCCGTTATTCATAATCCTTATCATTAAATCATTGTTGACTTGAAGTTGATGTAAATAAGACACTGCATATTCATGCATATTCATGTATTACTTTTATGCTGAAGTTCCTGTTTCATTTACGTGATTTCCACTCAGAATGGGCATCTCCTAAAAGACAGGAAGTAAGTTTATGTAAGTCTCTTTGATATGCAATTAGGTGCTTTCTATATATATTTTTTATGCTGCTGGTGAAATTGTTTCTTTACAAGAGGATGAGTGCTTTTTCTGTGCATTCAGTTACAACTATGGAACATCACACATGAAAAAGAAATCTTTAAAAATTATATGCATCCTTTCTGATCTAAATCAGTTCAGAACTATCATTTTGACAAATGTCTTAAAGTCTTAACAGACCTAATTTCCCAGAGGTCAAAACGTGGCAGAAAGAGAAATGAGATGGAGGACATTTGGTTAATGGCTTCGCAGACTTGAGCGGGAAAATTGAGTGCGTCATATAACACAGTGACATGGAGGTGCTCATCTTGCCATACTTCATCTCAGCTCAGATATAATTTTAAACAATGCCAGCTTTTATCAGCTTTCTAATGTGCTGTTAGTAGTTTAGGCAAGGGAGTGTCCCTTCTCATGATCTTCCTTTCAAAAAGTCTATTTGTTTTCTTTCTAATTGTGCTCCACTGTAAGAAGGAAACTGGTTTGTGGAGTAGGTTATCCCCTGATCAAAATGAAATTAATAAAGAATCAGAGGATTTTCCCCAGGGCATTCCAGTAATCTCTCCCACTAAAACAACTCCTTCTGATAACTGACAAGGATCATATGGTTTTACGATTGGAGTCCTCTGTTCAATTTCAGCTCTTCATCTCTTGTCTTTGAGATGTCAGCCTGGGTTGATGATGTCAGAAGGGAGGACAGCACTAAGCTTCATATCGTAACAGTTCCTTCATCCACTTATGGGCATGGATTATCTGAATTAAGGATGTTACATAGCTGTTAGAAATCCTCCTTCCTTATTAGGCAGCACCTTGATTGGGGTAATTAAAAGATAACTATTAAAAGTACTGTTCCAAATTCTGGGTGTTTTTTCCCTCATTTAATGACACAGATTTATTACTCAGCAGCCATAAGCATAGAACAAATATTAGGTTCTGAAAGAAGGGAACCTCTGAAATATAAAAGCCATTTAAATTTAAAAGTAGACATTTTTTTTCTTGTCGCCCCTTCACTGTCCTGGGATCTAGTAACTGTTACTGATACTAAGGGAAACACAACCATCTTTTGAGTCCCCTGACTGGCAGGAGACACACACAAAGGACTGCACGTCCCTGGAAATGCCTCTGCCAGACCTAATTAAAAATGAGCTATTAAAACTTTCTAACAACCAAAAAAATATATCTGTTCCCTTAGTCTCTAAATGACAACTGCTCTCTTTCATGTCTTTGTATTAGTTTTATGTATAATGTTTAATCAAGCCTTGTGAACTCCTGGAATAAACAAAAACTGTAACAAACTAGAAAGTATACAGTCTAAATTGTTCAAGGCATTTGTGCTTCTAGCTTTGATGTATCATTATCAGTTTACTGAGGCCAGCCTCCTGCCCACCACCTAGAGTCGTGAGATATCGGTGACTGGTGATGTCAAGATACAAGACTTATGTGACTTCTCTTGTCAACATCAAAAAATAAAACTCTGGACATTCTTCCCAGCCCACACTCTCCTTTGAGAGCCTTAAATATACTCAGCTCCCCAGGCTTCGATGCCAACTTGCCTCAGAGTATCGGCCCCCTTTCTGTCTGTAAAAGGTAAATACTAAACTTTACTTTCTTCTACTTTGTACTTGGCTACAATCTTACCTTATTCCTGTGGCACTGGCCCACCTTGCCACAGTTTATCCTTTCAGGTTCATTTATTAATCAGTGAAAGGATATGATATTGGGCTTTTCTTAGCTTTGGCTGCTACTCATGCTTAAAAACAACAAAGATTAAGGCAACAAGGAAAATCACTGCATTTTATTAGTGTAAATGTCAGAGCAAATTTATGAATTGAGTTTCTCTTACTGCACAATTAAGGGAAATCTTATTTGAAAAGAGGAGCTCTTGCTTGTCTTATTTGCCCTAGATAGATGCTCTCATCCTGGAAGTGAGCATTCCATTGTTGCCTGTGGTCTTTCTCCAGCAGGTAAGGCCCACACCTCTCTGCTATGTAAATTAAATCACAAAGTTGCCTTTTTTTAAGTTGGAGTCTCACTCTGTCACCCAGGCTGGAGTTCAGTGGCATGCTCATGGCCACCCTAGCGTCAACCGGCTAGGCTCTGGGGATCCATCTGCCTCAGCCTTCCAAGTTGCCAGAACTACAGGTGCATGCTACCATGCCCAACTAATTTTTGATTTATTGTAGAGACAAGGTCTTGCCAAGTTGCCTGGGCTGATCTCGAACCCGTGGGCTCAGGCAATTCATTCTCCTCGGCCTCCCAAAGTGCTGGAATTACAGGCTGAGCCACCGAGCCGGGCCACTCGTGCATTCATCAGAGCCCAGTACAAGTTTCATCTCTCTCAACCCACATTCAGATATCTTCACTGAGCATTCTCCCTTCTCTGAACGCTTAAACAATTGTCCCTAGCATCTGTTCTAGCACCTACTCATTTGTCATTTTGTATTATTTAGTAGATCATGCAGGCCAGGTGTGGTGGCTCATGCCTATAATCCCAGCACTCTGTGAGGCCATTGTGAGAGGATTGCCCGAGCCCACGGGCTCAAGGTCAGCCTGGGCAACTTGGCGAGACCTCATCTCTATAATAAATCAAAAAACTAGCCAGGCATGATGGTGTCCCAGCTACTTGGAAGGCTGAGGTGGAAGGATTGCCTCAGCCCAGCAGGTTGAGGCTGCGGTGGCCGTGAGCATGTCACTGCACTCCAGCCTAAGTGATAGAATGAGACTCCAACTCAAAAAAAAAAAAAAAAAGAGAGAAATGGTTCATGCTTTTATGTCTCACTTCCTTGTTGAAATTTGTAAATTTAAGAAATTCTATCTTACCTACCCAGCCCTAGGCTGAGGAAATAACAGAAACTCAATAGTACATGTTTGAATGCATAGATGGGTAAGAAAGGAATGAATGCATGAGACTGAGGAAAGGGATGGCATCGTTGTGTGGTGATTGGTCACTTCAGGAACGTTTCTTCTCAGTGGAATCACCCAGAGAATGACTTGGAGGACTTTGTGCTTTGAGACCATCGTCAGTTAGGAAGGCACTACACAGGATTTTACTTATTGCCCAGTGAGGGTAGTAAAGTGACCTGTGTTTAATATGCTCTCGAAATGAATCTCGATTCTAAGAAATTGTTAAAGGAAACAGACTGATAGGTTGGGCTCGGTGGCTCAGCCTGTAATCCTGCACTTTGGGAGGCTGAGGTGAGTGAATTGCCTGAGCCTGCGGGTTCGAGACCCACCTGGGCAACTTGGCAAGACCTCATCTCTACAATAAATCAAAAAAATTAGCCGGGCGTGGTAGCGTGGGCCTGTAGTTCCAGCTACTTGGAAGGCTGAGGTGGAAGGATCATCGGAGCCCAGCAGGTTGAGGCTGTGGTGGCCGGGAGCGGCCACTGCACTCCAGTCTGGGTGACTGAGTGAGACTCCAACTCAAAAAAAAAAAAAAAAAAAGAAGAAGAAACAGACTGATGTATTTGTTTTTCCAATTTGGAAAACACAATATGCATAATAATGTTTTTTCTATTGTATTAGTCATCTTTTTAAGGGGTAAAATAAAATTCAAAAGAGAAGAAGCTTAGACACTGTCTGCAATTTTCTCAGTAAGCCATCTTTATGCACTTACATCAGGACATCCCCTTGCCATGTGTTTACTAAGGTTAATGCATGAACTCAGTCATGTATCACCAATACGTTTACTAAGGTTAATTCATGAACTCAAAGTCTCTATTTTTGGGAATGCACATTGGTCTCTAAAGTTCAGTCTGTTAAAGATTAATTCTTCATCTCAAATTCCTGTGACATTCTTTGCTTTGGTTTAGATTGCATACATCCTCCTAATTACAAGAATCCCCCCTTATCTGTAGGGGATATGTTAGTTCTAAGACCCCAGAGGATGCCTGAAACCATGGGTAGTACCAAACCTCATATGTACTATGTTTTTCCTATATATGCACACTTATGATAAACTTTATTTATAAATTAGGCACAGTAAGAGATTGACAACAATAACAATACTTAATTATAACAATATATTGTAATAAAGGTTATGTGAATATAGTCTCTTCTCTCACTCTCTTTTTCAAAATATCTTAATGTCTTCCATACTCAGTTACTCAGGCAACTGAAACCACAGAAGACAAAACCACAGATAAGGGGGAGCTATTGTATATGTTTAATTATTTTTTAATTATTTTACCAAAAAGATGGGGAAAATACTTTCAACAAGTAAACATGATCAAATGAAATTTTTACAGGTTGAGTACAGTGGCTCACACCTATAATCCCAGCACTTTGGGAGGCCTCCAGGTGGGAGGACTGCTTGAGCCCAAGAATTCAAGACAAGCAAGAGACCTCGTCTCTACAAAATAAATAAATAAATAAATAAATAAAAAATAAAAAAATTGGTCGAGGGTAGTGGCACATACCTGTAGTCCTAGCTACATGGGAGGCTGAGGCAGAAGGATTGCCCGAACCAAAGAGGTCAAGGTTGCAGTGAGATATGATTGTGCCACTGCACTCTAGCCTGGGTGACAGAGTGAGACTCTGACTCAAAGAAAAAAAAAATTAACATTACAACTTTAAACCCTTTCGAATTTTGCTTTTAGATATGATGAGGTTTTGTTTAAACAGAACTTGTTCTGGTTCCAACTCCTGCAATACCCCTAAAGTTGTTTATAAATGTTTTTAGGGGACCTTAAGGATTTTGAGTTTTGATTACTTGGTAAGAAGCATCAAATTTTCACCATATTATTATGATTAAAACTTATCTTGAAAAACAGCACTTTGCTGTGTTACCCCTATCTCAATCAGGTTTTCTTAACCTCAGGCAGCCACATACATTCTGCCTCCAGGATCCATAGACAATGGCCAAATCCAGTCACAGTCTATTTTTGTATGCTATGTTAGTTAAACAACTTTTACATTTTTTTTTTGAATTGGAGTCTCACTCTTGTCACCCAGGCTAGAGTGCAGTGGCACGCCCACGGCCACCACAGCCCCGACTTGCTGGGCTTAGGTGATCCTTCCGTCTAGCCTTCCAAGTAGCTGGAACTACAGATGCATACTACCATGCCCGGCTAGTTTTTTGTAATTTATTGTACAGATGAGGTCTCACCAAGTTGCCTGGGCAGGTCTCAAACCCCCAGACTCAGGCAATCCTCTCACCTAGGCCTCCCAAAGTGTTGGGATTACAGGCTGAGCCAATGGGCCTGGCCAACTTTTACATTTTTCAATTATTTTTTAAAAATCCAATGAATAATATTTTGTGATACATGACAGTTATTTAAATTCAAATTTCAGTGTCCACAAATAAAGTTTTACTGGGACACAGCCACACCTACTCGTTTTTATACTGACTGTGACTGTTTTCATACTACAATCTACAATGCAGACTACAATGCAGAGTTGAATAATTGCAATAGAGACCATATGGCCCCAAAAACCTGAAATATTTACTATCTAGCCCTATACAGTAGTTTGACAACCCCTGCTCTATTCTGTGAACTTTTCTTTTAATGCAGGTAATACTGTCCACTTCCCCTTGTTGGCTAGCCCCTAGTGTCAGATACCTTTAAGCCTGACCTCAGATACTAAAGCTTTTGTTCGTATTGTAAGTCCACCCTGTTTTCCTTTTCTTAATGCCAATAAAGTCATTCCCAAGCAGATGGCATGCAACATGGGACTTGTGGTAGCCAGCCCTTAAGATGGCCCCGATGTATATTAGGGTTAGTGTGTGTGACCAGAAGAATTTGGTGAAAGTGATTGTATGTCATTTCTGAGATTGTGTTATAAAAGACACTATTGCTTTTGTTTGATCTCTCTGCATTTTCCTACTCAGATCACTCTGCTTAGGGAACTATGTTGTGAGCAACCCTATTGAGAGGCCCATATCGAGAGGAAACTTCCTGTCAATGCCATGTGGGGGAGCTTGAAAGTGGGTCCAAGCCGGGCTCGGTGGCTCAGCCTGTAATCCCGCGCCTTTGGGAGGCTGAGGTGAGTGGATTGCCTGAGCCCGCGGGTTCGAGACCTGCATGGGCAGCGAGACTTCATCTTTACAAAAAATCACAAAATCAACCGGGCGTGGTAGCGCACGCCTGTAATTCCGGCTACTCGGAAGGCTGAGGCGGAAGGATCGCCGGAGCCCAGCGGGTCGAGGCTGCGGTGGCCGGGAGCGGCCACTGCACTCCAGTCTGACAGAGTGAGACTCCAACTCAAAAAAAAAAAAAAAAAAAAAAAGTGGGTCCAGCCCTAGTCAAGAATTCAGACTATGCCAACAGTTTGAGAGACTCTGGGCCAGACCTTCCTCCGGAGTCACTTGCAGAAAGTGTATGAGAAAATAAATATTTGTTCTTTTAAGCAGCTTATTTTGCAATTATTTGTTACATAGCCATAGACAGCCAATACAGAACTCAAAAAATCTTGAATTGTCCAGCATGGCACTATCTTTTTCCCTCACTCAGACACCCAGTCTGTTTCTCGGTTTTTTGTTTTTGTTTTTTTTTTGAGTTGGAGTCTCACTCTGTCGCCCAGACTGGAGTGCAGTGGCCGCTCCCGGCCACCGCAGCCTCCACCTGCTGGGCTCCGGCGATCCTTCCGCCTCAGCCTTCCGAGTAGCCGGAATTACAGGCGTGCGCTACCACGCCCGGCTGATTTTTATTTATTTACTGTAGAGATGAGGTCTTTCCAAGTTGCTCAGGCAGGTCTCAAACCCGCGTGCTCAGGCAATCCACTCACCTCAGCCTCCCAAAGGCGCGGGATTACAGGCTGAGCCACTGAGCCCGGCTTTGTTTTTGTTTTTATTTGAGTTGAGGTCTCCCTCTGCCGCCCAGGCTGGAGTGTAGTGACAGGATCAAGGCTCATTGCAGCCCTTCAGCCTTGATCTCCTGTGCTCAGGCAATCCTTCTGCCTCAGCCTCCCAAGTAGCTGGGACTATAGGCACATGCCACCACACTCAGGTAATTTTTTTTTTTTAAATGAAATGAGGCCTTGCTATGTTGCCAGGCTGGTCTCAAACTCCTGGAGTTAAGTGATTCTCCCACCTCGGCCTCCCAAAGTGCTGGGATTACAGGATGAGCCACTGCGCCCAGCCTGTTTCTGATCTTTTTTGAAGTGTGATTTTCTTTCTCCGTTAAGACCTTGCTTCATCTGTGGAACTTGATGTTTTTAAAATTTTGTCTTGACTTTGAACTTTCACTTCTCTCAACTTGAATCCAGCCTCTCTCCTTGACGACTGCCTTCACTGGCTGGGACTATATAGCTTAGTGCAGACTCCTTGGTTCTCTCCAGCTCCAGAATAGTAATGCATTCTAGGCTGTGGATTTCAAATGTCAAACAGCCATTGACGTTAAGGTCTCCTGAGTACTATATTAAATAGGAAAACAAGGCAAAAAATTTCCCAGGGAAAAACACTTGCTATGTCTTTTTTAATAGTCTTGCTTATTTGTTTGACAATGTTAATATCATCGTCATATTTTCATCTCTCACTTGAGGAAAGGAAGGACATAAAAGAATTTAGAAGCATGGAGGAAATTTAGAAATGGCATAATATGACTATCTAATTCATACATGAGGAAGATGAGGCCCCTGAGGTTATGTGACGCTCCCAAGGTCACTCAGTCGGTTAGTGGTTCTCTTGATGCCGTGAAAGATCGTTTAAGTAGAACGAATCTATAAAGGGTAACTGAAGATAACCAAGGATTTCCTGGGGGGCTGGGGCGGGTTTCGCTGAGGATGGCTGCCATGATTTTCTGTATAAGTAACTCCTAGTTGAGTCACCAGAGGTTGGACACGCAATGCAACGGACCATTTTCATGTAACTGTTAGGTATGACACAAAGTCGGGATCCAATAGCAGCTACTAGATCTGAGTATCCGGGCTCCATAGAAACATGTAAGACTTTTTCTACGGATGCTTAACTGTGTGTTTGAATCTAAGGCTCTACATTTCAGTCTTGGGGAAAAGAAATTCTCAATAGGCTGACATATTAGCTAGGAATTGGACTGAACATGGAATGTGAAATGGAGAGGATGTTTAGTGTTTTATTCTACATAATTCTGTATTTTTGCATATTTTACAATAATGTATTTGAACTGCTGGGGGGGGGCACATAACATCAATAAGGGTACCTGATTGCAAACCAGGCAAAGTAGGGACCAAAGGGAGGCCCAAACTTTACCTGTACAGTGACCACCTGTACACTCAATCCTGAATTGTACCCCACACCTTTAAAATAAAATATATATTTAAAAAAGAATGTATTTGAGTATTTCTCATATATGTTTTACAAGGTTTTATAAATTTTTACCAGAAAAGCAGCCTGACTGGTCATAACCATTTTAGAAATTGAGTTTAAAAGTAGAATATGTGAATGTGTATGACCTGTATGCAACTCAAATAATTGTCCCTATCAAACAAATAAGGACAGGTGGATTATTGCTCTCAGGGAAAAGCCAAAATGGCCTAGAAATCAAGCCACATTCCTTGATAGAAGAGAAGTGAAAGTCAAAGGCAATAGATTCAAACACGACTGATCCCATGAGAAGAAAAGGGGTTAAGTTATGGCTTAGGGGATTTGAATGAAGTATAATGAAGGACTTTTTTATGGTAAAGCTATTAAGAGGAGAAAGGAAATTTACTGGCAGATTATTCAGGCAAACTGGGACTCCTTTCCCTTGGATATTTTATGAATGGAATTAAACAGCACTTGTTTCTGACTAATTAGGAGTAGTTCAGTTTGCAGGTTGAATTAGTTAACATCTTCTCTATTTGCTTCTAGAGAAGAAAACTAATAGCAACTTCGATAGTTACAGTCAACATCCAATCATTTAAAAATAAAATAAATGTGGAGCAATAAATCTGTATGTTCTAACTACCTAAATCCTGGAAAATGAACTCAAATTTAATTGAAACATTCCTTATGGATATATGTCTCTACTTTGTTACTCATGAGGGTGTAAGTTCTGATCTCCACATCTTGTAAATGTCTTAAAATTTATATTTTTAATTTTTTAAGTAATAGAAACTTTTTTTTGTTTGTTTTTGAGACAGAGTTTCACTATGCTGCCTAGGTAGGTCTCCAACTCCTGGGCTCGAGTGATCCTTCCACCTCAGCCTCCCAAGCAGTTAGGACTACAGGTACCAGCCACTGCACCCAAGGACACATTTTTTGTTTGCTGAGTCAGGGTCTGTTTTCCAGACTGCAGTGCAGTGGCATGGTCATGGCTCACTGCAGCCTTGACTTCCCGGGTTCAAGCGATCGTCCCTCTTGAGCTTCCTGAGTAGCTGAGTCTACAGGTGCATGCCACCGTACCTCGCTAATTTCTTTATTTCTTTGTAGAGATGATATCTTGCTATGTCGCCCAGGTTGGTCTCAAATACCTGAGCTAAAGCAATCCTCCCACCTTGGCCTCCTGAAATGCTAGGATTACAGGCATAAGCCACCACACCTGGCCCCAAGGACACATATTTTTGTGTGATGGAAAAAAAAGAAAGAAAGAAAACCTACAAAATAAAAAAGGGCAGATATTCTGGAAATCTTGATACAATAATCTCAGTATTTTGGACTAGTTCAGAAAAAAGACAAAATATTTTATTTTGAATGATTTTAACACCTTAAGGTAAATATTCTGCATAACATAAACGAGGGTAAAAAAATGGTTGTTTTTAGTGAACAAATAAGAGTTATCTGACTTCACAAGTATGTAAGGAAAGCTTGTTATTATAAATATTTTAAATATTTTATCTTGATTAAGCTATTAATTCAGTAAAAGAAGTAAAGCAGTAAAAGAAGACTGACTTGTTTAAGCAAATCAATCCCTTTCTACACTTAATCACACATTTCAAGTAGTGAAATCTGTTCTGCGGTGGTTTTACTGACTTGTCTTCTTTTTCCTGTGAAGTGACAATCTTAGTTTTTGATTGCTGAATTAAAGGAGACCAAGACAAAGAAAGGAACTGGAGCAAATACCATGCATAACTTACATAAGAGAGCAATAAACCAAATTGCCAGCAATTACATATTGAGACTAGTTTTCACATATGAGAAATTATTTGGCATAGGTGATCTGCTTTAAAATTTACCCCTCAAGTAATAAAAAATTTCCCAGATGCTTATATCCCAGTCAGGAAAAGTTACAGAGTAAAGGAAATTTAAGTTAATCCAAAAATATCATATTGAAATTCTGCTTTATAAAAATGTTAGAAATTATTTAAAACAATGGCTGTATTCATTTGAGACATTTTTCAATCTTTTTTTGTATTGTGATTTTTAGATGTGATATT
Source organism: Cephalopachus bancanus (assembly GCA_027257055.1). NCBI lineage: Eukaryota > Metazoa > Chordata > Mammalia > Primates > Tarsiidae > Cephalopachus > Cephalopachus bancanus. Next base: position 2,004,600 of record JAPVLO010000179.1, read on the forward strand.
AACTTTCCTGTTTAACTTGATTTAGTTTATTTTAAATCATTTGCTTAGTAGCTATAGTAATATTTAGGGATTAAATAATTATATAAACGGTAGGATTAAAAATATTTAAATTTTTATCTCTTATACTTTTGCATGTTTTCTCATTTTTAAAAAAGCAATGAGCATCAGTTACTTTGTAATAAGAAAATAAATTCCATATTATGAGTTAAGAAAATAATACTGATTCAGAAACTTGTACCTTTTCAGGACAGGGAAACTCATTACCTGTGCCATATTGACATCCTATCTTGAGAGAGTTTTGGAGGAGGATTCTGGTTAGCCCTCTCCCCCAAATCATGAGGTAACCAAACAGGCTGGGAAGGCTCCCAACAAGGGTGAGCCTCACCCTTTATAGGCATGGCTTGGAAAGCCAGAGATCATTCCTCCATTTCTCAAAGACTTCATGAGCCAGTCTCCTCCTCCTCCTCCTCCTCTTCCTCCTTCTCTTCTTTTTCCTTCTCCTTCTTGTACTTCATGAGGAAATGAGTATAATTTTTAAAAAATTATTTTATAAAAATAATATAAGCCGAAAAAAATTGTATGTGTGTATTCGTCCAACCATCTGTCTGTCTGCCTGTCTGTCCGTCCGTCCGTCCGTCTATCCATCCATCCATCCATCCATCCATCCATCCATCCATCCATCCATCCTTCCATCCATCCCTATTGGTTGCCTCCAGGGAAGGGAACTGGTTGGTGGCTAGAGAGGGAGGGGGACTTACTTTCAGTTGTATACCCTTTTGTGACTTTAGAGTTTTCTACCATTTACTTGTAACACCTATTAGAAAAAGTAATTATCTAGGGAAAATTAGAGCATGAGAGGAAAAAAACATTTTTTTCAGAATAACAACATGAGAATATCAGTTAAGATAAAGGTATTAGTAAGAACATAAGGATACTATGCCAAGATGTAATTATCTCCAGGTAAAGAGATTGAGATGATTTTTCTTTTTGCTTCATTGAAATTTATAATTTTCTTCTAAAATGCACTTGTCTTACTTGTATTATCAAAATAAACAGAAAGTGGAGAAATAATAGTAAACACAAGAGTACTGTTGCGAGCACTTCCTTTACACATGTAGATATATTTAATTCTACCAGGTGGGTACTGTGAGTCACATCCCCACTTTACGTACAGGAAATGGGAGAAACTAAGTTCTTGCCCAAGATCACAGAGCAGGTAAGGTGGGCCCAGGCAGTTAGGCCCCAGAGCCTGTTAAGTCACTACACCATCCTGCCTCTCAGCAATGTTCTTCAGTAATTGATACTGAAAAATTATATAAGAAGAAGAAGAAAACAGATAATTGGATTTCACATAAATTATTGTAGGGGGCTTATAAAATAGAGCAGATGAATCTTTTTTGAAATAGGAAAAGCCCAAAGTGTATTTCTAAATAAAAGAGAAAGTTTTTCATTTACTGATTGTATTGATTTTATAAAAATGATGCATAATTATTATAAATAATTCAAATGATCTGGAAGAAGTACAAAGGTGAACTTTAAAATACTACTTTAAATCCGTACACTAAAAATAATCCTAAATGGCCTTCAGTGAACTTTCTTGTAGATATCTGACTGTATGCAGAGGGGTGGTTTGGTAGAAAAACAGAGAGTAGACAGAATATTTGTATTACTCTTACCTGAAATGAACAGAAAAAAAAGTAAATGAAGTATAATAAAAAAGTTCTTAACTTTCCTATAATTATGTCCTTATTTGTAGATCTATTATTTGCAAAATTTTTCTCTGGAACTAATAAAAGTAATTAGGGCAATCATTAAGAGTTATTATATGGCTGGGCTTGGTGTCTCAGTCTGTAATCCCAGCACTTTGGGAAGCCGAGGGGAGTGGATTGCCTGAGCCAGCGGGTTCGAGACCAGCCCAGGCAACTTGGCAAGACCCCACCTCTACAATAACAAATTAGCAGGGCATGGTAGCATGCCCCTGTAGTTCCAGCTACTTGGAAGGCTCAGGCGGAAGGATTGCCGGAGCCCAGTGGGTCGACGCTGGGGTAGCCGTGAGTGTGCCACTACACAGTAGCCTGGGCAGTAGAGTGAGACTCCGACTCCCCCCCTTACCAAAAAAGAGTTATCATACTATTAATAATGACATTAAAATGACATGTTTTGGTCAGGCACAGTGGCTGATACCTATAACTCCAGTTCTTTGGGAGGTCAAGGTAAGAGGATTGCTTGAGGCCAAGAGTTCAGGACCATCCTGTGTAACATAGCAAAACCCAATCTCTATAAAAAATTAAAAAGTTAGCAAGATTGAGTGGCTCAAAACAGTTTTCCTAGCTACTAGGGAGACTGAGATGGGAGGATCACTTGAGTCCAGGAGTTCAAGGCTGTAGTGTGCTATGATCACACCACTGCACTCCAGCCTGGGCAACAGAGTGAGAGCCTGTCTTTAAAAAAACAAACAAACAAACAAGCAACATGGTAGATTTTGACCATATAGATGGACTGTAGAAGGCTGAAGAGATCAGCATCCTCACACTCCTCCCATGCCTGCTCCCCACATTCTAATATTTATTACAAAACATGTTACTTTTGGTGCTTTCTTTCACCCATACCAACTCTGGCATGTCTTCCTTTCTTTTCTCCCTTCTTTCTCTAATAAACGTAGTCTGGAAAAAACCCATGTTATTTTTATATTGCCTCTGTGCACATTACTACCTTCTGGTCCATAACCACGGCACCCTCAGCTCTGTGCAATCTGTGCTCTTGTGTGTGGATCTGGTGCTCGCCGCCATCTCCCTTACCCTGACTTCCCCACCTCTGAACTCTTTAATTTGATTCAAAGTGATTTCATTGTTGCATAGTTTGTCAAGAAACTCACCCATTTCTTTTCAGCAGCAATTTCCATTAATCAGAACAAGAAAAATGATTTACTTTTTGTTTTTACTTTTTTATTTTTTAATCAATATTTTTTATTATGATATTGTGGGGTACATTAAGGGTTAGGTATACAAATATGCTTCATTCAGACACCCTTGTTGATAAGAGGTGTCTCCCCGTCCCCAGACAGATATTGACTACCGTTAATCCCATCTCCCCTCCCCTCCCCCCATAGTTTCCCACCACTGTCAGTCATTTTCTTATAGTATTATGTTGGATGTTCAAGGTCCACTATGTGAGTGAGAACATGTGATACTCAGATCTTTATTTCTGTGAGAGGTCACTCAGTATTATAGACTCTAGTTCCATCCAGATTGCTGCGAAATTCATGATTTTGTTCTTTTTTATGGCTGCGTAGTATTCCATCGTGTATATGTACCACATTTTTTAATCCGGTCCTCTTTTGATGGGTAGCATGGTTGCTTCCAGGTTCTTGCTATTGTGAGGAATGCTGCAATAAACATTCGTGTGCAGGCATCTTTTTGATAGAGTGATTTGAGTTCTTCAGGGTATATTCCCACTAGGGGGATTGCGGGGTCATATGGGAGATAAATATTTAGAGCTTTTAGGAATCGCCATTCTGTTTTCCACAGAAGTTGCACTAATTCGCTCTCCCACCAATAGTGTAGAAGTGTTCCCTTTTGGCCACACCCTTTCCAGCAACTGTTATTTTTTGTTATTGATGATAGCCATTCTGACTGGAGTTAGGTGGTGTCTCAGTGTGGTTTTGATTTGCATCACCCTGGCGATTAGTGAGGTTGAACATTTCTTCATGTGTCAGTTGGCTGCTTGGATGTCTTCCTTTGAGAAGTGTCTGTTCATATCTTTTGCCCGTTTTATAATGGGGTTGTTTGTTTTTTTCTTTTCAGCACATATGAGTTCCTTGTAGATCCTTGTAGTTACTTGTAAATCCTTGTAGATGTTAAGCCTTTGTCAGACCTGGAGTTGGCAAATACTTTTTCCCAGTCTGTAGACTGTCTCCCTGCTCTCTTGATGGTTTCTTTGGCTTTGTAGAAGCTTGTTAGTTTAATGAGGTCCCACTTATCTATCTTATCTCTTATGGCCTGAGGGTTTCGGGTTTTGTTCAGGCATTGGATGCCAGTTCCAATTTCCATGAGGGTATGTCCTTCATTTTCTGAGGTTCTTATGGTTTGAGGTTTTGCATTTAGGTCTCTGATCCATTTAGAGTTAATTTTTGTGTATGGGGATAGATAGGGGTCCTATCTATCTTCTGCATTCTCCTTTCAATCTTCTGCATGTGATCAGCCAGTTTTCCCAGCACCATTTACTGAATAGGTTCTCCTCTCCCCAGTGGTAGGTGGTGGAGGCTTTGTCGAAGATGAGTTGGTTGAGAAATTGAGGTTTTGCTTCTGGAATCTCAATTCGATTCCATTGGTCTATATGCCTGTTCCTGTACCAATACTAAGCTGTTTTGATTATTGTAGCTTTATAGTAAAGTTTGAAGTCTGGCAATGTGATACCACATGCTCTGTTTTTGTTTTGTTTTTTGCTGAGGATTGTTCTGGTTATTCTTGGTCGTTTGTGTTTTCATATGATTTCCTATGTTGTTTTTTCTAGGTCTGAGAAGACTGTTGCTGGTAATTTGATGAGTATTGCATTAAATCTGCAGATTGCCTTAGGTAAGATCTTCACAATGTTGATTCTTCCAATCCATGAGCATGGGATATTTTTCTACTTTGTGTCATCTTTGATTTCTTTGAGCAGTGTTTTATAGTTTTCATTGTAAAGGGCTTTCATGTTTCTGGTTAGGAAGATGCCAAGGTATTTCATTTTTTTTGTGGCTATTGTGAATGGAATTGTGCTTTTTATTTGGGTTTCTGTTTCTTATTGGTGTAAAGAAATGTGATTGTCTTTTGCACATTTATTTTATATCCTGAGACTTTGCCAAAGTCCTTTATCAGTGTAAGGAGGTTTTTAACAGATTCTCTTGGGTTTTCAAGGTACATGATCATGTCATCTGCAAAGAGAGATAGCTTGACTTCCTCTTTTCCTATTTGGATACCCCTGATTGCCTTCTCTTCTCTGATTGCTCTAGCCAGGACTTCTAAAACTATATTGAACAGGAGGGGTGAGAGTGGGCATCCTTGTCTTGTTCCATTTTTCAAGGGAAATGTTTCCAGTTTTTGCCTGTTTAGGAGTATGCTGGCTATGGATTTCTTGTAGATGAAGAAATCTTTTTTTCTATTTTGAGGTATATACTCCATATGCCTAGCTGTTTGAGGATTTTTATCAAGAAGAAATGATGGATTTTAACAAAAGTTTTTTCTGCATCTAATGATATAATTATGTGGTTTTTGTTTTGACATCTGTCGATGTATTTAATTACATTTATGGTTTTACGAATGTTGAACCGCCCTTGCATCCCAGGGATGAAGCCTACTTGGTCATGATGGATGATTTTTGAGATGTGTTGTTGAATCTGGTTCGCTAGGATCTTGTTGAGAATTTTAGCATCTATGTTCATCAAAGATATTGGCCTGTAGTTCTCTTTCTTTGTTGGGTCTTTACCTGGCTTGGGTATCAATGTGATGTTAGCTTCGTAAAATGATTTGGGGAGAGTTCCATCTTTCTCAATCGCCTGGAATACCTTCAGTAGGATTGGTATAAGCTCCTCCTTAAATGTCTTGTAGAATTCTTCTGGAAAGCCATCTGGTCCGGGGCTTTTTTTGTAGGTAGTTTTCTTACTACATAGTCAATTTCCTTGATTGCTATTGGTCTATTTAGGGTCTCAATTTCTTCTTGTTTCAACCTAGACAGGTTGTGTGATATATGAAAGTCCTCCATTTCCAAAAGGTTTTCAAGTTTGTTTCCATACAAGTGTACATAGTAGTCTCTAATGATCTTTTGTATTTCTTCAAGGTCAGATGTGACTTCATCTTTTGTGTTTCTGATTGTGTTTTTGGACCTTTTCTCTCTTTTTCTTGGTCAGTCTAGCTAGGGGGCCATCGATCTTGTTTATCCTTTCAAAGAACCAGCTTTTTGTTTCATTGATTTTTTATATTATCTTTGTCTTCTATGTTCTGGATTTGGGCTTTTATTTTGGTGATCTGGATTCATCTGCTGAAATTCGGGTTTTTGTGGTCCTGCTTTTCCAGCTTCCTTAGGTGGCTTGTTAGGCTGTTAATTTGTGATCCTTCCATGTTCTTCATGTGCATTTGTAGGGATATAAATTCTCCTCTTACTACAGCTTTCATGGCATCCCAGAGATTTTTGGTAAGATGTTTCTTCATTTTCATTTGTTTCCAGGTATCTTTTAATCACTGTTTTGATTTCATCATTGACCCAGGAGTTGTTTAGCATCATACTGTTTAGTGTCCATGTCTTTGTGGGTTTGGGTGTGCCCTTGTTGGTGTTAATGTTTATTTTTATTCCACTGTGGTCCGAGAAGGTGCATGGTAAAATTTCAGTCCTTTTCAATTTGCTTATGCTTGATTTATGGCCAAGTATGTGGTCGATCTTAGAGTACGTTCCACGCAGTGATGAGTAGAATGTGTATTCTGTGGTCTTTGGATGGAGGGTTCTGTAGGTATCAATTAAGTCCATTTGATCAAGAGTCACATTGTGGTTTCAGATCTCGTTGCTGATTTTTTGTCCTGATGATCTGTCTAGGGTTGTTTGTTGGGTATTAAAGTCCCCAGCTATGATGGTATTAGAGTCGATGTCTTTTTTTAGTTTACCTAGAAACTGCTTTATGAAAGTCGGTGCTCCCAAGTTTGGTGCATATATGTTTAAGATGCACCGAATATAGGATGGATATTTCTCGTTGATGGATTGAACCTTTTATTATTATGTAGTGTCCTTCTGTATCTTTTTAAATTTTTGATAGCTTAAAGGGTATTTTGTTTGAGATTAAGATTTGCCTCCTCATTTCTTTGGTGTTCCATTCACCTGAAAATATGTTTCCCATCCTCTTACTTTGAGTCTGTGAGTGTCCTTTCTAGTGAGGTGAGTCTCTTGAAGGCAACAGATTTTTGCCTGGTGATATTTTATCCATTTTGTCATTCTATGTCCTTTCAGTGGTGCATCTAGTCCATTCACATTCAAACTAATTATTGAAATGTGAGAGTTGATCCCTATCATAATGTTCTTACAGAGTTGCTCTTCCTGTTTGTATGTTGTCTTTCTTTTGGTTTTAGAGTTGGATCATGTGTGTTTTTAATCTTTGGCCTGTACTCTTGTGAAGAACGTTGTTGTTCTTTTTTCCTTTTCTTCTGTGTTCAATACTTTCTTAAGTGTTTCTTGTAGAGGTGGTCTGGTGGCAGCGTAGGTTCTTAGGGATTGGATATCTGGGAAAGATTTCAATTCTCCCTCACTGATGAAGCTTAGCTTGGCTGGGTAGGTTATTCTCAGTTGAAATTGTTTATCTTTTAGAACTTTGAAGACTGGGTTCCAAGCTCTTCCAGCCTGGAGGGTTTCTGTAGATAAATCTGCTGCTATTCTAATTGGTCTTCCCTGGTAGGTAGTCTGACTTTTTTCTCTTGCAGCCTTTAGGATTTTTTTCTTTTATACCTACTTTGTTTAGGCAAATTATTATGTGTCTGGGAGTTGGTCTTCTCATTTGTTGTCTTGCAGGGGTTCTCTGAATCTCTTGTGTTTGAATTTTTTCATCCTTGATGAGATAAGGGAAATTTTCTTGAATGAGTTCATGAAATGTTTGTTCCAGTGTGGCCTCTGTTTCTCTCTCTGCCTCAAGAAGGCCAATTACTCTTAGGTTTGGTCTCTTGAAGTGGTCATTCATCTCTTGAAGGTTTTGTTCTGTCTTTTTGAGCTTCTTTTGTATGCTTTTGACAGTTTGGGTTAGTTCTGTGTTTTGGTCTTCGAGCTCTGAGATTCTTTCTTCTGCTTGGCTAATTCTGCTTTCCATGCTTATTAGTTTGTTATTAATTTCCATCACAGTATTCTTTACTGCTGTTATTTCTGACATCAGCTCCTTCCTATTTTCCTCTTGTCTCTCCTCAATTTTTAAAATTCTCTCCATTAATGTCTTGATGTCTGGGTTTGTTGCATGTGACCAGTCATTCTTGGGGCTTTTCATTGTTTGTGTTCCAGAGTCTGTTTTCTCAGTGTCTGATTTCTTCTTTTAGTTTTTCTTCATTTGTGCGGTTTTTTCCCGCCCTAATTTTTCCTTCCCCCCATGTCACCGTCTTTTTTAATTCTGTTGTTCAGGGGTAGAGGGATTGCTTTTACTTCTTTTTGTTCAATCTCCTATTCTTCTTATGTATGCCTTCTGACTTTGTTCAGTTCTGGAGTTGCACTGTAGGTTGGGTCTGGTCCTTTTTGCAGTTTTGAGATTTACTTAGGGGGGAAGCTGTGATTCAAAATCTATCTGCAGGTCCTGGTATCTGCTGACAGGTGTATGGATAATCTGAGACCCACTTCCCACTGCCTTGGAATCTGTCCATGCAGTGGGACTGTAGGTTTACCTCCTGAAATAAAATATGGTTAGCAGAGGAAAGAGAATGGAGCAGCTGGGGGGGGGGGTAGAGAGAGAGAGGAGTAAGGAGGGAAACAGATGAGTGTATCAACAAATGGAGAGAGACCTAAGGCGAAACAGATGAAAACAATAGGCCACGGCTTACAGATAACCAGCTCCCAGACAAAAAAAATTAAAACATATAATGATGCTAACATATAAGCTAACCAACCACCTTATTGGTGTGCTGTACCTCTATACAAATATATGGTTTACAGAGAGGAGAAAAGAGAAGAAAAGGAAGAGAAAAAAAAGGAACAAAGCAATAGTAATAGCATCAAGTCATTAAACTAACAGAACTAATCAAGCACACTCTGAGATTTTTTGTTTAAGTCCAATGTCCTTTCAGCTCTGATTTCTAGCTGTCTTCTCAAGCTGGTAAATTAGTTCACAGTTGGGGTTAGTTGCCCCTGGCCTGATGTGAAGGACAGTTCAGATCACTCTCAGTTCATCACTCAATTCTGGCCTGTGTCTTTTTCAAGCTTGTTTTTCCCGTTTCAGTGTTGTTACGTTGAATCACCAGCAGGTGGTGCTGTCTCAGCTGCTTGCCCCAGAGGGAGTGGAGCCGGACAGGAGCCAGGCAGAGGCCGGAGATGGAAGCCTGCCTCAGGGCACACTGGAGGAGAGCCACGCCAGCAGGACATCAAGGTGGCAGCAGAGGAGGCAGCAATCCCAGCAGATCTTGCCTTCAGGGGCTTCAAGGACTGAAATTGTGGATCACCTCAGGCACGAGCGGTGTGATATGCTATGGCTGCCACGGAGGCCACAGAGGCGCCGGCGGCTGCTGTGTGTCTGCAGCTGCAGTGGCTGTCTAGACCACTGCAAGTCCCAGCGGTGGCAACGACCCAGTTCCATGTGAAGAGCAGCCCGTCGACGTTGGGATCCACATCCCCTAGGGAGAGAGCCAGAGACCCTCTGCATTCTCCTTTGCAGAGGGTCTCATAGACCAGGCTGCCCCATGGCCATCTTGCCGAAAGTCAAGAAAAATGATTTATGATACTGTTTGCTTCTCTCCAGAATTGGAGACATTGGTGTGACTTCTCAGGAATTTGCTGACTTTTCAGTATAGTGTCTGGAACGTGAGAGAGTCTTAAAAGCCATGTTGCACCTCTTAACCTTTTTCTCATTACACCACAAATTGAATTTTTTTCCTTTTCAATATTTACATATTCAAATATTTAAAAAAGTTTATTCTACTGTCTAGAACATCCAGAATAAAGTTAAACAACAGTTATTGTTTTCCAGTTTTTTTTTAAGCCGGAGTCTCACTCTGTTGCCCAGACTGGAGTGTCAATTTTTTGGTTTTTGCAAAGATGAGGTCTTGCTCTGTTACCCAGGTTGGTCTTGTACCCCTGGGCTCAAACAATCTGCCCACCTCAGCCTCCTAAGTGTTGGGATGACAAGCGTGAGCTACTAGACCTGGCCTTTTCACTTTCAATAGTAATGTAAAAAATTCAAACACTATAACTACAAACACTGTAGTAAAAAATTGAGGTTTCCTTATACTAACATCCCAGAGGTAGCCATTAACTTTGTGGACCTTCCCATGTACATATATGACATATATGTATTATCCACATATGCATGAACACATACATAAACCTGGTTGAGGATTTTCTTTTTTTTACAAAAATTAGATCCCATGATATATAGTTCTATGATTTGTTTACTCAACAATATTTCATGAAGCTCTATACCACAACATAAAAATAATCACCCTTTAAAACAGGCACATATTATTTTATAACATAATGTTCTATAAATTATGTTTCTATATGATGGGCATTTTGTTGTATCTGATATCTAGCTATTAAAAACAATGATGCAATGTTCAATTTTATTCAAAACTCTTTGCATATGCAAGTCAATATTTGTGTAGGGGTGTGTCCTAGAAATGGAAATGCTGTGCTAGAGAATATACATGTATGACATGTACACACACACACACACACACACACACACATAATTTTGTTATTGACAGTTTACAAAACTAGCTGAATCAGATTATCTCTCCCCCAAGTTTGCATGAGTATGCCAGTCTCCCCATACTCCATCTCCCCATACTCTTAGCAATGTTTTTATATTTCAACCATGGAATAATTCAAAATTCATCAAGGGCTATTAGACATTAACCTTCTCAACCAGACTTAAACAAACAAACAAACAAAAAAACAACAAAGTTGCTCACAAGTAGATAAATCAACTTACTAATGATTTACTTAAAAGTTTCTATTGACAACTCAATAATGATGTTAATAGCCAATGAAATCTCTGAGGACAATTACCTAAATGGAGAAGGATGAGGGACATAGGGTGGGCACCACACCACTAACACACTTATACCTGAGAGACTAAACCTGTCATTTCTTTTTTGTTGTTGTTGTTATACATTATTTTTATTCGTATATTTTTTAAAATTTCATTTTATTTTAAAGGTGTAGGGTACAAGTCAGGGGTGTTGTACATAAGTGGTTTAGGGACAGGTGAAGTTTGAGCCTCTCATTGGCCCTCTTCTTGCCTGGATTAGGATTATTGATGTTATGTGTCCTCCCTCCCACCCCTGGCAGTGTCCCATTGCTGTCAATCCTTTTTGTGAGTATTATGGTAGGTGTTCAGAGTCCGCTTATGAGTGAGAACATGTGTAGACCTGTCATTTCTTTATGTGATCCTGTCGTACCACATGCCTTTCTACCATGGCATTTATCACTGGTTTACATTTTTTGCTGTGTGTATTCTTCCTTGGTTTGTGAGGCTAGAGTCCAAATATTCTTCTCTTCAACCCAGAGAATGGGAAAAAATATTTGAAAACTATGCATCCGACAAAAGCCTAACATTCAGGATCTACAAGAAACTCAAATGAATTGCCGGGAACAAAATAAATAACCCCATTAAAAAGAGTGCAAAGGACATAAACAGACATCTCTCAAAAGAAGATTTAAAGCAACCAACAAACATATAAAAAATGTTCAGCTTCACTAATCATCAGAAAAATGCAAATCAAAACTACAATGAGATACCACCTCATACTGGTCAGATTGGCTATCATTAAAAAGTCAAAAAACAACAGGTGTTGATGAGGCTGCAGAGCAAAGGAAACACTTCTACGCTGTTGATGGGAATGTAAACTGGTTCAACTTAGCTAACCTAGTTAGAACCTATTTACATGTGTTAGAAACTTAGTCCCCAGTATAACAATGTTAGGAGATGGGGCCTAATGGGAGGTGTTTCAGTCATGAGGATAGGGCCATCATGAATAGATTAATGGAATTATTAAAAAGGGTAGCAAGAGTGGGTCCTCTGTCTTGTGCTCTTGCCCTTCTGCCTTCTCCCATGTGATGAGGCAACAAGACGGCCCACACCAGATGCTGATACCTTGATGTTGGACTTCTCAGCCTCCAGAACCGTAACCCAGTACATTTCTATTCATGATAAACTACCTAGTGTCAGTCTCGTGTATTCTGTCATAGCAACACCAAAAGGACTAATACAATGGTTCATAGAAAACCCAACTCACACTGGCCAAAACAATGTGAGAATTCATTAACTCACACAGCTTACTTAAATGTTGGCTTAAACTAGTAACTTAAACATGTCATTATGGAGTTGGCTGCTTTCCATCTCTCCTTTCCCTTTCATAATAGCAACTTCATCTTCAGATGAACTCCACTCATGCTGCAATCTGGATTCTTGATGCTTGCAGGACAATGTACATCCCTGCTGAGATTCAGGGGGAGGGGCTTTTTTATTTTAATTTTTAAAATTAATTACGGAAAAGGAGACTTTTCTTACCCAAACCAAAACAATGAAGATTTTATTTTGGGGTTATTTTGGAGTTAGAGGTAGAATCAATATTACCAAAGCCACATGGTATCCACCCAACAAGGGAGGCTACCTTGTGTCAGGCACTATTTGGACTGCTGTGTTTATGTCAGTGAATAAAACAGACAAAAACTTTGCCCTTATGGGGATTTATTCCCATGGAGGGAGATGATCAGGAAACAATATAAGGAGTAGCTTACAAAGTGTTTTGGAAAAAGGTAAGGACCTGCAGGATAGAGGTGGGTTGCAACTTTAAGTATGGTAGTTCAGGTAGGGCTCTCTTGGAAGGTAGTGGAAGATAGGGATCAAAAATGGCTATAAGTTTTCTGAGCAGCTTAGAGAAATGAGTTATGGATTACTCTAGACATAGTAGGTCTAGAAGGGAAGCAAAGCAAGAATTTTTGCTGAGATGTGTAAAGTTGAAGATGTCTATTAAACACACTCAAGTGGAGAAGTCGGATCTAGCATCTGGAGTTCAGGGAAGAGGTACGGTCTGAAGATATAAATGTGGTAGTTTCCAGTTGCTTTGTGTCCTTCCTAAAATTCATGTGGTGGAACTTTATCCTTCATATAACAATATTAAGAGGTGGGCCTTTAGGAGATGATTAGGTCATAAGGGCTCCATCCTAATGAATAGGATTAGTGCCCTATAAAAGGGACCCCCAGGGAATTTGTTTGCCCTTTTCACTATATGAGGATGCAGTGAGAAGACACCACCTATGAACCAGAAATTGAGCTTTCACCAGGAACAGGATCTCTTGGTGACTTGATCTTGGCTTTTCTAGTCTCCTCAATGGTGAATAATAAATTTCTAATGTTTATAAATTACACAGTATAAGGTATTTTGTGATAGCATCCAGAACATACTAAGACACCAGCCTATAGTGTTTAAGTGAAGAAGATCACTCAGGAAATAAATCCATAAGAAAGGTCTAAGTTCTGATGGAGCCCCAGGGCATTCTGTCATTTAGAGTTTAAGAAGGTGAAGAGGAATGAGTAAGAAACTTGAGAAGAATGGTGGGAGAAGACCCAAGGATTTGGTTTCCTGAAAGCCAAGTGAAGAATGCGATTCAAGCAGTTCAAGCAGCAAGAGTGATAACTGTGTCATATGTTTCTGAAAGTCAGACAAATGAGGACAGTTCATTGAGTTTTGCACTGGAGGGCATGGGTGACTTTATCAGAGTGGTCCCCAAGGAGTGGGTAGACGGAAGCATGTTGGGACCAGATTGAAGAGAACTCCATTAAAGTGCTTTGCTGTAAAGGGAAGCAGAGAAAAGGGTCATTTCCTGCAAAAGATGTACTGTTCCAGGGACTTATTTAACAGGAGCATTCTTTTATGCTAATGAAAATGTTCTAATAAAGGGGAAAAAACCAACAATGTATGGGAAAGGAAAAGTTACAGAAAAAAAAAAATTCCCTGAATAGGCAGAAGGAAACAGAATTCAGAGAATCACTGGAGGCTGTGTTTGTTAAACCAGTGAATTATATCGCATAATTTGGGAGATTATTTAAGTTTTCTCAATAAAACCTATTTCATTTCCTCAATAAAATCTATTAAGATATCTTGCCAGCTTTATCTCCAAAACACATTCTAAATATGGCCCTTCTCACTACCTCCACATCTATCCAAACCATGTCATTCTTGCTTGACCTCCTGAAACAAATTTCTCTGGTCTTTAAGCCTCCATTTTCCCTCCTTTACAGTCTATGCCTCACATAAGAGCTAGAATAAATATTTTTAAATGGAAGCTAGATCATATCACTTGTATGCTTACTCATCTCATTCAAAATTAAGTCCTAGACTTTATATCGTGCATGGGAACCATACCATAATGGCCTTGCTATCTCTCTTAGTTTACCCCTGTATGCTCACCCTGGTTCATTCATCTCCAGCCTCAACAGATTCCTTGTTGGGAAAGGACACTTTGAACGCATTCCTTCTTCCTGTCTTTGTAGTTACCATTCTCTTTTCTAAGTACTCTGCCCCAGATGTTCACCTGGTTGGCTTCCTCACTTTGTTCAGATTCTGCTTGACAGTAACCTTATGAGTATGACCTTCTGCTCACTCTAAGTAGCAATGTCCATTTCTCAGCCTCCGTCCCTCTTTATCCCCTTACCCAGTTCTCTTTTCTTTCCGTGACCGAATCTACAGTATCTTATTTGCTTATTTTCTGTCTCTTCCCACTAATACATAACTACCATGTGAATAGGGATCACCTGTATTCCAGGAGCCTAAAATAGTGTCTAGTATGTGGTGGGTACTTAATATGTATTTGCTGAATGAATGAGAAACTTGGAAGTTATCCTCCTTCACTTTCTGTATTGACTCAGTCGCTAGTATCTATAGATTCTTCATAAAATCTTTCACGCCTCTCCCTTCCTTTCATTTTCTTGACCACAACCCCAGTGAACCTTCCATAGGAAGACAGATCTCTAGTTTCTATTCAGTTCATCGCTCAAATGAACCCTGAACGCTAATGTCAGTTAATAGTCCCAAATCACTTTTACCTACAGCTGAAATAGGGAAGTATTTAGATTTGTGCATGTGCACTCTCTCTGTCTCTCTCTGTCTCTCTTTCTTTCTCTTACAATCTAATATCTGAAAAGCTAAGTTACTCCTTATTGACTTTAGTATAAGTACAAACCCCTTCACTTGATTTTCAATGGACTTCACATGATGATATTAAAATATTTGCAAACTTTATTTCTGTGTATTCTCGTAAATAAATTCCTGCCACTCTCTTTGGACTATTCTAGATCCATTCTTAATTACAGTTTCTTACTCACATTCTTGCCCTAGCCTCCACAGATTTGTCCTAGACGATAAGACTTTGGTCCACCTCCATTTGTTAGTCCTTACTCCAGTCCTGCAGCCCACTGATACCCCTTCTGATACTGGAGCCCTTCCTCTCTGTCGCTTTTTACCTATTTGGATAATATGCCCTCAAGAACATTTTCTTGAGGCATACCTCATCAACAAGGGTACCTGCATGATCAATGTTTATATACCTAACCCTGAAATGTACCCCACATCTTTATAATAAAAATTTTAAAAAAGAACATTTTCTTGTTTTTGTTTTTAATTGTTGCTTAACTTTCCCAATGCCAGTTATCTTTTATTTTTGGTGGTGGTTGTTTTATTTTGTTTTTATTTGACACAATAACTTTACATTTATGAGGTAGAGTGTGATATTTGGATATATGCATACATTATGAAATGGCCAAATTAGGGTGATTAGCATATACATCACCTCAAATACTTGCCATGTCTTTGTGATGAGAACATTCAGAAATCCTCTCTTTTAGCTATTTTGACATATACAATAAATTATAGTTAATGATACTCACCGTACAGTGAAATAGGACACACAAACTTATTCCTCCTGATTGTAACTTTATGCCTGTTCTCCAACCTCTCTCCTTCTTCCTCTCCATAATAACCATACTCAGCCTTTGGCAACCACTATTCTATGCTCCACTTTTATGAGATCAATTTTTTAAAATTTCACTTATGAGTGGGATCATGCAGTATTTGTCCATCTGTGCTTGCCTTATTTCACCTAACACAATGTTTTCTAGGTTAATCTGTATTGTTGTAAATAACAGGATTTTATTCATTTTTTAATGACTGAATGGTATTTCATTGTGTATATATACCACATTTATAAATCTGTTTATCAGTTGATGGACGCTTAGGTTGGTTTTATCTTGGTTATTGTGAATATAAACATGGGAGTGAAGATATCTCTTCAATGTACTGGTTTCATTTCCTTTGAATATATACCAGTGATAGATTTCTGGATTGTATTATAGTTCCATTTTTAATTTTTTGAGGAACCTCCATACTGTTATCCTTAGAAAGGCTATTGTCTTTTTGATAATAGTCATTCTAACTGGGGTAAAGTGATATCTCATTGTGGCTTTGATTTGCATTTCTCTGATGTTTAGTGATGTTGAATATTTTTCCATATACCTGTTGGCCATTAGTATATTTCGTTTGTTTGTTTTTGAGAAATGTCTATTCAGATCTTTTGCTCAATTTTGATCAGATTATATTTATTTTTACTATTGAGTTACTTGAGTTTCTTATATACTTAGAATATAAACCGCCTGTCGGTTGCATAGTTTGTAAATACGTTTCCCCATTCTATGGGTTTTCTCTTCACTCTGTTGTTTCTTTGGCTGTTCAGATGCCTTTTAGTTTGATGTAATCCCACTTATCTATTTTTGCTTTTGTTCCCTGTGCTTTTGAGATCTTATCCAAAAAACTCTTGCCCAGACCAATGTCAAAAAGCATTTTCCCTGTTTTCTTCTAGTACTTTTTATAGTTTCGGGTCTTACATTTAAGTCTTTAATCCATTTTGAGTTGATTTTTGTAAGTGGTGAGAAATAGGGGTCTAGTTTCCTTCTTCTGTATGTAGATACCCAGTTTTCTCAACACCGTTTATTATTGAAAAGATTGTCTCTTTCCCTAGTGTGTGTGCTTGGTGCCTTTGTTGAATGTCAGTTGACTATAAAAAGGCAAATTTATTTGGAGGTTTCTCTATTCAGTTTAATTGCTGTGTGTTTTTTGTTATGCCAATACCATGCTGCTTTGGTTATTATTGCTTTCTAGAATATTTTAAAGTCAGGTTGTATGACTTCACTCCAGCTTTGTTCTTTTTGTTCAAGATTGCTTTGGCTATTCGGGGTCTTTTATGGTTCCTATACACTTCAGGATTGTTTCTTCTGTTTCTATAAAGAATGGTGGCATTTTGACAGGAGTTTCACTGACTCTGTAGATGACTTTGGATATTATGAACATTTTAACAATATTAATTCTTACAATTTATGAACGTGGGTATCTTTCCATTTTTGTCCTCTTCAATTCTTTTATCAATGTTAATAATTTTTGTTGTAGAGATCTTTTACCTCCTTGGTGAAATTTACTTCTAGGTATTTTTTTTTTTTTGGTGGCTAATGCACATGGAATTACTTTCTCAATTTCCTTTTCAGACAGTTCACTGTTGGCATATAGAAGTGCTACTGATTTTCATATGTTGATTTTGTATCCTGCCACTTTACTGAATTCACTTATTAACAGTTTTTTTGGTGGTGTTGGAGTGTTTTAATGAACAAGATAATGTCATCTGCAAGACAATTTAACTTCCTCCTTCCAATTTGGATGCCGATTATTTCCAATGCCAATTATCTTTTAATTTGCTTTGGGTTTATTCCTCCTAGTTGGTAATAAATTGGGTTACTTGTTATTGGGTTACAAGTCATTCAGTATGAATATTAGTCAAGATAGACTAGCTTATGCTGCAGTAATCAAGTAACTCCTAGATCTCAGTAACTTAATGTGCCAGACTTTTCTTTCTCATTTGTGCCACGTATCCAATACAGATTAGGGGAGCATATAACTCATAGCCTCTCAGAAACCTAGGCTGACAGGCACTGCAGCATTTCACAGGGATGCTTCATGGCCACTGTAGGCAGAGAGGTAAGATGATAGAAAACTGACTCCAGGTTTTAAGTATCTCAGATCATATGTGACACTCATGACTCCCATTCACAGCTTTTTGGTCAGAGATACTCACAAGGCTCCACCTAACTGTAATGGGACTGTGGAATGGGAGCGCACATGGCTGTCAAGTAAAATAGTGATATCATTAATAACACAACAGATATTTGCATAAATTGGTCAATGTTACTTAGGATGAACTAGAAACTAGATACATTTTAAACTTCATGACTGTTTCCTGCAGCTGAGAGATGCCATGTAATTTATTTGTACAATAGGAATAAGTGTTTTCTTACTGCGATTTAATTTAAGGTGAAAGTTCAATTCAGAGCCAAACCACAACAAGTTTATTGTTATGCTTGGAGTTAAGAATCAACTGGTGTTGATTCTTGTGTGTACAATGCCACTATTTTAAAACTTATTTGCAAAGTCTTGAAAGATTTTTATATCCCAAGTTGACTATGAAAATAATCTTCTTATTTAATATATGGCTGATGCCTGTTTAGAAAGAAATGCCATTTTCTTAACATCTCTTACTGACAATTGAATGGGAATTGTAACCCTTGGTATGTCACTCAGTCTCTGTGGAAGGATTTTTGGGTCATAAGTACACTTCTTAATCCCCCTACTGAAGCGACAAGATCTATAATCAGTTAATGAAATGTTTTCATGACTCATGACTAGAATATTTCACTCAACTGTAACTGAAATAACACAGCCTATTCTGGCTTGGAAAGATAAAGTTATGTGCAAACTTATTATGCAATAAAGAATAGTTTCGTGTTCATTACGTTCCAACCATTCTTGGTAGACTTGAATTTGGGTAAGTCAAAGTCAGAGTAATGGCTAGGTTAACTTTTTAAGATGTAGATTTCTGGGACATAAGACAGGCTTTTGGGAGGCACTGCTGAAGTCCTATAGCTGGTGTTTACTATGTATAAAGCAACATTTCTATTGCCTTTTAAAGCTGGACTTTCTAGTTGCACCTTTCAAAATACTTTTTCTTATCATGTAAGATTTCAAAAAGAATCTCTATAATTTGTATAGTGTGGCAGATACCACTAGTGTCCGGCAGTCCATTTCGTCCTTCCTCCCTCCTTCCTCCTCTCCTCTCGTTTTTTCTCTTTTGCTTTGGCCATAGAGGGTTGACTTAAACATTAAATATTAATGTTCATGGACATTATTATCATTCATTCATATCAAGCTTTTCTCTTGTTAGTTAGTGAATGAGTTTGCTTTTATATTATTCTTTTTTATCAGAATATTTCACTACTCTTCCATTATTATTACAGGCAAATGTTTAAATTGATATGCACATTTGTATTTGCATAGCTCCTTGCAAAATGCATATTGCTTTTTGTAAGTATCTTTATTTTTGTAAACAACACTTTAATTCTTATTCTAGTTCCTTCCATGTTTCTTGGGTCTGTATATGGTGATATGTGAACTTCCACTGGTTCTAATTGTTGCATGTTAAACCATGATATCCACCTGCCATGGGTCACTTTCCCAGTGATGGAAACCAGGTCACTCTCTGCTACTACAGACAATGCTTCTGTGAAAGCCCTCATGTGTGTCCACTTGTTGGGCATGCCTAAGATCTTTCATGGCATTTGCACCAGAGTGGAAGAGTTGGGTCATATCTGAAATGGCTGTCCAGCATCACAGTACTATGAACCACCCCTCACACCTTCGTGAATGCCAAGATGCTGTGGGAGCCATTATATGAACCTGCTTTGATCTTGCCTCCTGGCCTCAGCTAGTTTGACCAGAGGACACCACATGCTTCACTCTAGGCCAGTGAGTTTAATACCAAGATGTCAGGACCCAGGTAAGGAGAGGCTGATTAACAGGAAGAAGAAAATTTGGTGCACATTAGGACACTGAGACAAAAGACTGGCTATCGGAGAAAAGACTTGTAGAAAATGAGGGGGACGGGGCAGGAAAGGATGGAGAAAAAAAGAAAGAAAAGAAAAGAAGATTAGGGGAAAGTTGAAATGTGATGGATGGGAGATTGCCTAGGGCTCAGTGGTTGCTTAGCTTAGGCAGTATAGATAGGCCAACCCCTCCTGTGCCTTAACAGTCAGTGCCAGAGTCATGTGGTGAGCCATGATCCACTTCCCGCAAAACATCATCATCTCTCACATTAAATTAATGATGTTGATTTGAATGTTATTGCTTTTGTAGTTCTGCTTGTAATTAATTTGTAAATTTGTTTGGGTTTCATAACTGTAAACGAGCCATGATCATAAGGAGTTTATATCTAATTTTATGTTTCTTTTATTTGAGTAGCAATGTGATAAAAGAAAATATTTAAAATCTACCCTGAGAGGGTCTCTTTGTTTCTTACAAGTGTCTGTATTTTTCAACTCAAATTGGAGGATACTGCTCAAGCCTGATCTCATGGCATTGGGTTTTGGGCCCAATCTTGAGCACATGCATCTATCTATTGGATATCATCTTCTTAGGTTCTAGCTGTTAATCTTTTTTATTTTGTTTTTTCATTCATAGGTTGCTTTCCTCCCAGCTTCATGACTTTAGGAAGATTTGAAAAGTGTGCTGCCAGTCAATATCCTTATTTGGAGGCAACAAAGATGATATAAGTAGAGAAGTAATTGATTGCAAAGATTTGAGGCACTCATAGGAAGGTCACAGTGGGGCAGGAAAAAAGTAGCCTGAACAGCAGAAAAAAATGACATCACAAACCACTCTACATTTGGCAAGGAGCCTTCTTCCTGTCACTCTGCCCATCTGGATGACTGGCAGGACAATTCCATGCAGTGGAATGAAGCAGCATCTGTAGTTTGCCCTGCTCTCTGCCTCATCCACAGATAGTATTTTCTCCCCAAAACCCGCATTCATGAAGGGAGGAGGAGGGAAGAGACAGGAGGAAAATCATGTTAATTCTTGTTTGGTTTGTATTCTTTCATCTGGCTGGATGCATTTCCAGAACTGTGTAAGTAAATGAATTTTTTCATTACTGCAATAAAATTTGCCTTTGTATCTGACTCCCCAAGGAATTAGAACATAAACAGAGCTTCCACAACTCACGTTTCACCTCACTCAGGCGCAATGTCTTTGTTAAGACTCTCTTTGATCATTTCACTTTTGATCTTATTTGCTTGGTGAGAGCCATCTAAGACTACAAAGAGCCCTTCTATAGCAAATCCTCTGAGTAGGCTCCTTCAGGACTCATATCAGTTGTGATGTTAATTTTATGTGTCAACTTGACTGGGTTAAGGGATGCCCAGATAGCTGGTAAAAATTATTTCTGGTTGTGTCTGTGAGGGTGTTTCCAGAAGAGATTAGAATTTTAGTAAAGAAGATTGCCCTCATCAGTGGGAGGATGAGAGTCATCCAATGTGTTGAGGGCGCTAATGGAACAAAAAAGTGGAGGGAAGGAGAATTTATTCTCTCTGTTTGAGCTGGGGTATCCATTTTCTCCTGCCCTTGGATATCAGAGCTCCTGACTGGACTAGTACTTAAATCATCCCCACCCTCTGCCAAGTTCTCAGATCTTTGAACCTAGGTAGGGGCAAAGGGGAGAGTTCGGAGGCAGATGAGTAATCCCAGGTGGCCAGCAATTGGTCAACTAGAGCCAAACTATTTTTCTCCTTTGGACCAGAACAATATAGATTGATGAAACTTATAGGCAGCAACTGTAATCTTAGACCCCAATACAGGCAGACCCTTATTTTCACATGAGATGAGCTATAAATGCCAAAGTCTAAACGTGTTGGGAGAGAATTCCAAGAAAGCTGGAGAATCATAAAATGCTTAAAGTATAGCTCCTTAGGGTCTACTTACTCAACAGTCCTAGGACTGGCAAGAGGCTTCATATTTTAGGAGGCGACTGCCAGCTCCCAGGGGTTGAAAAAGCCCAGCTGAATGTCTCCTTTCAAGGAGGCTGCCCCATCCTATCAGCCCGAGCCTTGAGCCTGACATGCCAGGCTGTGCAGCCCACCAGGCACAGACCTTCTAGCTGAGATGCATCACTTCCCAAAAACTGAAGTAAGAGAGAGGTTGACCCTCTTTCTTTCTTCCCCAACCACTTATACTCCATCTGGAAAGGAGCATGGGGTCAACACAGGTTCAATCTGTGGTTGGCTAGGGCATGGGCTCAGATGAAATGGACCATGATCAGTAGAGAGCTGCCCAGCCAGTTGTTACTATTAAATTATTTTTGAGTGCTAGAATGTTGGCTCTAAATGTGATTTCTTAATTTTTTTATATAGAAACTATATTTGGATTAGACCTTTGAAGGTGGATAGGGTCTTCACTGGAAAATGCCTAGTCTTTTAAGCTAGATACAATGGCAGTTCAGTATTTGTTTGTTGCACTCATCATCAAATACTAAGTTACTTTGATGAGAAAGCCTTTTATCCATCTTTGTTTATAGAACTGAAAGCAGAGAGTTAGGAGAGCTGAGCCTACTCAAGGTCACAGCTATCTGGTATCAGAACACTTGGATAATTAGAATGGTTATTATTAAATACACTGTAGAAAAATTAATTGTGTATAGTTGAAAACACAGTTGTTCTCTTTTCAGAGAGAAGCAAAATGAAAAGGTTTGACACTGGATAATAAGAAGCCAAGCCAGTATTCTTTCCTTCCAATTATTTGGTAGCTGTCTGTCCAGGTCTGTGCTTTTGCCTGTTTGTTCCAATGCCGTGATTTGTTCTCATCCATTCTAGGCGGTAGAGATGCACTCAGGCTCTTCCAGGGCAAAGCTAGTGAGATCGAGGCCCCGCTCCCTGTTTCTTCTCAACTCCACCACTGACATATAGTCAGGATATTTACCCTCTTTATAAGATTGACACAGAAGCATTTAAGCACCCAGTCTTGGATTAGGGTCCCAAGTATCTCTGAGTGGCTACAGATCCTGGAAATGTTAGCTCCAATGTTTCCACTTTTGTATAATGAAAATAGAAAGAGCACCTAACCCTTACAGTTTGTTAAATCTTTAATAAGAGAATCCATGTAGAATACTAGCCAGAGTGCATGGCACAAACATACAAAATTCTCAATCAACATCACTTATTATTACTTAAAATAATCTTCCCTTATTGTGCCCTTTATGTGGCAAAATGATTGAGAAGGCATAATTATATTAATGATCATGCATCTGTATTACAAATATGAAAAAGGATAGTCTTAAATGTTTCACAAAAAGAATGCCCAGTGGTGTTTTATATGCCTCAACTCAGGAATGAGTATCAGCTCCTTGTTAAAAGCGATTCACGTCAGATGGTCACCATCAGAACACATGTTTGGCATGGAACTCTACAGTCACTTTGGGTTCTGGTACTTCAACTAAGCAACAATTCAGTACTTTCCAGATAGCTCTTATGCACTGTATCTGGGTCCACTTCAGTCTGATCATAAAATTTTTTCCTAAAACATTTGTTTTGTTTCTTTATTAAGTCTGATACCATGACAATATAATTCTGAGTGGGAAGTTGTCTTATTTATAGTTTTCTAGGATTTTTTAAATTTGAAAATACACTTGAGCAAAATAAACTCCATTCTGACAATGCTAAAACAAATTTTTAAAAAGATTAAAAGTGTTTCGAGGAGTGATATGCTTTTACTTTTACTAATTCCTCAGTCAAACGATAGTTTTCAATGACGGAGATCATGCTTAGTGTGGGAATGGTAGGATCTGTTAACGTGACAGTTTTAGAAATTTTCCATCTTTTTAAAAACACTAACAACAACAAAAATCTTCACTTAAAACAAAGTGATAGGTTTTATTAAACTTCAGGCACATTACTTAAACTTTTTTGTTGTTGTTTAGAGACAGAGTCTCTCTCTGTTGCCCAGGTTGGAGTGCAGTGGAAGGATCATATGTCACTGCAGCCTCAAACTCCTAGGCTCAAGTAATCCTCTCACCTCAGGCTCCTGAGTAGCTAGGACTATAGTCACGTGCCACCACACCTGTCTAATTAAAAAAAATTTTCTTGTGGATACAGAGTCCCTCTCTGTTGCCCGAGGTAGTATCAAACTCCTGGACTCAAGCGATCCTCCCATCTTGGCCTCCTGAAGTGCTAAGGTTAAATGCATGAGCAACTATGCCTGGCCTCTTTTAAGCTTTAACTATCCTCCAGGTACATGTCTACCAAATTTCTCAATGTAGGGTCAAATCTCTTTAGAGGTATGCATCTCTGTAAGTATATCTTCCTAGATGATGGATTTTCTTAGCCTGGATTTCAGATTATACATTTTCATGATCTAATTGACATGTTTAGCATTCTGCAAATATATATTCTTCAATTAATAAAATAATTTGTTTCAATTCCAATTTACTCCTAAAAATATTTTTGGTCATTTTCAAAAGCTTTTTTAAGAGATATAATCAATAAATAGAAATGAATAGCAAAAGATTCAGTCTGATTGCTTCTACTGTTATTGCTCTGAGCTTCCTCATAGCGGAAACAAAGAGAATGAGATTAGTTACAGTACTCACATGGTTTTAAATCTAAATACCCACTAGTTGCTTATGAGGAGCACATTTTGCCCTGGCCCCCAGACCTGAGAGAAATTTCTCCTTTTGGGTCTCATAAAAAGAAAATTATGCAACATAATTTTTTAAAAGTTTGAAATATCCCTAAACTGAATGCAAAGCTGAATTTTAAGTGATTGTCATTACGTAAGTAGAGGACATGATACAAAAACCACAATTAATAGAGCGAATCTACAAAAGACCAAAGCATTGGCAAGAAATTTAGGACAGTGTGAGACCTGCTGTCCTTTCACCAGGGACCACAGTCTAATTCCAGGAGACCCTCGCAGGTGAGGAAATAAAGACCTGAAGAGGAGAAATGAGTTGCCCTAATCCATTGCTGGTGACAGAGACAGAGTAAGGTAGGGTTTCTTGCTAATCAGACTGACCGGGCAGCACCCCTGGCCTAACAATCATCAGCTGTTTGTAGGGCAGCTTCCGCAGAGACAGAAATCTTCCACACCCTGTGCTGTCCAGCAGGGTAGCCATTAGTCACATGCGACTGAGGAACTCAGTTTTAAATTTATTTATATGATCAATTTAAATCCAAAAAGTTACATATAACTTCTTATCAGACAGTGTAGTTCTTGAGTACTGTGAGGTAGACACCAGATTCAACGTACCCCTGCTCTGACTCTAGGTCCACAGTGCTGCTGGAGGACTTTTCTCGTCCAAGTTGGGCAGAGGGAGGAAGATCCAAACATTGCGTCTGTCTGGATGGCAGTTCTGAGCACGAGTTGGTAACAACCTCGGTTAGGGATGATTGAGCACGAGAAACGCTGGGCATGTGGGTTACATGCCCTACCTGGCCCAAAGCCTGCATCAGTCAAGGAGTCATTGAGAGCAGTCACAGGACTCTGCACCCATCCTGATGCCACATCTGGGACAGGCGGTGTGGAGATCAGGCCGGGGTTTACACTGGCATCTCTGGTGACAAGTTCAAGCTCAGCAGTGCATTTATTTCCTTTCACCATTCTCAGGCAGGCGGTGTGGAGGCCCCCAACTGGGGAACCACGGTGCTAATGAATGAACATATCATGAACTCATTTTAGTTATACTGCTTAGAATGCAATTCATACACTTAAATTAGAAGAAAGGTACTTTTTTTCCCTTAAGAATGCAATAGTAAGAGGTAATAAGAAATAAACCTCATTTCACAATACAGGTCCAGTGAAGGAAAGCAAATATAAACCAGATTCCACAGTGTCTTACTCAACAGCAAAGTGTGCTTAAAAGGCAACAATACAAGTCGTTCTAGCATGTTCCAGTAATTTCTGAAATTTTAACCCCGAAAGGATACTCTTTGGGAATATAGAAGTAGTAAGATAATGTTTTAAACAGTAGCAGATATTGTATTCATTATTTGAAAATGTATAGTTTTTAAATAAAAGAGTTTTAGAAAAAAATAAAAATAAAAAAATAAAAAAATAAAAAAGAATGATGCCTGTAAAAAATTTTTTTTAATTTTTTATGTTCAGAAAAAATGACTTGCTCAGAAATGCAACAGTACAATACAGTTCAAGTAAAAAGCTTCTAGACATTAGCTTAAACCAAGGATTTCCCTAAATAAGATTGTAACTTTTCATAGTGATCATAAATATCAAGGTAAACAAGATACTATTACTCTCTATTTTGCACTAATATATTGCATTAGCTATAGAAAGTGATGTCAGATTCAAATCTAATTACTTCCATTTCATTTCTGCTATTTTTCTACTTGCTTTATTGTTTTGTGTTTGAGCTTCAAGCCATTTTGTAAAAGATGCAATATTTCTTTATCAAGCAGCAATAGATATGATGTAAATAAATAATTCCTTACAAATTAAATGAAGCCAGTCATAAGAGTAGGGTGAAAGCGTTATTGTCTTCTTCTTACAGCAGGCTTATGGGATAAGAAAAAGATGTATTAACCATCTCTTGAATATTAAGTGTACTTTACTTGTAGATGCTTGGCACATATTTGCATACCACTTAACGTGGCATCTTCAGCCTTCAAAGAGCACAAGCAAAATGCTCATATTTTAGCCAACAAGAGGATGAAGAATATGATAGGTAAGTGAAAGTTATGTGATCGTTCCTCGGGTACTGGTGGAAACTGATGTGGACATTGATAGGATCATATTACCTCCCCTCTCACAAACCAGGATCAACAAGGAACAATCAAATAGATGACAGAAGAGTCAAAAGGAACAAATGTAAAGAAATTGCAATATTGGCTAGAGCCCTGTTGCTAGCCTCAAGCTCCCAAAGGTTCCATGAGAATATAACTATAGTCATTATTGTGAATAATAGTAGACACATGCTGAATCCTTATAATAGAGCAGATGATCCACTAACTAAATACTTGTTCAACACAATTTGGTGAGTTAGATACGTTTTATAGCTGAAGAAACTGAGCCTCACAGGTATAGAAATAGCTTATTCAGTAAGTGGAGGAATAAGATTCAAACTTGGTCCTTCTGATTCCAAGTCTTCCTTCTGATGACCACACTCTTACTTGGGAAATATATTCTTATGGTAGATTCCTAAAAGTGTCCAAGCAGTTTGAATCTCTTTACATGTCCTGCCACTCTCACCTTTCTGGGTAAGGGTTGCATAGATTGGCCATGAAACTGTCAAGAGCTCTCTCTCTCTCTCTCTCTCTTTCTGAGTGGGGTTCTCATTGCCTAGGTGGTATGATCACAATGATCACAGCTCACAGCTGCCTCAACCTCCTGGGCTCAGTGATCCTTCTACCACAGCATCCCAAGTAGCTGGGACTGTAGGCATGCACTACCATTCATAGCTAAATTTTTGGTTTTTTGTGGAGATCAAGTTTTTCTATGTTGCCCAGGTGGATCACAAACTCCTGGGCTCAAGTAATCCTCCTGCCTTGGCCTCCTAAAGTGCTAAGATTTGGGTGTGAGCCACCACACCTACCCAGCCCACTCTTTTATTTCTTATTTGTTCATGAGTTTCAAGGTACAACAAATATTCACGATATTCACAATATTAAGTATTATATTTACGAATCTTTATTAATATTTTATTTTCAAGATGGAAAGACCCAATTTTTTCTGTATTTTTTTCTTTTAAACATATTTTTTTATTTTAAAATTGTGGGGTACAGTTAAGAGTTAGGTATACAAATATGCATCATTCAGGCATCCTTGTTGATAAGGGCTGTCCCCCTGTCCCCAGACATTTACTACAATTAATCCCACCTCCCTCCCCCCCCATAGTTTCCCGCCACTGTCAATCCTTTTCTTATAGTATTAAAATAGATGTTCAAGGTCCACTTATAAGTGAGGACATGTGATACTCAGATCATTGTTTCTGTGAGAGATCATTCAGTATTATAAACTCTATTTCCATCCAGGTTGTTGCGAAGTTCATGATTTTGTTCTTTTTTATGGCTGCGTAGTATTCCATCATGTATATGTACCACATTTTTTTAAACCATTCTTCTTTTGATGGACAGCATGGTTGGTTCCAGGTTCTTGCTATTGTGAACAATGCCGCAATAAACATACATGTGCAGGTATCTTTTTTATAGAGTGATTTGAGTTCTTCAGGGTATATTCCCAGTAGGGGGATTGCAGGGTCATATGGGAGGCGGATATTTAGAGCTTTTAGGAATCACCACACTGCTTTCCACAGAGGTTGCATTAGTTTACACTCCCACCAACAGTGTAGAAGTGTTCCCTGTTCACCACATCCTCTCCAGCATCTGTTATTTTTTGAGTTACTGATAATGGCCATTCTGACTGGAGTTAGGTGGTATCTCAGTGTAGTTTTAATTTGCATCTCCTTGATGATTAGTGAGGTTGAGCATTTCTTCATATGTCTGTTGGCCACTCGTATGTCTTCTTTTTAGAAGTGTCTGTTCATATCTTTTGCCCACTTTGTAATGGGGTTGTTTGTTTTTTTTTTCAGCACATTTGAGTTCCTTGTAGATCCAAGATGTTAGGCCTTTGTCAGACATGAAGTTAGCAAATACTTTTTCCCAGTCTGTGGGCTGTCTCCCTGCTCTCTTGATGGTTTCTTTGGCTTTGTAGAAGCTTGTCAGCTTAAAAAACAATACAGGAATTCATATGGAAACACAAATGACCAAGAATAGCCAGCACAATCCTCACATTACCAGACTTCAAACTTTCCTATAAAGCTACAATAATCAAAACAGCTTGGAATTGGTACAGAAACAGGCATATAGACCAATGGAATAGAATTGAGATTCCAGAAGCATAATCTCAATTTCTCAACCAACTCATCTTCGACAAAGCTCCACCACCTACCGCTAGGAAGAGGAGAACCTATTCAGTAAATGGTGCTGGGAAAACTGGCTAACCACATGCAGAAGACTCAAACAAGACCCCTACCAATCCCCATACACAAAAATTAACTCTAAATGGATCAGAGACCTAAATGTAAAACCTTAAACCATAAGAACCTTAGAAAATGCAGGACACACCCTTAGGGAAATTGGAACTGGCATCCAATTCCTGAACAAAACTCGAAACTCACGGGCCATAAGAGATAAAATAGACAAATGGGACCTCTTTCTGTATTAATTCTGAGAAGAACTTCTGCTTTCTGACATATTCTTGAGCGATTGAAACAGCAAAGAAATAGAGATTTAGAAAATATTCTTCTACAGTGAAGCTCTCAGCTTTGTAACATGGTCAGTAGGTACTGTTCGCACAATAGTTTGGTAGGTGCCAGGTTAATTTTTATAATCAGTGCAGTACTTGATTATGGTACAAGCCTTGTTGCTGAACAGAGCTGAATTTGCCACTGTGTACTCTGGGACGTTGCTTAACTTTGCTCTGTTTTGGGTTTCTCCTGTAAAGATGGAGCTAAATATCCATGTCACAAATGAGGATGTGAGGCTTTCAATAGATAAGAAGTGAACAGCCCTGGCCCAAGGCACTCCATCACTCTAAATGGCAGCCCTGTGATCCATGGCTGAAATTATGCTATGGTCACTCTAGGGGAACAGAAATCACACACAGCAAACAATGTGTCCTCCCTTGCTCCATGCAGCTCCCAGCAGACTAGTTCTGAGAGTGATGGTGCACAGTTCCAGTTTCCTTGGGTTCTTGCTTGGTTGAAAATGTCTGTTGCCTTTATACACAAAGGGCATGTGTACGTGAAGGATAACTTGGCCTCTTATAAAGCTCTGTGTCACACTCTCTCGCCTTCAGAATATCGCATCATGTTCTCTCATGGACAATCAATGAAAAGCCAAAGCTAGCCTGGTTTTCCCACTTCACCCCCAACTCCCTCATCTTCATAAGATACTATCTTCTTCTACCTGGATCCCCATTGGATTCTTTCTTAGAAATGGACCTTCTGTAAATTTATGAAAATGTTTCTTGAGAGTGACTGTTCCATATAACTTTTTCTCAGAACACAGATTTGTCAAATGAATTAATTCATTTAGCAATACATATTGCATATTAAGTGGCTACCACGTATAAGGCACTATTTAGGGAGCTGTGTTTCTATCTGTGAACAAAAGAGACAACATTTTTGTCCTTATGGAAATTTTATTCTCATGGAGGGAGATGATCAGGAAACATAAGGAGTAAATTACAAAGGGTTTTGGAAAGAGGTAGGGGCTTACAGGATACAGATAGGTTGTAATTTTTTTAAACATATTTTAAATTTTTATTATAAAGATGTAGAGTACAATTCAGGGTTAGATATACAAACATTGATCATGCTGGTGCCCTTGTTGGTAAGGTACGCCCCTCCCTCCCCTAACAGTTTCCCTCAACTGCCAATCCCATCCCCTCTCCCCTGGCAGTTTCCCACTACTGCCAATCGCTTTTTTATAGCATTATAATTGTTCAAGGTCCTCTTATGAGTGAAAACATACGGAACTCTGTACTTTGTTTCTATCATAAGTCACTAAGTATGATCGACTCCAAATCCATCCAGGTTGACGCAAAAGGAATGCTTCTACACTGCTGGTGGGAATGCAAACTAAGTTGCAGTTTTAAGCATGGTGGTTCAGGTAGGGTTCTCTTGGAAGGTAATGACATCTGAGCCAAGTGCTGAAAGAGGTGGAGGTGTGAGCTGTGTGGACATCCTGGAGCATGGGGGGAAGTTCAAGCAGAGGGGCAGCCAAAGCTGAGGGGAAAGTAGGAAAGGCGAGGCTCAGAGTGAATGGAGAGGCGAGCGAGCTGAGGGGAGGGGACTAGATCCAGCAGAATGCTGTAGCCCTGTGGGGACTTTGACCTTCTCTCTGAGTGACTTGGGCATCATTGCAAGGTTTTGAGCAGAAGAGAAACCTGATCTGACTGTGAAAGGAACATTCTGACAGCTGTGTTAAGAATAGACAAGGGTAGGGGAAGACTCATCTCTTCCTTTTCTTGAGAAACACTTTTTCTTTATAAATTAATTACATTTTGAATTGCCTTGACTCTATTTCTTTAGAGTCAAGAATGACTCTATTTTCTTTAGAAACAAGAATGACATTCTGGAGTCTCTTGGTCAGCATCTCACCTCTGTCATCTTTACAAACCTTTACAAGCTACCACTTTCCCATCATTTTGGTACAATTTTCCCAAATGTGTTCTCTATTTATTTATTGACTCAAAGACAGCGATTCTGTGCTTTTTGTGCACTAATGACTGTCACACAATTAAAGGTAGAGAAGGGCGCAGGAAGGTAAGAGCCCTGTTTTGAAGACACTTACCCAATAGTGGAAGCGACAGACAGTACAAGTAGGCAAATACACATGATGATCCCACGCTGCAACAATGCTGCAAAGAATGCAAAGTGGAGTTGATGATCCAGAAACTGATGGAATGGGAGCTTTGGATGCTCAGGTCAAAGGAGCGCTCTCTGAGGTGATCTTCAAGATGAGAACAAAGTGACGAATAGATACCAGCCATGTGTCTAATCAGCAGAGATCAATCGAGGCAACAGGAAGCATGAAGACCCTGGGAGCTGGCATGAGCGTGGCGCACTTGAGGAATGAAGAGAAGGTGGGCACGTCGTGAGCGAGGAAACAGTGTCAGTAAGAAATGAATGAATGAGTCAGAAGTATCAAAATAGATCAACCTGACAAACATACTGTAGAGTGAAAGTTGTAGAAAAAATGTAGTTGGCATGATACGCATATAAAAATTATAAATGTGTCTTAGAAATCAAGCACAAGGATATAAATATATTAAAATACATGGGAATGACAAACTAAAATCCAGATTAATGCTTGCCTTTCATGGGGAAGAGAGAGGGCCTAATGAGGAACTACTCAGGGCTTTCACCAATGTTTGTAATGTTATATTTCTTAAGCTGTACTGTGGGTATTTGACTGGGGGATTTTGGGGTTGTTATTTTTACATTAGAGCATGTTATTATGAAATATTTAAGATCTAGAAACAGGTGTAAAGAAAAAAACTGGTCCGTATAAGCTGCTTGCGGAAAAGGGTTAGCAGGAGCAAAAGCAGAGCGCTCGGTAGAGGATTGACTAGTGCATTAATCCAGGCAAGAAATGCTGGAGCAGGGGGCAGTCAGGACAGTGCCAGCAGTAGTTGGTGGTGAATCAGTTGCTGGGAGGGCTCAAGAGAGGGGCTAGGTCTAACTTCTAGAATACAGACTTGAGAAATGGAATGGATGTAGGCCCATTTACGAGATGAAGAAGAGCAGGAGATAAACATGTTTAGGGGTGGATGAATCATGAGGTTCAGTTTGGAACATATGTTTGAGAGGCTGTAGTCAAAATGTCATTTAGAGATGAGCCAAGGATTCAAGGAAAGAATTCAGGGCTAGAAATTCGAATATGGGAGTTATTGACATGTAGATGTCATGAGAATACCTGGAGACAGGTGATAGAGAAGACTCCCAGGAGTCATGGCGGGGCATTCTATTGTTGGTTGAGATGGAACTCACACAGAGATCTCAACAGGAGTCAGGGACCTTAGAAGCCAAGTGAGGGGATGCCATCGAGAAGATGGAGTGACTGAATCCTGTTGAATCCTGCTAAAATGTGCGCAGAGAACAGCCAGTGTGGAAACTGTTGGATCTTGACAAGCGATGTTTCAGTGTTGTGGCTGGGACAAAACTTAGGCTGGACTGAGCTCAAGAGTCAATGGGAGGAAAAAATGATGATGACCTAACCCACCTATGGAAAATAAATAAAATGCAAATTCAATTGAGACTCTTTTTTACACCCCAAACCCTCTTCATTTCCCTTTAGTCCAGAGTGAAAGACTATTTTAAAGTTGGTGAACATCCTTTCCATTCCGTTTTTATACCTCTACTACATATGCATGTTTACAAAATTAAAATGATTTTGTGCTTTTAAAGTTTAGACACCTGTTGTCATATTTGACACAACAATGTGCAAATTGACTCTTTCACCTCATATAAAACTTTATGTATAAGTACACTGGCAACTGTATATTAGCAGATTAGCCACTTATTTTAACTATTTGATAGTATTCTTTTGTATCAATATAGGAAAATTTGTACCTTTGTTCCCCTATTTATAGGAAAATTTAAGTGAGTTTCAACTCTTGTTGTACATGACTCCTTGGACTCACATTCAAAGTTACTTTTGTTCACATACCTAAAAATTGTATTTCCGAATTTCGAGGTTTTAGGTATATTAATCTGCTTGAGGTGCCATTTAAAAATACCATAGACTAAGTAGCTTAACCAATATACATTTATTTTTTCCCATTTCTGGAGGCTGGAGGTCTGAGAACAGGGTGCCAGCGTGGCTGGGCTTTGACAAGGACCCTCTTCCTGACTTGCAGACTCTTGTGCTCGATTTCCCCCCTTGTATGGTCATAATTCTATCAGATTAGGGTTCCACCCTTATGCGTTCATTTAATCTTGAGTACCTCCTACAGATCCTATATCCAAATACAGTCACAAGGGGGTTAGGGCTTCCACATGGGATTTGGAGGGCTCAGTCCATAGAAATAGGTCAAGGGAATTTCCAGCTTCACTAGATCCTACCAAATCTCTTCAAAGTGGGGGTGCCAACTCATACTCTCACAACTAGAATAAATACTAACCATTTTAACCATATATCTATATAAATCATCTACCTATAAAATTTTGAAATGATATAATTATTCCCTTTTCTAAGTGAAAAACTGGTTTTAGCAACTTTAAGCATCTTGTTCACAGTTAAAGAACTTGTCCACACCATCCTTTGATGTGCATTGGGACTCTTTCTTCATCCCATATGGCCAACTTTCTAAATATTATAAATGTGCTTTAATGAATATACATTTTGTTTTAAAAAAAGAAGAAAAAGGAAGAAAGAAAGAAAGAAAGAGAGAGAGAAAGAAAGAAAGAAAGAAAGAAAGAAAGAAAGAAAGAAAGAAAGGAAAAAAACCAACCAAAGAAATAACATCTTTAAATCTGTATGACATTTTGGGCCACAAGCTACTATCTGACATTGGAAACTCATAAGACATGAATGGGAACCAGATTTCAGATTCTAGAAACCATTAAATCATAGACCTGA
Organism: Cephalopachus bancanus; assembly: GCA_027257055.1. Taxonomy (NCBI): domain Eukaryota; kingdom Metazoa; phylum Chordata; class Mammalia; order Primates; family Tarsiidae; genus Cephalopachus; species Cephalopachus bancanus. The sequence goes on from JAPVLO010000179.1 coordinate 2,038,324, forward strand.
AGGAACCTCATCTTTGAGAAGCACCTTAAGTGACATCTCATCTAACCACTAGATAACATCAGAATCAGGCCGGAAGTCCACTCCAATGCCAAGCATTCGTTAAGCATGCAGCATTTCCTAAACATATTTCAATCACGGACATCAATTAACTTAGGACATCCACATCATCTCAGGAAGCTGTTGTTTTTTAGAACAGAATGTGGGAATGCTAGGTTAGGGCACTGTAGGAGCAGAAAACAAGCAACATTTTGCAGATATCCACGTCCTAAATTTCTAGGACAAACATTGCCTCATAGTGGTCACAGAGCATAAGAAGGCCTTGGGTAAGAACTCACAAGGTTCAGAGTTAACTTAGGTGAGGGGTTGTTCCTTTTCTGACCTAATATCTTGGTTTTTGGTCTGGTTTTTTGCATAAAAACTTCTACCTTTCCAGTAATTGGATCCCTTGGTCTTATATCTGTTATGTCAACCCTCTATCTGAGGTGCTAGAGGATTCCTCCAGTACTCCAGGCTGACTTCACCCCGCCCATCCACCTAGACCTGCGGTCAGCCACCCCAGATAGTACTTACCTACCTGCTTAATTTCCTTCTTTTGCCTTCAGAGTAGCCTGGCTACCCTTTGGTCCATTCTTCAGTTCTATCCTTATTTTGTTGCTCTAAATATTTGTTGAATTCCTGTTGAAAGTTGTGAAGTTGTTTCAAAGAGTAAGAAATGCTCACAGAAGAGGCAGACAGATTTTGAGCTGAGACTTAAAAGATGGAGGGGTGTAGGTAAGAGGAGAGGGCGATCCAGGGCAAGAAATACTATAAGCAACAGGGCTACACCTCGGGAATGAAGAAGGTGTAGTAAGTTATTTAAAGCCAAATGAAAAAGCTAAGGACAGGTGTCAAGGGGACAGACCCAGTTCTACACAAATGCATGGGTATAGCAGGCTGGTGTGCAACCACGGAGTAGCAGCAAAACTGGTGATAATCAAAGCAAATGAGAGAAGCGTGGCTTTGTGGTGATATGGAAGACACAGCAAGGGATCCCAAGAGGCAGGAGACCAGCAACAGTGGAATGCAGAGTGGTAACACCCAGGAAGGCAAGACAGGAAAGCCAGTGGCACCATGCAGATCATGATGAGGGCGTAGTCCCAGTCGCCAAGATGGGGAATGGGAAAGCGTTAGAGACTCAAGCCTTGGAAATGGGGTGGGAACGTAAAAGGGGTCCCCAGGAGTTGGAGGGGCCCGGCAGCTTACCAGGATTTCAATATCTAAGTCTGAGAGTCAGAGATTTCAGAGACACAAGTGAAAATAGGAAGAAGTGGAAATGTATCTTTGTTTTTGTTTTATTTTGTTTCATTTTTGTTGTTGTTGCTTTTTGGGAGAAAGCAGGATTTATTGAGAGGACAGAAAAGCTCCCACAGTGGGAGGGGACCTGAGGGGGCTGCCCTGAAATGTATCCTTGAATGGATGAAAAAAAATAATATTCGGTGGAGCCTCCTGAGAGAAAATGACCTGGAACCTTAGCACAGCACTGAACTTTTAAAGACAAAAATACACATTGCAGTGAGAGTAAGAGACCCAGAGCCCCGAGGCCTCGGAAAGACACACCTCAGTATTAGAACCAGAGTACTCTGGCAGGAGTATTATTAGTACACAGCCCCCTAAGATGGACTTCTATATCTTTTTAGATTTGGTCTGATCCAGGGAAGGTAAGGATGGCTTTACCTACAGGTGAGACTCAGCAGGTGACAGTTATGGTTGAGGTAGGGATGTCACAGCCAGAATAAGTCAAGTGGTATGAGGGAGAACAACTGTGCTCTGGGGTCTCCCAGACCTACCTACATTCAGTCCTAAATTCTGCTTGTGATGGATATTTTGGAGTTGAGCAAAGCAATGTAAGGTAGTATAAGTAAAGGGCAAATGTCTGTAAATATAATTAAAGGTGGCAAAAAGAGAAAATTTGTAAGGGCCAGTTATTTTGTAAAACAGTGCAAAATGTTTATATATGTTACAAGTATGATTTTTTTTCAATTATTGTGTTTTGATCAATGTAGATGTGAGTTTGAGTCATCTGTTGCACTTCTTAAAATGTAAAATAAGAGAAATTTTACAGGATTTATTGACCATTGCACAAAAGCAGTGGAATCCTGACAAGTTCTTTGTCAGTGCCAGTCTGCCATGCTGCCTTGCATAGACAGTTCAAGACGCTAATCGACCTTAGAGTAAACTGAGAGCTTACTATAAAAAGCTTCCTAAAGAAACACTGCCTATGGGTTAGACCAAACTCAGACTTCTTAGAGACTGACACCTTGTTTTAACAAGTAACCCCACAAAGGCTAGAAGAGAGGCCCTACTGAACAGGGAGGTTTTTGCTGAGGACTACATTGGAATTGGGCTTTGGGCACAGATGGGTCCTTTCTACAATGCAGACACTTTAGTGGCTTCAAATAATAATAATAAGATAGTCTATCATAATAAGTCTAGACAATAACTTTTCCCATCTGTGTGATGATAACCGTGGAAGCCCTGTGACTTGTATACTCATGCTTCCCCGGGGAATAGGAGGAAACATTGGTTGTGGTTGGAAGCTGCCCTGTCCTCAGTGGTTAGGACAGGAAGCAGTATCCTGACATGGCAGGTGCATTTGGGGTCTGGATGCGAAAACTGGTGATAATGGGTGCTGCCATTAGCCCGGGCACTTCTGTTCATGGACAAAATTGCTGTGTTTTGTTAAATCTAAGATGCCACCAATTGTAGCAACATGCCATTATTTTATGTACCACTAATTTTTAAAGTTATTGTCTATTCCAATCATAAAACACCATCAGTGCTGATTTTAGAGACACAAGCAAGTGAAAATAGGAAGAAGCAGAAATGTATCTTTGAATGGATGGAAAAATAGTATTATTCTGTGGAGCCTCCTGAGAGAAAATGACCTGGAACCTTAGCACAGCACTGAACTTCTAAAGACAAAAATAAAAATTGCGGGAAAAGTCACATTTCTGTAAAACCCCCAGGGACCCTGAGAAAGAACCCACAGGAGATATAAGAGTCAGGGGACTCACGTAAGAAGGCCTGAGGTTTGAAGCAGGCTCTAGTGTTTCCCCTGAAGGACATGTATGGAGCCGAAGGGCTATAACTCTGGAACTGGGGGACACACTGGACCAAAGGAGCATGTGAGAGGCCATGGATCTCTCTCTGCTATCCTGCATGAGGGCTGGTGGCCCTCACATGTGGATAGGTGGTGTTTTGCAGACGCGCTCCCAATTCCAATGCTGGGCTGTGGGATGCAGCAGGCATGTCGGGGTGCCTGGGGCTGGCAGTAGAAAGAAGGACACGATCTTGGTGTTGGGCTTAGAGTGGTACTTCTTGGGCAGAGATGTGAAGCCACATGTTTGGGAAGCTTGGAAATGTTTAGGTGCGGTAACTCTCCACTCCAGAAGGAAGTGGGATTCTTGCTGGAGGGCAGATGCGGATTTTGTCATTTGAGCCTGCGTGTAAATCCAGCCCTGTTTATGCTCATATGAGATGAAGATGACCGCAAACAAGTCCCATTCTGAAAAGGAATAGCCACAGAGGTGAACTTTCCTGTATCTGAATAAACCCGAGTGCACGGGTGATAGTAGCAGCACTAGAGTTAGGCCAGGAGCAGGTGACTACCTAGGATTTTGAGTTGCTGAGGGGAAATGTCTTGGTCCATTTTGTGTGGCTGTAGCAGAATACCTGAGACTGAATGATTTATTTCTTACCGTTCTGGAGGAGTCCAGGAAGTCCAAGATCGAGGGGCCCACATTTGGCGAGAGTTGCATCATTCTATGGTAGAAAGCAGAAGGGAAAGGGATGTGAGAAAGGAGGAAGGACAGGGAGAGTCAGAACTCATCCTTTTATCATGAGCCCACTCCTGAGATAATGGCATTAATTCAGAGCCTTCATGAATCACCTCTTAAAGGTTCCACCTCTTAAAGGTCCCACTTCTCAACACTGTGGCGTTGGGGCTTAAGTTTCTGACACATGAACTTTGTGGGAACATTCAAACCACAGTAGGGAACAATGGGAGAGCTCCCTCAGTTTCTGTCCCCCGGCTACATATAGCGGCAGTATTGTTAAGCTCAGGGGTGGTCTGTCTTCCCTCAGTGGCTTGCCACAGTGTCTAGAATTCTGATTAGCTTCATTCTGTAACCTTAAATTCGTTTGTACTCAAGCTTGTACGGAGAGAGCAGAAGTCTAGAGGAAGCCGTTTTGCTGGGGGCAGTGCCAACTTGTGGTTAGCATGTGGGGGCTCTGAGTCAGAGTTCAAGAGACACTAGGGGCGAGTAACAAGTCTGAAAGACATCTCAATGGAGTTTCAGAGGGGAATAATGGAGAAAACAGGGGAGAGGCAATATATGAAAAATTAATGACCGAGACTTTTTTTGGAACTGGTAAAACTGAATAGAAATGAGGATGTATAATTACCAAACTAATAGAGAGACAAAAATAAAATGAGGGGGAGGGAGACTACTCTCAAACAATACAAAAGAAGCTTAGAAAGAAAAAAAACAGCATTTTTTTAGAATTAGCAATTAGAAAATCTAGACAAACAGAATGTACAAAATAAAATGGCTGCAATGCATTCAAATATGTAAGTATTCACAAGCAATGTGAATGTACTCAATTTCCTCTAGACAAAAAAAAAAAGTCCAGCTATGTATTGTTTATACATTCAAATCTAAAGACAAGTATTCAGAAAGTAAATGATCCATGGTGGTCAAAGGTAACACAGGAGTGCCAGCTTGTATTGAATAGACCTGGTTGTGCTGGAAGTATATTTCCCAGAAGGTTCTTTTGATCCTAGACCTTGGCTTTGAATGCTTAGATGCCCTATTTTTTTCTGTAGTCCTGCGCTAATTTTAAACATTAGCTTAAATCAGTAGCAGAACAGGATGATATCTCCATTTCCTGCTTTCTGGACGGCACTGCATTCTGCCTGAGCTTTCTGTTTCCTGCTAAGGACTTGGTCCAGCAAACAACCTGCTGCTGAAGGGAGGCAGGGAAAGATTTGTAATCTTTCCCAAGGTCACCTGTGTGGTTACAGGCAAATGATTAGAATACATACTTCCTTTGAGCTTTCTGCTCAGGAAGGCGATGCCCGGTGTTCAAGTGCCCCTTCACTCACTTGTGTCCTGGGCGATCTTCTCTCCCAAAGTCTGTCGGTCTGTCTGTCTGGTCCCAGGTGCTCAACTCCCACTGCTCTTCCTGCAGCTTTTCCCCTAGATTTCCTCTGAAATTTACTTACCCTGCCTGTCTCCTCTCCTTCAAGGGGCAGGATGAAACTAGGAAAGGGCTAAACTCCAAACACATCATAATTGCCTTAAGGAGGTGTTTCCCCAACTAGAAAACAACTCCATCTATTTTGATTGAGAATCTACTTTGTACAAAACCTGTGCTAGATGCCAATGATTTATTTATTTATTTTTTTGGCAATCTCTATTTTTATTAGAAAATAATATTAAGGTTATTTAGACTACATAAAAAATCAGAATTATTTGATTACTTTAAAACTATTTCTAGTCACACCTCAATTTAGTAAAGTTGAAAGCAATGTTGAAAAACTAATGTGTCGTTATAGTAATCTCACAAACTGAGGCAAATCAAACAAATTCAACTGAAAGATCAACTGGCTGTCAGTCTTACAAAAAAGCTATTGAGCCTATTCTTGGTTGGTCGTCATCATACTCCATAAAAAGACAAAATGACAATGCTCTGACATCTGACACTGATAACACATTATTATAGTCTGATCTCAGTGATTACATTTTGCTTTCTAAACAAAAAGTATATTAGGTCACAATTATTTGTTAAATTCCCTTTATCAGCAATTTTACAGCCATCGTTCAACAGATTATATTGGGAAATTACCTATTGTAACATTTACACATTTTTGCTTCAGTCTAATCCAAAATTAGTCAGGGCTCGTGAAGGTGCCTTGTGGATTTCAGTTCCTTCACAAGGGAAGGAGAAATAGATACAAGTCATCTCAATTTAAATATGAAAACTGAGTAGCCATTTTATTTTTTTATCCTTTCAAACAATAAGATTTCTTTTTTTAAATATATTTTATTTTAAAGTTGTGGGGTACAAACAGGATTAGGTATACGAGTGGGCATCGTACAGGTAAAGTTTGGGCCTCCTTTTCGTCCCCATTTTGCCTGATTTGAGATCAGGTACCCTTACTGATGTTGTGTGTCTCCCATCTCTCCACCAGCAGTATCCCGCTACTGCCAATCCCTTTCTTATAGTATTATGGTAAATGTTTAGGGTTCACTTATGAATGGTTTGGCAAACTGCCTGCATGTTGGTATCACTGCAGCCTAACGTGTAAGGAGTTGACTGGGAACTGGCTTTGCAGCCCTTGAATCGTATCTTCTTGAGGATGTAAAAGGTTTGGAGTAAAAATAACCAAGAACTGAACTTTGGAGAGGGGTTGTCTTTTGAGAGTTGGTGGTGTGCCATGAGTCTTCCTGCACCCCTTTGGAGAGGACATAGGTGCTCACTCCTCACTTCAAACCCAGAGGAACATGCTGCACTGAAACTCTAGAGAACTCAATGTGTGCCCATGGAACTCGAGTGCACAGTCAACTGGCGTCTGACTCAGGCCTGAAAACCCTCAAGGGCAAGAGGCTGTGGCTGGCAGATCCAGGAGAGTGACTGTGTTAGTAATGTCCTCATGGGGCCTGCAAGTCCAGACTTTGTCAGGGCTGGAGGCGCATGAGGGTTTCCCTTGAATTAGCTGTGGGGGCAGGGAACCAGGGAGAAAGACAGAGAGAAAAAGGAAGGAAGAACAGGCCCACTCCCCTGGCTTTGTCTGTCTTGGAGCATGTCCAGAGTGCTTCCAGGGGAGGGGATGTCAGTCCTACAGAGAGAAGCTGAAGGTACCTGGAGTGCTCAGCTCTGGCTACACGCAGGTGAGAGATGGGTGCTTTCTTCTGACAATGCAAGAGGGGAGGTGCTCTGAAGAACCCATGAAAATGCCTCATGAAAGAGAGTGAGCTTCCACACCTGCCATGCCCAAATAGCAACCTTGTGGTGTGGGCTCATCCCAGTAGGTGGCAGGTAAGACCTCTTTGATTCCTTTACTTCTTCCTCCCCCCTCTCCTGTTTCCGAATCCTGGGAGAGAGACTGTTTAGCAGTTGAAGGAGGGATAGAAGTGGTGGGTTGGGAAAGAGAAAAAGCCTACCAAGGCCGCTCTCGTTGCAGGGGCCCCGGCTGCAGCAGGCCAGGAGGGGGGCAGGGCGAAACTCCCACGGAAACGCAGGTCTGGGACACGTTAATGACTGGCATGCACTGCTTTGTGTTTGGCTACAGTGGCTGAAGGATCAGGCCACCGTACGAGTGAGCAGAGAAGTGGAACTCACTCTAGATCTTATCCACTAGGCAAAAAGAAGCCCTAGACATTACTAAACAGACTAAAATGGGCTGCTTATAGGTATGTCCCTTTTAAGGACTGTATTTGCAGGCATCACACTTAACTGAAATCGCCTTGTCTTAGCATTGGTCTGGGCACAGGATCTGGAGAGTAGGATTCTGTTTCATCAGCTTCTCCATATATTTGCTGTGTGAACTTTGGCAAGTTACTTGATTTCTCTAAACCCAATTTAACAGATAAATTAAGGTAACGTGAATTTGTGTTTGTAAAAGGTTGAAGGTCTGCAGTGTCTGACAGCGTAGCCATTGTCAGACAGTGACTATTGAGCACTTGAAATGAGACTTATCTGAATCAAGATGGGCTATAAGCCTGAAATACAGACTAGATTTCCTAGATTTCAAAGATTTACGCTGAGTGATGTTTTAGATAAATTGGATTAAATAAAATAGATTATTAAAATTAATTCCACCTGGTACTTCTTATTTAGTATGCCTATTAGAAAATTGAAAGTTACATGTGACTTACTTTATATTTCTACTGAACAGCAGTGGTTAAACAGTACATGATTCTTCAACACTCTGTCAATGTTAACTCTGATTATGGTTTGTTTGTTTGCCTGTTTGTTTGTTTTGAGAGATAGGGTCTCACTCTGGCATCCAGGCTAGAGTGCAGTGGCATAATCATAGCTCACCACAGCCTCAAACTCCTGAGTTTGTGCTATTCTTTTGCCTCAGCCTCCCTAGTAGCTAGAACTGCAGGCATGCACCACGACAACTGGCAATTTTTTTTTAAATTTCTTGTGATGATGAGATCTTGCTATGTTGCCCAGGCTGGTCTTGAACTCCTAGCCTCAAGCACTCCTCCAGGCTCGGCCTCCCAAAGTGCTGAGATTACAGGTGTGAGCCACTGTACCCAGTCTAATTATGTTTTAAGAAACTTCTTAAAGGCAAGGAACACATGTCGTTTAGAGTTGTCTTCTGAGTAGCTAAGAGTGTCTGTCACATAGTAGGTGTTCAACACATTGGCTGACTGATCAAAAGCAGAATGGAGATGTGCATTGCTTGTGTCTGGTCAGTGTTTGTAATGTCCTATTGCCTGGGGCCTATTTTGTCTCTTAAGTACCTTCAATCTCACCTTTAGCTGGTTGAGTCTGTGTGGTCTAGCTCATGCCTTACTTCCTCCAAGAACCTATTATATTCTTACTTATTCGTCCCTATTATCTCTCCAATCAGAAACCATCTCTTGGACGGGATTCGATGGCTCAACCTGTAATCCCAGCACTTTGGGAGGCCGAGGCAAGTGGATTGCCTGGGCCTGAGAGTTCGAGACCAGCCCAGGCAAATTGGCAAGACCTCGTTTCTACAATAAAAAATTAGCTGGGCATGGTAGCGCATGCCTGCAGTTCCGTCTACTTGGGAGGCTGAGGCAGAAGGATCGCGGGAGCCCAGCAGATCAACGCTGGGGTGGCCGTGAGTGTGCCACTGCACTCCAGACTGAGTGACAGACTGATATTCCAACTCAAAAAAAAGAGAAATCATCTCTTCCTCCTACAAATTCATACAGAATTTTGGAAAAGTAGTTCTCATAGGACTTAGCCCTGTTTCCAGGTCATAGTTCCTCCAACATGTTAATGTGAGTTCCTCAAGGGTTCACTGGCTTTGAGGCATCTGTCGTTAGCATATTGCTCTGAGCAGAGCAGGTGCTTAATGTGGGTATATTGAATTGAATTCATGTTTTCTTTTCACCTTTATCTTATCCTTTTTCAGAACTTAGCATCAGGCTGGTCATTTAAGAGCCCAGTAAATACTTGCTGAATAAATAAACCACTGAGACTGACCCACAAGGGGAAGTCACAGGAATACTTCTCTCAATGTCAAAGGCCTTGTAATGATGACCTTGGAGAACTTCCTTTTCTATGATTGGAGCTTCTGGTCAAGGTCAGGAGGCGTAAAGGGCAGGTTTTGGCAGATAGCGGGAAAGGTGGGACTGCTCCCAGGTTCCAATCTCATCCCCAGAGAACTGCCCACTTGGGTCTACTTCTCCATGGAATTTCCAATGCAGGGCACCATCTCTTCTCATCAAGCACTGAGGCCTGGTCAAGGCAATGGCTTACTATTTGTTACTGGTCTAAACAAACAGAACAAAACCAAACCAAGATTTCTGTGTAGAAAAGTCAGTGCAACTCCACCCATAATAATTTAGAGCATCTTTTGGCAAAAAAAAATCCAACTCCAAATCAACAAACTTCATCAACCCTCCAAAATAAAACCCCTGAACTATGTCTCCATGGGTTTCCATCGTGTGCTTTCTCCTGAGAGCAGTAGTGTGAATGACCAAGGAAAAATGGGGAAAGGTCACAGCAATTCAGAGCACTGGCCTTGGGGTCAGAAAGACGGGGCTTCCGATCTGAACTCAGCTATCTGCTGCCTGAGTAGTTCTTAGCAAGTTACTCAATCTCTCTAAATCTCAGTTTCCCTTCCTATAGAGAGGACAACTAACTTATTCTGAGAGCAGACTATGAGCCAGGTCCTATGCTAAGTGAGATAGGATTTATTAAAGTCTGGGATGCATTATTATCCCTGTCATTTACAGTTGGAGCATGGAGACACAAAGAAGGTAACTTACTTTCCAAGACACACTGCCTCAAATGCAGTCCTTCTGCCTCCAGTTTGCACTGTGGAGAAATATAGTATCCATCACACTGGGCTCTTGTGAGATGATAATAGAGCAGTGCCTGGCACCCAGGAGCACTCAGCATATGGTGGCAGTGACCCATTCCCTGAAGCTGTCCCCACCCCCACCCATGGTCATTCCCTTCTTTTGATGGATAGTGGTGTTTACTGTGAATCTGTTGGCACCAATAAACAGAAGAGGTTCCTCTTGATTATCTATAATGAATCAAAGGTGTCACTGATTTATCGCACGTAATTTAGGTTCCATTTAAACTGCTGAAAATTAAGCATTGTGAAGCTGTTCACAATCACATTCTCTCTTGTATGGATAAAAAGTGATTAATTTCCTAATCCTGTCTGGTACTTCAAACACTGGATGTAGCTACTTTGCCCATATAGAAAGCAACTTGGAGACAAGCATTTCCTTCTTCCGATGTAAGAAGACACTCTATGTTGTGTTTAAAAATGAGCCTCCTGGTGCATAACTCTTCAGAGAGTATTGTGAAATGAAGCCAGGTAACAGCTAGACAGACAGTCCTGATATCTGTGGAGAATTAACTGTCAAAATACAATCCAAGTATTAGACATACTCTCTTTCTTTTCCCCCTTTGTCTTTATACCATTCCAAATTTAGACTGAATCAGGAAACACGAAAGAGAGATGGGATATTAAGAAGTTTGTAAAAGAAATTGTCTGTCCTGTCCATTACTGAACGTTCTAAAACTCTTTAACCATTGCTGAAAACTGTACATTGATCACATCTGAGCCCTAGCCTCCAGCTAGATGAGATCTCAGTACTCAGCCAAGCAAAGCCACCATTCTCGACAGCGAGTGTTTACTTCCAAGCTCAGCCTGTGAGTGCAAGTCCCTAACTGGGCACACTGTAAGTTGTCCTAGCTGGAGCGACCTCTGCTCAAAGAACATGAAGTCCTGTGGTTCTGCAAGAGGCAATGATGCACTTCACTAACCTGCCTTGGGAAAGGCAAATGAAGTTAGCCACATGCCTTGCCTCTGACAAAAAACGTCTCAACCATTTTATCTAATGTAAAAATGTAAACAAATTCTATAAAAGACTATTATCCAAGACACTTATTATTAGTATTACAGATGGAAAAAGAAAGAAAATTTGGAATTTGCTACAATAATGTAGATCATCACAACCACATAGTTTTAGAAAATATGTTTTTGGTTTTGTATTCAAACCTTTGTCCAAAATGCAAGTCCCTGAACAATCATCATGACACTGTAGGAAAGGGATTGGCGGTAGTGGGAAACTGTCAGGGGAGGGGGCGTGGGATTGGCAGTTGAGGGAAACTGCTAGGAGAGGGAGGGGCACACCTCATCAACAAGGGTATCTGCAAAATCAACGTTTGTTTACCTAACCCTGAATTTTACCCCACATCTTTATAATTAAAAAAAAAAATTAAAAAAAAAAAGCAAATCCCTTCTCTACTTCCTGGATACATGGATATGAACACTCTAGTAGTTACAAACTACTCAGAAGAGCGCTCCCTAGGTAGAGTCCAAACAGAATATAAAGTAATTAGAATTTTAAACCAAAAAGGATTCAGCTGGGTTGGGTAGTAAAGATGACATTGTGCCTTTCAAGCCTTAGAAGCTGAAGACACTAAAGAAGCTGAAGAAACCCTCCGTTTGAAAAGTACCTGCAAAAGCCAAGCTTTTAAGCTTTTGGTTCTTATTTCCCCAAGCAAATAAAAAGCTATTCTGCAATGCAAGGCTATAAACAAGGGAGCTCCAAAGAAGTCTTCCTCTTGTAATCTAAATTCTGCCTACTCTATTTCCCAAACCATAGAATAGGAAACAAAATGTTACAGCAAACCTCCCACCCATGAAGGGCATTCTATTCCCTTTCTTCCCATACATGGTCCCCTAGGTATCCTGTAGTTTTATCACAATCTGTTTGGATAAAATCTGTTCTGCATCTGTGTGCATGTGTTTCCATACACGCTGCAGATGAGCACCAGAGATTTCTCTGAGCATATTGATTCGTTCAGAGACAGAGAAACAAGCCTTGTACAAATTTGGGAGGGCACGCCCTTCTGACCACGTGAGAAACTGGTGACTTGTTTACAACTGAACCCTGTGTGGGGCATTTCTTACTGTGGAACTAACAGCTCTCATTGGCCCATGCTTTGGGCCAAGTATGAAGATGATCTTAAAGAAAGAGATGTGACCCTCGGATAGAGATGTGACCCTGCTCTCACTTTTTTTCCTTTTGGCGTAACCATACACATTTTTAAGTGGGGACACTCTTCATAAAAGGCTGATCCAGGCCATTTTAGAAACTGAATAATGGCATGGCAGATTTTTTGATAAATTTTCTGAAGTTGAGTCCAGTTTATATTACCTTTCAACCCATTCTAAACACAAGTCCAAATTGACTTTCAAAGATCTAACTTTCTCTCCTGCAAAGTGTTCTAAAACTTGTGTTTTTTTCTCTCCTTTCTAAAATACAGACTGAATGTCTTTTTAGGAGCTTCAGTGTTTTGGGTCTGGGATGAAGCAAAATGAAACGGCATCATGCTGTCTAGAGTTCAGCATTTAACATTTTAGAGAAGTCTTTAGGGAGAGCGCAGCTGAAATAGACAGGAATCTACATTCATGTGGCCATCAAAGGAGCAGAGCGCCGGCAGGGGTGGCCCCAGTGTGCTGCTTCAGGCCTCAGAAGAAACACTGCGATCCAGGGGGATATCGACAGGGCCAGGGAGAAAGAAAGCTTTCTTGGGACTGCTGTTCTCAGAATTTTTCACCCGGGTACAAAGGGACAGGAGAAGCTAATCCCTGACGAGTACATTGCTACATCAAATCCAGCTTCCAGAGGCTGCTTAAAATGGTCTCTGCTGTTCCCTGGATGCCCTGATTTACATGCAGGGACAGGAAGGGAGTCACAGGGATGGCTCCAGCCCAGAGCCTGGCCTGCAGGCCAGAACAAGCAATAGATTTCTAGGGCCTTGGGAAGGAAACCTGTGCCTGTGTGGTGTATATCAACGAAATGCTAGGACATCCTGGTATGCAGTGAGACCTCAGTGAACAGTGAGAAAGAGCTCTATCAAGGCGCCACAGGAGACCTGGTCACCTGTTGCCTGTCTGCGAAAAGTCAGGCTTTTGAGCTCTTCAGCTCCAAGAAGGCTAATGAGAGCATCCTTCCCAGAGCTGTGGTACTGATGTCTCTCCCAGGCCTGGGGCTGCCGTGCTTAGGAAGGGCACAGAGGTTGCAGGCTGATTTCGCAGGGAACTTTGAGCTCCTGCACACAGACGTGAGGGGAGTCAGGTGGTGAGGGAACAAACAGAGCCCATGAACAGAAGGATAAAAGGCAGGGGCTGCTGATGAAAGGGAAGGTGCCTCCACCTCCCCAGTGGGGCAATTTCCAACTACAGAGAACAGTTGCCGCCTCAACACTAGAGAGGAACATTTTTCCTGATATGCTCAAGAAAGATGGGACACTTCTTGGCAAGTAACTAACCATTACAGAAATAGTGAATTTAAATATCAATGACTTTAAGAGGTAACATTAGCTGACCTCTTAGAAAAGAAGAGATGAGATAGGAAGATGCCTACCTATTGAGAGAATTTGCTGAAGATTTCAAAGGGTTTTTGTTGTGTTTTTGTTTCCAGTAATAACAGCTCTATCAGCAGCAATGTAAACTATGAATAGAAATAATAATATTTAGTAATCCAAGCACAAGGAGAACTGTCAAGCCTATAGTTCTATTTCTTTTTGGTCCAATTTTAGATTTTTCATGCAAAACAGAAATAACAAGAGTTGTGGTAAAAGCTCTTTTTCACCCTTCTTTTTAAAAAACATCCCATCCCGTAATTAGAAGCAATTTTTGAGTCTATACTAATGAAGAGATATTTGAAATCCACAGCTAATTCATAAGTATAATCTTGCCTAACATTTCAGTCTCTTTCCCAGTAGACCTATCAATAGAGGGCACTACAAGTAGGCACACTCGTTTTGATCTTGGATGTTTTAGCTTACTTGTGCCTGATGTTGGGTGAACTGATGCAGAGGCAAATTCAGCAGTCAAAGCTGTTTTTGTCTAAGCTGGAAGCTGGCTCAGTTAGGGACTTGTCTGGGTGTCAGGAGGCTTCAAGAGGGTGTTACTAGCAGCTAAGTCTAATGCCAACTACTAGGAATTCTGGGAGACAGGAGCTCTAATCAGTCTGAAGAGGCTGGCAAAATTCTAATTCATACTAGTAAATACCTATTTCCAAAGGAGACTTGTCATCAAAATGAGAAATGGCATAGTGGCCCTGAGATTTTTGAGCTGAGGCTAGTGTGGATCGTGTGTTAAACCATACTTTCTTATTTTCTATGCTCTTGACACTCTGGCATTTGGGGCCTTGGTGCTGCCCCTGGCAGGAATAGCTAATTCCTAGAGATAGCAAACAACACTCCTTTGAGCATGCCTTTGATAAACAAACCAGCCAATCCAGATCCCACATCCCCAGCCATTTCCTCCGTCAAACTCTTCTACACCAAACCAATATTTCCCCTACTCTAACTCACCCTAGAACCAGACACCAGACTACTAAGGACCACTGCTATAGTACTGAGCCTGTCCAAATTATTTAAACTATTCAGTCCTAAACTCATTCAGTGTACCGACCTTGTCTCACCTATTTCATGCCATGCCCTCTTCCTCTTCTGGCTCATTTCCAACCCTAGTCCTTCCCCATGTGGCCCTGCATGGTGATGAGAGAGGAGAGAAGAAAAAATCTCCTTAGGGCAGTCCCCAGTAAAAAAATAAAAACTTCTGCAAAGCCCCACAGATTGGAGTGAGATCACCTATTCCCTGGTCTGCAGACGTCCTCTTTTGCATACTTCTTTCTGATTGGTGCATTTTTCAAACCTGCCCTATCAACCAATCAGCACACTCTCAGGCCTATAGAAATGCCCGACCTCAACCAGATTTTGGGCAACCCTCTTTCAAGTCCCCTCTCTCTGGGAGAGCTTGCCTATCTTCTAATAAACTCGGACTGGCTATCCGCATTCCTTATCCTTCTTGGACTTGAGATAAGAACTTGGAACCTGCTGAACTAGAAGAGCTGTAAACACTTCTCAGGGACTTGGCTTGTCAGCCTGCCGAGTTGAGAGAGCAGTAACACTCCTTGGGCTCCACGGCCGTTGGCTTCCCCAAGTTCTCGGGTGCCACCGTGTTCCACTCTCCAGATGCCATTGTGTCCTCAGCCACCTCATGGATCTCAGGCTGGTGGTGCAACTCCCAGTAACTACAACTTAGGAACTCTGATCCTGTTGAACTAGAAAAAGCGGTATCACTGAGGCCTACAATGCTTCCTGCTTTTAGGGATCTGTGAGTATAAGCTTTCTCCTTCATAGCAACCATTTCTGTGTCTGCCATCTTACCACATCTGACATTAAACCCCAGGTACATGTTTAATTCAACCGGGTTATTGGCCATGGGGAGCTGGAGAGTGGTTCATGAACTTTTCTGTTCCTGACCGTTGCCTGTGGAGATTTATCAGATTGCAGCTTCAGAGATGGGTGTGAGTTGACCGGGAATCTGCATTTCCAAAGACACTTCCGTGGAATCATGCTCAAGGTGGTCTGGATATGGTCACTGACAAACACAGGACTAGGAGAATCTGGTCCTACCATGGGAAGCAGAACTGGGAGAACCAGGTCAAGAAGGAGTCCTCACTTATCTTTCTTTCTTTCTTTCTTTCTTTCTTTCTTTCTTTCTTTCTTTCTTTCTTTCTTTCTTTCTTTCTTTCTTTCTTTCTTTCTTTCTTTCTGTCTCTCTCTCTCTCTCTCTCTCTCTCTCTCTCTCTCTCTCTCTCTCTCTCTCTCTTTCTTTCTTATAAAGATGTGGGGCACAATTCAGGGTTAGGTATACAAATGTTGGTTATGCAGGTATCTTGTTGATGAGGTATGCCCCTCCCTCCCCTAGCAGTTTCCCTCAACTGCCAATTCCAATTCCCCCCCACACACTAGTTTCCCACTACTATCAATCCCTTTCTTATAGTACTATAATAATTGTTCAAGGTCTGCTTATGAGTGAGAACCTATGGTACTCTGTTCTTTGTTTCTGTGATAGATCACTGAGTATGATTGACTCTAAATCCATCCAAGTTGCTGCAAAGTCCATATGTTTGTCCTTCTTTATGGCTGCATAATATTCCATTGTGCATATGTACCACATGTTTTTTTATCCAGTCCAGCGTCAATGGGCAGCATGGTTGTTTCCATGTTATTGCTATTGTGAATAGAGCTGCAACAAACAATAGAGCTGCAGGTATCTTTTTTGTAGAATGATTTGAATTCCTCCAGGTATATTCCCAATAGGGAATTTGCTGGGTCATGTGGAAGCTGGGTCATTTTCTTTCAGAAATCACCACACTGTCTTCCAAAGAGGTTGTGCTAGTTTGTATTCCCACCAGCAGTGTAGAAGTGTTCCTTTTTCTTTTCTTTCTTTTTTTTTTTTTGGAGAGACAAGTTCTCACCAAGTTGCCTGCGCTGGTCTTGAACCTGTGGGCTCAGGCAATCCACTCGCCTCGGTCTCTCAAAGTGCTGGGATTACAGGTTGAGCCACCAAGCCCAGCCGAAGCACTCCTTTTTCAAAGGAGCCCTCACTTTAGAATTTACTTATTGACGCAGTAATTCCAATTCTAGAAATTTGCCATAAGGAAATAATTAGATGTGCACAAATATCCTTGGAAATCTTTTTATGTTACACATCATTTGCAGTAAAAAACAAAACAAAGCAAAAATTATCCTAAAGTGGCAGTGCTAGATTGATTAAGTATATAATGATACAGTCATATGATATACTACTTAGCAGTCAACTGGCATAATGTTTCATACCATGTGAAAAATGCTAGATGATTAATACATTGTTAATTTAAAAAATCAGTTAATGAAATAGTTTTATGAGATAATCCCTTTTCATAAAATATACATAGACATCTCCATACAGGGATTAAAACCTGGGGTTATCGCTGGGTCATGTCATTACAAATGTTTTGTATATGTGTTTGTTTTTCTGCATTTTCCAATTTCTGTATGATGGACATATGTAACAAATTAATTTCATTATTTTCCAGTATACGGGCTTGGTTCTCCAGAGGTCAGGACAGAAAAGGAATTTGGACAATCAGATACTCCTCCCCAAACACTGAGAAGCTCTGTGTGCTGGGCTTTGTAAATGATGAGAGTTCACGAACCCCCAGGCGATTTGGCCTTAGAACAAAGCACCATAGAAGTTGTTTCCTGAGCCCCTTTGCTACAGGTGAGCGTTCCTAACACCCACTGAGGCTGGGTCCATGGCTCTGAGGCCTGGTGACTCTAGGTGATTAGAGTCTGCCTTGGCAAGAGGGGTGTTATTAGATCCGAGAACCGACTGAAAGGGCTGTGGTTATGCTCCAGTTGGTGTAGAGAATTCATAATTAGCAACAGCGGGATTACAAAGCAAGGAACCAGAAAGAGAAATAAGGGAGGGGAAATTACCTACCAGGAAAGGGCAAGAATAATCCACTCATGAGATCATCAATCCTGTAATAACCAGGCAATGGTGGGACTTACATTAAACACTTTGCAGGAATCAATGCAAAGGCTAGTATAAAAATAAGACAATTTGTGAAAAGGATAAGTGGTAGGGTATACAGTAGTTAATACAGCTATAGGGAAAGGAAATCGATATTGACCAATTCATTTCAAGATCCCTATTGTTTATTAGGAAATCATTATTTCTTTCTCAGATTAAAGGGTGAGGGTAACAGGATGCTCAGAGGAATGACAACCAAAAAACCCTGGAAGCTCAGGTATGTTTGAAATAAATGCTCTGAAAATACTTGTGGTATGGAATTGACGTCATGCAGTGTTTTTATAATTACAAAGAATTGTCATTAAAATGTAGGTACCCCAAATTTTAAGTCTGCTATGTTCATGAGGCAGCTACTTTCTGATAAATAACCTGTGACAGTTTCATAATATGGGGTTCAGAAACCTCATTAGGCCACACGCGTGGTGCAGCTGAAGCACTCAATGGTTTCCAAGGGTTTGTGAAAATGTAATTAGGCGAACCGCAGGCATCTGCAAATGTGGTGCTTTTGCTCCAGATGGGTGGAATCTCAGGGTGCCCCAGAGCTTTCACAGGGACGATTTCTCTCAGTGTCAGCGACTTGAACACACACCTAAGATGGTCTTTTTGCTCTTGCAGGAGAAAATGTTGCCAAATGGGTAGATTAAACAATAAATGGCTGCCAGTTTTGGACATATCTCTGTGTGTGCCACCAGCCGCTTGTGGGAGCTATGACACTGTTCTGGCTATAAAATGGGTGCGCGGTTCTGGTCACTGATATGCGGGCCTTGCAAGATATGCCTACAGGGTTGGCTATAGGCACGAAGCACAGAAGACCATCTGATTGCTGTAAGCTAGACCCCTCTGACCCACCCCATGCGGTCAAAGCTCCTTCCTGGACACCAAGGGTTGGCCATTGTGATGGTGTCAACAGTGAACACGTCAATGGATGTGAGACCTGCAAGCTGGTGATGCCGACGGTGACAGGACGAAGCGGAGGAGGTGCTAACATACCCTCTGAACAACATCTCTGGAGGGAAAATGTCCCGGTCTAGGGAATCACTGACCTGGGCTATGGCAGGAAATCCATAGGCTCTGGAATCTGACAGATGGGAGCTTGGGCTCTGGATACACCATCTGCCATCTTTGTGATTTTTGGCATGTTAGTTAGTATCTGGGAACCTCAGTTTTCCCTTCTGTAAAGTTAGGGTAATAATGTTTCCTTTATGGGATTTTAGTGGGGATTAAATGATATATGGCAGGATAATTCTGAGAAGTATTGATTGATATGTGCCCCCAAATTCATTCTTTCCCTCCCTCCCTCCCTCCCTCCCTCTCTGTCTCTCATTCTCGCCCTCACCCATCCACATGTGAGTGCATGCCCTTTTGTCTCATCCATGCTTTATATGATCTGCTAATATCGAGGCCTCTTAGCCCCAAATAAAGGCTGAGCAGAAGCAGATGAAAAAAATACATCAAATTCACTGCTTTTAAAGACAAAAACAAAACGAACAGCCCTGGTTGGGGGAGTATGACGAGGAAACCTGAGGAGGCCATCTGCTCTGTCAGCGCCACCTCGCTGCCCAGCGGCCCTTCCCGACTAGCTGAACCTGCCCTGGCCCGGGAGGGAGTGGGTCTGGTTCGTCTAAAGAGGAAATATGTATAATTGGCAGTGTACTAGGAAGGCTGGAAACACAATTTTGGAAAAGGGAGATCAGTCAGAGAAGAGCCCAGCCAAGGCTCCATCCCAGAATCACCTGGTTGGGGTGTCCCTGCCACAGAAGTGCCGTGCTGGGCTCTACTGGGATGTATCAGAGGGTTTAACTTGGAGAAGTGTCTGTGGTCACATGCCATCCCAGAGGGAAAGGCGGGTCCAGAGGAAATTTATTATGCCTGAAACAATAGAGGAAAAACTGTAATCTGCCTAAGACTGCATTTTCTGCCACTAGGTAGAATGGGGCTTGAAATGGAGATTGAGTTGTAGAAAAATGAAACATGACATAATATCTTGCAGACTTGGGTAAACGGCAAGAAAAGGCAAACCTTCCACCTATTCAAATAGCATGGTGCTTTGTAGACCCTTGATGAATTATGGCTACCATTTCTATGTAAACCAAATTAGGGTGGCCCCAGCCCTACCAGCTTGATTGCTACATATTGGCCTCTCAAAGTTTCTACAGGGATGGGAGGGGTCCCTGGGGACATGTTGCAGGAGTGCCACCACACTGCCACCTCCGTCACGGGTGCTGCTTGCACTGTGGTCAACCTGGCCACTCATCTTCCACTTCAACCCTGCCCAACAAAAGGGAGAGGGGAAGGGGGGCGCCCCCTACCTCCTCGGCAACTTTTCTGCATTAACATTGAACAGGGTCTAGCCCTTTCATTCCCCACAACTCAACACCCACCAGAAGATGTGAATTTTACAGTCACAAAGTCAAGTGTGTAAAAATGAAACTTTATAACAGCACTTAGTTCTTCAGCCTCCATTTCTGCTGATGGCAGAAAACTTGTTATTGCCAATCGAATATAAACGATGTTACTAAGTGTTTCTCGCTCAACTTTGGGGAAAAAGTTCAGAATGTTTTTCTTTTTCCCTTCTCATGACCTCTTCCCATGGGTAATCTGAGAATCAACTAGCCATTGGGGGAAGGGAACATCTATTTCTTCATTATCTGGCTTAGCTCAGGATTGCATCCATTGCTGATGGATGCAATTTGTATTTTTTTTTCCTTGAATGCTACTGTGCTTTATCTGCTGAAGGTTCCATGTTTCTTTTCTTTTCTTTTCTTTTCTTTTTTTTTTTGAGTTGTAGTCTCACTGTTTCACCCAGGCTGGAGTGCAGTGACACGCACGCTCACGGCCACCCCAGTGTCAAACTTCTGGCTCCAGTAATCCTTCCGCCTCAACCTTCCAAGTAACTGACGCGCGCTACCACGCCCAGCTATTTTTTATTTTTCATTGTAGAGTCAAGGTCTCGCCAAGTTGCCCAGACTGGTCTTGAACCCGTGGGCTCAGGCAATCCATTCACCTCGGCCTTCCAAAGTGCTGGGATCACAGACTGAGCCTCCAAGCCCTGCCAGTTCCATGATTCTTACTGCACTTTGGTCTTTATGTCTACCCAGGTCACTCTATG
Source organism: Cephalopachus bancanus (assembly GCA_027257055.1). NCBI lineage: Eukaryota > Metazoa > Chordata > Mammalia > Primates > Tarsiidae > Cephalopachus > Cephalopachus bancanus. The sequence continues at coordinate 2,059,089 of JAPVLO010000179.1, forward strand.
TCCTCTTAGCCCTGTCCATGACCACAATGTTTCCTCAAGGCCTCCAGCCCATGGCTCCGTCACTGTCCTTCCTGAGGGCTTGGAAAGCTTTCGGATGGGCTTCACTCTGTCTTTCTCTAGGTTATTCTAAGGCAACCTCCTAAACTCTGTGGTTTACAATAATGAAGGCTTATCCCTCACTCACTTATCTGCTGTGGCTTTGTCCAATGTCCTTTTATCACTGGACCCAGGGAGGAAGAGCAGCTTCTATGAGAGGGAAGTATTCTGAGCAAGTAATACACTCCTTCCTACCCTGTTACCATTCTGGAGTTGGGAGAGACCCGGAACACAGAGGAGACGTTCAGCTCCTCTCTGCTGAAAAACCCATGCTGTTGTCTCTTTAAGCTGCACTTGCCGTCCATGGGGATGACCTTTGACTTCAAGAGGAGCCACTTTCTCAGCCTTGACCTCCGTAATCCCCTCAACTCGCAGGCACTGGCTATTCTCTCTTCCCCTGGAGCTTGGCCCAGGTATGTCAGAGAGCTGGGTCCCTCCTTAGACACTCACTAGCATATGTGCTCTGGTCACGTTCCGCCTAGAGCTTTCTTCCCAGAAGCTACTTGGACTTTTTCTTCTGGGTAGGAACACAGCTGAGAGGTCATCATGCATTCCTCACACCTAATGGTCTGACTACGCCATGAGTTGCCCCAGCCTTCGGTACTCACAGACTCTTCTCTGCTCTTGTAATAGACATCTCTAGCTTCCAGCATCTCGGTTATCAGTTTTAAAAAAGACATTCAAACATTCAGTTGACATCTTTATTCTTGGTGTGTCTGCCCTTCCCCGAAGCAGTGGGCATCACTGCTTTAATGGGCAGAGGGTAAATACAACAAAAGATGTAGAGGTGAAAGTGTTCATCTTCTCATAATTTTATCCTGCTACACTTTTTATCAGACTTTACCGAAGTTTCAAAAATAGCAGAAGAGAATTACAGTGGAGAGAACAACTTCCACCTAACCCCAGCTTATCCTAAGCCAGTCACTCTCCTACCTCACCACCACCCAAAGTATCTGAGCCCCAAAACCAGACTCGCTCCTGGCTCTAGAGAGATGAATTTTTGTTTGTTTTGTTTTGTTTCCTTCTGGTCTAATGTTTATCCCCAATCCTCAGTACAGGCCCCCTTTTTTAAGATGAATGATGGTGAGATCATCAGTTCCCTTCAGTGGGAACCCTCCACTCTTCCTTGCCACCCCCATGGCCCCTTGCCTTTGTTGTGACCCTGAGGCTCTCACAAAACATTCACACTACTCTGAGAGAAGGTTAGGTGTCAAAGTCTGGGTCATTAAGTCTTAAATAACAGCCCGGTCTACTTTGGCTGTACAGTGCACAGACTGGCTCCTTTTTAGTCTTTCTCCAGCAGCATTTCAATAAACCTCAGAATCTAGTCTTATCCTGGGCCGCTTTTTGTTATTATTTTTGCAAGTTTTGTAGCCACCGCTAAACCAGTCCACCTGTAGCCACAAAACCAGGTCAATCTGGTTCAACTTTGTCAGTAACAAAATAACAAAATGATGATTTGTTTTTCAGTACAGGGAACCCCCGAGTTGCATAACCTGAGCCTGCACAGATGAACCAAGTATGCCTGAAAAGTTAGAGCTAGCTGGAACCAGAAAGTGAACAACAGGCAGAGACCGAGCACTTGGCTCGAGGAATAGGGACCCAATTAGGAAGTGAGGGGTGCCTTGTCTTGTTGCAGTGTGGACTTAAGGGTCAAGGACCCTTCACTGCCTCTTTTCATGATCCAATCAGATCACTCCTTATTGTATGTTCATATCCCCCATAGTTACTCCCTGCATATGTAAAACCTGTCCCCAGATTCTAGCTTGGGGAGGCCGGTTTGAAATTTTGCCTCCTGTCTCCTGACCAGTTGACTCGCAATAAAGATTTTTTTTTTCTTCTCAGAAGCCACTGGCTTCTATGCACATTGGGTAGTGAGTCCATTGCTCAGGAACACACCTACTTCACTCCAGTCATTTGGCATCTCCTCACCTACTGTACTTCCTCCTCCGCCAGAAGGTTTTATCCTTTTCAAAATCAGATTTTAGATGTGGTGTTACTTGACTGATTTCAGTATGAGGCGTGCGTACTGAACTCTGTTTAAGTGCTTCGGTCCTAGTAACCCTGCACTTTTGTCAAGTCCCCTGACTATTCTTCACAAAACCGTTGAAGAGAATTTTTTTCTCTGTCCTAAAACACTGCAACTGAGACATAATTAGAGAAAAATTAGCCAAGCAAGTGACCTCTGGGGCTGAGCATAATTTTTCTACCCTCGTGGGCTCCAAATAGCAACTGAATAAGAATGATACCAATTATCATTCTGGAGATGCTACAGTCTTAGAAAGAAGAACCAGAAGATGATATCCAATGCCTGGATGGCTGGTGATGGCCTGTATACCACTTGTCCCTGGAAGCTAACAGCAGACGTGATAGTATCTGACTCCTGTCCAAGGGTTTGGCAAGAAATAACCAATTACCTTTCTAATGGTGTGACTGTTGTTGGCATGCTCAGTAAGAAGCAGTCTTACGAGGCAACACCCCCTACTACCAGTTTGCTTGGGTATAAACCCATTTTACAGAGTCATGTGAGCTTTTTGTTTTTAAGCACAAGTAAGATGTAGCTCATCTATAATTTATTATAAATTCATGTCAGGGTATTTTAATTCTATTCAAGTAGCAGCCCTGTTGTACTGAAAATCCAATGAAGGCATTGGAAATGGACAAAAAGTAATAGCCAGCTATTGTTAGTTTACTTTATTTCTTCTTAGAGTAATTCCTTTTGGGAACCCTGATGACTGATCTTAGATAGACCTGCTCTACTGGATTGTTCAGTGGAAATTAATGTCAAGTGTGACAGCCAATCCCTGGGCCATTCCAGTTTTTAATATTCTGCAAATGTAATAATTTCTCCAAGATTCTATTCATAAGGATGGTTTTAGAGTGCTGATGGCTATGTAATTTTTATAGGCTAATGGATACTTTTCAATTTAATAGCACCTTACATTTGAACTGGCTTTGGTAGTCTTTAAAGTGCTGCCACTCAGCAGTCTCTCATCTGCTCCTGTGAAACAGGCAGAGGTGTCCTTTCTGCCACATGGCTGAGCGACAGAGAGGTGAGTCACAGGCAGTTTAAGTGCTTGCATCTGGTTAAGGGCTGAAACTCTAACTAGAACTCAGCTCTCCCAGTTATAATCCAATCACTTGACCACACATCCTGGAAACCACATCAGATTTGGAGCCAGAAGATGTGGCTTTAAAATTAGATTTGCTATTTGTTATGGCTTGAATGTGTGTCCCCTCCAAAATTCATGTTGAAATATAATCCCCATTGTTGTGGCACCGAGAGGTGGAGCCTTTGGGGAAGTGAATGGATTAGTGCCTTATGAAAGAGCTGGAGGGAAAACTAGCTTAGGTCCCTTCTGCCCTTCTCCTTTTCTCCGTGTGAGGACACAGCAAGAAGACCCTCGTCAGAAGCTGATCTTGCCAGCAACTTGTTCTTGGACTGCCCAGCCTCCAAAACTGTGAGCAATAACTGTTTCTTCTTTATAAACCACCCAGTCTCAGGTGTTTCATTATAGCAGCACAATGAACTAAGACACTACTGATGAGATCTGTGACCACTTACTTCACTGGGTATGTTATGTGAAAATGTCACACAAATGTGGACTCTTGTTCTGCTTATGAACCTAGACTTTGTGGTCACACTGAAAGCATGAGAGACTTACTTCCACTTGGGAGATGATTTTATAAAACTCCGTGCGGTGTCTCTAGCTCAGGGGTTCTCAACTGGGGAGGAGCAAGGTCTCAATGTCTGAAGAGGTTTATGGTTGTCACAAATGAGGAGGGAGGTTGCTTCTTGTCTGTTGGATAGAGACCGGGGATGCTGTTGAATATGCTACAATGCACAGGACAGACCCACAACAAAGAATTTTCCAACCATCTGGGGTCAACAGTGGCAAGCTTGAGAACCTCTGCTCCAGAGCAGGGATTCTTAACCTGATGTCCATGAATGCATTATAGGCTGTGAGGGTCCAGGAACTCATCCTAAAAAATGGTACAGACTATTTGGGGCAGGTGTGCATTTTTTCGTGGCAAGGGTTCTTGACCATCAACAGATTCTCATAGAAGTGCTGTTTCTGAATGGTTACGATCCTTGCTCTAGCACTGTTTTAAAGCCCAGTGGAACTACTGCTTATACAAAGATTTACATCTTCAAATTCTTTTGGGGAATATGAATGCCTTGTCACATAAATACAATATATTGGTCCTAACTGAGTAATATGCATAACAAAAGATACACTGGAACATCCTAGCAGATTAGGGGCCACTATGTTTGGGACCAGGCAGAGCATGGATAGCCCTGGGAGAGAAAAATTATTCCCACTCTCAACTCCTGTGCTCTTTGTCCAGAGAGAGTCAGGATGAGGCTCAGGAGTATCTCTGACAGTGACCTACTCATCAGGCAAGGGAAACATTTTTTGGGGCAACAGCAGACTACAATTAAATACTTTTCTGCTGTGTGCTGGACAATACCCTGAGATGTTTATTTAAGTTGTCTCCTTTGAGATTATGTTACTCTTATAGTGTATGTAGCTTATTCACCCCAGATTCAGGTCTGACTGGCTCCCTAGAAGTTGGAAACCCCAATGGAACCTAAAAATCCTATTTTATCTGTCCTAGCTAAAGGATTAGCAGGCAGATGTCAAATGTGACAGAATCAGTCCTCTGCTAGAGTAATGATTTATATATTACCTCTTTACATTATAACCATCTATGTGAATATGATGAAACTATGAACCCCTTCTCAGAAAACTGTTCATGAGCTCCAAACACGGGTAACATTTTCTTTCCAGCATAGTCTCTGTTTGTATGAGAGTCTCTGTCACAAAAATGGAGTTATCTTTTGGAGGGTGGCCCCTTGTAAGACTGGCTTCCCCTATCAGATAAGTGTTCCAGGAACCCATGGATATCAGTGTGCCAGCTAGTGTTGTTATAAGAGACTGTGTTCAAATTTAATTAATTAATTTATTTATTTATTTATTTTTTATTTATCTGGAGATTCTTTCAACGTGTTTACCCATTTCATTATGGGTGATTTATGAATGCATCTGCCCACACCATGCCTAGTGTTCAGCAGTTTTTGACCAAAAGAAAAAATGGAATGACCCCCTCTCCCTCCAAACCCACCCTTCCTATTCACCTGATCTCACCCGGAACAACTTTTTTCATTGTTTCCTCAGATGAAAAAAGTTTTCAAAGGGAAATGTTTTGCTGATGTGGAAGAGGTGAAACAAAAAATGGCAGAAGCACTAAAAGGCATAAAATTGATGAGTTCAAAAACAGTACTGAACAAGTGAGCAGTACTGAAAAATTGTCTCAATAGGTGTATTGCATCAAACGAAGAGTACTTTGAAAGTGATTAAAGTTTAAACATGTACGAATAAATACACCATTTTTTATAAATCAATTAGTTTTGGGGAATTCCCCCCATATTCTCTGTGATATACAATTGCATCTTGTTTAGAGTGTGCAAGTGTTTCTTTCTCTCTGTATTCTGTAAATTTTATTTCATAGGGTTTTGAATCAACTCTAGTTCTTTTCTGGCTTAACTTTCTAAATTACTCTCTTAGATTTTTTTGGCAGTTGGGGTAAAAAAAGATAGAGGAGAATAGTTCAGGCCAAGTTTCAGACAGAATACTTTAATGGCTATGGACTGTTAAATTGCAATACATTCCTCTTCTCTAATTTCTATGCATTGAACATGTCCAAAATACAAATAGTTATTGCCAGTGTTATTGCTCAATTCACATTGTTTCCAGTGATGCATGAATTCTGTAAGTGAAAATAACCTGTTCCTCTTCATCTATATCTGATCATTACTCAAAAAAAAAGCCCTAGAGGTAGATTATAATCCTTACTTTTAATATTATCCTGGATTATTTTGCTCCAAGTTCATGCCTTCTTCCCAGAACATAAATGAAGTTTGCTGCAGATAAGATAGTTATAAAACTTTCAAAAAGACAGTCTTAATGGGAAGGTAACCATTTAGGAAAAAATTAAAGAGCTAACCAAACCTCATATGGAAAATGGATAAAGCAGAGAAACACGAATGGATTATAGCGTTTATCACTCGCAGCTCACACGGTCCAGTCCTATCATAGCTGAAAGTAATCACATTGCTTTATAGCCGCTCTGCTGCCTGTGCAGTCTCAGTCCAGCCCCTAATTCAAGTGTCCACGTTACAGAGGTTGTTGTCTGCCATCACTGGCTCAGGAGGGAGCAGTCACGGAAGCTGGGCTAGTCTCCCTTTCTCTAAGTGAGTACTTCAGGGTTGGGTTTCGGCTCATTAGTTGTAACGGAGTGTGGCGGCTAACCCATGAGGCCCTAGCCACACAGCCCCCCTGTGAGCACAAGCTGAAGAGTCTTGTTTCTCGAGAGGTTGCAGTACACATCTATCTTCAGAGCCAAATGCAATCGAAGACACTGAAAGAAAAGCAACATACCCTCCATTAGTGTACGTCGGTAATCCAGGTACAAGTAAGGGCTCCTCAGAGCATGAGAGGTATGGCCATATCCTGAAATCTATTGCTAGTTGCATTTTACAGGTTAACTTTTCAGATGGGTCAACTCAGACTTTGCTGGCAGGCTCAGATACAGGCAGCTAAAAGGGAAGCTAGACAACTGCAGATCTGAAAGGTAATATTTTCCAAGTGTCAGAAGACTTAAAGTAAATAATCTAGAAGCAGAGGGATCAGTCTGGCCATGAAATATTTGGAACAGAATAAGGTTGGTTATGTTTTCGTGTACAATAAGTGTATAATATTGACTCTGTAAGATAATGAGAGTCAGTGTACATCTGATTAAAAATCTGTACTGTGTAAACAGGACGAGTTTGAATTCTGAACCTTTCACCTTTAGATGTGTGACCTAGGGCAAATTATATAACTTCTCTGTGACTAGTTTTCTCATCTCTAAACTGGGGTGCACAGTCTGCATTATTTGAGTTGATGAGATTTAAGTGAGATAATATATGTCAAATATTAGGGCCTATGACTGTGCTTGAAACAATCATTCATTCAACAAATATTTATTGAGTGCTAAGTATGGGTCAGGTGCCATTCTTGGTACTTGAGATACAGCAATTGACCAGAGACAAAAATTCAAAAAATTCCGGACTTCACAACTTATAGCAAGCACTCAGTAAATATGATTGATGAATAGTGCTAAGAAAATATCTGATTGATTTTTTCATCACAAATGGAGCATGCATTCCAGGAAACCTAAATCCTGTTTACTTAGGCACATTGTTCAGAGAATGTGACCACCTCAGGAGAATTTTCCTAGTTTTCTAATGAACCCCTTCTCTCCTTTTCTAGACATCTTAAATAATTCTTAAAATATGGCATCACCAGTGGCCAAAGAACTGGAGAACAGAGCAGAGCAGCCATAGTGGGCAGAGATGGTGTATAGAGCCCAACAGCTTACAAGGCCCTTCATGGACTCATCTCAGCACAGTGTCCATTTATCTCCGTAGGAGACAGTTGTCCAGCCAGCATGGGTAATCTACTCTGATTCCTAGAGCTGTGCCAGGTACAAGTTTTTGGCTTCAGTGTGACACTTGAGCCTGTCTGTCTTGATAGCCTCCATCCCTCTTGCCCTTTTTTGTGACTTTGCGCCTACTTGGTGTCTAGAAGGAGTGAATAAAGGCATTGTTGTTGCTTGTGCTTATCTGACTTGCTGTGGCCTGGCTGATGCTGGCTTACCCCATAATCTGTCTCCAACAAATCACAGAGGTTAGAGATGTTAAAGGGACTTGATACCTGAGATTGTGTCCTCCCTTGTCCCACAGGTAAAGGACCAACCAAAGTGACTTATCTCTTTTCCAGTGTGTTCCAATGCACTACGATTAATCTTTTCCACACATAAGACCGCATGCCCAGCTATGCCAATTAGCAGAGGCTTATAGGCTCAGGATTTGGAAGAAATTGAACTGATCTAAAATGAAAAAATGAATGAAGGGACAAATAAGAACTTAGCTAAATATGTAGAATACATTCCACAGCCCTGGAAGAATAGTTCTGCCTACTAAAAAGAACTGGTTAAAAAAAATTGTGTTGTAGCTAAAATGCTTTTTTATGGAAGATAGTTTTTAAACTACCTGTAAGGTAGTCATATTACATGATTATAAAATATACATAATATTTAAGATATATTACATATATCTCTATGTATAAAATACATACACATACCTGTGTGAGTTACTGAAATGATGTACAACTTTGCTGCATGAGCACAATTCATACTGTTATAAGCCACCTTTAAAAAAAAGTCCCTGCTTTTGACATCATGTATCCGTGATAATTTTTAAATGAGATAATGAATTAATAAATTCTAGATTTATCAACCTTAAGTATAAATCAAGTAATTGGTTTGGTTCGGGCTCAGAAATTGTTTTCATATTCTAAATTGTTAAAAATATTCATATTTGTTTGCAGTTACAATATATTCTCTCAAGTCTTTATATATTCAACAAGTCTTTAGCCTGTTGAATGACTTAAAATTTTTAAATTATGTCATTTAGTTTCGTCTAGACAATAGCTCTGAAGAACTCATGTAACTTCTTTAGGCTCCATTAAAGTTGCTCCCAAAATATACACATTTCATTCTAATTAATAGATTTAAGTTTTCTTTCATCAGACATTTTGCTGGGCTAATAATAAGTTGTAAATTGAGTTTTCACTTGAGCTACCAGAAGATAATCAGAAAGAGCAAAGTGGTATAACCCACAGACTGGATCAGGAGCCCCCAGATAGCTGAGAGGTAATGTTTGCAAAATTCATGTCTCCAAAGTTAGAAGCTGTGTAAAAAATTAGAACACATAGAATTATCTCTGAAAAACCAGAAAAGTGCTTTTGAGGTTTGACTTACCCTGAATATTTTTCTTATTAAAAGAAAGATGGTGTTATGACCTCAGGTGTACCTTAGCTATCACTGGACTTAAGATGGTATTATAGTTACCTGTATGGGTCATGTGGAACAGGATATTCTGAAAGGGCTTAAATTATTTCCTGTTTTCCTTCTAGTTGCTAAAATAAGTCTGATAAAATTTTAATAGTTTATATTAATTGATTTCAAAAGTCTCCTTAAAGCTGCATTAAAATATTGCAATCTCTTAAAAAAATTAAAAGCATTAAGGAAAATACTGTTTCTTCAGCAAGATGCAGAGACATTAATGTTGTTTACTTTTTAGACATTTGCCTCTTAATTCTCAAAGTAAGATCACAGTGATAGAACCATTCAAATAAAAGTTAAAAAGAGCCAACCCCCCCAAAAAAAACAATTGAACTAATTCATATGCCAGACAATTCAGGTTAGTGGGTCATTTCTGCAAGAAAGATTGGGAGTCATGAAGTATTTATACATTTTCCGTCCTCTCTTTTCATTCCAATTTGCTTAACCTAACTTATAACAACCCGTAGTCACTTGTGAACAGTTGACCATGGATTTGTAGACCTGGAAGTGATTTAGAGAAGATCCAGCCCTAATTATATCTCAATTTATTGGTGGTGAGAAAGAGACTGGGGAAGTGGAATCCCTCATCTGAAATCATACAGTATGTAAAAATTAGAAAAAACACATAGAATTATCTCTGAAAAACTAGAAAAGTGCTTTTGAGGTTTGACTTTCCCTTACCCTGAATATTTTTTCTTATTAAAAGAAAGCAGGTGTTATGACCTCAGGTGTGCCTTACCTATCACCGAACTTAAGATGGTATTACAATTACCCGTACAGGTCAAGTGGAATGAATATTCTGAAATGGCTTAATACCTGACTTAGCAAAAGTGTTCTCCCCACCCCCAGCACACACAATATGTGATAGACACGCATACCCTTGTAGCCAGCAGGTCATCAGATTTGCATTTACCTGAAGACAGACAATTCGCTTTGTCCAGTGTGCCAGAGAAGATGGAGGATGTCTCTTTTCTCCCTTTGTACCTCTTTTCTCAAATGATTAGAGCTACCCACCTGTCTTCAGCCCTACCTGACCCTAGCATCAGGAATATGAAAAAAACAAAGTATCTGGAGTTCTTCTCTAACCTTCTGCATAACCTTAAGCATATACTTGTGGATGACATGGGGGCTGGGAGGTCTTCAACACAACTCTAAAAGTTCTTTATACCCCTGTGGCCATCTTTAGTACTCACCAGAAGTGGAAACGAATTTCTGGCTTAAAAAAAACACTGCTTGGCCTGTAATCCCAGCACTTTGGGAGGCCAAGACGAGTGGATTGCCTGAGCCCGAGGGTTCTAGACCTGATGGGCAACTTGGCGAGACCTCATCTCGACAATAAATAAAAAACTAGCCAGGCATGGTAGCGCGTACTTGTAGTTCCAGCTACTTGGAAGGCTGAGATGGAAGGATTGCCGGAGCACAACAGGTCGTGGCTGCAGTGGCTGGGAGGGTGCCACTGCACTACAGTCTGGGCAACGAAGTGAGACTCCAACTCAAAAAAAAAAAAAAAAGAGCACTGAAGGGGAAACTGTCCAGATGGGTGCCTGGGGCAGCAAGGGGGAGAGAGATGAAGGGAGACGTGCAGGGGACAGAAACAGTCTTTCCGGGTGACAGAAATGTGCTGAATCTTAGTTGTACTGGTGGTTTCTTGGGTGTATTCAACTGTCAGAACCCCTGGAATCCCACACTTTAAATGGTGTCAGTTTTTGTGCGTAAATAATTTCCCAACAAAGTTGAGATTAAGAAAACTGTTGGAAATAGGATTTGGAGATCTGATGATAAAAACTTCTAGATTTTATTTCTCTTGTTATCAAATAAAAGAGTTACACTCTATTACTGTTTTATGTGGTTTTAATAAGATTATCATAAGGTAATTTTAAGAAAACAAATTTACCTACCTATATGAAATATAGGTACATTATGATTCTCAGTACATTCTAAAATGTAAGACAGTGTAAAAAAGGTGAATTTCATTCAAGACCTACCAGTAAAGGGCTAGAAACTGATCTCTGCGAATGTGAGAAGCCAGAAACCCTATCTTTTACCTCTTTGCTGAGCAGAGTATTTGCCTCAGTCCACAGGCAAAAAAGACATCCTCTTTTAAAAAGCTTACTGCTTTCCTCTACTTACTTTCCATTTGACCTGATATCTAAAAATATACAACTATGCAACAGTCTCCCTATCACCAGCACGGCAGATAATTAATCTACAGTTCTGGTCAACTATCTTAAGTCCGCCAATTAACTTCTATCTCTAAGCATGCCAGTTCAACTCGCTTCTCCCTGAGTCTCTAGGGAGACCGTCTAAATGCAGTGCCCCATTTCCAGGCAATCTAATGCTCTTCAACCTGATACTATCTCTTGGACCTTGAGTTAGGCTTAATGTGGGAGACGCAGAGTTAAAGCAGCGGAAAAGGCCTAAATACTTCTTGTGCAGTGCCACAGAGAGGGCGCCTTGCTCTGGTGTTCCTCTGCTTCTGTGACACGAAATGAAAGCATCACAGGCTTAATACATTAAATGGGGAGAATGTTGCATAGCAAGTAGTAAGAAAGATCTATTACGTATTTTGCCAATGCTGTTGGGTCTTTAAATAACAGAGAAGAATGTTCTCTGGAGAAGACACTGTCTGCATGCAGTAGCAGCCTCGGAATGGCAAGGGAGAGGACCTCGCTCCCTGGCTTGTGCTGCCCAGGGTATGCATTCCTTGTGCCTTGGCCTCTTCAGCTCACCTGCTGGCCTGAGCCTTCTCTCCTTCTCTCCTTCCTGGCCTCTTTTCTTCTTCCTTAGAAGCTCTTCTGTTTACAAGTGTGACTCAGGAGAATTCAGGACGTTAAGTAATTTAATGACCAGAAATTAGGAAAACAAGCTAGACTTTTCTCTCTCTGAAGCTCTTCCCCTAGGGTTATCAATGATTCTTTGTGTAATTTTCCCCCTTTGATCTGGTATATTTCTGTAAAATAAGGCAATGTTTTCTGCATTTTTTTCCCTAAAGATACATATTTCATCTATGTGCATAAAGAATGAAAATAAGTAGGGACGTGCCTGAGAGTGGAAAGGGGATGAGAAAGTGGGCAAACATCCAAGTCACAGCAAACATCAGACCCCAGCTTTCTTTTTTGCGCGGGTGTTTAGGGAACACTGATGCTGAGGAAAACACGTGGATGCTGAATCACATCTACTGGGATGTGACTCAGATTCTGATACCCACCTGTTGGGTGACCTTGGACTTGACCAAAACTGTTTCCTCATTTGCACAGAAGAATGGTGGCTACTTTGCAAAGTTGTCAAAACATTATAGTGCATGTAAAGCTCATAGTCAATAAACAGTAAAGTAAAAAGTATCATTAACAGAAGGGTTGACATTTCAGAACATGACATCTGGAAACTCCACTTTTAGATTCCGTGATTCTACCGGCTTGGATAAGAGTTTCTTCATTTATTATAGGAATCCATATATCATACTGTGAACAGGAGCAGATGCCCCCTGTGGGACTTACTATTATTCAGAAGAGGCACTGCAGCCTGAAGACACAACACAGACTTAGAGGCAAAAGATACAGCTGTGGCAAAAAACCTCACCATATAGCAGCCTGACCCTGGAACAAAAGGTTTTGTTTTGTTTTTAGTAATAAAATTATGCGTTTCACTCTGTAAATAAAAAAAAGAAAAACCCAGAATTTTGATGCAAAGATTGGGTTTTAAGAAACCACTAATATTGAACTAAGCAGTAACAGCTATTTATCATCCATGACATCTCAACTGACGCAAACTAGGATGAGATGCTGGCACCCGGAAGTGTAACGGGATGGAAATGTCATGAGGAGAGCGTCAAAGATTTAAGCAGGAGAAGTGGAAAAATGTTCATCACTGACAAAGCGAAGTGACTGTGCGTGAGGCATCTGTAGTAAAAGGTTGGGTTAAGTAGACAAGGATTTGTCAGAAGAAATAAAAGCTGTGTGGTTGATCCCAGACAACAGAAGCATGGGGAACTGGGTCCAGTGACACAACAGGTGAAACTGACTAATGGGAGACTTTTATCTTACTCACTTGAAAATAATTAGCAAATGGGCTAAAAGTTTGGAATTTAACATTCTTGCTTCACAGTTGGAAAACAAAACCTGTCCTGGCTCAGTGGCTCAGCCTATAATCCCAGCAATTTGGGAGGCCAAGGCGAGTGGATTGCCTGAGGCCGCGGGTTCAAGACCAGCCTGAGCAACTTGGTGAGACCTGTCTCTATAACAAAATAAAAAATAGCCAGGTGTGGTAGCACACATCTGTAGTTCTGGCTACTCAGAAGGCTGAGGTGGAAAATCGCTGGAGCCCAGAAGGTCAACACTGGGGTGGCCATGAGCGTGCATGCCACTGCATTCTAGCCTGGGCGAAGGAGTGAGACTCCAATTAAAAAAAAAAAAAATGAAACCCAACAACACTTTTCATGATTGCCATTAGTCCCAGTGGACACAAAGCAAATGTCCAAGGGAGAAATTCATGTGGCAGAAAGTAAACAGTCACTCAGGCTAAGGCACAAAGTTTTCTTCCTTGAGCTTGTTGTACTCAGGGTTGTAGTATTACATTAACTACATATTATATCGTCAGTTTTTCTGCTAAGAGGCATGATGGTAATTAGTGTTTATTCAACACTTGCTAGGCAAAGGAAAGAGCTCATTTCCTCTTCGTGATAACCCAAAGACACAGGTTCAAGTTTTGTTCTCATTTTGAGCCGCAGAGTGGGCAGTGATACACCCAAAGTCACACAGTTAGAAGGTGTGTGGAATTTGAGCTCATTGCCAAACTTGTGATGTTAATGCCAGTCTTTTTTAATTTGCACGGTTTTCTGGGAGAATCAAACAGCAACAGAATGAAAAAGTAATGTAAAACATAAGCTACCAATAATTATTACCAACCAACTAGATGCTATTTATATGCTAACTGAAAACAACTCTAAACCTTTTGGAGATTTGACAATATTAGCATTTAAAATACTAATTAAAATATCTTAATATATTTTATGGTCCCAATCAAACAAATAATTACTTTGAACATTTGCCAATGTAGATAGATCTCAAAAAAACATACTGTTGAGAAAAAAAAAGCAAGTTGTGGAATTCTGTGTACCATTTTTTTTTTTTGCCATTTCCTCAAACTTTTGAAATACAAAGCAGTACTGTATATTATATATGGATAAATACACATTTAGTAAAATTATGAAACCATGGAGCATGTTGAAATTTATATAACACCAGCTGCTCTAACAGATAAGCCCTGAAATTTTAATAGCTTTAACATAATAAATGCTTATTTATTCTCATGTGCATCACAACCCAGTGCAATGTTTCTGCCTCCACGTGGAAATCCAAGGACCGTGGCTGTGTCTGTCATTGGGTCCTGGGTCCTTTTCCTCTCATTTCAGACAGCAGATGGGGAGAAGGACAAAGAAAAGGAGTGTCTACTTAGTCACTGGTTGGGCAGAGAAGTGACATCATCATTTCTAACCAGGACCCCGGGACAGAACGCAGGGACACACCTGACTGCATGGAAGACTGGGAACTGTGGTTAACCTCCGACCCAAAAGGAAAGGTCACTGACCTTGGCAAACTGCCAGATGCCAAGGGCACATTAGAAACCCTGATAGTGGCTGTGTGTGGTGCAGAAAAGAGGAACACTAAAGTAGACGTGTAAAAGTTAATGTTTTTTGAAGCTGGAATGAAGGGTCCATGTGACTCTCTGTACTTTTCTTTGTGCTTAAATGTTTTAGTTTAACAAAGACCCAAAGGGTGGAAAAGTGAAGTATTAGCCTGCCTATAGGTTGTGTCTCGTTATAACTGAACTGGCAAACTAAGGATTTTTACATTTTTAAAGGATTGTAAAACAGAACAAATAAAAAAAGAATAATAATATATGACAAAGACTGCCTATGGCCTATAAAATCTAAAATATCTACATTCTGGTCCTTCTGTGGAAAATGACAACCCCCTCATTGGAACAAAAGAAAATATGATTTACTGTCTTAAAAAATAAGTTAAAACTCACCATATGCCATTCACTGAGCTGATACATGATTTTTTTAAAAAATTAATCCTTACAACAGTACTATAAAAAAGGCAAAACATGCAATTGAAGAACAGAGAGGCTAAGTAACCTATGCAAGATCCCAAAGCTATCCAAGTCTTAGCAATCTGATTCCAGAACTCGTGTTTTTCTCTACTATATCATTATTTTTTCCTGATTTACTTTTTGATTTTTCATATCGAAAAATAGTTTCTGAAGAAAAGAGTGTTTTCTGAATCGCTAATAAACTGGTGAATTATAGTTTACAATCAAATTTTATTTGATATATACACACACATATTTATATTTTCAGCAAATGAGACTTGTAGAAGGTAATAATATTGTCTGTACATTTCATTTCAGGGTAGTAAAGGGAGTCTTGTGAAATACCTGCTGTTAAGAAGGGGGCTAACATGAAAAATGAGGCAAACTGAGGAGACATCACAGACTTGTGAGGACTAAGGAGAAATAAAATCTCAAGTTAATGTGAGGAAAGACATTGGTAGAAAAGTTGGTAAACATTGAAGAAGGTCTGCAGTTGAGTTAACTGCTAATTTCCCAAGCTTGATAATCATAGTGAGATTATGAAATATGATAAGGCTAGGAGAAGTGGCTCGAGGAATATATGGAAATTTTTTGCACTATTCTTGCAACTTTTCTTTCTATCTAAAATATATTTATTCAAAATAAAGTTTTAAAAGAAGAGGCTGGGCACTGTAGCTCATGCCTGTAATCCCAGCACTTTGGGGGACTGAGGTCAGATGACTGTCTGAGCCTAGAAGTTTGAGACCAGTCTGGACAATATGGTGAGACCTCATCTCTATAATTAATTTAAAAATTACCTGGGTGTGGTGGCACATGCCCGTAGTTCCAGCTACTTTCAAGACTGAGGTGGAAGGATGGCCTGAACCCAGCAGGTCAAGGCTGCAGTAACTGTGATCATGCCACTGTGCTCCAGCCTGGGAAACAATGTGAGACTCCGACTCAAAAAATATATATACACACATATATATACACACACATATATATGAGTGCTTTTGAGATACTCCTTACAATGCGGAGAATATTTATTGAGCGTATACACACACACTCACATAAAACAGGCATCAGGGCAGATGACACCTTATCAGCCAAGCATTGCCTGTGGCTACCCCGGACTGAGCAGAACCTCCCTTGATTGTCCCACCTAGAGGGCTCCCATCAGCCATGGTGATTCCCTGGAAAAGGGCCCTTGGCTGTCTATTCAGAAGCACCTAGGGATGGAGCACGGCCTGACAAAGGGGCTTGGGAAAGCGTCACAGTGCTACAATGGCATCTGCTGCAGCCCCAAGACTACTACGGTAGGAACTGGAAGATGGTCTTTGGAGTTGTCACAGACGAGGTCATGAAGAGCTCCATACAGTAAGAACAGTCCTTGCGGAGGCGTAGGGAAGTGTAGGGCTGGAAGGTTCATTGAGTTAGGTTGAAGAACGCAGGTGGGGATGACAAGTGTAGACCACTCTTTTAACAAACCTGGGCTGAAAATGGAATCTGACAAACAGGGTATGAGAGAGGTACATGTAAAGAAAATCCTATTCTGCTCTGAACATCTGCTATGCCATAGTCTCTTCTGCGTGGTTCTTTACCTGCAGAGTGCTGTGTTTTGTCCCAGCTCTGCCACAGCCAGTTAAATCTGGAATGGGCTATACTGAGTTGATATAAGCAGTCAATGCCTGGCAAGAAAGTCTCGCTGATGGCACAGATGGTGACTGGGCAAACCAATCTAAACTTTCTTTCCTTCTAGGGAACTGGAACAGAGGCTGATTCTGGAGAGACGGGCAGCTGAGCCTGAGCTGGTTTCAGAATTGCTCTTGGGCCATCAAAACTGAGTTGAACCATCAGAGCTCCTCCTGGTTATCCATGAGCTGCAGGCTTCCAATTCTCCCCAGCTCATCTGGGAGCTGCTAGGACCATTTCTTCTCTCTCTCTGTGAAGCCTCATATGACAGCCCCATTAACTAAATATTCAAGGGGTATCTTCCTTTTCTGCCCCTCTCAAAGAGCCTAACTCCAGGCAGGTGGTACATAGAAAGCCTTTGCATCAAACTGTGCCAAATCTAAGATGTCATTGGTTGTAAGGCACACTATTTTCTGTCGAAAAAGGAAATAAATCAGGAAAAAAAGACCCTTGCAATAGAATGGGATGGGTCTTCTCTGTAAAAAACATCCTGATTTCAGAGATGTTAAGTGTGAAAAATGTATGTCTTAAAATTGATGAAACGCAGTACATTCAGCAAGTGAGAATCGGAGATGTTTATAGATTGAGTGGCAGATGGAGAATATGCATCAGTGAGATGCAGAATGGAGCAGGTCCTGGCAGGAGCAGGAAGGGACCAGCTCAGGTCACAGAGGAAAGTCTCCATCCTCGTGAATGTCTGTGGGGCCTTGTAGATTTGGCCAGAAATACATACGTAGCTGAGAGGAAAGATGTTTAGAAAGTTCAGACCTCGGGGTCTCACTTTTCTCAGTCATTAGGAGGCAGTTTTGTAATTCCTTTTGAAATTATTTCAGGACCTTTTTATGAGTTCTTTCATAAGCAGACTTGTGTTTTGGAGTTTTAACTGCGTTTTACCAATGATTCTACAAGGTGGCTGAGAGTGTAAAGACGTAGAATTTAGTGTTTAATAAAAGACAAACCAGCTCCAACACAAGAGTGCTGCTTCTGTGCTCAGGCTGTATTTCAGCAGAATTGCAAGCAATAAATTTTATATGATATTACCCAATGATGTGATCTCAGATGAGAATGTTTAATGAAAACATGGCAGGCTCTAAAGCACAATGCTAGAAAAGCTGGCATATGTGTAGGGTATTTATTATACCTAGCAAGGGCCTGAAAGTTCAGGTGAACCTATCACTCGATTTGCAGATGAGAAAATGAGGCCAGCAGGTGACAGAATCTGTCCAGAGTCACACAGAGTCCGAGGACACAGGACTGCTGAGCTTCTCCCCCTGCACAAGAGGCATTTCCTCTACATGCTCCACCACTTGTGTGGCAGGTTTTATAAGTTCTCTGTTCAAATTAAATGTTTTAATTCATGGTTTGCTTTCCACAAAGATAGCTGTTTTGCTGACATCCAACCCAAGTGGAAGAGAGTCTTGAGTTTGAGATTTGACATTCAGTGGATCAGTGCCATGTTGGTACCTTATTTTGGTTTATTCTCAGTGGCCATAAGCTCATTGAGAGCAGTGGTTGCAGGGCACTCTGCCTAGCCCAGGACTGTACCTGTACTTTGACATCACCTTAGTGCTACTTTACAAATGGTTGAGTGTACAGATGTCCCAGCATCTCAGAGAAGACCAATCTCCACAGCCCCCCACTCTAGGACTCTACAACTTGATGGCAATGGAGCTTCCAGCCATATTCCCCGGGCTCAGGTCACTCTGATTATGTATTGATTCCCTCAAACTCCCTTTCTATCCACCTCTGTGTCTTTGTTCATGCTAACCCTGCAGGCTGAAAGCATTTCTACCTGCCCACCTTTTCAGATGCATTCCAGCCATGGTACCCCCAGTCCTTAGCAAATGCCCGCTGTTTGCAGGTGCCAAGGTGGGCATGCATGGGCTTCAGTGGTGCATGAAAAAGACCTGGTCTCTGCCATCACATGTTTTACAGTCCAGAAGGAGGGGAATACACCGAACGCACAAATACACAGAAATATGCACATCCTCATAAATAGTGGTGACTGCTATGAAGCCAAATACCAGAATGCTAAGCTCAGATAAGAGATAGCATCAACCTCATTTAGATCACCTGGTGGTCTGGAAAGGCACCTCTGAGAAAGTAGCATTTGGGATGAAACCTGAAAAACTTTTAACCTCCAATAACATCAGCATGTTTATCATTCCCAGCAAAAATGGTGTTTTCAGCCAGGGTCATTTCGTTTACCGTAGTCCCTGGGTCTAGAACCTCCTTGACTCACCCATGCTGCCCGTTCTAGTGCTTCTTTCTTTATCTGACCTGCTCCTTCATATACTCCAACATTGAGCCTGGCTATCATTTTCTCAGAAAGCCTTCCATGATCCTCTCTGTCTCATCAGTTGGTTTGGCATTTCCTCATATGAGCCCAGATCATGTTATCGTAGAAACTGTTCTGTCATGCTGACTTTACCTGGCCTGTTCAGCCACTGTTTCCCCTGCTAAGTTCTTCAAGGGCAGGGACTAAATCATCCTTGTAGACCCAGACTCTAATACAGTATTGGTACATAGGAGGTACTTTGTAACTGTTCTCGAAGACCCATCATGCGTTTATCCAAAGGGCCTGAAGCCTTGAAAGGTTATGATTCTCATTTGTTGAAAAATACAGCTAGAAGAGAAACCTCTGACTTCACAGAATCTTCTGGTTTTACTGCCCTCAGGATGCAAAACACTATATAATATTTGTTTTTTTTAATCTTGTGGCTTGAATTTTGATAAACATTAGGCAAATAGCCAAATGAGTCAGTCAAGCCTAGGTTACATGCTTTATGGAAAAACATTAGCGGTGGAAAGGGTCATGCCATTCACTTAGATGTTGTTTCTTTTAAAGATTTATTTGAATATATTTAAGAGCTTTAATAATCAGAAAATACTATTCAAATTTAAAACTGTTGTAACAGCCAGAGAGGACCTAAAGTGTGGAATTTCAAACTGGGTTCCTTGGAGTCCTGGTTCTGTGAAGCTGTCTCAGGTAGGGGTCATGGGGGCGCTGGGATGTGGGTGTCACTGCTGTCGTCCCATCTAAGTTCCTCCACCCTTCTTTGTGCCCCAAGCACTTCGGGTCCCCTAACAGACTAGAATGACCCCTTCCTTGTCTTAGAGCCTCATGGTATGTGTAAGTTTATGAGTTTCCTAGACACCCCAGTTACTGAATTTGGATGTCTGCTTCTTGAATATGCACTGTAAAATATTGATTGCTTACTTTCCTTATTACCCTCATCTGTGTTCTTCAGGCTCTGTCCCTCTCCAGCAAGGACTCCCTGTGACCTCATTTTATGCAAGGAGATCTCTGCTCGATCAATATTCTGGAGGCGTGGGGGACTCTGCCACCATGTTTTGTGAAAGCTCTGTGCCTGATCGCCACAAAGCTGAAAATGGCCAAGGCAAAGTGTGGGCACTTTCCCAGTCAGCTCTGTGCGGGGTTGGTCCTGCTAAACCACAACCTGCTGAGTGTCCTGTAGGCCACAGAGAGACATACATCACTTTTCAATTCATCACTTTTCAATTCATTAAGTAGGAATTCAGTCACATTTATTTTTCTAAAATTAAATGCAGTTAGCTTGAGAGTTTTAGTAAATGTTAAGAATGTATAATTAATGGCAAATATTTTGCTCAGGGGTTCTCAACAGTTCATTTGTGATTAATGAGTTGATTCTGAAGGCTAATCAAGTAAAAGTCTTGGTAGTCACATTTACCTTGACTAGACCCTTTAAACCTACTCACTCACTCATACGTACACTCACAGAGACACACACAGACACAGACATGTGCACTAACATGCACACAGACACACACACATGCACACATTGGCATTTTACAGACTAGGCCCAAAGAGGATAATTTCCTCTCAAGTTTGTTATTTCAAATGTTTCTTAAACTTTCAGTTTCTCCATTTCAAATCCCCCATCCCTCCTCCTCTCAAGCACCAAATATAAATAGATATGAAAATATGGTTTTATATCAGAAGTAGCTTTTTCTTATCACTTGCACATTGTCATCAACATGTATCAGAGCTCAGTGTACAAATATCTTCAGTCATGACACGTGGTGTCCTTGTCTCGGCTGAAAGCAGACTGTGTGATGATCAAGATAATCAAATGCAACCAATTAGAATCCAATGCTTGGGTGACCAAAACAACAGAATCCATTTTGAGACACCCATTTTTGCTATCTCATGGCCATAACCATAAACTCACAACCCTGGGATTATTTTACTAATGCATTAGACTCAGAGAGATAAATGACTGAATTGGTCTTTCAACTTTAACTTTCCATACTGAGAAAGGTTCAGAAAGTCTAAGCAAAAATCCTTTTTAATAAGTAGCCTATGGCAAAAGCAGTGTTTTTAATCCATCAAATAGTTTATATCTACCAAACTTGTGGGTACTTGGTGAGCATCCAATAAGATAATGGAGATACAAGTACCTGTGTACTGGAAAATTATATACAAATGTAAGGGACTGTTTTCATGATTACAGTTATTTTTGTTGTGTTTATTATTGTGGCTAGGAGTTTGGTGTGAGCCTATTATCAGCCAGAGGGTCTTCTGAAAGACACAACAGACCACCATTTAGAACTGGATATAAAACATCAACAATTTTCTTAGGGCCGTTCGTAGCTTTTCAAATCACCCGACTGCTGGGCAGCACCTTGCTTCCCTGAGTTCTGTTTGATAAATCTAGTGCTTTACTTAAATCTTACCAGGCAGGATGGCATATAGCAAATATTGCCCAGAAATTCATCATTACTAGGTGACTTGCCTGAATGCTAGACCCAGATGCATGTAAGCAAAATACAGACAAAATACAATCCAGTGGGTACAGACTATAACTAACACAGATTAAAGCTAAGTGAATGACTCGCCTGTTAGAAAGTGATAAGTAGGTGTAAAAAAGGAAAAAACAAAGCCGGGCTCGGTGGCTCAGCCTGTAATCCTGCGCCTTGGGAGGTTGAGGTGAGTGGATTGCCTGAGCCTGCGGGTTCGAGACCCGCCTGGACAACTTGGCGAGACCTCATCTCTACAATAAATCAAAAAATTAGCCGGGCATGGTAGTGCGCGCCTGTAGTTTCAGCTCCTTGGAAGGCTGAGGCGGAAGGATCGCCGGAGCCCAGCAGGTCTAGGCTGCGATAGCCGGGAGTGGCCACTGCACTCCAGTCTGGGCGACAGAGTGAGACTCCAATTCAAAAAAGAAAAAATAAAGAAAAAACAAAGAACAGGTTGAGGAGGACTGGGAGCATAAGGAGGCGGGCAGTTGCTGTTTTAAACAGGATAACCAGGGAAGGCCTGACTGAGCTGGCAACACTGCAGCAAAGACTAGAAGGAGATGGGGGAGCCTCACAGAGTCCAAGCAGAGGCATAGTTGGTGCAAAAGGCCTGTGGTGAGCAACTGCACAGCCTGCTTGAGAAGCAGCCACAAGGCCAATGTGACTGGAACAAAATGAATAAGCCAGAGAGGAGAAGGAGATACAACATTAGAGACGCTGGTCTGGATAGGAGGGGGTGTGACCAGATCAAGAGGGCCTGTTAGGCCATCATAAGTACTTGCCCTTTTTTCTTACTAAGTCAGGAAACTTTAGAGATACAGGCAGGAAGTACATTATCTGGTTTGTCCTTTAGAAGGAACCCCTTGGTCATGGTGCTAAAAACAAATATGGAAACATGAATGCAATTTTGGAAAGAGAGCAACCAGTTAGAAGGGTGTTGCAGTAATCTAGGTGAGAAATAATAGTATCTGGACCAGTGTAGTGGAGGAAGAGGTGTCAAGAAGTGGTAGGGAAGATGCTGGATATAGTGTGAAGTTAAAACTATGTGAATTTCTTTCAGGTGGGATGTAGCACATGAGTCAGAAGAGTCAGGGACTACTCCAAGATGATACGTCAGTGTACTGTTCATGGATGTCGCTTCTTGAAAATATGGTCCAGTAACATCTTTAGGTTGTTTTGTTAAAGTACCCTTTAGAAATTGTGTCCATTTACATTCCTACCAGCTGTTTTCATTTGTATTTCTTTAATTAGTTCTGAGTTTGAACTTTTAAAATATTTTTATTGGACCTTTGCTGTTCTTCTTTCTTGTATAATCAAATTTCCTCCCATTGATAAAAATGTCAACTTCATAAAATACTCACTTTCCCTGTATCCTTGGTTTATACTTAAACCTTTTATTCTGTTTATTCCCAATCCATGACCAAACAAAAGAATAGTTTTAATTATTACAGTTTTATATGACATTTTAATACCCGTTAGAGCACATCCCTAATCATTGTCTCTTATTTCCAGAAATTTTATGGTTGTTCTCACATGCTTATTCTTTCAGGTAAAATGTGGAATCATTTTGTTCAGTAAAGTCATTTGGTTGGGAATTATACAGGAATCATATTGAATTTAAAGATTAATTTAGGAAGAATTAACATTTTTTTCTTTTAATATCTTCTTTAGCATTCATTTTGTTAATTACCACCTTATAAACTTTCTTATTGTTCCTAATTTTTGTTCTTCATTTATTTGTTAATCCTGGGTTTTCAATATGTAAAAGTGTGTCATCAGAAAATAACAATTAACTATTTCTTTCTTTCCATTATAGATCCTTCTGATTTCATTATTTTGTCTAATCACATGTTAGTATGTCCAGATTAATATCAAAAGGAATTGTGCTAAGTGAAACCTAAACTGAATCTAACATTAAGTTGAAGCCTGTTCATGTATTTTTTTTTAGTTAGAGTCTCACTCCGTCGCACAGGCTGGAGTGCAGTGGCACACTCACAACTACCCCAGCGTCGACCCACTGGGCTCCAGCGATCCTCCCACCTTAGCCTTCCAAGTAGCCAGAACTACAGGCACGTGCTACCATGCCCGGACAACTTCTGATTTTTGATTGTAGAGATGAGCTCTCGCCAAGTTGCCCAGGCTGATGTTGAACCCGTGGACTCAGGCAATTCATTTGCCTCGGCCTTTCAAAATGCTGGGATTACAGGTTGAGCCATTGAACTTGGCCTTGTGTATGTTTTTAAAATTTTCTTTCTGTTTCTTAACATTTTGCTCGGTATTTCTCAATTATATGTATGTAGGCATACCAATAGTTTTTCAGAAAAGATTAAAAATTTAGAAGATGGCTTTTCGGCATTTATTAAAACGACCTTTTTCATTTTTTTACCAAATAACATGGTAAACTGTATTCATAGTTTTAATTATATTGAATTTATTTGCATTTCAGGACTTCAGGAATGAATCTCATTTGGCTAATTATGATTTTAAAAATCAATATCTTTGGTTAATGCTATATAGAACAGTCACTTACCAAACCAATGCAACTACAAATGCATTTTGGTTTTGATTCCGGGGGCTCCTGTTTATTAAATTAATTATTAAAATGAAAGAACCACAGACAAAATGCCATTAAGGAGATTTATAATATCAGAAATTAAGTTTAATTTTACATTTTGGATAATTCTGAAGACATAAGACATGATTGGCAGCAAAACCTGAGTATTTCAGCTTTACAACATAAACCAAGAAACGAGATGAAATTCACTTGGGGGTTTAGATGTGGTCACCGATAATTATAGAGTTCCTGGTAAGATGGTGAAAGCAAGCCATATCCCACCCTAAATACATACTAGAAAAAGCCAGAAACTGGGAACCACTTGTCATGTCTTTCTTTTCCAAATATACATTTATTTAAAAACTTCAGGTAGTAAAACAGTAAGTTGTTTGTCATTTTATTGCTTTATCATTCAAGGTCAAAAGGTAAAAAAAAAAAGAAAACCCTCTTAGAGATGTATTTCTTTAGGGGGAACTAAATTAAATACATATTAATTAAGTAATTAATTGACCTATTAATATGAGATTAATTAGATCTACCTTGAAGCTTCCGTTTTAATTTAAAAACACACACACAACAAACCCGGGCATGACTGGTGAAGCGTCCATCCCCGCCGGCCTCTCTCCAGGCCTGCAGTGGCCTGGCTTGGCGGTCCCCATCAATTCATCTGGTCATCCTCACTCTCAGCTTCTTGTGGTCTTGTTTCTCCCTAAGTCTCCCAACACTGCACACACAGTTTTTCATCCTGCTTCTGTTTGATGATCTAATCTTTAAACCCTAGAAACCCTTCTTTGGTAACCTTTTGTACCCTTTTTTTGGACTTTCTGGTCTTTATAGAGGGAGCCAGGGCGATAGCTTGATATAGAAATATATAAACCAGGTCAGGGAAGGACGAGGATAAAGAGGACCTCAGGTTCTCAGGTATTGGAAAGCGGCTTCTCAATATTTATAAAGTCAGAAAATGAATTCAATTTTTCAACTCAGAATCCTAAAAACTGATCAAGACAAAGAGGAAAGGCTGCACTCAGCCCCTCAAGGTCCCCTGGCTTCATGCATATATGCAGCTCTGCGGTTTGGAGTCAATCTTCAGGGAGGGTGGGTTACCTATCATATTATCCAAGTGCAATAGCAAACTTTGTTTATCAGATGCTAGAAAATTATCCCCTCCTCCCTGAAAACCTGTATTTTCTATCTTCCAATTCTAAATAATCTTTACAAAGGCCCTTGTCAGAGGATTTTCTCGACATTTTTCATGTACAGTAAATCACTCCATCTCTCTGCGGCCTGACATTTTCTAATAAGAACTTCCCTTAGGCCTCCAGATGACTCTCATGGTGAGAAGTCATGACATGTCTATTCATCTTCTGTCTTTCCAGCGTCTCAGGAACACCAGGTTTTCTGTAAAGGGGTGTGTATCTTGCACTTTCTGTCTCAACCAAAAGTGACACAATGAAAAGGGTTCAGAAATGCCATGAGCACAATTCTACTCGTCGGATCTCTGAGGGTGTTACATGATGAAAGCGACAAACCTCTCCAGGCCCACGGCCTCAGATGGGGAGTGTTCTCACAGCGGGCATGTGGATGTGTGAAACTTCTTTTTGTGATATATAGAAGACACTTGATATGGTGTCTGAATGTTGCTGTGATTCCCTGGGCTTCGTTTCTGGGGATAGATGGTTCTTTGTTCTTTTTTCTGCCCTGCTCTCTCTTTCTCTCCTTCTTTTCCTCATTCCCTTTGCCCACCCTCCCCTCCCCTCTACTCTCCTTTTGATCTCTTCTCCCTCCTTCTCTTCATCAGGTGTTTATGGAGTATCCCCCATGTGCCATGCACTGTGCTAGGGTCTTTGGAGGTCACGGTGAGTAAAGTGATCACTTTTCTCCCTCCATAGAGCTTCCGGTCCAGTGAAGGATAGAAATAAACCAAATGATAACACAAATAAAAATGTAACTATAACAAAGATAACTTCTGAGAAAAAGATGCAGAGAGCAGTATGATATCCAAACTGGGGCATGCAAGCACTATTTAAAGTAAGACTAAAATCACAAAAATAGGGAAGAACTAAGCAGGTAAAGAAAGGAGCAGGGAAGAACATTCTAGACTGAAGCTGTGCAAGTGTGAAGGACCGAGGTGAGCAGAGGCAAGGGCAATGGCAACTGAAGAGCCAGGTGAAGGGGCAGAGACAGATGGCACAGGGCTCTAAGTCCACATTAAGCATTTGGAGGCAATGTTAAGAACAATGAGGGGCTTTATTTGGGGGCAGGGGAGTTGACATGATCTGGTTTGCATTTTTTAAGATCATTCTTGCTCATGTGTAAGGAATGGATGAGGGAAGATCAAGCATGGGAAGAGAGGTCGTTTGGGATCCACCACAGGGTTCCAGTGGTCTAGCCTGGGCTGCTCGCAGTGGAAATGGAGAGAGGATGATATATTTGAGCAACAGTTAAAATTCAAAGCCAATATTACTTGATTTTGTATTAATAGATTAGACATGGGGGAACGAGAGAAAAGGAGATGTCATGGCTGACTCTTATGTTTCCGGGCTGCATAAGGATGGGAGGTCGTGTTATTCACTGGAAGGAATTTACTGCAGGAAGATAGATGTGGGGGCAGTAGTTTTGGAAACATTGAATTTCATCTCTAAAGGGAGACGGACTCAAAACATCCAGTGAATTTATTGGCATGAGGACCTTGACAAGCTTGGTAACCTTCAGCTCACAATAAAAGTATACAAGTACAGATTGTGGCCAGTACAGTGGTTCATGCCTGCAATCCCAGCATTTTGGGAAGCTGAGGCAGAATGTTTGCTTGAGCCCAAGAGTTTGAGACCAGCCTTGACAACATAGTGAGATGAAATCTTGTCTCTACAAAAAAAAAAAAAAAAAAAAATCAAAAAAGTTAGCCAGGCAAAGTGGCATGCGTTTGTAGTCCCAGCTTCTCAAGAGACTGAGGAAGGAGGATTCCTTGAGCCCAGGAGTTTGAGGCTGTGGTGAGCTGTGATTGTGCCGCTCCCTGCCAGCTTAGGTGACAGAGTGAGACCCTGACTTAAAAGAAAAAAAAGGAAAATACAGGTTGCCTCATGGGCCACCAAGAAAATCAAGTCCTGACTGAGAGGTTTCAGGTAATTTACCAATAGCTATGGTTTATATCACAACTACCTATTAACACAAAACAAAATAAAGAAAAATAAATAATTAAAAATGAATTAAAATGGCCAAAACATGAGAAGATACAGTTGCAGATGTTTTTAATATTTATTATATATTTTGTTTTATACTAAGATGCTATTTTTTTGCTAACAAAGATACTAAGGAGCCCTAAAACTCCAAGGGTTTGGTTGAGAATCATAGCAAAATAAACTCATCAATGAGTGCAAACCAAGAACACAGTTGTCAAAGTTGCAGGCTTAGAAGAGATTCTGGTCAGTGGCGATCAGATTTGGCTATCCGATTCTGATCAGCCAAAATGATCCAGGAGGTTATCAACCAATTCAATAGCAGGATATTTTAACAATGCTTAGAAGCATGTTTCTAGTGATTTACTTTTAGCTCTTGCCCAAAGATATTTCCCCTAAAACAACCACTGAGGTCTAATTTCTCCCGTTTTCAGACAGATGGGATTTTTCTGTGAACAGTCTTCCTTCATCCCATATGCTTGAACCTAGACATACTGTTTAGTCAATACCTTCAAATGTTGAATCAGTGGTTGCCCACACACCCTCTTGTCCAAAGTGACCCTACTGGATGAGTTCTAAAACTGTTCTCTCCATAAAATGAATGAATTCACAATATTTCTGTCTGTAACTTTAAATGAACCTCCAGAGGGATTTCTGTGTACTACAGATGTGACCCATAACAAATTCTTCAGGAACAGGATAGGTAAATCATGGCCTATGTGTCAGCCTAGTCTTCTGCCTGCTTTTGTGTGGCCCATCAATTTGAAATGATTTTTTGCAGTTTTAAATGCTCAAAAAGGCAGAAGGGGTTAAGATTGCCAATGTGAGATAGTTAGAGGGTGAGTTTCTCTTATAGAGTAAACCAAGATAGAGTTTCCTCAGCACCCAGAGAGGAACAGGACCAGTAGCATGCCCCATGACTCTTCAAAGAAGCAATGATAACCATAGAGTGCAAAGAAGAGAAAATCCATCAACCTGGGCTGGAACTAGCCAAATTCTCACCTGCACCGCCACAGCCCAGTGGCAGCCTCTGGACGCAGTGGAGAAGGTGAGCAAGGGGAATTCGGGAATTCTGTGTTCCTGTCATGGACATGGAGGGCCTCCTGAGCCTTGTGGGATTCCAGGCTCTCATGGGAAACTGCCTTACCGGCACTGTGCTCTGTCAAAACCCACATGGAGTAGTGTGGGAAAAAATAAAACCTTGAGCAGTACCAGCTGCCCTTTCCCAGAAACTCAACCCTTGTGGGCAGCACGGCTGCTTTCTAACCAGCCTGGGAAGAAACAGTCCCCAAGAGCAAACTCCTTGGTTATAGACAATCCCTGGTGGGGGCAGTAGCCATGAGAACACATGAGGCCTTAAAACTGGCTGCACTTTGACTTTTTTAAGGCAAACTGCCTAAGGTGCAGGGGGAGACAGGTGAGACTCATTACCACAGTAACCTCTCATTCCCCATGTAAACTCTTCTGTGCCTGCCCTGCACAACAGCATTACTCTAGTGGTCTGGGAATCCCTCCTAATTCCCACTGGGGTAGCCAAGAGTGTACTCTTGGGGGTGCTCAAGTTCCTTTCCTCCAACCCCCACACTCCTCTTTGAAGGATCAAAAGAGACAGAGAATTTGAGAAATCCCCAGATCCTCACCCTCCATCTAGGCTGGATGGGTACTTCCTTGAAGCAACACATGCCAAGGAGAGAGAGCACAACTACCATTGTAGATGCCTTTCTCCCAAAAGTATCACTTCCTGGCCATAGGTCAGCAATACAGCACACCACATTGGATATAATACCTCAGCTTTGAGGAAGGCCTGAACCCAAACACAGGCTAATATGACTTTCCAAGTCACTCTTACTACTCAGGATGCCATGAGCCAGTATAGGTACCCAACACAGGACCACCACAGCTGGCAATTGAGAAACTCACCACACCAAGTCTACCCTACACCACACCAAGGAAACCCTACAATGCCTACGTCAGCCCTCTGTCAACCTCAAATAAGAAGAAATAGTCTACCCAGATGAGAAGGAACCAGAAAAATAATTCTGACAAAATGAAAAAACAGTTCTCCAACACCCCCAAGAGATCACAACAACTTTTCAGCAAAATAAAAATTTTCAAATTCCAGATATAGAATTCAAAGGGTTGATTATAAAATTGATCAATGAACTTCAGGAAAAAGTTGAAAAACAACATAAAGAAATTAATGAAAAAACTATTCAATACATGAACAAAATTCAGGGAAATACACAATTCAGTGGAAAGTGTTTTGTGTGTGTGTGTGGGGGGGGGTTTGAGTTAGAGTTTCACTCCATTGCCCAGGATGGAGTGAAGTGGCATGCTCACAACCACCCCAGTGCTGACCTGCTCAGCTCCAGTGATCCTTCCACCTCAGCCTTCCAAGTAGCCAGACCTACAGATATGCGCTACCCTGCCCAGCCAATTTTTTATTTATTGTAGATATAAAGTCTTCCCAAGTTGCCTGGGCTGGTCTTGAACCCGCGGGCTCAGGTAATCTACTTGCCTTGGCTTCCCAAAGCTCTGGGATTACAGGCTGAGCCACCAAGCCCGGCCCAGTGGAAAGTTTTAACAGTAGACTAGAACAAACAGAAGAAAGGATCACAGAACTGAAGATAAGTCTTTTGAATTATCCCAATCAGATAACAATAAAGAAAAAGAAATCAAGAGAATGGAATAAAGTCTCCAAGAAATGTGAGATTATGTAAAATCCAAACCTAAGAATCATAAGTGTTCCTGAGGAAGAAGAGAAAGCAACAGGGCTGGAAAATCTATTTGAGGGAATAATGGAGGAAAATTCCCTGGACTTATGAGAGATCTAAACATCCAAATACAAGAAGCTTAAAGAACTCCCAGAAGATTAATTGCAATATGGTCACCTCCACAGCATATAGTCACCCAATTATTCAAAGTTAATGTGAAGGAAATAATTTTAGAGCTGTAAGACAAAGGCATCAAATAACTTATAAAGGTAAACCAATCAGACTAACAGCAGACTTATCAGAAGAAACCCTATAAGCCAGAAGGAATTGGGGTCCCATCTTCAATCTTCTCAAGCAGAATTATAGTCAGTCAGCAATTTTATATCCCTCAAAACAAAGTTTCATAAATGAAGGAGAAATAAAATACTTCCTAGACAAAAAAAAAAAAACAAAAAAAAAACTCTGAAGGCATTTGTCACCACTAGACCAGCTCTGCAAGAAATACTCAAAGGAGTTTTAAATACCAAAACAAAAGACTGAAATATACCAGTAGAAAGACACTGGAAACCATAGAGCTCACAGGTTTATGAAATACTAATACAATAGAGAAAATAAATAAATGAATGAAGTAACCAGATAACAACCAGTATTATGAATGGAATAGTACCTTACATATCATTATTAACTCTGAATGAAAATGGTCTCAATGCCCCAATAAAATGATATAGATTGGATGAATGGATTAAAAAACACAACCCAAATATCTACTGCCTTCAAGAGAAACACTTAACTTACAAAGACTCTTACAGACTCAAAGGAGTGGAGAAAAATATTCCACACAAATGGAAACAAAAATGAGCAGGAGTAGCCATTTTCATATCAGATAAAACAGACTATAAATTAACAACAGTAAAAAAAAGTGTAGTATCACTGTCACCTGGACTGGAGTGCAGTGGAATGCTCACGGCCACCACAGCCTTGACCTGCTAGGCTCAGGTGATCCTTCCACCTCAGCCTTACAAGTAGCTGGAACTACAAGCATGCACCATCATGCCTGGCTAATTTTTCTTGATTTATTGTAGACATTAGGTCTCGCCAGTCGTCCAGGCTGGTCTCGAACCCATGGTCTCAGGCAATCCTCTCACCTTGGCCTTCCAAAGAGCTGGGATTATAGGCATGAGCCACTGCACCTGGCTGGCTATTATATATTGATAAAGTGATTGATCCAATGAGAAGGCATAGCAATTAAAAATATATATGTGATTCACACCAAAGTCCCCAGCTTTATAAAATATGTTCTATTAGACCTAAAAATAAAGAGGTAGACAGCAATACAATAATAGTGGGAGACTTCAACATTCCACCGGCAGCAATAAAGAGATCATCAAGGCAGAAAGTCAACAAAGAAACACTGGAGTTAAACTGGACTCTAGAGTAAATAGAACCAACAGATATCTCAGAACATTCTATCCCCAAACTACAGAATATACATTTTCCTCAACAGCACACAGAACATTCCCCAAGATAAACCATATGATAGATCACAAATCTCATCTCAAAATCTTTTTTTTAAAAAAATCAAAATCTTATCAAGCATGTTCTCAGACCACAGTGGAATAAAACTAGAAATCAACTCCAAGAAGAACTCATGAAACCAAACAAAAAATGGAGGTTAAACAATCTGCTTCACAATGTTTCTTGAGGCAACAATGAAATCAAGATGAAAATAAAAATTCCTCAAAATGAATGATAACAATGAAACAAGTTATCAAAACCTCTGGGATACAACCAAAATTGTGCTCAGAAGAAAATGTATAGTGTTTAAGGCCGACAGTAATAAGACTGAAAGACTGCATATTGACAACCCAACATCATGCCTCAAGGAACTAGAACAACACAAACAAATCAAACCCAAAGCTAGTAGAAAAGAAATAACAAAGATAAGAACAAAGCCAAATGAAATTTTAAAATTACAAAGAATTAATGAAACAAAAATTTGGTTATTTAAAAAATTAAACTAAACTGATTGATTGCTTGATTAAGAAACAAAGAGAGAAGATTCAAATTAGTTCAATCAGAAATGAAAATGGAGACATTACAACTGATATGATAGAAATTCAAAAGATCATCTAAGACTATTATGAACACCTCTTTGCAAACAAACTAGGCAATCTAGAGGAAATAGATAAATTCTTGGAAACACACCCCCCCAAAACTTGAATTAGGAAGAAATAGAAACTCTGAACAGACCAATAATGAGTATCAAGATTGAAACAGTAATTAGAAGTCTGGACATGATGGACTCACAGCTGAATTATACCAGACCTTCAAAGCAGAATTGGCATCAATTTTACTAAAGCTGTTTCTCAAGACGTCTCAAGGAAGGAATTTCCCCTAACTCATTCTATGAAACCAATGTCACTCTGATATCAAAGCCAGGAGAAAAATACAACAACAACAAAAAACTCCAGACAAACATTCTTTATAAACACAGACAAGAAAATCCTCAGCAAAATATTAGGAAATTGAATTCAACAGCACATAAAAAAATAATACACTATGACCAAGTGGGTTTTACCCTAGGGATGCAAGGATGGTTCAGTATTTGCAAATAAAAAATATGATCCACTACATAAACAGAATTAAAAACAAAAGAAGTGATCATTTTAATAGACACAAAAAAGCATTTGATAAAATCCAGCATCCCTTCATGATAAAAACCCTCAACAAAATAGGCATAGAGAGAATACACCTCAAAATAATAAAGGCCATATGTGACAAACCCACAGCCAATGTCATCCTGAATGGAGAAAAATTGAACACATTCCTCTTCATAACTGGAACAAAGCAAGGATGTCCACCTGCACTACTTCTCTATTCAATATAATACTGGAAGTCTTAACCAGAGCAATCAGGCAAGAAAAAGAAATAAAGTGTATCCAAATTGGGAAGGAAGAAATAAAACTATAAATTACCAAGAGTATGATATTATACATAGAAAATCATTGCAATCAGGCAAGAAAAAGCAATAAGGCATAACCCAATTGGAAAAGAAGAAATCAAATTATACATTGCTAACAATACACAAATGCCAGCAATATACTCTTATACATAGAGAATCCTAAAGACTCCTCCAAAAGACTCCTGAACTTGATAAATAACTTTGGTAAGGTTTCAGGACACACTACCAACACACACAAATCAGTAGCACCTCCATATACCAATAGTGACCAAGCTGACAAATCAATAACTCAATTCCATCTAAAATACCTAGGAATATGTTTAACCAAAGAGGTAAATGATCCCTATAAGAACTGCATAACGCTGATGAAAGAAACTGTAGCATACACAAACAAATAGAAAAATATCTCATGCTCATGGATTGGAGGAATTAACATTGTGAAATTGGCCATATTGCCCAAAGTAATCTAATACAATTCCTATCAAACTACCAACATCATTTTTCAAAGAATTAGAAAAAGCAATCATAAAATTCATATGGAACCAAAAAGTGCCAAAATAACCAAGGCAATCCTAAGCAAAAAGAACAAAGATGGAGGCATCACATTACCTGACTTCAAATTATACTACAAAGCTATATTAACCCAAATGGCATGGCACTGGTACAAGAGTAGATACATAGACCAATAGAAAATAATAGAGATTCCAGAAATAAGCCCAAATACCTGCAGACAACTGATCTTTGGCAAAGCAGAGAAAAACATAATCTGGGGAAGGGCACCTTATCAATAAATGGTGCTGGGAAAATCGGATAGCTATGAAACTTCATCTCTATCTCTCCCCAGACACCAAAACTGACTCCAGATGGATTAAGGACTTAAATGTCACACCTGAAACCATAAAAATCCCGGAAGAAAGCCTAGGAAAAACTCTGCTGGACATTGGCCTAGGCAAAT
The DNA here is from genome assembly GCA_027257055.1 of Cephalopachus bancanus. Lineage (NCBI taxonomy): Eukaryota > Metazoa > Chordata > Mammalia > Primates > Tarsiidae > Cephalopachus > Cephalopachus bancanus. The sequence goes on from JAPVLO010000179.1 coordinate 2,093,041, forward strand.
AATTTATGACTCAAACCTTAAAAGCAAATGCAAGAAAAATAAAAATAAACAAGTGGGACTTAATTAAACTACAAAGCTTCTGTCCAGCAAAATAAATAATCAGCAGAACTAATAGGCAACCTCCTGAATGGCAGAAAATATTCACAAACTATATATCTGACAAAGGACTAATGTCCAGAATCTACAAGGAACTCAAACAAATCAAGAAGAAAAAAAGCAAATAACCCCATTAAAAAGCGGGCAAACAGCATGAACAGACATCAAAAGAAGATATACAAATGGCCAACAAACATATGAAAAAATGTTCAACATCACTCATCATCAGGGAAGTGCAATTTAAAACCACAATGTGAGATACCACCTTACACCAGTCAGAATGCCCATCATTAAAAAAAAAATAGATCCTGGCACTGATGCAGAGAAAAGAGAACACGTATACGCTGTTGGTGGGAGTGTAAATTATTACAACTTCTATGGAAAGCAGTATGGACATTTCTCAAACAACTAAAAGTAGATCTGCCGTTTGATTCAGCAATCCCACTACTAGGTATCTACCCAAAGGAACTGAGGTTGTTTTATAAAAAAGATACCTGTACCTGCGTGTTCCTCACAGCACAATCAAAATTGCAAAGGTGTGGAATCAACATAAATGTCCACCAACTGGCCAGTGAATAATGAAAATGTGGTTTATATATACTGTGGGATACTATTCAATCAAAAAGAATGAAATAACGTGTTTTGCAGTAACTTGGATGAAACTGGAGAACATCGTCCTAAGTGAACTAACTCAAGGACCAGAAAACCAAACAGCACATGTTCTTGCTTATAACTGGGAGCTAAACTAAGGATCCACAAAGACATAGAGAATGATAGAATGGACACTGGAGAATTAGAAAGGGGAAGGTGGAAAGGGTAGAGGGACAAAAAAATTACCTATGCACACAGGTGGGGGTGGTGGGTACACTTAAAGCCCAAACCAAAATTACTAGTACCTTCAAAACTGTTGAAATTAAAAAAACAAAACGAAACATGTTTTTTAAAAAACCTAAAATTTGTGATGTGAAAATTGTATGATATTCAAATTTCAGTGAGCATTAAAAAAATAAAGTTATACTGAGACACAGGCATGTTCATTTATGCATCACCTATGACTGCTTTCATGCCACAATGAGTTGAGTAGTTGTGACAGTGACTATATGGTTCACAAAGCCTAAAATATTGTCTCTCTGGTCCCTTATAGGGAATGTCTGCTGCAGCACCTACCCTGGACAATGATCATTTCAGGACTGCCTTGACTCTGAAGATGGTATGGGATGTGAAGATCATAGCGCCATTTTTTTTTTTTTTACCAAAATTTCTACAGTTCAAAGTGTTTCATGCTTACAATAAGCCTTTGAGCTAGAAAGAGTGGGCATTATTAGTTTCATTGTACAGTTAAAGAAATTAGGACCCAGAAATATTAACCAGGTTGAACTTACAACAACACTGTAAATAGATATTATTGTTTTCATTTTAAAGACAGGAAGATGCAGACTCAAAGAGGTTGAGTAACTTACACAAGATCAACCACTGGGCCAGAATGGGAGTTGAATTTGGATCTTCTGATCCCAAAAATTTCCTTCCCCATTCCCACTCGACTGCTCCCTGGATGGAGCATCTAGTCTGTTTATGAGCTGTCATTTTTGAAGAGAGGGTTATCTTTGGCTTTAATACTGATACCACCCTGAAGAGATCCTTTACTCTTTGTCCTAATGAGGTTTAGGCCAGGAAGCAGTGGGATACTTTTGAGATTTGCTCCCATCCCCTTGGTTGCCCTTGGGTCACCATAGTTTCAGTAGCAGCTTCAAGATGGCAGGTAATAATTTGCTAAGGAAAGTAGAGTATACTGTTGTTCAGTGTACTGAAATTGTGACTCAGGAAAGTAGGCTCTGATATCTGGGAGTATCCATTTCTTTATCTCTTCCCACTTTCTCTCTGGCTATCTTTTGTCCTCCTCTTCCTGTTTTTTATTTGTTATTCTCCTTTCTTCCCTTCTCTTTGTCTTTCTCCATATATATGCTAGGTTTAAGTACCTTACCAGTGGCAGCAAAAAGAAACAGGAGCATTTCAAATTCATGCACTGGCAATTTTGAAGTAATGTACAGTTTTATTCTGCTTCTTGACTTCATTTGTTTACAGTGTTGCTGTGAATCTGGATTGCCTGGAAGCCCTGAATGCTCTGGCTTATGCCTGTTGGTCCCCACCCCCTTCTCTCTGGCCTCCTTCTGTTCTTTTGCAATTCGGAACCTTGGCACATGCTGTTCCCTTTGCTTGGAATCCTCATCATAAGATCGACTTCCAGTCATCTGCTAGGTCTCAGCTAACAGTCGCCTCCTCCGAGATCAGCGAGGCCTTCCCTGACCACTCTGTCTAGAACATCTTTCTTGTGCTTGACTGTGTTTGTTTTGTTCATATACTGCACCCTCTGTGTTATCTTTTTTTTTTTTTTTGAGTCAGAGTTTCACTCTGTCACCACTGCAGCCTGGACCTGCTGGGCTCAGGTAATCCTTCTGCCTAAGCCTTCCCAGTAGCTGGAACTACAGGTGAGCGCTACCACGCCCGGCTAATTTTTTTTTTTAATTGTAGAGATGAGGTCTCACCAAGTTGCCCAGGCTGGTCTCGAACTCCTGAGCTCAGGCAATCCTCTCACTCGGCCTCCCACAGTGCTGGGATTATAGGCTTGAGCCACTGCGCCAGGCCTGTGTTACATCTTCTTGTGCATGATGGACCTGCATGCAGGGCCAGGAACTTCTCTGACTAATGTGTGCTACAGTGGCCCCACAATGTATCATAATGCCAGCAACAAAGAAGGTAGTTGGTATATTTCGGGGACATTATGATGAGAGAAATTAACCAGGCACAGAAAGACAAATACTGTATTATCTCACATATAAGTAGAATCTAATAAAAGTAGAACTAGGAAGCAGAGAGTAACATGGTGGTTACCAGAGGCTGGGGCGTGTGAGGAAGTAGACTGGGAAGATGATGGATTCAAAAGGATACAAAATTTCAGCTAAACAAGAGGAATAAGTTCAAAAGATCTATTGTACATCACAGTGACTACAGTTAGTAACAGTATATTATTATACTTGAAAACTGTTAAAAGAGTAGATTTTCAGTGTTCTCACCATGTGAGGTGACATATATGTTAAATAGCTTGATTTAGCCAGTCCACAGTATGTGTATGTGTGTGTGTGTGTGTGTGTGTGTGTGTGTGTGTGTGTACATACATATTTGTACACCATAAATGTCTACAATTTTTACTTGTCAAGTAAAACATGATAACTTTTTGGATAATGAGTGAAATTTTCAAAAAAATGAAATGTACAAAATCAAATGTTTTTGCAATTAATTGCAAGTTCTAAACTTTATTTTTATATAAGTAATGACTTTTATATATTTATATACAGATGCGCCTGGACTTATGATGAGTTTATGTCTTGTAAATCCATTGTAAATTGAAAATATCATAAGTTAAAAGTGCATTTTCAATTTATAATGTTTTCTATTTAATGATTAGTTTTTCCAGATGTATCCCCACCATAAGCTGAGGAGTACACAGAATGCCTTTTGCTTTATATTTAAAATTCATGTTAGAAATTAAAACAAGTACTGAGGACTTTCATTTCTAAGATTAGAACAGCCTCATTGCTCTGTAGTTCTACAATATTCATTCCTGCAACTAAAAAACCCAGACATAACACTACGAACAAGCATAAGAAGACTCTAAAAGGTAAAAGAAAAAGGCAGAATGGCTAAGGAACTTGGCACTTGAGAAACAAGACTGCATGAGTCCCTGAGTCTTCTTTTTGCCTTCCATATATTCAGAAGAGATACTAGAGAAATCTGTAACCCAGCATAGCCAACAGGCACAAACAAAGAAAGCACAAGAAAGCCTCCTCTGTCTAACCAAGGGACTGGGAAAAGTACAGAAAGCCTTCTTGATAATACTTGCTCTATTTCAGTCAAACACCTAAGGAAAATCTGTACTCCTCACTATGTTGTTAGTAGGGACACATGGGGAACTGAATTTCCAGTCCTGCCTGGTAGCCGCAAGACAGGGGAGTTGACAAAACGTCAGGGGGATGAAAGAGGGAGCTGAGCTTCCCCTGCACCAGTGGCGCTGAGATGGGATAAAGCCTTGCACAAAAGTGCTAGTTGGCACTCTCCTTTCACCCTCTTCCCTTGGTGGGTAACTGAACATCCAGTCCACCTGACCTGTACAATACACCTAAACAGGATGACTCAGAAGGAAAACCAAAAAGATTCAATGGGATCACAACATAATACCCTAAATGCCTAGGATGCAATAGAAATCACTCAGCATATCAAAACCCAGGAAAATCTCAACTTGAATGAGAAATGACAGTCAACAGATGCCAATATAAAGATGACATAGATATTAGCATTATCAACAAGGGTTTTAAAGCAACCATCACAGGAATGCCATGATGAGCAATTACAAGCACTCTTGAAACACATGAATAAATATTAATGGAAAGTCTTAAGAAATAGGCGATATCAAGAACCGAATGGGAATTTTAAAATAAAAAGATACATGTATAAAATAAAAATCACTAGATGGGCGGGCTCAACAGTGGAATGGAGAGGCTAGAGGAAAGAATTGGTGAACCCGAAGACAGAATGTTAGAAACTACTCAATTTGGACAGAGAGAAAATAGATTGGAAAGAAATGAACTGAGACTTCGGGGACTATGGGACAATAACAAGAGATCCAACAACTATGTCATCAGAGTTCCAGAAGGAAAGGAAAAGAAAAAGCAGTTGCAGAAATAAGGGCTTAAAACATCCCAAATTTGGCAAGGCATAAACTTACAAATTTAGGAAGCTGAGAAAACTGCAAGTCAAGATAAATACAAAGAAATTCAAGCCAAGGCACCCCCTTTTTTTTTTTAAGTGAGAAAGCAGGATTTATTGAGAGGCTAGAAAAGCTCCCACAGTGGGAGGGGACCCAAAGGGACTGCTTCAAGGCAGTGACCTCAAGGCACTGCTTAATCAAGCTTCTGAAAACCAAAGACAAAGAAAAAAATCTTCAGACAGAAATAAAATGCTAAAAGAAGGAAATATGCAATATTAAAAATGAATAAAGATCAATAAAAAATAAAAATAAGGATAAATATAACAAACTGCCTCTTGAATTTTCTAAATTGTTAGATGATTGAAGCAAAAATTATAATATTGTCTGATGTGTTTCTCAAAGTATGTACAGGAACTATTGAAACTAATTATACTATAAAGGAGGGGGAGGTAAATGGAGGTGAAGTTTCTACACTTTACTCAAACTTGTAAAATGTTGACTTCAGAGGGCAGTGATAAGTTATATATGCATAACATAATACCTAGAGCAACCACTCAAATATGTATGCAAAAATATGCACTCAAAAACTTTACCTAAATCAGAACAGGACTCTAAAAAATGTCCAAATAATGCCCAGAAAGTCAGGAAAAGTGAAGCAAAGGAAAGAAAAAGAGGACAAATAATAAATGACAGAATGAATGGAAGACAATATAATGGCAGGATCAAACATAATTTTAGTTGGTCTAAAAGACAAGTACTGGTAGACTGAATTTTAAAAACTGACCCAACTATATGTTGTCTAAAATAAACTCATAAAATATAGTATATTTGCGCATAGGAAAGTTGAATATGATATATCATGTAACATTAATCAAAAGAAAACAGGAATGACTATATTAACATCAGATAAAATAGACTTTAGAGCAAAGAAAATTACAAGGGATATTAGAGACATTTACATGATAATAAAAGAAACAAAAAACCAAGAACACATAGTAATCCAAAATGTTTACACATCAAACAACAGATCTTCAAAACAAAAGAAGCAAAAATTGTTGAAAATGACAGATATGGACAAATGTACAAGTAGATTTAAACACCCCTGTCAACAATTGATATGAACTGTTAGGACACCAGCAAGGATCTAGAAGAACTGAACCATGCCATCGCCCAACAGATCTCATTGGCCGTTACAAAACACTTCATCAACAAAAAAAAATACACACTCCTTTTCAATAAAGGACTACAAACTATTCTGGGCCATGAAATAAACCTCAAGTTATACAGAATTGAAATCATATAAAATGAGCACAAATGAATCAAACTAGAAATCAACAACAGAAAGATAACAGTAAAGTCTTTAAAAACTTGGAAATTGGCATAACTGTCATTAATTCATGTTTCAAAAAAGTCTCAAGGGAAATTTTTAAAAAATACATTGAGCTGAGCGAAATGAAAAAGCAACTATTAAAACTTCTGGGATACCACTAAAACACCACCAAAAGAAATATTTATGGCATTACATAATGTGTACATCAGAAAAGATAAAAGATTCAAAATCAATTATTTAAGTTTACACCTTAAAGACTAGAAAAAGAAGAGCCAAATAAACCAAAGCAATCAGAAGGAAGGAAATGATAAGAGCAAAAATTGGTGAAATCTAAAACTGAAAAGCAGTGGAGAAAATCAATGAAACAAAGCTCTGTTTCTTTGGAAAGATCAGTAAAATTGAGGCTGGGCATGGTGGCTCATGTTTGTGATCCCAGCACTTTGGGAGACCAAGATGGGAGGACTGCTTGAGCCCAGGAGTCTGAGACCAGCCTGGGCAATAAAGCAAGACCTTGTCTCTACAAAAAAATTTTAAAAATTAGCCAGGCATGGTGATGCAGGCCTATAGTCCTAGTTATTTGGGAGGCTGAGGCTGGAGGATCACTTGACAGGAAGTAAAGGTTGCAGTGAGCTATGTTCACGCCACTGAACTCTAGTCTGAGTGACAGAGTGAGACCCTGACTCAAAAAATAAATGAATAAAAATAAAATTAAAATTAAAAAATAAATATACAATTATCTAGCTATATTGATGAAGAAAAGAAGATGGCAACAAAATCCAAAGCTGACAAATGGAATTACAGCAAATTAAAAAACTTCTGTACAACAAAGAGAACAACCAACAGAATAAAGAGACGACTCAGATAATTGGAGAAAATATTTGCATACCTGATACCTGATAAGGCATTAATATTCAAAATATATAAGGAATTCAAATGGCAAGAAAACAGATAACTCAATTTAAAAATGGGCAAGAGACCTAAATAGATATTTCTTAAAAGAAGACTTACAAAAGACCAAAAAATACTCAACATCACTAATTATCAGGTAAATACAATCAAAACTGCAATGAGATGTCACCTCATACCTGTTAGAGGCTATTATTGATAAGAAAAAAGATAACAAATGTTGGCCAGGATGTGGCGAAAATGAACCCTTGAATACTATTGGTAGGAATGTAAATTAACTCAGCCATTATGGAAAACAGTATGATTATTCCTCAAAAAATTAAAAATAGAGCTACCATATAATCCAGCAATCCTAATCAATATGTTGAAGAGAGAGCAGCTCTCCCATGTTCAATCACAGTGTTATTTACAAAAGCCAGGATACGGAATCAACCTAAATGTCCATCAAGGAATTAATGGACTTTTAAAATGTGATATATATATATATATATATATATATATTATATACACACACACATATGTATACACACAATGGAGTCCTATTTAACTTTAAAAATGAAGAAAACCGGTTATTTGCGATAATATGAATGAATCCAGATGCCATTATGTTAAGTAAAATAAGTTAGGAACAGAAAGACAAATACTGTAAGATCTCACTTATATGAAGATTCTGAAAAAGTTAAACTATACAAGCAGAGAGTAGAGTAGGTTACCATAGGCTGGAGGTGGGATTGGAGGTGGGATAGGAGAGTTGGAGATGGTCGTCAAAGGATACAAAATTTCAGTTAGATAGGAGGAATAAGTTCAAGAGATCTAATAGACAACATGGTGGCTAGAGATAATTAATATGTATTGTATTCTTGAAAATTTCTAAGAGAGTAGATTTTAAGTGTTGGCATCAGAAAAAAACTGCAAGTATGTGAGGTAATACATATGTTAATTAGCTTGGTTTGCATTCTACAATGTATACCTATTTCAAACATCATATTGCACATGAAAAATATATATAATTTTTTATTGTCAATAAAAAATTTTTTTAAAAGACACAAATTATCAATAACACCAAAAATGAAATGGGTAATAATATTACAGACTCCACAAAAGTTTAAAGAATAGTAAGGGAAAACTACAAACTCTCTACACATATATATTCAGCAACTGAGATAAAATGGACTAATTTCTTCAAAACCACAAGCTACCAAAATTCACCCAATATGAAATAACAATATGTATATCCTCATAACTATTAAAGAAGCTCAATTATCTTGAAAACGTTAAAAAAAATTTGGCTGCACTGGAGAATTTTACCAAACAGTTAAAAATAATTAACACCAGTTCTGCACAGTTTCTTTCAGGAAAGAGAAGAGAATACATTCCCACTTAGTTTATGAGATCAGTATTATTACTCTAATACCCAAACCTGAAACAAAATAGTATAAAAAAGAAAACTACAGACCAATATCTACATGAATATATATAAGAAAAATCTCACAATATATTACCAAGAAGATACGTAAAATGAATTATACACCATGACCAAGTGGAATTATTTCAGGGATGCAAGTCTATTTCAATATTCGAAAATCAATCTATATAAGCCACCATATTTACAGGCCAAAGAAAAAAGATCACATGATAATATCAACTGAGACAAAAAAAAAAAAAAAAGAATTTGACAAAAGTCTCTCAGCAGAACAGAAAAAAAAGACCTTCCCTATTTGTAGATGACAGGATAGTCTACATAGATAGCCCAAGAATTTAAAATATAAAACCAAACAAAGACCTAGAACTAATAAATGAGTTTAGTAAGGCCACAGGAGATATGGTCAACATACAAAAATCAATTGCTTTTGTGTATACAGACATGCAGAAACCAAAATAAAAAGCAATATAATTTACAGTAGATAAAAAAAAGAAATAAAGGAAGAATTAGAAGAGTTAGGTATAAATCTAAGCAAGCATATATAGAACTTCTATGCTGTGAACTACAAAATGCTGATAAAAGGCATCAAAGTTCTAAGTAAATGAAAAAATATATCATGTTTATGAGTTGAAATATTCAACATAAGGAAGATGTCATTTCTCCCTAAATTAATCTATAGGTTTAATGCAATTCATATAAAAATTCTATCAGTATTTTTTGCAGATATAGATCAACTTATTCTTTTTTTGAGTTGGAGTCTCACTCTGTCACCCAGACTGGAGTGCAATGGCCTCTCCCAGCCACTGCAGCCTTGACCTGCTGGGCTCTGGCAATCCTTCCACCTCAGCCTTCCAAGAAGCTGGAACTACAGGTGTGTGCTACCACACCTGGCTAATTTTTTTTTTTTAATATATTGTAGGGATGAGGTCTCACCAAGTTGTCCAGGTGGGTCTCGAACCCGCGGGCTCAGACAATCCACTCACCTCAGCCTTCCAAAGTGCGGGATTACAGGCTGAGCCACAGAGCCTGGCTAGATCAACTTATTCTAAAGTGTATATGGAAGACAATGGAATTAGAATAGCAAAAACAATTTTGAAAAAGAAAAATGAAGTGGTAAGAATCATCCTATCGGATTATAAAACTCATTGTTTAGTCACAGTAATCAGTGTGGTGTGGTATTGGTGAAGGAATAGACTTGTAGATCACGAGAGCAGAAGAGAGAACTCAAGTAGACTCACAAGTCCATCCAATCGATTTTGACAAAGGTGCAAAGCAATTCAATGGAGGAAGGACTGTTTTTTCCTCAACAAATGGTACTGGAGCAGGTAGACAGCCACAGGCAAAATAAATGAACCTCAACCTAAACATTACACAAAATTTAACTCAAAATGTATCATAGATTTAAGTTTAGGCTGCAAAACCAGAAAACTTTTAGAAGATAACATAGAAAATCTTTGAGTCCTAAGGCTTGGCAATGAGTTCTTACACATGATACCAAAAGGAAGATCCATTAAAAAATAATCGACCAACTGGATTTCATCAAAATAAAAACTTCCTCAGTTGAAAACCTTGTTAAGTATATAAAAGAACAAGTTACAAACCAGAGGGAAACATTTGGAAACCACTACCTGACAAAGGACACATACATAGGATATCTAAAGAACTCTCAAAACTTAACAGTAAAAAAAAATCAAACTCCAGTTAGAAAATGGGCAAAAGGTATGAACAGACAATTTACCAAAGAGAATATTCAGATAGAAAAATAAGCACATAAAATTATGTCCAACATCATTCCCCATTAGTGAAATGCAAATTAAACCCACAATGAGATATCACTACATACAGAACCTAGCAGAACAGCTAAAATGAAAATAGTGAATATCCCAAATGCTGGTGAAGATGCAGAGAAACTGGATCTTGCATTCCCACTGGTGGGAATGTAAATGACGCTGTCACTCTGGAAAACAGTATGACAACTTCTTTAAAAAAATAAACATATACTATAGGAGCCAGCAATCACACTCCTGAGCATTTATCCCAGAGAAATGAAAACTTATGTCCACAAGAAAACGTGTATACAAAGTTCATAGCAGCTTTATTTGTAAATAGTCAGAATTTGGAAATAATCTAAATGTCCTACAGCAGGTCAATGGCCAAACAAACTGGTGTAGCCATACCTTGGAAAACTATTCAACAATGGAAAGGAATGATGTATAAAGATAGCAACCTTGGAGGATCATTGTGATGATGAAATGTGATATATATATATATATATACATATATATATATATACATATATATATGTGATAACATTGCACAGAACTATGCTTACATGTATGTATACAATCATACAAACACATAACACACAACACACACAGTTGTATGTAAATCTGAAGAAATTTAAATGAGGTCTGTGGGTTGTATCAATGCCAATTTTCTGGTTTGGATATTCTCTTATAATTACATTGCCATTGTTACCATTGGAGGAACTTGGTAAAGGGGACACAGGACCTCTCTGTAAAATTTTCACAATTTCCTATGAATCTATATTTTAAAACAAACAAACAAAAGTACAGAAAAGCAAAAATAGTAAAGTAAAAATTATCTGTACTCCCTAATACTCAGCTGTCAGTATGGTTTTTGTTTTTTATTTTATTCACCTTTTTCTTTTTGTGTATCAGTGTATTTACAAAGGGCTTATAATCTTCACACTTTTTTGATAACATTTTAAAATTTAACAATGCCACAAACAGGTCTCCAAGTTTTAAATATTTTTTCTATAATATCCATTAATGCCTTTTTGGTAGTAAATAGATAAAAACAACCTCGTTGTTTTCAGACTCCTTGAAGTGACAGAATGCCTCTTTCTTAAACCCTGGTTCTATGAGAGAGAGTGGGAGCTGCTGTTTAAGAAAAGAGAGCAAAAAGCCTGATGACCATGTTTGTCCCCAGTTGTTCCCTATCATGTTCCTGTCACATCTCTAGCAGAGCTTCATTCTCTGGGAATGCAGGGTGAAGATTTGAAAAACTTATGGCAAAAATGTTGTATCCTTACCCTTTTCTAGATGTGGTAATCACCTTGGCTTTATAAGGAAATGAGAAACATAAACGTTTGAGATTCAGTTGCTGTGGTGACAAGCTGAGGCAGGGAAATGGACTAGCTAAGTTCTTCCTTTTCTTCCAGAACTTTTCACTTAAAATTCCTGCTTTTCTAAGCTGTGTCATTATAGACCCAAATCTTCTACCTTGACAGCTGAGTTTTATACAGCAATATATTTTCATCTATAGGAATTAGTTATTGGCATAACACTCTTAGCAATGCTGAGTTTTTCTTACTGAAATTGAAAACATGTCAAGACCTCCAAAATCATACTGGCAGTAATTAACCTAAGCATGTCCTATAAGGTTTTTGCTAGTATAGATAATTTGTAAATACGGCACAATTTCTTTAAAAGTTAAAGCAGTTAACGAAATAGTCAACTATGATATATAGATCCTGCTATGTAAAATGCCCTCTCACAAATGCACGTATTAAAAATTATATTTAGACTGCAGCTTCCTAAGAAAACAATTAATGCACCATATCAAGTTACACATACTTTCTGCTAAAACTGAACGAAAAAGCAATGTTCTCGCCTTTGGCAACTCATTCCATTTGCAGAAGTCTCAGGTGCCAAATTTGCTGCTAATCAGGTTTTCTATCTCAGCTGACAGTCCTGGTGGAGTGCCTGCTTTTATTTTCTTGTCCTATTTAATGTCACGATTCAGAACTTTAGAGAAAGTGGGATCCTCTCTACACGATGTACCATGTAGAAAGACAACCAGATTTTCAATGTTCCACGCTTTCTGGAGAAAACAATTGTAAATAAAAACTTTTAAAAGCACTCCCAAAAGACTCTAATAGTCATGCAAATTTTTAGGGTGTAATGACTCCAAGGATCTTCCTTCCTAAAGTGTTATTGAGAGTCCAGAAGTGTCCATCTCATACCATCAATGGTGCAAAGTTCAATTACCTGACTGCCTGGGCTAAATATAGTTCCAGGGACCTGAGCATCCCAATATGGATGCAAAGGCATCTCAACCTCATTAATGTTTTTTTGTGTGTGAATTTCCATTCATTGGGCTCAGTTTCAAGGGCGATCACAAATGCTTTCTGAAAAGCAGCCCAGTGACACGATTAGCAAAGCTGAAGCTTGAACTCAGCATTTGAGATCTTGGTTGGTGAAAGCCAGTGGGGTTGAAGAGGAGGCTGGGAAAAGAGAGCACTGTCTGTGTAACTGGGCTTTGCTGGGCTTCCCGTTACTCTTGCTGCTTCTCTTGTGGGAATCATCCGTTTTTCTGTGAAGATGCTTGGAAGAGGCATCATACCCTTCTCTACAGAGTCAAAGTTTATTCATGCTATGTTTGAAGTTTATCTCTTGGTGCTGTGGGACCTTCGTTTCCTCATTAGGCAGGCAGCTCATAGCACAATTTTTCACCTATGAGACCAGGCTTCTCAGTGGATAGTTTGATTCATAAGTAAGACTCATGACCAAGTGGAAAGGGGACCTGTGTGTTCTCAGTGAAATCAAGAAACAGATTGTAGACGCTGTGCTGGGTAGTTTGGATTCTGCTAAGATGCCCCAACCGTGCAGGCTTGGATGCATACTCTGGGCCAGGCCATATACTATGAATTGATGCACCTGGCTGTCTCCCTCTTCTGAGCGCCTATGATCTACAATATATGGTGATCAATTTACGACCGGCACATCACGTATTCTGAGCAGCTCACACTGGCTGCAACACAAAGCCCATACTTATTAGTGACATAAATCAAGAGTTTCTGAGCCTGAATAAAGATGAATCTGTAACCCATACTCAGGAAAAGGAGAATTGGGAAGCAGTGCTGACTATTCCTACGGTAAATACTAGTCACTCCTTTCCTAAACTCAGGCTTCCCATTCTGTTTCCATGGGAAAGAGGGGCAAACAGTTAAGCTGGCCGTGGTTTAATCAGTTAGGACCTCTGAGGACCTGAGATGCTGCAGCTTTCCTTACCTTAACTGTGATACATTTTCATGCTGGAGAAGAAAGGCTGGGAGAGTAATTGTGACTAGCATAAAAGATAACACGGAGCCTTATGTACAAATGAAAACCTTCTGTCTGCCAGATCTTTTCTGGTGAAAGAGTGAACGTGATTTGTCTCTGTAAGATACAGGCATGACCCAGGTGAGAAACTTTGGCTTGAAACTGGTTCCCTCCTGGGCAGAAAATGGGCGAATTAAAGGTGAAATGAGTTTTAAGGCCTGGAGTGAGCGGACTAGAATTTGGACATGCCAAGTGGTCACCCAACAGAAATGAATAAATGTGCTCAGGGCATCTGAATAACATGTAGCTTCTTGGAGGAGGCAGGGGAATTCATTAAGGGAGGCAGGAAAGCTGATGTTCCTGGTATTGCTATAGACCCTGGTTTGGGCGAGTCTCAGTGCTACACAGAGGAGGTCTGGTCTCTGGGAAGGCAGCTAGGAGACCCAGCTGGTGGTTCTGTGGTGCTCGGGGCATGTGTCGGCGGCTCCTGCAGGGGCAGTTCTGGGGGAGGACAAGCCTGTCTTGGGACTGGACAGACAGCTCTAAGGCTGGTCCCACTGCATGTCAGTGATCACCTTTCCATGCAGTGAGAGCACTTTGTGATTTCTCATCAGGCTCAGAGTCCTGTCACTTAAGTGAAGGCTACCCCACCCACGTAGAGGATTGTTAGAACATGAAGAAAAAATAAGTGTCTTCAGGACACTGCTTGACAGCTGATGAGTAAATTGCCTTTATTTATAAGAGGAGAGCAGAGGACATGTCATTGTGACTGACACATAACAACTGCAAGGTCAAAAGAATAAGCTGCTTGAATGCAGGCGTCCCAGTCCCAGGAACATAATTCCCATGGCTGTGATCTGTCAGGGATCTGAGAGGTTAAGAGTGTTAAGTGGAAAGGGGTGTGTGTGCATGCACATCTTCCTCCTGAGCCGTCCTCAGGAACTCCCTCAGAGGCCATCAAGCCTTTCCCAACGCAGTCAAATGCTGAATCCACATTTTGTGTGTGTGAAGGTTTGTTTTTGTTGTTGTTGTTGTTTTTCCTCTTTTACCTTTAGGATACTCTGGGAAGTAGCTAACTTTTTGCTTCTTAGAAGAAGCATCCAAATGTTTACTGTTATCACATTCAGTTCTTTCTCTTCCCACATACATTTGTTCCCAAGATGGTGAGAGCAGTTTAATCAGGATCATACTCCTCCAGTTTATGTGACTATATTTTTAGATGAACATTTCTTTCTTTCAATTTCCATCTTTTACGTGCCTTGCCAGAAAAAAAAGGAGATGGGAGAGTCCCTTTCACTTCACACGAATCAGATTGTTGCCTCGTATCCAGTTAAGACCATTAAAAGTCAGACTCAGATCAAAGAATAGACTTCGAGTCAAACACCACTGCGCTGAGAATGCAGAGGCCATGAACTCACTTCCACCCACTCCCACCACACCCTCATGATGACCGGCATCTGCACCCATGCATGCTCTCCTCCTCCCCCGTGACTACGTGTCTTCGTTTTTCAGGCTGCCATAACAAAATACCATTGACGGCGTAACGTATAAACAGTGGAAATTTATTTCTTGTGGTGCTAGAGGCTTAAGGCACCCACAGATTCCATGTCTGGCGAGGGCCCACTTCTGGTTCATAGATGATGCCTTCTCGCTGAGTCCTTACATGGTAGGAGGGACTCACTAGCTCTTTGGGGTCT
This sequence comes from Cephalopachus bancanus, assembly GCA_027257055.1. NCBI lineage: Eukaryota > Metazoa > Chordata > Mammalia > Primates > Tarsiidae > Cephalopachus > Cephalopachus bancanus. Next base: position 2,108,321 of record JAPVLO010000179.1, read on the forward strand.
CTCTTATAAGGGTCCTAGTCCCATTCATAAGAGTTCTGCCCTCATGACCTCATCACCTCTCAAACGCCCCACCTTCTAATATGGTCACATTGGGGATTAGATTTCAATGATTTTAAGAAGACATCAACATTCAGACCATAGCACTATGGTTGTGCCGTCCGTACTCCTAACTAAGGCTGAACACTCCTCTTGAACCCCTCTTATCTATTCATGGGCATCTCTCCAGATTCTTCCTTCTCCCGTTTCTTTGCTCAATTTCTTCCTTCCATCTAAAAGAAATTGTATTGACCCCACTCCAAGTTCTACTTCATTTCTGTGTTCCCATTATAGCAAAATACCTCAAAAGAGTGGTTAATAATCTTTCTCAAATCCTCCCTTCCAGTCCTTCTTAAATCTGATTCATTTGCGCTATTGATCCTGATATCTCAGCAAAATTACTTTTGCAAATGTCACCAATGACCTCCATGTTGTTTACTTGACTCATCAGTCACATTTGACATAGTTCTCACTCCCTCCTCTTGGAAGCCATTCACTTGCCTTTGGGGGTACTCTATTCTCCTAGTTTCTCTGCTGTTTTCCCCTTTTATTTTTTAATTATTTTTTTTATTTTTGAGTCAGAGTCTCACTCTGTTGCCCAGGCTGCAGTGCAATGGCACACTCACAGCCACCCCAGCGTCGACCTGCTGGGCTCAGGCAATCCTTCAGCTTCAGTCTTCCAAGTAGCTGGAACTACAGGCATGCGCTACCATGCTCAGCTAATGTTTTAAAATATGTAGAGACGAGGTCTCGCCAAATTGCTCAGGCAATCCTCTAGCCTTGGCCTGCCAAATTGCAGGGATTACAGGCTTGAGCCACCACGCCCAGCCTAGCTTTTCCCCTTTTATAGCTTTTTTCCCACTGTATCCTACTCGTCTTGCTCACTTCTTGCTTGGAGTGCCCAGGGCTCCAACTCTTGAAGATATTATTCACACTCCTGACTTTAAATACTATTGTAATAACCACAGTATCTTGTTTTCTGTGTGCGGATGCTTTGACATCTGGGAATTGGCTGACCCTGGAAAGACTGCTCCTCCCAAGGTTAGCCAATTCCTAGAAATAGCGAACAACTCTCCCAAATGCAAGCCAACTAACCCAGAATTCATACTCCAATCAAATCCTCTACTGGGCTCTCACACTCTGGGTCACTATCCATAGGCTCTAATCACCCCAGGGCCAGATCCTAAACAACTCAGGACAGCCTCTACCCCAGAGCCTATTGAAATTATTCCAGCTAGCCAATCTTATACCTGCTTACCCTTCCTCTCCATTCCTTCTCAAAGAAACCACAGTAAAGGCTCTTGCCCACGATTTCCCTCTGTCTTTCTGCCTGTCCATCTTATTGTAGTGCTTCCTCAGTTGATCCTGCCTCCAGTTTCTAGAGAACTGTGAGTACAAAGAACTTCTTCCTTCATGACAGTCCTGTCTATGTCTGTGTGGTCTTACCATAACCAATTAAAACAAATCCCAGGTATCCTTAAGACAATTATATACACACACACATCAAACTTATTTTTCTATCACAGACTTCAGTCAACTTTTGACTCATATATCCATCTGCCTTCAGGACATCTCCACTAGATGTCAAATAGTATCCCAAACTTAAGTATCCAGCCCTGATCTCCTACTATTCCCACTAAACCTGTTCCTCCCACAGTCTTCCCCACATCAGTTAATGGTAACTCAATACTTCCTGTTGCTCAGGCCAAAAACCATGATGTCATCTTTCATTTCTCTCTTTCTCTTGTACCTCACTCCAATCCATCAAATTGTGCTGGCTCTACTTTCAAGTGAGGCCTAGAACCTATCCTTTTCTTACAATGCCATGTCAAAATGTAACCCATAGTTACTGCGTCAGTCTTCAGTTCATAAAAGGTACCTGGAACACAGTATATGCTCAATAAATATTTATTGGATGACGTTCGCAGTAAGCGTCTCCATCTACTTATTTTAAGATCTGATTAAGTGATAGTTGATGCAAGTCCTACTTTGTTACAAATGAGAAAATATTTTATTTTATTTCAATCTTATTAGACTTGAAGAGAGACTAAAATGTATTGCCTCAATGTAAGCTGAGCTCTTAAGATCAAGATGAGATTGCTTCAAGTCCCATCCATCATCTATTAGAAGTTCAAACTCTTTCCAAATGTTCCCATGAATTCCCAAGGACCTGATTCTCATGATCACCTTTGACGACTTCCATGGAAATGGCTGCCTGTGGATTGCCTTGCCTTCCTATATACCTTTACACTCTTTCTGTAACATGGGAGTTGACACCTGATTCCTTTTCCACTCTCATGAATCATTCTGAGCACAGCATAACTTACCAAATAATTGTGTTTCATAGAGACTGAATTTATATTTTAGAAACACAAATGATTTTAAATTGAGCCCTACAAGTCATTGTTCTTCATCCACTCACCACTGGTGGCTTTTCAAGGGCCACTTGACTCTGTACAGTTCTCATTTCACACACTTTCTCTCTCCCTGCCTCCCCCATCTCCTTCTTGGATTGCTGGTCCATCCAATTAAAAATTCTTCTCAGTCAGGCTCGGTGGCTCAGCCTGTAATTCCGCGCCTTTGGGAGGCTGAGGTGAGTGGATTGCCTGGGCCCGTGGGTTCAAGACCCGCCTGGGCAGTGAGACCTCATCTCTACAATAAATCAAAAAATTAGCCGGACGTGGTAGCATGTGCCTGTACTTCCAGCTACTCGAAAGGCTGAGGCGGAAGGAGCGCCGGAGTCCAGCAGGTCAAGGCTGTGGTGGCTGGGAGCAGCCACTGCACTTCAGTCTGGGTGACAGAGTGAGACTCCAACTCAAAAAAAAAAAAATTCTTCTCATTCTTTTCAGGAGCAGAATAAACGGGCCTTCCATGCTACCAGATCTTCCTCCAATGATGGTAGTTGTGGGTTGGTTTGTTTTTATTATGAGTTACTTTTTATTATTAAAAATTTCAAACATAAAGAATAGAAGACTGAATATTCTCATATCACAATATCCAGATCTAGCAACATTAATATTTTGCCATGTTTGCTTCATCTATATTTTTAGCTGAACCATTTTAAAGAAATTTATAGATATTATGACATTTTGTACCTTGAGCACATCTTCAAAGAATGAGGACATTCTCTTACATAACCACAATGCTATTTTCACATCTAACATTGGAACAATATTTTTTAGTGCCATTTAATGTCTAGTTCACTTCCAAATATCTCCACTTGTTCCCAAACGGTTATGGTTTGAAACAGTGATTTTTTTTCCCTCTGAGTTAAACCTGTATTTAAAAGAGCGTCCTATTGTTGTGAAGCACCTTAATATGGTTGCATGCTTTCCCTAATGCTTCTCTTTGTACAAAGTGGAGACAAATACCAGTGGCCGAATGCACTCTATTAAATTACCTGTTGGAGTAAACCAATACCATTAAAGTGGGGTCTCTCTTTTACACAGCTGTTTAAGGCATGAGATGGATGAACTCATTTGTTAAATTGGGATCTGTAAACAAAAGCAAATGGGAGGACGAGCAGCAGAGACAATGAGTAATGGAAACACAGTTTCCAGACTGCAGAAGCCAGGGTTTTAGTTGAAAATATCTGCAGCCCTGAGGAAAGGCTTTCTGGGGTCCCTGTGACTGTTACCTAGCAACAAACCCATCACGCAGGGCACACTGGAGTCCAGTTTAACAGGGCTCAGGAAGACCACGTGGGTAACAGCACCAAATTTCTTCTTTTATACTATGTTAATAACTCAGGGCCAGACAGTCTCTTACAGGGGCGAGTGTCTGAAAAAATCATCCCCGAACAATGCTGTCCCCATGTTAAGTCCCTAAAGGAAGAAAATGGCTTTAGCTTAATTTACTGTGCACATGTCATTACTTATTTGTCCGTATATCCATCTGATAAGAGTTAAATACACCATATGAAAAAGAAAATCATCCGAGCTCAAATTAGTTTTGATTCATGGTGTAAGGCTTCAAGACCCATCCAAATTTGTTCCTAATAACAAATAAAGTCTGCATCACAGATTTACTGCTATTATTAATTTTTTGCTTTAAAAAATTGCTTTTAACTAAATTACTGTGTTTTTTTTCAGGTTTGCCCTCTTTCTTTTACTAGGGTGTTAATCTGAGCTGATTGGATTGCTTTTATGTCATCTGTTTCTGCCTAAAATTTGTCAGGCAGAAAGGTTTGTTTCCATAGTACAGTGTTTTAATAATGCAATCATGCCAATGGCCTTTAGTAACAATACCACCCTTTTAAAAATGCTCAAAGTGCTTTTCTAATTTAGCTTCTCACTTATCTTTTAACTAAGTCAAGCTAAGATATGTGTTAGCCAGAGTCAGGACAGGAACCCAAACATCCCCTGGTCAAGCTTTTCATTGATCAAAATGCATTTTTTCAAGTTGATTGAGATTGTAGAAACTCATTTGCCTGTTTTATGCCCTGAAATCCCAAATTTCAGCAGACAATGAAGGTGGGACTTAGAACATACTTAAAGGAAATTTTTTTGCCCCACATGTCTGTGTTTCTATTTTTTGGAAAAATAATTCCCCTTGATGTTGGGGAGACACTGAGATTCTATAATAATAGCACTTTTCTATAAGGATTGCTATTCTCTAGGGACTGTTCAAAGTGCTTTAAACGAGTTGTCATTTAATCCTCACAACAGCTCCATGAGATAGATGCCATTGTTATCCTTGTTTTAGAGATGAGAAAACTTAGGCACAGAGAGTTTATATAATTTGTTTAAGGTCATGAAACTAATAAAAAAACAGAGGTGGGATTTGAACCTAAGCAACACAACTCCCAAGTCCATGCTCTTAACAACCATACCATCCTGTGTCTTTACATTGGTTGTTCATTCATTCATCCATTCTACAAATCTTTGTCACAAGCACTGGGAAGTCAATGATGAGCAATATAGACACTGCCCCAGCCTTCAGAGGCTTATCCTCAAGACTTACAAGCATAATGCCAAATGTTATACTGCTTCTTGCTGTCCTATCTCACCCTGGTTATATCAAATTACTATAAACCTTATTACTATACGTCACTGCCAATTTTGGAAAGACCGGCCTTTTTGCTAGAGATATGACTCATTGTCTTAGTCTGTTTTTGTGTTGCTAGAAGGAAGACCTTTGCAATTTACAAAGCAAAGAGGTTTGCTTGGCTCACGGTTCTGCAGACTGTACAAGATGCGTGGTGCTGGCATCTGCTTCTGGTGAAGGCCTCAGGAATCTCCCACTCATGATGGCTGACCCACGCAAGCATCACATGGCTAGAAGACGGAAGCAAGATAAAAGGGTGGTGGTGCTGGGCTCTTTTCAACAATCAGTTATCACGGGAAGTATGAGAGCAAGAACTCACTACAGTGAGGAGGGCAGTAAGCCCATAAGGGATGCATCCCCATGACCCAAACACCTCCCACCAACCCCACCTCTAGCATGGGGGACCACCTTTCAACATGAGACTTGGCAGGGCCAAACGAACCATATCCAAACCATAGCCCTCCTCATCCATCCAATGATTTGTTTTTCAGACACTTATTGGGCATACTCACTATACGCCACATGCTGGGTCAAGGAAGGTATGCTGAGGAAACAGGGATGCCCCAAAATACGCACCCACATGATAAAGACTAGTTTTATAAAACTATAAAAGCACCCTGGAATGCTCAGGAGCACTGAGAATTCACCAGGGAGTGGACTAAGGAGGGGAGCTGCTGTCAGGGAGGATTCCTTATCTTCTGCTTATCTGTCAGTGTAGGAATATGCATGCAATTGTATATGGCTTTTTTTGCTGCAGGACCAACAGGAATACTGCACAGAAACACTTTTGCTTGAAACTCTTCTCAGACAGTGTTCTTTCCTCCACAGAGCATTCAGCTACTAATTCATCTAAATGATTAGTACTCTCCATGGACATAACTCAGGGCCACCCTTCACAATCATCACTAACCAAAGCTCACAGGACTCTGTGTCATTTAGTATGTTCTTGTAATATGGAAATAAGCCATAAGGGGTCCTGGGAGTCTCTGGCATGGCTGTCAGTGCCCCACCCATATCTTCTGTTCTCACCCCTGGGGAGCACTGGATTTCCAGCTGCCAGCACTCACATTTCTTTTCCTTAAGTTGTCCTCTGACCTCTAGAGTTAACTTTGTCCACCTATGATAGAAGCCAAAGTGCCATAGAATCCATGCCTCCTGGAACTCCTCAGCCAATAACAGATGATAGCAACCTTGGAAGTGCATCTTCTATGCTGGTTCCTGGACTTTCACAGCAGGATAGAACTCCAGGTACCCACAGTGGTGACTCGCTTAACATGGAACTCTACCCTGGGTGCTTTCTGGATCTCATCTCACATAAGCTAATTGCACTTAATTCTAGTTCTGGAGATAATTTCTGGGGTGCCCAAGCTAAAACTGGGGACATAGTGTGAACTTTCCTATTCTAGAGATTGACAGGGTTGCTGTGTGGTTTTCTTTTCTTTTTTTTTTTTAAGTTGGAGTCTCACTCTGTCGCCCAGGCTGGAGTGCAGTGCCATGATGCTCATGGCCGCTGCAGTCTCAATCTGTTGGACTCAGGTGATCCTTCTGACCCAGCCTTCCAAGTAACTGGAACTACAGGCACACACCACCTTGCCCAGTTAATTTTTAAAATTTGTTTTAGAGGCAAGGTCTTGCCAAGTCGCCCAGGCTAGTCTTGAACCCCTGAGCTCAGGCAATCCTCTCTCCTCCACCTCCCAAAGTGCTGGGATTACAGGCGTGAGCCACCGCGCCTGGCTGCTGTGTGGTTTTCATCAGCCTACTCATCCACATGTGCGTCGCAGGCATGTCTGTTCCAGGAAAGGCCTTCGTGCAGAAAGCATCATGTCTGACTTTAAACAAAGACCAAGAATCTTCAGCAGATGTAGATTTGCCTTTTAGCGGCTTTCATTTTCAATTACTCCTGCCATGACTTGGTTCTTCCATGCTTATTAACTCTTTTCGTTCTTGGCGCACTGTTTGAGAGTCCAGGGCATGCTGGTCGTGAAGATCCTCAGAAGGGTTGCCTTCAGGGGTCCTGGTCTTCAGGTTACAACAGCTTAGGACGCTGTTGTATAAGCCATGGATAAGGCCATTGTTTTATGATTTGACCACATGCGAAATCTATCTCAAAGTTACCTTCCGGGAGGTGCCAGTAGTCTGGGGATTCACCTCTCCCATCTTCTATGATGGGGAAAACCCTGCTGGGTTTAGGGAGCAGCATCACAGCATTCCAGGGCACAGTGATATATATAGTTTTGAACCACAATGATGTCAGTCTAGGGAAGAACTGAAATGTGCTATGCCAGTAAATCAAGGAAGAAGGCAGGCCTCTGAAGAGAGAAATGATTGAAAGATGGAGTGGGGAGGCAAAGTTTACAGAGAGTAAGAGGAAAGTTGACAAATGGCGGGGAGGAGACAAGCCAAGACAGGACAAAAAAATACAACAAGAAAAAGCACGAGCAAACACATTTTCTGTCTGCTTTCCTGCTCTACATTTGACCTCTCTGCTTGGGAAATAAAAGGGAAAGAGGAAAAAACACAGACCATCAAATGGGCCCCCAACGCCACAGTGGATGACAGTCCAAGGCTTCATACAGAACCTGTAAAGCACTTTAGGGGTCGCAATAATCCCCCCTTATAGCTGTACTATGGGTTTTGTTTCTCATCGCGGTTCACACAAATAGATAGCGTCATAATTAGAGACGGGTTTGGACTCTGGGTTTATTAAGTAGCTGCCTGACGGTTTCTTAGGAAACAGGAGGTGCCAAGTCCAGCATTTGGGTTCTATATTACAATCACATAGTTTCCATATTTAGCCCCCGTTTTCCCCGCAGGGCTGGAAAATGACAAAATGACTTTTATCCCCCGCCTTCTTGAATGCTATTTAACCAACAAGTGAATTGCAGCAAAGCAGGCGTTTTCCTGTTTTCAAATGTGCAGGCATCCTTCCATTGAAGGAAGTCAATTTCATCTGCCCGACTGGAAAACACCGCATCCTTCTTAAATGGAATTGTCCCTTCTGAAACCGAAGTTTCACAGAAGCAAATGACCAACTGTGCTGGCGCTGGGGCAGGATTAAAGATGATGATCCTATCTCATGCTTCTACCACCTCTCATCACCTTGAAGCCATCAACATACAGAAACCACTTGATCTTCTTCTGACTCCAGTCTCCTCGGGGGTGGGAAAGTAATGACCAGCTCACACAGCTCCCTGCACATCCGTAAGACAGGAAAACAGCCAGCCCAGAGCCTCGGATCAACTTTGCTCTGCCGAAATCACCCTGCGATATTAAATATCCACAAAGAACAGATGGGCCCTGCTTCTCAGAGGTCTTCCTCCAAAGACCCCTCACTCCCAGCAGCTGGGGATTCACTTGGACTTCCTCTGAAGGAGGAAAGGCGGAGTTGACTTTGTTTCTGTTCCAGTCTGAGGTTTTGGCTCTGACTCTGACTTGGGGCGTGGGAACAAAATGGGTTCTATCCACAGCCCTACTGCTGGTATGGGCCGCTCATCTCATTCTCTGGTCCTCTCTCGCCATCCGTGAAATGGGACTAGGAGGCTGACCTCAAATGAATGCTGGAGATTGAATTTCTGTGTGCAAGGCTGTGAAATCAATAACAAAAGGTGTCATTTGAACATAAAGCTTTGCTATTATTTTGCACCCCCTTCTGCCTGAGCTCTGTTGTTTCCTACCATAGAGTCTTCTTGGGGGGTTTTGTTCAGAAACAGTTGTTGCTGTTTGGCCACACCCACGCAACCCAGCCACCAGCTTCTAGTGTCTGAGAGGGCAACTCCCCACACCACACAGGGACAGCCCAGCAGGCTGCTCTGATATTTTTTGCTAATAAGTGAAAACTTGAAAGCATATACAGGGAGAGTGACTTCTCATAAACACCAAGACACTGCCTTCAGAATAAAAGCAAAAGTCCTCTTTTACCTTATGTCCCATTCCAATGTATGCGTGCTGGTCATTTTACCTTTCCGTAACAAACCCAGGGGACAGGGAGCCAGAGGCTGTGCTGGTCCCAGTGGCTGTGGTGCTCAGAGTTTATGAGGTTGGAAGGCTGTCAACTATTCAGCATCCCAGAGCTCAGGGGCTGACGAGGACGGAAAGGGAGTCTCTTTACTATTACCTCTCATACATTGCCTCCATAAATATCTTTTTTAGTATTATTTCTGCTGTTTGTAGATTTAGTTTATGGACGCAGTTAATGCTGCATTGGAATGTTAAGGGAATTACTATCCTTGTTAAGATTCTGACCTATTGGGGAGATTTGCTTAGGCTTTTTTTCTTTTTCCTGCAATAAACACATCTGGTGGATGGCAAGGGGCTTATTTTTCCCCTGGACACCCTGGTGAGTATTTGAGGGAAGTGAATTTTAAACACCAAAGAGAGCATTTCCTCCAACATTTAACATGCTTTGATGTCACTGAAGGAGGTAATCATCCCTGCCTGTGCCTTAGGCAGCGGGGGAAGGGAGCCCTGCTGGAGAGGCCGAGCTGTTTCTGCATCCATCCCCCAAGAACAGTAACTGAGCAGCAAAGACAAAGAGAGGGGGCCCATGACACATGGGGCACACACCATCCCCTCACAACGCCACTGTCCTTGCCCATCGCCAACTGAGTGATAGACATGTCCTCCCCCTGCCCCAGGGAGGCAGGTCTCTGCGTAGAATGGTGACTAACTGCAGGGCAAGAGATTCAGAGAGGTTTCTGGTCAGAGTAGTGAGGGATAGGGTGTGGAGCGCGGAGAGACAGGTTTCCTGAGAAGTTGACTGATCCTTGGGACCACATCAGTCATTTGAAGAGGTGGTTTTGGAAGGAAGAAGTATTCACCTACCTAGTCATCAAAATTCCACTTGACTGTCTTCAGTGCCCCGAATAAAAGCATTTCACAGAGTTGTGGAGACAGAGCCAAGATGTGTGTGCATGTGTATGTGTGAGCATGTACATGTGTGTATATATGTGCATGTGTGAGTGCATATATATGTGAGTGTATGTGGGTGTGTGTGCACGTGTGTGCACGTGCGTGTATATGTGTGCACGTACGTGTATATGTATGCGTTGTGTGTGCGTATGAATGTGTGCATGAGTGCATTATATGTGTGTGCATTATATATGTATGCATTATATGTGTGTGCAGGTATGGATGCTTGTGCACGTGTGTGTGCCTGTGTACATGTGTGTGTATGTGTGTGCACATTTGTGCATGTGTGTGTGAGATTTCTCAGCCAGAGCTCTTTTCTGCCCTCCAGAGGTCTATATCTAATGGCCCACAGTTCCTATCTCTGGAATGTCCACATCACCTTTAGGACTACATCCTCAAAACCCAGCCCACATTGTTTCCTTTCACATCTATTTTTCTTTCTTTTCCTTTACTAAAGATTGTCAACCGCTCACCTGTCCAAATAAAAAACATTCATATTTGCCTCACCGCCTCCTTCTCCCCTTTTCTTCAACTCCCATATTTATTAAATTGCCAGCTCACTTTGATTCTGACTTATCAGATATCTTCTTAACTCTTTCTGCTGTTCTCTATTCCAAGGCCGTCACCCTCTCTCAGGCTGCCATCCTCTCCTCACCGGGATTACCACAAAATCCTCCTAAAGCGAATGCCTGATTCCAACCTGGCCCCTCCAGTCCACTCTCCTAGTGCCATAAAGTGTGGCATGTACTCATCAGCTCCTTACCACCTTCAAATAAGGGTCAGACTGCACTACATGACCCGGGAGGAACTTTGTGGTTGGTTTCCTCTTACTTTCCCCTGGAAACGCCAATGTTCCAGCCATTTTAAACTACCTACAACCCCCAGGTCACCTTCTTTCTAATGTGGACCTTTGGATATGCTTCTATTTCTATCCAGAACAGTTTTCCCCTCCCTGTGCCTAATTCTAGTTCAGCATTCAGTTCTTGGCTTAGTTGCTACTTCCTCCAGGAAGCTATTTCTGTCCCATGTTTAGGCAAACATGCCTCCAATATGCTCCCATGACACTTCAGGCTTTATACCCCATGGCGGCAGCATCACGTAGCTCTGTGCTGTAATTGTAATCGACTTGTAAGTCTCCCGTCTGGGATGATGGGGATCTTGAGCATAACAGACACTGTGTTTTGCTCATTGTTTTATTCCCAGCATAGAGTCAAATTTTAAGTAACTAGTCAGCATTCGCATACTTGTGTTACAAAAACATACATGAATCTTTTTACACCCAGTTCAATGGTTTTCACCAATGCTATGGTTTTCTTTCTTCTGTTTTTTCCTGTGTTATTTTGAACTCTATATTTTGCTATTTGAGGTAATGCATCTGCATGGACTCACAGTTTTATGCAGGAAGTAAAGCCGTGGTTCATCTTACCCAACTGGAAAACAGGTTGCTAGCGCAGTTGGAGCGGTAGCAGTAACAACAATAGCCAACGTTTATTGAGCACTTGCTGTATGTCATGCACTGTCCTAAGCGTACATGTGTTAGTTCAGTTAATTACCACCAGAACCCTGACAAGGAGGTACTGCTAACACCCTCATTCCAAAGATAAGGTAAGCAGGGTACAGAGGAGTGAAGTGTATTCAATAATTAGAAAATGGTAGAGTCAGGATGCAGGCCCAGGCAGACTGACCTTAAAGCCCAGTATCTTTTTTTTTTTTTTTTTAGTTGAAGTCTCACTCTGTCGCTCAGACTGAAGTGCGGTGGCTGCTCCTGGCCACCGCAGCCTCGACCTGCTGGGCTCCGGCGATCCTTCCGCCTCAGCCTTCCAAGTAGCTGGAACTACAGGCGCACACTACCATGCCCAGCTAGTTTTTTTTTTTTTTTTTTTATCTATTGGTAGAGATGAGGTCTCGTCAAGTTGCCCAGGTGGGTCTCGAACCCGCGGGCTCAGGCAATCCATTCACCTCAGCCTCCCAAAGCGCGGGATTACAGGTTGAGCCACCGAGCCTGGCTAAAGCCCAGTATTTTAATCAAAAAGTTATGTTATGTTGAGTTGAAATTGAGTTAAAATATGATATTATGGATGCTTTCTCCTGGGAATTTTTTCTGGAGACAATCAAACAGTCCCAGTGCATTTGTATTATTAACAATGCATTAGACCAACTGAATTTAAGAGGGTCCTTCCTCTTGGGGAAATTTTCACTTTCTTCCAATGACTCTGGAACTGGAGAGCCAGGTGTATCTCACGAACAAGAACTTCTCGGGCCCTTTCAGGATGGGTGTCAGCCACGGTGGGAAGGGTTTTAGGAAAAGTCTTTATTTGTAGGAGGCTCCTCACTCTTTCTAGCCACAACCCTTTTGATCGACTTTGTCCCTGATTCAGGAGTACTGTGCGAGTTTTAGAAGTATAGACTATTGGGTATGAAGATCAGAAGTGAGAATTTTATCTCTGTTTACTGCTGAACATGTTAGCAGAGACTGTCATTAGCTCTACATGCCAAGCACAAGTTGGGGATGTGGCAGGATTCTTTACAGAGAGAGATGAGACACCGAGGCTTCTTTGCCAGGAAACAGCATTTATTTGTGCCGGCATTGGCCCAGCGAATTCACATCCAAAGGCTGAGCCCCAAACTCAGCAGGGCTTTGCCTTATATTACATCTCAGCCCCTTTGTTTCCCTTATATGGCAACCTGAACTTTTGATTGAGTATTTTATGGCACAGGGTTGTAACTGGGTTACTCATACACACTTAGACATTGACTATGCCATGTCACTTTCTCTCTAACACATTTTTTTCCTATTCTGGGAAGGCCCTTATCTCTTTGTTTTAGAAGAGCCCCTGCCTCGGGGAAGCAGTGCCCTCAAAAAACTGACTGAAACACTCAGGGACAAGGGGTACTTGGGGGAAATGATGGGGAGACCCGTGGGAAGATGGAGAAAGTGTAGCAGTTAGTCCCATCTTCTGACTACCATTGCCCACATCACAACTGTACTCTTCTAGGGGTATAGAGACCCTGAGAAGGCCACTCCAAGATGGAGCACTCCATGCATGGTCACTACCTAGGGACTGCTGAAGAGTCCTGCTGCTCAGTCCCTCAAGAGCCGAAAGCCTTGTTCAAAGATGCCCTGCCTCCTATAACAATCCCTTCCTTCGCTGATAGCAAATTACCTAGTAGCAAACAAGCCAGTTCTCTCTCTTCCTCCCTCTTCCTACCTTTCTTCAGTTCCCAGAGACATAAGATGTGAGGAAAGGGGGAAGCATTCAGCCTTGCTAAAGTGGCCGCAGTCCTCTGTCTGTGCCCAAGATGGAGGCCACTCCACTCCTAGAGTACCATCTCTTACCACTGTGGAGGAAAGATGAAAAGTCTTGATAGGAGCTTCACAATTCCCACCAATGTGTTAGGTTTAGAGAGAAACTAGCAGGCTGATTTCTGGTATTTTAAATGACAAAGTGTGGGGCCAATATTTCTACCAGAGAAAGATGGCTTTCAGATGAGACATCTGGCATGTGAGCTCACATGAGCATATGTGTTTACCGTGTCCAGATAAGTCAACAGTTTTATTGAGCACCTACCCTGAGTCCAGAACTAGACTGAATCAACTCCGAGCATTTGTCAGCAGCCACACATATGTTTGCCTTTAGCCCAGTGACAGCAGGGGAACAGAAGGGAAGAGAAGATGGTCTTGTTTAGAAATGTGAGTCCAGAAGATTTATTCCACTGTGGGCACTTTTCAACTCATTGGTGATGCCGCTTCCTCCAACATGTTTTTGTTTCAAGTGTTACTTCTGCCTCTTCTGTAGATGAACCAGATGAGGCCAATAGGCCTGTGCAAATGGGCAAAATGAACACTGGGAGGCAAAAGTAAGCAGCCTGTGGGTGGCTGGCTGGGAGAACTCAACTTAATTATTTTTAAATTATCAATACACATAGCACTTATGATGTATCTAGCCCCTGTTCAAGGTCAAGTATATATTCATTTCAGCCTATAACTACCCTATGAAGTACTAGTACTATTATTTACACTTGACATGAAGAAATGGAAGCACAGAGAGTTTCAGTAACCTGCTCAAGGTTACATAGATGTAGATTTTACTTGGTCTACCACATGGGCCAAATTCATTTGCTAACATTTACAAATTGTGAGATTTTGCACAAAAATCCAGATTGGTGTTGCTTCTGTAAAAAAGGAAGGTCAGCCGGGCTCAGTGGCTCAGCCTGTAATCCCACGCCTTTGGGAGGCTGAGGTGAGTGGATTGCCTGAGCCGTGGGTTCAAGACCCGCCTGGGCAGCGAGACCTCATCTCTACAATAAATCAAAAAAAAATCAGCCGGGCGTGGTAGCACATGCCTGTAATTCTGGCTACTCGAAAGGCTGAGGCGGAAGGATCGCTGGAGCCCAGCAGGCAAGGCTGCGGTGGCCGGGAGCCACCACTGCACTCTAGTCTGGGCGACCGAGTGAGATTCCAACTCAAAAAAACCCAAACAAACCAGGAAGGTCTGGGAAATGAGAGGGGAATAGGGGGCATACAGCCACCCTTTCGGTACCGTGTCCAGTGCCGGGGAATACTGTGCTTGCTAGGAGCCCAGATCTCACTTGCACACAATTTACTTGCATAGCAAATCCCCACATGTACCCTACAACTCTGATATAAAAATAAATATACTAAAAATCAAAATAAAAAAAGGTAGGACATTCTGATGACACTGGGTTCTATGGCAAGCAGAACCAAACTACAAAATATACACACTTCTTAGTGATATACGTTAAAAAAGTCACACAATCTGTGTATACCTTCTGTGAGGTCCCTACTCTCGTCCCTGCAAGCACTCAGAAAAACAATGTCTATGAAAGAGTCACTCTGAGATGAAAATGAGACAAGGATATTTTTGTATTTTTTTTTTATCTTAACACTACATTTTTTATTAAGTAAAATGCTGTTGACTTTTTTAGAATTGTTGAATTGTTATAGTTGTTATCTGGCCACCATCCCACCTCCATCCCTGCTTCCCTCAAGGAGAAGCATGTTCCATCTTTGAGAAACTGAGACAGTGTTTCAGTAGCAGGTTTAATTCCTCTTTTTGGTGGGATTAGGTGAGATTATTATCCAATAAGTAGTGAGACAAAATAAGCAAAGATTCAGACCAAAGGTGCTCCTCTCAAGATGTTAGGCTCTCAGGCTAGTAGGCTTTCCAAACAGCATTCATGCAGGGGAGGCAGTGCATGAATAAAATGGACTAATTACACTAAAATAAATAATTTCTAGGAACCCTTATAACCAGGGTCATGATAAAATGTATTGGCTAGGACACTTGTAAGTGTGAAAGTGTGTGTTTCATTTCCCAATTTGTAGCATCTCATCTCCAAATGCACCCTTCATTGCCTGCTCTACTACAATATAGAGGATCCCTGTGACTCGTTCTCTTTGCTGGCCAGAATGTGGTGATGCTTTGTCCGTAGAGGATGCTGTGGAGACACTGGAGGAAGAAGGGTTTTCTCTTCCTGATTCTGGTGTGCTCCTCTCCAGGTTTTGGCAATATATAGTTTCTCCAGCACTAGACTCTGAAGGGAAGTGCAATGGGCAAGACCCAGTACCCAGCAGCTTCCCCAAGACCCCCTTGAAGGACTTTGCAGCTGAGAGCTGCCAGGGAGTCACCTCTCTGTGAATGGCTTCCCCTGGAGCCCTGTTGTGACTTTGCAGCAAAGTTCCGAGGCACAGCACCTTTCCTCCAGTGCTCCGGTACAACATGACAGTGATTTATTTCTCTGCCATCCACAGCCAAGTCCACTCCAAGGAGGCCTGGAATTCCAGCCTGAAGGGCGGCAAAGGGTTGAGGCTTTCTTTTCCCTGGATGCTCTATCTTCACCTTAGGGACAGGACTGCTCCTTATATCTGCAATCCTTTAATTCTTTATCTCTCACCAGTCAATTCCCCATTGTTCCCATCTCCTGTGACTGTTGATATTAAACTTTCCCTGTACAATTGACTGTGTGTTCTCTGTCCACCAACTGGAACCTGACCGATATGCCATTGGTAACTGGAGTGACCCCAAAAGACAGACTTGCAAAGACAGGGTTTGGGAATCGGTTTGGTGGTGCCCTTTGGCTTGAGCCCGATGCTGAACTCATTAACAATGGGGAGTGGGATGCTGTAAGCCATGGCGTGCAGGGCATGCAGTTGAGCAAACCATTTCCTGTGAGGGATTGGGGTGCAGCACCAACTCAAGGACATGCTTTGGAAGCCCAAGCAGCTGCCGCACTTGTCCATTCTGGTAATAATAATCACTCTAAGATCTATGGCGTGAGATGGAGTCTTTTGAGTGCACTTTAGCACATACAAAAAGAAAATGACAAGCCCAGGACCTTTAACTCTCAGCTCAAGTTGTGGTCTGAGAACTGAAGAGCTTCCATACCCACCCTAAAAGAATCTCTTATTTACTATTGCCATACTGCTCACAATAATGAAAATTATGCACAATATTTAACAGCACTGGTTGCACAGTTAGTACAAACTCACGATCTCTCCAAATTTCTTATGTAAAAAGTCAAGGCATTGACTGGGGGGAAAATAAGCTCCTGAAATAGAATGGGAGCATCTGGTTGGATAGATTATCAGATAAAACTAACATCCAAGTAGAAATGGTTTGCCCTCTATTATCTGAGGCCACTAGGTTTGTTTACACGAAAACTCTGGGATAACCCCACCTGGGGCAGATACTTTGAAATCAGATGACTGTTCTCTTCAAGACCCTCCATAAAAACCCCATCTTTCTCCTAGACCCATGATTAGGCTCAAATCTCAGGGGTACCTGTGACCTGCACACTCCCTACTCCACAAGTACCACAAGAAGGTCCTGAGGATGCTTCCTTTACTAAGGGGTTGAGAAATATATTGAGGGGAACACCTGCATCTGTGAAATACTCTGGTGTTGCTCTCCTTGGTAGGTCAGGTATGACTGTAGGGGACTGGGTCATTCCAATAAGCTCTCTGATTTCAGTGGAGCTGGTGGGATACTGTCTTGAGAAACCAAGTGGCAGCGCTTACCTGAAAGACAAGGTGGGCACATCTCCTGGGCATGATTATGCTTGAGCGGCAAGCATTAACCAGAGACACCCACGAGTATAGTCACCCTTCTTAGGATTATTGATGAATCACCAATGGCAGATTCAGATAGCAATATCTGAAGTGTTTGTGTCTGAAATATAGACCTCTGATTAGGGTCTTTCAAATGGTAACTAGCCATCTCTGGAGTAGGGATTTTTTTTCAAATGCTAACTGACTGTATCTAAGGAGTAGATTAAAATTAAATTATACACATATATGTATCACACTGAATATGCTGAAGTATTTGAAAGTAAATTATAGGCCATAGATTCAACAGTTTTTCTCATGTCATATTAGCTGCAGTGAGCGACAGCCACATCTGTTAGATGGGGCATGCAGATTCCACTTCACCACAGTCCCTACTGTTCCCCAGAATCTCCCTGTGGTACACCATGCTGTCATCATGTTTGCTCTATCATTTTTCTCACTGACATGCAAAAAAGGAGCATGGAATATTTATTGCACTATGTCTGTCAAAGGCAGGAAAGTAAAAAATAGACCTGGAAGGGCTCTGTATTTCCAAAAAAGAATGGGAAAGTACAGTCATTTTTTGTAAAGGATGTATCTATGTAATTAATATTCAAAGCTAAGTGAATACATTTGGAAAGAATACAATTTAAGGCACAGGGGTAGACTGTTTTTCCAAAGACGGCTCCCACTCCATACGCTCTGCTGTGATGTGACTAGCTGTCCGTCAGTGACAGGTAGGATTCACAGGGAGGAAATGGGGGTGACCGGTTCCCAGGCCACTTTCTCTTATTCCCAATACAGTGCTCATAGGAAAGTAGGCTGAGCAACAGGGGGTCCTGAAAGCTGGTGTCATGTCCTAGGGTGGTGCCTAGTGGGTGAAGGAAAGCTTCTGTGAAAAGGAAGGGGAGTGAGAGGAGAGAGGAGAGAAGAGGGGGAGGAAGGGAGGAGGAGAGAGAGAAAGAGCGAGAGTGAATTGGGGTTTGAATTCAAAAGGGCAGATTGGAGATAAACGGAAGAAAACTAGCTGCAAGAAAGTAGAAAGTAAGAAATGAAGCAACTTGAATCTGGACTGATGGTGACTTGCTTGATCAATGAAATGTGGAAGTAATATTCTGGGCCTTCTGGGGCTAAGTCTCATCTGAGTCAAGTCAATATGACAGATCCTAATAACCACTGTCTTCAGTCTTTAAGAATGGGCAGAGTTTGTCATGAAGCAACTGACAATCCAAAAAGACTCCACTATGTAATATTTCTGGATTTTTTTGCAGGTTTTTTTTTTTATTTGGAGTCTCACTTTTTCACCCAGGCTGGAGTGCAGTGGCACACTAACAGTCACCCCAGTGTTGACCTGCTGGGCTCCAGCAATCCTTCCACCCCAACCTTCCAAGTAGCCAGAACTATGGGTGCGTGCTACCATGTCTGGCTAATTTTTGTTTTATTGCAGAGACGAGGTCTCTCCAAGTTGCCTGGGCTGGTCTAGAACCCGCAGGCTCAGGCAATCCACTCGCCTTAGCCTCCCAAATACTGGGATTACAGGCCGAGCCACCGAGCCTGGTCATATTTCTGTTTTTTACTTATTACTTTTCTTCCTGGACCCTGAGGGCTCCCACTCTAGAGTTTTGTCATTGCTGAAGACCTATGTCATATGCCTACCTCAACCGGCATTTATCCATCATAAATATTCATGGTGGATAAACCCATGTTCAGTTAGTCTCTGTCGATCAAACATCTTTTCCTGGGGGAAGAAGAACACTCTCCAGCCCTTTCTAACCTTTCTCCATCTCAAGACAGGCTGTGTGGTTCCTGGCAATGACAGGTACTCCTTCAGAGAGGTGTCTATCTTTAAGTGTGGCCATTACTTTTTTTTCCCTTTAACAATTATTAAAAGTGTTTAGAGACTTCATGTCTCTAAAGGACTTTTAAAAGAAGTTAAATGATGCTGTTTCCTGTTAGAATTTTCGAGGGATACAGAGGCTTCATCGTGGCCATTGATGGGATAGCATCTAGCCTAGGCACCTGTGACTATCCCCCCAGGAAAGTACCATGAGTCTTCTCGCAGCCAGCATGGGTCCCCCAGCCCTGCACACATTCTGGCCTCTCCTTTCCTCATTCCTTACTCCCTGCCTTCTTGCATTTGAGCTCGTCTTCATCTCCAATCTGCCCTGTTGAACTCAGTCACTGAATTAGTTTCTCTTTGTCTCCAAGATAACTCCCACGCACCCGGCGGCTCCCTGGGAACGAAGTCAGCCTCCAGGAGTCCCGGTTGCGAGGCCTACATTTCTATGATCTTGAGACAGGAGATAGCTAGAGAAAGGCTAGGCAGACAGACAGGGGGGTCAAATCCGCTTCAAGTTGGAAGGACGGGGCCTGGGACCTGGTGGTGTCTTCAGTATACTGCCTGGCCTTGCAGCAAGACACGTTGTCTGAATTGAAGGAGTGACCTGATTCCTGGGCTGCATCCGGCTTCTCTCTCTAACTCCCTCCCCCACTTGCCTCCCTCGCTCTACTTTGGATTTTCTCAACAGGCCATCCGTCTCTCTCTCTCACACTGGCTGACGGAGCAGGGGCTTCTTCCTAAGCGTACCTCTCTAGGATGTGTCGCCATGGAGGCCCACTGTGAATATATTTCATTCTTTTCTTCTTAATATGCTACTTGCACTTTGCCCTTCACTGTTTCAGAAATCCCAGTGAATAGCTGCAAAGATTAAACCCAAGCTTGTTGTAATTTTAGTATTTCAAAAAAGCAATTGCTTCATCCATCACTTAGCTCCGTTCCACCCTAATCGGATCAAGATCACATAATAACCTTTTTCATAACTCGACAAAACACTTGAGTTCAAATAATGCCTTTACCAAGACCCTAAACTATTGTTCCAAACAATTAAACAGCATTCCTATCAGAGAAGGCCATCTTTTTCCTGCCCAGGTCGAGAGCCCCACTTTGAGGGAGATAGACACTGTCAGGAAGCCGCGCCCCTTCCTCTTCCTCCACCTGGCCTCCCTGCCAGGATTTGGCTCCGGAAAAGGCCTTGGTGGTCCCAGCTGCTCCCACGTCTGCTCAGTGGGGCCTTGGGGCAGGCAGCGTGGAGCTGCTCGAGTCACTTGAGGTCTGGCCTCTGCACAGAATCCGGTCCCTGAGCGCAGCCCGCCAGCCGGCCCACTAGGGCGTTGATCTGATTCTTTTTCCTAAGACCAGCCCAGACAGTGCAGCTCACAAATGCTATCAGCGTTCTGCTTCTTCCCCTGCAGATATGCATGGGGACAACTTCTGAATATAAAGACGTTAAACAATGAACATTGTTTGCGCTGGAATTAGGGCTAAGGCCTGAGCAAACAGCTGGAGGAAATACATCTTTATCTGCCACTGTCTCTGATTTAAACAAGGCATAAGATGTTTGTTCAAAATGCTGGCCTGTCTGGCTGCGCCTGCCTTTGTGAGTTCTTTTCCCAATCCCTCCCAACAGCAGCTGGGGAAAAATGATGTTTTTTTCTGGAAGTACATGATCTTTCTCCTCTTCTCAGGTTGCTCCCCCACCAGCGGCAGTGCTGGGTGGGTTTTCTGAAGGTGATTGCTGCGTCTTTCTCATGCTGCCCTGGCTGTGGTCACTTGGCTGGCCACCGTTTCTGGGTGGTGCAGATGCGGGAGGTGCTTCCTTCCCCCAGTCGGGAGAATTTGGCACTAGCTGCCTGTCTGCGCAGGCCTTGCTAATCTCTGGCTCTGTTTTGAATCCTTTGCAGACTATGCTGGGAACAAATTACACAGAGAAAGTCATCAGTGTGATATTTACATGTCATTAATAAGGCAAAGGAAGGGTGTCAGGGAAGCTGTGGAAAAGGACAGAAGAGGAAGGAGAGACCCCAGGGCAGGTTCTGACTGGGTCCCCAGGTCCTAAGTCTAACCCCTGGAGGCTTAGAGAGGGAGGGAAGGCTGTGGGTCTTTGAAGGTGTGAGTTCCTTTAAACACCCTCTATTTATGTCTCACTCGCCCTCAGAATCTTGAACCTCCAAAGCTCTCTGACCTTCCTCAACATCTCCTGTGGCTCTCAGACAAAGGGAGAAGGTGGCCTGTGTTCGTGTGCAAGTGCAGGTTGACCTGCATTCCTCCTGGCCTCTGCCCCTGCACCTACATGGATGCTTCACTGAAAAGGTGTTCCCAGCAGCCACTGTGCACCCCTGTGGAACCCACACACTATGACTGTTTGAAAAATCCACCAACGTGACAGCGTGAATGTGGAGTGGAGCAGGATGAGCCAGGAAAATAAAGGACAATAGCTTGATGGCCAATAGGCATTCTTTTTCACTTCAACAGCAGTAGACTTGTTTCCAAACTGTGTCAAAGGTATAAGTGGGTCCAGGTTCCTAAGAGCAGAGGAAGGATCAGGAACTTGGAGTCAAACACATGCATTAGAAGCCACTTCGCCCTCCCAGGCTGTGCAACCTTGGGCAGGTCCTTTAATCCCTCTGGGCTCCAGCTTTTGCCTTCTATGAAATGCACAGCACCAGAGTGTGGAGTCCTGATGAGTACAGCACAGTAAACCCCTCACACTGGAATGGAAGAGGGTGCAGACTTTTCTGGATGCTGCTTTCCAGAGAGGTAAACGAACTCAGCAGTGCTCCAGCATTTTTTTTTTTTGCATGAATTCTGAAACATTTCAGGAAAATGAGGTGTGAGTGGTGGCCCAGAGTAGCAAGTGCATACCTAATAAAGAAACTAAGATGTGTGTGTTGCTGATACACCAAGTGTCCCTCCACACCTAGAGACTTAGGGACTTTTCTGCCTGCCTCTCATGGTGACTTGACTATCTTTGAGGAGCATGCCCCAGACAGCACACCGATTTTGCTTTCCTAATAGGAATAGGTGCTTGACTCTGTACGAACGTCTGTGATTATCAAGCGCCCTGATCACAGTATAGTGGTGCGGCAGGAAAACGCACGTTCCATCAGCAGGCGCCCTGGAAACCATCACACTGCTAATTATAAATGTAGGCCGCCCAAACCCCAGCTTCCTTCTATTCTTCTTACATCCTGCAGATGTCCAAACTTAGGAACGAGTCATCAGAGTCCCCTGGAATGGCAGCTGCTGGTTTGATAAGTCAGGGTTTGAGTTTGGGCCGTGGTAGAATCTGTGAGGTGTGAGTCTCATCACAGCGTGGGTTCCAGCTCTAAATGGGAACACAGCAAGAAAAAGAGCACATCTCTGTGCCTTGTCATGGAACCCCACACTGGAACACTGCAGGTTGAGAAATATGAGGCCCTTTTTGCTCCCTGTGTGTCCCCATCTCTGCTATAATTTTGTTCCAAAGGACCTGCACTCTTTTAAATGGGACGCGGAGTTGGAAGCATTGCTTAGAAATTGTATGGGCTGATCATTTCGTCAACCCAGAGGCAAGGTTAGGTATGAGCATCTTGATCCAGAACGGTCTTTTGTAAAACTAGAGCCTGGGATAAACTTTCAAGCATTACAGCAATTGGCCTTCTCCAACATATATAGCAACAGTTCAGCCTCTTCCCTCCTTGCTGGGTGCAGAGCACTGATGCTGTGTCCTTCCCAGCCTTGAAGAACAGAGGTGAATGGTAAGTCTGGATTTCCTTTTCATTATTATTTTTAATATGGCTGGAAATCTGGCAGGCTGTAGATACCCAAAACTATCGATCAAGTTTCCTGAGAGAAGAGGAAGGTTCAGGGACTTGGCATTAAAGACATGTTTTACATGTCACTTTGCCTTCCTGGTCTGTGTGACCTTGGATGGATTCCCTAATCCCTCTGGGCTCAAGCTTTTTTCTTCCTGTAAAATGCAGCATGTTTGGGGGGGATTTTCAACCATCAATATTAAATATTAAGTCATTTGGCCGGGTACGGTGTCTCAAGCCTGTAATCCCAGCACTTTGGGAGGCTGAAGGAAGAGGATTGCCTGAGCCCAGAGGTTCAAGACCAGCCTGAGCAACTTGGTGAGATCTCGTCTCTACAATAAATCAAACAATTAGCCAGGCTGATAGTGCACGCCTGTAGTTCTGGCTACTTGGAAGGCTGGGAGGGAAGGATCACCTGAGCCCAGCACGTTGACACTGGAGTGGCCATGAGCATGCCACTGCACTCCAGCCTGGGCAACGGAGTGAGACTGGAACTCAAAAAAATTTTATAAATAAATTAATTAACAGATATTGACCATTTTCTCACACCAGGAAATGTACTGCTGGTTGTTAAAGACAACACAGCATTGGGTTTCTGCCCTGAGTGGGTTTACACAGCAGAACAGGGTACAGATGAGGCCACGAGCAAACAGCCCTGTTTGCTCTGACACGAGATCCCCTCAGAAAAGAGCTTGTAGAGAGTCACCTCAGCTGAGATCTCACCCTTCCTGGGCAGCCTGCAGTCAGTGACAGCAAGGTAAAGCTATAAAGGCCTAGCCATCTGGCCATTTCGGCCCACACAGGACACGTTGAGGCAGTATTTGCTTTAGAACCCCATGCTGGCTTGGCCAAGGCTTTGTAGGGCCTGAATTGCCCTTGGACTTCTTCTGCCCAATTCTGCACTGTCTCTCCTTTCAAAAACAAAAAGGGCCCATCTGCAATGCACAACTTGTCCTCCCAACTTCAAATCAGTACCTATTTCCTGAGAGCCCAACTGCCGTACAGCTAGTGGGGCGATCGAGGTCATGGAGGAGCCCATTGTGGTGACTTGGCTACTTCTGCCTATTGTCCAGGAATGGCTGCAAACCTTAGTTTGGTTACCCCACGGGAAACAAGGACTTGGGCACAAGTAGTTTGTTCGATAAGGCCAGGAAGTAAGAAGGAGAAGTGGGGAGAGTGAGGTGGAATGAGGAAAAGCCATGGTGGGCACTACTGACTGGTGGCTAACTGGAGCCCAAGTGCCCAGGGGTCCCCTGAGGAACTATAGAATGTGCCTCAGAGTTTCCTTCTAGTCACTGATTCCCAATCCTTGCATAGGGAGGGTTATCTCCCTTTCCCTCCCCACACTTCCGGGCTGCCTTGCTCTTGGACTGAGTGAGCTCTGAGGCCTTTGGAGAAAGACCCAAGGCACAGAAGAGTAGAAGACACAGAAGGTCCTTGGAGTTGCCCCACTAACAGCATGGCAAGGACTGTCTCCCACAGCAGCAGCTGGAAGGAGGGGCCAAGGCATGGGGCCTGCTGGTCAATGCAGCCTGTTAGCTCCATACCCTTTCTATTTTATTGTTTTATTTTATGGATGTGGGATACAATTCAGGGTCGGATATGCAAGTGGTAATTGGACAGGTAAAGTTTGGGCCTCCCTTTGGTGCTCGTTTCACCTGGTTTAAGATCAGGGACCCTTACTGATGTCGTGTCCCCACCCCACCTTCCCCCTAACCCCCTGCAGCTTCCCACTACTGCCAATGAGTTACTGTGAAAAGCCACTCTACTCAAAGGGTATCCTAATCTCTCCCTGGGGGCACAAATGATAGACTGAAGATGAGCTGGGCTGTGGACAGGTTGCTGGGACCAGACAGAGGGAGTGGCATCTGTGCCTTGCCTGGCCTTAGGATCCATGCAGCTCAGGGCCTTGGCACATGGATCTAGGCAGGACAGTTCTGTGGTTCTGTGTGCAGGTCCAGGAGTCAAAGGACATAGGTTCAAATACTGACTTTGCCACTTATGAGTTATGAACCCTTAGGTTAGTCATTTACTGAAATCAAAGCGCTTGCACTAGAGGGTGGTTGTAAAGCTCCCATGAAGCCATGTCTGGAAAGTACGTTGCCCAGGGCCAGTGGGGAGACTGAGGCAATGCTTGGTAGCAATCATAATTATTAGACCTTTCGCTGAGTATCTTTCCTGTGGTGGAAGTCTGGAAGTTGTGCTTCCGTCACCCACTCTCCAGCTACGCGGTATTGCTCTGTTGTCCATTTTAATAATCCCCACAATTGCAAGCACAGGAATGCTGCCGGGTGTGAGAATTGGCCCTGGAAGTATTTCCTTCCCCTCTATTGTAAAAAGGGCAAAATAGGCATTGTTGAAATAAAGAATAACCTGAACCCCTTCCCCTCCCCAAGCTTCTTAGGCAAGGCCCATTGCTAACTCAGAGCCTCTCAGAGGTCACTTATATCTCTAATTGCTTCAGAGTAACTGTTTTAATGCTTACACCAAGATCACCCTTTATGCTCCATGAAACAAACCACTTTAAAATCATCTTTCAGCAGCTTTATTTTGTGTTTACTAAATTACTTATTCTACAATAAACCTGATGAGAAGCATGCTTCATTGTTCCTGAGTTCTACTCTAGCATAAATATACTAAATGTGGATTCAAGCACTTCTGCGTTGCTTGTATGTTTCATTCATCCTTGAATTCCTTCCCTTCCTCTCAGCGTCTGGCTTTATCCTGGACATCGGCACCCCAACCCTGCTATGACTGGGGTCACTTTGTAGAAGGTTGTATCCCTCCTTAGTCTTGGTGGCTTTCATCAACACTCTGAAGAATATAAAATCAGGACGATAGAAAAGCAGACAATAGTACAAAATCATTAAAACCAAGGACCCTGAACTCAAGCTAAAGAAATGACTGTGCCTCTTGAGAAGGAATTTCACTGGAACAAGTAATATCCATCCCACTGTGCAAAACACCTATCACAATGCCTGGCACAAATTAAGCTAAAAATGAGTCCTATTTCAAATATAACATGGCATACTGAAACTAACAAAAGTTTTGAATTTAGATGCATGTGACTAAAATCTCAGAGAGAATATACCTAGCATGACTTTGGTTTGAATTTCAAAATCCAAATGAAATGTTTTAAACTTTTAAAAATAACAGGCATCACCCCAATCCAAGGGTACTTAAGGATAAATCTAGAACATGATCAAAGACTATGGTCTTTTAAAATATTAATACTTATTATTATTATCCTATATTGCTATGTCCAGGTACAACAAGAGAAAATTGTGTACAGTGGATGGTGGAGCTGGGTGTTGGCCAGGAAGAAGGGGCTCCAACTGCTCTGTTGTCTC
This sequence comes from Cephalopachus bancanus, assembly GCA_027257055.1. Taxonomy (NCBI): domain Eukaryota; kingdom Metazoa; phylum Chordata; class Mammalia; order Primates; family Tarsiidae; genus Cephalopachus; species Cephalopachus bancanus. The sequence goes on from JAPVLO010000179.1 coordinate 2,134,361, forward strand.
TGGATCAGTGTTGATGATAGAAAGGGCTTTCGCAAGAGCAATGACAATCCAAGCAGCCCTCAGCACAGACCAGAAGAACAGAGGTGCTCCTCAAAACAAAGCAAAACAGGAAAACAAAAAATGAATTTGGAAGTCGTTTGTGAAGATACTTCATCAAAGAGTGGCTTGCTCAAAGCTGGTACCCACTCAGTTGAGCTTAGTTATCAATGATTAAGTAAAACCCAGAAGCTTAATATTGGTTTTACATGTCAGACCCTCAGCCTACAATATGGCTCTATGCTCCCCATTCAATCATGGAGCCACCAGACCAACCTTCCCTGAACTCTGGGACTACTACCTTGACATATTTCTTACTTGGAGTGTTATTTAGGGTAAATGAGGTTAAGCTATGTGGGTTAGGTGACTTTCAAAGACAGCAGTCCTCCAAGTGTATCCTTAAATGATATTTCAGGGATTGATCTCCTGTCATTGTATGCCACGGCATTACCGAGTCCTTTGCTTTTAACTTCATAAAGGGAGAAAGAAAGCAAAAAGAGCACACATGAGATTTTTATGATGCCTGAAAGTTAAGGATATCATTCTGCTGCATTCATCAGCCAGAACAAAGTCGAGTGGCCCCAACTCAACTGAAAGGTGGACTGGGAAATGTGGTTTTTCTGAGTGTGGGACAAGTGAGTATTGGTACTGGTGAGCATCTGGCCAGTCTTGAACACCCTTGGTATTAAAGAAAGCGATTTTCCTCTGCTAATAGTTAGCTGATCCTACTCTCTGCAATAATCTCAGGCAGTTTGCAAAGGTGAATTTATTCTCAGAGGAGTTAAGGGAAATGTACACGTTCACAGGGGTCATTGGAAAGTGGAGCTATATAGCTCTTCCAACGCCCAATTATATTAGTCAGGATAGGCTGGGTAATGCCACAGCAACACACGCCAAACCTCGGTGACTTAAGACGCAAAGGTTAATTTCTCATGCTCTATCACACAGTGATCTGGCTTCTCATTGCGGGATGCTTTGATCTTTGACAGTAAGGATTTCTCACCACCAGAATCCTTCATTATTGTGGCTGTGGATGAAGACAGCATGGAAATTGCACACTGTTGCTCAAATGCTTTCACTATTAGGTGACCCCACCACTTCTGCTCACATGTCATTGCTCAAAGAAAGCCACTTGGCCCAGCTCATTCAAGGGGCAGGAAGTGTGATCTTCTAGATGTCCCAAAAGGGAAGAAGAAACCCTGGTGAGCGCTAATGTCTCCTTGGATAGGAGCAGAGATTCCTACCCTATGGAGACTGAGAAAAGAGGCTCATGAATGCAGCTGGGGCCCAATTCCAGACGGCTGCCTACCCTGCATCTCATTTCTATTGGTGTGGTTTTTTTCTTTTCTTTACTTTTCTTTTTATTTTTGGAGTCTCACGCTATCGTCCAGGCTGGAGTCCAGTGGCCTGCTCCCGGCCACCACAGCCTCGACCTGCTGGGCTCCGGCATTCCTTCCGCCTCAGCCTCCCAAATAGCTGCAACTACAGGCGCATGCTACCACACCCGGCTAATCTTTGATTTATTGTAGAGACGAGGTCTCACCAAGTTGCCCAGGCTGGTCTTGAACCCGTGGGCTCAGGCAATACACTTGCCTTGGCCTCCCAAAGTGCTGGGATTACAGGTTGAACCACCGTACCCAGCTGCCGTGTTTTTTCAAAATTCAGAGCCTTGAAGGCCACTTGGGCCCTAAGGTATCTGGTGCTTTTCATATACACCCAGTGTCCTTCTTTTTATTCTAGGCCACCTCCTCTTTACTCTCATCCTGTGTTTCCAGAGGGATTGTCTTGTGAGGTCTTGCATTTGCATAAAATGTAGAGTCCCTTTAGATTCTAAGGCAGGGTAGGTTTCTACAGGATTATAAATAGAAGGGAGATCACATTCCTCATTCTGTGGAGTAAACCTGTATGTGGTGGGACAGAATGCCGACCATGGGCAAAGGGGAGCAAAGTCAAGACAGACACACACACATGCACACACACCACGAGGGCTGCTCTGATGTCATGTTTGGGACCATGGATCCAACCACATCTGATCCAGCCTACTTGAGTTAAAGGACCCAAGGAAGGCCTGGTCCATAGTGGTTTATCCTTGAGCTGGTTTGAGTTGCTTTTCCTTCACTCATGAAGGGAAAAACAATTTGATGAATGCACTCACATCTATACAATCCTTCTAGAGAAATGAAATGCTGGTCTCAAAGGGAAGCTGGAACTGCGGTCCAGGCTCTGGGAAATGTGGAGACAATGGATTTAGGATGTTTGGCTAAGAGCCAGGGTGGGATTAAGAACTGATGGACTCAATACCGTGGTCCTCCAAGGAGTCTGCAGACGTTTACATTGGGGTGGCTGAGAAGGTGCATCCAGAAGTCTCAAGTTTGAGTAGATAACAGTGACTTAAAAACTTGGCATTAGAATGATTATTTTCTATGCCCCCCCCAACCAAGCAGGAGGCACAATCTAGGATATTTCTATCCTATGAAACGAAGTCTATACTGTGCATTCATCTTAATTTAGTTTTTATTCTGATTTTTAGTCAATTCTTTTTAAAACCAGGGAGATTGCTTCTGAAGATAGATGTTAGGATGCTATCACACACTCCTCCCAGCCTCTATGAGACTCAGGGGTGGGGAAGTAATCAGACTAATCTGTGTGAGAAAGGGGCTCCCACCAAGAGCAATCAGGGGAAGAAAAGAAACAAGGAAACTAACATGTACTTAGTATCTTCTCTGCCCGAGGCACCTGCCTTCTGCATATGTAATATTTTTCATCCTATAAGATCCTGAAAGGGAGTTTACTTCATAAATGAGATTTTGGTGGAGAAGAGATAACTGGCCACTGTTTCACTGCCAACACGTAGCAGAGCTGGGTTGGAGGCTGGCTTTGAGTCCCACATTCCTGCAGTTTCACGCCAAAGACAATCCCCTTGCCCCCTACTGCCATTTGCAGATGTCTGAAGTTCTGTGACAGTAACTTGAAAACTGAAGACTTTCACTTGTATTAAAAAGCAAAACTCCTTTAGATTTTGAGTGAGAGAAAGAGTCCAAAAATCAGGAAAGCCTGTGTTCGTGGTGACACACTTCACTCATGTCATAACTCTGTGGCTGGTGGCAGCAAATCAGAAGGCCAAGGACCAGATGCCAGTGTTGCTGGAGTAGGGGTGAGGCCTAACCAGCCTGGGAACTCAGAAGCCCCTCTTGTGGGGGTGGCTTCAATGCTGGGCCCAAAGCAGGTGTGAAAACAGTAACAGGAGCAGGGTTTTCTGAGCAGACTGCTTTCAGTTCATTTCTACCTCCATGTACAGAGTGACAGAGAATGAAAAGGAGATACCAACAGAGAAAGAAAAAAGGTAATATGATAGCAACTAAAGCCACATGCACTGAACAGTGTTTTGAAAGGTTAATATTTAAGATGGTATTCGCTGTCTTGAAATGCTCCAGAATTGAGGAGGAGGCGATTCATGGGGAAAACCAAACCACTCCTGACCTTACTCAGGAAGGTAAATGTGGGAGATGAATTTCTTTTCTTTTCTTTTCTTTTATTATTATAAAGATGTAGGGTATAATTCAGGGTTAGGCATGCAAACATTGAGTAAGCAGGTACCCTTGTTGATGAGGTATGCCCCTTCTTCCCCTAGCAGTTTCCCTCAACTGCCAATCCTACCCCCTTCCCCTGACAGTTTCCCATTACTGTCAAACGCTTTCTTATAGTATTATAATTGTTCAAGGTTTGCTTATGAGTGAGCATATGGTACTCTGTTCTTTGTTTCTGTGATAGATTACTGAGTATAATCAACTCCAAATCCATCCAAGTTGCTGCAAAGTCCATATATTTGTCCTTCTTTATGGCTGCATAATATTCCATTGTGTATATGTACCACATTTTCTTTATCCAGTCCAGCTTCGATGGGTAACATGGTTGGTGATGTTTTTGCTATTGTGAATAGAGCTGCAACAAACATGTGTACAGGGATCTTTTTTTATAAAAGAACCCTAAAGGCCAATACCTTAAGAAATAAGATAGACAAGTGGGACCTCATCAAACTAACGAGCTTCTGCAAAGCAAAAGAAACCATCAAGAGAGCAGGGAGACAGCCCACAGAATGAGAAAAAATATTTGCCGACTGTATATCTGACAAAGGCTTAACATCCAGGATCTACAAGGAACTCAAACGCGCCAAAAGGAAAAAAACAAACAGCCCCATGAAAAAGTGAGCAAAAGACATGAATAGACACTTCTCAAAAGAAGATATACGGGCAGCCAACAGACACATGAAAAAGTGCTCATCCTCACTCATCATCAGAGAAATGCAAATCAAAACCACATTGAGATACCACCTAACCCCAGTAAGAATGGCCGTCATTAATAAAACAAGCAACAGATGCTGGTGAGGATGTGGGGGAAAAGGAATGTTTCTACACCACTGGTGGGAATGCAAACTAGTGCAACCTCTTTGGAAGACAGTGTGGCAATTTCCGAAAGAATTAAAAATTGACCTTCCATATGACCAGCAATTCCCCTATTGGGACTATACCCAGGAGATGAATTACAAGGAGAGAAAGTTAGGCTGGGAAGTCACACAATGGAACAATACGCAACTGTGAAAATACATGAACCAGAGCTTCAAGGAACTACACGGATAACTCTCAAAGGTATAATGCTGAAAAAGGTTACGTGTAGTGTGTCATTTGCATAAACTTAAAAAACCATGCAAACCAGTCAGTTCTATATATTGTTAAGAGGTCCACCCCACAACTTCATAAGAAAAAAGAAAAAAGAAAAAAAAAAAGAGGTGCATACACATGTAAGTACAAACTCATGTGTGGGACAGATAAATCCTAATTGGAGGACTAAGAATACCCCTGGGTGGGGAAAGAGCAGGGTTTTGGAGTGGGGAACGTTTTGTGATATCTGGTGGTTAAGCTGGGTAGGGGCAAATTGATATGTGCTAAATTATTCTCCACTTTTTTTTGACACCTGAAGTTTTCCTAACAGGTAATAAAGAGGTAGGCAGCAAAGATATTTTAGCAGAGAGAACAGTCTGGCAAAGGAAAGTCAGGGGAATGAGAGCTGTGAGGCTGAGGAAGGGTTTCCCTAGAATGGTTTGTCCAAAGTGTGGTGTCCTGCTGTAAGGTATATTTGGCTGATAGTAAGTGATAGCTTAAACGTGACATCCAGAAATTGTTTTTGCTGATGAATCAAACCTCTTTGTATCCCTTAACCTCTCACTTTATGTAAATATAATGCCAGTCACACAGTTGAAAAATCTCTTGTGAGTGATTCATTGTAGGAAACTGATATATTTTCTTTTCTAGTCTTTTTAGTTTGGTCAAATTATAGGTATTTTAAATGTCAAAAAAGAGGAAGAAGAATGGCACATACAGTCCTTTGGGGGAGATAGTTAATTCCACAACAGAGCCTAACATTCAGAGTGATCAGAGAAAGTACTGCATTCAGTTGTCACCAACACCCATCCTTATAAATTTACAAAATAAGAAACTTGCGTTGTTATAAATAAGAAAAATAAACCCCTCTTATTTAGTTATTTGGACTTTTTGCTGACTAATATATTATAATAGATTTTGCTTTAAAAAGAGCTTTTATAAATCCAAAGGAAGAAAAAACCTTAAAAGAAAAGTGAACAACTTACCAAAAAAAAAAAAAAAAAGATGACCAAAGACATGTTAAGATTTTGATTCTAGGCTGGGCTCGGTGGCTCAGCCTGTAATCCCAGCACTTTGGGGGGCTGAGGCGAGTGGATTGTCTGATCCCTCAGGTTCAAGATCAGCCTGGGCAACTTGGCAAGACCTCGTCTCTACAATAAAACAAAAATTAGCCAGGCACGGTAGTGCACACTTAGAGTTACGGCAACTTGGAAGGCTGAGGTGGAAGAATTGCCAGAGCCCACTGGTCATCACTGGGGTGACCATGAATGTGCTATTGCACTTCAGCCTGGGCGACAGAGTGACTCCAACTCAAAAAAAAAAAAAAAGTTCAATTCTATAAATGGTCAAATATAGGCAAGGTAAAGATTAAGGTTTCATTTCCATTTTCATCCATCAAGTAGTAACAGATTCAAAAATGTAAAGTATACTTCTTGTCATGAGGGCCAGCGGATGCCATAATAGACTGTTTTCCTTGGGACAGGAAAGCGGAAATGCATTTGTCTTCTGGATTGTCTTTGTAGTATGACTTAAAGTATACAAGAAAAATCTACACAAAATATTTCCAAATTAACCTAATGCTGTGTAGGTAATTAATTTTTTTCCTCTGCTCCATCTTTAGTAAAATGTTCGGGGAATTTGTTAAAATGTAGCATATTATCTTGGTGTGGCATGTCCTTAGCCATTACCAACTATTATATCCATTGCTAAAATTAGTTTATCAGATCAGCTACTCAGTAACTCTTTTTCTACTATTTTTTAAATAAGCAGAAATTTTTAAATGAGCAGAAAGTACAACTGCAATAGCAGAAATCCCAAATATAGATTTACAATAAATTATGACAGATATTATATACATATAACATAACATTGTAGAAATGTATTACCTTTGGATCTTTCTCCATAATAAATACTGCTTTATTTTCTTTTGTAATGAAATGAAACTTACAAAAAAGTTAATTTGGCATAGTCATCGAGATATATGATTATTATTGCACTATACAGTCTTTAAGCATAAGTGGTGGGAAGCCTCATTCCTTTCTTAGTTTGTTGGTTTCAAATACCTATAATCAGCACTGTCAATATTTTTCCTAATTAAATAAATCATAGAATATTTGCTCCTCATACACATAATATCACTTATGCTTTCTAAGACACAAAGGTTTTCTTTCTTCTTTCTTTCTTTCTTTTTTTTGAGTTGGAGTCTCACTCCATTGCCCAGGCTGTAGTGCAGTGGCACACTCACGGCCACCCCAGCATCGACCTGCTGGATTCTGGCGATCCTTCTGTCTCAGCTTTCCAAGTAGACAGAACTACAGACACGTGCTACCATGCCTGGCTAATTTTTTATTTATTGTAGAGACAAAGTCTTGCCAAGTTGCCCAGGCTGGTCTCGAACCCACAGGTTCAAGCAATCCACTCAACTCAGCCTCCCAAAGTGCTGGGATTACAGGCTGAGCCACCGAGCCCGGCCAACACAAAGGTTTTCAATGAGACTTCCCAACCCTGCCAGTTTCCTGGCTTTTGAAATAGTCCTGGAAGCAGGTACTCAATGCTGCTAGGTGTCCTGGATATGAGAGACCTTGACACAAAAGTAATCTTGGCTCACAATGCTCTGGATTGTATATTTGGGTATACTAGAAAGATCTAGATAAGAACTGGTGGCTTGGAAGAAAAATGACACAGGGAGAATAGAGTCTGAATCCTCCCAAATGATGAATCAGCAAGTAAAAAGGATGGAAAGGATGGGCTAAGAAAAGGGAGGAAGAAGAGAAGGATCGACAGCAGCATCTTCCTGTCCTGTTGGCTCAACACCAGAAGGCATCCTAGAACGCATGCAAGAAAGTCACATTCAAGGTTGGGTTTAGAAGTCATGTGACATTCGGGGTAAGCCAAAGTCTAGTCCTCTGACATCCATATTGCTCCTTGCCATCTCCCCATGAGCCAGATTTGCCTTAGCTTTAGTCAAAGCTCTTCTTCCCCAAGTAAAGAGAAGAGGACTAAATATGCAACTAAGTGAAAGGATATATACTTTGTGAGAATGACACCGTGTCAAACTCCAATCCATGCATTGTAATAGTCTTTTTGGAGGACAGATGGAAGAGTGTAAAGTAGTGGGGAAGGTGGTCAAGAAGGCAGACCAAGGTCTTACAGAAATATCCACATTCTACTTCAAATGCAAAGCCATGATAAATAAAATATTTAAATACAGCTTAAAAAGTCCTCAGTAGTCAAAAAGCAACATAATTATCTACATGGGCCAGAAATAAGATGGGAACACAGAATAGTGAGCGAGGATTAAGTCTTAGTCCTGCTGAGAACCATGATCCTTTGGCCAAGAGTTTTACACCAGAAAGAGAAAGGGGGTGAAAAATTCCCCATGTGCAACCAGGTGAGAATGTTCTGGACTTCCTGCAAAAGAACACAGGCTTAAATTAGTTGCAACTACTAACCAAAGACAGCTTCTTGCTTGGATGAAAGAACAGAACAGAAATAGCTCTGTAACATGAAACTAGGTCTAACTATGTACTGGTAAGGAATTGGGTTTACATCCAAAGGTTTACACTGTCAGCATAAAATTTGATTATAACTAGAGACTGTGTAATGCTGGAAGGTGGCAACCTCAAAAGACCAGACATGAAAGGGGATAGAAGACAAATAACTCATACTCAAATTTCAAAATACATGAGAAAAATTCACAAGAAAGTCGTAAAATGTAGATCAAAAAACTCAACAAAAAATTTATTCCTAAAGAAAAGAAAATAATAATCTGAAAGGATGTGAAATAAACAATAATATCTTCATAAGGGTAAAGAAATAAAAAAGTTAAAGAAAATTATAAAATTGGCAGACATTAATTGCTAACAGGTAGACTACGAAAAAATACCAGTAGGAGCCTGAGAATGAAAAATACAGTTATTGAAATAAAAGAGATAACAGGTGCTATCAAATCTACATAAGACACCGCCAAAGAGAAGATGTAGTAAAATGAATAAAGTATTGAGGAATTCACCCAAAATATAACACTAAAGAAAGAAAAATAAATAACATCGGGAAACATAGAAGAGAGAGAGAGAGTTTCCACCATGCGTTCTGTTAACATTTTCAGAAGTAGAGGTAAATGGTGGCAAGGCAATACTTAGGGATGATGGCTGAGAACTTTCAGAATAAAGACATACACAAATCCTCACTGAGTTTTGCACAATGCAACAATTTTTATTTGTTTGTTTGAGTTGGAGTCTCACTCTGTCACCCAGACTGGAGTGCAGTGGCCGCTCCTGGCCTTCGCAACCTCAATCTGCTGGATTCCAGCGATCCTTCTGCCTCAGCCTTCTGAGTAGCTAGAACTACAGGCGCACTATCACGCCTGGCTAATTTTTTGATTTATTGTAGAGATGAGGTCTCGCCAAGTTGCCCAGGCAGGTCTCAAACCCATGGGCTCAGGCAATCCACTCACCTCAGCCTCCCAAAGGCGCTGGATTACAGGCTGAGCCACCGAGCCCGGCTTGACAGTTTTTTAAAAGTAACTACAGATCATCAAGAAAAAGGAAAAAGTTGTCAAAAGGTACCAGAGAGGGGAAAAATCTCCCCTGAATATCCACAAAGGAATAACAATTAGATTGAGAGCATACTTTTCACCAAGAACAATAGAGATCAAAAGACAATGGAGTGATATTACTCATATACTGATGGAAAGCACTGTCAACCCAGAATTCCATATAGAGGCAAATTATCATTCGCGAGTGAGGGCAAAATAACTTTAAAACCACAAAGACAAAGGACACACCATCAAAAAGACAAATCCACAAGGAACCGGTGAAATGTACTGAGCATCGGTCACTATAAATAATGCAACAAAAGCCAAACTCTAACATTGAAATGCCAATAATCCAGGAAAAACTCAGTGTGACATGGCCCATTGGGATTAAATTGGATATTAGAAATATGCTAATCAAAAGGAAAAATCAATTTCCAATTAAAAAAAATTACTTCTCTGTAAGGAATGAAAGAAGGCAGGAAGAGATGGAAGGAAGGAGACAGAGAAGAAGGAAAGATAGCAGGGAGGGTTGCCTACCTGCCCCTACATTTTCCAGGAAGTAAAGAACTGAGATACCCTTGAAGAAATATAACTGGGTATGTGAGCCAAAGGGAGTTGAGGTCTGTTGGGTTTATCTCCATGCCAGGGGTGTGAGTGTGGGTGGAGGCGGGGGACACATGGAAAGTGTGAAACAAAACACTTCTAACCATATGGGCTGGTGTTCACTTCTTTGAACTGTGCACAGTAAGGATCTGTGGGAAGGACATCCTGGAACATGGGGTATGGCCAGCACTTCTGTGGGGCTCAGACTGGGGAGTAGACCGACATTCCCCAGAGCAGGAGGAAGACATAGAGGTCTCTTGCCAGCCTACGTTAGAAGACATCTCTTAGGCTTTATGTTTTAGTCCATTTTTGCTGCCCCCATAAGATGCCTGAGAATGGTTCGTTTGTAAAGAACAGGAATTTATCTCTTATAATTCTGGAAGCTGGGAAGTCCACGATCAAGGCACCAGCAGATTCACTGTCTGGTGACAGCTCTGTCTGCTTCCAGAATGGCACCTTGTTGCTGTGTCCTAACGTAATGGAAGGGCAGAAAGGGGCTAGCTAGTCCCCCCGAACCCTTTCATAAGGGCATGGATCCCTTCATGAAGGCAGAGCCCTCACAACCTAATCACCTCTTAATATCATCACTTTGAGGTGTTGAGGAGCTCAAGGGCCATCTAGTTCATAATTGTGTGATAAAACTTGTTTTAAGTGTAGGTTGAAGCTTATTTTGAATGTATATTGAAACTTGTTTTTAAAACTCAGATGTATGCTTGCTTTCCCGCCCAAGCCCAGTAGTATACTTTTGGTAAACAAGTTCACATACCAAAAGAAAACCGCAGAGTCACGGTGCAGACCCTCTGGCCCCATTTTCTGCTCCACTCCCCTAGTAATCTCACATTCCAGATGTCCCAACCAGTTCCACCCAGTCCACCTGACTGTTGATGGTCAGCCGCGGTCAGCCGCGACCCGCGACCATACAAACCAACCAACCCCAAACGCCCCCGTACCCAGTAGGAGAAATTACCCAATCATGTGCGAACAAGTTTAAAGTTCTTTCCCCTCCCTTGTAACTGTGTATATAAGCTGCTTGCTGCGCTGGGCCGGGGCTCTCGTTCCTGTACCGCTGTGCCGGTTACAGACGTGAGCCCAGACTCGAGCTTGAAGAAAGACCCTCGTGTGATTTGCATCAGAGCTGGCTCATTGGTGGTCTCTCGGATTCAGGATTCGGGTACAACAGTGTAAGGTCCAGCATAAGAATTCTGAAGGGACACATACAATCAAACGATAGCACTTGGTAAGGAGTTAAGAAATTTAAGTATAGCTCTCTGCCTGTATCCCATCTCTGTTAGAACTTGAGAAGCCAACAGAGACAGCTGCTGCACTCTGAGTGGAGCCTTGGGAGATACATGATAAAGAGAATTTTAACAGCTTTGCTCGAATTTATGAATGAAATCCCTGGTTGGTCCTTTTAGAAATTTTATTAATATTTTAAAACTGCTTTTAATTGCTTCTTTTGATATCTTAATGTGTTTCTTTTGAATGTGACACTGTTTCTGGGAACCTGAAGGTTCAGCTTCATTTGGGTTACACATAGAAAATGATTTTCTTTCCTCTGCTGGAGGAGAAATAAGCCTGCCTTCCTCCTGCTTCTGAGCTTTGCCCTGCCGTCCACGAAGACTGAAAGCTGCCATCCCAACACGATGAGGCTTAGAGGGCCAGGTCCTAAGGCAGCCATAACCAAACAGCTCTTCAGCACCCACGGTTTCATGCATGCTAGACTTTCTCCTCAGGTTTCTTCTGTCACAGGCATTTCCTGCATGGAGACTATCTTGCTCAGGGCAAGAGGACAGCATGCAGATGAACTGGTCAGAGGCCTGTCCTCACAGAGGCCCAAGCCTTCACCTGTCATATAGTACTAAAATGTAATCTCTACTAGGGCTACATTTGTCACAGGGCTTTGTCACAGGGCTACATTTCCAACACACCTAAATATTTGTTGAATATTTGCATGGATAAGGAGCTATCCCTTGACATGAACAGCTTTTGCCTAGGTTTATTTATAAATTCACTTTAAAGAGTGTTTAACTTCATAATAAAAATGAAAAAGTTGGGTTTGATAAACCTGAACATTGCATAGGATGCAGATGGGCCAGAAAAAAATGATTTAGAGTAATAAACAGATTCCTGAGTGCATTTGAAGTGGAAGAAGAAAAGAATCAGTGCTGTCTGCTGCCTGAGAGATTTAGCCTAAGAAATATTGCTGTGGTATAAAATTAATTAATATCGGTAAGAAAGCCTCCAGTAATTTAAAATTATACGGCCTATATCTATGTAGTATTTTATAGTATATTAAAAAGGTAAAGTAAATTAAAAGCCCTCAAATAATCTGCATATTATTTAAAGATGCTTGTGGCATGTTAATCATGTCTTCTTCTCTATTCATTTTTCTCTTTTTGTAAATAGAAGTAGCTTTGGAATTAAGCCACTTGACTAATAAGTGGTCCTTGTGCAGAAACAGCCTCTGTGCCACACGAGTGGCCACCATCAAACGTCCTAGGTGCCTACCCTTATGCTGATGTCCCGGAGCTATTGCTTATGGATTTCCCCCCACCCTGCCCCAGTGCTAACTTTTAGTTTCAGCTTCTCCTCTTTATCTCTTATGGCTTCCGGAACTCAGGTTTTGGAATACCCTTGGTAGTATTCCAACTGTGTTATGAACCTGATGTTGCATAAGCTACAGACAGCTGGTGGGCCTAGCCTGAGAATCTGGCCACCGTGGAAAATATTTTGATCAATTGCAAGTCAATATAATGTACTTATCAAGAATATGAGTTCTGGAATGGTCCGACTACCGATATTAGTTTCCAGGGTCTGACACTTATTAAGGATGTGATCTTGGACAGTTTGGCTACTCTTTGCCTTGGTTTTCTCATCTGAGAATTAAGAACAATAATCTTAAGCAAATTTGTAGGTGCTCTAATGGGCTGCATGTGTACCCCCCGAATTCATATGTTGAAGCCTTGATTCAGAATGTTACTTAACTCAGAATGTGACTGTACTTGGAGATAGGGCCTTTAAAGGAGCAACTGAATTTAAATGAGGTCATTAGGCTGGACCCTAAACCAGTAAGACTGGTGTCTTTATGAGGAGAGGAGATTAGGATACAGGATACACAGAGGGAGACCATGTGAAGAGAGAGAAGAGGCCGTCTATGACCCAAGGAGACAGGTCTCAGGAGATACCAACACCTTGATCTCAGACTTTCAGCCTTTAAAATTGTGAGAAAACATAGTTTTATTATTTAGGTCTCGCGGTTCGTGGTACTTTGTTATGGCACTCCCAGCAAATGAACATGTGGAATCTTTTGAAGATTCCATGAGACAATGCATGCCAGGTGCTTAGGATGATGGCTAGCACAGTAAGCATGCAATCAACTTTAGCTTTGTTGTTATGAAGGGAACCATGTTGCTAATTCTAAATAACTTTCTTAAGAACAAACTATTCCTAATGTGAGCACTACTAGGTATTAGGATTACCTTGAACATTATTTTTTTCTTTTTCTTTTTTTTAAGTTGGAGACTTACTCTGTTGCCCAGGCTGGAGTGCAGTGGCACACTCACGGTCACCCCAGAGTCGACCTGCTGGGCTCCAAGTAGCCAGAACTACAGGTGTCTCAGTCTTTCAAGTAGCCAGAACTACAGCGTGTGCTTCCGTGACCAGTTAATTTTTTTATTTAGGTATTGTAGAGATGAGGTCTCGCCAAGTTGCCCAGGCTGGTCTTGAACCCGCGGGCTCAGGTAATCCACTCTTCTCCGCCTCCCAAATTGCTGGGATTACAGACTGAGCCAACGAGCCCAGCCACATTATCTTCTTTACATTAAACATTAATTTGTTCATTCATTCATAAAATAAACATGTATTCGAAGTTGGCAAACTTTGAGCCGGTAACTGAGTTTTGGTGCTGGGAATAGAAGATGGACAGCACACAGATTGTAACGCTTCCTTGAGGAGTTTAGAGTGTCTAGAAATGGTGTGATGTGCTCTTGGCATCATTAGAGAGACAGAGTGGTGACTGGAGGCTGGTAGAGGTGAACATGGAAATAAAGTAGGATGATTGTCTGTCTGCAGGGCAAGCCAGTAAAGGGCTCTCTGGACAAGCAGCCCAGCTCTTGGGGTGATGTGGGTTTTCTGGAGAAGTTCTGCGGTCACCTGGTGGTGACCTGCAACATCCAGGGAAAGATGGCTCTGTCTGAGCAAAACATCCATGTTGGGCTTGAGGTTAAAAGGTTGCAAACAAAGGCCAGCTCTGCTGGTGAAATTATAGTCAGGGCACACAGATCTGGCAGGTATGTAATCTAACGGGAAAATGTGCTGAAGCCCTCTACACTGCCACGCTCTTAGCAGAGAACTGGAATCATCCCTTGTGCTCTGTAGGGAGGTAGCTTGCATCGCTAGGTCAGATTTCTTTGAAATTGCAGTGTCAGTAATGAGTGTCACAATTTCTCTTTTTTTGAACCACTTTTTAAGGTGTAACTGACATATGATAAAATAAACATATTTGAATTGCAACATTTCATGTGCTAAACCAATAAAACGTACACCACAATCAAGACAGTAAACATAGCCATCGACCCCTAAAGTCTCCTCCTGTCCCTTAGCCTGTCCCAACACCACTGGTCTGCTTTCTGTCACTATAAGTTAGCTGGTATTTTCCAGAGGTGTATATACACTGACTCATAAAGTATGCACTGTTTTTATCTGGCTTCTTCATCCAGCATGATTATTTTGAAATGCACCCATGTTGTTGCTGTGTATCTGTAGTTTCTTCCTTTGATGCAATTTGTTTATCCAGTCATCTGTTGATAGACATATGGGTTGTTTCTTGTTTGGGCTTTTGCGAATAAAGTTGCTATGAACATTTATGTACAGGTTTCTGTATGGATATATGCTTTCTTTTCTCTTGGTTAATACCTAGAAGTAGAATGACTGGATCATATGGTAGGTATATGCACACCTTTTTAAGAAACTGCAAACTGTTTTCTGACATGGTTGTATCATTTTACATTCCTACCAGAAGTGAGTGCACTCTCCAGTTCCTTCAGACCATTATCCATATGTTCAGTCTTTTCTAATTTTAGTCATTTTAATAGGTGTGTAGTGGTATATTATTGTGGTCCTAATTTGCATTTCTCTAATGACTAATGATGAAATGTTGGTTCAAATCTTTTGCTGATTTTTTAATGGGTTGTTAGTTTTCTTATTATGGTGATTGGAGGGTTTTTTATATTTTCTGAATACAAGTCCTTTATCAGACATATGTTTTGCAAATATTTTCTCACTGTCTGTGGCTTGCATTTTTATTCTCTGTACAGTGTAATTTAGAGAGCAGACTTCTTAATTTTAATGAAGTCTAATTGATCCATTTGTTCTTTTATGGCTCATGCCTTTGGTGTCATGTTTAAAAAATCTTTGCCTCACCCAAGTTTACAGTTTTTCTGTTATCTTTTCTGTCAGAAGTTGTATAGCTTTAGGTTTATCATTTAGACATGTGATGTAATGTGAATTAATGCCAACCAAGTTTGCTCATAGTTACATTCAGGATTTCTGTATCCTTACTGGTTTTCTCTCTAATTGCTCTAGCAATTATTGAGAGAAGGGTTCTGAAATAGTTTCCTGTATTTGTCTATGTTTTTCCTCACTCTATCAGTTGTTGCTTCATCTATTTTGAAGTCATCATTAGATGGCTATTGAGTAGTGTTATGGCTTATTGATGAATTGACTCCTTATCATTATGAATGGCTTTCTTTATTCCTGGTAATAATCTTTGCTCTGAAATCTACTTTGTCCTAAATTAATATAGCCACTCCAACTTTCTTTGAATTAGTGTTAGCATGGGATATATTCTTTCATTCATTTATTTTTAATCTAGTTGTGTCTATGTATTTAAATTGTGTTTTATAGGCAGCATATAATTGTCTTTTTTTACAATCTAACTGACAATTTCAATTTTTTTTTTAGTTGGAGTCTCACTTTGCTGTCCAGGCTGGAGTGCGGTGGCACACTCACGGCCACCCCGGTATCGACTTGCTGAGCTCCAGTGATCCTTCCACCTCAACCTTCAAAGTAGCTGGAACTACGGTGCATGCCACTGCACCCAGCTAATTTTTGGTTTATTGTAGAGATGAGGTCTCCCCATGTTGCCTGGGCTGGTCTCAAACTCCTGAGCTCAGGTAATCCTCTTGCCTTGGCCTTCCAAAGTGCTGGGATTACAGGCCGAGCCACTGAGCCTGGCCAAGAATTGCAAATTTTAATTGGGATGTTTATACCACTAACATTGAATATGGATATGCTTAGATGTAAATTTCCTATTTATTTTCTATTTGTTCTAAATATTTTTAAATATTTCATTTATCTTCATTGTTGGCTTACCAGCTCTAACTCCTTGTTTTATATTTGGGTGGTTCCTATAGGATTTTTACTATGGATTATTGACTTATCCTAGTTGACCTTCAAGTGATATTACATATGGTATAAGACCAAACAATAATGTATTCCATTGTTCCTTGCTGGCCTTTGTGCTATTATTGTCATGTAGTTTCCTTTTATATATATTATAAACCGCACAGTACATTGCTATTAAATTTGTTCACACAGCCGGGCTCGGTGGCTCAGCCTGTAATCCCGCGCCTTTGGGAGGCTGAGGTGAGTGGATTGCCTGACCCCACGGGTTCGAGACCCGCCTGGGCAGCGAGACCTCATCTCTACAATAAATCAAAAAAAAATCAGCTGGGCGTGGTAGCGCATGCCTGTAATTCCAGCTACTCGGAAAGCTGAGGTGGAAGGATCGCCGGAGCCCAGCAGGCGAGGCTGCGGTGGCTGGGAGTGGCCACTGCACTCCAGTCTGGGCAACTGAGTGAGACTCCAACTCAAAAAAAAAAAAAAAAAATTTGTTCACACATTAAATATTAGGAAAAAGCAACAAATAGGTAGTGATTGTCATCATTTCTGATGCTCTTCATTTCTTTGTGCAGATCCTGTTTTTCACGTGGCATCATTTTCCTTCTAACTGAAAAATTTCCTTTAACATTTTCTATAGTATGGGTGTGCTGGGGGTGATGAATTCTTACAACTTTTGTTTGCCTAAAAAATCTTTATTTTGCTTTCACTTTTGAAGGATACTTTTACTGGGTATAGAATTCTAGGTTAGATTTTTTTTCCCTGTTTTGCCAATGCCTTCTTTTACATTGCCTCCATCAATAAATCAGCTGTCATCCTTAACTATATGCCTTTGTATGTATGTCTTTTTTCTCTGGATGATTTTTAAATTTTCTTTATCACTGGTTTTAGCAGTTTTAGTTTGATTTGCCTTAGTGCTTTATGCCTGTGAGTTCACTGAACTTTTTGGAACTCTGGGTTTGTTGTCTTCATAAATTTTGGAAAATTGCTGGACATTATTTCAATTTTTTTTCTTCTCTGCTATCCTTCAGGGACTTCAATGCCGTGTTACAATGTTCAAAATTGTCTCAGTGTTCACTGATGCACTTTTCATTTTTTAAAACAGTTTTTTTATGTGTTTGTGTAGATAGTTTCTGCTGCTATGTCTTCAAGTGCACTGATCTTTTCTTTTGCAATGTCCAATCTGCCATTAATCCCATTAAGTATATTTTCATTGCAGACAATTTAGTTTTGATATCCAGAAGTTGGATTTGGTCATTTTATACTTCTATGTCTCTACTTAACTTTTTGAACATATAAAATAAATTTCTAGTAATTACTGTTTTAATGCCTGTCATTGCTAATTCGAATTCCTGTGTCACTTTGGGGTCAATTTCAGTTGAATAATTTTTCTTTTCAATATGAGTCATATTTTCCTGCCCTTTTGGATGTCTGGTAATTTTTTATTGGATACAAGATATTGTGGATTTTGCTTTTGAATTGCTATAAGTATTCTTGAACTTTGTTCTGGGTCATAATTAAATTACTTGCAAATAGTTTGTTCCTTCAAGTCTTGCATTTAAAATTTTTAGGTAAGACAAGAGCAGAGCTAATTATCATCCACTACTGAGAGAAGATCCTTCTGAATACTCTACCCAATTCTCAGTGCCTGGTTGGTGGGAACAGGCACTATTTCTGGCTCTGCGAGCATTGTGTACTATTCCTTCTTATCCCATTAGGTAAATAAGTGTGGTTCATTCCCTATCTTTGGATTGTTTTCCTCACATACATGCACTGGTCAGTACTTAGCTAAACAATGAACAACTTTCTGTAGATCTCTGGGAGTGTGCTTCTCTCTCTCTCTCTCTCTCTCTCTCTCTCTCTCTCTCTCTCTCTCTCAGTGTAGCTTTTTCCTTTCTAATAGTCAGGCCTTAAAACTCTAGTCACCTTCTTCTACCTAGACTGTTAGCTTTGTCTTCTCAACCAAAAGAGTCTACTCCTATTGGTCTCCTCCTTTCGATGCTGTGGCCTGGGAACTCGTGCAAGGCAGTAAACTCAGGTAATGATAGGGCTTACATCATTTGCTTCCCATGTCTCAGCAATCACTGTCCTTCATTACTGATATCCAATGTCTTGAAAATCAGTGTGTCGTGTATTTGATTCACATAAAGTAAAATGTCTTTTATAACTTGGCCTTAGAAGTCATACTTCATCATTTCTATCATATCCTACTGGTTAGGGAGGGTGGTCCTCTTCAGTGTGTGTGGCAAGGGTGGAGGTAAAAAGAGATTACATAAGGGCATAGCTATCAAAAGGCAGCAACCCCTGGAGGCTGGCCACCACCAACAGAGGGTGCAAATGTACCAACTTGGAGCATGAGAATTAGATTGGGCAGGCAAGACGAAGCCAGATAACAGTGCATAGGAAAGAGTTGATAGTCATCAAAAAGAGTTGGGACACAAACATTTCCTCTCTATTTTCTGTATTCCATAAACACTTCTTTCTCAATTGATCTCTCTTCACACTGTTTCACTATTATTTCTGTGCTAGTCTCCTGCATAACTTGAGAATTTCTGGAAGGCAGAACCTATCATTCATACTGGGTCCCCCAAGTTTCTAGTATCATACCTGGATTACCTGTAGGAACTCAGGCATAATTTCTTAAATTGAATCAAATTAAATTATCTGGAACAATAAATTTATCTATCACATTCCACTAAATGTTGAGATGTACTAAACTGGTAGTGGCATACTAAAAATGACAGTGCTAATTCACAATTGCTAAGATGTAGAATCAACCTAAATGCCCATCAACCAATCAGTAGATAATGAAAATGTGGTACATATACACTACGGATTACCATTCAGTCATCAAAAAAAAAAAAGAAAAAAATAATGTCTTTTGTAGCAACTTGGATGGAATTGGAGAGCATCATCCTAAGTGAACTAATGCAGGAACAGAAAATAAAACACTGCATGTTCTCATTTTAAGTGAGAATTAAACTAAGGATCTGCAAAGGCATAGAGAATGATATAATGGACATTGGAAACTCAGAAGGGCGAGGGTGGGAAGGGGAAGGATGAAAAATCACCTATCAGGTACATTGTGCACAGGGTGAGGGTTGTGGCTACACTTAAGTCCAGACTTATTTGCCACTCTACAATGCATCCATATAATCAAAAACTATTTGTACCCTAAAGTTATTGACATAAAGAAAAAAAGTATTATTTACAGTCAAAAATTTTTTAAAAATAATAAAACAGTGGTGCTTTAGGAAGGTTGACTAGAACCACGGGTTAGGCTAACAAGGCTTATATTCCAAGATTGAGACTTGGTAATTCAGGCATAAAATGGTAAAACTTGGAATACAGGGGAGTATGAAGGGGGAAGAAAGAATTCCAGGATCATAAGAAGAAAATGCTTGATAGGACTTAGTGACAACTGGGCCTAAAAGGAAAGAAGGGCCTAGATGACTCCATGGATTTCAAGCAAAGGAGACGTAAAATTTGTGGTGTCACCAACCAATTAAGATGGTGCTCAGACTGGATGCTTCACTCCCCTTCCAAAGTTGGTCTTCTCCCTTTATCTCCTATCCTACTGGCGTCAGCTAGAAATCTTGGAATTATTCTGGACTTCTCTTCTTTCTTATCTGTGAATCAGTTGGTGGCTCTTGGGTCTTGGGTTTCCCAAGCAGGTAACTCCAATGGAGCTTACTGTGCAGCACACTTAATAGGGTGTGTTCCTGGGGGCAGTCCTGGGAGGGTGTTGAGGCAGGAGCGGACAGAGGGAAATGTGGAGCTCATGCAGACACAATGTCAGCCCTAGGTGGTTCCACAAGGAGCAGTGGAGCTAGGTTGCCCTTCAGAGTGGCCTGGAATTGGACCAAGTTGACAAAGGCTTCATACTCTCATATCACTGCAACTGGGCTTTGGAATGAGAAGTGACCTCAGGCAAGCAGCCCTTTGCAATTCTGGCAGTTCCTGATGGAACTGATAACTGAAGACTGTCTGCTCACAGAAGTTCCAGTAACTAGGGCAACAAGTCCTTCATTGTTAGGTATTTGGGTGGCGCACTACACTGTGCACATCACGACTGTCCTCAAATCTTCATCTTATCCTCTCCTCCTAGGGTTGACTTTTTTCCTGAATTGCTGCAACACAGTCTTGACTTGTCTCTCAGCTTGCTGCCGTCACCATTCTTTAATCAGTTTTCCCACACTGCTGCTGTGATGAACTCTTTAAACACAGATGTAATCATGCCATTCTTCTCCTCAAAAGCATTCAGAGGCTTCTTATCACCTGTGGGATTCACAGTCTAGACCTCAACCCCAGCTACACTGTGACCCTGACAAACTACTTGGAGTTGTTACTGGGCTGTCACACATCTTCTCTTTCTCTCTCTGGCTTTCTTTTCCAACTCCTCCTTCTCTGTCTTTCTAGACTCACCTCCATTACGAAACCATGACTCTCCTAGCCTAGGTTAAGTGGCATTTCAGCATGTTATTATAGCCCCTGTTATGTGATCTTTGGTAGCATTTATTACACATATGTCCATTTCCAAATGTCCATTACCAGAGATTCATCTCATCAAGAGTACAGGCAGAAGGTTTTCTGCCTTTAACCCAGCACCCAACACACAGTCAGCTGTGTGATACAGCCAGCTGTGTTCTTGAACACACAGTCTGCACGCAAGGGGCTTTCAAATGCTTGGACAGTAATTGAGTTAGCCAAACAATAGTTTTAAAATAAAAAGCATATTTATATTTAAAATAAAATAAGTTTAAAAATATTCACCCAATTTTATTCTTCTGATCACCTACCATTCTCTTTTGGGCATCAAGAACAGATTGCAGGAGCAGGATTCAGTCTTGAAAGAGGCTTACTTATGACCAGCTCTGAACTTCCCCATAAAAATATCGCCGTCTACAAAGTTTAGCCAAGGAGCTACTCGAGCTCGTTATTGATCCTCTCTGTGGCTGCTGATTAAGGCACATAGGAAAGAAAGTTGTTGGCTGTTCTGATTTGCCTTCTGCTCTCTTCCTCTCCTTCCCTATGGAGTAAATAAAGCTCAGGGGCAGGAGTGGGAGGAGGATGTGTATCATCCCCAGGGGAAGAAAGAATTGTGTGGGTGTCATCTTCAGCCACTGGTTTCTAGGATCCAGGTTTCTAGACTGTGTGAGAAGAGATGACAGCGTTTGGAGGGTCCTCCCTGCTCCCACCCCAGCCCAGTATTGTCCAGACTCCATCACTTCTCTGAAAATCTAGCAGCAAGATACAGAGAATCCTCCAAGCTGCTCAATGTTGTTGTTGACAGACATTTAGTGCCCTCCTCACTTACAAATCACTGGGTTCTAGATGAGGTAATTACTGTTTATTAGAGGTAATCCTGCCCACATGGAGCTTTCTAGCTTTCCTAAGAGACCTATATATAGGAGCTTAGAGATGGTTGTGTAGATGACATGAATCTTGCAAAACACTCCCCCACTGAATTCATTCATATCTGTTTAGAATTACTTCTAAAAGAATCCTTAAACAAAATCCCATACTGCTTTCAATACCATTGGCTTTTTGGAAGCCACAGAGACTCTTTGGGTAACTTTAAATAATTTATTTTACAAGGCCATCCCCCTGTCCTGGGAGGTTTTCAAGTTGAATTCTATTAACAGCTTTTGTCTCCTGTTATAATGCATATATTAACAATTAAGAGCCATTTAAAATAATTGATTCAATTCACTAAAGCCAACAAATTAATTAACTGATGCATAATTAATCAGAGCAGCAAGGCATCTATTCTTTGGGGACCAGATAGGAAAGCTGTGATTTGTGTGTTCATGAATAGAGTAGATACAGTCAGCTGTGTTCTTGAACCAGATACTGATACAGTTGGGGTCATAATTTAAGGGTTGAAGCCTGTCAGCTCACAGAAGGAACTTTTGGCCTTGGCTGCTCTGTTCAACACGAGGAAGTGTTGCACAATTGTATTAGTCAACTTGGGCTGCCATAACAAACAAAGTATCTTGATCAAATGACAGAGATGTATTTTGCACAGTTCTGAAGGCTGGAAAGTTCAATATCAAAGTTCCGTAGTATTGCTTCCCTCTGGGGGCTCTCTTTCTGGATTGCAGATGGCCTGCTTCTTGCATTGCCCTCACTGGGTAGAGAAAGAGAGAGCCCTGGTCTCACTAACTCATTTTATAAGGACACTAATTCCATCATGGGCCCCCTCTCTTTACTCCATCTAACCTTAATTACTTCCCAAATATCTCATCTCCAAATACTAACACACTAACAAATTTGGGGTTTAGGAGACTCCAACATTCAGTTCATAGTAATTATGCTCTGGTCAATTCTTAAGATAGACACAGAACTATTGGATGTCAGAGCTGAAAGATTCTTAGAGACCATCTTTGTCCAATGCTTAAAACATACAGGTTAAGTATCTCTCATATGAAATGCTTAAGACCAAAAGCATTTTGGATTATTTTTGAATTTTGGAATATTTACATATACATAATGAAATATGTCAAGGTTGGGGCCCAAGCCTAAACAAGAAATTCACTTATGTTTCTTATATACCATATATATATGGCATGGAGATAATTTTTTATAATCTTTTTAATAATTTTGTTTATGAAATAAAGTTTGGGTATGAGGTCAGATGCAGAATTTTTTAACCTGTGGTGTCATGTGGGCATTTAAAAATTTTTGGATTTTGGAGCATTTTGGATTTGGGGGATTTTCAGATGAGGGCTGCTCAAATTGCGATCTGAGCAGGGTGCCTGTCTGTAATTTATTTCTGATCCATGATGAGATGTGTCCAGAAGTTGAAAGCAAACATTTAGAAGCCTTGATAGCAATTTAACAGAGTCATTTTATGTCTGCTGAATCTGATATTTAAAATTTGGGGTATATATATATCTATCTTTTATTATAAAGATGTGGGGTACAATTCAGGGTTGGGTACATAAAAATTGATTATGCAGGTACCCTTGTTGATGAGGTGTGCAGGGCTTATATTTTATGACTTTTTTCATTAAAATTGCCTCACGACTCATTTTTATTATATTTAAAATAAGTATCAATATGCAATGAATTATAAATTGTGAAAAACAAAGCAAAACCCAACCAAGGGGGTCTTTTACCACAGATATTTCTGGAAGTTCTGCCTTGGATCATTCCAGAAATCTTTAAGCCCAAACCTTGCAAAATACTACGTTTGCCTGAATATGCTCTTAGGGGAGATAACACAAGCTCTAATATCCCTTTGCAGCTGTGTTAGAAAAGGGGACTTGGGATGCCTTGTATCTGCCTCTGGAGGTGCTGCTGTACACTGCAGAGTTCAATGCTATCTAGAGAATAAGATGAACAAAGTCGTATCAAAGCCATGTAAGCTGTAAATAACATAGCTGCATTTATACTCATTTTGAACATGTGCGCACTGAGAGGGTCACGAGTTAACTGTGAAAAACCACATTATTCTACAATCACCAGCCACAGCTGTGCATTAGAGTGCATTAAAGTATACTACAGTGAATTGCATTAATGTCCTAACTCAGATAACAAGAGTGGCAGAGACTGAGGATCTACACTTAGCAAGAAAACGACAGATAAGAAACCTAAGAGTCATTATTAGAGATAGTGGGATGTGGATGAGCAGGTTAGGACAAAGGTGGTTAGCCAAATCCAGTACTTTACTAATAAAAACGGAGTGAGTACAGCTATTGTTCTGACTTGAAGTAGAATGGACACTTGTTGGGGCCTGACTTGAAGATGCCCTTGGGTTGGGGTAATGATAATACTTTCTACCAAGTTTGCATGAAGACTTTTTATGCTGTAGGAGTTGTAATAGCTTTTGTAGCCCCTTGGATGGGATTTAAGGTAGACCTTTCTTGGCAATTTATATTTTATCATATATGTTCGTATAGGCCATCTGGGATGATTCCGCACAGATCCATATATTGTCTCTCATTCCTTGACCTCTTACAACATACAAGAGCCTTGACTTGGGGATAAGAAGGACTCTAACTTGAACTTTTGTGCATGAGTGATCTTTGAAATTTGATCTCAAGATTTTAAAAAGTGAAACTGCTATTCTGAAAGTAAAGGTTACTTAGTGCAAAACAGCTGCCATATTGCCTTATCATAATAGAAGAGAAAAATCATTCTCTTGAGATTGTATATGGGATCCATTTAATTATATGTTTGGGGGGTAAATCTGATATACCAAATCAGGAATATTATATTTCCAAAAACCAAGTAAGCTGATTGATTTAACATGCCTGATACTTTTGAACTCACCCAAATAGCAATGCAGAATATCACTAGTGGAGAAAATCAAACAAATCTGGGCTCAAATCCTAACTTCACCACTTTCTAGCTGTAAAATCTTGGATACTTTATTTGACCTCTCTGAGTCTTGGTTTCCAAATCTGCAAAGTGGAGATAATAATACCTATCCTGAAAGGTTAATAAAGGGCTAATGTTTATAAAATACTTCTTATGTATTGGTCCTTGTGCTAAGTATTTACATGTTTTTTCACTTACCCTCACAGAAAATCTTTAAAGTTAAATGCTAAGTTATATGATAACCTGAAACCCAGGTTAAACACTCAACATTTACAGCTTTAGAAACAAAGTATGTATGACTGAGTTCGTTGGTTCAGTCTGTAATCCCAGCACTTTGGGAGGCCAAGGCAAGTGGATTGCCGGAGTCCACAAGTTCGAGACCAGCCTGAGCAACTTGGCAAGACCTTGTCTCTACAATAAATAAAAAATTAGCTGGGCGCAATAGCACAGGCCTGTAGTTCTGGCTACTAGGAAGGTTGAGGTGGAAGGATTGCTGGAGCCCAGCCGGTCGACGCTGGGGTGGCCGTGAATGTGCCACTGCACTACAGCCTGGGCAATGGAGTGAGACTCCAACCGCAAAAAAAAAAAGAAAGAAACAAAGTATATAAAGAATTTAGCATAGGGCCTGGCATGTAGTAGGTCCTTAATGAAGCAAGTCATTAGTCTATTATTATTACTGCTATTATTTTGCAATAATTGTAGACAAAAGCCACCTGAGAAGTGGAAATGCAAGCACTTGGCCTTTGTCCTGACTGTCCACTCTGCTGGAAGAATTTGTGGCTAGCCTGCTTTAAGAGTATGGGGAGGTGACCATGTTCCTCAGGCCCCAGCTCTCGCCCCAGGCACGAGTCAGAGCAAGTCTTAGGCAGATGAAGGATACATGACCTCCCAAATATCTCTCCTAAGGCCTAGATATTGCCGAAAACTCATTTCACAGAAGCTACGCCACTCATTCCGCTGGGATAGGAAGAAAGCTCAAATATGCAAACACCAGGAAAGGATACACAAAAATGTGAATACATTTCAGGCAAACAGTATAAAATGATGTGAGACCTCCACAGCTGTGACAGAGGAGACCTTAAAATGTAGAAAAACAGTGGTAACCTGGCACAGGTCGAAAAGAGATACTATGGAATGGAAAAAGGGGCTGGAAACAACTTGGGGGCATTGTCTCAGTTCTATACCTGGCTAGCATCACTTGTCTCCATCTATTATGCGGACGGACTACATATCGTGAGCAGAGGGAATAAGTTTCCGGAAGAAGTGTGCCACACCTCAGTGGACCTCAGCGGGAGCTCTGCCTGCCACCGGTCCAGCCACGCTCTCCTCTTGCTCTGGGGCCTGGGTTCATGTGTGGTCATGCCCCTTTCCTCACAGCTTCCTCTTTAACTTTTTGCTGCGTATGGTGTAATGGTTATTAAAGGTAGGCTGCCGGGTTCTAATTCCAATTCCCCACTCTCCAACTGCCTGACTTTGGGCAAGTTCTTGGTCTCCATGAGCAGGAAGGCCATGGAGGTGTGGGAGGATTAGAGGTGATTTTGGCCTCGCGCCCCCTTGTGTGCCCAGCATGTGGTGAGCAACTCATCAGTAGTCTTCCCTCCAAGGCCTCCCAGCCTCCAGGCCACTAGGCAAATCTGAAAGAAGGTGTCTGAGTGTTGACATGGGGAAAAGTAAAAACAGAAACCAGAACTCCTTTTTATCCCCTGTTCCCACCATCTCCCCCACTTGCTCTCCTGCCCAGGAGATCCAGAGGTGCCCTGATGAGGCTGAGAGAGATTCGGAGACAAGAACTCCGCCCTAGAGTAGTGCCACGCCACGGAAGCCTTTCAAAGAAAGCCCTGGATACCATTACTGCCCTTCCCTGCCTCCTCTCCATCCTGGTGGCCCTTGAATCAGTGGCTTTGTGGGTGGTTGCAATGGGTGACCAGGCCTGTGACTCACAGGAAACAGCCAGTACAGTGAGGGTAGCGTTCTGAACTCTGCGAATTCTTCCCAAGAGTCGTGATCATGGTTACTTTTCTCTGCCCTCTAGCCCTTCCCATCATCCCTCTTTGTCTTCTTGCAAGGACCATAGCATTGGCCCCTGCCCATGTGGGAAAAGGTTACTCATTTATAGAGATGATACAGTTTCAGTGTTTGCTTTCTGCTTAACACAGATTCAGACTAGTAACTCATCTCTTTTACATGAATAGGGTTTTTTAAAGACACAAACCACCCAAGGCAGGAGGAAAGAGTTCCCATTGCTACACATTCTTTGTGACCCCAGGGGAGTCACTTCCGCTCACCGCTCTGTGTCGCTGTTTCCTCTGAGGTAGAACAAGGGCAATGGAGGAAATAACCTTTCCAGGATGATCCTTCCGTCCTAACTCTCCCTGGTGTTGGTCAGGACTGCAGTATCCAGTAAATTTTATTTCCTGAGTCTCAGTTTGCTTACCTGAACACCAAACTGTCACTGCTTTATGACAATTTGCTTAATGGGAATGTTATTGACCTTGACATTCTCTTTCTAGCTCTCTAAGCATCCTCTCACCATTCCCCTGTCACCCCTCAAGAAAAAAGGAAAATGAGAGCTTTAACTGGTTTCTGGCGCTGAGCATAGGCTGAAACTCTGATGTCAAAACCAGTATAATGTAATTCAGTAAATACACTTTTAAGTGCAGTCAATAAAAAATATTCAGAAAAGTAACTGGGAGCGTCGCATGTCAGCAAATTTCTGCTGTGCATGTACCACATGCTGAACTTCCCTGGAGAAATTAAGCTCACATTCTCGCTCTGAAGGAATTTACAGTATATCATGGGGAGAGGAATATAGGAAAGTTGGAGGGGGGTAGGTGCACAAAAGAGATGCAAATTATGTACAGTATTAGTTCAAAGGAGAGAAAGTTATTTGTGACCTGGAAATCAGGCCATCCTTGTCCCCTAAATACTTGTAGTGGCAATGGTTTTGTGAAAAGAAATCACAGGAGTCTAGCTGTGAGGGAAGGTAGGATGTGGATTAGGAAGGTGAGGCAGGGGCATGGAAGGAGGGGAAGGAAGGGAACATTTCAGAGCAAAGGCTTGGAGGGGTAAGGGGAAAGTTCAGGCAAGATCCATGGGAGTGCATGGTGCCATTAGACTGGCCTGGTTCTGAGCAATGGGGTTATAAATGCTGGCTGAGATCTTAGACAGCCTTGAACTCTAGGGTAAATCACGCGTGCCCCATGCTTAAATCATTAGAAAACATGGACAGTTTTGCCGCAGAGAAAGACATGTAGGAATGAAGGGGAAGGCAGGTGAAGGAGCTCTGTGAGGAGTATATGGTACTCATCTCAATTAGAGAGGATGGGGCATAGACTAAGGTCCCACTAGTGAAGGGAAGCAAAAGGGGTTGCAGCAGCCAGGCCACACATCTCCCAGGTTGCCCAGGACAGCCCGGCTTGTGCCTCGCTCTGGTCTTATGATGAATAATGCTCTCTTTACAAATGCACCAGCCTGGACAATAAGCTACAAGATGACCCTGGTTAAAGGTTATGCTGAGTTGATAAATGCAAGGATGAACAGAGAACAAGAAACTGGTGTTGGAGGGAAAATTCTAGTTGAGGATATGCTGGGCCTGAGGCAGTGTTTGGACGTCTAAAGTGGAAAAGGTAACAAAACTAATAACAGCCCACATGTCCTGTGCCAAGCAGAGTATTGACTCACTTATTCTTCACTATAGCTTCACGAGATAGGTGCTATTATTATCTTCACTGTATAGATGATAAAACCGGGCAGATGGTCCCATGTGGTCTGCAAACAGCTGAAAATCCAGCCTTGGCCTGGGGTGAGAATTCAGAATAGAGACAAGGGTTGGGGAATTACCCACCAAGAAGAGGTGGTCGACACCCAAAGGTTTGGATGGGAGGCCAAAAGAGCAGACCAAGCACATGAAGGTCAGGAATGAATGTGGAAACAGCAGGAGGAAGAAGAGTCCAGGAAACCCAGAAGGAGTGTTCAGGCAGAGGTGGAGAAACCAAAACAGCAGTGTCAGTGTCATGAGGACCTCACAGAAGGAAAGCAAGTGACTAGCGCCAAACTTACGCAGGCGGTATGCGTTGTGCATTCTGGGTGTGATGAGTTGAAACCTGAGCAGTTTTGTTGTACTGTGCTGTGAGAACTTGTTTCGTGAACTGTAGGACAGTGGGATGCAGTTGGCTATAAAGTTCCTTTTTCTCTTGTTGTCAGAAACAACAAGTTACCAGCTGAAACGGCTGGCATTTCAGAGTGTAGAGTAGGTTAGAATTCAGTTTCAATTTATGTTCTTCCTCCATCTTCACCGCCTTCCCCCCTGAAGAATTTGGTCCTTTTATGCTGAACCTGTCTTTTGTTTCAGGAGAGAAATCGAGGGTTTCTCAATCTTGACATTAGTGACTTTTGGGGCTGAAAAATTGTTTGTTGTAGAGGCCTGTCTGGTGCATATTGTAGGATATTCAGCAACTTCCCTGGCCTCTACCCACTAGGTGCCAGGAGCAGCCCTCCTTCCCCAGCTGGGACAAGCAAAAATGGCTCCAGATGTTGCCTTATGTCCCCTGGGAGCAGTCTCTCCCATTTGAGAACCACTTTGCTAAGCTCATCTATATGAAGATGCTAGTGGCTTAATATTTCTTCAATGAATATTTCCATTTTGCAGGTGGAACTAAGGAGAAGCCATGCAGGCATGCAGAAATGTCACTTTCTCAATTTTTCTGCAACCCGATGAATCTTTACTGTAAGTTTCCTTGTGGCAGAAAAACAATGCATGTAATAGATAGACTTGGGCATCGTCAGGATTGAATTTGATTTGCTCAGTTCAGGGTCTCTCCCTCATTCCCGGGACATTTGCAGTGTTATGACGTCTGCTAGGAGGGGGCATCAGTCTGGGCTTCTGTTTGTTACCACCTCCACTACACCTAGAAGGAGAGGCAGCCAGAGTCTGCTTCTCTTGTTTCGCCTTTGCCTCCTTGCTCTCCCTCTCCCCAAGTTTGGAGGAGGGAGAGGGAGAGGGCTCTTGAGCTTAAAAGCCAAGAATTCACTGTCTTTGTTCTCTGGTTCTGCAATGGCAACTTCCCCCTAAGACAGTGATGAATCATTGCTAAAGGCCCCAGGGCCCAGTGGAGAAATTGACTGGAAAGAGAACACATGGCTTAATATCCTCCTGCCCTCCTCACTTGGCAGTCCTCTGTCTGCAGGTACCACTGCTCTGGGGATACAGAGCAGCATTTTCCAGGCACGGTCTCCGTAAACCACATGACACTGCAGAGGAGGACTTCATCTATCTAATTCCACCAGGCTCTTAGGCGGATAAATACAGGTCATAGGTATAGAACTTCCAAAAATCCATTCTCATCATCACTCATCAAAACGACATTAGAATACACATTTTAAAGCAGCATCTTCTCCAGCTCTCTACAGACCCGTGAATTACAATGGGAAATCTGGAGAGGTGTCAATATGAAGACGGAAGTTGCTAAATGTGTGCATTTGACCTATAGAGAACAATAATCTTCTTTATATCGGGGACACAATGAGACACAGTGGAAAATAGCACTGCCTTTCCACACCTATACTGAAGAATAAACAGCATCGAGCATTCATTCAGCACTGAAGAGTCTGGAGACCTCATGTGGTCTTATAATTACCTAGATTAAAGATCTTTCTTTAACCCTCTGACACCTTCTGCCCTATCCTTCCCCAAAATGAGGAACTTCCAGCTTCACTGGAGAAGAAGCAGTGGTCAGGACAGGTCTCTCACACTCTCATGTGCCTCCCTCCTGTCCTCTGGAGGAACTGTCCAGGTGCCCAGCAAGGCCGACCCATCCACTCCTCGCTAGACCCTATCCCTTCTCCTCACGATTCCTTCCTGTAATTAATAATCCTGGCAGTTAACTCTCTCTTTCCTGTCTTGTCCAACTCTGCCTTTCTATTGTTTTTTCCTCATCAGAAGAGTGAATTTGATTCTTCCTGCCCTATCACAGGGGGAAAACCCCTCTGTTGACTTCACTTTCCCATTGCTACCACCTGCTGCCTCTTCCTCCTATTATGGCAAAACTCAACACAGTTGCCTTTCCTCACGATCTCCCTCCTTTCCTCAACTTGTGTCCGGAGCCCCCATTGGCTACATCTAATTGTCAGCATGCACTGCTCAACCTTATCCCTGCCCCCCCTCTTGTCGCTTTCTCCACTTGGAATCCAGAGCCCCACAATCTCCTCTCATCCCCCCATTCCTTCACAGTCTCCTTTGCTGTTTCCTTTTCTCTCCCACCTCCAGATAGTGCCAATTCTATTCTTGCCTCTTTCTCGGAGAGTTCAGCTATTGCATGACTCTAAATGCTCCTGTGTTCTGATGATGCCCCCAGTTTACATCTCTAGCCTGGATCCCTCCCTGGTCTTCAGACTTATGTGCACATCTGCCTACTGGAATCTCCATCTCGATGCCAGCAGACATCTGAAGTGGAAAATGTCCCAAACTGAGCTCCTTATCTCCCTCTCAACCACACCACCCCAAGCAGGTTTCCCCCCACCCCAGTTTCTCATTAGAGGAAATGGCCATTCTGTCCTGCTGCTTGATCAGGCCAAACACCAAGGGGTAATTCTTGACTCTTTCTCTCATATCTACCTATGATCTTTCAGCAATTTCTATCAGTCTTACCTTCAGAATTTATCTAAAACCTGAGCCCGTCTCACTTTTCCCACCACCACCCTCAGTGAGCCCACCAACCTGCAACTGACATTGCCCCAGTCTTGTCTCAGTACACGAGTCTCCATTCAGACTCACCTTAGAACAGCAGTTCTCACACATTTGGGCTCAGAACAATTTATTTCCTTAGAAGTGATTGAAGACCCCCAAAACTCTTGCTTAGGTGGGTTATATCTAATGATATTACTGTATTATAAATAAAGTAGAAGTTTACAAATAAGTAATTCAAAATCCAAGAGAATCTGTCCAAAACCTCCTTTCCCTGATAAAAGACTTTGGCAAAGTCTCAGAGTAGAAAATAAATGTGCAAAAGACAGTCACATTCTTATATACCAACAACAAACAGGCAGAGAACCAAATACAAAGCACAATCCTATTCACAATAGCCACAAAAAGAAATGAAATACCTTGGCATCTTCCTAACCAGAGAAGTCAAAAACCTTTACAACGAAAACTACAAAACACTGCTCAAAGAAATCAAAGACGACACAAACAAACGGAAAAATATGCCATGCTCATGGATTGGAAGAATCAACATTGTCAAGATGTCCATCCTACCCAAGACAATCTACAGATTTAATGCAGTACCCATTAAATTACCAGCAGCATTCTTCTCAGACCTGGAAATGATAATATAGGAATTCATAAGGAAACATAAATGATCACAAATAGCTAAAACAATCCTCAAGAAAAAAAAAAAGTGGGAAGCATCACACTCCCAGACTTTAAGTTTTATTATAAAGCTACTATAATCAAATCAGTCTGGTATTTGTACAAGAACAGGCATATAGACCAATGGAACAGGATAGAAATTCCAGAAGCAAAACATCAATTTCTCAACCAACTCATCTTCGACAAAGCCTCCACCATCAACCAATGGGGAGAGGAGAACCTATTCAGCAAATGGTGCTGGGAAAACTGGCTGACCACATACAGAAGATTAAAACAAGACCCCTAGCGATCGCCATACACCAAAATAATTCTAAATGGATCAAAGACCTAAATGTAAAACCTCAAACTATAAGAACCTTAGAAAATGCAGGAGACACCCTTACAAAAATTGGAACTGGCAACCAATTCCTGATCAAAACCCTGAGTGCCCATGCATAAGAGATAAGATAGACAAGTGGGACCTCATCAAACTGACAAGTTTCTGCAAAGTCAAAGAAACCATCAAGAGAGCAAGGAGACAGCGCACAGACTGGGAAAAAATATTTGCCAACTGTTTATCTGACAAAGGCCTAATATTTAGGATCTACAAGAAACTCAAATGTGCCGAAAAGAAAAAAAACAAACAGCCCCATTACAAACTGGGCAAAAGTTATGAATAGACACTTCTCAAACAAAGACATGTAAGCAGCCAATAGACACATGAAAAAATGTTTAGCCTAGGATCTTGAACAATTGTAATACTATAAGAAAGGGATTGGCAGTAGTGGGATACTGTCAGGGAAGGGGAGTAGAAACTGCTAGGGGAGAAAGGGGGATACCTCATCAACAAGGGTACCCGCATAATCAACATTTGTATACCTAACCCTGAATTGTACCCACATCTTTATAATAACAATTTTTAAAAAGCTTAGCCTTACTAGACATCAAAGAAATGCAAATTAAAACCACAGGGAGATTCCACCTAACTCTAGTCAGGATGGCCATCATCAATAACTCAAAAGACAACAGATGCTGGAAAGGATGTGGCGAAAAGGGAACACTTCTACACTGTTGGTGGGAGTGTAAACTAGTACAGCCTCTGTGGAAAACAGTTTGGTGATTCCTAAAAAATCTAAAAATCGATCTCCCATACAACCCCACAATCCCCCTACTGGGAATATACCTAGAGGAACTCAAATCACTCTGTAAAAACGATACCTGAACACTCATGTTTATTGTACCATTATTCACAATAGCAAAAACATGGAACCAACCATGCTGCCCATTGAAAGAGGACTGTATTTTTAAAATGTGGTACATATACATGATGGAATATTACACAGTCATAAAGAAGGACAAAATTATGAACTTCATGGAAACTTGCATGGACTTTGAGGCTATAATACTGAGTGATCTATCACAGAAACAAAGAACCAAGTCTCACATACTCTCACTCATAAGTGGACCTTGAACAACTGTTGTAATACTATAAAAAAGGGATTGGCAGTAGTGAGAAACTGCCGGGTGGGGGGAATCACACCTCATCAACAAGGGCACCTACATAATGAACATTTGTATACCTAACCCTGAATTGTATCCCACATACCTAAAATAAAATTTAAAGAATATATATGTCCATCCTACCAAAGGCAATCTACAGATTCAGCGCAATACCCGTTAAATCGCCAACATCATTCTTAGACCTGGAAATGACAATACAGAAATTTATATGGAAACATAAACAACCACGAACAGCCAAAACAATCCTTAGCAAAAGAAACAAAGTGAGAGGTATCACATTTCTAGACTTTAAACCTTACTATAAGGCTACAATAATCAAAATGGTCTAGTACTGGTACAAGAATAGGCACATGCACTAATCATCAAAAAAATGCACATTGAAACCACACTGAGATACCACCTAACTCCCGTTAGGATGGCCATGATCAGTAACTCAAAAAACAATAGCTGCCGGAGAGGATGCAGGGAAAAGAAAACACTTCTACACTGTTGGTGTTGGGAATGTAAACTTAGTACAACCTCTGTGTAAAAGAGTTTGGGGATTCCTAAAAGATCTAAAAATCAACCTTCCATTAGACCCTGCAATCCCCCTTCTAGGAATATACCTGGAGGAAGTCAAATCACTCTGTGAAAAAGATACCTGCACATGCATGTTTATTGCAGCACTATTCACTATAGCAAAAGCATGAAACCAACCATGCTGCCCATCAAAACTAGACTGCATAATAAAAAATATGGTACATATACATGATAGAATATTATGCAGCCAAAAAAAAGGACAAACACATGGACTTCTCAGCAACTTGAATGGATATAGAATCTACAATGCTCAGTGTTCTATCACAGAAACAAAGAACAGAGTACCATAGGTTTTCATTATAAGCAGACCCTGAACATTTACCATAATACTATAAAAAAGGGATTGACAGTAGTGGAATACTGCTGGTGTGGCAGTGGGGACACAGCATCAATAAAGGTACCTGATCTCAACTCAGGCAAAGTGGGGACCAAAGGAAGGCCCAAACTCTACCTGTACGATATCCACTTGTATACCTAATCCTGAAGTGTACCCCACATCTTTAAAATAAGATATAAAAAATACTACTTGAATATATTTAGAATTAATTCATTTTTCTTTATATCATGCAAAGACAAATTTAACTGAAACTGCCATAAACACAGAACACAGTCAGTAAATATTAAAAATACAGCCGGGCTCGGTGGCTCAGCCTGTAATCCCATGCCTTGGGAGGCTGAGGTGAGTGGATTGCCTGAGCCCGTGGGTTCGAGACCCGCCTGGGCAGCAAGACCTCATCTCTACAATAAATCAAAAAATCAGCCGGGCGTGGTAGCGCATGCCTGTAATTCCGGCTACTTGGAAGGTTGAGGTGGAAGGATCGCTGGAGCCCAGCAGGTCGAGGCTGTGGTGGCCGGGAGCGGCCACTGCACTCCAGTCTGGGCTACAGAGTGAGACTCCAACTCAAAAAAAATAAAAATAAATAAATAAATAAATAAAATAAATATTAAAAATACTTATTCCATTAAGCATTTTTTATATTGAAACATATAAAGGATCTGTGTGCACTTAGGATTCTGAAAATCAGTGTCAGAGACCATTTGATTTAGAATAAAGAAATCCTGCTGTAAATCTTAGTTCTTGTATTTACTGGTTGCAAATCCTTAAACAAACAATTTCTGCCCTCTTCCAAAAAAAAAAGTAATTCGTTTAAAAACAACAATAATAAATCTATTGCATTTCCACATAAATAAAATAAATTTATGAAAAATAATTCTTTTTTCTGAAATAAACAAAATTTAGAAAATTAGCAGTATACATTTTGAAGAGTATGTTGTTCAAATCTCTTTCACATCTGGTTTCATACATGGATTCTTCCATCTGCTTCTGCTTTGAGTCTGCTGCAACATTTTGTGTACCTTCTAGAAAACTCAACTGTATAGTTGTGGGAGAATGAGAACAAAAAGGGAAAATTTGTCTTATATTACTATGGAAATAGTTTTGACCTCATTTGAAGTCTCTTACAAGGTCTCAGGGGTTCCTAGCAGTTCCCAGACCATTCTTTGAAAAATGCTGGACTAGACCAAATGACACCACTGTTCAAAACCCTGAAATGGCTTCCAGACATAGGTCAAGAACC
This sequence comes from Cephalopachus bancanus, assembly GCA_027257055.1. NCBI lineage: Eukaryota > Metazoa > Chordata > Mammalia > Primates > Tarsiidae > Cephalopachus > Cephalopachus bancanus. The sequence continues at coordinate 2,169,941 of JAPVLO010000179.1, forward strand.
AAAGTCTTAACACTGGTCTTCAAGACCCACATGGTCAGTCCCCTCCTTTTATCTTTCCCTGCCACACTGGTCTCTTGCTGGTCCTTAAATATTCCAAGCATGCTCCTGTCTCAGGACCCTCACACATTCTGTTTCTGTAGCCTAGATATCTTCATTTTTCAGGCTCACGCCCTCATCCCATTTTAGGATTTTACTCAAGTCACCTTTTCAGTGAGGTCTACCTGGCTGCCTTTCTAAAACTGCTCGCTGTCCCTTCTCTCACTGCTCCTCTGATGCTCCTATTTCCTCTCTTCTACTTGACTTTTGGCCTCAGCATTTATCTTCTCTAACATATTACTTATTTTACAATTTATTTTTGTTTACTTCTCCTCCACCTCCAACTACATTCCCATGAGAATGTGGCCACCAGAACCATATATAGTAAGGCACTAAACTTGAAGCATGAATGAAATAAATGAGCAAATGAATGAATGAATGATTCTGTGATGCAGGCACTATGATGTCTATAGCCCAGCTGAGGAAGCAGAAATATAGTGAGGGTAGGACTTTCCTTGAGTCACAGAGCTAGTGAATAACACAGTCAAGTCTTGAAGGCTGGTATGTCTGCCAACTCTAAAACTTGAGCCGTTTCAACTACACAAATGAAAATGCATGCATTTGTACACACTCCATTGCACAACCAAGTTCAGGCTGGCTTGGAGACTGGGTGTTTTCAGTTTCTAAATGTGTACTCCTCTCTGCAATGGCCCTGCAGATGGTGGACTGGAACACCATCATTCCACGGGTGGGAACAAAGGCCGGAGATGTGACTGACATGCCCAGAGTCACAGGCTCCAGAGCAGAGGTGAGAACGCTGTGAGGCTTACTAGTCTGGTGTTCCAAGGAAATGCAAGGACATTGGTTATGCGTGACTCAATTTAACCAACAATAGTTGATTAGATAATCTGCCTTTGGATTGATTCATAGTTAATTTCCTCGAGTTTGCTTGGATTGATGACGCCACAACTCACACTGACTGCCTATTATGGTTTTGCTACAGAGATAGGAGAGCATTTTCATGGCTTGAAGACAGGTCATGATGCGCATGTGGAGATGCAGGGAGCTGAGCTGGTTTCCTCAGGGTCAAGACCTGGGCTGCTGGGCTCAGGTGCCAAGTGCCTCTCCTCTACCTGCTTGGTTCTTTAATGATATGCTAGAGCTTATGCGCTTCTCAGTGTAACCCTTGAGTTGATTATGATGATTCCAACTCTTGGGCCCAGAAAGGCTAAGTAATGGGATAAAATGTGAACAGCTGGTGAGAAAACCAAGGGAGGAACGTATATCTTTCTGATTCTAAAGTTCCTGATACTGGAACCTCATAAAGCAGGTTTAGCATGCCCACCACTCCATGTTCCTAGGAAAAGCAGGAAGACAGGGCTTAACCGCCCTTGCAGCACCCCTCAGAGGGACTGGGGTTAGACAAAGGAGAGGAAGGGAATAGGTTTTATCTGGTGGCCCTTTCTTATACTTCTCCATCCTTTGTCTTAGAAGGAATTTAGAACGTGTCAGATTTCCTTTAAAATACTCCAGGGAGGCTGAGGTAAGTGAAACGCCTGAGCCCGCGGGTTCAAGACCCGCCTGGGCAACTTGGTGAGACCTCATCTCTACAATAAATCAAAAAATAGCCGGGCGTGGTAGCGCGCATCTGTAGTACCAGTTACTTGGAAGGCTGAGGTGGAAGGATCGCCAGAGCCCAGCAAGTCGAGGCTGCAGTGCCCGGAGCGGCCACTGCACTCCAGTCTGGGCCACAGAGTGAGACTCCAACTAAAAAAAAAAAAAAAAACACTCCAGGGGAAAAAAAACCACAAGTGTGTGTGTGTGTGTGTGTGTGTGTGTGTGTGTGTGTTAGGGAGAGAGGTAAATGAAACTAGATTGACAAAATGTTGATGATTTTGATTTTGTGGATGTTCAAAATTTTTCATAATAAAAAGAAAAAAGGAAAAAAGATTAGGCTAAAAGAATGCTCATCTGTGATTGCTTATAATCATGAAATACAGGAAGTAGTCTAAGTAACAGTAAGGGTGAAGTTGAATTTTAAAATGTTCCACTGAGTTATGCATCTACGTGTCTATAATGATGTAGTTGTAATTTGCTGATGTGGAAAATATCTATAATGTGCGAACTACAAATAAATAATGCCTAGGAAAAGATGTAGATTATAATTTTATTTTGGTTTTAAGTGTATATTTCCATTTTTATGCTTGTGTTTATATTTGCATTGAAAAAGTGGAAATACTAGCCCCTTCTCGGAAGATTTAACCTCATATACTTAGGTAATATATAAATTTTCAAAATAAAGATATATCATCATTGTAGTTAAAATGTTTTACATTTTTAAAAAGCAGGTCATAAAACAGCATGTATAATATCATCACATTTTCATTTTTTAAAAAAAGAGAAAGGATAAAGAAAAGCATCAGAGCCAGAGCCTGGACACAGGATGTGGAACAGAGTAGATCGGCTGGAGAAATGCTGGGAGAAAAATCTTGGACCAGTCACACTGCTGTTCACACAGAACGTAGAAGGCGAGCTCTCTCCCACCGTGAGTGGGGAAGGGAGCTTTAGTGCCTAGTGCAGCCCTGGGCTCAGCTAATACTCGCTACATTGAAAAAGCTCCTCACTCCTTTGCTCTGGGAATGTGCATTCCCTGAACAGAGGGGAGAATTGAGTTCATTATTTCTTAGATTGGAAAGCTCTGATGAAAGAAGATCTCCTTTGAAGAGAGAAAGGCAGCAATGAAGAGAACAGCAGGAGGAAGTCGGCTCCTGAGAGTCTCGCTGCATCTGTCTAGTTGACAGCTCTACCAAATAACGAGGTGCAGCACCTTCCAGGGGCGAGCGAGCCAGGGCTGCTGATGCACTTTTACTCCGAGGAAAGGCCAAAGTATAAAGTAAACAACTGCATTAGAATGCCACACGCACCCAAGGGGGCTGTAATTGTGGACATAATTGTAGCAGCAGATTCATGGTGTCCGGCTAAATGGAAAATCTGTAATTCAGACCATGAAGTAGGGCAGCTGGGTTTGTTGCTTTAGATAACATAAATCTAGGGTCAGAAATCTTACCCTGGATGTGCTACAGTGCAAAGCTCCCAGCAGTATCCTTTTGCCATGTGTACGAAGATAAGCTAATATGTCAATGCAATACTAATGGGACTCCATGGATTCGATTACTCAAGTGTCTCCAATCAATTAGGGGCTTTAACTTAGTCATACCCACATAAATATCCTTTCATACCAATTAAGGCCACTGTTCATCATCATGATGGCTTTATCATGGTGTGTGGGGATTTTCTGCTGCTGAAAATTTAACAGGGAGGAAGACAGGAAATCTTGGACTGAGTGGAAGATTTCCTGGTCCCCTGACCCACAGTGGCATCAGAGAATAAAGATCACTCCTGTGCTGCAGGTGTGTTCCATATTCAAGTGTTCATTGAGCTTGCGGGAGGGGGGAGGCATTCAAGGGGACAGATGTTTATCAATTGCCTATTTGGAGTGAGGTACTCTGCCCTGGACTTTATTTGTTACATTGAGTAGGTAAATAAATTGAAAGCCCATCATCTTCTGATAGGGTTTTCGAAGTTAAGTGGTATGTTGATCAGTATTGCTGATCAGTATTAAAAATTACAACCTCTGATTTAAGACTGAATTGAATTTACAACAAGGTGAATAAACAATTCCAGAATTATGTTCATGTTGCTTCAACTGTCACAACATTTCCTTTCTTTCCCACACAAAAATCGTATTCAACTTGGCTTGAAACCTGAAATCTTATGTTTACTTGAAATCATATGTTTATGTTCAGTATAATATGAATAAATGTAGATATTAAAAACTTAAATTTTAAAAAATCTGCAGTGGGGGTCTCTTCTGTGCCAACCGCCCTGCAATGGCATAAACTTGCTGTGTGAACCACCATTTTCAGTAAATATGGTTTGAATAATAAAATTCTTTCAAGAACCTTGAATTACATTAGGTGATCAAACTTTCCCTAAAACATTTCCCTTTTGTCTCTAGAAGCTGTGGTTCTACACTTCCTCGGGGTATGTTGTATGCAATTTCAGGGAGTTCTCAGAATTCCTGACACCCATTTGGGGGTCCCAGGTTAAAATGAGTATAAGAAAACACTGTCCATCCGTCCATCCACCCATCCTTCCATCCATCTGTCTCTCCTCCCATCCGTCCACCCTCCCAACCATTCATCCATCCATTCATTCATTCATCCATCTATTCTCCTATCCATCCATCCACGTGTTTGTCTATGAAATTCATTTTTATACATCTTATGAAGAGGAAATTGACCGGAGACAAGGAAGAACAATTGGCAAATCACAAATGCCATCATACATGTGTTTAAGTATTTGCTAATACTCATTCAGAAGTTATATGTAATTCAGATGCTACTTATAAATATTTGGATCAACAACTTCCAAGTATTTGTATTGTATACCCAATCAACAACAAAATTTAGTCACCCTCTCTATATAAATATATTCTACACATTTATATATATATATTTACATGCTAATATGTTATATATATCACTCAATATACATGAAACAAATTTTAAAGGATGACTTTAAACTAAAAAGAAATTTCTCATATTTTCTCCTCCCATCCTAATGTATATTTCAGGGGTAGACGTGTTGTAAATCATGGGGGCACTGGATTAGATGTTACTTTTGCCACCTGCTTGCATAAGTGGCAAATCCCGTATCCCACACTCAAGGAGATGTAAGAAATAAATGCTCTATTTTCTCCTGAATTCTTTTTGGGAAGTTGACATTTCCCTTGACATTTTGTATGAGTAGAGAGTGTTTTCTTGAAAAGTATGGGATGATCAGCCTGTTTGTCCTCATAAGTTTAGTTTAACAGGAACTGGAGACATTATAGCCAACAGGACAATGTCCCAACACTTACACAGTTCAGAGTACAGTCGCTGACATGTGCTGAGGACTGTATTGGGAGCACAGAGGAGGGCACTATAGGCCTTTCACTCCATCCTTCAAGCAAGTGGGTGACAAAATCCAGGCCGTGCCCTAAGTGTGCATCCACTGCCCTCTGCGAACTGTTGCTTCTTCGTAAACCTCTGTCAAATCACAAGTTAGACTTCAACACCAGAACCCCTATGTTGCATTCTCTGGCCATCTTGAGAGAAAAACAAGCATATGCATACAGATTGAAATATCCATTGAACTATGTCCTACAATTCTTCTAGCCATTCACCTACTTTTTCACCACTATCAATGCTACAATCAACAGCCTGCTTCTTTCCACAGTGGAAAGTAGTAACTCTATACTATTGTATCTATCAAAAAAATGAGCAACAGAGACCACCAATGACTTGTGATAAGGCAAAGGGGTGCAAGAAAGCTTTGCTGTCTCCCATAGATGTAAGCATAGTGCCGTTCATTTTTTTTTTTAATTTTAAAGATATGGGGTACAATTCAGGGTTAGGTATACAAATGTTCATTATGCATGTACTCTTGTTGATGAGGTGTGCCCCCCCGGCTGTTTCCCACTACTGCCAATCCCACCCCCACCCCCACTGGCAATTTCCCACTACTGACAATCCTTTTCTTACAGTATTGCAATAATTGTTCAAGTTCTGTTTATGAGCGAGAACATGTGATACTCAGTTCTTTGTTTCTGTGATAGATCACTCAGTATTATAGCCTCGAAGTCCATCCAAGCTGCTGCAAAGTTCATGATTTTGCCCTTCTTTGTGACTGTGTAATATTTCATCATGTATATGTACCACATTTTTTTTTATCCAGTCCTTTTCGATAGGCAGCATGGTTGGTTACAAGTTTTTGCTATTGTGAATGCTGCAATAAACATACATATGCAGGTATCTTTTTTGTAGAGTGATCTGAATTCCTCCAGATATATTCCTAGTAGGGGGATTGTGGAGTTGTATGGAAAGTCGATTTCTAGATCTTTTAGGGATCACCAAACTGTTTTCCACAGAGATTGTATTAGTTTACACTCCCACCAACAGTGTAGAAGTGTTCCCTATTCTCTGCATCCTCTCCAGCATCTGTTGTTTTTTGAGTTATTGATGATGGTCATCCTGACTGGAGTTACGTGGTATCTCAGTGTGGTTTCAATTTGCATTTCTTTGATGACTAGTGAGGCTGAGCATTTTTTCATGTATCTGTTAGCTGCTCATATATCTTTGTTTGAGAAGGATCTATTTATATCTTTTGCCCACTTTGTAATGGGGCTGTTTGTTTTTTTCTTTTCGGCACATTTGAATTCCTTGTAGATCCTAGATGTTAGGCCTTTGTCAGACATGCAGTTGGCAAATATTTTTTCCCAGTCTGTGGGTTTTCTCCTTGCTCTCTTGATGGTTTCTTTGGCTTTGCAGAGGCTTGTCAGTTTGATGAGGTCCCATTTTAAATCAACTCTATCTTTAAATCAACTCTAAATGGATCAAAGACCTCAAACCATAAGAACCTTAGAAAACGCAGGAGACACCCTCAAGGAAATTGGAACTGTCAACCAATTCTTGATCAAAACCCTAAGTGTCCATACCATTTTATTTGCCCTCACCTAGCACAGCACCTGGCACCTGACAGGATTTCTACAAATGTCACATGAAGGCCTATGGACATACATAGTTCTCCCAGATGCAAATCAGCTTTCAGGGCAGAAGTAAAAAATTAGATTGGGGATGTCGAGATACAGTGATAGAGCTTGAGATACTACACCGAAGATAAGTAATGAGGGTAAGTTTTTGAAGCAAATGTGGGAAATAATGAAAACTGTTTTTGAGAAAGACCATAATAGTAATATCATCACCTACCTCCACCAGATGTTTCCCATGTCCCAAGCACTGTGCTAATTGCTTTCTCTTGATTATTTCAATGTGTCTTCACAGAAACCTTATTAATTGGAAACTCATTTTCATTACTTTACAGATGGGGAAACTAAGGCACAAAAAGGATGAATAACTTAGACACTGATAAAGGGCAGAGCACTCTCCTACCCCAGGTCTTAAACCCTGCCCTGGGTGGATGAAGTGAGGAAAAACCCAGGAAAGAGAGGAGGGGCAGCCGTGGGCTGTGGGTCACTATGATGACAGGGAAATGCCAATGCTGGGAAGAGAGCAGTTAGAAACTACAAAAGACACCAAGAGTCCCTTTCTGACTGATGTTTGCTCAGGCAGTCTTTGTGCGGATTCTCCTGGATGCTCTGCACATCTCCAGGAAGTCGGGATGGCATAAACACACAGCAAATTCACCTCCGCACGGCGTGCATACAAAGCAAAGCCACAAATCCAGGCCTGGCATTTCCTTAGAAGCTGCAGCCACAGGACAGAGGCGGTGTTGCTTCTGCAAGGCATTTTGAATACAAAACAATCTGCTGGTATCTTAATATGCTTTATCCAATTTGACCTTAGTAATGTTCAGTGGTAGGAACGTTTGCGGGTGTAGAATGGCAGAGCAAACAGTCTATGTGGAGAGCAAGCGAATCAGTCCCTCTCTCAGGAGGGTTTATCCTCCCTCAGTGTTTCTGGAGTAGATCAATGTGGATTTTCACAACTCTGATGGATTGATGTGAAACATCTTTGCATGCCAGTGTAAACATCAAGGGTGACTTTTGGGGGGGGGGTATGAAAACAACCTAAATCTTTTTGTTTCCTTTTCATGGCCTCTTGGGTCTGCAACCCAGCTTCTTTTTTTTTCTTCACTTTGTATTTCCAAGGTGTAATACATTTGTGAACATGGTGCATGGCTGAGTGCTATGTCTTGGACTTTGGGTGATATTGTCCAGTGTATGCCTGAAAGACCAAGACGGGGCCAGCCTTTCTCAAACCCCTGTCTGTAGAAATAGGGAAGCCCCAGGGCAGTCTTGCTTAGAGAAACGCTTTGCAAGAATATTTAAAGAGCCAAGTAATCCATATCATCTGAGATCCTGGGTTCTGGCAGATGGTTCTTTCCCACAACTGTCCCCGTCCCGCACCCCCCCCATGGCCTCTGCTCCTTTTGCTCACCACAGTTTTCCAGTATGGTGTCATCTCCTGCAGAGCAGATGTGATTTGATGGGACAGAGGAAATACAGGGAGTTGTCCCTGGAGAGTCAGACCATAGCATCACAGAGTTGAGTGCAGGGATACGGACAAAGACCAGTTTCCAGTCCCGGCTCTGACCCGTATCCAGGTGGGATCCTGGACACATCACTTAACCTCTCTGAATCTCAGTGTCTTCTTCTGTCAAGTGAGGAAAGTAGTTTTAGCTCACTGTGTTAGTCAGGCTCCCTTTTGGTGCAAGTGACAGAGACTCCACTCAAAATCACTTAAGCAGAAATGGGGGATTGGCTCATGGACTAAGGGCAGGGTATGGTGAGGACACACACATCCTGGGGTTTTTATCTCTGTCCTATCTGCCTTCTCTTTGTGTTGCTTCATTCTCTCTTACTGGGTCTTGCACACCATTGGGGTCAAGGGAACAGAGAGCTCTACAAGCTGTCAACTCTGGGCCTGGGAGGACCAGCCAGGAAGCATCCAGAGGGAGGCTTGGGCTCCAAGTCCATCCCTGGATCAAGCACTGGTCTAGGTTGTGGCATAATTTGATGGATCCCAACTCCCCAGTGAGGGCTATGAGGGAAAGGTATGGTCAACAGAGATGAAAGTCATCATGTCACCTCACTGGGTCCTGGTCAGGACAGAATGCAGGTATACAGAAAGTACCCAGGTGTATTATCTGGTGCATGGAATCACTGGAAGACTGGTACCTGTTATTTGGGGGCAGAGCAGGCCTAGAGGTGCTGCTGCTGGGGAGTCCTCAGAAGCCAGGGGCCAGGGTTTGTAGTTGGTCATGGTGGGCGGAGAGGGTGTTGCCGAGAAGTGATCTTGACTGCTGATGAAGCTGTGTTTTGGCCCTTACAGGACTAGACTGCTGGGGGAATGTGTGGACACACATGCACACACACACACACACACACACACACACACACACTCGCTCATCATGATTGCACACACACTCATGCACTCACACTTACTTGCATGAACTCACACGAACACTCACATGCCTTTTCACACTCACACACATACTCAAACATGCTCGTACACACATTCTCACACTTGTGTACACTCATACATACACATTACACACACACACACACCCATACTCACTCATGTACATACTTGTACCCGTGCTTACACACATACACTCAAACCCAGCCCCTCCTCACTCAGACGACATTGGGTTGCTTGTGCAGGGAAAGAGTCTTCTGGAAGCCGAGAGCAGCATCCTGAAGGCATCCCAGAATATAGGCTTGTATTTGTCAGGATTTTGCCAGGAAAGTGGCAACACACCCTAGCAGGTGACTGAGGAACCTGTCATGACAGGACTGCTCACAACAGGGGTGGGGAGGCAATGCAGGAAAACTACCCACAAGTAGAGTTTCATGGAACCCACGGGAACCTCCCCCGACAGTGCCCAAGATCAGAGGGATACCCCAGTGCCACAGAATCTAATCCTCAGGCCCTCCAGATGTGTAGCTAGCTCAGCAAACTGCCCCACCTCCCACCACCCTGTAACCCTGGACCCTGAGGGCTCAAGGCTTAGAGGCTGGACCCCAACTTTGAATCCTCCTCGGCTGTGTGACTTTGGACCAGTCAGCTAGACTTGAGGAGCCACAGTCTTTTTTCTTCACAAAATGGGGATAATCCTACCTTATAAAATTATGATAAGGATTTAGATGATTCACACAAAGCTCCCTGGATAGTGCTGGTGGATGTTTGCTATACTGTAGCTATTATTATTAGATTTAGCGGGAAGTTACTTGTCTGGTAAAGCCACTTTAAACATTTTTAATTTATTATTTTATCTGTATTTTATTATAGGGATGTGGAATACAAGGAAGGATTAACTATACAAGTAGGTTGCATGCAGGTGAAGTTTGGGCCTCCAACTGGCTGTCACTTGCCCTGGTTTGGGACCAGTTATCCTTTGTGTTAAGTGCTCTCTCCTTCCCTCCCCTTGGCAGTGCCCAGTGACTGCTGATCCCTTCTTTGTGCTATTGTGATTAATGTCAAGTTCCCACTGTGAGTGAGAACATGCAATATTCTGTTATTTGTTTCTGTGATAGATCAGTAAGTATGATGGTCTTCAGCTCCATCCAGTTTGCTGTGAAGTCCATGATTTTGTTCTTCTTTATGGTTGCATGATACTCCGTCATGTATATGTGCCACATTTTCTTTAGCCAGTTCACTTTTGATGGGCAATAGGGATGGTTCCATGTTTTTGCTATTGTGAATAGTGAGGCTGTAAGTATGCATATACGAGCGTCTTTTTTTGTAGAATTATTTATATTCCTCCAGGTATATTCCAAGGAGAGGAATTGCTAGGTCATATGGAGGGTCAATTTTTAGTTCTTTTTGAAACCACCACACTGCTTTCCATAGAAGTTGAACTAGTTTGCATTCCACCAACAGTGTAGAGGCGTTTCCTTTTCTCTGCACCTGCGTCAGTAACTATTGTTTTTTGATGTATTAATATGGCCATCCTTACGGAGTTAGGTGGTATCTCACCGTAGTTTTGATTTGCATTTCTCTGATGATTAGTGAGGTTGAGCATTTTTCATGTATCTGTTGGGTGCTTGTATACCTTCTTTGGAGAAGTGCCTGTTCATGTCCTTTGCCCACTTTTTAATAGGGTTTTTTCCCCCATCAGCTCATTTGAGTTCCCCATAGATCCTGAATTTTAGGAAGTATTTCTTCCCATTCCGTGGGTTTTCTTTTAACTCTCTTGATGGTTTCTTTTGCTGTACAAAAGCTTTTCAGTTTGATGAGGTCCCATTTGTCTGTCTTAGCTTTTATGACTTCAAAGATTCCTCTTTGAAGGAATAATAATACACAAGAGATTTCCACTCAACATTTTGACCACAGATTTAACACCTGATCAAGAGTACCTGGAACTGTCCCACGAACTTTGTTCCCTCCTGTTTCCACCACGGGCACAATACTCCTTTGTGCTTTTTATCTAACATGAAGCACTACCTGGCAGTCTAACATGAATAGAATATGAAATCACATAGTCATAGAATTTCGAGCTAGAAGGAACACTAGAGATGCTTTATCAGTCTCCCATTTGCAATGAGAAACAGGCTGAGAGGAGTTGAAGGTGAGTGCAGACAGCCTAGAGCAATGCTCAACTCTCTCCAGCCCTGAGACTTCTTGTCTAGAATGGTCTCATGGTGCAAGGACTCTCATCCTTGACTGACCAACAGAAGCCCCTGAAGACCTCCTTGTCAAGGTCTCAAAAGCCCACTTGTGAAGATTTGGATTCTCCAGATCTGAAGTCCAGTTCAGGAGGCTGGATTTCAGACAATTTTCCCAGGAGTTTCTGATGCTCAGTCAGGTCTGTGGCCCACCCTAATGACGTGCATGTAGGACACAGAAGGACTACGTAGATGCAGAATAATGGAATGAATACCCATGTTCTCAATGATTCCTAGCAGGGGACTAGCTGGCATTTCAGATGACTTTTATGTTTTAGCATCTTTTTCTAGTCCAAACTGAGGGCATTTGTGTACATGCTCTTGTGAGCTTCATATCACGACCCAGCATTCTTTGGTTTAACTGTTGGCTTTTCTAGAACAATGTCATGGGCTGATTGTCCATCAAAAAAATTGTGGCTATCTTAATTTGGCATTAAACTACAGGTTGAATTACTCTGTATTCCGTCTACTGTTAAGGGTTACCAAATTTAGGAAATTATGTTATCCTCCTTTAACTCAATAGTTCTAATCTCTTTGGAGAAACTGAGAGGCTCTATCCTACTTAAAGTGAGTGTTAACCCCACCTTTTTCTTATACCCAGTAAGAAGTACCCTCCACCCCATTTCTGCCCCAGGCTGCTCTTGTTCTGTCCTGGTCTGCAGAGAGAGTGTTGACTGTTCTCTTTCAAAATGCAAATCAAATACATTATTTCCCTGCTTAGACCCTGGAATAGCTTTTCCTATTCCTTATCAAGATTCATAAGTTTCTATGTGATTCCCGGGAGCCTCTTATTGCTCCTTGAACTTGCCAAGCCTGCTCTTGTCTATAATAGCATTCCACAAGTGATTATTCCAGGCCATTTTAAGTACAGTTGATCCTTGAATGACACAGGTTTGAACTATGTAAGTGCAATTATATATGAGTTTATTTTCAATAAATATATATAAAAAACTTTGGAGATTTGCAGCAATTTGAAAAAAACTCTCAGATGAACCACATAGCCTAGATATATTTTTAAAAATTAAGAAAAAGTTGGCTAGATCATGAATTTGTAAAATATTTGCAGATACTAGCCTGTTTTGTCATTTACTTACTTACCATAATGTGTATACAAATCTATTATTTAAAAAACTTAAATCTGTCAAAACATACACATAAATACTGACTGTACATGGTACCATCAGCAGACAGGAAAAATATAAACAAATATAAAGCTGCAGTATTAAATCACAATTGCATAGAGTTAACTGTAGCACATACTATACTACTGTGATAATTCTGTAGATATACCCTGTTACTATTTCGGCGAGCTTAAGTGTTGTGAGTTCCTGCTTAAAATGTCACATGATGCTAATTATCTCCATGTGAGTCATTCACCAGTCCAGTGGATTGTGTATTGCAGGAAAAAGTGATCTCTCACAGTTCTTGATTTTTCATGGTATTTAGTGCAATACCATAAACCTTGAACAACACCATGGGACCCATGTCACGTGCTACTAGAGATGCTGGAAATGCTCCAAAGAAGTAGAGGAAAGTTATGACATTACAAGAAAAAGTTGAATTGCTTGGTATGTACTATAGATCGAGGTCTGCAGCTGTAGTTACCCACCATTTCAAGATGAATGAATCCTGCATAAGTACCAGTGTCAAAAAAAAAAAAGAAAGAAAGAAAGAAGGAAAGAAAAAAAGAAAATTTGTGAATCTATCATTGCAGGCACACCTGCAGGTGTGAAAACTTTGCATTTTTTCAAAATATCTTTTTATCTCATATTAAAAATGTAGATTTTATGTGGGTGCTGGATTGCTATATGAAAGGCATATAGACTCTAATATGATTGAGAAAGAGTGTTATGGTATGGCAACTTCAAGCAAAAGGAAGGTGAAAGGCCTAAAGCTAGATAATTTAATGCCAGCAAAGGAAGGTTTAATAACTTTGGCTTTTTTAAATGTCAAAAGAGCAAGAGAAACAGCTTCCACTGACCAAGAGGCAGTAGACAAGTTACCAGATGTCATTGAGAAAATTATTAAGATGAAAGGATATCTTCCTGAACAGGTTTTGAATGCAGATGAAAATGCCCTATTCTGAAAAAAAAGTGCTATGAAGGGTATTTATTAGTAAAGAAGAGAAGGGAGTGCCAGAATTTAGAAAAGAAAGGGATAGTCTAACTCTACTGTTTTGTGCAAATGCAGTCAGGTTTATGATCAGGACTACCTTTATCTATTAAGTTGTTAACCCTTGAAGCTTGAAGTAAAATGATAAATACCAGCTGCCAGTCATTGGTTGTACAAAAAGATCTGGACAATGAGAACTCTTTTTCTGTATTAGTTCCTTTGATTCTTTGTCCCTGAAGTCAGAAACCTTGCCAGGAAGAGACTGCCTTTTAAATTTCTTTTCAAACTGCCCCAGGTTGAAAGAAGATGACATTGAGACACTAAATAGACCAACAACAACTCAGGAAATTGACTGTGCCATACGAAAACTACCTACAAAAAAAAGCCCTGGACTGGATGACTTTCCAACAGAATTCTACAAAATGTAAAAGGAGGAGCTGATACCAATCCTATTGAAAGTATTCCAGGCAATTGAGAAAGATGGCATTCTCCCCAAATCATTTTACGAAGCTAACATCACAATGATACCCAAACTGGGTACAGATCCAACAAAAAAGAGAATTACAGGTCAATATACCTTATGAAGATAAATGCAAAGATCCTCAACAAGATTCCAGCAAATCAGATCTAAAAACACATCTCAAAAATCATACACCAAGATCAAGTAGGCTTCATCCCCAGGATGCAAGGCTAGTTCAACATTTGCAAGACCATAAAAGTAATTAAATACATCAACAGATGTAAAAACAAGAACCACATGATTATATCACCAGATGCAGAAAAACCTTCTGATAAAATCCAGCATCCTTTCTTGATAAAAAAACCCTCAAACAACTAGGTATAGAAGGAACACACCTCAAAATAGTAAGTGCCATTTATGATAAACCCACAGCTAACATATTGCTAAAGGGACAGAAACTGGAAACATTTCCCCTGAAAACTGGAACAAGGCAAGGCTGCCCACTCTCACCCCTCTCGTTCAACATTGTGTTGGAAGTCCCAGCTACTGCAATTAGACAAGAGAAGAAAATCAGGGGTATCCAAACAGGAAAAGAGGAAGTCAAGTTATCCCTCTTTGCTGATGACATGATCCTATACCTTGAAAATCCAAGAGAATCTTTCAAAAACCTGCTTGCACTGATAAAAGACTTTGGAAAAGTCTCAGGGTATAAAATAAATGTGCAAAAGACAGTTGCATTCCTACACACCACAACAAACAGACAGAGACCCAAGTTAAAAGCACAATCCCATTCACAATAGCCACAAAAAAATGAAATAACCTCGGCATCTTCCAGTGAGAACTACAAGACACTGCTCAAAGAAATCCAAGAAGACACAAACAAATGGAAAAAATATTCCAGACTCATGGATAGATAAAATCAACATTGTTAAAATACCTACCTTACCAAAGGCAATCTACAGATTCAATGCAATACCCATTAAGTTACCAACATCATTCTTCTCAGACCTAGAAACGACAATACAGAAATTCATATGGAAACCAAAACAATCCTCAGCAAAAGAAATAAAGCAGGAGGTATCACACTTTCAGACCTCAAACTTTACTATAGGGCTACAGTAATTAAATCAGCCTCGTATTGGTACAAGAATAGGCATGCAGACCAATGGAACAGGACAGAGATTCTGGAAGCAAAGTCTCAGTTTCTCAACAACTCATCTTTGACAAAGCCTCCAACAACAACCACTGGGGAGAGGAGAACCTATTCAGCAAATGTGCTGGGAAAACTAGCAGATCACATGCAGAAGATTGAAATAGGACCCCACCCTATCACCATACACAAAAATTAACTCTAAATGGATCAAAGACCTAAGCATAAAACCGCAAACTATAAGAATCTTAGAAAACGCAGGAGACATCCTTATGGAAATTGGAACTAGCAACCAATTCCTGATCAGAACTCTAAGTGTCCATACCATAAGAAATAAGATAGACAAGTGGGACCTCATCAAACTGACAAGCTTCTTCAAAGCAAAAGAAACCATCAAGAGAGCAGGGAGACAGCCCACAGAATGGGAAAAGAACTTGCCAACTTTATATCTGACAAAGGCCTAACATCTAGGATCCACAAGGAATTCAAACATGCCGAAAGGAAACAAACAAATAGCCCCATTAAAAAGTGGGCAAATGACATGAATAGACATGTCTCAAAAGAAGATATACTGGCAGCCAATAGACACATAAAAAAGTGCTTAGCCTAAGTCATCATCAGAGAAATGCAAATTAAAACCACATTGAGATATCACCTAACCCCAGAAAGAATGGCCATCATTAATAAAACAAACAACAACCGATGCTGGTGAGGATGCAGAGAAAAAGGAATGCTTCTACACTGCTGATGGGAATGCAAACTAGTGCCACCTCTTTGGAACACAATGTGACAATTTCTGAAAGGGCTAGAAATTGCCCTTCCATATGACCCAGCAATTCCCCTATTGGGAATATACCGAGAGGAACTGAAATCATTTTACAAAAAGATACCTGCACATGTATGTTTGTTGCAGCTCTATTCACAATAGTAAAAACATGGAACCAACCATGCTGCCCATCGAAGCTGGACTGGATAAAAAATAAATGTGGTATACATACACAATGGAATATTATGCAGCCGTAAATAAGGTCAAACATACGGACTTTGCAGCAACTTGGATGGATTTAGAGTCGATCATACTCAGTGATCTATCACAGAAACCAAGAACAGAGTACCATATGTTCTCACTCATAAGTAGACCTTGAACAATTGTAATACCATAAGAAAGGGATTGGCAGTAGTGGGAAACTGTCAGGGGAAGTGGGGTGGGATTGGCAGTTGAGGGATTCTGCTAGGGGAAGGAGGGGCATACCTTATCAACAAGGGAAACTGCATAATCAATGTTTGCATACCTGACTCTGAATTGTACCCCACATCTTTATAATAAAAAAGAAATTTTATTTTTATATTGCACAATGCCCCTATCTACCCAGAACCCCATTAGTTCAGCACCAAAGACACTGAAGTGGTCTACTTGTCTCCTAACATAGCATCACTAACTCAGCCTCCAGATCAGGAGGTCATAGGACCCTTAAGGCTCATTACACATAGTATTCTACGAAAAGGATTGTCAACACTATAGAAGAGAACCCCAATAGGGAGAATACCATGGAAGTCTGGAAGGATTAAACCACCAAAGATGCCACTGTTGTTATAGAAGAAACTGTGAAGGCTATCAAGCCTAAAATAATAAATTCCTGCTGGAGAAAACTGTGTCCAGATGTTGTCTATAACTTCAGAGTATTTATCACAGTCAATCAAGGAAATCACAAAAGTGATAATGGGTTTGGGGGAAAAAAGGCAGGGAGGGGTGTGAAGGGTTTCAAGATAAGGATCTTAGAGAAAAACAAGAGCTAACAGAGACCACACCAGAGTAATTAACAGAAGACGGCTTGATGGAGATGAATGCTTCCGAATAAAGCTAGACCACAAGAAGGAAGATGTAGAAGAAACAATGCCAGAAAACATGTTGGCGTTAGACAGTCTGGCAGAGAGTTTCAATTATTCAAAACTGCTTTTGACTTCTTTTACGACGGCGACACTTCTATGGTAGGGGCACTGAAACTAAAATAAGTGGTGCAAGATGAATAGGTACTGTACTGATACATTTTTGAAGAAATAAAAAAGCAAAAATATCAAACAAATCACAATGCATTTCCATAAAGTTACACTGAGTGTTCCTGCCTCTCTCCTGTCCCTCCTTCCACCTCCTCCAATTCTTCAGCCCCTGAGACAAGTCCAAATCCTCCTCTTCAGTCTACCCAATAAGAAGAAGACGATGAGGATGAAAACTTTTATGATGATCCACTTCTACTTAGTGAACAGTAAATATTTCTCTTCCTTATGATTTTCTTAATACATTTTCTTTTCTCTAGTTTACTTCACTGTAAGCAAATAGAATATAATACATATAACATACAAAATAATGTGTTAATCAACTGGTTATATAAGTATGGCTCCTAGACAATAGTAGGCTGTTAGTGAAGTTTGGAGAAAGTAAAAAGTTATGTACAGATTTTTGACTGTGCAGGGTGATGGTGCCTCAACACCTATGTTGTTCAAGGGTCAACTGTAATTCCATTCCCTCGATCAGTCATTGTATTAGACATAAACAAGCCTAAACCAAGTTGGACTCATGAGAAGGGAGGGGAATTCATCAGGAGAGCATCTGGGAGAAGCTTCCTCGCTATTAGGGGATGGGGGATGGGTACATCGAGGCTGTGGGCAGCCATCTCACCATCCTGTAGGATACCATGCTTGGAATGAAATCAATGCTGGAAATGGTCAAGTGGAAAGAGAGACCTCATCCTATTGTTGAGCTGTTGAATCAACCAACCCTGGCATTGGGCATGTCTCTCATCTCCTGTTATGTGAGGTGATTTCCTTATATATTTTATTTATTTAGTTTCTGTATTGTAGAGTCCATTTGTTTTGTCCTTGAGTAAAGATTTTTGCTTATAAGCAAAAGCTTCCTAAATGTTTGGTGCTCTTCTCTCTGGTTGCCCATCACTTACTTATTATGATTCAGAGTTATCTTTTTTAGCCAGGGCATTCCCATCTGTCTTAAAACGGCAGCCTCTGCCCCACACACAAATTGTTCTGTGACTTCTCTTTATGTCCCTCTTAGTGCTCATGATGGTTAATTTTAGAGGTCAATTTGACTGGATCAAGAACTGCTAAAGTACTACTTCCGAGTATGTCTGTGAGGATGTTTCCAGAGGAGATTGGCATGTGAGTCACTGGACTGAGTGGGGTAGCACCATCCAATCAGCTGTGGTCTCAGATGAAGCAAGAAAGGAGAGAAAAGATGTTCTTTTTCTCCTGGAGCTGAGACAAGCTCTACCTCCTGCCCTTGAACCTCAGAACTCCAGGCTTCTGGCCTTGGGACTCCAGGACTTAGACCAGAGGCCCCACCAGGTTCTCAGGCATTCAGCCTCCGACTGAGGGTTACATTGTTGATTTCCCTGATTCTGAGGTTTTCAGAGTTAGACTGAGTCACACCAACCTGTATCCTAAGGTCTCCAACTTACAGATGGCCTGTCATGGAGCTTCTCAGCCTCCATAATTGTGTGAGCCAATGCCTCTAATAAATCCCTCTCATCTATCTATCTATCCTCTACCTCTCTGTCTCTCTGGAGAACCCTGACTAATACAGCAACTATCACCATCTCAAGTTATATTATTTGCTATTTACTCACTGTTTGTCTCCTCCACTAGATATAAACTCCATCAGGGTAGACATTTTCTCCTGTTTACCACTATATCCCACCCACTAAAACAGTGGCTTGCTCAATAAATATTTGCTGGATTTTTTTCTAAAGAAACAACCTTAATGAGCAGAAAATTCTGCCTGGTGCTCCATGTCGACCAGGAAAGGAAGGAATACAGAAAATTTGGGAGGCATTTCTTCCCTATTCTGGAGGGCATTTAGAGGTTGATTAGATGTTGAATAAATATTTACTGAAAGCAAATAAAAATATAGAGCGATGGGTTATAAAATGTTTTCACTGTATGTATCAATCAGTGTTTCTCAAACTTTAACCCATGCATCATTTAATTAACATAGAAATCTCCCAGCCCTGCCCACTGGGCCAGATTCTGGGTAGATTCTGGCATCCTCAGAAGTTTGGGCTCTTCCTGGGACCCACCATGCCTCCTGCGCATTCAGTCAGGAACCAATACGGTTTTGTTGAGGTTGACTTTGGGTTGTTCATATTATAAATCTATAGAGATCCCCTTCATCCTTGTTCCCTTTCCTGCTCCAGATATATAATTGGGCTGCAAACAACTGTTTTTCAAACAAGCAGAGGACTGTGTGCATTTGAGGAGCAGTGTCACTTTTTTCAGTTTGGTTCAGGATCAGAACTGCTTGAGCCTCCCAGAGAGAGAATGATGTCACCAAACGCTAGAATGACAATGACCTTTTATGGATAGCTTACAATGGGCCAAGTGCTGTGTCTGTAGCTCTTTAACTGCTTGATCTGAGTTCATCCTCATCTCTATCTGTTTGGGCTTCTATAACAAAGAAACATAGACTGGGTGGCTTATAAACAATGGACATTTATGTCCCCCAGTTCTGGAAGATGGAAATCCCAGATCAGGGTGCCATCATGGTCAGGTTCAGGTTGAAGACTGTTATCTTCTCATTGTATCCTCACAAGAAGGAAAGAGGGTCAGAGAATTCTCTGTGGTTCTTTTTATAAGGGCACCAATCCCATTCCTGAGGGCTCCAGCCTGTGACCTGATTAATTCCCAAAGACCACACTTCCTAATACCATTGAATTAGGGGTTCAGATTTCAGCATATGGGTTTAGAGGGTCATGAACATTCAGTCCATAACAATCCTTCAAAGAATCAAATAAAGTGGGTAGCGGTGTTCTAGATGAGGATGTCAGGCTTAGGCATATGCTAACTAACTTGTTCAAGTCCTAAACCTGCACTCTGAACCATTCTGTGCCACTCAGTGTCCTAACAGAGCCCCCTTTGTCCTCCTGCGTGTCCTGGGACAGGGCACAACCATTTTCTGGAGAGGAAGGAGCAACCAAGGCATCTGCTCCTCATCCCTCGCCCTGACTCTGACTCACAGCCCTTCTCAGGAGGCGGCTGCAGTCGGCGGCGCGGCAGCCCTGTGGTGTGGGTCTCCAGGGAGCCGTGCAGCAAGCCCCCTTCGAGGGTGACAGCAGTGTAGTTGAGATAAGAAATAATGCAATTCTCCAGGCAGAACTGCAGTCTTCCAGCCCATATAAATGATTCCTTTAGTGATTTTGCCAAGGATTATGTGTTATGTGTGCTTGGGGAACCAACACAGCTTGAGAAACCGTCAATATTTCTGGAGAAGGGCGAGTGTAATCAGTCAAGCATTCCGGAAAAAAATGTAGTCAATGATTTTAACAGCAAGTGGTTTTGACTATGAAAAGATTCAACTATGGCTTCCCCCCCGTCCCACTCCCTGCTTTTCCCCAAGAATCACCCTGAGCATTTTCTTAAAGAATCAAAATAAAATGTTTCTGGGATAACAAATCACTTGGTCTTATGGCTTAGAGCTGTATCACTCTCCGGCTAATGGGTCTGAAGAAAGATGGTGGAAGATTCTCGAGGCTGCCACAGAGAACTTGCAGCCAGGAAGAAGCAGAGGGATATACTAAAAGGGCATAACTGTTTTGGTCACAGGTTAGCAACAAGGAGAGGGCTAACGGTGCCAAGGATGGCAGAGAAGGGGCCGGTCAGTGAAAAAGGAGCACGGACAAGGCCTCTCCCAGGACAAACTGGCTGATTGGGCCTGTGGGCAGGAGGGTGACATGGGCAGGCGCTTCATTCACACAGCTCACTGATCTCTCCCTCTGTTACTCATCAAGATCTGACTTGATTCATACAGTGACTATCTTAGTATGGAGACATGGGTCGTTTTATGAAGAGTCAAAAGTGAATATCCTGGACATGACATTTTCTTTGGAAAATGGGCTATAATGATTTACCATCAGGTTACTAAATTTTGGAAACTGCCTTTCATTTGCCATCTTAGATGAAACGCTACTGATGCTGGTTTCTGAAAAATGCCCAGGCACAGTGGCTCATGCCTGTAATCCCAGTACTTTGGGAGGCCAAGGAAGGAGGATTGTTTGAGCCCAGGAGATCAAGACCAGCCTTGGTATCATAGTGAGACCTCCTCTCTACAAGTTGAGGCTGTGGGAAAAAAGAAAAATGTCAGCCAGGTGCGGTGCCTCAGCCTGTAATCCCAGCACTTTGGGAGGCAGAGGCAAGAAGATTGCCTGAGCCCAGGGGTTCGAGACCAGGCTGGACAACTTGATGAGACCTCGTCTCTACAATAAATCAAAAAATAAACTGGGAGTAGTAGCATGTGCCCGTAGTTCCAACGACTTGGAAGACTGAGGTGGAAGGATCACCTAAGCCCAGCGGGTAGAGGCTGCAGTGGCCATGAGCATGCCACTGCACTCCGGCCTGGATGACAGAGTGATACTCAACTCAGAAAAAAAAGAAAGAGAAAAAGAAAAATGTCCATTAACACCTTATACCTTTGCTACAGAAATTATCTGTGAGGGTGAGAGAAGGGTAACCAAGGCTAATACAGAGACAGATGATACCCTCTGGAACTGAGAAAGTGATTATAAACCCACCAAGTTTTGAAAGGAGGGGCAGGTGACTTTGATCTTGACTGAGCTGTCTCAGGCGTCCCTAAGAAGGTTGCCCATTGTAAGTTTGGCTGGGAGTAGATTCTTGCTTCCATGGCCTCACAGTGGTCTGTGTTTCTCCTGCATCCATCCTGGGCCTTGTAACAGCAGTCACATCCTACACCAGAAATCAACACCTGGTTTTGAGTCACTTCCCTGTCATAGTGCCCAGGTCTTTATACAATAAGCATACAGATTCCTATGTGCTGCTAATCCCCTCCCCCAGCTTCCCAGCTCCCTCCAGGCCTCTCCTTTTCCCCTAATCTTCCTAGACCCCATCGGTTGATTTGATAACCACTCTTTCACCAAGACACTCCACCCACTTGTGCCCTGTCTTGCAGAACTCCAATCCTGAAGCCACCCCACAGTCTGTTTTCTCTGCCATATTAGTTGAGTTTGCACTTGGCTTCAATATGCTGGCCTCAATGGCTTAGTCGAATGGGAGTTTTATTTTTTCCCCTACAAAAGAAATCTGCAGGGCTGGTCGTGACATGCAGAATGCGCCCAACAAGATTTTTCTTCATTCAGTCTTTGTTAGCCTGTGGCTTTTGTCTTCATGCTTTTTGCCTCATGGTCACAACAGGGCTGCCCCACCTCTAGCACTGTGTCTGCATTCCAGGTAGGAAAAGGGGAAGGATAAAGGGCAAAGGACATATGCCAGTGAGCATGCTCACACACAAGCAAGAAAAAAAACCAAAAAAAACTCTCCTGAAAGGGCCATCTAGAGATTTCTCTTCCTGCCTCATTGGCCAGAACTCTGACACAGGCTGCCCCTGGATACAAAGAAGGCTAATAACTGTAGACGCTTTTGCTAGTCACACTGCCCCTCTGAACAGAATGGGGCTCTGTTAGTACAGAAAAAGGGATGGTGGATCTGGGTTGGACGACCAGCCATCCGCCTTCCTCCTCTCCCGGGCTGCTGGAGAGAGATGCCCCTGCAAACACACAGGCTCCTGCCCGGCTTCTCGCTGGCTGCCCTCAGAGGTTGTCCACTTCTCTGCTACTGCCCTCAGGTCCTCCTCCCAAATCCACCCTCTTTGTTTCATGGTCCTTCCTCTGGAGAGAACATCAAACCAGCAGGCAAGGAACAGCCGACATTGTCTTTCCTGAAGTCTCAGGGCATGCATCTCCCCCTCCAAATGTGCTTCCACTTGCCTCCTTCTCCTGGACTTGGCTCCACTCATGATCTGCTGGCCTGTCCTCGGTCACCTTTTATTCTCCACTGGCTGTTTCCCCACAGCCTGTCAGCGTGATGACATAATCCATATCTTGTTATGAAGATGTTGCAATAATGACCTGAATTAATAGGTATGAAGTGCTTAGAATGTTCACCAACCCACAGGCACAGCTCTAAGATTGCTGTTACGATGATGATGCCTCTAAAAGATAAAGCAAAACCATAGAAGCATCCCTCGACTCCTTGTACATCCATCTACGTGTGGCGTGTAGTCATGTGAACATCCCAGAAACACTCAGCTTTGACGCGTCCTAGACAAACGTCATCTTCCTCCTCAGGCTTGTTCAGTGTTGCTGTGAATGGGAACAACATCCAGTTGCTCAAACCAGAAGCCACGACCTATCCTTAGCTTCCCCTTCCTTCCTTCTCTGTCCTGACCCAGAAGTCATCAGTCAGGTCAACCTCCTAAAGATTTTGGAATGTGCTCCTTCTCCTCCACCCCTCTATTTCCAGCCCAGACTGATCTAACAGCAACCGGAGTGATCTCTCTGGCTTGGAGCATGTCCTCGCGAAGCTTCTCCGCATCGCTACCCATGCCCGAGGTGTAACTCAGACCTGCTCGTGTCAGCCTGCTCAGCAGTACTGAGGGCTTGCAGGCTCATGGAAGCTCTCTTGGATAGCTTCTTTTGATGATAGTTAAGTAAGTTTAAGTGATAATGTTTAAAACTGCTTTTGTTTAAATGAAAAAAATTAACAAAAACAGAACTTCCTTTCCCCACATGCCTGTAAAGAGCAGAATCTGGTTCTGGAACCACAGTTCCCAGTCTGTTTGGGGCGATGAGAATGTGGCTGGGAGCAGGGCTGTGGTCACTCCCTTACCCTCAGTCCCCTTTTCCCACTTGCTGCGGCTAGATCTCCTTCATCTGGACTAAAATCTTGATAATAATAAGCAAGGCTTCCCCTCTGGAGGGTCAGGGCAGAGCTCAGAACTGGAAGTCATGATATTTGTAAATCTGTGTTAAGCCAGAAATCATCCATGTAAGGATAAGGAAAAAGCCTGTCTTTAAGTGGGAATTTTTGTCAAGGAGCTTAAAGCTTTCTGATTTCAAGTCATTTTCCAGAAGTCTGTATTAGGTCAGCAAGGGGTGGGGATTATCATTGTCATCTGTCAGAAGAGGAGCCAAGATAACAGAGAGGAAGGTTAGTAGTAACTTGCCCACAGTGGTGGATCAGAAGGATTTGGACCAGATCGGATCCCCACACAATAATCTCTTCACAGCTTACATTTCTTAGGTAAAATGCGACTTGCCATAAATCTGTAAGGGTGGAGGCAGAATGTGGGTGAGCATGTCACCAAATTAAGAAGGTCTTCAGGACTAGTGGGGAGAAAACAGAAGGAGGGGAAAAGCTATAATATAGAAGACAGGTTCTTCCAGCTCTAAAAGCACTGTCTGATGACTCCCCGTCTTTCTGCTTGTAATCTTATTGCTTCTATCAGTTTACCGAATACATCATCTTCACGTTCACCCAAAGAAAGCACAGCCTGGTTCTGTAGGCACCAAACACCTCCAGGCAGGCAGCACACAGCTATGAGGCCCCGTCTGTGTGGTGCATTCTTATTTGGGAGAGGAGGAAAGAGAGGAAAAGTGGCAGTGTGATCTGCAGAGCCCAAGAGCTAGGCGGCATCAGTCATGTAGGTGACAAGTGGAACAATTATCCTGGAACCAGAGCTTTTCCCTATTATGATCTGAAATCCTAAATTTTAAAAGCTAGAGATTAATAATCTGGAATAAAGGCTCCTTGTGGTTTGGTCACTGCTTAAATCTCCGTCTTCATCTTCCATGTGCTTTCCCAAGGGAACCCTCTCTGTCCAGCCACTGAGCTACCCTTTGTGCCAGTCCCTAATCTTCAGCTTGAAGTGATTGCTGTCACTTTACCCAAAATGGGGGAAAAAAAACTGACCTTCCAAGTGTGATTCCCCTCCCCTAGTGTCAGGATACTTCCAATGTCAAAAATACCACATCGGCGATCTCTCTCCCTAGCCACTGGGGCAATTCTGTTAACAAGCATAGTGATGGGAGGCGTTGAAGCCTGTCTATGGAAGTCCCAACACCTGCTCAGCTAATTACTAAAAATGTAGCCATGGGTAAATAATTCAGCCCCTCTGTTCCTTAGGTTTCTGTCCTCTACACTGCTATCCCCATTTCTTGGGATGTTCTTCTTGCCTTCTTTGGGTATTTGACTTCTACTTGCATTGCAAGATTCAATTTTCCAGAACAGCAGAATAAGGTCTTCTATATATCCACTTCCCATGAGAAAAATGAGAACACTAGCAAAAACTGTCCAAATCAATATTAACAGAATTCTAGAAATTAACTAAAGCCTTGCAACACTCTGAGGAGGGTTTATTCAAGACAACGGCAGAGTCTCATTAGGAACAGTGAGGTTCGTAGCATCTTTTTCTGCCCTAATCCCATGCCCCTCTTAAAAACCAGCCACTAGAGAAGGCAAGTTGGGATCAGAGCCCCTCTAAAGTCCACCTCTGGGGAATTGTCACTATTTGTCCTCCAGAAAGTCACTATTTGTCCTGCCCAGAAAGGAAGCTTCACTTTCAGGACTTGTCTTTATTTCACCTGACTCAGAGCTCCATCTGTGTGAACAGCACTATCTCTAGGTAATTTGCTGAAAACAGTCAGCAGCAATTGTTCGATATGGGAGCTTCCTGTGGCAGCGTTAGCAGCTGGGGCTAAAAAGATGCTGACAAGAATACTTTAAAAAGGATAATTACACTGATCTGATAACTATACATTATGTGTATCAAAATGTTACTGTGTACCCCATGAATATATATAATTATTATTTTTCAGTTAAAAAAAGTTTTAAAAATCTGAGCATACTTCTTTAGAGATGCAAAGTATAAAAAGCTTTAAATAAAAAACTGGGGAATGGGAGGTCTGTGGTGGGCTTTAAAATGTTCTAAATGTACTAGAAGGCAATGTGCATGTACAGGGCTGTGTGACTTCCCAGAGCAGGTAGAAGACCTAAACTCTCACTTCTGGCTGATCTTGAGACTCTGCCCAAGCAGGGAGTGACAGTTAAGACATAGCTGTAAACACTAGATCATTGAAGGCCTGCCTCAAAATGCACACAGAACTCAACAGCAAAGGTTTCAGAAGCATACTGGTTCAAGGCATTGAAAGAAACCTATGTCCACTCCTTAGCTGAACACTAAGTTAACCCAGCAGATAAGTCAGTGGCTAGACACAACAAAGAACACAAACTTTACAGAATTAGTCCAGGAAGCCATTAGGCAAACAGACTGCAACAGCTGCAAAAGCAAAACCTGGAGAAGGGTGAGGGATCTGAATTCCAGATTTACTACATTGTATTATTTTAAGTGTCCAGTTTCCACAATAAAAACAACAGCAAAATAAACATAAGAATAGGAATATATTCTTACACAGGTAGAAAAGTAGTTAATGTCTCTGGCCTTGGTAGAGTGGCATCTTCTTAATGATGTTTATCTCATATCAGCCAGGGACAAAGCAACCCTTGTTTACTCAACTTGGCTTCTGGTCTGGGTCATGCCTGGTTCATGACTTGGACACATGGGGAAGTAAAGCAGTCAATACAAACTTTCCCTGAGGAAGCACAGACAACAATCTTACTAGACAAAGGCCTTAAATTAGCCGTTACAAATAGGTTAAAAACTAAAAGAAACTATGTTCAAAGAATTGAAGCTATGTATGAGAATGATGTTTCACCAAGAAAACAATATCAATAAAGAGAAATAAATTTTTTTTTAAAGAACCAAACAGAAATTCTGGAGTTGAAAATTAAAACTACTGATATAAAAAAAACTTGTCATCGTAGTCAGTGGTAAATTTGAGCTGGCAAATGAAAGAATCAGTGAATGTGAAGAAAGATCGATTGAAATTATCTAGTTTGAGAAACGGAGGGAAAAAAAGAATGAAGAAAAATAGATTCTCAGAGACCTATAGGACACCATCAAGTATGCCAAATAAACATAATGGAAAAAGAAGTAAAGAAGGAAAAAGAAGTAAAAAGGCAGAGGGAATGGAGCTATATTGGAGCAAGTTTTGGATGCTATTGAAATGAATTTGGCGTTAATCTGAGCTAGATGGTATTAACTTATCATTTTAATTGTAATGCCCAGAGCAACTCCTAAGGAAATAATGCAAAAAGCAGGTAGGAAAATAGATACTAGAAAATATCCATTTAATTTAAAGAAGGAAGTAATAGAGGAGCAAAAAGAAATAAGGCATACAGAAAACAAATAGCAAAATGGCAGCTATAAATCCTATTTTATAATAATTGCATTAAATGTAAGTGAAAGAAATACTTTAATCAAAAGACATAGATTAGCAAAATGGAAATTAAAAACCTAATCCAACTATATTCTGTCTACAAGAGATATACTTTAAATCAAGATTATAAACAAGCTGAAAGAAAAAGGCTGGGAAAAGGTATACTATAAAACAATACCAAAAAGAGAACTGGAGTGAAGCTAATATCAGACAAAATATACTTCAAGACAAAAATTTTACTGTAGAAAAAGAAGGAAGTTTTAAACTGATAAAAGAGCTAATATAGAACATTTATAAACATATGCACAATTAACAAGAGAACCAAAAAATGCATGAAACAAAGCCTGTCAAAATTGGAGAAATAGATTATTCTCTTCAACAATAATATTTTAAGACTTCAATATCCCATTTTCAACACTGAATAGAATAACTAGGAAGAAGGTCGACAAGGAAATAGAAGACTTGAACAACACTATAAACCAAACTAGACTAAGCAGACATTTATAGAACACTCCAACCAACTATGGCAAAATCCACATCTTTATCAACTGCACTTGAAATATTCCCTGGGACAGATCATATGGTAGGCTATAAAACAAGTCTTATTAAATTTAAAATATTGAAAACATAAAGTATGTTTTCCTACTACAATGGAATAAAATGGGAGGTCATATAATAGATGGAAATGTGGGAAATTTATGAACATTTGGAAATTAAATAACATAGTTTTAATAATGATAGATCAAAGAAGAAATCATAAGAGAAATCAGAAAATACTTGGGGACACATGAAAATGAAAGTGAAGATGGCATGCCAACATTGATGGAATGCAGTGAAAATGGTCCTGAGAAGTAAATTTATAGCTATAAATGTCTACATAAAAAAAGAGAAGCACTTTGAAATCCTTAAAGGAAGCTTCTACCTTAAAAACTAGAAAAAGAACAAATAAAACCCAACACACGCAGAAAAGAGGGAATAATAATGATTAGAGTGGAGACAAATAAAATAGAGAATAGAAAAACAATAAAATGAAATAAAATTGAAAGCTGATTCTTTGAAAAAAGTAACATAATTGACAAGACTCTAGCTAGACTGACAAAGAAAATAAAGGAGAAGACTCAAAGTACTAAAGTCAGGAATGAAAGAGGACTGTTACTACCAACCCCCCAGAAATTAAGCACGGTTATAAGGGAATACTATATGCAATAGTATGCCAGTAAATTAGAGAACCTAGGTGAAATGAAACAATTTCTAGAATAGAAAGACATAAACTACAAAAACTGACTCAAGGAGAAACAAATTTGAACATACCTCTAACAAGTAGAAAGATTGAATTAGCAATAAAAAAAAAAAACTTCCCACTAAGAAAATGCCAGGCCAGATGGCTTCACTGTTGAAATCTACCAAATATTTACAGAAGAATGAACACCAATTCTTAACAAACTTAAAAAAAAAAAAAAATAGAAGAGGAGTGACAATTCCCAGTTTATGGTTGGAGGCCAGTGTTACCCTGATACTCAAGCCAGACATAGATATTACAAGGAAAAAACTCTGTAGACTAATATACCTTATGAATAGAGATGCAAAAATCCTCAACAAAATACTGCAAATCTAATCAGCAATATACAAAAAAGATTATGCAATATGACAAAGATTTATTCTAGCAATGCAGGTTTGTTCAACATTCAAAAATTAATCAGCATAATGCATCATATTAATAGAATAAAAGACAAAAAAAGATCATCTCATTAAATGTAGGAGACGCATTTTTAAAAACATTCAATACCCTTTCATGTTAAAAATATCAACCAGTTAAGAATAAAAGGAAACTTCTTCAACCTGATAAAACCCACAGCTAGCATCATAATAATAATAATCAAATGCTCCCGGCCTCTCCTCCCCGATTAGATACAAGATATGAATGTCACTTTCACTCCTTCTATTCAGCATTATACTTGAGTTCTACCCAGGGATGGCAGACTGTAAAAAGAAATAAGAAATATCAAGATTGGAAAATTCTATCTAGTCACTGATGACATGATTTTGTATATAGAAAACTCTAAAGAATGCATGAGGAAATCTATTAGAACAATAAAACATATTCAGCAAGGCTGCAGGTTACATGATCAATACACAAAAGTCAACTGTATTTCTGTATACAAGCAATGAGCAATTCAAAAGTGAAATCAATTTTATTTACCATAGTATCAAAAAGAATGCATATAACTAATGAAGTGCAAGACTTGTACACTGAAAACTATATGGCATTATCTAAAGAAATTTAAGAATACCCAAATAAATGAAAGAGATACCTTGCTTATGAATGAGCAGACTTAACATTGATAAGATGGCAATAATCCCCAAAATAACATCCAAATGTAACGCAGTCCCAATCAAAATTCCAATTGTCTTTTTGCAGAAGTAGATAGACTGATCATAAAATTTATATGGGAATGTACAGAACACAGAATAATCAAAACAATCTTGATAAAGAACAAAGTTAAAAGACTCACCTTTTCCAATTTCAAACTCACTGTAAAGTTGCAGTAATTAAGATATGAGGTATTGGCACAAAGATAGATGTATAGACAATTAGAGTACAGCTGAAAGTCCAGAAATAATCCCACATACATGTCTATGATCAACTGATTTTTGATAAGGTGTGAAAGACTGAAAAAGATAGTTGTATCATTATATCACACTGTACCAAAAAATTAACTCGAAATGTGTAATAGACTTAAGTGCAAGAGCTAAAACTATAAAGCTCAGAAAGAAACAAAGGCATAAATCTTTGTGACCTTGGATTAGGCAGTGATTTTTTTTAGATATCACGCCAAAAGCATAAGCAACAAAAGAAAAAAATGGATAAATTGTATATCATTAAAATAAGAAATCTTTGGTTTCAAATGACACCATCAAGAAAGTGGAAACACAACCCATAGAACATGATAAAATATCTGCAAATCATATATCTAATAAGGGACTTTTTATGTAAAAAACTCTCAGAACTCACTTTGCAGCAACTTGGAAGGATTTAGAGTCGATCATACTCAGTGATCTACAGAAACAAAGAACAGAGCACCATATGTTTTCACTCATAAACGAACCTTGAACAATTATTATAATACTATAAGAAAGCGATTGGCAGTAGTGGGAAACTGTCAGGGGTGGGGGGGGTGGGTTGGCAGTTGAGGGAAACTGCTAGGGGAGGGAGGGACATACCTCATCAACAAGGCTACCTGCAAAATCAACGTTTGTTATACCTAACCCTGAATTGCACCCCATATCTTTATAATTAAAAAGCAATAATAAAATAAAGTTAAAAGTTTTCTGAAAAAAAAACTCTTAGAACTCAAACACAAAAAGACAAATAATCCAATTTAAAAATGGACAAAGAATTTGAACAGACTTTTCTCCAAAGAAGATATACAATTCATGTGCAACAAGCACATGAAAGATGCTCACCATTAGTCATTAGGGAAATGCAGATTGGAACCACAGTGAGATACCATTCCACACTACTAGGATGACTAGATAAAAAAGATACAGCATAACAACTATGAAATGTCTAGAATAGGTAAAGACACAGAAACAGAAAGTAGATTAGTCAAGGGTGGGCGGTCGTGAGAATGAGGAGGGCAGCTGATGCCTACGTACTTTGGGGGTGGGTGATAAAGTTGTTCTGGGCCTAGATGGTGGTGGCAGTTATACTAAAAACAATGAGCTGGACACTTTAAAATTGTGGATTATATGATATGTTAATTATAGCTCAATAAAGCTGTTATGTATACTTTTTTATTAAAAGAAAGAAAAGGAGATTCAAAGCTAGTCTCATCTCTTTCTCATTCTGTTGTTCACTTCTCCCAGGCTTAACTATCACACACACCTCCACCCCCAGCACCCTGTTTCTCAATCTCACTTGTCCCAGTGGATTGTAATTGTTAAGCCACTTCTCTGTCTTTATTTCTGAGTGTCCAGCCCCTCCATGGCGACTAGCACAGCTCAGCAAATAGCAATTTTGAGAGATGTAAATGACCTCTACACTGTTTAATGTTCAGATGGTTTTCAGAGTGAGCTGAACAGCCTGGTCGCCCTCTGGGAGAACTTGGGGAGCCCTCATGTGCTCTGAGCAGAAATGGCCCACTCCGTAACGTAAGCCTGATGATAAAGCCCACTCTGGTTGTTTGACCTGAGGTCCTGGGACCATGGCTTTGGTTAGGATCTGGGGCCGGTGCTTTTGAAGGAGCAAAGGCGGGTAGTGCCCAGACAGGCACCAGGGTGTGGGATGAGCATCCCAGACCAGAGCAGAAGGTTTGAGTAGAGGGCAGGAAGCAGAACCTGCAGAGACTTCCTCAGTTGCTGGATGCTGTCTAGGGGGCCTGAAATATCTGTTGGGAACTGTTGGGGGGGCGGGGAGCAGTCACGGGTTCCAAGCTGGCTGACTGATGAGTATCTTAAGGGCAGCCAGTGCCCTCATGGGTGAGAAGGGTGGAAGGGGTCTTCAAAAAATGACTCCATACCTCTGTAGGAAATATGGGGGAAAGGGAAAGAAATAGCGTGTCTGTGTTGGCCACTGGAGGCCGGGGAAGATGGGCGGGAAGCAATGGAGGGAAGAGATGGAGACATAAGCATCATTCCAATTCGACAAGGAACAGTCAGAGAGATAATAATGAAAGACGACATGGGAACGCTCACCATGCGCCTGGCACAGTATTCGGCATGTTCCAAGGATTTCTCATGTAATTCCCATAACAACCTGATAAGGCAGGTACAATGATGTCCCATCCTTAGAGATGAAAAAACTGCAGCTGAGGAAGCAAAAGTTAGTTATGCTACTTTCTCACAACTAGTAGGTGCAGAGTTGGTATAAGTCTGAGAGAGAAGACCCTGCTGGGAATCTGCCACCAAGGTGTCTGGGGCTTTCCTCTATCCTGGCTTGAGAAGCGAGGGCATAGGTAGAATATTCACTGAAAGCATAACAGCACCAAGAATGTCTCTGGGTCCTTGGTGAGATGTTTGAGTCTCTTGTACTTGTCAGCTGCAAGGGCTGGATTTGATAGGGTCAGAGAGAAGGTAGGCTGGACAGGGAGTGGCAGCAAACCCACATTTTGTTTCACTGTGATTAAAAGCAGAATAGTAGCCTAGAAGAAATCTGTTTTGAAAACGCAAAGTGCTTGCCCATCCAGAAAGACTGGGCTTTGACATCCAAAACGAGTTGAATGAAATGTGTTTAGAGCCAAAATGGAAAAAACTAATTGGCTTATGAAACAATATATACCAAGGTACCTGCAGACTAAAAAGGAGGGGGAAAAATCCACGGATAGAGTTGACATAGAATCTCCTGTGATTCTGATAGATGTGTGTCTTCTGAAAGGAGTGCTTAGAGAGAGAGAGAGAGAGAGAGAGAGAGAGAGAGAGAGAGAGAGTGCTCCATGGACTTGTTCAAAGTCGTTTCGAGATGATATGAATCAGGGGTCCAAATTCCTTGTGCTCCCCCAAAGTCCATGTGGGTGATGTGGCAGGGGTTTGGGGGAGGTCTGTGGTGCTTAAGTGATTTTTTAATAATCTTTCCAAAAGTACGTATCAGTGCTCATGTTATCAAACTAAAAGCATGTAATCCATTCTATATTGATATTTTTATTAAAGGCATCACAATATGAGAACTAATGTGGATGGGATATGTAATTCGATGATCAAATGATATGGATTTTGCAATGGGAATTTATTTTCAGATTCTAATTAGAACCAAACTGAGCCCTGTGGATTCTTGTTAACTCACATGGATTATCTTGTACATTATAATATTAATAAAACTCTTTCCGTGTCATTTCCGAAGAAGGCAGGGAGCTGAAGTGGGTGGTCGGATTGAATGACTTTCTCCTGTGAGTTTCTGGTCCCTGGGGCCCGAGAACAGGCCTGTGACTGATGTGTGCACTGCACAGGAACCCTATTGGAGAGTCACCAGAGATGCTCGCAGGATGCCAGGGACAGGACTCAGGCTTCCAGTGGGAGTTGGACAGATGATGCCTGAGTTTCCTTAACACCCTGCGATCCCAGGAGTCTATTGTTTTTGAAGAGGCTTCTCGGTGGCCTTCCAACCAGGACAACGCCCTGTGCCACAGTCAGGGGAGAGACGGGACTTGCTGTTTCTGCCTAGAAAGGCTCCTTTCTCCGTGCTAAAAATGTGCAGTGATCAGAATTGCTGTTTACTTAGGTCACCGTCTTCCCAGTGACAGGGAGGCTGGTTTGCTATTGGTACACTTTTATTTAAGCTCTTAGATCAAATGCTCTTGTGCCAAAACAAACCAGTGCCTCGGCTACGTGAGCGTGCAGATTTCGCCAATTTACCAGAGTCATTAGCACTAACCAGCTGCAGGCCTGCTAAGGCTCTTGTCTATGAAGAAGGGAGAAGCGGCCGGGTTCGGTGGCTCAACCCGTAATCCCAGCATTTTGGGAGGCTGAGGGGAGTGGATTGCCTGAGCCCACAGATTTGAGACCAGCCTGAGCAACTTGTCGAGACCTCATCTTCACAATAAACCAAAAAATTAGCTGGGTGTGGTAGTGCGTGCCTGTAGTTCCAGCTGCTTGGAAGGCTGAGGCAGAAGGATTGCTGGAGCTCAGCAGGTCGACGCTGGGGTGGTTGTGAGTGTGCCACTGCCCTCCAGCCTGGGCGACGGAGTGAGACTCCAACCCTCCCCTCAAAAAAGAAGGGAGAAGCACCTGAGGATCATCAGTGGGTCTCTCCCCATCCTTGTCACTCTGAGCAAGACTTAAGTCGCTTCACCCAGGAGAAGGGGAGAGAGGGAAGCAGTACTT
This sequence comes from Cephalopachus bancanus, assembly GCA_027257055.1. Taxonomy (NCBI): domain Eukaryota; kingdom Metazoa; phylum Chordata; class Mammalia; order Primates; family Tarsiidae; genus Cephalopachus; species Cephalopachus bancanus. The sequence goes on from JAPVLO010000179.1 coordinate 2,203,879, forward strand.
CTCTCGTCTAGCGAGACCCTACACTGCTTGTCATATATCCTCTCATTCGATTCTCACGGAATTCCCAGAATCAGTGCTGCCATCTCCACTTTACAGATGAAGAAACTGAGCCCAGGGAGGCTGCACAGCGGGGCGCGTGATCGTGTGTGGGGGCTGAATCAGAGAACAAGGCCTCTATTTCCATATAGGCCTTCAGCAGGAAGGTGTGGCTGTCTGTAGTCATGACCTTGTGCAGTCTGTCTTGAGGAAGGTAGTGAAGTCCTGAGGAGGGCTTTCTCTTCTGGAGTAACAAAGCTCCAGCCCAAAGCACCAGAGATGGGAGGCTGGGAACTGGAAAATCTACAGCCCAGCGTAATTTGATGTCCCCAGCTCTCCCCTACCCCACCCAGAGATGTAAGCAAATAATTGAGAAGTCAACATTATCTCTGGAAGTTTGCTTAGTTGCCTGCTTATAGAGATTGGGAGAGCGTGGGCATTGTTCCTCTCTGTTCCAGACAGTTTTCATATAAATACGGGATTCACTGTGACTTCTTTCACCGAAGTTAAAATTCCATTTGAAAGTAAATTGACTTCCTGAAATATATGTATTGGCAGCAGAGGCTACCACAGCTGGTATTACATTTTACATTTAACATAGTGCTGTTTGCCTTGACAGATTCCAGACTTTTTCCTACATAAATCAATAGAGCGATGTTTGAAGAGCTCGAATCTGTCTTTCATCCTTCCCCCCACTTCAACCTTGCATTCTGACACCCATAAAGAAGTAACTTTCTAGCAGTTGTCATTTAGTTGGAGAGCATTATTTACAGCATTCAACCGTAACGCTGTCTGTAACAGTAAACTCAGCAGGAAATACTAGGAAGAAGAGCCAGAAATGAAAGGAAGCATTCTAATGACTTAAAAAATCCCATGTATGTGTGTACATATATGTGGTTGTTCGTATGTGTGTATAGGCATGTGTGTACATCTGCTTTGTGGTGTGCACAGGCTTCTGTGTATGTATGTATGTGTGCATGTGCATGCTTTTATGTGTGTGTTGTAAGATTGATTGTGTATAATTTTTTCATGACTCCTCTGACCCAACCATGGTGGATGTGAGTATGGCAGGGAGTAGCCAGCTGAGGCGAGAGTCATCCGGATCAGGGTGAAAGTGCTGGGAAAGGCCAGGCTTGGTGGCTCAGCCTGTAATCCCGCGCCTTTGGGAGGCTGAGGTGAGTGGATTGCCTGAGCCCGTGGGTTCGAGACCGCCTGGGCAGGCGAGACCTCATCTCTACAATAAATCAAAAAATTAGCCGGGCGTGGAAGCGCATGCCTGTAATTCCAGTTACTTGGAAGGCTGAAGCGGAAGGATCACCAGAACCCAGCAAGTCAATGCTGGGGTGGCTGTGAGTGTGCCACTGCACTCCACCTGGGTGACGGAGTGAGACTCGAACTGAAAAAAAAAAAAAAAGTGCTGGGAGAAGGCAGGGAATGAGCAGCGTTGGGAGTTGTGAGAGTGTTGGGGACTCCCGAGTTCCACCTTTTAGGAAAGGAAGAAGCCATCCTCCCTCCTTCACTCACCCTCAAGGGATCGGGTGCTGATCCGATCGTCACATTCTAGGTGGGAGAGCTGGCCTCATTTTCTAGAAGCTGAAGCTTGAAGCTCTATGTAAGCTTGTGCTGAGAAATTGAAGTCTCACTAGCCCCATTCTTTTTAATGTAATCAGAAGATAAAACTGGCTAGAATCTTTTTTAAAGACTACGGACCCATAATTTGTTGCTATGATAGAAAGATGTGACTTGCAGCCTTATTTTCAACAATCGTTTGATAGATTTAAAACAAAGCATACATAAAGACCCCTCTGGGACCTTTTACTTCTTAACAGTGTAGAGGAAGCTAGAGATGCTGAGTCATGACAGTGTTCACTGAGAGTTATAAGTGAAAGTGAGGGTAGGAAGGGAAGAGAGAAGATATTTTGAGCTAGGAGCTGACCTAGTTGTTTGTGTTTGCATGGCCCAAAGGACGAAGCCAAGTACAGAGCTGATATAGTAATTCTGATAGTTCAGAACGTCTTAATCAGATCCCTCTCCAACTTGCTTTTGAACAAAATATTTCTTTTCTTTTATTTTAATCTGAAACATTCTGATTGTTTGCGTTTATAGCAATACACAGAATATTTTCTCCCTTTTTGTGATGGCTAATTGTATGTGTCAACTTGACAGGGCTCAGGGATGCACAGATAGTTGGTTAACATAATTTCAGAGTGTGTGTGTGAGGGTGTTTCTGGACAAGATTAGCATTTGACTCAGTTGACTGAATAAAGAAGATCTACCCTCACCAGTGTGGACGGGTATCATGTAATTCATAGAGAATAAAAAGATGAAGAGCCATTCGTTCTCTTTCTTCTTGAGTTGGGACTTCCATCATCTCCTGTCCTCAGACATCAGGGTATCTGATTCTCGGGACCTTTACAATCTAAGACTTACACCGGTATCCCATCTTCCACCTCCTACCCCAGTACTCAGGCCTTTGGACTCAGACCGAATTATGCCACTAACTTTCCTGGTTCTCCAGCTTGCAGATGGCAGAGTGTAGGACTTCTCAGCCTCCATAATTCCATGAGCAAATTCTCAATATAAATCTCCAGCTGGTCTCAGTGACTCAGCCTGTAATCCCAGCACTTTGGGAGGCCAAGGCGAGTGGATTGTCTGAGCCTGCGGGTTCGAGACTGGCCCGGGCAACTTGGCAAGACCAAGTTCAAAAAATTAGCCAGATGTGGTAACTAGTGCACACCTATAATTCCGGCTACTTGGAAGGCTGAGGCAGAAGGATTGCCGGAGCCCAGCAGGTTGACATTGGGGTGGTCATGAGTGTGCCACTGCACTCCAGCCTTGGCCATGGAGTGAGACTCCGACTCAAAAAAAAAACCTCAAAATATATGCATGTATATCTATATCTGTCTATCTATCTATTTAATCTATTGGTTCTGTTTTTCTGGAGAACCCTGACCAATATACTTTCCCTGGTCTTTTCCATGTTTTATTCTTTATAATAATTGATATTCATTAGAAAGAGAATCATATGTGATTTAAGTTTGAGAAAATAAAACTAGCTCAGGGCATTCTGGGCTATGTGAGGCATATAGACCCAGAGAGGCTGGAGTATGGGATTTTAGTCATGCCCTCTATACCCAGGCCTGGGGTAATTGATTAAGGCCATTTTGTTGCCTTAATCAATTACCCCAGACCTGGGTATAGAGGGCATGACTGCCTCACCCATTATCTTCATGTTCCTGGAATTTGTGATATAAAGAACAATGTACGGCCAATCAATAGCTTATGTGTTATTTTAACAAGTCAGTAACTGCCTCTTCTTTTCCTTTGAAAACTCACTTGCAACTGTCACTAATCAGAATATATATTCAGGGCAACTTGAATCTATGCTCTGAGGTTGTAATCTTCATGCTTGCCCCACATAAACTCTGTACGAATATTAGTTTTGTCTCACCTTCTTCCTTTTTGATCAACAAGTTTTATTCCTTTGCCAGTTTATGTATTCTAATTTGGGAGTCAGAAATGAGGGAAACTTTGTGACTTCTCAGGGAAGAGTTATCATCTCTGTCTCTTTGCATCATCACTGTCCACATTGGTCCATATGTTGGAACAAGGAACAAGGCCATGTTTTCAGGTGAGTTGAGCTTGGATCCAGATATAAACTTTTGCTAGGAAATGCAGACTCTCTAGTCCAGTTCCCATGTGTCAGGAATGTATATATTTGGTCTTTCTTTATGGGGCAGTGTGATCTGAAATTTAGGTTCATGAAGGGAGAAAAAAGCAACTGCTTAGATCTCAGGCCTGGACAAATGAGTGCCAGATCCAGCCCAGCATATGAGAGTTCTACGTTGGGATTTTGGCCCAAACCATAGGCAACTCAAGCATTCCTTAGTCTTTGATTGGTTAATCATTGTCGCTGGAGACCTAAGAAGGGCTGTGATAGGGGTGTGATATAAATTGTGTTGGCTTTTTAAGCAAACTCTCTTTAAAAACCTTCTGCTAGCTTCCAGTCTCATCATCTAACAACTCTACCAATGGGTACCATGAACAAATAGCTCATAGAGGCAAAAAGAGAATTTAACCAAACAGGATGCATGGTTAAAAGTTGAATTAGAGGAATTCCACTTAGATTTACTGGCCAAAGAGAAGTAATTTGGTGAAGACAGAGGAAATTAACCCAGTCTACTCATTATCCCTTGGACTCTCCAACTGCATTTCCTACAGAGGCAAGATAAAAGTGGTTGTACAACTTGCTGGCTCCAGGGAGGTCACTGATGAGTTTTCCCCAGCATGCTTTGCTCTTACTCCTGCTAGAAATGCTCCAAAATGAGAACCATGGAGTGCAGAGCACAGAAAACCCACAGTCACTTTCCAAATATTAGTAGTGATGTTTCACTCTAGCTCTCGAGAGACTGGGTTAGTTTTCAAGGGAGTGGGTTGGTTTCTCAAGACCCAGTTCAAGTCCAAAGTCTCTCATATGATGCTAGGCCATAGTGATCCTTCCAGAGCCATTTGGAATATAATACAACTGCTTGTTATTTTTCTTTCTTTTTTTTTTTTTTTTGAGTTGGAGTCTCACTAGGTCGCCCAGACTGGAGTGCAGTGGCCGCTCCCGGCCACCACAGCCTCGACCTGCTGGGCTCCAGTGATCCTTCCGCCTCAGCCTTCCAAGTAGCCGGAATTACAGGCGGGCGCTACCATGCCCGGCTGATTTTTTGATTTATTGTAGAGATGAGGTCTCGCTGCCCAGGCGGGTCTCGAACCCGCAGGCTCAGGCAATCCACTCACCTCAGCCTCCCAAAGGCGTGGGATGACAGGCTGAGCCACCGAGCCCGGCTGTTATTTTTCTTAAATGTTTATTTATATTCAATAAGATTCCTCTTCTAGGGTACCTGCATAATGAACATTTGCATACATAACCCTGAATTGTACCCCTTATCTTTAAAATGAAAATTTTTAAAAAAGAAGAGAATAAGAAGAAAAGGAGAAAAAGAGAAAAAAAAAGAAACAAGATTCCTTTTCTCAACTAAGCTATAAATATTTTAAGTGTTACCATATTTTGTATTTCTTTGTCCCTCCCAGAGTCTAGCACGGTGCCTTGAATGTAACAAGTGCCCATAAACCATGAATGGATTTTCAAATGAAGAGTCTAAAAAGCCTGGAAGTGGGAAAATCTGCTTGGATTTTTGACAAAATAGGAAACTTATTAAATCTTCATCTGCAAGGCCACTCTTGAATTGCAATGAGAGCTTTTTTTTTTCTTTGACACCTTCCTGGCATATTCTCACTCCTGCCTACTTATTTCAAACTGCAGTTGAATTAGTTAGAACATGATCTATTTTCAGATAGAATGTCCATCAATTCAAAATACAAATTTTATTCATTTTTAACACTGAAATTGATATGCATTTTGAATTGATGGCTCATATAAGTGGTAGCATTGTTTTCCTTAGTGCTATATGAAATAACAGTGCATCTTATAATCAGTGGTGACTTAAAGCTGATGAAATATAACATTTACATCTATCATTTATCGTATGCCTATCTAGAAATTCATCTATAATTCCATGTGGTGGCCTTTACTTGGTGAATGAATATGTAAGGAGTCCATAACTTACATCAGAATGGCACAGTCTCCTATCCTGTTCCTTGCTCCTACCCTGTGTGTTCTCAGGTGTCCCCTGAGAGCCTGTAGGACATCGGTGGACACAGAAATGAGGAAAGAGAAAGTGGAATAAATAGATGAAAAGGTAGGAAAGTATCCAGAGGAAGACACCCAGGCACAGCTGTATCTAGGCATAGCTTGTTTGTTTATTGTTTCTACCTCCATTTTATCCTCCCTCTATTATTTCTTTATGTTTATGCTGTCTGAAATGTCACCGACCTGTAATCTGCTGAAATTTCAGGAGCTGAAATAATCATCTGCTTTTAAAATGCAAATATCTGAGTTAGTGAATTATCAACTTTACTCCATTCTTCGTACGAGTCCACTGAAATCAGCAGCACTAATATGGAAAGTGCTACAGTTTGGATATGATTTGTGTGTCCCCACCACATTTCATGATGATTCCCAGTGTGGCAGTGCTGGAGGGTGGGGCCTAGTGGGAGGTGTTTCCATCATGGGAAGTGAATACCTCAAATGGCTTGGAGCTGTTCCTCAAGGTAGTGATTTTTCGCTCTAGCTCTTGAGAGACTGGGTTAGTTTTCAAGGGAGTGAGTTCGTTCCTGTGAAAATGAGTTGTTCTAAAGTCTGGAAGCCCCTCAGATTTTCCCTTTTTTGCACGTCTACTTCTTCTTTGACCTTCTCTGCCATGCTCTGATGCAGAATGAAAGTCCTTACCCAAAGCCAAAGCTGTATCCTTGAACTTCTCAGTCAGCAGAACCATGAGCTAAATAAATACCTTTTCTTTATAAATGACCCTGTCTCAGGTATTCTTTTATAGCAATGCAAAATGGACTAGACAGGAGTGGAAGAGAGGAACAGATGGCATGAAGTACTCTGGGGAATTGGATGGGTTATTTGGCACAAAGTCTTCAAAAATAGGAGTTTTGATGTGAACTACCTTGGCCTCAGTGAAAGCATGACTGGTTGAAAGGAGGGAGGATGAGGAAAGGTGGAGGTACACAAGCTGGCCTTATCCAAGGTGAAGGAGAGAAAACATTTCTTCCTCTCTCTCCTTTCTGTAGCACAGACGTGATAAATAGAATTGCGATACCTGGCATCTTCCCTTGCTTTTTCTTTCTCATTCAGGTATCGACCCTTTTTTCCTCTTACAGTGTGAGAGTTTCAGGAACAGCTCATATCTTCCCCTATTCCCTGATTGTCTTCAGTCAATGAACTGTCCCATCCCAGAAAATGTTTAGAAATGAACATAAGAGCTGGGTATGGTAGGATTCTGTAATCCCAGCACTTTGGGAGGTGAAGGTGAGAGGATTTTCTGTGCCCAGAGGTTCGAGACCAGCCTGGGAAACTTGACAAGACCTTGTCTCTACAATAAAACAAAAAATTAAAACAAAATTAGCCAGGCATGGTAGTACATGCCTGTAGTTCCAGCTATTTGGAAGGCTGAGGTGGAAACATCACCTGAGCCCAGCAGGTTGAGGATGCAGTAGCTGTGAGCATGCCACTGCACTCCTGCCTGGGCAATAGAGTAAGACTCTGACTCAAAAAAAAAAAAAGAAAGAAAAGAAAAGAAAAATGAACATAGGACCCAATTTGGGGGCACTGAGGTGTATATCTGAGAAACAATCTTCTCTCTGCTTCTGAGAAAGTCAGTAGAAAAACACTTGTTTTGGGCAGTGTGAGTTAAGGCTATGATGTCCTTTTAGAATTATATAGATTTTTTTGTAGGTCTGACTTGGAAACCCGACCAATATCTATGCCATTTTTCTGATAGAAAATTTTCATTTTGGGAAAAACAGTTGACTTTAAACACACTTTTGGAAACCAACCTGTTCATCAATCGGAGAGCAATAGTGGTAATTTTTGATATGTATCAGAGTCATCGATATGCATCAAAGAAGTGAAAAAGGTTTTTTATAATATTTCAAAAATGTTTAAATGGCATTGTGTCCTGAAGTGAAATAAATTGAAGGGAATATGACACCCTGATTTTAAAATGTAAGAAACAGTAATTTATGAAGTGCTGGCAGATAGCTTCTCATTAATTCTCACTGTGTGGGTCTTAATTACTTTGGGTGCTTTAGTGAGCTTTAGTATGTTGTGTTATGAAAGTACTACGTTCAAGGTCTAATAGTAGGAAGTGACCTCTGGCCCACCTCTTGGGAAGGAAGTCTGCCCGGCCCAGTCTTAGCGTATGTAGAATATAGGCCTATTTCAGTACAATCTAGCCCAAGGAAGGGGCCCCAGGATAGCTGAAGGCTGAGATTCATTTGGATTCAGGATGGTCTGTTTTAGCTGTGGGTAATCATCCCATACTCATCATAAGGAAATAAAATAATAATAATAGCCAATGGTTTTAGAGGACGTCACAGTGTGCAAAATGCTTTTATAGGCATACGTCATTTGTGCTCAAGACAAGTAGGGTCCCTGTTCCAGAGAGCAGCAAGCCTGTCAGGAAGGCTCACATGGAGAACTCAGGGTCTCTCTCATGGCAGAACAGGGGTCCAACAGGATTTTCTCACTTCCAAACATAAAATCCAATTTTATTAACTAAACCAATGCTTCCAGTATATCTTGCCTTGTGCTTTACTACAAAAACTGAGACCACCAGGTATGAGTTGCCTTGTTTTCCATTTTCTGTATTTTTAATGTATCTTCCCAATCATCTGTACTTGCTCTGTTTTCTCTTGCTTTAACCAAAAGGAAAAATTACCCCCTCCTCAGTATCTAAAGCTAATACATTGGCCTGTGTAATCCCTCCTGTATTCTTCCTTAGGTTATTTTTTTTCTTTTGTCCTTGTCTCCTGCCTCCTTCTCTTTTGTCTATGAATGTGTGGGCCTCTGCCTTATACTCACAAAGCTTTTATCTGTGCTCACTCTCTTTAGCCTTTTTCTTCCTTTGCTTTTTAGAAAAAGCAGTCTCTACATGCAACCTCTCTAGGTGTCCCTCTCTCTATTCCATGTATCCAGCTTCTTACCAAGAGTTGTCATCTCTGCATTCATCACGGCTCCAGATTTATTTCTTCTTCTTCATGTCCTAGAAAACCATACTAGTTAAAGTCTTTATTAACTCTTTTATGGGCTAAATTGTGTTCCCCCCTAAGATTCATACACTGAAGACTAAATCCCAGTACTGCGGAATGTGTCTATACTTGGAGATAGAGCTTTTAAAGAGGAAATTAATGTAAAATCAGTTCATTTGGGTGGACCCAATCCACCAAGATGGGCTTCTTTATAAGAAGAGGAGACTAGGACACAGACACATGCAGAAGAAAACCCATGTAAGGATGCAGGGCGAAGATGACCATTCACAAGTCAAGGAAGGAGGTCACAGAAGAAACCAATCCTGATGACACCTTGACCTTGGGCTTCTAGCCTCCAAAATTATGAGAGCAGTTTCTGTGGTTTAAACCACCCACCCTGTGGTACTTTGTTGCGGTAACCCTAGCAAATAAATATAACCGCCAGCATCTAACTAGCTTGCTAGTTATTTTCCCTCCCAGTTTCTTCCCTTCCAGTGACCATATCCTTCCACATGACCAAGGACGAGAGTAATTTTCCTAAATTACCATTTTGACTATGACATTCCCCTTCTCAAAAAAGTCTGATGGCCCCTTCTTACCTGAGTAAGTTTGGAAAGCTTCATCTGATGTTTAAGGCTCCCACAATTTTGCTACCATTGTCCTTTCCAACTTTCCCTCCCTTAACTTCCTACCTGAATTTTCTGCTTCTTTTATATTCATCAATGCTTCTCTTGTGCATATGCCATCCCTGCTACCCCTCAATGTCCCCACTGATGAAATTCTGTCCACATTTCAAGGCCAAGGCCAAATGACACCTTCAAAAAGTCTTGCCTTAATTACTTTTCCTTCTAAATTACAAAGAAAAATAATATGTGTTTCTTTTACTCATAGGACACATGACCTATCTTACTTAATTTTATAGGTATGTGTATGCTGGAAACAACTCATCTACTAAACTCGAATCACTGGAGGACAAGCATCAATATTTTATACTATTGTTTTGTATTCTCTGTACTTCTTGCCAGAGTGTTTTATACATTGCAAGAGATCAGGAACTATTAGTAACACATTAATCAAAATCAATAGGTTAAAGTGAGTATTATTCCATCCTTCCAATGTAATATAAATATTTTGGAAGATATTGAAATCCAACTCTGTATTCTACAATGATTCCTATTTGTTTTTATATACCTATTGTCCTGGCTTTTATTTATCTGTCTTCTGTATCTTCCCTATGGGTTGTTTTGTTTTTCACTAGCTATGGAGAAGTGTTTGTATGGGATACTGCTTTCCTTTACTTGGATTCTCACTTAATTACTTTTATAATGTATTCATTGAATTATTTGAAATAAGCAGTTCCTGTATAACTTCCATGATTGAGTGGATTCATTTCATGAAGATTAGAAAAATGGATAGCAAACAATTTTTATTATATGTGTTATGAAGGAAGGCATACTCTTGCCTTATAACTTTTTATTCAGAGAAAATTTCCTTTTGTTTACTGTATTGTTGAATGATTCCTCTGCCCCTCACCCCAGCCACTCTCCAGAATAGCTATAGCTTTGGCAATGCTTGCTGGCTAGACAAATATATCACTGCAATTGGAAAAATATCACAAGAGGGACAGTTCCAGGTTTGAAAATAGGGCAATTAGCTCTCAGCATGAAAAGGTGTGTCAGATGTTCCTGAAACTGAATGACAGATAATGTTGGCTTGAGATAGGCATTGCACCAGGGGCTGACAACGGTCACAGAGGACTCCTCCCTGCTTGTTTCTTTCAAACAGGATCTCTTGCGAACTGAATCTCACTGCTCACCCCAGGAGAATTTGCCAGTTGCTAGTTGTGCAGAAGCGTGTGTATATGGAGTCAAATATTCATTATCTGTCATTGTTTTCCTTATTATTATGGGGAATTCTGCTGCACAAATTATGTATTGACTTCAGAAAAACCATCATAGTAAGCAGTTGATACATGTATCATCAACAGCCCCTTCCTTTGGAGAACTGTTTTCCCTCAACTCCTGCTGTTTCTGGGTTGCTTATGGGAATACCAGTCACATTCCTGAATACCCGACTAACCTTCCTGGAAAAATCACAAAACCAGCCTCACACTCAATGACTGGTCAGAGTTGGGAAATATCACCTGAACTAGGCCCGTAAGAGACTTTCCCTGGGAATTATATGTACTGAAGCAGGCTGGAGGGGCTCTCTTTCCTCTCTTTTTTGTGGAGGTGGTTACTCTTGACATGATATAAGCCTGGTTTGGCATCACCCCATGTCAAGTAGATATCTGTTTGGATTAGAGAGGGAAAAGGAAGCAAATTTACCAAGATAAGCAAAGGCAAGTTGGGGGCATAAAGAGAGAGAGAGCGAGCCCTAAGGCCATCTCTCTGACTGTTACATGAGTTATCCCTTTTTCATTTGTTTCGGTGTTAGGCTAAAGAGCTATACTCTGCAGAAGAGGGTGGTGTGGGGATAAGTTGTGGAAAAATGGGTGCTGCCTTCCTGTGAGTGTTGGCCTCCCTGGGAAGGAGTTGTACTTAGAGTTGTGCTTGGTCACTTGGTGTCCAGGGTCAGTCTACATGAGCTGGACTACCGGGCAGGACAATCGCTGTGGTTCGCATGGCTGTCTGGCATACAGCTTCTATTCCCCAGATGGGTTCAATCTAGACTAGGAGATAAGACAAAACATTCCAAGTAATAGAGAACAATCTAGGGTACCCGTGCCAGCCCACAGCCCATGTAGAGTGTGCCCACTGGTACTAAAGTGCCCACTGGTGCTAAAAGCAGGTGGGACTTGTAGAGTCACTGAGGGCTTTCTAGTGGCTGTAGTTCTTCATCAAGGACCAGCATCTCGAAGGCTGGCTAAGAGTCTGTACTCAAAAGGAATCCCGACTCTTTAAGTGAGAGGTAAAAGCGATTATTCTCTTCACTCTTTAGACTTTTAGAATACCTGGAAGTGTTTGGTTCCTACTTTTATTGAAGGCTGTTCTTTTTGTCTTACTCTTTAATTGTCCCAAGGATCATCAGGGTCATGCCAAAAGGGCAAGGTGGTGGACTCTGCACTAATTTTCTTCTCGGCCAAACAGGGCATATCATTATCACGCCGTGAAGAAAAGTGTTTTTCCTTCCTACGAGGTCAAATGGCAGATGCTACCCCTAACTTCACAGTATTACTGGGACCAACCCATAAGACTGTCTATGTGATAACACTTAAGAGAAGCAAACAGTACAAAATGAAAGCTAAGAATCATCAATTCATGCCTCTCAGCTCCAACAGCAAATATATTGCCCAAATGAAAGGATCATAACCTTGCAAACTTGCTCTGCATGGTACAGTGTGGTCCTTTCTCAGAAATTCCAGGACCAGATGGACCAGGTGGCCTTCATCCAGACCATTGGTCTAGCCAATGAACCTGATGGGTCTTTTTTCTTTTCATTATTTACATGGAAAGAACTTATTCAAGAAATCATGAGTGAGACCAGGCATTTCCTTAACCCACTGCAATTTATAAAACTATTGTGTTTTTATAGACTCATGAGATAATGCATCTTTAACACAGATTAAAACATAAAAAGATAAAGAGGGAGGAATAGAGCAAAGAAAAAAGGAGGGGGAGAAAGCATATTTGTGACAAGTGCTGTTCAAAACAATTTAAAGTCTCGGGGACTAAATTCTCTTCCCACATTATCAGGAACACTTGGGAAGACAGAATTGATGTGACCACCTCAATTCATCCCATGTGAGCACTCACATCTTGAGTGAAATACTGAACAGCTTTTAAAGAGGTGAACCTTCATTTCAGGAATGAATATTAAGTTTCACATTTCATAAAAGATTTGAACCAGATCTACTACATAAAAAGTGACTCTCAGTTAATGTCACCCATAATAAAGGAGGGAGACCCCTCTTCTTGTTTCTCATTTACATTGACTGGCTCATATCAGAAAAAAAAACCACCCTAGCCATTTACTCCTCATAGACACCTCAGCTGTCCCTTGTACATTAAAGATACAATAAGGATATTTAAATTCTGGACCAAGACAAAGAGGTTTCCGAATCTCTCAATATTTGTCCCAATCTAAGTGCGGTCATTAAAAAACAGAATATAATCTGAGCGTCTTAAAACTTGTCTAGCTAGTAATATGGTAAAACAAGACTCACTTTGTTGGATAAAGTTGCTTTATGAAGGAATGCGCTTTTTGGCCTGTATCTCCTCCCATACCTCTGAATTAGTATGGATTTGCTCAGAAAGGGAAAGACCATCCTAGTAGGTCAAGCAGGAAGGGATTGGATAGAGGGCATTAGGTGTTTATAAGACCACTGGAAGTCTGAAAGAGCAAAAATGTAGGCGCTACCATAATATTCAGGTTTGCTGTTAGAGAGTTAAAAGCCAATGTTGTTCAGAATGAGGCTTCTACTTACAGACACCTGAAGCAGGCAGGATGGTCAACAAGGTGCTGAGGCTGAGGCTGCTGAATAACTCACATCCCACAAGAGCAGAACCATGATTTGCAGAGGAAGACACTAAATGACCTCTGTCACCCTTCTACCTTCCAAATATCAAGTGAGTGCATCTCACTGATAGAATTTAAAATGTGTGCAAAACCCTGAGGCCATGGAGAAGGTAAAAAGTAATTTCCAAGCTTCTGTCCTGTGAAACACAAGAAAAAAAAACAAAACATAGAAGGAGACACATTGTTGGCAGTTCAACCCAGCACAACCAGCATCTTAGATATTTCTAGTTTGGTGTCTTTCCTTCACCAGCCACCCCCCCATTCCTATCTTTCAGCCATTATGGAGTTCAGATTGATCCTGGTCCATTGCTGCTTTATTGTCTAATACATTCCCTAGATAAAAGGCAGTAACCATGTTGTCTTCAAAATAAGTTTCTGTTCTCCTTCGGACTGAAACCTTCCCATTCCCTTCCACCTCCACCTTCCCTGAATAAAAAATAAAAACTGCAAAAGTAAACATCCTGACAAAGAATGGAAATGACAATATTTGTCAAATCGATTACATTTAACAACAGAGCTGTTACCGTCATAGAGAAAGCTGTTGAAAGTGTAGCAGTTACATCTGGTTTAAAAGCACATTAATTCCATTCAACGTGTGCGATTACATTTAGCAAAAGACTCACAGTGCCATTTTGACATGCTTTCCTCCCTTGGATCCGATTTGTGTGAGAAGTAAAACCATGCTAAGAAACCGTGAAGACGTCACAGGGGATAGAGGCTGTGAGAAGACAGATTGAGGAAATTTTATATGGATCTTCTAGCAAAAGAGAGGAAGTAAGTTGAGTTACAGCGTGACCTTTAGTGAAATTGTGTGTCACACTGGAGCAATAAAAGGAAATGAGCTAACTGACTCCCGTCTCCCGTCTAGGCCGGGAGCCACAGGAAGAGGACCAATGCTTCAGTCCTCCCTACTTCCTGCTGGCAGTCTGGAGTGAAGCAAGAGGGCAGGTCTGTGAAGGGCCAGTGACTCAGTCATTGTCTCTGGGCTCCAAACCCACCCTCTGCACTCTGCCCGGTGATGCGGGGACTGGGATGCAAGCCACATCCCTGTTATGCCTCCAGCTCCCCATCGGGCTCTGCCGGAGGAAGATGCTAGAAGGAGCTGGCAAGAAAAGCAGTGCGAGGAGGCACTTGGTCTTCCTGTCCTCTCCTCGTTCCTCAGTTTCCCCCCAGCAACATTCCTTCCTCCTGGCAGTGTCAGTGCTTCCCGCAGCAGAAACTGAGTCCTGTTTGCAGTGTTTCGAACACTCGCAGAACCAACCTCGTCACATGCACTCAGAGGCCAGCACCAGCCGCGTAGCACTGTTGACCCCTCAGACTAGGCCTCAGGTACAGACTGTGCGTCCCGGGTAAACATACCCTGGGCCAGACATGCCCTGAGCTTTCAGGGCAAGCCTCGGGGGTGGCAGCCGCTTCCTGCGGTCGTCAGCTCCCTGTTACCTGCAATTTTCTTTTTGTCTTTTTAGTCCTTAGTAAAACATCATTTACAATTTTTTTTTTTTGAGTCATGATCTCACTCTGTCACCCAGACTGAAGTGTAGTGGCGCAATCACGGCTCACCGCAGCCTCGACCTCCTGAATTCAGGAGATCCTTCTGCCTCTGCCTCCGAGTAGATGGGATTACAGGTGCACGCCAGCATGCCTGGCTAGTATTTTTTTTTCTTTTTGGTGAGGTGAAGTCTCGCTATGTTGCTCAGGCTGGTCTCAAACTCCTGGGCTAAAGCAATCCTCTCACCTCAGCTTCCCAAAGTGCTGGGATTGCAGGCATGAGTCACTGTGCCAGGCCTTTGTTTCCATTTCTTTATATTAAATGATCTCTCTTCAGATAACTGGCGTGGTCTCTGTTCCCTGGTTGGACTCTGGCTGATACTATGAACAAAATGGAGATTTGGGAATAGGGACAGCTTCGTGTGCTTGCTGAATGAGTGAATGAATGAATGAGCAAATGCTGTCTCTGCTGTCTGGTAGCTGTCGGTACTCTTCGTATTCTCGACAGGAGTAAGCAAAGGTGCTGCCCTGAACTGCTTGGCAGCACAGGCCCTCTCTCTGACTTTCTGGGTTCCCTCCCTTCAGCTCTGCTGCCTCAGACTAGGCCACAGGTACAGACTGTGCGTCCCGGGTAAACATACCCTGGGCCAGACATGCCCTGGTGTCTGCACAAGGCCGCTCTGGCTGCTGGGAGGGACACCCCAGCTCTGCGTGTAAACACAGCATTTCTGTTGTCTCTGCCAGACCTTGGCGGCCGCTCCCAAACTCTAACAGATCTCAAACCTAATACCTTGCTCCAGGAAGAAAATAGGGGTAGGTGGAGGGAGAAGTTTGGCTGACTGTTACCCAATTGAAATCCCACAGTAGGAAGCAAATGAACCTGATTAAAGAAAATGGAGTACATTTCTGGTTTGGCAGAGAAAAAATATATAAATAAAAATTTAAATATGCCTGAAATTTCCCCTTGTTTCTGCTTTCCTTGGGAGTTGGAATCCTAAACCCAGAGTGCCACCTGCTGGTTGCTATTAGACACAAACATCACAGGTATTTCAAAGCACAGGCCCAGAGTGGCACTGTTTTTGGACAGAACATTCTACGTGAACAAGCTATGAAGGCATCTACATCCTCAAGGTTTGGCCCTTCCCAGAGCATGTGGATTTGCTACACGTCCGGAGAAATTCCCGATGGAGACATGTCCTCCAGCACCCGGTCCTGTTCTGAAAAATCTCCTCATTTGAACATCCGAAGTGCACCCCACTTTCTGACAAAACTCTTGTCAGATGAAGCTGAAACTGAAAGGTTCGTGTGCAGAAATAAGTAATTATGGCTGCAGATTAGATATAATAAAATTATAGGAACGTCTTCCTTGGAATCATAGGACAATAGAGCTAGAAGGGGATCTGAGAATATTCTTTGGAGAGAACCATTCAGAGTGAATCTTATGAGTAGGTGAAGTGATTGATGCATGTAGATGTCATTTGGGAGTTTGGAGAGAATGGTGCCCTTGTAAGAGCTTTGAAACTACAGCGTGATGGGAGCAGTGATGATGATGGTGATGATAAATATTTGTTATCTCCCTCCCCGAGCGGACAGGGGGACACCTTTTCTCGTCAGTTTCTGCAGCCCCCCCGACAAGAGACGTAGTTCTTCTAGACAAAATTAAAGGTGAGGATGAAAATGCGAAAAACCACAGAAAGGAAGAAAACACAGACTCATATGTGTTCCTCCAAAGAGCAAAGGGCTTCCAATGACATTCCCTCCGGAAACAAGTTTTGGAGTGGTGAGTGTGTGTGTGAGGACTGTGTCTGCTATGGTTGAGCTAGAGATGAAAAACCCAAAAGGAATATGGGATGGGGATCAATTCAAGGGGCCGAAGGAAACACAAAATGCTGGGACGGCAGCAGACAAAGTCCGCCAGGTCATGACGTGATCACTTTGGCTGCTCTCAGATGTGTGCCATGGGGAGGTGGGCTTTGCCTCTTCATTTTCCTCAGCTCAGCTCCTCTGCTCCCTGGCCTGAGAGAATGTGAAGAGCGGCCCATGAAAACCACAGTTCTGCTAATGTCAACAATATATGGAATCTCTGGGGTGACATGATGCTGTGGTCTCCAGTGTAATCAAGTCTTTTCCTGTGAGGGTTCCTTTTCAACTTTTTACGGCTTAAATTTTATTTCACATGAAACTTATTTCACAACTTTGCGGTAGATATATGATCTGTCCACCGTCCCACCACCAAAAAAGTTCCCCATGATAGTTTGCATGTTTTCATGCCGTCCCTCTCTACCATAGAATTCATCATGACTGTGTTAATTGCCACATGAGCAGAACCCAGTGATGCTCACAGCAAGACACCGCAAGATCCTAAAGTGCTTCTGAATCATCGATGATTGGATTATGGCCGCTGTAATTGTAGTGTCGAGTCTATTTTCTTATATTCCAATTTCCTAAAATTGAACATCCACTTTGCTAAATGTGACATTTGGAGACTCACTGTCAACCAAGATATCAGTTGACCCGAATTCCTCTTTCAAGTGTGCTTACACATCATTGCACGACAAGCAAGTCAAATCAAATTAGTTCCTATGTGTATATAACATTTTCATTTCAATAATAATTGAAGGCTTTCTGGGCAAGGGAAATGTACCTTAAGGTAAATCTCAAAAAAAAAAAAAAAGAAAGAATATCAAAACACATCAGTCATAATAAATATTTTGGGGATCATGACAACATTGACTTATCAAACTTTTTAACTACACAGAGCCTCAGACTTGGTGCCTGGTATCAGAATCATGTAGAAGAAAGAGTGGATGAGATTCAGTCTTGCTTTCTCCCAATACACTGTCAAAAATGGCCTCCTTCTGCAACCTCTTCATCCTGTATTACTAGTTATACCATTAGCCTGGATTTATTCTTCTTCATCGCAGTTAATGCTATCTGAAATAATGTATGATGGGTATAAAGCAAAATAATGTCATGAACTCCCATGAACACACCACTGTGATGCATTTCTTTCCTTGTTGGCTTTCTGCCTCTTTCAAGAGAACGTGAAGTCAGTGAGAGGAGAGACTTTGTGTCATTCTGTCCCAAATCCTCAGTGACGGGAAGCATAGGTGAAAGCTTAATCATTTATTTGTTGGTCCAGGAATGATGATTGAACAACTCTACATCCATATATATTTTGTTTTTTAATACTGGGTTACTTTTTTCATTTTAAGTAAACCTGGATGTTTCTGATTTATGCAAAATAATTATTAAAATTTAGTATGTGCTTTAATTGTTATGCATGATACATTTATAAAAATGAAACATTTTTAAAGCCATATATAGCTTCTTAATTCATTAATTTCCTGCCAAATTATGTGTCTCACATTATTAAACACATCCCTTGGGCAACTGTATTTTGCTTTCTAGTCATTGCTGCCATTTTACATTAAGATATATAAACTGCAGAAATATCATTAATTTGAAACAGGTCAGTTCTTGGACATTTATGGTAAGTGATCTACTGTGCAACCATTTACAGAGTAAATACTACATGCCAGGCAAGTGCCAGTTCTTTTTCTTATGTTTAATTTTAACAACGTGAAAACCTCTAAAAATAAATATTATCCTCTAACCAAGCATTAGACCAGTTTAAGGGTAAACTTAAAGTTTGACATCAAATAAACATTAGATCCTGACTCCTAAATGCAGGCTTTCTTACAATCATTCATATGGACATTTTTATTGTAAAGAACAATGTACAATAAAAAGTGTTAAAATATTTTCTTACATAAAAATAGAACACAAACTATTGCTTGTATGGATCAGTAATACCAGCTTACCCATAAATATGAGATTTTCTGCCATTGACTGGATATTTAAATACTAACTCACAACTAGGGGCTCAAGTCAATGATTCAGGTAAGACAGGGTATAGTAGGGTACCATGCATCCAGAGGTACTGATTCAGGGGTGCTATGAGTTGAAGGGTGCTATGAGTTCAGAGGTCAAAGAGTCCAGGGACGGGAAGAACCTAGGGATGCTACAAGTTCAGTGGTATGATGAAATCAGGGTGTAATGAGTTTGTGGTAGGGCTACATTATACCCTTTGTGAGCCCTACGCATTTTTGCCTTTGCCTGTGTCTCTCTCCATAAAAAATATTTAAAATTATATTGTGCGATTGTGTTGGTGTAAAGACAAACATAAAATAGGCTGAATTCATTATTACGTGTTTATGATTGTGTATTCTTTTTTATGATATTAAAAGAAATTATCATTTAAGCATTTTTCATGGGTCCTTAAAGCTACTGTGAGTCCCGGACACCGTGCCTGCTGTCAGCCCTGGTCTGGGGGCTGGGCAGTGTGCCCACCACACGTGTGCTCTCTGCTTCCTGAATTCCCACCCATAGGAAGTGATTCATCAAATCATGTGCCTATAAAGGTGAAGTGTCACTGGAAGATTCACCCTTATATTAGTACTTTATGTAAATTTAAATCAGCAAGAGCAAAGATGCATAAGGCTGCACTTGAGGAGGATGCCACAGACCCGGCATCTTCTCACAGTTGCACCTAGGGTTTGCCCCAGCAATGACCTGTATATCTGTCTACACATGTGGCCTTGCCTTCTTCTTTTCTTGTGGTTATATTATCTGCTTTTTCTACATGTAACAGCAACATATGTTCTTATAAAAACCAACATTTTGCCCTTTCCTTTCAGTCTTTTTTCTAGCATCCAAGTACACAAGTAAGCATACACACATATTAAAATTAGAATCCTGCTATATACATAGATTAAGTTCTCCATATTTCCCTTTGTCCTTAAAAAATTTACCGCTTCTATGGTTCTTTGCTATGTCCATGTTTAACATGCTAGATTTTGCCCGCTTATGTCTTTTCCAAAGATTTGGAAGTCATAGCCTACTTTAAACCTAACAAAAACTTACTTTTAAGTTGTGAGAATATTACTACACATATTTCTCTAAAGACCAGAGTAAAACCATGGCAGGATAGCCACTGTGCATCCCACATAATATGAGATATTCAGCATTGCTTTAATTCAACATTCTCATCCATATTCCAGACTTTATTAACAAAACTTGGGATTTTAGACCAGTTCATTTTTTTTTTTTTGTATATGGGGGGAGTTTTATTATATAGAAATCTGGTTCATTCTTATTAAATTATTATTTTTCTATCAAATATAATTTTACATTAAATTAGCAATTTTCAGTACATTTTTAAACTAAATGTATAATGCACATAAGTTTTATGCTATATTTGGCAGATTCTATTGTTCATTATTAATTTCTTCATATCAAAAGTATCTATACACTAATAGTAGTTCATTGCTTAGTTGGCTCAAGAATACCTAATGCAATTGCTACCAGAATAATACATTCATGCCTATTTCTTGAACCTTGCATGTTCAAAAATAGCTTCCTGTTGTCTTCACATAAAGAAATAACTCGACTAGGCATATATTTTGGGGTTGCAACCATCTTCTTTCAAAACAAGTGCTCTTTCATCTGATTCTGGTATTTAATGACTCTCTGAGGCCGTCCTAATTTCTGAGCTTCTGTAGGTTACCTATTTTGGCCGCCTGAATGCTTACTGGATTTTTTTTCTCATCCTAGCAATTTAAAAATACTATAATGACATCTCATGTCATTGATGCCTCCCTCATCTTGATGACCTCTTTCTAATTGTATGTACTCAAGTATTTTTTTTTTAGCTCGGCCTCAAGAAAGGTTCCCCTCTCCTACCCATGAAGTCTTGATGACTGTTGCATGGGTTCCACTCATTCTGTCTTCTTCCTGGAGACCTAACTACTTTCTGTCTCTCTCCCTCCTTCTAACCATGTTGCATGCTCACTAGATGCTATATGTCATGCTAAATTCTCACACCATCTGCTTGCTGTCCCCACCGTAGTACTGAGGAGCTACTGCTATCCCCTTTCTGCAGATGAAAGACTTGCCCAGGTCCACACACACCTAAGCACTGAGGTTGAGCTTCAAGTTCACATGAGATTCCCCAGGCTCAGGCCCTTCCAGGCCCGTGCTGGCCTCTTTCCCTTTCCCCTCCCTCTCACATTTCCCACACGATTCCCTTCACTTTCCCTTCTCAGAGAGCATCTCAGGTGTATCTGCCACACCAGGGATCAGGTTTTCCAAGGTGTCATTTCTACAATTTGCTGTATCCACATGGATTAATTCAGCACTGGATTTTTTTGTTACCTTTAATACGTTCTTATGTTACTTATCTCCCTTTTCTTCACATTCTGAGCTGGTTTCATATCCGTCTAGTCTTCCTTTGACATTTTGTTCTTGTTTCAAAAAGGCAATTGGATTCTTTTTATCCTACTAAGGATGATCATTTTTTTCTAAAATGTTTTAGTGGTTTTTGCAACAAAATGTCTCCTCTAGGAAGATTTTAGCATGAGATTCACTTTATCTGGTCTGTAAGAATTTTCCCTTTTCCTGCTTATTTGTCCAAGAATGCAGACCTCTATCCAGCACAAGAGAATAAGCACCTTGTGTGTCCTGTCCCCAACCTGCCTACGTGGCCATCCTTGCAAGAGCTGAGGGATGGACATGCGTGGTTCCTTTCTCAGTTACCAGTGTCTGCGAGTTTTGCTTCCAGTATGTCTTTGCTAAACTACAAAGGGACATTTTCCTGTCCTCACTGTCTGACCTCTTGACCATTTATAACATTTGAAGACCACAAAAGTAACAACCCAGCCGGGTGTGGTAACGTGCGCCTGTAGTTCTAGCTACTTGGAAGGCTGAGGCAGAAGGATCGCTGGAGTCCAACAGGTCGAGGCTGCGGTGGCCGGGAGCATGCCACTGCACTCCAGTCTGAGCAACAGAGTGAGACTCCAACTCAAAAAAAAAAAAAGTAACAACCCACAGGTTGCCTTGCCACCAGGGCTCTTTCAGACTCTGTCCCCTTTCACCATGCTTTATTTGAGGCACTACACTTTCCTGAATGCAGCTTGCTCCCTTAGACAGCCTAGAATTATCTAACTAGATCTAACAACAAAAGCATTTATATGGGGAGGAGGAAAACAGAATCTGACTGTGTCAAAAAGTAGCACTTAGAGAGTAGAGGCATGATGGTTCTGGTTGTTAAAGACGCCCAGGTTTCTGACCTGGGGCAGAACTTGGAGGGGACATGGAAGCAGGCTGCCCCATTCTTGAGGTCCAGCTGCTGCATTGTCCACTGAGCTGCATAAGCCCTACACTTTGTGGGCGCTCTGGCAAGAGACTGATTGCCAGTCTTAACTTTGGGAGGTTGTGAACATATTCTTTCCTTACAACTGACAGCTATTCTAACGGGAGTTTAGGGGTTAAATCAGGAGCTGCTGGTCAGATGACCCTTTAAATTAGAAACACTCTTGGCATTTTTCAATATAAAAAAAATCACAGAATCACTGGCTAACTACAGGATAATATTGAGAGGTAAGTGTCTAATCAATAAACAGACTAAAAAGGAATGATAATGGTGTCATTATAGTGACTATTATATGTAAGACTATTTAATCCTAGCTTATCCACAGTTGGGACACCCACCTTGCAAAGCAAATTGGTGCCATGGTTCTCTTGTTCCTGACCCTTCTCAGAAGTCCAGGATTATTCATTCAGAATGCAGAATATATTACAGCACCAGAGTCTAGCACTGTTCCCAAAACCCCAGGCCAACCCCCCAAGGCCTTCCCTGGAGCTCAGGCTGGCCTGGCAGTCGACCATGCTAGCTCTAGTGGAAGCAGCATCTGCTGGAAGCAGTGGAGCCTGAAGGATCCCTTTAGCCTCAAGTATCACTGGGTTTATTCAAAATGTCTGGGTATTAGGTGAGAAGGGAGGGAAGCAGCAAAAACTACTCATACCGGTTTTTGTTTGAGCTAAACGCACTATTTCAACAACAAAACCTGAACTGCTGAGAGAACAAGCTGTGACAATGACCTACTCTTAGAAATCAATAGGGTTGGCGGGCTGTCAGTGGCTCAGCCTGTAATCCCAGCACTTTGGGAGGCTGAGGTGAGTGGATTGCCTGATCTCGCGGGTTTGAGACCCGCCAGGGCAACTTGGTGAGACCACGTCTCCATAATAAATAAAAAATTAGCTGGGCGTGGCAGCCCGCGCCTGTAGTTCTGGCTACTTGGAAGGCTGAGGCAGAAGGATCAGTAGGTCAAGGCTTCAGTGGCCAGTGCCACTGCACTCCAGTGTGGGTGACAGAATGAGACTCCAACTCAAAAAAAAAATAAAGAAAAAGAAATCAATAGGGTTTTATTGCCAGTTTCAGCTGCTCTTATTAAACTTTCTGAATACTTAAAACCAAATAGTGGGATCTGTCTCGCTGCTGCCTGGCCACTGTTCCCTCGCATGAAGCTGGGGCTTCCCAGTGATCCCCCCAAGTCTGTACCTGTTGAGGAATATGTCACCTCAGCTGTTTCATTTTCATCTGACAGGCCCCTCTGAATCAGCCATCAGGGTAGGTTTCTGTAAACCCTTTTGATGAAATGACCTGAAACCCAGAATGGCGAGCGAGGTTTCGTGCAGTGTGCCCTGGGCTCACGGGACTTAGATTTTTGACACTTTGATACTCAGACAGTTTTGGGGAAGAGCAAAGATTTGGGGAGCAAGAAATCCCGGATTAAAAGTCTTAGCTCTGGCGTTTACTTGTAGATAGCAAGTTATGTGATCATTCTCAGCCTTCTATTCCTCATCTATAAATTGATGTGATTGTGTCAATTTAGTGGAGAAATGTATACAAAGTGCCTAGTAGCATTGCACAAGGCAGACATGCTAACTTTGCTACGTTTCCCTCTCTGCTTGACTTTTGACATGATAACTAGGCTTATGAGAACAGCCATGTGGCCAAGTGGGTAGAACCATGACCACCCACATTCTTTCCGCTGCCCTCAAAATCTTCTGACAGAAGAAAAGCTATCCAATTTGACCTCCAACACCAGCCCCCAAACCACTTCTTTCCATTTCTTCGGTGATTAGGTAGGCTTGAGTGATAATGAGCTATCACTGGGCCTTCAGGAGACAACCATTCCCAAATAGCTTGGAGAGTAGGACTCTGGTGACATCTGTAAGTAACTCTGAGAAATAGAGAGCCTTGGCGGTATCATGGACTTTGAATCTGGTAAACGATCTTTCTGATTAACTCATCAGAGCAAACCAAGGATCCCTCCTACCCTTCCTGTCTCTCAGCCTCACCTACCTAGTCCAGGATAAGGCAGCTACCAGGAAAGAAGAACCACTGGTCCTGCACCCTCAGGGAGCCGTGGTCTTCTGGGAAATCGAGGGCTCATTCCCTTAAATCCAGAGAGACGAAAATATTTACTGTTTTCTTCTGCCGGATAACTATGATGTGTTACTATTTAGAAATACATCAGCCGGGCTCGGTGGCTCAGCCTGTAATCCCGCGCCTTTGGGAGGCTGAGGTGAGTGGATTGCCTGAACCCGCGGGTTCGAGACCCGCCTAGGCAGCGAGACCTCATCTCTACAATAAATCAAAAAACCAGCCGGGCGTGGTAGTGCATGCCTGTAATTCCGGCTACTTGGAAGGCTGAGGCGGAAGGATCGCCAGAGCCCAGCAGGTCGAGGTGGTGGTGGCCGGGAGCGGCCACTGCACTCCAGTCTGGGCGACGGAGTGAGACTCCAACTCGAAAAAGAAAAAAAAAAAAAAAAAAGAAATACATCAAATTTCTCATTTCTCCTATAAGCTTTTTCTCTTGATAGTTGCCTATTTGTTTTTCAGATGTAGTTAAGAGAGATCAAATCCTCGAGGAGATAGCAAAGGGAAGCCATTACAAGGAGACCAGAGAATAAGGTCTCTGGGGATTGCAAGGTGGAGTGCAGGGCCACAGCAGGAGGCAAGCAGATGGGCCCAGCCAGAGATCAGGAGAAAAAGGAGGGTGGTAGATGCGGAAGCCGCCGCCCCGGGTCCAGGAGACTTTCCCTTCACTCCCAGAGGAGCATTTGTGGTTCTGTGTAGTTGAAGCAGGAAGTAATCAGGCGTCACAAGCAAAGATACTACAGAAGTCTGAGTATAACAGATCAGAATTCTCCTGTGATACGTGTTACCAAATAACCTTCTTTATCTTGCCTGGGGATCTTGGAACAAAACAAAAACCAAACACACAAACAGGAAATCGGATGTCCAAAGGAATAGCTTACATACATATGTACTCATTTTTACAGCTTTGTCAATTCCAGGGTGCCTAGAGGCTCCCAGAAGCCATGAGGCAGGTGGACAGTTTGCCAACATCTGCCATTCCAAAGGCGCGTTTAAAAACAGCTGTTTTAGGCACTTCTGTGAAGCGAGGGAATAGAGCTCTTGCCAGATTCTAGTCCAAACAGAGACATTCCTGAGATGCAGCCAGTAAATTCGGTAGCCTTTGACCTCTGGAGGCTGCGACAAAACCCTGCTTTCCTTGCAAAAAGCGGCGTTGATTATTTTCCAGCCTTTGATGGAGATTTGGACATTGCCCAAAACTGTATAATTGGCATCTTCTGCTTCTCTCAGCCAGAGCACCGTGGATGAAGCTCTGGAACCACCACACAGGGAGGTATGTGTTATCTGGACCTGGCTAATTCGGTTATTCTCATAATCTAAATGCACTGACTGATAAACTGAAAATTTACCTCAAGCTTGAAAGAATTAGCTGTGAATTGCTTCTGCCAAAAGAAAACTCTCTGTCCTCGCCTTTGACATCCATCTTTTTTCCTTTCCTTTTCTTCTTTTCCTAATGCACAAGAGAAAGTTGTTTCTCACAGGACTGGAGACTGAGAAGTTCAAAGTCAAGGTGGTGGCAGATTTTGTTTCTAGTAAGGGCTTAACAGATGGCACCTTGTTGCCCAATCTTCACATGATAGTAGGGCAGGGTAGCTCCCTTGAGCCTCTTTTATCAGGGCACTAATCCCACTCATGAGGGAAGACCCTTTACAATCTAAGAACGCCCAAAGGTTTCACCTTTTAATACTATCACTTGGGGTATTAGGTTCCACACATAAGTTTTGTGGGAACACTAACATTCATGCCACAGCAATATGAGGCCATATTTAAAGAGTAACCTCCAATTTCTTTCTTCTTTAAACTAAACAATTCTAAAATTGATATTGAACATTAAATCAAAATCCTTACAGCATTTAGAGGTGATTGTACTTTTTTATATAGTAATAATAAATATTTTAATGCATACCCAATGATTCTGTTATTTTTGCAGTACTCATGAAAACTTAGTGATAGTGTATTTTTTTAATGTGCTAGTGGATTGTTTGCTAATATTTTACTTAGTATTTCTACCTTGATATTAATGGGTAAAGTTTTTCTGCATTGTTGAAGTGTTTTATTTTTGTTAAGTTTTATATTAATGTTATGCTGACTTCATAAAAACAATATGAAAGCTTTGCTTTTTTCCCCATGCTCTGTTAACAATTTAAGTAAGTAGAATTGGTATTATTATTTTGAGATTAAAAGCAGAAATAAATATTTGGGATATGGAGGGTGATAGAAATAAATCTGACAGCTGTTTTTTAGAAAAAATAATTTCAAAAATTGAAGCTAAATAGTCGAGAAAAAAGAAAAAACACACATATACACATTTTTTTGAGTGAGAAAACTACAGATACAGAGAAAGTTTAAAGAATCATGAGATTAGTTTAGTCAACTCTCTAGAAAAATTTGTAATAAGAACAAAATAAGCAATTTTCTAGGAAGTATGTTAAATAAACTCATTAATTTTTGGAGGGAAATAATTCATCTATTAAGATGAATTTCCATTTAAAAATGGAAGGAAGAATATTTGTACACATATGACCAATTTTCCAGGTAATTTCTTCCAGCTTCTCTTTGTAACTAGGAGACACATGTGGTTTGTTCAGAGCATGGGGTGGGAAGGACAGGGCAGAAGAATCCCAAAGAGATTGGCAAGTGACAGGAGCAATGCTGGACCATGTCACACACATTCAATCTGGTCCCTGGGTCAGTTTGCAATTGTTGTGTAAAAAGGTGAGTGTGCAGTTGTACAATCAGAGAAGGAGAACACTGGGACACGTTGACAATTGTCTTTGTTTTCCTTGGAGGTGGTACTGTTTAATTATAAATTAAAATAACCCAGAAATGGATACCAACTATTTAATACATAAATTAATAACTGCTCCATGAGTCGATAATTTAAGCAGTTTGGTCTTGAAATAACAGTCCAATTTTGTGTGAGCCTGGGAATGCCAAATAAAGGCTTTCTAGTTCTCTTTTTCTTTTATGCCATTAAATAGAAACCTGAACGTTAACAAAGCCTCAGCTGATCTCAGCCAGTTTTGTGAACAAGCAAACCAACCACCGGGAAATGTCTATTGTACGTCTCCTCAATTCACAGCAGCTACCAAATTACAAGATGGGAGATAGGCAGAGGTACTTTTTCCAGCCTCCTTCACCTGAGAAGGGAGTCTGCAGGGGGCTTAGGCAGATTCTGTCCATGGGGGTGGGGGTGGGGGGAGAGAGAGAAAGAGACAGAAAGACGAAGACAGAGAAGAACTAGTTTTGTTTGTTTTTTGGTTTTTAGGTTTTTTTTTTTTTTTTAGGTAATCTTAAGCCCATTATTCATTTATTAGAGGAAAACATACCTGGCTGAAGAGTTAATTCTACCACTCTAAAGTACTATGATAGAAGGACCCCACTTCCCTAATTCTATGATTTAGAGAGCAGCCTTTCAGTGTGTTCAACCATTCGGCTGTCTCATCAGGGAGTGCTCTAGATTACCAAACGTGAACATTCTAACATTACTGGAGGGATTATTACATCGTGTTAAATATTTCATTTATCTGACATCACCCTACTGACTCACTGCTATAATTTATTAAATCAGCCTCCAGGTAAAACTATTTGATAGTTTTTCACAGTGGGGCTCAACTTTCAAGGTCCTCTTCTCCCACACTTACAAATGTGGTTCTTCCCTTTCTGTTTCCATCTAGTTTTACTCTCCACGAGTGGCATGCAGGAGGTGGCTCGTCCTAGGCCACGTGAGTGGTATAGGTGGACAGGTTGAGAGGAAAGTAGGGAAGAGAGACAAAAGAAGGTGAAGGTTCAGCAAAGCTGGTGCTGATGGCTCTCCAGTTAGTCTGGTGGGCAGTCAGGACTCAGACAATCAGCAAAGAAGTAAGGGACCACACACAGGTCCAGAAGCCTAAGGCCAGACAGGCAGAGAATGGACAACTTTCACTTTGGAGTAATTGGAACATCCCAGTTGGAAGTCATCAACAAGGATAGTCCCATTGAAAGTGTCTTGGCATCTTACATCTAGGATCTACAAGGAACTCAAATGTGCCGAAAGGAAAAAACAAACAGCCCCTTTAAAAAGTGGGCAAAAGACATGAATAGACACTGCTCAGAAGAAGATATACGGGAAGCCAACAGACACATGAAAAAGGGCTCAGCCTCACTCATCATCAGAGAAATGAAATTCAAAACCACATTGAGATACCACCTAACCCTAGTAAGAATGACCATCATTAATAAAACAAACAACAGATGCTGATGAGGGTGCAGAGAAAAAGGAATGCTTCTACACTGCTGGTGGGAATGCAAACTAGTGCATCCTCTTTGAAAACAGTGTGGCGATTTCTGAAAGAACTAGAAATTGACCTTCCATATGACCCAGCAATTCCCCTATTGGGAATATACCCAGAGGAACTTAAATCATTCTACAAAAAAGATACCTGCACATGTATGTTTGCTGCAGCTCTATTCACAATAGCAAAAACATTGAACTAACCATGCGGCCCATCAAAGCTGGACTGGATTAAAAAAATGTGGTACATATACACAATGGAATATTATGCAGCCATAAATAAAGACAAACATATAGGCTTCTTAGCAACCTGGATGGATTTAGAGTCAATCGTACTCAGTGATCTATCACAGAAACAAAGAATTGAGTACTATATGTTCTCACTCATAAGAGGACTTTGAACAATTATCATAATACTGTAAGAAAGGGATTGGCAGTAGTGGGAAACTACCAGGGGAGGGGAAGTGGAATTGGCAGTTGGGGGAAACTGCCAGGGGAGGGAAGGGCACACCTCATCAACAAGGGTACTTGCATAATCAACATTTGTATACTTAACCTTGAATTGTACCCCACATCTTTAAAATAAAATTAAAAAAAAAAAGGAAGTGACTTGGCAACACAATTTTGCCTAGTCTTCCAAGCATTAATTTGTTCTATACCTAAGTACCTTTTCCTTTCATTTGATAAGTATTTATCAAATAGTTACCTTGTGTTAGGTATTTTAGAGACACTGAGGACCAAGATTGGTCCCAGAACTCAGGGATTTACACAGTCAAGTAGAATATCTGCCGTTTACCTTGTGCTGGGTCCATTAGAAAGATTATCATCGATCCTTCTGCCTACAATCCTGCAATGATTGCTTTGCAATCACCATGTTATAGATGAGATGTTAAGTACATTTTGTGAGTTCACACAGTTAGAAAGTTGCTGGCCTAGCATTTGGATTTAGGCCTTTATGACACCAGAGTCTGTGCTTTTTGTTACAGGAAGAGATCCTGCTTACCTTAAAGAAAGCTCAATGACTGTTATCCTTCATTTGGCTTTGCAGAGCCTAAGAATAGTGCACACCCATCTAGGACTTCTCATTAAATGAGTTAAAAAATGACACTTCATCATTTTGTTCACGAAGCCTAAGGAAAGGTGTTTGGGTTTATCCTGGCATTACTGAGATCTATGATTTTGGGTTATTTCACCGGAATCCTCTTCTTCTACAGTGTCACATCTCCACTCACCTAGAAATTAGATCCATGTTTGATCTAAGAGGCTTTCTTCCAGGATTTAGTGGAGAGAGCAGCATGATTATGGACCAAAATATTTCAGATTGATTGGTGATTTGAGTGACTGGATGAAAACCCCTTATACCACAGCCCATGAGTAAGAGTCACCATGAAACCTGTAATCCCAGCACTTTGGGAGGCTGAGGTGAGGAGACTACCTGAACCCACATGTTTGAGACCAGCATGGGCACCTTGATGAGACCTTATCTGTACAATAAATCAACAAATTAGCTGGGTGTGGTAGCGCATGCCTGTAGTTCCAGTTATTTGGAAGGCTGAGGTGGAAGGATTGCCTGAATTCAGCAGGTCAACACTGGGGTGCCGTGAGTGTGCCACTGCACTCAAAAAAAAAGAGTCACAACGGGCCAGGTCTTTACATGGGGCCCGAGGTGTGTGCACCATCTCAGAGACAGGCCCAGAGACCTAAGCTCATGAGAAGACTTACCAAAGCATTTTTATTTATAAAACACAATTGATCCTTTCAATGCCAGTCCTAATTTCTTCATACTCCCCTTTCCGTCTG
Source organism: Cephalopachus bancanus (assembly GCA_027257055.1). NCBI lineage: Eukaryota > Metazoa > Chordata > Mammalia > Primates > Tarsiidae > Cephalopachus > Cephalopachus bancanus. Next base: position 2,233,923 of record JAPVLO010000179.1, read on the forward strand.
ATGGAACTCAAAAAGCCTACTGCAGCATTTAAATAATGGCCACGTCATTTCTGCATGGCCTTTGTCCCTTGTATTTAAACACTTTGCTGGCACTCACTGAGTGGTACTGTTTCTTCAATGACTACTCCCTCATGGTTTTCTGAGTGGATTCTTTTGATTAGATCCACCAGGCTAGATTACACTGAGGAATGTAGTATCTCTTGCAAGTAGTTAACTGATCTACGGTGACCTCAGAATAGAAAGGGAGAAAAATAATACTATCCTGTGACTCACATCTTAAAAGAAGAATTATGACCTTCCAATTAAATAAATCTATCTGGAGCAATGCTTTCTCAGCTACTTTAAAGTAGGCAGCATGCCAAAAACTGGACAAAAGTTGGTATGATAAAATATGAGTAGGGACTGTTTCTGGATAATGGGATTAGTGGTGATACTAACTTTATTCTTGATACTTGTCTATTTCATCCGGTGTCTGTAATAAGCATATAATATTTATTATAATCAAAACAAACACAATAAGTATTTTGTTAAATTTCAATCTATGAAATGTTACCCAAAAAACCCATTCACATTTAAGCTGCATTCACGTTATATGCACATGAAATCACTTGACATTGAAGACGTAAATTGACATTTCTAGAAAGTCTCGATTCCAGGCTTTTGTGTCTGGCACCATGACAAAATCTGAGTGTTGGTCCTACTTAAAACAACTAAAAGTCCTGGGTACTGTGTTTTTTAAAAGGTGTTTAAGATGCAGCAGTGACCCAGCAAGTGGGAATTCAGAGAAGAAAGGGAATCACTGAAGCAGGTATTTTTTAAACCAAGGCATTTGCTAAATCTAGGTGAGCTGAATGAGGGAAAGGAGAGAGAATGAGAAGCCTGCCCCCACTCCCCCACATACCCCCTACCCCTTCCATGCAAGAGTAATTGGAAATAAACCCACATTACTACCCCAGGAGAGCTAGAAAAACATCCTGCTTTGAAAATTAGGCCTGAGCAAAGAAAAAATCTCCACCTTGAATTCAGAACAGCATTCTGGACCTCAAACAGGTGTGCAACCCAAATTTGTACCATAGGGGTCATCCAAAGCTTTAATCCTAGAAATTAAAGAAGTCCCACATAGGTAAGGCACCCAAGACCCAGCAGTAGACAATGCGGATCTTCTCTGGAGGAATTCTTCTCTACCCCATACCCATGTTTCAAAAGATTCCTTCAGGTGAAGCTCCACAGTCAAAAAGCCACACAATTTACAAGAAAACATGTCCTCTCAGCAAGAGGCAACCAACACAAAACTTAGCAGAATTAGAATAAGATATTAGATACTAGAATTATCAGATCACAAACATACAATAATTATTTCAATATTTTACATAAAATGGAAAGATAAAGGATTGAAAACAGTAATGTGGACAATTATTAGAAAGAGAGCTAGCAGATTGGGATAAGAACCGAAAAGAATTTCTAGAAATTGAGATCCAGTATAAAAAATATAACAATTTAGGGCAAGCCCTTTGGATCCCCACCCATTCTGGGAGCTTTTCTGTCCTCTCAATAAATCCTGCTTTAAAAATATATATACATATGACAAGTTAAATGAAAACTTCAATGAATGTTGTTTAACTTATCAAGATTTAGCTGAAGGGGAATTAATTAACTGGAAGATCAACCTGAAGAAAATTTCCAGAATTTAACCCAAGAGCAAAGACAGTAATGAAAAATAAGAAAAAGAAGTTAAGCCCTAAAATGGAGCAAGAAAAATCTAAAAAATCCTGAATGGAGTTGTAGAAAGAGCACAGAATAGGAAGAAGTACTGGTATAAATGCTGAGAATTTTCCAGAACTAGCCCAAAACATGAATTCATAGATTCAAGAAAGACATGAATCGAACCAAGCCTGATAAATAAAAACAAAACACTAAAAAAATCATAATGAAAGTGAAGCACAACATAGACAAAGGTGAAAAATGTGATGAAATCACTCATAGGTAAAAGACACATTGTCTAAAAAAATAACAATTAACTGACAGGTGACTTTTCAGAAAGAGCAATGGAAGACAACACAATGGGAAAATATTTTAACGTGCTAAGAGGAAATAGCAGTCAACCTAGAGTTATACCATTTAATAAGAAATATCATTTAATAAGAAAAACAAAACAAAGATATTTTTAGATAAATAAAAATAAATAGTATTTTTCAATAATAACTAATTATACTCTGAACAAAATTCAAAAGGAGGTACCAGCAGTTAACAAAGCAATGTAAATCTCACATGGGAGGTTTAAGCTGGAAGACAAAATAAAGCAAAAATGGGTTAGATATAAGCAAACATAGACTGTGTTAAGCAATAATAAAAATATTTGCATGATTTATCAAAAAATAGAGTGAGAGGCTGGGCGGGGTGGCTTAAGCCTATAATTCCAGCACTTTGGGAGGCGGAGGTGAGAGGATTACCTGAGCTCACAGGTTCGGGACTAGCCTGGGCAACATGGTGAGACTTTGCCTCTACAATAAATCAAAAAATTAGCCAGGCATGGTAGTGTGTGCCTTTAGTTCTGGCTACCTGGAAGGCTGAGGCAGAAGGATAGCCTGAGCCCAGCGGTCGAAGCCTGAGCCCAGCGGTCGAGGTGTACTCCAGCCTGGGTGACAGAGTGGGACTCCAACTCAAAAAAATATATAAAATAAATAGAGTGAGAAATAAAATACAAGATGTGACATAAATATGCAATAATTAGAGAGAAGGGTAACCAGAGTTAAAGTATTTTAAGAATCTTATAGAAGAGCACTGAAGAGACATGGATTAACTTTAAACTTTGACAAATAGGCACTGTAAAAATTACTGCATAACTTCCCAACTAGTAGAGGGAAAAATGAAATGAGCAAAAAAAAATCAAATCCAAAAGAAATCAATAAAGGAAAAAAGAAGAAGAAAGATGGTAGGACAAATAAAACCAAATAGACAGCAAGAACAAAATTTCAATTCCATGTAGAATTTACAGCACTGGCTCTGGAACATTGCAATGATCAACCTTAGATATGGAGGCAAAAGAAAAAATCAGAAATTGATTAGCATTTTCCCCCAAGCCTCTGTTGTGATATCTCTGTTGAAATATCTGTCTCTTTGGGACAGATCAATCTTCTTCCCAATCACCATCATTAAAATTATACTAAAGCAAAGGTCACATTCTCTGAACTCACCCACGCATTGAGGGATCCCCTGTGCTCCTAAAAGAACAAATCTCAGAAGCAACAATATAGTCCAGGAATTGACAAACTTTCTGAAAAGAGCCAGATGGTAAATATTTTAGGTGTTGCTGACCACTGTTGCAAACTGTTGACTCTGCTGTGGTGTGAAAGCAGCCAGGGACATGTGTAAACGAATGAGCATGGCTGTATTCCAATAAAACTGTATTTACATGAACAGACAGGGTGCTTTGGTCTGCAAGCCATTGTTTGCTGGCCCTGATTTAGTTTAAAAGCCACAAGAAGAGGAGATGCATCTAACAATATTAATTCCAGTCTTTAAATAGTCTTGGAAAATCCCCCTGTAACGTGGTCTCTGTGGCAACTGACCCTGCTGACCACACGGAAGGAGCTATTTCAGGCAGTAGTGGAGTTGTGCCAGGCAATTCACACATCACCATATGGCATCCGTGATACTATGAAACCATTGTCACCAGAAGGCATGAAAGAATCTGGTCACTCAATTAAGTGCCATCTTTTGACAAGCATTCCTTGCAGGCACATCCCTACAACTGAGCTCAGGCGATGCCGTGATGTCAGCCCCCAAGATTATGGAAACCCCAGTGGGTAATGTAGAGAGTACAGTGGAGGGATTAGCCCTGTCTAAATATATTAATAAACGTGGTGAAAGACAGACAGGTGGCTCTGCCTCATGACTCTTTACATTAGAGGCACAGCAAGAGGATAAGAGGCGAGTGACATTAACCCCTGTTAACCACTTAACAAGGAATGCCAGAACGTGCAGCTTATGGAGATGTGTGATCTCAGAACCTCGTCTTAGAAAGGGGGTGTGGCATCCCATGGAGAGTCCTGGAATCAGAGAGGGCAGTGGCCAATGTGGGCCTCTTCAGAAAATGTCTCACATAGCAGAGTGAAGTCTGAATGGAAACCACTGCCAGAAATAGAACTAGGAAATGTGGGGAGATAAAACCCTAATGCGTGGAGAGCTTTAGGAAAAGTGAGGAGTGCATGGCCTAGGAGAGGGGACCTTGGGCGCTAGAGGACTCTGCTGGTGGTCAAGGTTGTTATAAAATAATAAGGGGCAGAATAAATACCCGAGGGTGTGGGACTGGCACGGAAGGAGTTTGCACCCTGATAGAGCTCCTGACCTCCTTCCTGGACAGTCTTGCTCTTTCCCAGTAAGGGGTAGACTGGGGAATAGAATGGCCTGGACTCAGACCTTTTACAAGGGTTTTCTGGGCTGTGTGAGTCCCCGTGGGATGAGGCAAACTTTGCCCTGAATTAGACATTTCTTCAGCAGCCACAACAGCTCATCTGGGACGTGCAAGCGTTATCCATCACATTCGGCATTTTGATCCAGCGTTCCAGCTGAAGCTTGAAATGACAGCGCTGCCACTGTATGTGAAATCTGCCCTCGCTCTGTTTACTGTTTCATTTCATCCTTGATTTGCTGTCACTTTTAAAGGTATCGAACACATTATTGAAGGGCTGAGTGGATGTCTGCAACAGTCCTTAAACTGTCTTCGATTTTCACGGCCAGATATTTTAAGAGTTGCTACAACTGAAATCAGAGTGTAAAAGTGTTTGTATTTGTTTATTGGGAAAAAAATCAGTGAAATACTAGTACGGCATTCAAAGACCTCTTTGAATCAGAAATTACAGACATGGGCTGGCGGGTCTAAAGCTCCAAGCCATGAAGATGCTCTGGACCCTGGAGGCAGTGGCATGATGTGATTAGCCACACTGTGCAGTGGGGACTGTGGTCCTGATTCAGGTCACAGGAAGCATCACACAGGGAGATGCTTCCAGCTTCAGTCCAAAGAGTCAGTCAGAAGATGCCTGAGGCAGAGAAGGAAACAAGGAAACAGGCTACCTGGACAACAGGAGACATCTCTTTGCCAGCACACACCTGAAGGAGAATTTCTTTCCCAGCAAAAACCAAGGAAGTTTGGGAAGGTGCCCACCCTCGTAGCTCAGAGCAGGAGCTGTGGAAGTCTATAGACCGGCAGTGAGAGATGCACATCAGTGTTAACCTGATTCTGGTGGGTAGAGTTTGGGCATCAACTATCAGGGCCCCATAAGTTCTGTAGGGAGAGATAGATAAGGCTGTGATCTGTGTGGCTGCAGTGCAAAGTCTCTACTTAGAGGATTGAACTTCACACCATCCAGGCAGTTTGGTTTTGTTATAGGAAGGGGCCATTCTCACCATAACAGTGGCGCAGGTGAGAAGGGAAAGCAAAACAAAACATCAAAGGAAGAGGCCTTTCCAGAACCAGGATGGAGACAATGCTCCCATGGCCCTGCGCTGGGGTGGGGTTGGGGGGGGATGTGTTCAACCTGCAGTAGTAATAGAGACCAGGTAAGATTTAAATGGACCTGCCTCATGGTAAGTATTCAATAAATGTTATTTACACTTGTGTTATTATCATTATTTAGTCATTATTGTTGTTTATTCCACATATTGCCACTAAGAAGCAGCAACAAGATAATGTCCTCCACCGAATAGTCGCCAAAATGCTACCGCCAATGGTGGCTGTTGTGTCCCCAAGCTGATCATTTATTTATTCAACTCATGACTTCAAGTTTAATTATGCATGCCCTGTGAATGTTAAAGCTAACCTGAAGAGTGATGAGTGTTTCATATGTTTATTCTTTGATTCCCAAGTATAGTATTTTTTTTAATGCAACAAAACTGTGTTTCGCACTCAAAGGCACTCCCTAATCATGTGTGCACACCCAGTATTTGATTGGTAAAACAAATTGCAACTAAGGAGCAAATTACAAATTAACAATTTCTAATAATTATATATGAAGGTATTCAATATACTGTATTGATTACTTAATGTGGGCCAGGAAGGAGGTTACATGCAGCAGAAAGACATAGCAAATGTGTTGCCTAATGTCCTGGGAGATAGACATTGCACAAACTGCACATTCAAATGTGTGTGTCTTTGTGTACACATATGTACCTGGAATTTAATGTACATTTAATTATATGGATGGCAGACACACATATACATGTCATTTCAATTGTGGTAAGTACTATGAAGGAAAAGTAAAAGGTTTTCTGAGAAAGAGTATTTCAGCTGGAATCTGAAGGGTGAGTAGGCTTGAGCCAGGGAAGATCATTCCAGGGAGAGGGAACCATGTGTTTTCTTTAGCACCGGTGGCTTCAGAGCTAAAGAGGGGCAGCGTGGGTGGACATTCATGAGCGAACAGAGTGGTGGGTGGTGACTAAAGAGGTAGACGGAGCCAGAGTTTGCAAGCGCTGGTAGATCATATTAAGGGTTTTGAACTGTATGGCAAGTACATACTGAAGGACTTCAAGCAGGGGTGAAACATGATCTAATCTGATTTTTATAATCCCTCTTAGCTCGTGTGAGGACAGTTAAAAAGGGGCCTAGAGAAGGAAACAGAAAGACCAGACTGAGGCTTGGTGATGGCTTGAATGAGAAGACAGAAGACAAGATGGAGAGAAGGATTTTGGAGGTAGAACCTCAGACTGGGTGACAGATTAGATGAGGGGATCGAGTGGAGGAGAGAGCTAGAATGAATCTCAGGTTTCTGGATGGATTCAAGTGCTATTTACTAAGTTGGGGAACAAGGGAGAGGGACCATATTTAAGGGAGAAAGATGAATAAATCAATGGACTCGACTGTTTACACCTGATATGCCCTTTGTTACTGAAAAAGTTTTAGCACTGATGTCTAAAAAAAAATAAATATGGGAAAGAAATTGATTCAACAAATTTTAAGTTTTATTTATTCTAGGTTTAGAACAAACTATTGGGTGGATATTAGTCTGGTAATATTAAGAAGAGAAAAAAATAAATGTTTGTACCCTATGAAATTGGGTACAATGTATCATTTTTTACTACCTTTACTATCAAACTAATTGGTGCTTCTTTATTATATAACATCATTACACTATATAACATTCTGAATTCCAAAGACTTGAAATAATATGATACTATTAACATCTCATTTTAGAAAAAAATGCAAAAATTCAAAATAACATCAATGCTCTAAGTTTAAAAAAATGATCAGGAATTGCTATTTCAAAACTGATAAATCCCGTGAATTTTGAATTGTGTTTGTGTTACTTTCCAGTGACTGTGTCATTTTAAATAGTAAACAGAAGTATGCAGTTTTTTTCTAGAATTGGTGATGAACTATGACAATTTTTAATCATGTGAGATATAAAACATCCTTGCTTACAATAATATTTCCTATTCAGCAGAATCAGAAAATTTTGGCTTAAAAATTATCATCTAGACTGGCTGTGGTGGCTCACACCTATAATCTCAGCATTTTGGGAAGCCAAGGCAAGAGGATTGCTTGAGATCAAGAGTTTGAGACCAGACTAGGGAACATAGCACAACCTTGTCTCTACAAAAAAAAATTTAAATTAGCCAGGCATGGTGGCTTGTGCCTGTAGTCCCAGCTACTCAGAAGGCTGAGACAGAAGTATCACCTGAGCCCAGGAGGTTGAGGCTATGGTGAGCTGTGATCATGCCACTGCATGCCAGCCTGGGCAACCAAGTGAGAGTTAGACTCAAAAAAAAAGAAAGAAAAGAAAAGAAAAGAAATTATTTTATCCAGTCCCATACATGTGACTTTATAGAATGCTATATGCCCAGGAGAATTAGTGAATCATCTCTTCATCCAAATATTTCATATAAGCCGGGCTTGGTGGCTCAGCCTGTAATCCCACGCCTTGGGAGGCTGAGGTGAGTGAATTGCCTGAGCCCGTGGGTTCGAGACCTGCCTGGGCAACTTGGCAAGACCTCATCTCTACAATAAAGAAAAAATTAGCCGGTCGTGGTAGTGCGCGCCTGTAGTTCCAGCTACTTGGAAGGCTGAGGCAGAAGGATTGCCGGAGACCCGCAGGTTGAGGCTGCAGTGGCCGGAAGCGTCCACTGCACTCTAGTCTGGGCGACAGAGTGAGACTCCAACTCAAAATATATATATATAATATATATTTCATACAGTCTAAAATGTATTATCTGAAGAGATTTTTCACTCTCCTCCCTTTTGCCTCTTGTTTTCCCCGCATGTAGTTTTCAAAGTAAGTTGTTAGCAAGTTTGTAGATAGTTTTTAAACTGCAGTGATACGTGAGTGGAACAGCAAATATCAAATCAGAAATTATTCCTTACATTTCTATTCCCCCAAGGAAGAGGAACTGCTAGATGGAAAAAGGCCTGTCATCATCAAAACACATATGGAGAAAATAATTTCCCAGAGAGAAGATAAAATTCTGTGCCTGTCTCTGCAGCTTAAACTAGGAGTGCAGAATTTATTCAAAAGACCGTGTACCTATTAGCAAGATGTAAACAGCAATCAGACTATATGATCACTATGTGAAACAAAGTCAGTGCACATACATGCCAGAACTTTTTTCTTTAGTTTTCAAATTGTTCAGCACTTTGTGTTACTTTCCTTCAAATATTTTGCACCAAAAAAAAGAAAACAATGAATTGCATCTTGCCATTGATTCCAGAAGGGAACCTCCCCTCTTCTCTAGGTGAATTGTGAAAAAACAGATCACAAATTATGAGACAATTTCTCTGCCCCTTACCTAGAGTAAGAACCTACGATGCCATCATTCCTCCTTGTGAAAGACTTTATGGCGTTTCCATGCCTGTGAAGAGAATGCAAGATGAGGGCAGAATAGAAGATATTTAGTTAGAGGTCAAAAGAAGACTGTTGGCATTGGCTTATACTGGAGAGACATCAGTACTTCAGACAAGAAACGCAGTAGAATGCACAATACAATCAAGATGCCCTAGGTTGAAGCATGTATCAGTGGTACATATCAGGGTCAACTCAAATTCTATTGATCAACTTTCACATTCTAAAATATATTCATTAGTATGATAGATTGGAGGAAATTTTTCCCTTTCCAAAGTTCTAAGAGGAAATCTAATGTGAATGTTGGTTTTGCTATAAACCCAGTGATGTACCCTAAAATGGAAACAAATTAGATGCACAGAGAAGGAGAAAGAGGGAAAGGAGATGAATTGAGACCTGCCCAATGCTACTTGTGAACCTTGTGTGATTCCAACAGGGACCTGTTCTTGATGGCTGATTAAAATCGCAGTCAGTTAGGGGAGTGGGGAGGGGTAAATTAGCAGTCAAGGCAGATGTGGCATAAGTGTCCACTTGAAACACATGGTCCTTCTAACTGGAATTTCCATGTGATTAAAGAAAGCCTCTCTCCATAAACCAATGATGTCAAGGGTTTTCACAAATACAGGTGTAAGATATGAAATAGTTATATCTCATTTATCCAATATCTGGGGTGGGCAAGCATTACTGCATATGAGAATTTTCCAGATGACTGAGCATAGCACTTTGACTATGACAACTTCAAGGAAAAGAATGACCAGTTTTGATTGAAACTCTTCACAGTGGGTTACTTCTTCCTGTATATTTTTCAGGTGATCCTCAAATTGTATTTCCAATTCAGATCTCTCCCCTGGGCCCTAGATTCATTATCCGAGTGCCTACTCAGCAGACTCATTTGACAATCTGTTTATCATCTCAAAATTAGCATGTGGAAAAACAAACTCTTGATCTCTCCTGAACTCTCCCTCTCTTGGTAAATGGAATCTTTCTACTTCCAGTTGCTCTGGTCAACCACCCTGAAGTTACTCTGGACCTCCCCTCCTCCATCCAATTCACCGGCAATGTCTGCTGGTACTATCACCAAAATAGTTCCATAACTGAACCACCAACTCCACCATTTCCATCCTGGTCCAAGCAACCATCATCTGTCACCTAAATATTGCAACAGACTCCTAATTAGATTCCCTGCCTTCACTTAGCCCCCATAGTCTTTACTCAACCCAGTAGTCTGAGTCATTCCTCTAAAATATAAATTAGAATGTATTTTCCTTCTTTCTTTAAAATTTTCAGTGGCTTTCCACCTCACTCAGAGCAAGTCCAAAGTCCTTCCAACAACCTAAAGCCTTCCAGGTGCCATTCCCACCCTCAGTGTGACTTCATTACTCTCCTCTGCACTTGATCCTTTTAGCCATGCTGACCCCCCTGCTGTTTCATGAACGTGTCAGGCACACTTCGACCTCTCCATGTGCTTCCTCTTCTGTCTGAAACCTTTTCTCCTGAAATATGCACATGCCTGTCTCCTCATTGCCATCAAGTCTCTGCTTAAACGTGAATTTCTCAGCGACTTTCCTGACTATCCCTCTTCAAATAACCTTCCAGCCCTATGCTCTCTGTCTTATTTTTCTCCATGCACTTATGACATATTATGTACGTGTGTATGCATATATGTATGTATTCACTCCTTAACCCATTAATTCATTATCTTTTAACTTAAAGATCTCACCCACAAGTAAAATAAAATGCATGACATTAACTCAGATCTCAGGTACATTTGGAATAACTGAGATTGATATAAATGATCTCCTAATAGAGTAGCATTAGACCATCCAGGAGGAAATTGTGATATGTCTAATATCTAATCAAAGGGTTGTTAACAGTGTTCAAAAATCACATGAGAACTCACTCTGTGTTGCCTGGACACTGAGTTAGTGGGGTCAGGGTTTCATCTTTTTTTTCAGAAGAGATTGTCTTCTCTGGTATTGATGATATCCATTCCTTGTGGCAAATCCACAATGCCCAAGGTCTCTTGGATGCAGCTGGCTTTCTCTGACAACTCCTAACACAAAAACCAGTCAGGAAGCCACCAGAGGGGTATGATTGTTGTTTTCACAATTTCCCCATACAGAGGAGACTCCTCCCAAAAAACTGAATTATTTATTGGAGGGCAGGCCCCTCATAGTACAAGCTTCCTCCGCTAGGCAAACGTTCTAGGAACTCATCAGCCTCAGGGTACCATCTAGCATTGCTGTGAGAGGCTGTGTTTGGCTTCAGTGATTTTTTTTTTTTTTGAGATTCTTTCAGTGTGTTTGTCCACTTCAAGATGGGTGATTTACAAGCACATCTGCCTACACTGTGCTGAGTATAAAGCCGTTTTTGACCAAAAGTGGCATGACTTCTGTGCTTCACCCTCCCTATTCACCCCATCTTGTCCCGAGCAACTTTTGTCTGTTTGTTCCTTGAAAAAATCCTCAAAGGAAAAAAAATTCTCGAAGGAAAATGTTCTGCCAGTGTGGAAGAGGTGAAACAAGAAATGGCAGAAGCACTAAAAGGCATCAAAGTCGACAAGTTCAAAAACTGTTTTGAGCAGTGGACAAATCATCTCAATAAGTGTATTACAGCAAATGGAGAGTACTTTGAAGCTCACTGAAGTTTAAACATGTAAGAATAAACACAATTTTTTATAAATAAATTCTGGGATTTTTTAGGTCCCTTCTCCCCCACAAAAAGGGGAAAGTAACAAGGAAGTGAGTTCCCCCCTGGAAAGGCATAACCCCATGCATTGCCCTGTCTCTGGCATGACCCTTCTTGCCTCAAGAGGGAATCTGGGGCCTGTGACTTCACTTCTGTTGCTGACTTTTGGTTTGTAAGTTTCTGCTTTCTTAATAATGTCTATTCTTTATGTTTTTGAAAGTTTCCAAGACCTAAATATTGGTTTGACAGTTTTCTAGAAGGACTCACAGATCTCAGGATAACATTACTTCAAAAACAAATTAAAGTTAGCAAAGGTAAAAGGAGTATATGGCAGAATCAAGGGTCCAGGCACACAAGTGTCAGTCATCCTCTCCTAATGGAGTTGTATAGATGATGCTTAATTCTCATAGCAAGGACATGTGACAATATGATAAAGCTTCACCAACTGAGGAAGCTCACCTGAGCTTTGGTGTCCAGGGTCTTTATTGGAAGTTATTCACATATGCATATATGCATGTAGCTCTCTTAGCCTTTCCAGAGGTCAGCCTTTTACTGGTGATACAAGGACCCACTGATGTCCCTCCATGTTGCCACAGCCCCTAGAGAAGGGCATGGCAGGAATTCGAGAGTTTCTGCACATTCCTGAGCACATCACTGAGAGTCCTCTTGTCTCCTATGCACTCCCAATAAGTAGCTTCAGGGGATCTTTGACTTCCCTGCAGACTACGCCCAAAATAGGGATACAAATCCCTATTTACTCCCTTTCTTTGAACTGTATAAGTATCAATGTAATCATAAGTAAGTCTTATCATTTGCATAACTTTTGCAGTGCGTGATGTCTTAGGCCTTGTATACTTCCTTTTCTCTAAACGTCACTAAATATAAAATGCAGCTGTAACTTAAGTTCTATACAATGTTCTGCTTGTCACATGACTGATGTATAGGTATCAAAAACTCTGGACTATAAAAGTGAACTGCAAGGCCTGAAGGGTGAGCAGAACCATTTTAGAAAGACCTCGAGTCTGGCTCTGCTCCCTGGATTCGAACTCAGAAATAAACTTCTTTCTACCAGTTCCCTTCCCCTTGGATTTATTGGTATCAAGGGGAGGAGTGTTACTTGGACGGTAACACTGCATTGTGACTCAAGGCCCCCAACATAGATGACATCACTAGTATAATACTATCTGATGTGGCTCAAGGCCTCAGGAAAAAAAAAGACACCCTTATCAGGCAGGATATTCCAAGGGCTTAAAGATTACCTCTCAGGAACCATTCAACGCCCAGGCCTCTCCTTGGAATGTGCAGGGTCTGAACACCTGCTGAGCGATCAGACCTGAACCAACCCTGTACTGCACACATGCTGCATGATTTTTCAAATTCATCCTCAGTTTTTGCACAAAAGGTGACAACTGTGAAGAGACTAACCTCATGTGGCATAAAAAAAAGAAACCTGCTGATTCTGATCTGTCAGAAATGAATTTACTGTGCTTCTCCAGCAGTAGAAGAAAGTCGGCTAAAATGATATTTGTTGTGGTGGATTAATTAACAAGTGTACAAGCTCAATACAAACTGAGTAAACTAAATTTTCTATAATCAACATATTACATAGTCAAATGAACAATTAAACATTTCTATAGAAAATATATATGTATATATTTCTGGGAAATTAAGTACATTTTTATTATTTATGATAAGAGTTTAGCCATGAAGGTAGTAAAAAGGATTAATATATGAAAAAGGGCCAGGCGAAGTGGCTCACGCCTATAATCCCAGCACTTTGGGTGGCCGAGGTGAGAGGATTGCCTGAGCCCACAGGTTCGAGACCAGCCTAGGAAGCTTGGTGATACCTCATCTCTACAATAAATCAAAAAATTAACCAGGCATAGTGGCACGTGCCTGTAGCTCCAGCTACTTGGAAGACTGAGGCAGAAGGATTGCTTGAGCCCAGCAGGTCAAGGCTGTGGTGGCTGGGAGTGTGCCACTGCCCTTCAGTCTGGGTGACAGAGTGAGACTCCAACTCAAAAAATATGTATGTGAAGAATATTTTTATCTTTCTTGAGTGGATTCTTTGTTTATACTATTCCTGTGATTTCCAAAATGAAAATCCTTAACCTTCTCATGCATCTTGGCTGAGGTAGGAAATAACAGAACTGTATTACCCTGCTTTGAATTCTCAAAGTACTAATAGAAACAAGATTATTTAAGAATTCTTGTCAAATACAATTTTAGTTTACCATGTTATAACTAACCAAGGTTATAATCAAATATGACTCACATTAGCACGTGGATGGGGAAGGACTATGGAGAAGGTATAAATTATATTATAAGATTTCCTCAACTCAAACTTTGGAACACACTATGCTTTTTTTAAAATATGAGAGGCCCCATCAAACTAACAAGCTTCTGCAAAGCAAAAGAAACCATCAAGAGAGCAGGGAGACAGCCCACAGAATGGAAAAAATATTTGCCAACTGTATATCTGACAAAAGCCTAACATCTAGGATCTACAAGGAACTCAAATGTGCCGAAAGGGAAAAAACAAACAGCCCCATTCAAAAGTAGGCAAAAGATGAATAGACACTTCTCAAAAGAAGATATACGGGCAGCCAACAGACACATGAAAAAGTGCTGAGTCTCACCCATCATCAGAGAAATGCAAATTAAAACCACATTTGAGATACCACCTAACCCCAGTAAGAATGGTCATCATTAATAAAACAAACAGCAACAGATGCTGGTGAGAATGCGGAGAAAAAGGAACGCTTCTACACTGCTGGTGGGAATGCAAACTAGTGCAACCTCTCTGGAAGACAGTGTGGCGGTTTCTGAAAGAACTAGAAATTGACCTTCCATGTGACCCAGCAATTCTCCTATTGGGAATATACCTGAAGGAACTCAAATCATTCTACAAAAAAAGATACCTGCACACGTATGTTTGTTACAGCTCTACTCACAATAGTAAAAACATGGAACCAACCATGCTGCCCATCGAAGCTGGATTGGATTTAAAAAATGTGGTACATATACACAATGAAATATTATACAGTCATAAAGAAGGACAACCATATGGACTTCGCAGCAACTTGGATGAATTTAGAGTTGATCATACTCAGTGATCTATCACAGAAACAAAGAACAGAGTACCATATGTTCTCACTCATAAGCAGCCCTTGAACAACTATTTTATAATTATTATTATAATACTATAAGGGATTGGCAGTAGTGGGAAACTGTCAGGGGAGGGGGCATGGCATTGGCAGTTGTGGGATTCTGCTCGGGGAAGGAGGGGCATACCTCATCAACAAGGGTACCAGCATAATCAACATTTGTATACTTGACCCTGAATTGTACCCCACATCTTTACAATAAAATAATAATAATTTTAATACAAAAACTAAAAATGAGAGGCCTAGGTACAATGGCTCATACCTGTAATCTCAGCACTTTGGGAGGCTGAGGTGGGAGGATTATTGGAGCTCAGGAGTACAAAACCAGCATAGGCAACATAGTGAGAACTTGTCTCTACAAAAAACCAAAAAACTGGCCAGGCATGGTGGTGTGCACCTGTAGTCCCAGTTACTTAGAAGGCTGAGGCGGGAGGATCACCTGAGTCTAGGAGATTGAGGCTGCGGTGAGCCATGATTGCGCCACTGCACTCCAGTCTGGGCAATATATTGAGACTGACTCAAAAAAATAAAATGAGAAAAGATTTCAGCTCTAAGTGACTAAATCATATATGGAATTAATTCCAATGAGTTTTTTGTTTTGTTTTGTTTTGTTTTTGGTTAGGAAAAACAGATATTTAGGAATTTCATCTATTCCAGAAACATAAATCAGAGAAGTCATTAATTAATCAATTAACAAAGTCAAACAGATTTTTCTCTCTGAACCTCCATTCTAATAAAAAATTGGAGGAGGAATGCAGTCATTTTGGAGGTCTGTAAACTCCTAGATTCAATACAGACATAGCTCTTTGGCTCCTTTTATATTTTTGAACGTCAACCAAAATTAAAATTACATTTCTATGGTGCTGCAAGGAGATATTAAATACTGATCTCGACCCGTTTTTTGCTTTTCTTGAGTAATCACAATAATTATAAGCTCAGGTATCTATTTACTGATGCATTAAATAAGAGGAAGACAGTAAAAAAAATTCAGTCAAAGGATTTCAAAGCTGAAAGGAGCTTAAAAAGTGAGTTCACTTTATTTATTTGCTTATTTATTTATCTATCTATCTTTGAGCTGGAGTCTTACTCTGTCTCCCAGACTGGAGTGCAGGGGCAAGCTCACGGTCACTGCAACCTCTACCTGCTGGGCTCAGGCAATCCTTTCTCCTCAGCCTTCCAAGTAGCTGGAACTACAGGCATGCGCCACCATGCCCAGCTAATTTTTTTATTTATTGTAGAGAGGATGCCTTGCCAAGTTGCCCAGGCTGGTCTCGAACCTGTAGGCTCAGGCAATCCTCTCGCCTCGGCCTCCCAAAGTGCTGGGAGACCAAAAAAAGAAGATTGCTTGAGCCCAAGAGTTTGAAACCAGCCTAGGCAACATAGCAAGACTTGTCTCTACAAAACAATTTTTTTTTTAATTAGCTGGGCGTGGTGGCATGTGCCTGCAGTCCCAGCTACTAAGAAAGCTGGGGTAGAGGATAGCCTGAATACAGGAGGTCAAAGTTGCAGCGAGCCATGATTGTGCCACTTCATGCCAGCCTCAGCATCAGAGTGAGATGCCAACTCAATCAGTCAATCAATAAAATGTGTAATTGGCTCACTTTATAGAAAACTGACGCCCAAAGAGGTGATCTGTGCATACTCATTCACTGTCTCACTCATCCATTCAATAAACTATTATCTCCCCTAGGCTGGATACAAAGATAACAGTCATCTAAGAGTGCAGTCTCTGCTGGCAGAGAGTCAGGAGAATCTGCTGCACACAGGCAGCAACTGAATCTGGGAACCAGAGTTTTACATCTTCCAGGGGCACATGTTCTGCTAGGCCAGGTTTTCTACAGTCTGCCTTATGATAGGAAACATCTGGAGCGCTTGTTAGACCTGGAACGCCAGGCCCTACCCTTGACCCTGAAATCTGAAAGTGTACTGAAGGGAGCTGCGGCTTTACATTTTTAACAAGTGCCCAGATGAGTCTCATCGCCAGGTATGGCCGGGCTCCCGTCTGCTGACCAGGTGGGAGCCCACCCCCCTCACTGGCCTTGTTCATTGGCAGGGCTCACAACCCCGTTGACTTCTCAGTCCCACATCTGACTGTGTAGGCAAGAACCCATCTCAGCATAAGGCCAGATCTCCCCCAGATCAATTATACCAGAGTCTCCCAGATGGAGGTACGGGGCTTTCTTTTTTTGAAGGGCCACAGGGATTATGAACAGCCAGTATTGAGGACAAGCCAGGATCCTTGCAGAATTCCTAGGGAAGGAACTGAGCCCATGATGCAGTAGAGGAGAGATTCCTTTCAAACCCAGGACATGTTGTGTCATCTCTCCCATCCAACTTCTTTGACTCTGGTAGAGAAAAATAAAAAATGAAAAAAACAAATGCGACAAAGGTGTTATAATGCAGACTGCAATCTTTTCATCGAGCCAAAGCCAATCAAACCAACTGTAGGGTCTGTAACTGTCTCACTGGACTATGCATGCCCTACACCACTGCAGTCATGCCACACTTCTGCCATCCTATCATTTCACCCAAATGCCTTAGCACTTTTCTATACCTCTCTTAAGGCAGTTGTTGTCACAGGACTGAATTGTGTTTAGCTGAGCCTTGTCTCCTTTCCCCGGGGGGCAGGACCTTGTCCCATTGTGGTGCCCCCAGCACCTGCACGGTCTTGGACACACCTGCACAGTCTCGGGACACACCTGCAGTCTGAGACACGTTTGCACAGTCTCAGGACACACCTTCACAGTCACAGGACACATCTGCAGTTTTGGACACACCTGCACTGTCTCAAGACACACCTGCACAGTCTCAGACACACCTGCACAGTCTCAGGATGCACCTTCAGTCTCAGACACATTTGTACATTCTCAGGACACACCTTCACAGTCTCAGGACACACCTGCACAGTCTCGGACACACGTGCCACCAGCACTAGGCAGTGGCAGTGGCATACCCAGGGCTCTCAGTCCAGAGCTGTCCCACCATCCCTAAGAGCCTCCTCACATGCATGCCTAAAGTGGTGGGTAAGGCCTTCAGGAGACCAGAAAAGAACAGAGACTCCCCCAAGGTGCCACGTCCAGACACACTGACTTCTGAGGAACTCAAGTCACCTACAACCAAAGATAATGGACGATTAGGTGACCTCTCCCCAGCAGCTCCAGTTCATACCATCAAAGCTTATATAATCTTGCAATTCCTTTTTTTGACTTGGAGTCTCACTCCATTGCCCAGGCTGGAGTGCAGTGGGCGTTGACCTGCTGGGCTCAGGCGATCCTTCCACCTCAGCCTTCCAAGTAGCTGGAACTACAGGTGCATGCTACCACACCCGGCTAATTTTTGTGATTTATTGTAGAGACGAGGTCTCACCAAATTGCCTGGGCTGGTCTCGAACTCGTAGGCTCAGGCAATTCACTCCTCTCAGCCTCCCAAAGTGCTGGGACTACAGGCTGAGCAACCAAGCCTGGCCAGTCTTGCAATTTTTATATTGTATATGTCTCCCAAAACTTTCAGGAAATACTTTGATAAGACTCCAGTTCGCCTTTTATTTTCTGTCCTGTGCTGAAATAAGGAGTCTACAAGCAGTAGGAAATAAACTCTTTCCTTGCAAGTAGATTCCTATGACACTACTAAAAAAAATCTGCATAGCCAGCTTCATGCTAATAGCTTTCGGTTATGCTTGCCTAATGACACCCAAGCTCTTATAGATTCATTATGAGCCCTCTTTGCTTCCTCTTTTTATTACTGTGCTTTTAAAAAAATCAGTAATGCTTTGGATTCAGTGTGTAACTTGACAGGTAACTTAAAAGGAACATTTATCCAAAGTTCTTTTCTCAACAAGGTCAGGATTGCTTCCATTATTGTTTATAATAGCTTTCATGTCCCTCCGAATTTTATTTCATTTCCTTAAAACATATGAAGGGGTTGTATTTTGGTGTTCTTGGGATAATTATAACTAGGAAATTACATCAAGGGTACTTAGTTGTATATTAAATCTAGGCTGGGTATTTTGTATTTCTCACGTATATCTTAACAGAATACTGAAAATAATCCTTTTGTGGAATAAGAAAATAGAGAGTAGGCCAGGCTTGATGGCTCATGCCTTTAATTATAGCACTTTGGGAGAACGAGATAGGAGGATTACTTGAGCCCAGGAGTTCGAAACCAGCCTGGGCAATATTGCAAAAGCTCATCTCTGCCAAAAAAAATTTAGCCAAGCATGGTGGCCTGCACCTGTAGTCCCAGCTACTCAGAAAGCTGAGGCAGAAGGATTACCTGAGCCCAGGAGGTCGAGTCTACAGTGAGCCATGCCTGGGCAACAGGGTGAGACCCACAATCCCCCCAAAAAAGAAGGAAGGAAGGATAGAAGAAAAGAGAAAAAAAGAAGATAGAGAGCAGTTTGATACTTAGGTAGCAGATATTGGTTGCATAATTTAGTATCGTCATATTGGCTTAACTTAACAACTTGAACTTTTTTTTTTAAGACTATTTTCTGAACTCATCTTTTAATTTTCACCATTTGTAACAGAATCTCAGTGACTCCATCCAGGCAAGGGGTTCCCCCTATTGTTATATATAACACTCCAACCTTTTGGCCTCCCTCTCCCCCATAATCTCTAATACCTGAATGTGTTTTCCAAAAGCTGAACCCCCAATCCTTTAATCTTTCTCTTTTTTTAATTCATGGCTACCAAAATGCATATTCAATGTATGCTTTGAGGCGTATGAAATACACTTTCAAAATGCAATATTCATTGCCAAAAGTAAAAGGTTCAATTTAATGCATCCCCACAAATAATGACAGCATTCCCTCTTTTATCTCTTCCCAGCACAAGCATGACTTCACTGTGAAAACCAGATGCAGTCCTGAAGTCAGTCTATCCTTGGTGACTACAGAAAGCCAGTCTATTAACTAAAGTCCAAGAATGGAGTATGTTTCTTCTGTTAACCATTTATTAAGTCAGCAAGTTAAGCAATGACTACATTTTTCTTTCTAATATGCCTGCCGTATTATGCATTGAGCAGTATTATTCCTTGAACAGATGTGTCTTTTCAAAGTCTTCTTCCTTGTTTATGAACACAGGATTTCTTCTTAATTATATGCTTTAAGCGGCAACTGCTTCGAAAGGTGCTTCTGAACACACTGAAATTCCTCCACACTGAGAGTCAAGTGACATGAAAACCCCAACCTCATCAAGAATGCAAGCAGTCAGCTCCCCACATCAAGCGCCCAATTAGCTCATATTCTTTGGCTAAATGTACTCGGCAGCCAATCCAGTCATCCTCAGTGCTTTGATTTCAGAAGCTTTAGAAATACCTGGGAGTTTCTTGAATGTGGCAGTATTCAAAATACAAAAGATAAGGAAGAAGCATTTCACAGTCAGTCAGCAAACTGCAGAGTCTGACAGCAAAGACACTAAGGTGATATCAAATTCCTTCCACGTTAGTATTTTGAATAACTAAGTATGCTAACCAGTTTTTGGCTCAGCACTTCTCTTTATCAATAAAAAGGAGTATTTGCAGAGAATCAATGTCTAAAGCACATTGGCCAAATATTACACTTTTATGATTTTCTCAGTGCTGAGTGTTAACAAAGAAAACCTTGCTGCTATACTTTTGAAAGACACCAGTGGAAGCTGACAACCAAATTGATACCATTTTTTTCTTATAAAGAGTATAATGAGTGCTTGGGTCACCTTCAAAACATGGTTACATTCTTTCCCTGGAGTAGAGTTACTGTGGGATCCAGTGACTGAAAAGGCTAGGGGAGGAAACAAAACGATTGCTCAGCAGGACGAGTGCAACGCTGCTGTCCTCGCCGGCATCTCTGCCCACAGCAAGGTCACAGAAATTCAGCAAGAGCCCAAGTGGCTCTTCAGCAGCAGACACTTGCGGGCACGATCCTGGCACCCATTGGTGTTTGTCTGACAGCTGCATGTGTTTCAGCCAAGGCTGCAATAAGTGACCTACCCGGCTCTGAAGAGGAAGGCTGGCCCTACCATTTCCCACTGAGTCAGGAGGTCAAGTAAGAATTCCACTGGTGTCTTTAAATAGTCTTAGCTTCAACTAACCAACGTGGGTGAGGATTTGGGAGTGTATCTGTGTGTGCCCGGCAGGGAGAGGCAGATCTCCAGTTGCTGCTGGAGGGGGAGTTTGGAGAGGTGTGTTTAGCTGTCTCCAAGTGACACTGGTAAGATCTGTGTGCGGTGGTTCGACAGAGAAGCTCAATGCACAAATGTGCTAATGGCCCTATGGTATCTGATGATAACAGCAGGGATTGGCTTCCTCCTTTTATGGATGGGGAAATTGACTTTGGGGTCTGTTGGGGAAAATCACTTGCTCCAGTGAATAAGTTATATGCACCCCCTTTGAGCAGCTCTTAGAAAAAGTAAGTAATTTCCCACCATAAAATTGCCTGAGCTCAGAACCTGAGAACCAGCTGGTCACGACCTCATACTTTGCTGCTGTTTCCAAATGGGGCAAGGGGAGGAACGGGGAAGGATTAGGATCCATTGGTTTATGGAAATGAAGTGTTTCACTAATTCATCTCACCTGTGTTATTTGCTTGCTGTTCTTTGGTTACTGGACTTTGGGGGTCTCAGTCCAATCTATACCAAGTGATGTGTCATTCTTATTCTTGCCTCAGCCCATTGCTTGTACCTCTCATTTGCCAGGATTACAACTTGCTGCACAGTGTAGAAACCCACATGGGTCTGTCTCCTTCACCAACCTTAGCAAAAGGAGCAGGCATGTTCCCATCCCAGTGTCCAGGCTAAAGAAGGTGTTAATAAGCATAAGGTTAATTGAATTAAACAAAGATTATTAACAGGAGTTATATAAGTCTTGACAGAACCCCAAATCCTAAGTCTTGATATAATTTGCTATAATTCTGTTGACAAATGTGCTGAGAAACCAGAGCAATTAGCTCTTCATTGACCTGAAGGTACTGAATTCACTGTCATCTTTTCATTCTGATTCTTTAACTCAAAATAAATATTAATGTCTTGGGGTTCTTGGCTGCTGCCATAGCAATAAGGTCCAATGACCTTTGGTGCAGGACTGTCATTGCTTGTCCCGGTGTCTGTGTTTAACTAACAGCTGTGTATTCTTAAAATAAAGAACAAAACAAACCTAATGTTTTTATGGAGCCTTTGTCCGAGGAGAGTTTAAATGTCACCAAACTCATTTTTTTTTTAAATGCCTACATGGGAAAGCCAATATTACCCTCCTCCAAATTGTAGAAGGGTAATGACTTTTTGGTGTGACTTGTCTGTGTCTAACCTCCTTTCTCCCGCCCTTTGGCCACTATTGGTCAAATTATCCCAATCAGTAGCTTATCTCTGAGAGGGAACATGGGAAGGGAGAGGAAGTGAATTCAGAATGGGATAACTGGATTATTGGCTGCCATCCGGCAAAGAAATTTGGGGATATGACGATGGGTGGAAGAGAATTGGAAAGAACAGTTGAAATACACATTAAATCAGTTCATATTTAATATCTGAAAGCCATCATGCTACTCCTGTTACCCACCGCCAGACAAAAACATGAGTATTATTTGATTGTTACTATATAGCCATTGGGAAGAAAAACATTCATATGATTGTCCCCCAGAGCTTAGGGGGAAAGTTCTGCCTGTTTTGGTCATTGGCAACATATCCCGTGCTGGCTTGCCCTTTGGTCCTAAGTGATGCTTGTTTGAGCTGACAGAGAAACATGTCTTGCTGTTGCCACCTGCCCACAGGTTACCGATTCCAGGGTAGAAATCATCTGAAACCAGGTAGTGTCAACGGCTCACAGAGTAGTTGGCACACAGTACATACCTAGTTATTTGCCTTTTGAAATACATTGAATTCAGACTTCTTGTCCACTATTCCAAGGACTGAATCTCACAGCTCCTCAGAAGAATCACAACAATTCGTTTTCTTTGGAAGAAATCAAAGCCCTGTTTCAAGTTAGGTTTTGAATGAGATGGATATAATTTTCTGGAAATTATTAACAACGCACAGAGTTAAATACTTCCCTAGAAGGGATGTTCTGCAACGATCTAGCAAACATGAACAGAAGCATCGACAGACACTAAGGGTAAGAGCAGAGAGTTGAGACAAGGGAAGTACCCCGGTTGGTGGAGTCCAGGTGAGTCGGCTACCACGCCGCCCCCGCTGCCCGGTCAGTTGTGCTTTTTTTCCTTCAGGTAGCTGAAAAGCATCTCCAGGCCGCCCTCCACCAGCTCCGGCAGAGGCTTGGACAAAGGGTTGTGGGAAATATGGAGCCCTTTGTCCATGGGATTCCAGGCAATCCTTGCCAGTCTGCAGAGCAGATAGAGCTCATCTGGGAGGGTCTGGATGTCATTGTTGTTCAAGTTCAGCAGCTCCAGGCTTGGAATGAGGCAGAGCGACCTCGGGAAGGAGTGGATGTTGTTGCTCTCTGCGATGAAGATCTGTAGGCCGGCCAGGCACTGGATGCTCTCGGCGATGTTTTCCAGGCGATTCGAGCCCACATGCAGGAAATGCAGCTCCTTCAGGGAGAACACGCAGATGGGGATGTGAACGAAATAGTTGTCGCTGAGGTTCAGTTTCTGCAACCTGGAGAGGTCGGCGAAGCTGGCGGGAAGCTGGGACAGGCAGTTGTGCGACAGGCTCAGGACCTCCAGGTTTCTGCACAAGCTCAGCTCGGCTGGCACCTCGGTCAGGCAGTTCATGTTGACGAACAGGACCTTCAGGCTCTGGAGGATGCTCAGCTCTCTGGGCAGGCTCTTTAGCCGGTTCCCGCACAAGTTCAGCACCACGATCCGCGTCAGTTTCCCCACCTCGGGAGACAGAACCCGGAGCTGGTTGTGAGACAGATTGAGCTTCTGGACCTCGGACAAGCTCCACAAAAAGTCAGGAATGTCTGTCATTCCTTTGGTGACCAGGCTGAAGCTGATGTGACGCATCCCCCGCTTTAGCAGAGAGCGCGGGTCCTTTCCCGAGAGCAGGGTGTCGTCCCACGAAGAAAACTTCTGTCTCCTCCCCAGCAGCAGCATCCTCTTGGGGCCCCTGTCCTTGGAGCTGGCTCGGGACTGCCTGGTTCCCATCGTCCCTTCCTTTCCACTCTCTCTCCTCTGCCACCTCCGAGGCTGGGAGCTTGTCCTGCTCAGCTGCTAAAAGCCAGGCTGATGAAGGCAGGGAGCAAGTGAGAACCAGTTGTGACCAGGAGGTCCCAGAGTGGAGAAAGCTGCCAGGAGCGTCTCGATCAGGCCTTGCAGGTGTCCAAGACGGGTCCCTGGGTGGCTGCAGGAGCTGGGTTTGTCCCCGAGGGTGGGTGTAGGTGGTTTCTCCCTGAGCAGCTGGGCTGTAATGATATACTTGTCCCTGGGCTGCTGAGCAGAACTGCTCGATTCCCTCTGAATGCCACAAGGCAGCTGTCACTGTCATTCTGCCTGGGTTTTATTGACCTGATATGTGCAAACAGGTCAGAGGGAGGCTGCATATAACTTTACCCTCTCAGCTTTTCTTGACTATCACGGTCGAGCAGGGTGATTAACAAGCCCATCTCGCAAAAGACGTAAAGTAGAAAAATAAAGCGGGCCACACCAGCACCAGTCCATCTGTAGGACTGCAGGAACTCATCCGGGCAGCTTGAGAGTGAAACCGACTGGATGCTAGCGACAGATCTGTTTCCAACACCAAGGATCATCAGGTGATATCATGAGTGCCCATTCCAAACCCTGATGGACTGGACATTTGTGAAAAGGTAACAAAAGTCATCCGGACACCTGGAAGCTTCCAGGTCGAAGGCTTTTAGATTAGGCTTGTCAGAGGTGATATAGTGAGGAGGGAGTTGGGAGGAATCTCAACTCCCCACTTCCATTTCAACCAGAGAGGCTCTGAGCTCGTCTGTTTCACAGTAGGCTTCTGTGTTTGGTAGTGTGCACTTTGAATGTGTGAATAGCCACTTGAGTGGCTGCCTTGGTAGGGTAAGCAGGGGGCACCCACTGGAAATATATTGATACCTCTCTGGCTACACATTATTCCACTCTTGCTCTCTCTTGCCCAACCCCCCACCACTTTTGAGTGTGTGTGTGTGTGTGTGTGTGTGTGTGTTGTGGAGTCTCACTCCATCGCCCAGGCTGGAGTGCAGTGACACGCTCACAGCTGCCCCAGCATCAACTTGCTGGGCTTTGGCGATCCTTCCACCTCAGCCCTCTAAGCAGCTGGAACTACAGGTGCGCCCTACCATGCTCACCTAGTTCTTTTTTATTTACTGTAGAAATAAAGTCTCACCAAGTTGCCCAGGCTATTCTTGAACCCGGGGGCTCAGACTATCCCCCATCTTGGCCTCCCAAAGTGCTGGGATTACAGACTTGAGCCACCACACCTGATCCACTTTTTTTTTTTTAACTAGAAAAAGTAACTGGCCAGACATGGTAACTCAGGCATGGTAGCTCAGGCCTGTGATCCCAGCATTTTGGCTGGAGGATCAAGACCAGCCTGGACAACCTAGTGTGACCCTGTTATTACAAAGAAAAAAAAATTAGCTGGTTATGGTGACATATGCTTGTAGTTCCAGCTACTTGAGGGGCTGAAGCAGAAGGATCCCTTGAGCCCAGGAGTGGAGGCTGCAGTGAGCCATAATCACACCACTGCACTCCAGCATGGACAACAGAGCAAGACCTTGTCTAAAACAAGAAATAAATAAACTGAAAAGACATAAATAAACTAGTTAGCCAGGTGTGGTGGCTCATGCCTATAATCCCTGCACTTTGGGAGATGGAGGTGAGAGGATTGTCTGAGCCTAGGGGTTCGAGGACAGCCTGGGCAACTTGGAGAGACCTCATCTCTACAATAAATCCAAAAATAAGCTGAGTGTGATGGCACGCGCCTGTAGTTCCAGCTACTTGGAAGGCTGAAGCAGAAGGATCACCTGAGTCCTGCAGGTCAAGGCTGCAGTGACCATGAATATGCCACTGCACTCCAGCCTGGGCGACAGAGTAAGACTCTCACTCAAAAAAAGATAAAAATAAAATAATAATAATAATACATTAGTTAACTTGTATCTTAAGTATGTGTAGTTAATTGGTGTTACAGGCTGAACTGTGTCCCTCTCCCAAATTTCAAATGTTGAAATACCAACCCCCAGGACCTCAGAATGTGCTTGTGTTTGGAAGTAGGGCCAGGTGAAGATATAGTGAGAAGGTGATCATCTGTAAGCCGAGGAGAGAGGCCTTGGAAGAAACCATCACCATGATCTCAGACTTCTAGCCCCCAGAACACTGAGAAAAATAAATGTTATGTGGCTTAAGCACCCCTCCCAGTCCCCCCAGTTTCTTAGGGCAGGCCTGGCAAACATACAGTTGGGGAAGAGGCAGACACATTTGCATACATGAAAACTCTGAAAATAGGCAGTGATTAAGGGCAGAAGGGATGTCAAGGTGCTGACCTGGGTTCTGAGATAGAGACTTGCATAGCGAGGGCTGGTTTGACCTGGAAGTCTTGCTGGCAGTGGCCCTGGTGGGACACAGTCCTGGGCACAACAGCTGTGTGTCTTGGAGAACCTGGCTTGCTCCTGGGACCCTGACCTCACAAGGCTGTCATCACCAACCCAGGAGTTCCAGCTGGGGCCTGATTGGGCGCTGTCTGGGGAGTCTACCTGGATCTGTCTCTGGACAGGAGGAGCAGCAGAAAGAACAAAGGGAAGCCACTTCATCACACGGCATTTTAAAAAGCTCTGACCCTGGCTGGGTGCAGTGGTTCATGCCTATAATCCCAGCATTCTGGGAGGCCAAGATGAGAGGAATGCCTGAGCCCATGGGTTCCGGAACAGCCTGGGCAACTTGGTGAAACTTCATCTCTACAATAAATCCAAAAATTAGCCGGACATGGTGGCACGTGCCTGTAGTTCCAGCTACTTGGAAGGCTGAGGTGGAAGGATCTCCTGAGCCCAGCAGGTTGAGGCTGCAGTGGCTGTGAATGTGCCACTGCCCTCCAGCCTGGGTGGTACTTATTGATAGCCAACATTCATCAAATGCTTACTATGTGAAAGTCATTGTAGTAGGCACTTTATATGCAGGAAGGATGAGTGTTAAAATTGTCTCTTGGCTGGGCCCAGTGCCTCAGCCTGTAATCCCAGCACTTTGAGAGGCTGAGGTGAGAGGATTGCTTGAGCCCGCAATTTCGAGACCAGCCTGGGCAACTTGGTGAGACCTCATCTCCACAATAAATCACAAAAACTAGCCGGACGTGGTGGCATGCAGCTGTAGTTCCAGCTACTTAGAAGGCTGAGGCAGAAGGATCGCCTGAGCCCAGCAGGTTGAGGCTGCAATGGCCCTGAGCATGCCACTGCACTTCAACCTGGGCGACAAGAGTGAGACTCCAACTCAAAAAAAATTATCTCTGTTTACAAATGAGGAAATGAAGACAGAGAAAGGTCAAATACTGCTTAATCCTCACTCACCTGAGGTCAAGTAACCAGTAATCTGGCAGAACCTAGATTCAATCACAGTTATTCTGGCTCCACAGCTCAGGCTGGGAACTACAAGAAGATTTTGGGCTTAGGCCCATAGGCACAAAAACCATGGCTAAGATGTGGCCCCTTGTTTTCAAGGGCTGGGAGTAGGGCTGGAGGGAACACAGGTCAATGCATGCATAGATATAACTACATAATTAGGCATTCACCCTCTTGCTCGGCCCCAATACAACTAGGAAAAGCAAAAGTCATAAAAAGAATTCTAGAAAACTTTGGAGTGATGGATGTAATCCTTCCAAAAATAGTTCAGGTCTTCTCTGGCTAGGTTCTCATATATCAAATGGATGACCTGTGTCGCCAGCTGACCTGGTTTCGTCCAATTTTTGAAAGGCAAATCCCTCTCACTTAGTGAATCATAGTTATCTAGCCCACAGGTGGTTCACTGAGACCACAGTTGCTGTATCTGGGCCTCAGTTTCCTCAGCTACGAAATGGGCTGTCTGGAGGGATGGGAGCCCAAAGCCCCTTCCCACTCTTCCTGTCCGTTTCTCACCACAAATGAGGCCACTTGTGAGGAGAGGAGAGGTACATTTATCCTCTTTTCTGGTGAAAGCATGCAAAATTCAAGACAGTTTTTGCTTTTGTTTTGGGAACTTTAATATAGATTTCCTGAGACGTAGACAGTAACAGGGAATGCTGTCTGCTTTAGGATTTGCTACACTGTCTATATCACACATTTGATTTTTGCCAAAAGAGACTTTTCAGGTCTCTGTGAATGGGTTTCAGCTTGAAATAAGTATCAGGACATTTTCGGACAAGTTTCTGAAATTTCAGGGCATTATAAATAATGATTGTCCTTAAAACCTAGGGAGCCCATGGAATGATTGAAATGTATTTAATAGCACTAAATATGCCTAACATGTTTACTGCATTTCTCTATATTCTAATTGATGTTCCAGTATATGAAAATCAACAATGATTGTTTCTTCAATCCTAAGTAATATAAAACTGAAATAACGAGAGTATAAAATAGTTGATTATAAAAATATCTGAAGCTACTCCTAACTTCACACTAATGGAATGTCTGTGGGGGCTCAACCCATAATCCCGAGTTTGAGAGGCCGAGGTGAGTGAACTGCCTGAGCCCGCGGGTTCGAGACCCACCTGGGCAACTTGGCGAGACCTCATCTCTACAATAAATCAAAAAATTAGCTGGGCGTGGTAGTGCACGCCTGTAGTTCCAGCTACTTGGAAGGCTGAGGCGGAAGGATTGCCAGAGCCCAGCAGGTTAAGGCTGCAGTGGCCGGGAGTGGCCACTGCACTCCAGTCTGGGCGACAGAGTGAGACTCCAACTCAAAAACAAAAAAATTATTTTTATTCTCACTATGTCTTTTCAGCTTATGTCTATACATCATGTCTGTTAATTTTAGAAGGAGGAAATGTGTAAATAACTGATTGAAATAGACGGTTTACTGATGAAAGTTTTTAAAAATGGAAAATACAGAAATGTATGAATAGAGGCAACCCAGTTAGCATTTGGCATATATAAAGTTACATCTTTTTCCTAAGCACATCCACTTCAGTCTGCTAAGAAAAAGAAGAAGAAGAAGAAGAAGAAGAAGAAGCAGCAGCAGCAGCTTGAGGCAAAAGCTTATGGGGCTCATGTTTCCCTGGGGAGCACAACCCCAGGTGAGTAAGAACGAGGGAGACACCGGAAGCTGCACCAGGAGAAAGAGGAAGTACCAGTGATGCGTTCTGAGCTGCTAGACCTTGGCCTCCAACCCAGCCTGTTGCTAAGTTTTGTAGACATCTGGAGAGAGGACAAATTAAACTGCTGTGACTCAGAATAGTCTGCAGTTAAGCATCTATAAAATGCATGCAATGGGCCGGGCTCAGTAACTCAAAGCCTGTAATCCCAGCACTTTGGGAGGCCCAGGCGAGTGGATTACCTAAACCCGCAGGTTCAAGACCTGCCCGGGCAATTTGGCAAGACCTCATCTCTACAATAAATCAAATATTAGCCAGGTGTGGTAGCACACACTGTTGTTGCAGCTACTTGGAAGGCTGAGGTATAAGGATCGCCAGAGCCCAGCAGGTCGATGCTGGAGTGGCCATAAACATGCTACTGCATTCCAGTCTAGGTGACAGAGAGAGGCTCCCACTCAAAAAAAGAGAAAATGCATGCAATGGTAAAACCCAAAGTACTTAGCAAAACTCCCTAACTTGTGATTATTATTAATAATATATGGCCCACAGTGATGGCACTTGGTAGGAGCTCAGTAAATGACAGCTGTCCTAAAAATGATAGCTATTATACACTTCCCCCCCCCGCCATATACATGCCCTGAGAGTCAATCAATGAATGTTCTCCGTGTTTTTGATTCTTTCTCTTTTTTTTTTTTTTTTGGAGCTGGGGTCTCACTCTGTCACCCAGGCCAGAGTGCAGTGGCACACTTACAGCCACCGCAGCCTCAGCCTGCTGGGCGCAGGTGATCCTTCCATCTCAGCCTTCCGAGTAGCTGGAACTACAGGCATGCACCACCATGTCTGGCTAATTTTTTGATTTTATTGTAGAGATGAAATCTTGCCGAGTTGCCCAGACCAGTCTTGAACCCATGGGCTCAGGCAATCCTTTCACCTCAGCCTCTCAAAGAGCTAGAATTACAGACTTGAGCCGCTGCGCCCAGCTGTGTTTGATTCTTAATTTGGTCTTATTTATGAACTTGACACGTTCTTCAAAGCCAACCACTCCTATGTCTGTGAAGCACCCCCATTTGTCTTCCATTCATCTTATATGTAGAGTCTTTAGTTAGTGGTAGAAGCTGCTCCGTATGTTTTCTTTTCTTTTCTTTTTTTTGAGTTGGAGTCTCACTCTGTCGCCCAGACTGGAGTGCAGTGGCCGCTCCCAGCCACTGCAGCCTCAACCTGCTGGGCTCCGGCGATCCTTCCAGCTCAGCCTTCCAAGTAGTTGGAACTACAGACGTGTGCTACCACGCCCGGCTGATTTTTTGATTTATTGTAGAGATGAGGTCTCACCAAGTTGCCCAGGCGGGTCTCGAACCTTCAGGCTCAGGCAATCCACTCACCTCAGCCTCCCAAAGGCGCGGGATTACAGGCTGAGCCACCGAGCCCGGCTGTATGTTTTCATATGTCCTATCGGATACGCACAAGACCTGTGAGGTTGACGTTATCCACGTCATGTTACATAGGAAGAAGTTGAGTTTCACAGAAGGTGCCTAAGTCTCCAAGTTACCACATTGTTTCCTACCAGCATCAAGATCAACACCCAGGTCTTCTGACTCTGACTCCGTTCTTTCTACCATGTGGGTACCTGCCTTCCTCCACAGTTTTTCTTACCAAGTCAACCTGTTATTATTCTGATTAGAGCATGTTGCAGTCTTCTAGCACATAACCAAGGCAGCAAGAGACAGCATATTCTAGCGGTTAATCTCATAGGCATATGCTCAGGTTGCCTGACCTGAGTTTCGATCCTGGGTTTACTACTCAAAGGCCAGGTGACCTTGGGCAAGCTACTTAGCTTGTCCATGCTCCATTTCCTCATGTGAAAAATGGAGATAATAATACTACCTGTCATATAAGGTGACTGTGGAAATCAAATGACTCAATGTACAGAAAACATATAGAACACGGCTTCACACACAGCAAGGATATCTGACAAATTCTAGGGGAGATGGTCAATTTCCATGGCCATCTCTGGGTGCTCAAGGGCTGAGCACCTTCACAGCACAGGGCAATTCTGGATCCTTTCCTCCCCTGTAACCTTCCTCTTGACCACACTATACCCTAGTCACCTCTTCCCAGGAGCAAGCATGCTTCTCTAAAACATAAGAAGTTAGGAGCAGGTTTTCGGGGCAATCCACATTGAAATGCTTTTCTCTGTAAGTCAAGATTCTCTTCTGAAATTGTTTATCCTCAGCTTGTTCACTATCTCACTCTGATCATATTTGCTATTGGCCCACTTAGATTTCAAGTTCTTTGTCTCCCCCAGAGCCCTGGAATAATTCTAAGGACACAGTAGGCACTCAGTAAGTACTCACTGAAATGAACCAGCATTTGGACCCTGATAGAAGTTTGATGTGAGAAAAAAATATATAGGAGGCAATTGGATGTCCTGTTTGCTTTTAATTTATTCTCTATTGCTGTATTTTGATCTGTGCCTGCTTACAAGTCCCACAGGAGGATGTTACCCACATCCTGCGCATGGGCTGATCACAGGATCCCTGATTTCACCTCCGTCACAGTGGCTCACTGAGCAGAAGCTTTGCCAGACAAGCCAAGTCTATTTCCTCTTTAAGAGGAGGCCTTGGCACCTTCTCAGGGAAGACCTACCTTCTGAGCAGTTGGTGCTGCCCAGCTGGGCTTCATCCTCCTCTATAAATGAGGATAATTATGCTTTCTCTGCATTGATCTGTTGTGAGGATTAAATGGAATGACATAGGGAAAGCAAGCAGCTCTACATCTCTTGCAAAAAGATCTTGTCTCCGTGCTACCAACCCACTGTAAACCATCCTTCCCAATGTGGCCAGAATGTTCTAGAAGTCTGGGTTCCCATCAAGCCACTGCTTACAAGCCTTCCGTTGACACACCTGTGCCCGCAGACTGTCCATGCAGACCATGTGCTTGTATCACAGTCTCATGTCCACCATTCATCTCCAACACACACACACTTGGTATCCCGACCATTCCAAGGTAGCAACTGGAATTGCTACTCCTTGGAGTTTCATGATGCTGTCTCTTCATTCATGCTGATCTCTTGCTCCATGTGGCTTGCACCACTCACGTATCCACATGAGAAAGTGCTACCTCCTAAAGGAAGTCTTCTCTGACCACTTACCTTCCTCTAGGATCATCTGACAGTCCTTGCAGCTTCCCAGAGCATCCTGGACTTATTTTTGTCACAACACCCACCATCCCATATCTCAACTGGGCCTATTTTGCCCATCATGAGACATTTGGTAATATCCGGAGATATGTTTGGCCATCAACTGCGGGTGGCTTAGTGTGTAGAAGCCAAGGATGCTGTTATCATCCTACAATGCTCAGGACAGTTTCCACAACAAGGAATTATCCAGCCTACAATCTCAATAGTGCAGAAAGGTTGCTATACAAGAATCATCAGCTTCTGTGCCAGTCTCCTCCATTAGACTATATCTACTTTTTAAGGGCTGAAGCTAAATGTTATTCATCATCGTTTTCCCCTTGAGCCTACGATATTGCCTCATGTGTAGTATCTATTCAATGATCCCTCTGCTATCTCCTCTTATTTATGAATCAAGCCCACTCTATTTTGAGAAGGTTACTGCCTCTCTAGCCTACTATGTGACCCAGATGACCAGAAGCATAAATAAAATTTGCCTTGCTTGTCAACTGGTATCAAACTTCTATTTACCCTGAATTACACTGCTGACATTATTCATTCAGGAAAAGAGAACCTACAAGCAAGGCCATTCCACCTCTTTGAAATCCGAACATCAATAGCTCTAGCCTGTCACTGAACAAGATACAGAAATTATAGGACTGGTGCAGTGCTAAGAAACCATTGAGTCTACTTGAACTGGCCAGCTGCATTTTACTGAATCATCTCAGCAAATTCAAATTTAGCTTTTAAAAAGGCTGCTTCTAGAAAGAGATCCGTTCTGTTATTCAGCACATTTTCCTCTCAGTAAATCCGTCCGTTGGGCCAGCCCTCAACCTCCAGGCATCAGTTCTCCCTCCATTTTCCTGTTGGTCTTCAATGGAGCTGTGTAGCCAGTAACAGTTTTTATGGTCCTGATCCATTAAAGCACACTTCATGCTTAACGGCACTGAAGGAAAGGCGAAATAAAAAGAAGCTTTGATTAAAAGTCGAGAGAGTAATTAAATACCAAATCAGCATTCTGCATATTAAGTTGACATCAGAAAGCAAGGTCATGAATTTAAAAGCAATGAGATTCTATGTAACATCCTCAGACCACAGTAGCAGAACTTTATTAAAGGATCAAGCCTCCTTTTTAAAAGTTTTAAATTATAGTGACATTTTAGGATAGTAAATCGCTATGTGGTTTTTTTTTTTTTTAAAAAGCAGAGAGACAAAGTTCAGTCACGTGAGCTGTATGTTTTCTATCTGAGGTCTAGGCCTCTCTGATAGGAAGAGACTTTGCTAGGATGGGACAGTATGAGACCCAGAGGAGATGTGAATTGGGGCTCGAGGGCCAAGTCGCAGCTGGAGGCTGAGCCAGGTGAGAAAAGTGGCCAGCAGAGCAGGGATGATGGGGAGAGCACCCCGCACAGTGGAAGTGCAAGATTCCCTGGAAGCCTGTATGGTAGGGTACAAATGGATGAATGGAGAGGCAGCAGGAGGCAGAAGAGGTCAAGAGACTGAGTATTATAGAAAAGAAATGAAAAGTATACTCTACTGTGCATGGCGGCCCACGTCTGTTATCCCAGCACTTTGGGAGACAGAGGTGAGAGGACTGCCTGAGCCCAGGGGTTCAAGATCAGCCTAGGCGACTTGTCGAAACTTTGTCTCTACAATATATCAAAAAATGAACCAGGTGTGGTGGCATATGCCTGTAGTTCCAGCCACTTGGAAGGCTGAGGCAGATGGATTGCCTGGCCCAGCAGGTCGAGGTTGTGGTGGCCGTGAGCAGGCACTGCACTCCAGCCTGGGCAACAGTGAGAATTCAACTAAAAAAAAAAAAAAGGACACTCGATCCATGTTGTCATTCTCTGAATACATAATGTTTGAAAAGTTCTTTGACTTGAGTTAGCAGATGACTTGGCTTCACAGAACAATGATTCTGTTCAACTTAAAGTTGAAGAGAGTTTCATTGTTCTGTCTGATCCTTTCAGAAAATACAGATCCCTGGAGTCCAACAACTGTGCATTTAGACATTTGCAAGATTTAATGATTTGATACTGTCATGGATTCTAAATGTCTCCTTAAAAATAATTAAAGGGGAATAGAAAGATATCATAACTAAGTACTAAAATTGCTTTAAAATGTTTGCAACTAGGTATTATGTCCGATTAAGTAAACTCTATTTCCACATTAGCACATTTTTTTGTAGCATGCTGGTGTCATTCTCAAGCACACCAGACTAAACCCTGACATCAGGGCCAGAGAAAGAGCCCTGTGCACTGGCTTCAGCCCAACTAAGTTACTTATGTGGGGCTCGCATGGAGGGCTGAGATTTTCTGGGATATCCACCACCCAGTGGGGAGGCTCAAAGAGCAGGGGTGGTTTTGCCCAACTTCTTGCCTGGTTACCCTATGAAGTGGTAAATCACCAGAGTACTCAGAGTCAACCAAAGTTTGGGAGGGAGACATTTGTTATTTACATTGAGTTTGAGCCAAAAATTATTGCAATGCCACTGAATTTAATTACATGTTTAGAGATGTTTTTGTGTAAGTTTTAAGTTGGGAGACTATAAAAACTTGAGATCGATTTAGGTTTAACTGTAAGAAAAAAAGACATTTTTTGCACAGTTCAGTTTTACTGAAAATCATGCGTGTCACATTTACAGAGCTTTTTTTAAAAAACTACAATTTTGAAAACAAAATTAATAAAAACATTACAGGAAAGGAAGTAAAACATGCTTTTTGAAAGGGAAAAAAAAATCAACCTTTGCCATGGTTCGTGGCTTTATGAAAATTTGTATATTTGTATTCAATTTATTCTGCTGTTCAGTTAGTTGGAGCAGTTTGTACTGGCTTTGGGTCCATTCACATTCCTGTAAATATACTTGCCCTTTGAGAAACAAATATGACTCACAAGAGAAAATCTAGAAAGGTACCTTATGTCTCTCAAAATATTTTCTGTTAGTGTACAGGCATATGAAATACCTAGGCACAGAGTTAAAGTTTCTTTCAGAGGCTTCTGTTGCTGTGTGCATGGACTTTCAGTCACAGAAGAGCCCAATGTTCATTCTCACCCTGAGGCGTTCTGATGAATTTCCATTCCAGACAGAGATGGATTTCTGTGAAGTTCACACAACTTGAACTTCAGCGCCCCTCACGTGTTCAGGATCCTCCCAAGACACTAGGTGAGACAGTGGCGATGTGTTCACATCGGTAAAATTTTGAAAATAAATTGTATAAGAGTCAGGAATTGTAGGTACAAATCCACCTGGACTTCTTCTCTGATACACTTCTCCTCAGTTTAGGTGGTCTGAGAGTGGTCAAGCATTTTGGGGATCTAGATGAAGGGAATTTGGATAAGAAATGCATCTTGTTTGGGTTTAGTGGGGTGTATTTATGTGGTTCTCTGTCATTTCCATGGATAATTACGTTATTGAATATATTCCAGGACCATTCTTACTACTTGCCATGCATCTCAACTGGCATCATGACATGAAGGTGCAAAACCAAAGGTCATGTTGACATACAAATTGTTCCTCTGGCTTCCAGCATCAAAAGCCAGTTTGTGAAAAACTCTTCCAGTAATCAGATGTTACAGTGTGGTGTTTGCAAAGTGGGCTGCAAAAACTACTATCACACAGCATATTCATCCTTTTGCAATGTCTTGGCTATACCTCCCATCAGGAGGGGGAGTTTATTTTTTTTTTTACCACACCTCGAATCTGGGCTAGACTTGGGACTTAGGTTGGCCAATAGAACACTATGGAAGTGACAGATTCGATTTTTTCCAGTTGAGTGACTTGCTTAAAGAAGCCAGTAAGTCACCCTATTTCCGCCATGTGTTGAAGCCTAGGTAGCACCCTCTAGGATGAGAGTCCACAAGAAAAGAGATGCCCAACTGACGGTCAGCACCAACCACTGTAACTGAGGCCGTCTTAGCCCCGTCAGCCCCAGGTGAGCTACCAGATGGCTGCAGTTTCATGAGTGATTATAGGTGAGACTGGCAGAACCACCCAGCTGAGCCCTGCCCAACTTGCTGATCCACAGAATCATGAGAAGATAAAATAGTTGTTGAATCCTCTACACTTGGGGGCATAGTTTGTTATCCAAAAATAGGTAACCAATACAGACATATAGAATTGTAAGCAGTGGATTTAGTTCTCATAGATGCCTTGTCAAATGGAAATTCTCTTCTATCAGGGATGTACTCAATAATGCAGTGTATAAAATTGTAAGTGAGTTATACATTTTCTTTTATTTCCTTCCTTTCACCCTTCTCTCTTTTTTCCTCATGGAAATGGCATATTTAAATAAACCTTCTAAAATGCATTTTGGAAAGATGTTTTGGAAAGTTTTAGTATAACAAGAAACAGTACATAGCTGATTTGAAAGTATAGGAAGAGAACCTTCTTTTGTCATTCTTGGCTTTATTTACTAAAGAAGGTGGAGAAAAATCAGATAAAAAATAGAACACCACCTCTCAATTGAGCACCATTCTACAATGTAGATAGTCTGTATGCTTCAAAATTTTTAAGATTCTTGAAGAAAATGTCTATGGAATTGTTCTAGATAAAAGGAACCTAAAGAAAAATTATAACTAAATACAATGTGTGATCTTGATGGAATCTTAGACTTTATTTTATTTTACTATAAGGATATTAGTGACACAATTCTGAAATCTGGGTAACATCTGTAGATTAGTAATAGTATTGTTTCAATGCTAATTTTGTACATTAAAAATTGTACTATGTTTGTACAAGAGAATATCATTTTAAAAGAAATACCTATTTGAATATTAGATCTTACTCTCAAACATATACATATGTATTTATTAAATAGCATACATAAGAAAATAATAAGGCAAAAGGGGTAAAATGTTATCATTTGGAATTTCTGAGGTAAAAATATATGGAACACTGTACCATTTCACAACTAAAATTATTTCAAATTAAAGTATTTTAAAAATGTTTTAAAGCAATGGAATGTGAAACAAAAGCAATAAAGATGAACAATTAAGTAAGTTGAAATGAGAAGCAGATTATAGAACTCACAGTGGTGGGAAGGCAAGAGAATAAGAAATTGAATAAGAGAATAAGAGACTGAATAATTGAATAGTCTTCCTTCAAAAAAACTTTTCAGCTGGGCTCGATGGCTCAGCCTGTAATCCTGAGCCGGGAGGCTGAGGTGAGTGGATTGCCTGAGCCCACGGGTTCGAGAGCCGCCTGGGCAGCGAGACCTCATCTCTACAATAAATCAAAAAATCAGCCGGGTGTGGTAGTGCATGCCTGTAATTCAGGCTACTTGGAAGGCTGAGGCGGAGGGATTGCTGGAGCCCAGCAGGCGAGGCCATGGTGGCCGGGAGCGGCCACTGCACTCCAGTCTGGGCGACCGAGTGAGACTCCAACTTACCAAAAAAAAAAAAACAACAAAAAAAAACCCTTTCCCATTTATATGTGAAACCCTCCTATTCCCACCTCTCCTACAGTCTTTTTACTAAGTGCCAATACAAGTCCTTTGGGAACAAGCATCGTCAGAGGAAGGAGACGCTTCAAAGATTCAATAAGAGAATAAGAAATTTTAAATTGGAATGGACGCGTTTCATACATAAAATGAATATACCCAAGTGTGTTTAAGCAGTAGGCAAGGGAGAGTATAGTTGAAGAGAGCAATCGGAGAAAAGAAAACCCACCAACTTTTGGCAAGAAACCACCTGGTTTGCCTGAACTCACCAGGCTTATCTGGGAGACCTGGAGAGGAGAATGTTAGTGCTGGCAGAACTCTGAGGATCATCTCATCTAAAGCTACCATGTTATAGCTGAGGGAGCTGGGGATTAGAGGAATCAAGTGAATCGCTCAAGGTCAGGTAGGCCGAGAGGTACAGTGAGGACAGGTCTCTGGACTCTTCATCTGGTACGCTCTGCATGTGAGCACATTTATCTTCAAGCTCCTAGAAGTGCTGCCTTTCCCTGTTGAGGGGGGAAGGCTTGCAAAGCAGTGTGTGGGGGACAGGAGAGAGCAAAACGGCAGAACCTGTCACCAAAGGTGACAGTGCCCTAGCGCCCTGCTGCCCACCACACGACCTTTAGGGTGTAGTTCAAGTCCGACTCTCAAATGAAAAAGGACTTTAATACATTTGTTTTCTCTGTTTTATGTTATCATTCTCTTTAAGCAACGCAGCATTTTTGCTTTAAAATGTAGGTCGAGGTTGCGGTGGCCGGGAGTGGCTACCGCACTCCAGTCTGGGCAACAGAGTGAGACTCCAACTCAAAAAAATAAAATAAAATAAAATAAAATGTAGGAACTTTGAAAAACAGGTCAGGGTTGAAGATAAGAAAATCTAGAGAAAATATTTCTAAGTGATTCAACAGAGCTGAGAAGGAGAAGAAAAAAAGAAAAGAGGAGAAAAAGGCTATTTCATGATAGTGTCAAAATCTGGACAATACATTTTCCTCTGTCATTGAAAGAATTAACTTGTTTAGTGGGGGAACTGGATTGTTAAGCAAAAAAGTTTACTGGTCAAATCTCGGGAAGGCTGGCAAACTCAGGACTGGCCACAAAGGAGGGATGTCTGTGAGGCACTGCAGGGTTTTACTTACTGTGACAACCAGCATTGTTTTGTTTTGTTTTGTTTTGTTTTGTTTTTCTTAGAGATGAGGTCTCACCAAGTTGCCCAGGCTGCTCTTGAACCAGTGGACTCAGGCAATCCTTTCACCTTGGCCTCCCAAAGTGCTGAAATGATAGGCATGAGTCACTGTGCCTGGCCAACCAGCATTGTTTTAACACCAACGTCCTGGATGAATTCTCACAAGTCCTCATGTGAGAGGCAATGGGAGAGCTTCTGCTTCTTCTGATGATGCTTGTTCCCAAAGGACTTGTATTGACACTTAGTAAAAAGATTGTAGGAGAGGTGGGAATGGGAGGGTTTCACATATAAATGCGAAAGGTTTTCTTTTTGAAAGAAGGATGTCGGGCCTGGTGGCTCATGCCTATAATCCTAGCACTTTGGGAGGCAGAGGCGAGAGCATTGCCTAGCCTGGGAAACTTGGTGAGATCTTGTCTCTACAATAAATCAAAAAATTAGCGAGGCATGGGGTGCACACCTGTGGTTTCAGCTACTTGGAAGGCTGAGGCGGAAGGATCGCCTGAGCCCAGCAGCCGTGGCCGTGAGCATGCCAC
Organism: Cephalopachus bancanus; assembly: GCA_027257055.1. NCBI lineage: Eukaryota > Metazoa > Chordata > Mammalia > Primates > Tarsiidae > Cephalopachus > Cephalopachus bancanus. The sequence continues at coordinate 2,273,085 of JAPVLO010000179.1, forward strand.
TGCACTCCAGCCTGGGCAACAGAGTGAGACTCTGAGACTCAAAAGAGAAAGAAAGAAAGAAGAGAGAGAGAGAAAGAAAGATGTCTTGGATATCACATTTCTGTTTCTTTTACTCCTCTTTGTTTAGACCCTGATTTTTTTGATATATGTACAAGGGCTCATATTTCCTACCCTCCCCTTTGAGACTTATTTCTCTAGAAACTGATTCCTAATTTTAAAAAATTACTTCTTTTCAAACACAATGAGGCAGAAGCGACTTTGCCATTAAGGGCCTGGCCCTGCATTCCTGGAGCCTCCATCTCCTTTCTGGGAGATGGGAGGGTTTTAAGTGTTCTGTGCGCCTTGAGCACCGAGTCTGGCACATAGGATTTGCTCAGTAAATGGGAGCTGCTGCTGTCATTGTTATCGTCTTACTTCTCCCTTCCCATATAAAAACACAGAGGTTGTTTGTCCCCTCTTTTTATCTAATTAAGTGAAATCAAGCAGGCGAAATGGAAATCAGGAAGTACATTAGGAAAATTAGACAGTCGGCACCAAAGGAATTGAATACAGGTTGCCTTCCTGTATGCTTCCCCTTCTGACCTGTTATGTGCATTTATTGCACTACTTAAATACCTGATGTTTCTTTTTCTCTCTTTCTCCATCTGGCATCGCTCCTATGTGTAAAACACTGTGGCATTTGCTTTAGGTGGAGGCACCAAGATCTGGCCCCTGCCCTGAAACAGCATACGGGGAGATGAGTGGGAGTTGGGGAGGCAGGGTGGGTGGAGAGTTGAGGACACAGTGAATGTAGGAGAGCCAAGTAGACTTTCTGCAGTGTGGTGATTTGTATTAACTGATTGCAAGGCTTAGCATAATCCCAGGAATGACATTTTGCAGGTTTAATGCATTCAGCAGTTTCATCAACTAGCTAGATTAGCCCCAATGACACAATAAAACTCTTACGTTTACTGAAAGTCTATAAGACATTGAGCCCTGGGCATGTTTCCAAAGAGTAGAATAGACAATGAAAGCAAATGGAATAGAAAATAGATGGGGGGAAACAGAGACAGAGAGAGACAGAGATAGAAAAAGGAAAGGAAAGGAAGGAAATAAGAAAAGTACATAGGATATGCTGACAGAGGGTGAGAGCTGGAAGGGATTGGGGACAGTTATCGTATGAAGTACGACAACATTCAGAATCAAGTTGACACAGCATTTTCTTTTTTAAAAGGGTATTCAGGAAAGATTTTGTTTTCAACAACAAAGATGTTGTTTTCAACAACAAGTATCATTTGAAATGGGTTAACCACAGTCAGGTCCTTACATATAATGTCCTGCCGAAATGTTTCACAACTATCTTTTTTGGAGCCAAGTAAATTATTTTTAACTAGTAGATGCTGAAGACTCTCTGAAGCAAGTCATCAAACAGAAGTCTGTGTTCTTCCACTGTTGATTCTAATCTCATAATTCAAAACAGTTGAAATGTCTAAACATCAACAAAGAACGTCCAGTGAATCTTTGCAAAAATTTAGCATGCTAGGCTGGAAGGAATCTCAGCTGTCTGGTTTACTGCTTGAGCCCCACACTGTTGGGGGGTGCCCCAGAGTTGTGCAGCTAGTGGCCATGCCAGGGCCGACCTGAATCCCCATGTCTGATTCCTGATTCAGTCACATTTTACTCCACTCCACGGCCCTTTCCTGAAAGCATATTGTAGTACCCCTTCCTCAGGGATTAGTTTACTTTAAACATAATCAAATATACAAAATAAAAGGGACGAGGCTCCAATTGGTTGACTTGCTGGCTTTAGTCAGTTGGTAGGAATAGTTTGGTCATCAGTGTGACCTTCCCTGTGGTCAACTCATGAAGGGAGATGGTTGCTTGCTCTCCCTACAATTAAGGCTAACTTTGTGGAAGAATTGGGGTGGTGTGCAGAATGCTAGGTGTCCATGTGAAGCCTCTTAGCCTACCCTCCTCACAGGGATAGAAAGGAGGCCCTGGTGGGGGTGTGTCCTCGTGACATTGGGTGCTATTGGCAAACTCCATCTGCAGTGGGAGTCTTGACTTCGAGGCCAGCTCTTCTGGTCTGGGCAACTTGCCTTTCAATCAACCTCTCTGAGGCTCCGCTTCCTCATTATAAAACAGAGAGGCTGTCTACTCCACTAGGTTATGGAAACAATTCAGTGGAATGATAGATGTGATCACCCATCGTAAACCAAAATTCACTATACAGATTTAAGATATTGTTATTAGTCAACTTTTCAAAAATTGGCCACTCCTCTGGCTCTTCCCACTCAGCAAGTTAGCAAATATTTAGAACCATTCAGTGTGACCCAATTAATATAAAGTAATAGTTATGAGAAAGGACTTTGGCATTTGACAAACCTGGGTTATAATACTCGTTCTGCCGTTTTTTTCCCATGTAGTCCATTGGGCAAGTTTTTTGCTCTTTCTTTCTTGCTTTTCTTTTTTATTTTTTTTTTTGAGTTGGAGTCTCACTCCTTCACCCAGGTTGGAGTTCAGTGGCATGCACACCTACGGCCTCCCCAGTGTCGACCTTCTGGACTCCAGCAATCCTTCTGCTTCAGCCTTCCAAGTAGCCTGGAACTATAGATGTGCGCTACCATGCCCGGCTTTTTATTTTTTTATTTTTTTTATTGTAGAGACGAGGTCTCACCAAGTTGCCCTGTCTGGTGTTGAACCGGCGGGCTCAGACAATCCACTTGCCTCGGCCTCCCAAAGTGCTGGGATTATGAGCTGAGCCACCGAACCCTGTTTTTTACTCTTTCTAAACCTTGGTTTCCTCGAGTGTGAGATGGAGACGGCAAATCCACCTCTGTCTCTCTCAGCTTAATGTGAGGCTTGAATGAATTAGTGCGTGCACATCAAGGTTGGACACACTTAACTGCTATAAAAATGGAAACATTTTATAAGTGAAATAAATTTAAAAATTGTTTCTCCATGGAACTAAAAACAGAATTTGTTCCTGTAGGCTAAAAATAAGGCAAAAGCCAAGTAGATATGACATGACTAGGCTACTTCCAAGGCATTTAACAAAAGACGCTGTTACTGCACATGCCGTGAAATTTGCAAGACTGGAGACAACCCAGATCCCCAAAGTCCAGTACCCACTCTAGAACCCTCCCCAATCTCTCTACTCAACACAGAGCAGGACCCCTATACAGTATAATTGGGAAACTCATAAAATAAAATTAGGAAGATAAATTAAGTTGTATTCATATCATTTAATTGGCTGTATTTTTTAACTTGGAGATATGTTGCTGGGTGATTTTAATTTAAATAGAGAGACACACTTATCTTGAAAACTGGTTATTGTTGCAGTGTTTTAAGTTGAAGCATTATCCAATGATTTCTGATAAATCAGTGCAACCTTAAGGGGAAAAGTGGGAATGCAGATGTAGGGTATTCAATCCTTGCTTATATGCTGAGTATTTTGTACCAGGGTCGGAATGGAATTTTTTTAGAAATGTTCACAGATTGACACCTTGTAACTTCCTGCACATGCACACACTTCTGCTTCATATAGAAACGATGCAGGTATTTGATGCAGGAGCCTGGAAGCAATGAAATGGCGCTGTGTTGCAGCTGGGATGAAATGTGAATGTGCAGCTGCAGATCAGCTGTGATCCTTAGAGCTGCTCCAGCCTCCAGAATGATGGCAGAAGCCCCTCACTGATCCTGCAGCAGCCTGGTCTTGGCCCCTCCCCCTCCCCCAGTCTCTGTTCTTGCTCTCTCCACTGGCTTAGTTTTCCAAGTGAGCTTGCTGTCTTTATCCCAGCACCTGGAAGGTCACCACTGCCATCTCCCCCTCTGCTTGGGTAACGCTCAGAAATCCCACAAGTAGGTCTTCCCTTAGACATGAACACTTGCATTTTCAGGCAGATTTCTCTGACTTTGTGATCTATTTAGAGCCCCCAAGCAGCCATGTAAAGGCTATACCTATTCTAGAAATTACCCACCATGATCTTTGGGGTTTGGATGAAATTCTGTAATGTTCTGAATAGTTTTCCTGGGTATTTTTGCTATTTGATTTTTATTTTATATTATTATTTGGTAAGCTTACTTTTAATATTATTCTTTGGCTTTTTTTTAAACTAGTAAAGGGCTTTTGGGGTGGGAAACAGAGGTCAGACGTCAAAATCCAGTATTTTTTTTTAATGTATGAAATGGAAATGAAGAAAAAAGACCATAAAACTATAGTGGCAGATGGTCTAAGGCTGAAAATTAGAATGATGGAGAATAGGCAAAGCACAACTAACCAAAGAAAAGAAGTATCTGTGCCTTCTTAAGCACTCTTAGGCTGGAAGAATTTCACTGGAGTACAGGCTATAAATGAAAGAATGACCACTCAACACCCCAGACAACTTCTTCGAACAATTGTCTGATCTGTACCATTGGATTTTGTACAAGAGCAGTTGTTGGTTTCAAATGTGTATAACCTAAGGTTGCAAAGATGCTCCTCATCTTTGGTCTCTCATGCCCTAAGAATCCCTGAGCAGCAAACATTTTCTGTGAATTAGTGAAAGACCACTTAAGATAAAAGAAACGAAAGAGAAGGGCAAAGCAGTGGTACAGGAGACATGACAAATTACCTGTGTCTCTATATATAGGTAGTGAGGTAGCGATCTTTTTTTCATGGTGTCTTTGTTCTGGAACATATTTTTGTGTGATTTCCTTCTCTTTGTCTATGAAATTTTTTCCTACCTGTTTTCTTCTAATATATGAGAACATTTGAATTTCAGTTTTAACCTGGTAATCCTTTAAATTTTTGATCCAACTGAAATCTATTTACTTTTTATCAGGTGTGAGGTAAGAATTCAACTTGGCATTTTAATGTTTACAAATAGCTTTCTGGTTATCCCAACACAATATTTCATAGAAAACATTTTCCTCCTGACTCAAAATGAGCTGGGCTTTTTGAACCTCTTGGTGGTCTCTTTTGGGAAAAGTTAATGCAAGCAAAATTTTCAAACCACCTAACCCCCTACGTCTGGTTGATGTTTTTAGTTGGGGTGGAAGATATTTGTCTTAACTAAACTGGAAATGATCTGGAGTAAATTTCAAGCCACTGGAAATGTGCCAGTGGAAAAAAATGTAATACATGATAACTTGAGGACCCCCTATTTTGGACTCTCCACATGTCTGATTATTTTGCATTTTTGCATTGCTGTTTCAATACTGGAAGAAAACTTAGCAGTGTTGGATGTATTGATAGTAATACTTTATTAAAGTGTGTGTGATTGTATCTATTATTTGGTTATACATGTATAATTGTTGCCTTTATGGGCTCACTTTAGAATTTCATTCCCTTATAAGATGTGATTCTGCAGTGCTATTGTCTGACTCTTTGTGTCTCCCAAAATTCATATGTTGAAAACCTAACCCCCAAAGTGCTGGCATAAGAAGGTAGGACCTTTTGGGAGGTGATTAGGTCATGAGGGTAAAGTATTCATAAATGGGGTTAGTGCCCTTATGGAAGAGGCCTTTGAGAACTAATTTATCCCTTCCACCATCTGAGGGCCCCTAGACAGCACTGTCTGTGAGAAAGTCACTTTCTCCCCCACATGTTTTTGTCTAATACATGAGCACATTTGAACTTCAGTGTTAACTTTTTAAACCTTTGAATTTGATCCAACTGAAATCTGTTTATTTTTTATTAAGTATAAAGTAAGAATTCAACTTAGCAAATAGCTGTCTGGTTATTCAAAAATAATACTAAAGAGAAAACATTTTCCTCCTGACTCAAAATGACGTGGGCTCACCAGATGCCAAATCTGCCAGCACCTTGCTCTTGGACTTCCCAGGCTCCAGAACTGTAAGAAACACATTTCTGTTCTTTATAAGTGATCCAGTCTAAAGTATTTTGTTCTAGCAGTCTGAACAGACTAAGACACACAGTATAATTCAACACAGTTTGGCGGGGGTAAAGGAGGCTTCCGTTGGAAATGGCAATTAGGCAGATAGGAGGGATTTAGCCTGGTGAGGAGGAGAGGCAAAAGTTTTCTGGCAAGTTGAAACAAGATAATACATCATGTCCAAGAAATTGAAAAAGCTTAGGTTTGTTGGAGCAGGTAAATAATAATGATTTTTTTTTAAGCCAAGGTCTCACTCTGTTGTCCAGACTGGAGTGCAGTGGCATGATCACAGCTCACCACAGCCTCAACCTCCTGGGCTCAGATGATCCTTCTTCCTCAGCCTCCTGAGTAGCTGGGTCTATAGACATGTACCACCATGCTTGGCTAATTTTTTAATATTTGTGCAGCGATGGGGTCTTGCTATGTTACCTGGGCTGGTCTTGAACTCCTCACCTCAAGCAGGTCTCCTGTCTTGACCTTCCAAAGTGTTGAGATTATAGGCATGAGCTACTGCGCCCAGCCCAATAATGATGATTATGAACAGAACAACTAATGTGTCTTTGGTGTGTGCTCTCAGCTAGAGCCTTTGTATGTTTTGCCTTTTAATCCGCACATGTCCTTTGTCTAAACAAAAATTATTTCTGTTTTACCAACATGGAGATTAAGACTTAGAGACATCAGACTTGTCTTGGATGCCATAAACATTTACTGCAGAGTATTTTCTTTTTAATGGTGAAATTAAGGATCATTTTTTCAAGCTCTAAAATAAATTGTGACGTAGTTGTTTATTCCGGCTTTGCCACAGATTTCTTTGTAACCATGGACAAATCACTTTATGTCTCAGCAACTCTGTTTCCTCCCAGGTGGAGCAAGTATTTGGCCAAGGTTTGGATTTGGGGTATAAACCTGATGCCAACAGCCAACTCTGATCCTGCGAGCAGAGGGCCCTCTGGCTCCACCATTAATGGTCCCTCTCAACCTCTCAAACACCAATCTCTCCTCAGCATAGTTCTTGTTTTTGGCTTGGCTTCCTGCTGCTGTAAACGGCATCATTCCTTTCACCTTCCTTTCCTACTAAATCACTGGACCTTTTGGCCTTCAGGTGCTGGTTCCAGTCAGTACTCCTTGCTCACAACTCACTTTTTCTGCCCATATTACTGAGAGAGCAACTGTGACCAAACTGCCCCTCTGACCACCCAACCCCACAGTTGTGTCTTGAGATTCATTCTCTTTGGTGTTCAACACTGTAGAGTCTTCCTTCTCCTCGATTCTGGCCTCCTTTGGCTTCCAGAACTATATTGATTGTCTTCACTCTCTGGGAACGTATCTTTCATGTGTTCTCTTTTCCCTCTCACCTACCTTTCAGAGTGGCCTGTTATAACTCTCAGTCATCTGGGCTTGGTGGCTCAGCCTATAATCCCAACACTTTGGGAGGCCAAGGCAAGTGGATTGCCTGAGCACATGGGTTCGAGACCAGCCTGGGCAACTTGTTGAGACCTCATCTCTACAATCAATCAATCAATCAATCAATCAATTAGCCGGCGTAGTAGAGCACGTCTGTAGTTCCAGCTACTTGGAAGGCTGAGGCAGAAGGATTACCGGAGCCCAGCAGGTTGACACTGGGGTGGCCATGAGTGTGCCACTGCACTCCAGCCTGGGAGACAGAGTGAGATTCCAACTCAAAAAAAACCAACTCTCAATCCTCACACAAGTGCCGTTCTCTCCGTGTCTCTCACTTTATTGTCAATGCTGCGTGCGTGACTCTGAAAAGGCACTCCAGCCACTTTCTAAAGCTTCAAGACCACATTTTGGACTCTCAGTTTAGATGTCCACTGGATCTCACATAAGCATTTCAGAGTGAATATAGATAATATTGAACTTTTTTCTTCTTCTGTCTAAACTCAGATTTCTTCATTTTTTAATTATCATTCTCCCAGTAATAAAGGCTGGCAAACTGTGAACTGTTCTTAAGTCTTCTCTCTCTCTCTCACCCTCCATCCAATTCATCACCAGAGCCTCCTTTCCCTAAACTTTTCCTTCCTCCTTCCCCCCCTCCCTCCCTCCTTTTCTTTCTTCCTTCCTTCCTTCCTTCCTTCCTTCCTTCCTTCCTTCCTTCCTTCCTTCCTTCCTTCCTTCCTTCCTTTCTTTCTTTCTCACTCTGTCGCCCAGACTGGAGTGCAGTGGCCGCTCCCGGCCACCGCAGCTTCGACCTGCTGGGCTCCGGCGATCCTTCCGCCTCAGCCTTCCAAGTAGCCAGAATTACAGGCGTGTGCTACCATGCCCGGCTGATTTTTTGATTTATTGTAGAGATGAGGTCTCACTGCCCAGGCGGGTCTCAAACCCGCGGGCTCAGGCAATCCACTCACCTCAGCCTCCCAAAGGCGCGGGATTACAGGCTGAGCCACCGAGCCCGGCCTCCCTCCCTTTCTCTCTCTTTCTGACTATCTTTCTTTCTTTCTTGTTATTTTTGTCTTTCCTGTTATTTCATCAGCACACTGGTTCAGACATCCTTATTATCTCATGCCTAGGCCATTGCTTTTGTCTCTTATCTGATTTCCTTATCACTAATACTTGGGCCGTTCAATTCATTCTTCAGAGAGTTGCCAAATTAACATGTATACATCTCAAAAGCATGGTATGGAATGAAAGAAGACAGACACAAAAGACTATATACTGTATAATTCCATTTATCCTAGAAAAGGCAAGCCCACAGTAATAGAAAGCAGATCAGGGATTGCTGTCACCCAGGGTGTGGATGGAGAAAATGGCCTCTAAAGGGCACAAAGGAATATTTTAGGTGATAAAAATGTCTTATATCATAACATAACTGTAGTGGTAATGGCATGATCATATACACTTGTCAAAACTCATTGACAATTAGTGAGTTTTATTCCATGAAATTTATAGCTGATTTACACACATAAGCTTGGGGCACTGTGTCTTACATTCTTACCCCCCTAGAAGATGCTGCATCACTTTTGCCTGTGTTGCATGTACTTCAGTATAACTGTTTTATACTGTGGCGGCCACTATTGCACAATACACATTCCTGCCTCCACACATTCTCTCCCATGTGTCCCACTCCACATCTCCTCTGAAGTGCAAGATCTGACATCTTCCTGGAGAGCTTGGAAATCACCACAGCTACCCTCTACTGGGAATATGATAAGATGATCCAGTTCTTTCTGTGGTGCTTCTGTTTAGGAATAGTTGACATACGAATAGCTTGGAAGTTCAGAAAATAGCCTGCAATGGTCTCTCTTTTCCTCTCCACCCATTAAGCCCACTCGTGCGTCAAGGTCTAATTCCACTGGAACCTTCTCCTTAAAGCCTTTCCTAATCATTCAATCTCCTTGTGATCTGTCTTTGCATCTTGAACCCTGATGCAAGTGGTGGAGAAGATTTATTTCACCAGAATTCCCTTTGAGAAAATCACTATGTATGTTTAAAAAGACTATTCTGAAAATCTTGGATTGAAAGTGAGACTCTAAGTGAATGAGTAAGTAACCAAAGATGGCACCAAGCTACCTTCAGAAACCTGTCACCCGCTGAGCTCATGGTTTTGCTGAGCAACAGTGGTAAGTTTGGGAGAGCATATTTGGGAGGCAGTTGCCGGTACGATGCTGAATTTCTTCCCATAATGGAAAGGAAAGACATCTTAAGCTCCCTTTCATAAAAAAGTCTCAGAGTAAGGGGGAAAAGTCGGAAAGTCTGACACAGATTTTTGGAAAGGTGAGCGATAACACTCCAGCAAATTCTGTGGTTGAGAAGTGACTTGGAAGAACAATGTCTGGGTGGGATGTACGAGCTGTTCGCTGAGGAGCACGTGGTATAGCCCTTCCCACACCCTACTATCCCCATATATCACCGCTGCCTAATGCTCACTAAAGCTCACCTGTTCATTAGTCCTTTTGCCTGAACCCAAAGAAGGTATCTGTGTTGTCTCAGGGCACAGAGACAGCAACTACCATGTGGGTTACCCTTGAGCAATGCTTTACCTGTGTGTGCACACCCGTGTGTGCACACCACTCCTCTGGCTTCTCACCGGTTACATAAAGCTACATGTGCTAAGGATAAGCCTTGGTCTCAGCCACAAAGAAAGGACAGCCAATGTACATAAACACAAGGAACACAATTAAGATCCAGACTCTCACTACAGCCCAGTGTCAATAGATGAGAAGGGGAGAGGTTTCTTCTTTGCGCTTAATAGGTTTTCACTAAGGGCAGACCGATAAGAAGTTGTTCCCTCTCTCTCCTCAGGGACTGCATGAGTGGCTGTCATACTTACCCCTGCAGGGATGCACAGCCCTCTCTGTTGCTAGGCTTCTGTCCAGAAATTGCTATTTGCTTCAGCTGGCCGTTTAAAAAATAAGCAGAAGTCAAAAAATTAACTCAGATCAGATTTGGAGTCTGCAGAGATTGCCAGGGTCCCAGTAAAAGCTGGTAGCACCTTGTAATGAAACATTTATTAGGACTGTGGTTCTGCAAATGACAAATCAATTTAGAGCCATATTTCTTCTGGTGGATGGAGACGCGCAGCTGGGCTTCACACCCATCATGGGCTGACATTTCCTTGAACCTCCCAGCTTCAGCCTTTCATTGTGTAGCAAACGTGTGACACAAATGTAGCAGAACGGATGCTCCTGCAAGGGCACAAACCACTCTAACAAGGCCAGTGCAGCAGTCCACACGCCCAACATAAATAAAGCATCAGCAGATTCAGGAAAACAGAACGCGTAATTGAACCGAGATGAGGACAAGAGTCAGGTTTTGTAAAATCATCCCAAAGTGGATGCAGCTAATGGCTTTATCATTTCTTCTCAAATAAGGGCTGAATGGTTGAGTAGGCAGCCTTGGGAAGCCGGTAGCAATGGGAAAAGATCACAGACACACAGAACTGCCAAGCAGCAATCATAGGTGGGCTTGCGGGGGAAATACTTTCGTAGGAGGCTTGGGAAATTAATAGGGTGAGAAAAAAAGAAACGGGTTGAAGGTATCTTCTTTTTCACAGAGAAATCCTAACACCTCAGAAAAAGCAGTTTTCCGTAAAGATATCAGACCATAAGTCCCTAGAAGTGACTATGGTTTATGCAAATATGTGACACCTGCTTGATACCAAGCATAATGCCTCACATGAAGAAAGTCCTCAGTGAAGGCATATTGAGCTATTTTAACTGTGTTAATTCTCTGTTCCTTCTTTCCTCCAAATCTTTGATTCCCGTTTAATATCGCTTTGTTTTAATGAAATTCCAACACCTGATGAGAAGTAGACCCGCAAGCAGAAAAGACAGACCAAGTAAAGCAAAATCAGCATAAATGGTAGAGACTCTGCCTTCTTAGTCAAGCTGGGATGTCTAAGAAACAGAACAGAATGCATGAAACACTTGTTTTTCAGACCTTCTCAGACACTAGACCTCAGACAGTACAGGACAACGACCCTTGAGATAGGGGACACAAACCACACTGCTCGGAGAGGAGGGGTACGGAAACAGCTGGGCATCTCCCTGGCTCTGGAGATGATGCTGGGAGCAGGGGAAGCCAAAAGTGGCTGGAGTTAGCAGGGCAAAGAACCTGACAGATGAGAGCTCTTCAGAGAGAGAGTCTCAGATCCACAAGGGGTCCTCTGGTCTGCGACTGGGCACTCCTTGGCATGTGCGTGTGATGACACTACTCAAGGCCAGGAAAAGAAAAGGATTACAGGGACTAGTTGCTTCAACTCACACAGACCCAGCAATAGCTTGTGATCCAGAGTGGAAAATCTCATCATTCACACTACATCAGGCAGAGTTCTTATATGGCATTGCCTCCCCAGTGGGAAGACTTTAAAATGAGGTCTACACTGAGCCAGCCGACAAAGCCTAAAAGCAAGCTACAAAAGGAACAAACATTTTCCAAAATCAAAGCTCAAAAACATTTATAGTAACACAAAATAGCCAGCACCTAACAAGGTTAAGTTCAGGGCACATCTATTTCCAATAGGCAAAAGCTGAAAACAAGCCAAATGCTTGGCAATAGGTGAAAAGGTATGCAAATTGCAATATATCCACACAGTGGGATACTACACAGCAATAAAAAGGAACAGACTACTGATATACACAACAACATAGATGAATCTCAAAATTATGATGCTGCCTGAAAAAAGTCAGAGCAAAAACAAACAAAGGTACATACTTTATTATCCCATTGATATTAAATTGTTGAATATTCAAACTAATCAATAGTGACAGAAAGCAGATCCTTGGTGGCCTAGGGATACTGTGGCCGGTAGGGCTAGAGGAAATAACCAAGTCCATGAGATAATTTTGGAGATTTCAAATCTATCCATTATTTGATTGTGGTAACAGTTTCATATACGTACACACACATTACGTCAAATCTTATCAAATTGCATAGAATGTATTATACCTCAATAAAGCTTCTGAAAAAGTAAATTCATCTCCTAAGTTATTTAATTGAGAAAAAATATTTACTTTTTTATGGAACCTCAAGTTTTCAAACACTGCTTTCATTTTCTCATTTTCATACAAATCCCATGGATTCAGGAGATTAAATGGCACCGTTTCCGTAATTAGAGAATGATACTGATCTCACAGAGGGAGCTGGCTGATTCTAGTTCACATGGCCACGCAGTGGTAGAACCAGTTAAAATGTAGGTGTTCTGACTACTGGAGCAATCGCTGCTCTGTTTAGTTACAAGTCTCAAGGGAAACATTGTAATTGGCCTGTTGGAGATTCTATTTTCATCAGCCCAAATGCAACCCATAAATCCCCAAGATCATTGTACTTTAACGGGTTACTAGATTTGAAATAAAACCAAAGTTGCAAGTGACAGTTTGAAGGAACTGTCAATCACAAAATGCAAAGTGTGTTGCACTCCAACCGCCCTGGATGAGTTATTGGCCTGGTTATTGATCATGTTGGGTAATCACTGCTAATCCCCAGAGCTCTCGGAGTGAGACCTGTGTAATGGAGCACATGCAATTCCCAATAAAAGCAGGAGTCCGTGAAAGGAGGTTTTCTTTGTGAATAACACACTCTCCTTAGAAACTCTCAAATTCCTAGTCATTACCTTGTTACTAGATCAAAACACATGGATATACTTTCTCTCCATGTATATCTTTGAGTTTTTTCTTTATCTAAAACATATCTAACAACCAGTGAGGGACATGGATTGCCCTGCAGTTCCAAGCTCTACACAGTAAGGTTTGAATACATGAGAAAAATAAAATAAAGTGAAATTCCACTTCCTGCTGTAATGCCTCGGCAACTAGGTGCCTTGGGCAGGGCTTTCACCTGAGCGCCAATTTTCAAATTTATGTCAAGGAAGATTATTTGCTACATGGGGGCAAGTATAGAACAGTGTTGCTCTTCCAATCCAAGTTGTTCTGCAAAATGAAGAAATGTGTACAGATCACTCAAATCATTGCTTTTATTTTTAATGCCCGACCTTATAGTGTTATCCTCAAAATCTCTGAGCGAAACAAAATTTCTGTTCCTTTTGTGGGTTTTCAGGAATCCCATCTGCAATAGCATTTTCCTCTCCATACAAACTGGACTGTTCACCCCTCTCTGTTCACCCCATCTAACTTCTGGGCCTCACCCAGTTCTTCCAGGTGGTCTCTTCACCAGGTGTAATCCAGAATCATCAGATCCCATTTCATGCATTCTTCCTTCAAGCTCCATTACAAATCACTTACAAATCTTCTCTGACCACTTAACGGGAATCATGTAGGTCTCTGTTCTCTACCTTCACACTTGATTTGTTTGTTTGTTTATATTTTTAAATAGAGGTCTCGCTATATTGCCCAGGCTGGTCTCAGACTCCTGATCTCAAGTGATCCTCCCACCTCAACCTCCCAAAGTACCGAGATTACAGGCATGAGTCACTGCCTCTGGACTCTCACATTATTTGGTGTGCCTGTTTCCTCCTATTGGCTTATCCATGTAAGGACTTTTCTCCTTCCTTCACTTGACAGTCAGCACTTCAAAGCAGAATGAGATTTTATTCAAGTATATCGATCACACAGTCTCTCATCTGGGCAATTCAATAACATGGAGCAGGCCAGGCCTAGTGGCTCGTGCCTATAATCCCAGCACTTTTGGCTGAAGGGGAAGGATCACCTGAGCCCAGCAGGTCGAGACTGCAGTGGCCGTGAGTGTGCCACTGCACTCCAGCCTGTGTGACAGAGTGAGACTCCAGCTTAAAAAAAATAACATGGAGCAGATGCAAAGAGACATAAGGAAAAAAATATAGAAGCAGCTCACAACTGTGTGCCCACTCTGTGGATTAAGATACAGTACAGGGCCAGGCATGGCAGCTCACACCTCTAATCCCAGCACTTTGGGAGGCTGAGGCAAGAGGATTGCTTGAGCCTAGGAGGTTGAGATGAGCCTAGGCAACATAGCAAGGTCCTGTCACTATAATAAATACAAAAAAATTAGCCAGGCGTGGTGGCACATAACTGTAGTCCCAGTTCCTCGGGAGGCTGAGGCAGAAGGATTGCCTGAGCCCAGGAGGTTGAGGCTGTGGCGAGCAGTTATTGTGCCACTGCACCCCAGCCTGGGTGACAGAGGGAGACAGCAACTCAAAAAATGAAAAGAAAAGAGAGAAAGAGAGAGAGAGTAAGGGAGGGAGGGAGGGGAAGGGAGAGAAAAAGAAAAGAAAAGGAGGCGGTGAATTCCAACAGTGGCCCCGAGATGAGCTGCAGTGCGGGAGCTGCATGGCGTTGGGCTCATCAGCCACTCACGTCATCTTCCACTCAGGAGGAGACACCATCGGGGGCCAGGGGATGGCTACCACTGAAGGCGTGGGGACAAGTGTCTATGTGGCATGAGAAGTGAGCCAAGGAGCCTACAGAGGATGCCTCTCAGGGCTGTGATTGCCACCCCTGAGTCTGTCACTGGGACCACCCTAGACCACATCTCCCGGGGCCCCTCTTGCCCATGACTGAGCTTGGCAAAGATGCTAGGACGGGCACCCTCCTGGGAGAAGAGGGCCGCCTTGAAGCGGTGGCTCTGACCTGGGGACTCCTCAGGGACTTCTCAGAACCGCCCTGCACCATCCCACCAAAACTCTGTCCTTGCTTCTCTCCCTCAGCTGCAATCGGATGCACGCCTTAGTCTGCCAGCTCCAAGACTCGCCCAGCTCCCTCCCACTTTCTTTCACAGGCATTTCCCTGAATAATATTCTTGCACATGTCATCCCATCTTGGCATCTGGTTCTTGGAGGGCCAAATATAAGTTCCTCTTTTATTTCTTTCTTTCTTTTTTTTTTTTAAATAGAGACAGGATCTTGCTATGTTGCCCAGGCTGGTCTTGAACCCTTGGACTCAAGCGATCCTTCCACTTGAGCCTCCCAAAATACTGGGATTACAGGCATAAGCTACTGTGCCCTGCCCCCCTTTACATTTCTGATGGTGGTTTTCTATATTTTTCCTCCCGTTTTTATCTGTTTCATCAAATTTATTAGTCTTTTCAAAGAGTCAGCTTTTGGTTTTGTTGATCCTCTCAGTTATATATTTGTTTCTAGTTCATATTTCTGCTCTTACCTTTTTTAGTTTCTTTCCTCTCCTTTTATTTTGCTATTCTCTTCCTATATCCTTGAAATTGATGTCTAATTTATTAAATATTATGCTTCTTTCACACTGTATCTGTTTGAAACTGTAAATTTCCCTTTAAGTGTTGCTTTAAATATATCCCACAAATATTAATGTTTTTTCAATTTAATTTAGTCAGTTTTTAATTTTTTTAATTTTTGAGTCAGACTCTCACTCTGTCACCTAGGTTGGAGGGCAATGGCACAATCACAGCTCACCACAGCCTCGACCTCCTGAACTCAGACAATCCTCCCACCTTAGCCTCCCAAGTAGCTAGCTGGGACTACAGGTGCATGTCACTATGTCCAGCTAATTTTTTTTTTTTTTTTGTAGAGATGAGGTCACACAATGTTGCCTAGGCTGGTTTCGAACTCCTGAGCTCAAGCAGTCCTCCCGCCTGGGCTTCCCAAAGTGCCAGAATTACAGGTGTGAGCCACCCCATCTGGTCAATTTTCTAATTTTTTGGTGACTTTTTTTCTTTAATCTGGATTGTTTAAAAACAGATGGAGATTTTTAAATTATCCTTTTGTAAGACTCAACATATTCACATTACAGACATGGAAAATGTTTTGTATGGTTTCAACTCTGTGTAAATACGAGGATTTTCTTTGTGGCCAAGCATATTGTGAATTTTTGTAAATGTCTTTGTATACTTGAAAATAACATCTTCCACAACTGTTGGGTTCAGTGTTAAATACGCATATATTTGGTCAAGTTATTAATTGTGTCAGGTTCAAGTCTTCTTTATCATTATCAATTGTTTCTGCTTATCATCTCCTGAGGCAGGTATGTATCCTTGGCTATGTCAACTTTTAAAAATATATTTACAGCTACGCAGCCAGGCACGGTGACTCATGCCTATAATCCCAGCATTTGGGGAGGCCGATGCAAGAGGATTGCTTGAACCCAGGATTCAAAACCAACCTGGGTAACACATGAGGCCTCGTCTCTACAAAAAATTTAAAAATTAGCTGGGAATGGTGGTACATACCTGTAGTCCCAGCTACTTGGGAGGCTGAGGCAGAATGATCGCCTGAACCCAGGAGGTGGCAGCTTCAGTGAGCCATGATCATGTCACTGCACTCCAGCCTGGGTGACAGAGTGAAACTCCGACTCAGATAAAATAAAATACATTTACAGCTATGGTGTAGAAGTGATAAAAGATACCTAAAAGTTTTAAATTGTTATATCTTCATAGCTTACTGGAACTTTCACCAATAGATAAACCCAAATCACCACTGCTGGACATAGCCAGGACTCCAAATTTGGATCCCATCCCAGAAATCACATGCAGTAATTTTTTTTTTTTTCATCCATCAGATTCTGCAAATGAAAGCCAATTGCCTTGAAACTCATTTTTCTAGGTGTTTATATCAGAAGCTCTGTAGCTGGCCTTGGATTATTGGATTTGTATTTCTGCCTGAAAATTCAAACAACTGGAAAGTTTCGCTTTCAGGTTCAAAGCCTGATTTTCTCTTTGATCATCTTGTTGAATTTGAAAAATGGCAGGTTACTCCTAAATGCTAACCAACCCTCTCTGGCTTACATTTTTACATTTACTCTGGTAGCTTGACTCTAATATGTTAAGTGAATGCAATTAGACTGTGAAAGAATACCATTATCACGTGTTCATATTCAATACTGGCAGAGTCAGATTTCTTCTCTCTCAAACCTTCTCCAATACATGATCAAATCTTTATTGATTTGACTTCCTTACACAATTTGTGACTCTGAGTAATTTGAGCCTTTGAGTTTCTTTCAGTTTAATTTTCAAAGTCTTCTGGGAATCTTTTCTTTTCCTCTTGTCTTATATTAACTCAGATTTATGCAGAATAATTTTCTATTTAGATGAATGAAGCAACAAGGAAAGACAGTAATTGATGTCACAGATCTCTTCTAAGCCTAGTGTTCAGGCTCAGAGAAAGTTTTGAAAGGAAAAATTGGTTATGCTTTTCCTTCTTGACATTTTATCATTTTCTCCACATGTATTAGAGGCACTTAATATACTTATTCATTCCTCATTAAAATTCCGTCAAAATATTTTGGTGTTACCAGTAGAATATAAACATACGCTATTTTTTTTTTTAACTAAACCTTAGTGACTGTATTTTGATTGGTTAAAGTGAGTGTTTTAAGATAATCGAATTCACTTTTATCTGTTTTTTTCAGATTTGGTTATTTAAATACATGCATGATATTATAAAGTCTTTCCTTACCAAAAAACAAACTTATATTATGTGACTTCTTCCTAATTGATCATTAGACTTTTCACCTATGGTTTTTGATTCTGTTTGTGAAAATCTGCAATACAATGAGGTTTAAACCTGAATTTGGTCTGACTTAGTGTCCCTCTTAGCTGGTGTGAGCACTTAGTACCCCTGTTATGTCACTAGGGGGAGATGTTGGTCCTTTGTTACTTGGTAAACCCGAACTCTACAGTGTCTGCAAGCTTTCTGATTAGGAGTGGTTCATTATCATTTCATGCTTGGCACAATTATGAAAGAGCTCTGTAATCATTCAGAGAGGCAGTAAAGAAGCTAGGAAAAAAGAAGTTGATAAACTCAATCAGATACCTTGAAAACTTCTAAAGAATGTTCAGCTGACTTGGGGCTCATCATCAAATCCTGACAACTTCTCTAATACAGAAAGTAAAATTACAAAAATTCCAAACGAGAAGCACATTTCATTAAAGTTGAAAGGGATAGTAGGTTAAGAGTTACATGATGAATCGCCCCAAAACTGCTTATTAAAGAACAATGGCAGTGGAAATGGTGTCAATCAACCAGGCCTATTTTTTACTTTTTTTTCCTATCCGGTTCAAAGAACCTGGTTATACCTAGCCCTCACCATCCAGAGGACACAAAAGAGGTCTAATTTACACCGCAAGATGAACTTTTTTTAGCTTGATAAACCCATTTTGTTTTTTCTGGGGTTTTTTTTGTTTGTTTTTGAGTGAGGGGCTCTTACTCTGTTGCCCAGGCTGGAGTGCCATGGTCTGATCACAGCTCACTACAGCCTCAGCCTCCTGGGCTCAAGGTGATCCTTCCACCTCAGCCTCCTGAGTGGCTGGAACTACAGGCGTGTGCCACCATGCCTAGTTAATTTTTTTTAAATTTATTTTTACTTTTGTAGCGATGAGGTCTTGCTATGTTGCTTAGCCTGGTCTTGAACTCCTGGGTTCAAGCAATCCTCTCGCCTTGGCCTCTTCAAGTGCTGGGATTGCAGGCACGAGATACCAAGTTGTAATTGCAGAATCTCAGCCCCTTTTAGAAGTCTTTCCCCTCTTCCAGAATCTCAGAGCCCAGGAAGTCTCTCCCACTGGGGAAAGGGCCCCTGTCTGTGGGCTCTATCTTTTACTGAGGTTCAAATGGTTACAGAGTGCAGTCTCTCCAATGGTACAGAGCCTTCTCCCCCAGGACACAGGCCTGCTGCTCAGACGTGGGTAGAAAAAGCTGCAAAAACGTCCCCACAGCGTCCCTGGAGCCCTGGGGGGAACTACCCACACACTTTTCAAGGCATATTTGTAGGACTTATCCTCAATCTCCACTCACATGAAGGTAAGGGGAATGGTAGTTTGAAAATATTCAACGAAAGGATTCTTCATTCTTTCCCCTGGAGGTCGTGTTCCATGGTAGCCATTTTGCCATTTTGGAAGAGGAGATTGTAGATTAGAAAGGGAAATGATAAGAAAACCTCCTCTAGAGCTGGGTGAGACAGCTCTCGCCTGTAATCCCAGCACTTTGGGAGGTGAAGGCAAGAGGACTGCCTGAGCCCACAGGTTCAAGACCAGCCTGGGCAACATGGCGAGACCTCAACTCTACAATAAATCAAAAAGTTAGCCGGGCGTGATGATGCATGCCTGTAGTTCCAGCTACATAGAAGTCTGAGGCAAAAGGATCGCCTGAGCCAGCAGCTTGAGGTTGCAGTGGCAGTGAGCATGTCACTGTACTCCAGCATGGTCAACAGAGCGAGACTCCAGCTCAGAAAAAGAAAAAAAAGAAAAGAAAGAAAACTCCCTCTAGAAAGAAAAACGAAGGGGACATCAGAGTTTTTGGCCCCCTCAGGGAATAGGATGGAGTGTATGGGAAACAGTAGAGAAAGGATCTGTTATGGGCTGCATGGTGTCCTCCAAATTCATATGTTAAAGTCCTGACCCCAAAACCTCAGAATGTTGCTGTATTGAAGGCCGGGCGAGGTGGCTTATGTCTATAATCCCAGTACCTTAGGAGATCTAGGTGAGAGGATTGCCTGAGCCCACAGGTTCAAGACCAGCCTGGGCAACTCGGTGAGACCTCATCTCTACAATAAAAAAAACAAATTAGCGTGGCATGGTGGCACGTGCCTATAGTTCCAGCTACTTGGAAGGCTGAGGTAGAAGGATTGTCTGAGCCCAGCAGGTCGAGGCTGTGGTGACAGTGAGCATGCCCCTGCACTCCAGCCTGGGCAACAGATTGAGACTCCAACTCAAAAAAAAAAATGTAGCTGTATTGGAAGACAGAGCCTTGAAAGAGATGATTGAGAAAACATGAGGTCATCTGAGTGTGCCCTGGTCCGATCTGACAGATGTCTTTACAGAAGAGGAAACAAGGAAACAAGACCCTGTGAGATACAGGCAGAAGATGGCATCCAAGCTAAGGGGGAGAGGTCTTGGCTCTACGATCAGTGACCCAGTGGACGGTCGTCATTGCTGAGAGGCCATCGGGGACCCAGGGAGCAGCAGTGGGATCCCCCAGCTGAGGGTTCCTCGGCTTCACTTGGAGATGGCACAGTAGGCTCCCCCCGCCCAGACGCCATTGGGAAGATGGGGAGATGGGGTGTGCAATACTGAAGAAGTGAACGCTGTCTGCCAAAGACAGCTCTTCAGCAAACACAACATTCTCTTCTACCTGAGGACAGGAAACTAAGTGTGCAGCTTTGCTATGAGGGCAGCAAGCGTAACCTTGGAAATCCAGGTAGCCAACCACCATTTCTCCCGCTGTCCATCCCGTGCACCATACGGACACCATGCTTTGGTATGTCACTACTGGGACATGACATGCTCGCCTGTCCCTCATGAAATGTCCCCACTTCTTCCTTTTACCTCTTTTTCTGTTTCTTTCTGTATTATCACCGAAACAATCTGTTGATAAGCTGACAAAGCTGTGTTTATTCTTCTTGTAAGGGAGGGCAGTCAGAGGGAGGAGGACAAAGCCAGGATCTTTACTGAGATTTTGAAGTCTGAGTCAAGGTGGGTTTTTCCATTGAAAGGGCCTGAGTGAGGACAGTGATGAAATAGCTTGGGATTTTTGGACACAACAAGGAAACGATTTTGAGGCAGAGTTGAAAGGGTGTTGGGAGTTATATCTTTGATGTTTTGTATTGAAAAACTGTTGGAGACTGGCACGGTGGCTCACACCTATAGTCAGCACTTGGGAAGGCTGCGGTGAGAGAATAGCTTGAGCCCAGGAGTTTGAGATCAGCCTAGGCAACATACTGAGACCTCGTCTCTACAAAAATAATAAAAAGTTAGCCAGGCGTGGTGGAATGCTCCTGTAGTCTCAGCTGCTTGGGAAACTGAGGTGGAGGGATCACCTGAACCCAGGGGGTCGAGGTTGCAATGGGCTGTGATCATAGCACTGCACTCCAGCCTGGGAGACAGATTGAGACCCAACTTAAAAGAAATAAAAAAGAAATGGAGGAGAGGGAGGAAGGAAGGGAGGGGAAAGAAAAGCTGTTGGGCCTTTTACGAAGATTCAGGAAGACAAAGTTATCTGTAGCTTTCCGGGTCAGAGTTTCCTGGAATAGTAAACTCATGTTAAGGAAGACAGTAAACTGGTAAAGTCACGTTAATGTAGACAGTGAGCTGTGTGGATAGACAATTTCACTTTTCAGTTTGAAACCAAGAAAGCCCTGGGTCAGGTGTGGATGAGGCAGTGTGACTGAGTGGAGCCAGCCTGCTGGGCTCACCAGGCCTCTGTCCCTTATTGTGGGATTTGGGGTAGAAGCCTCACCTCAATTTCTAGAAGATAGCAGGTGCTTGCCATTCACCTTTTCAGATGCCCTTCTCAGCCCTCAAAGAACTTCAGCATTCATGGAGAAGTCAGATATGCACCCAAACGGCTGGAACAGAAAGTCAGACGGAAGCCCAGGCAGGGAGTGGAGCGGGGCAAGACGGAGATCCTTAGCTGGAATTTCTGGGAGACACCTGGGAAGCCAAGCGCCATGAGCCACGCTTCGCAGAAGGTGCTGAGAGTGACAGGTGGGGAGGAGATTCGGGAGAGGTGCCTTCCAACTCCAGGATCCTTCCCAAATGTGGTCATCATGACAGGAAGCACAGCAGACGCGACTGGAGAGACCAGCTCACCTCCTGGCCAATCCTTGCCCAAGTTGCTGTGTGTCCAACCTCACGGCTCTCCCTGTGAGTCTGTCCCGTATCTCCCAGGGCTGTCATGGAGTGTGAATGGAAAACCACAGTCAGTTATGGAGTGCTCTAGCGAGGACATCCATAGGGGCTTCTCCTTCCCCTCCCATATCCCTCCTACATCCCTTCACCACCCCACCCCCATTCCTCTGCCAGTTCCCCACCCCCCATCCAGCCCGTGTCTCTGTCTACTCCTGTGTACCTTTGGTTTCTTTTCAGGCTAATGTCTTATTCCAGGCCTACATTTGTCAGCTGATGACACTAGAAATGTTCCACTTGTAGTGTAAAACCTCTAACAGGGGACATGGAAAGAGCTTAGCTTTGGAAGCCAAATCCCAGGGTCAGATCCTGGCTCATGCACTTACTAGCTGTGCAAACTGAGGCGAGTTGCTTAGTGCTGTGTCAACTGTCTCCACATGTTGAAAACGAGACAGTGCCTGCTGCATAGAAAGGTATTTTTACACCAGCCACCACTGGCAGATGAAGGAGGGCTTGACTCACCTTCCGGGGTCTCTGGGGACAAGGGAACCCCTAGTGGATGGCTTGGGGTCTATTGGACACTGGACCAAACCATCTGCCTTCAAATTCTGGCTCCTCTACTCAGGGCTGGGTCCAGGGGAGGTGGGTGAGGCGATCCACTCGGCACAAAACTCAAGGAGCACCAAACACTCTACCATCATGATAGAAAATATTTTAACGTCATATTTCTTAAAAAATCATAGCTCTCAGGTTGGCTGCCTGTTCTTGTAAATAACATTTTATTTACTTATTTTAGAGACGAGGTCTCACGCTGTTGCCCAGGATGGTCTCGAACTCCTGGGTTCAAGCAATCCTCCTGCCTCAGCCTCCCAAAGTGCTAGGATGACAGGAGTGAGCCACTGTGCCCAGCCTGTAAATAGCATTTTATTCAGAGCCGAGAGTGGGAGAGGTAAAAAAAAAAGGCAGTGTTGTGCAAGGGGAGGATGTTGAATTCTGCTTTTATTTAAAATTTTAATGATCTATTTATGCATTTTTGCATTAATTTTGATTTTTAAAATATTGTATTAAGATATTACTTATCTGGTTGGCTACATTTTTTGCTATCACCTTAAATGCTGCAGCCAGCCTCTCTCCTCCTCACCCCACCGCTGCTCAACTGAGTGACCTTTGCTAAATTACTTAACCTATCTGTGTCTTCGTTTTCTCATGCAAAAAGGGAGGACGGTAGTGACAGTACCGATCTTACCAGGCTAGCTGAAGATCAGATACACTGATCGATATAAACACTGATGCCAGGCACTGTATGCACTTTCCTATTATGATGATTCAGTTTTATTTTCCTGCTGGGACGTCGTACACCCGACGTGATCGTTCCCTCTCCTGCGCCAACCCCTGCCTGCCCTCCTCTTGCATTCACTTGTCTGCCCACAGACACGCCATCAGATCCTGGTCCATAAAAGATGGACCAGGCGCTGCTCAGGATTTATAAACGCAGGCAACTTTGCACTGCAAACATGTAATCTCGTTCAGATGTGTCAAGCTGATTTCAGCTGCTAATGGCAGAATACATGCAGAAAAGATTACTTAGGAAATAGAACTTTCTATTTTCCCAGAACAGGGCATCCAAGATGGGGCATGCTGAGGTCAGCCACAGTGGGACTCCGGGAGCTTCTCCCTGCTGCTCTGAGCCGCCTCGGCTGGGCTGCGACACGGCAGCTCAGCTTCCATCAGTCTTGCCTGACGACTTCCAAAGCAGAAGGAAGGGGGTGTGTGTGTGTGTGTGTGTGTGTGTGTGTGTGTGTGTGTGTGTGTTGCACGTGTGTGAGGAGTTGTATGTATGTGTTGTGTGTTTGATGTATGGGTTGTCATGTATGCGTGTGTGATGTGTGTACGCATCTGCAGTGTGTGCTGTGCATGTGTGTTGTATATGTTGTGTGGTATGTGGTGTGTTGTATGCGTTGTGTGTGGTATATTATTGTGGGCATGTATGTGTGGTGTGCTGAATCCTAGGGTCTGACCCTGGCTCATGTGCTTATTAGCTGTGCAAACTAGGTATATGTGTCTGGGCATGCCTGTGTGTATGGTGTGTCATATGTGTTGTGTATGTGGTATGGTATGTGCACTTGTGTGTGTGTGTTGGAGGCAGGTTGGGAGGCCTTCTGCTTGAGTCTCCATATCAGAGAGTATAATCTCTTCCTAAAGAGCATCTCCCCACCACCACCACCACGCCCTTATTTACCCCTTTGCTGGAATTGCAGCCAACCCACCACCTCCCAAATCACTGGGCCTGGGACTGGCGTAGGCCCGAGGCCAGGTGGGATGGGCCCTTGGACCTGGAGACCACTGCGTCCACTCCCTCAACAAAGTGGAGATTCTGCATCCCCAGAAGGGCTGCTGGGCAAGCAATCAACAGTTCTTCCCACAGTAAGAAAGCAGTTTCCAGGCAGATTTCTAGAATCTTCCAAATGTGTATTATTGGTGGCATTTTAAGAAAGGATTGCTTGAAGCTAAGAGAAGATATATTATTTCAGCGCTTTTAGCTTAACTGATTGATATAATCGGTTTCTTCCTGTCTGTGTCAAACTCTTAGGCCTGCAAAGTTCGTCGGCCTCATTCCACCGGAAATGAAGAGGGGACGGCAGGTACAGATAAGAGGGCAGAGCTCAGAAAATCTCTGTCTGTCCTATGAATATCCTTCCTGTCGACTCACTGTCCTTCTTTAAAGTAGCGGCTATGAACCAGGAATGCAGCGCCGATGTGCGCTCTTTGAAGTGGGTAGAACAAATGATGACTTATGGGCTGGAGAGACTGAAGTTAAAGCAGGCTTGAGAAAGGAGAGATCTGGCTTGCAGTCGTGGAAGAAAAGGGACTCTAGGGGCACAGATGCATGTGAGCTAGGACGCTGGGGGCAAGGAGGATGCCAGACAGCAGAAGGCTGGCCTGGAGCGGTGGTGGGCAGGGAGGCTGGTGGGGGGGAAGGTGTCCAGGAAGGGCAGTTGTAGGGTCAGAGTGTGTGTTTGCTGTGTTATCCCATGATATTCGTTTCGGCTACAGAGAATAAGAAAAACAGACAAAGGTGATAGGTGAAACTCAATATGGAAGCAGGCAGGTGCCATAGGAGCCATAGGTGTAGATCAAGGACGTGGAGAGGCCAAATCAGCATCTACTGGGGAGGCCCATTCTGCTCGATGGCTCCTCTGCCCAAGAAGCATGGCCAGGTGCACGTGATCATCCCCAGCTCTGGCTCCCAGAGCCACACCAACATCGGGAAAGACTGGCGGTGGGGGCTGGGAGCGAGGGCAGGGGAGGCAGGACTCATGAGTGTGGCTCTCCCACCCCGGGCGCACCATGTCCTCGGGGTGCTCACCCATCTCATCGCCTTCTCCCTGCTTTTTGTTGGGTTTCCACTTCATCGAACAAGCTGTGTGTTTCAAACACCTTAGTTTAACCTGTGAGGCTCTCTGTTCTTGGTCTCTGTGATAGCTTGCCAGGTGGTGACTTGGAGGCGCATCTAGACTCTTCCCCAGAGGAGAGGGGTTTTGGCTTTCTCAGGGGTGAGCCTGAGAAAAGGCTTTTTAGGACAGGCCAAAGAATGCAGTGACTAAATGCTAGCAAAATAGCAACGGATTAAAAAACAAACAAGCATTTAAAGAAGAAAAAGAATCCTAGTCCAGGAGCCAATCTCTAGTGGGTAAGGGTGACTCACACAGAGCTTTGTGTCTCCAAGTGTGACACAGGGGCAAATTGGGCACCAGTTCACGTGATAGAACCACATGTTCCAGCCCAAATATTTTGTTGACCAAACTCTCAGTTGCAGGAAAACTAACTCTCAGTGTTGGAGAAAAAAAAAAGTACTTTCACAGAGCAGCCCTCAGGCACCCAGACATGTCCAGAATACTCAATAAAAGCAATGATAGCTGGTGCAGACCGTAGATTTGAACACCATCTGGGGACTCAGAAATCCCTGAAGTGACTTTGTAGAGTCCTGTATGATAGTGTTCATAAGTTACTTGAAACATTTGAAAGTTGATGCTACGGTTGACTGTAAGCTTAAGTACTGTCTTTTATATTACATAATTCCCATGTACTTATTCAATGTTCAAAACCATCAATATCCACAACAACTATAGCAGGCCTGGGAGTTTGCAGATTAGCCTATAATGAGATTTTCTGTCTTACAAGGTATTAATACAGAAGTACCCAAGTTAAAATTACCTTTCTTATTGCAACCAGAAATCTAACTCTTGAGAACTGTTTCTTGCCTTAAAGTTTAAACAATATCGATGTCTTCACAGGCTTAAACACAAACAACCACCCAGGGCTCAAAAAGAAGAATCTTTTTCTTTTTTTTCTAAATAACGACTCATTCTGTCTTTTGTGACTAATTGAGCACAAATTTCACACAGCAGAGCACACTTAGGCATTCAAATTTGGGCTGCAGAAGCACCACTTTTTGCAAAAACACTTTTCCTATCATGGCAATAAGAACTTCAACAAAGAATATATTTTGAGCTGGGCACAGTTGCTCATGCTTGTAATCACAGCGATCTGGGAGGTGGACTCAAGAGGATTGTTTGAGCCCAGGGGTTCAAGACCAGCCCGGGCAACTTGGTTAGACCCTTTCTTTAAAATAAGTCAAAAAATTAGTCAGGCATGGTGGCGTGTACCTGTAATTCCAGCTACCATAGAGGGGATGATATTAGTTAAGATACACGTGCAGGGCTGGGTGCGGTGGCTCACGCCTATAATCCTAGCACTTTGGAAGGCTGAGGTGAGAGGATTGCCTGAGCCCACGGGTTTGAGACCAGTCTGGGCAACTTGGCGAGACCTCGTCGCTGCAATGAATCAAAAAATTAGCTGGGTATGGTGGCGCATGCCTGTAGTTCCAGCTACTTGGAATGCTGAGGCGGAAGGATCGCCTGAGCCCAGTAGGTTGAGCTGCGGTGGCCGTGAGTGTGCCACAGCACTCCAGTCTGGGCGACAGAGTGAGTCTCTGACTTAAACAAACAAACAAAAAAAGATATGTGTGAAAGCTGAGCAGGCTGATACGCGGCAAGTATATAAAAGAGCGTCTTTGCCAACTGGGTGCAGCAAGCACTTTATAAACATCAACCATCGAAACGTGTTGGAGGGTGTCTGCTCTTTATCCAAAGGGGAAAGACTAGGAGACACATCTAGAAAGAAGCAAGCAGAAGTAAGACTCCTAATTTTCTCTCTCAGGAAAGCTCAGAAAGCAAAGAAGGAGCAACTGCTCTCCACCCATTAGCCATTCCGGCACCCTGGGGAGCAGTTCCAGAAAAGCACACACAAGAAAGTATTGGCAGTGGTAATTTCCAGGTTGGTGTGATGACGCTCCAGACAAGAATCCAGGGCAGTTGGGCACTCTCCTGGTGGGAGAGTGCTGAGTGACCTGCCATGGCCTGGTGGTTGGCCATCAAGAAACCCCCCAGTCCACCCACAAGGCTCTAGAGGAGAAGGCGGCTAGGAGCAGGGCAGGTGAAGAAAGGCCCATGGTGAGAGGGGTGGGGAATGGTGGAAGAGGCCAGGACACCCCCATGCCATCCCCAGCTCAGTGGACCGAGCTGTGTGGGCCTCAGATGGCTGCAAGGTCTGTGACCCTGGCAGTTGAGGGACCACCCACGACAGACCCTGCAGGGCAGCACCCATCAAGGACCAGCCTGAGGCAGGAGCTCCCCTCCCACACTCCAGAACTACGTCTTCTGAACCAACTTTATTAGTTCAACTTCACTTTAGCAAGGTCTCCAAAATGCCCCTGGATACCCTAGTGTCAAGAGACCAGGAGAAAATTCTGGAAAGAGCAAGTTAAAGAGGAAAGATAGGCAGCTCTCAACCCATTACAGTTACATTAGCTTAATTTTGCCTATTTGATGAAAGCATATAATCATGTGACAATGTTAGAGGGGTCCCTCCTGAGCCCTGCAAGCGTGAGTGGGGAATCAAAGATTCCGTAGTTTACAGCTAAGTTCCTCCTTTGCTAGAAGGAATTCAAGTCTATAGGGAAACTGGGGAAATGATGACTTTTCCTCCCAATTACGTCGTTTCTGCTCAATTCTATTCTTTAAACCCAAGATTGGGTGTCTGTTCTCCATTTAGAGGAAGGAGACCAGCCTGGGCAACTTGGCAAGAACTCATCTCTACAATAAATCAAAAAAATTAGCCAGGTGGCGCTTGTCTATAGTTCCAGCTGACTTGGAAGGCTGAGGCAGAAGGATCACCGGAGCCCAGCAGGTCAAGGCTGCAGTGGCTGGGAGTGTGCCACTGCCCTCCAGCCTGGGTGACAGAGTGAGACTCCAACTCAAAAGAAAAAAGAAGCCAGGCTTGGTGGCTCAGTCTGTAATCCCAGCACTTTGGGGGCTGAGGTGAGTGGATTGCCTGAGCCCGCAGGTTTGAGACCCGCCTAGGCAACTTGGCGAGACCTCATCTCTACAATAAATCAAAAATTAGCCGGCGTGGTAGCGTGTCCCGTATTCCAGCACTCGGAAGGCTGAGGCAAAAATCGCTGGAGCTGCCAGGTTGAAAGGGTGGCGGGTGGCCCCCGGGAGGGTCGGGCCAGACCCCGCACTCCAGTCTGGGCGACGGAGTGAGACACCAACTCAAAAAAAAAAAAAAAAAAAAGAAAGAAAAATAAAGTAGATAGAATAGTAAAGACCCACATATTAATGAATTAAAGTTTGCTTATAAAAACCTCATCATCAAAAATTAGATTTGAGACAGGTTAAAAAAATGCAATTTATCCTTAAACATTCCCTTGGAAGTGATGTGAGCAGAATGTGAGCATTAATCTCTGAGACCTTGGGCTTTAAATTCTTCATCTAGTTGTTGCCTGTTTTCTTGGGCTTCTGACCTTTCATAACTGAGCAGTTTATTGTTATAGGCTTTTTGCTTTATGAGGTAGTTTTTTAAATTTTTAACTACTCTGGGGGAACACACTGAGAATATCTTATAATGGTTTCGGAGCACAGTCTTTGGCAAAATAAAGTCACTGCAGGTTAATTAAGAAATTTAGAAAATCCTTCTACAGACAATGGTGTGCCCTGAGAGGAAAGGTTATAATTAAGATAGATTCAGTGTCATGAGGATCATTTAAAATGCCAACTCTTCAAAAAAATGAAGATAATAAAGTCAGCAGAAAGAAAACATCCTGTACATTTAACCGGTTTACTGGATGAACTGACCTTGCAAGGAGCAAGGAAAAAGGAACATCTTTTCCTCCCACTGCTGTCGTCACGCCTGCACCACCTGATCTCCATCCTCAAGGCCCAAACGATGTCCCTAAGCTTTTCCTGTGACTTTCAAGGATCAGTACAATATCCTTTTTAGACATTAAACAGTCCAGACCCTATGACTAAAACATAAATCTCTCCTTCGATGGAAAGCTCCCCAGGTCTCAGGCTTGATGGGGTTTGGTCATCCTAGGTCTGGGTCTGGCCTTTCCGGGGCAGGGTGAGAGCGGGGGAAGACTGCCCAGGGGGAAGTGGCTTCTTGTATGAGGTTGTGGCCATCTGGTCTTGGTGCCTCCCTCCATGTGGCAGGGGTCCCCTGATGGTGGTCTTTGAGGGCTGCTCTTGTGGGTTCTTCAGACACACACTCGGCTAGAGACACTAGACACGGCCCCTCCCTGGGGGGAGCAAAGTACTGTCTGGGTGACACTCCTTAGGACTGGCCCCCTCATTTCCACGCCACAAAGGTCCCGCCTCCATGTCACAGAGCTTCCTTCTGGTGGGTACCCTCTCTCTGGAAGATAATCTTCTTGTGCAGAGGTGTCTTTCACTTCAGTCTAGCCTGGCTTACTCCTTCTAGCAGTGGAATCCCACTCCCCCAGCCCCTTCTCTACTCCCTGGGACCAGCCCCCACCATTTCTTGCCTTCCGACTTTTCCAGGGGAGGACCAGGCGGTGGTCCCCAGGGCTCACCTGAGGCTCCCAGAAGGGCCTTCATCTGGCTCTGTCTCTCCTCATGAAAGAGATGCTCTTCTAGTCTAAGAAGCCTGGAGACTTCCCAGCAAACATCCTAGGAACAGAGCACACCCCTTGGCTGAGAGCCAGGATGGTGGTCTGTTCTCTTATACTGATCACTGCTTTCAAAAATCCCCTTTCATGGTCTTCTTATCCTATCCTTCTCATCCCTGTTAGACTTCAAGTGTATAAAAAAATGGATAATGAGCAGGGCTGCAGAGTTGGCTTTGGGTCCAACCTCAGCAAGTTCTGCCCAGATGGCCCAGGGTCACTTTCTAGAACATGGGGGGGCCATAGTGACCCATTGTTCTCGGCTTTAGGGCCTCCCTTTAAATTCTAGGCAACAGAGGAAGCCCATTATTTATGAAATTCATGCTTTACTAGGATCTGAGGGAAATTCTTCATAGCACAAATTCACAGAATGCAAGTTATTTTCGATTTGAAACCAACGATTTCAACAAATACAGTAAAACTAGCTCTAGTTGTAATCATTACTGCTGTGTAGTGTTGAGTGTCTACCCGTGAATGATCCTTCATTGGCATCGGATCCCCTGTAGGTATTCAGTTCCCACAACCTGGAGTGACAGACATTGTCTTCCAGGTGAGGAAACACGCAGAGACACCACGTGACAGTCTAAGATTCACCAGCTTCTAAGTGGTGGAGTTGGGGTCAGAGCTCAGAGCTGTTTGGCCCCAAAGCTTATTCTACTATATGCCCTCTGACTTAAATAATTATTATGAAAATATCACTTATGCGGTGTTCAAGACTGCTATCATTTTTGTCTCCTACATCTTCCTCTAAATCCCTGACATTGTCCAATCAGCCAACACAATAAATGAGTTAATGATCACCTAGATGGGCCAAACATTAGACACAGCTGCTACACTCGAGTCGCATTCAAGGTCCCTGGGATCTCGTCAGGGAAGCCATCTAATATCTGCAAGCCAATCAGAGAACAGGGGTGGCTGTGTGAGCGGAGGGGACAAGAGTGCAGTGGGGTCTGTAGGTGGGCGGGAGAAGGGAGAAGTCATGGAAGCTGAGGGTGGTGGTGGGTCAAGGGGGGGTAGCGCTGTAAGGACAGACAGGAAGACCTGGTGGAGCAAGAAGGTGGGGACAGAGCTGTCCTCCAGGTCGGGTCCAGGTGGCTAGCCGTGACACACAAGCAAGGGCGAGGGAAGGACCACGTGTCATTTTCCTAGTGTGGTGACCTCCACAAAACTCCTTGTCTCACAGTTCTAGAAGCTGACATCCCAGATCAAGGTGTCAGCGGGGCTGTGTTCCCTTTGGACCCCGTAGGGGATCCTCCCTTGCCCCTTCCAGCTTCTCATAGTTGCCAGAAATCTTTGGCATTCCTTGGCTTCAGCCCCATCCCTCCAAATCTCTGCCTCCATTGTCACGTGACCTTCTCTCCTGTGTGTCTGTGTCTTTTCCCTTCTTGTGGGAACACCAGTCACATTGGATCAGCAGCCCATGCATGCTCGTAAGACCTCCTCTTACCTTAACTAATTACATCTGCAACAACCCTTTACCCCAATAAGTTGACATTCTGAGGTACGGGGGTTAGGACTTTATCTCTTTTGGAGGGGGGCACACTCAAACCCAAACAGGCCTGGAAAACCTTTGCTGGCTCCTTAGGACTTCATGTCCAAGCCTAAGGACCCGGGGGCACTCAGAATCTCCCCAGCCCGTCCTCAGCTCCTCTCTGCAGGCCTCCTGTGTGTCAATCTCCCACTCCCTTTTCACCCAGCTTCATGGGTTTCTTCCCAGTCCAGCAGCACGCAGTGGGCTTTCCTCCTCTTGCTCAAACCTCCCCGCTCCCCGCCCCTGAGTGGACCCTGCCTAGTTCAAGTTCAGTCCTCCAGGGCGCCTTCCTTCAGCCCTCACCCTGAGGAATGGCCAATCCCCCCTACCGCCTCCCCTTCAGAGCCCTGTCACGGCATTCCATGTGTAACACTGCTAGCTAGCTGTGACGCCACTCGAGCACTGCCCTTTGGGTTTGGGGCGTCTAAGTGAAAGGATTGTTAGGACTGGTGGCTCTGTTCCCAGCCACCTCCCCAAACCCGTTGAATTCCTACTCCATTTGAAGCAAAAAGCTGCATCTGACAACTGGCCAAACCATCCAAAAGAAAACGTCATCTTCCCACGTGGTGGAGGGAAGGCGCTTCCAGGTGTGGCTAGGCATCAGCCAGTGGGGTCTGCCAGGCAGGGCACCTGGGGGAAGGAGTGATGCAGGCCAAGGGCTCTGGCTGCGATAGGGTGGCGAGGAAGAGAGTAGACCAGAAAGAAGGCGGGGAAGGAAGTTCTAGCAGTCTACCTGGAAAGGAAGAGCAACTCCCTCGGCTCTTTCTTTTCTCGTTGTAAGTCACTGAGCCTGTTCTAAATGCACTACACATAATACAGAGGTGGAAGTTATAATCGTGGCTGGGCTTCACCTGTAATCCCAACACTTTGGGAGGTCGAGGAGGAGGACTGCTCGAAGCCAGGGATTCAAGACCAGCCTGGGCAACAGCGAGACCTCATCTCCACAAAAATCAAAAAACTTAGCCAGGCATGACGGCGAGTGCCTGTAGGCCCAACTGCTTGGCAGGCTGAGGTGGGAGGATTGCCTGAGCCCAGGAGGTCAAGGCTGCAGTGAGCCATGTTTGCGCCACTGCACTCCAGCCTGGGCGACAAGGGAATTATTGCTACAGACAGATGAAATGGTGGAATCCCCCTCTGGTTCCACGCGCGAATCCACAGTTGCCACCCTTGCTTAAGAAGCCGGCTCTAAGGACCGGGCTCCTACCGCTGTACGGATAAGCAGCGCCACCTAGTGTGCGCCGAGCAAACTGCCGCGGTCCGCGATGCCCGGAGGTCAGAGTCCTCTTTCCCACCCAAAGTCTCCCTTATTGCATGTGGATGTGTTCAGTGCGACTTATTGCAGATCAGGATAAAATTTTAATGGGAAAAGACTTTCTGCATGGCTATAATGCCTTTCTTTCTTTTTTTTAAGTTGGAGTCTCACTCCGTCGCCCAGGCTGGAGTGCAGTGGCACACTCACCACTACCACAGCCTCCATCTGCTGGGCTCAGGTGATCCTTCTGCCTCAGCCTTCCAAGTAGCTAGAACTACAGGCACGCGCCACTACGCCTGGCTAATTTTTTGATTTATTGTAGAGATGAGGGCTCACCAAGTTGCCCAGGTTGTTCTCAAACCCGTGGGCTCAGGCAATTCTCTCACCTCGGCCTCCTAAAGTGCTGAGATTATAGCCGTGAGCCACCGTGCCTGGCCTCGTGTGTGTGTGTGTGTGTGTGTGTGTGTGTGTGTGTGTGTGTGTGTGTGTATGTGTGTGTGTGTTAGAGTCTCACTCTTCTCCCCAAGCTGGAGTGCAGTGACACGCTCACAGCCACCCCAGCGTCGACCTGCTGGGTTCCAAGGGCGATCCTTCTGCCTCAGCTTCCCAAGCAGACAGCATTGCAAATGTGTGCTACCACGCCCGGCTAATTTTTTTAATTTATTTATTGTAAAGACAAGGGCTTACCAAGTTGCCTGGGCTGGTCTCGAACCCGCGGGCTCAGACAATCCACTCGCCTCGGCCTCCCAAAGTGCTGGGATGATAGCTGAGCCACGGAACCGGCCTATAATGCTTTTCTTTAACACACCTGGGAGGAGTGAGAGAGGAAACAGTGATCTTTGGCCTTAAGGACGTTTTGTCATTCAGCAAATGGGAATGACGTGCCTCCCAGATCCTGGGCACATGGTGGGGTCTGCACAGACAGCCCCTTGCCCTTGTGGGACACAGTGCGGGAACTTCAGAGTAATGTGTGCACAGTCCCGCACGCTTTAGAGAATCTGCTTCACGCAATACGAATTCTAAGAAATGACCAGAGAAACTGGAGTTTATACCATCTTCCAGAACACTCAGAAGTCTGTTTTTCTCATGTGAGGTAATAAGAAACATGATCTCGGCCATCCCGGGGCAGGTTCGTCTTTGTTCCTCCCACCTCTCCTGGACTGTGGGTGCTGCCCGGGGCTGTCCTCCGCCCCTGTCCCTCCTGCCCCATGACTTTAACTGCCACGTGTATGTTGATGCACCAGCTCCCCTGACCTCTGGCCCTACTTCCAAATCCAGCTGCCCAAATGCCATGAGTCACCTCCGCCTTAGGTGACCCGCAGGCACCTAGCACCCAACATGCCCAGACCCAGTTCACTATCTTCCCCTTAAATCTTATCTTCCTTTTCCTTCACTAGTGGCATAACACCCAGCAGTTTCCTCCAAGCAGGAAATCACACTGCCATTCACACTGGAATTTTGCAACCCAGTTGTTAAACATGACCATTATTTAAAATTAAGTTATATAGACTTATAGTAAGAAAAATTATATGAAAAACAAGGATAAGGCCGAGTGTGGTGGCTCATACCTGCAATTCCAGCACTTTGGGAGGCTGAGGCAGGAAGATTGCTTGAGCCCAGGCGTTTAAGACCAGCCTAGGCAACACAGCAAGACCTTGTCTCTACAAAATATCAAAAAATTGGTCAGGCGTGGTGGCGCATGCTTGTCATCTCAGCTACCTGGAAGCTGAAGTGGGAGGATCACCTGAGCCCAAGAGGTCAAGGCTACAGTGAGCCATGATCATGCCACTGCACTCCAGCCTGGATGACAGAATGAGGGCCCCAACTCAAAAAATTAAAAACAAAAAGTAAATACATAAAAACAAGGATGATAAGTATTCTAAGCTTACCATGTTCTAATTATTTTTGCTGTATCTTACTATTACCTATGTACTCAAAATTACTTATGTCTACTGTATCTGTGGGTGGGACAAGTTACTGCTTCTCAATTCTGCATTTGGTGGCATCATGCTGGTGGCTTGAAACCAGCCACAGTGGGAGTATAGACATCACGAAAATGGGCAAACACTACGAATCAGGGCTTTTCCCCTGGGGAGCCAGTTAAACATTTGCCAGCATGCCACTACCTATGTCACGAAATATCATACTTATGCAAAGGAATACTTCCCAGAAGCAGAGTGCCAGAAATAGAAATAATAAAATAAGAGCTAACACTTACATCGTGTGTTTTATGTGGCAGGCATTGTTCTAAGAGTGATCTAACCATATTCAAAGGTAATGGTTCATTTAACTCAATCAAATTCCCACTACAAGTCTGATCTAAGTACTGTTACTATTTCTGGTTTTTAAAGGAAGAAACTGAGGCATAAACGCCGTGAGAAACTTGATTAACACTTTGTTGGGCCGGGCGTGGTGGCACATGCCTGTAAGTCCAGCACTTTGCGGGGCGGAGGCGAGAGGATTGCCTGAGCCCAGGAGATCGAGACCAGGCTGGGAAGCTTGGCGAGAATTCATCTCTACAATAATTCAAAAAAATCAGCTGGACGTGGTGGCATGCACCTATAGTCCCAGCTACTGGAGAGGCTGAGGCGAAAGGATCGCCAGAGCCCAACAGGTCAAGGCTGCGGTGGCCAGGAGCGTGCCACTGCACTCCAGTCTGGGCAACAGAGTGAGACTCCAACTCAAAAAAATAAATAAATAAAAATAAATAAATAAATTTAATACTATACACCGATAAGAAAACATGAATACAAGTCACATTTGACTTCTGCAATTATAAGAGTTGCTAAAAGTGGCTACCATTGGCGCCCAGACACTTCTGATGACGGCAAGCTACTATAGGACTTGTTGCTGTGCAAAGCCTCCCAGATCTTCCCTTGTACACATCATATGCAGTACTTGCCGGGCGTGTTGGCTCAGCCTGTAATCCTAGCACTTTGGGAGGCCGAGACGAGAGGATTGCCTGAGCCCGGGGATTCAAGACCAGCCTGGGCAACTTGGTGGAACCTCGTCTCTACAATAAATCACAAAAACTAGCTGGGCGCGGTGGCATGCGTCTGTAGTTCCAGATACTTAGCAGGCTGAGTCGGAAGGATCGCCAGAGCCCAGCAGGTCAAGGCTGCAGTGGCCGGGCGCATGCCACTGCACTCCAGCCTGGGAGAAAAGTGAGACTCCAACTCAAATAAATAAATAAATAAACAGACATATGCAGTACCATGTGTTTCGAACTTTTCACAAATGCATGCAATTTTTAAGCGTGTTGGAGGTTCTGTTGCATGTTCACACCTCCACTGTTGTACTTCTACAATGTTCTTGAATTTCAAATACCGCTTCAAAATGGTCTTGTGAGCCAGGCATGGTGGCTCACACCTATAATCCCAGCACTTTGGGAGGCCGAGGTGAGAGGATTGCCTGAGCCCAGGGATTCCAGATCAGCCTGGGCAACTTGGCGAGACCACATCTCTACAATAAATCAAAAAATTAGCCAGGCATGGTGACGCGTGCCTGTAGTTCCAGCTACTTGAAAGGCTGAGGAGGAAGGATTGCCTAGCCCAGCAGGTCGAGGATGCCGTGGCCGGGAGCGTGCCGCTGCACTCCAGCCTGGGTGACAGAGTGAGACTCCGACTCAAAAAAAAAAAAGTGGTCTTGGGCTCCTAGAACGGCTATAGTGCTTCCGCCATTTTCTTCGACTGTCATGCCTGGTGCATGGTGACACTAACATTCATTTGATAAATGCCACCTTTTGTGCAAACACCATACTATACATTGCTACTGTAATTCAATTCAACTTCCAAAAAGTAATACATAGATAATATCTCTTAAAATGTGTATACTTTTTTTTTGAGTTGGAGTCTCACTCTGGTGCCCAGCCTGGAGTGCAATGGCGCACTCATGGCCACCAGCTTCGACCCAACCACTGGGCTCAGGTAATCCTTCCACTTCAGCCTTCCAAGTAGCTGGAACCACAGGATGTGCCCCCACACCCGGCTAAATTTTGACTCATTGTAGAGATAAAGTCTTACCAAGTAGCCCAGGCTGACCTTGCACCCCTGGGCTCAGGCAGTTCTCTCACCTCTGCCTCCCAAAGTGCTGGGATTACAGGCATGAACCACTGCGCCCGGCAACCACATTCTTTTGTAACCGGCTGTCTCAGTTTGGCGGGAGCTAGAGGATATGACCTTTCCTCCAATTTCCATGCGTAAAATGTCTTCGAGAGAATGAAGTTGGCCAGCATCCTGTCTCCAGGACGAACATTTGCACCCACAGATTTGCACAGTGGCTGTGGAGACCTCCGGCAAAACATTCTGAGCTTATCCATCACTGGGATTAAAACGTCCCCTCCCACGGTTGGAGTTTTTCTGTCCTCTCAATAAATCCTGCTTTCTCACTTTAAAAAAAGGAAAGTTTATCGAAAGGGCTTTGAGTGGACTTTGGCAGAAGCCAATTGGAGAAGGAACAGTGGCACTCCGCGAGCAAACTCATAGTCAGCGACGGACCATGAGGATGACTACGGAGAAGAGCTGCTCAGGGGCCTCACTGCAATGCTACTCAAACGCAGTCACCCTGTGGGGATGGGTCTTCCCTGAGGCATAAAGGTCTTAGTTCACTTCATGCTGCTCTAACAGAGTACCCCAAGCCAGATAATGTAGAACTAACAAAAATGGTCCTGGATGCTGGCAAGTCCAAGATCAAGGGACCACATGGTCGGGGGGAGGGTGCTGCTGGCAGCATTATAACGTGGCGGAAGGCATCACATGGTGAGAGAGGGTAGGGGACCGAGAGAGAAAAAGGGAGCCAAACTCCTGATAAACCTGACCGACTCCTGAGAGAATGGCATTAATTCATTTATGAGAGCAGAGCCCTCATAACTTAATCACCCCTCAAAGGTCCCACCTCCTGTTACTATCATAAGGACAATTAAATTTCCACATGAGTCTTAGAGATGTTCAAACCATAGCATGTGGGAACTGAAAATGCTGTAACTCTCTGGAAAAACAATGAGAATTGCAAAACTCCAGCCGTGGGACAGCACCTTCATGAAACCACCTTGGTATCCCAGAAGCAATGAGAGGGCGCTGTCTTCATTACTGTCACGATTAATAGCCGTAGAACTTTGCACAGTCCTGAATGCTTCATGTATACGAACCACCACAGCTGTAGCAAGTAGGAACTGCTATGATATTCACTTCATAGATGAAGACCCTAAAACACAGGAAGATCAAATGACTTGCAAAGGTCACACTGCTGGTCAGATTCCAACCCAGTCAGCCAGTCAGTCTGCCTCTAGACCTTGGAAAGCTGTGAATATGAGTGTGTGTGTGTGTGTGTGTGTGTGTGTGTGTGTGTGTGTGGCGCGTGTGTGTGTGTGTGTGTGTGTGTGTGTGTGTGTGCGCGCGCGCGTGTGTGGGTGTGTGGGTGTGTGTATGTGTGTGTGAAGCAAATCCTAAAGAGGAAAAAGCTATTTCTGCATGAGCTGAGATTGCCTCGATTTTTTTCATCGGGGGCCCTTGTCAAATCTGGACACAGGCTGAGGACAAGGATTAGCTGAAGGAAAAAAATAGAAACAGAGATTTTGATGACCGTATGAATGACTTGGTGGTTTTAGACATAGGAAAGAACTTAATGAATGCCAGGTTTTCCATTTCCTGAGTGCTAGGCTGGTGTGTGAGGCTACAGGACTAATCTAGAAAGACATAGTAAAATCCCCTACGATCTCACTTTGCCTAGGAGACAGACTCCACTTGGAGGGAGAGTCCTGCAAGAAACATGTGACAGACCTCTGCGGTCTTCCTCCAACCCACAGTGTGACCATGAGAAAAACGCCAAAAAAATCATAATAGATGGACATCATACGAAATACCTGGCCAGTGCTCCTCAAAACTGTATCAGAGAGCCAGGTGCGGTGGCTCACACCTATAATTCCAGCACTTTGGGAGGCTGAGGTGAGAGGATTGCCTGAGGTTGCAGGTTCGAGACTAGCCTGGGCAACTTGGCCAGACCTCATCTCTATAATAAATAAATGAATGAATGAATGAATAAATAAATAAATAAATTAGCTGGGCATGGTGGAGTGTGCCTGTAGTTCTAGCTACTTGGAAGGTTGAGGCGGAAGGATCACCTGAGCCCAGCAGGTCGAGGTTGCGGTGGCCGGGAGGGTGACACTGCCCTCCAGCCTGGGTGACAGATGAGACTCCAACTCAAAAAAAAATGTATCATAAATAAGAAAAGTCTGGGAAACCATCACAGCCAACAGTAGCATAAGGAGACATGACAAGTAAATACATGTGGTATCCTGGATGGAAACACAAAAGGGATATTAGGTAAAAACTAAGGAAATCAGAATAAATTATAGACTTTGCTAATGGTAATGTATCCATATTGCTTCACTTAAGTGTAACATATATGCCTTCCTAAATTAATAATTTGTTAACATAGGAGCAACAGTGAAAAAGGAATGAGGTGTATATGGGATCTCTCTGGACTATATTTCCATTTTTTCTGTAAATCTAAAAATGTTATTTTTAAAAGTTTATTTTTAAAAAGTCACTTGATTTACATTAAAGGCAGCACTGGAATTCAATGGGTGAAAGATTGTCTTCTCCAGAAATGTGAAATTTAGGAAATCTTTGCTGAATGCAAGGTCCTAAACATGCTTCTAGGTTTTATTCTAGAAACTACATTTCTTTGCCTTTTACATATAACTGTAGGATCTATTACACATTTGTAAATGATGCAAGAAGTCAAGATTAATTATAGATATAGATGCATACATAGATGTGGATACAGATACAGATATAGATATAGGTGGAGAAACACTACATTTATTTCTTTTTCTTTCTTGGAGTTGGAGTCTCACTCTGTCGTCCAGACTGGAGTGCAGTGGCAGGCTCACAGCCACCGCAGCCTCAACCTGCTGAACTCACATCATGATCCTTCCACCTCA
Organism: Cephalopachus bancanus; assembly: GCA_027257055.1. Taxonomy (NCBI): domain Eukaryota; kingdom Metazoa; phylum Chordata; class Mammalia; order Primates; family Tarsiidae; genus Cephalopachus; species Cephalopachus bancanus. Next base: position 2,312,667 of record JAPVLO010000179.1, read on the forward strand.
ACCTTCCGAGTAGCTGAAACTACAGGCATGTACCACCGAGCCTGGCTAATTTTTTGACTTATTGTAGAGATGAGGTCTCGTCAAGTTGCCCGGGCTGATCTCGAACCAGTGGGCTCAGGCAATTCTCTCACCTTGGCCTCCCAACATGCTGGAATTATAGGCATTAGTCACTGTGCCTGGCCTTTTGTCTTTCTTTCTTTTTTGAGTCAGAGTCTCACTCAGATGCCCAGGTTGGAGTGCAGTGGCATGCTCATGGCCACCACAGCCTCCATCTGCTGGGCTCAAGTGATCAAGTGAGACGAGGTCTCACCAAGTTGCCTAGGCTGATCTTGAAACCCTGGTCTCAGGCAGGTCCTCTCACCTCGGCCTCCCAGAGTGCTGGGATACAGGCTTGAGCCACCATGCCCAGCCTTGAATTATCAGTTTCTAAAATGTAGTTTAATTAAAATTAAATGTAGAAGGCATTTTCTCAGTCCCACTAGCTGCATTTCAAGTACTCATGAATCAGCCATGTGGTGTAGTGGTTACTTGTCTGAACAGCACAGTTTTGGATTAGGAAAAGGAGTTTGATAAAATTCAGCACACATCCTTGATTTTAAGTTTCTGTCCACCTCCCCGGGGCTCCAAAGCAGTTTCTTTAGAGACAACCAATGTTAGCCAAGAGCAACTCAAAGGGACATTTCGTATCATATTCTTTTTTTCCTTTTGGGTTTTCACTAAGTTTATTATAACACAAAAATTCAAAGTAATCACATTATAATTTTATCATATGAAATTCTAAAACAATTTTTATGAGCTTAAAAGTCTGGGTGAAGAATAAAATACATTTTAATTTTTCATAATTATTTTGAGTTAATACTACCAAATTTTTTAAATTGTATTTAAGGATTTTTTTTTTTTTTTTTTGAGTTGGTTGCCCAGACTGGAATGCAGTGGCCGCTCCCGGCCACGGCAACCTCGACCTTCTGGGCTCCAGCGATCCTTCTGCCTCAGCCTTCCGAGTAGCTGGAACTATAGGTGTGCGCTACCACACCCGGCTAATTTTTTTATTTATTGTAGAGATGAGGTCTCATCAAGTTTCCCAGGCGGGTCTCGAACCCATGGTCTCAGGCAATCCACTCACCTCAGCCTCCCAAGGCACGGGATTACAGGCTGAGCCACCGAGCCGGGCTAAGGATTGCAAAGCAAGCTAAATTTACTTCTGTACGTCATTAAAACTGACTATGGGATCTACTGAATTTTATTTAAAATCTTTCAATAAATGAATCTCACTTGCTATTTCGAGTTTTAAGGCATAAGAATAACCACCTTTCTTTAGAGTAGTACAAGAACTAACTTTATATTAAATTCAGATGACATGTCAACTTTTTTTCTTTCTTTCTTTTTTTTTTTTAAAGAGAAAGCTTAATTTATTGAGAGGACAAAAAAACTGCCAGAGCCGGAGAGGACCCAAAGGGGTTGCCCAACATACCAACTTTCTTTCTTTTCTTTTCTTTTTTTTTTTTTTTTGAGTCAAAGTCTCACTGTTGCCCAGGCTGGAGTGCAGTGGCACGCTCATGGCCACCGTAGCCTCGACCTATTGGGTCCAGGTGATCCTTCCACCTCAGCCTTTTAAGTAGCTGAAACTATAGGCATGCGCCACCACACTCAAGCTGATTTTTTGATTTATTGTAGAGATGAGGTCTCGCTAAGTTGCCTGGACTGGTCTCGAACCCATGAGCTCAGGCAATCCTCTCACCTCGGCCTCCCAAAGAGCTGGGATTATAGGCTTGAGCCATCGTGCCCGGCCTAACATGCCAACTTTCAATGTAAAGATTTTTGGTTTCCATTTTAGCAAATGCATCAAGAATTGCATCACGTTCCACCTTTTCTTCAACAAACTTCTGGAGACTAAGGTTCCTGTGAGAAGGGATATTGTTCCACATGTCACAAATGGAAGATGACACAGTTTTAATCTTCTGTCTTAATTTAACAGAAAATTGCTCTCTAGCAATGTATACATTTTGGGAAATCTGGAAAGTCAAAATAAAAGATAAAATTCAAGATTAATTTGGTAAAACCTAACCCAACCATTTTATATCTTTATGTGGGAGGGTTTTCTTTAGGGGGTCAGTAGGAGGAATTCCTATGATAAATTAAGCTTTATGTATAGTGAATTTACTCTATGAAAAGCAAGTGACCATGAGATTTTCTGGGAGTTGATAGAAATGTTCTAACATTAGATTGTGATGATGTTGTATAACTATTACATTTACTAAAAATCATTGAATTGTACACTGAAGTGAATGAATTTAACAGTATATAAATTATATTTCAGTAAAACTGCTAAACAAATAAATAAACTTACTCCATGTATGGGTTCATGTAGCCATAGCTTAAGGCATAGTAACAAATAAAATATAGATAAAAAGGTAAAAACAAAAATAACTTCCTGATTATATATTAGGGCTTATATTATATATATATATTATATATATACTTAATATAGATAATGATGACAACCTTTCAATATAAATATTACTAATCCCATTTTACAGATAAGAAAACTGTGACTCAAAGATATTTGGTGTAACTGACAGTAAGTGACAGTGTTGAGATCTGAGCTTGCGCAATTCAAGGCCTGTACTAGATAAGTCCACTTTATTGCCTCTCTCATGAAAGTACTCCAGATAATATAGCCTGGGAAGCCAGAGTACCAGAGCTTCCCAGTGGTCTATCCTGGGATGCAGTCTGTGAAATTATGGCTAATATCCAAAGGAAGGAGAAAGGGAAGATTTAGACAGTGGTCAGTGTCTCCTGTGAGTCAGAAGACAGACATTTCCTCCAAACACACCCACCCAACCGTCCTAAACCCTGAGGGGTGCCAGCCCTCTGGCCCTCCTGGTGCAGCCCTGGACTCCTGGGCCTGCGTCTCTTCCTAATTTGGATCCTCTGCTTGCTCCCCATGCCACACCCAACGTGTCCCTTCAAACCAAACCCTCCACCCACCACTGCTTCCTACTGTCACCCCATAGCTTACAGTTTCATTGAATTGTAGCAAGATCGGGACACCAGAAGCTACCAGAGCAAGTTCTCCCAAACTGTTACCTTTCAAAGGGTTAAAAACAATATGCACATGTAATGACAGCTCTTCACAATGATCAGAAGAACTTGGAGGAAGCAGTATGAAAACCAGAGCTGAGGGTTTTTCTAGGTCATCCCAGAAGTCAACAGCAAAGCCCTGCTGAGCCCTCCCTCCCCCTCTGGCCCAGGCCTTCTGAAGCCAGAACCAGTTGGCCCCTGCTGCAGTGTTGATAAAGCCTGGTCTTGTTATCTTGAAAGAGACTTTGGTTTGCTTTGTGAAGGCCTTTATTCAAAGATAAGGCATGCCAAACCCAACTTCTGTGGAGATTGTGAGAACCACCATTGCTAACATGGATAGGTTCAGGACAGTCGGATGGCTTTCCCTGGGTGCCTCTTTCAGTTGGAAATCGGGGAGCACGCATATTTACAAGACTTGATGATGCAGCCACTAACGACATTTCTCTTCCTCTCACTCTCTCCATTCTTCATCCCTCACTTTCAGAATTGAACAGGCTCTAAAGAACAATCTCAGAAGACGAGGACATATCCCGGGTTTGAGCCAAGAATTGGTTCTGCCCAGCAAACCAACGAGCCCAGGTCCATTTCTTTGGCCCCGCGGGCTGCTGAGAGAGCCCTGAGAGAGCACCATGTTGGTACCCTCAAGCGATCTGTCTCCCTTCTCCCATTCACTTGACTTCATCCTCTTACATGTCTTCATGACTTGCTCCATCCAAGTATCGATTTAGTAATCAAATGAGTTAACTTAATTAAATCCTAGGAAGTGATGGAGATGGTGTTCCTCAGTGGCTTCTTTTCTGGCGTAAGACTAAATTCTCTAATTGCCCAAGGAAAGACAACAGTTAAAGCAGTGGTCTATCTTGTTTAGAGTTTAAGCATCTTTTTTCACACCTAACATTAAACAGTACCTTGATTAAAGGCCACTCTTGGACCTTAATAAAGTTTCCTTATTATTCCTTATTAATGTATACATATCCCACATATGTTTATATTTTACCAGGTCTCCAAGTGACCAGGTAAACATTCATGTGACACCCTCTAACTCTCTAACCAAGTGCCTGACATTTTATACAAAACTTAGCCTTGGGAATGGAGAGCCTGTAGAAACAATGTACTCTGAATGTGCTGATTCCTTCTGCTTGAAACACAAATACTAAAAAGTCAGTAATACACAGCTCAAAATTTCTGCTAGTCTGTCCTAAAACCACCAAATCTGTGCTTCAATGAATGATTCAGATTGCATTCTTGTTGTATTTAATGTTATGAGGAGGTGTTTTTGTTTTCTGTTACTTATAACGGCATACCAGAAACAGGGTGATTTATAAAGAGAAAATTTATTTCTTACAGTTATGGAGACTGAGAAGCCCAGAGTCATCCTGTGAGGAGTCTCTGCAGAGTCCTAAAGGAGTGCAGGGCATCATATGGTGGGGGACTGAGCGTGCTAGCTCAGGTCTCCGGCCTCTTTAATAAAGCTTCCAATTTCACTCCCATGATGCTCAATTAATCCATTAACCCAAGAATCCATTAATAAGGGCAGAGCCCTCACGACCCAATCACCTCTTAAAGTCCCCACCTTTCAATAATGTCACATTGGGGATTATTTTTTTTTTCTCTAGAGAGAGGGTTTCATTCTGTTGCCCAAGCTGGAGTGCAGTGGCACCATCACGACTCATGGCAGCCTCAACCTCCTAGGCTCACGCTATCCTCCTGCCTTAGCTGTCCAAGTAGCAAGGACTATAGTCATGTGCCACCATGCCCAGCTAGTTTTTCTATTTTTTGTTCAGACAAGGTCTTGCTTTGTTGCCCAGGCTAGTCTTGAAGTTCTGGCCTCCTTTTGCCTCACTCGGCCTCCGACAAATATTTAAATTAAGGCCAGGCTCAGTGACTCAAGCCTGCAATCCCAGCACTTTGGGATGCCAAGGCAAGATGATTGTCTGAGGCCAGGGGTTCGAGACCAGGCTGGGCAACTTAGCAAGACCTCATCTCTACAATAAATAAAAAAATTAGCCGGGTGTGGTGGTGCACACCTATAGTTCCAGCTACTTGGAAGGTTGAAGCAGAAGGATCACCTGAGCCCAGCAGGTCAAGGCTGCATTGGCCACGAGCGTACCACTGCACTCCAGCCTGGGCAACAGAGTGAGACTCCAATTCAACAACAACAAAAAATTAATTTAATTAATCACGATTATCTTAGGGTTGGGTATTCTACACTTACTCCCTAATTCCATTCTTTATCTTTCTCTTTCCTGCCCCATGCCCAGAAGGCTGGGCCCCAAGAATGCATCACCAGGGTTCCCTCTCTTTTGGATCCAGCCTTCAGAGGCACCAGAAAGAGACAGCAGGGTAAAAGGAGAGAACAACCAAGGTATCTCTTCCTGCCTCGCTCCTGTGTTGTATCATGTCGCTGTCATTAAGTCTGTCTTCCCATGGCTACACCTTCTTTTAAAAGATGGTTATAGTTTCACCAGTCAGCATTAGTAGTAAGGGCTTTCCAAAGAAAGAAAATATAGGCTAGAAAGGAAAAATATATTTGGGACAAACCAGAAGCCCCACTTGGCTAGAAGATATCATATGCACAGAGGGACCATGGGAAACAACGCTGGAGGGAGGTCTTGGAGAGTTTGGACTTGCCTGGGAAGCAAGGCAAAGTATTCCGTGAGATGCACCTGACAGTAGTTTACAGAGAGACTTAAAGAGATACCAGGCACAAGGTGTCAAAGAAGTAACTGCTGGAATCTTAACTTTGACAGAAATACTGAAGGGTAGAGTGTTGAGAAAGGGATGGAAAGGAGTTGGAGGAAGATCCATGGCTCATTTAGGGATCTTCTATTTAGGGAAGGGACAATGGAATAGGGTTGTGGCAGAGACTGCTACCTGCCCACCTTGCAATTAATTATTCATCTTGAAATTATTGCTCAGTTAAGGAACTTTGATTTACTTGGTGTGAAACATCCCCCACCCAAAAGACTACATTTCCCAGCCTTCCTTGCTGCCAGGTGCAGCCATCTTCTGGCCAATGAAATGTAAGCAAAAATGTATGGACTCGAAAACTTTTTTTTTCCCCTTTATCTTGAAGATGTGGGTACAATTCAAGGTTAGGTATGCAAATGTTGATTATGCAGGTACTTTTGTTGATAAGTTATGCCCCTCTCTCCCCTGGCAGTTTTCCTCAACTGCCAATCCCACCCTCCTCCCCTGGCAGTTTCCCACTAATGCCAATCTTTTTCTTATAGTATTATGATAATTGTTCAAGGTCTGCTTATGAGTGAGAGCATACGGTACTCTGTTCTTTGTTTCTGTGACTGATCACTGAGTATGATAGACTCTAAATTCATCCAAGTTGCTGCAAAGTCCATATGCTTGTCCTTCTTAATGGCTGCGTAATATTCCATTGTGTATATGTACCATATTTTTTTAATCCAGCCCAGAAGAAAGATAACTTAACAGGAGCTAAATCTGGGACCTAAGCCCTCTATGCTCTGCTTGTTGCTTTAGCCAGAAGGACAGGCACGTTGATTGAAACTCCAACCGTAGTACTGGGTCATGAAATGACCATCAAGAAAGAAGTCTCAAAGTGAGAATGACGGAGCAGAAAGAAAAAAAAATCCTAAAGATTTTCTGGAAAGTCCTTATCAGTCCTGGATTAGCTACCTCTAGTATTCTTCTGAGTGAGAAAATAAACACTTGTGTGTTTAAGACATGGTTATTTGGGGTTTTCTGTTATATGTTGTTGAATCTTATATGAACTTCTGTAAGATTGAAAAGAGTCAATAACAGGCAAAAAAGAGAGGCCAGAAGGTATGTTTCTCTATTCCTGAAAGGGCAAAGGGCAACACAATCAGAGTGTGATCAAGGTTAAAAGACATGCAACAGGAGAAAAATATTTTTGGCATCGGTCACCAAATGTCTGTCATATTGGTGATCCCAAATCCACCTTCCTTTTTTTGAGTGGGGTTGAGGTGTCACTCTGTTCTCCAGGCTGGAATGCAGTGGCATGACCACAGCTCACGGCAGCTGTGACCTCCTGGGCTCAGGCAATCCTGCTTCAGCCTCAGCCTCCAGATTAGCTGGAACTTCAGGCAAGCACCACCACATTCAGCAAATTTTTTTTTTTTGTAGAGATGAAGTCTCGCTATGTTACCTAGGCTGGTCTCGAACTCTGGGCTCAAGGAATCCTCTCATCTCGACCTCCCAAAGTGCTGGGATTGCAGGCATGAGCCACCATGCCCAGCCTCCCCCTTCCTTTTAAAGTCATTTATTCCTTTAAAATCAAGTTGAAATGACTAGGTCCGGCCGGGAGCAGTGGCTCACGCCTATAATCCAGCACTTTGGGAGGTCGAGGTGAGAGGATTGCCTGAGCACACGGTTTCGAGATCAGCCTGGGCAACTTGGAGAGACCTCATCTCTGCAATAAATCAAAAACTAGCCATGCGTGGTGGCACGAACCTGTAGTTCCAGCTACTTGGAAGGTTGAGGCGGAAGGATCACCTGAGTCCAGCAGGTTGAGGCTGCGATGGCCGTGAGCGTGCCATTGCACTCCAGCCTGAGTGACAGAGTGAGACTCTGACCTCCCCCGCAAAAAGAAAAGACTTGGTCCCGACCCTATATGCTCCATCTGTCTTAGGAAGTCTTTACCTGCCAGCATCTCCAGAGCATCTCCTGGAGAGTTTCATCACAGTCACTCGGTCACTTCCTGTTCAGGATTCTCATTCCCGAAGACCTCTCAGTCATCTGCGGTGCCAGATACTCCTTGTTGCCACCTCCCTGTTGTACAGTGTTCTCCAACTTCAGCTACAAAGAAATCTCATTCCATACCAGTTCCATCATGGCCCTACCTCCTGCCATTTTGCTTGAATTCCTCCCTCCCTGCCTAGTCTCTGCCCTTCCCATCTCTCAGCTCTCCTGCCCATCCAAGCCATCACAACTTTGGCTTCCCAGTCTTATTAAGGGAAGATTTAAAGGTTGTGTCATTTATCATTACTTTTTTTTTTTTTGAGTTGGAGTCTCACTCGGTCGCCCAGACTGGAGTGCAGTGGCCGCTTCCGGCCACCGCAGCCTCGCCTGCTGGGCTCCAGCAATCCTTCACCTCAGCCTTCCGAGTAGCCGGAATTACAGGCATGCACTACCACGCCTGGCTGATTTTTTGATTTATTGTAGAGGTGAGGTCTCGCTGCCCAGGCAGGTCTCGAACCCGTGGGCTCAGGCGATCCACTCACCTCAGCCTCCCAAAGGCGCGAGATTGCAGGCTGAGCCACCGAGCCCGGCTTATCATTACTTTTAAAAGTAGTCTTGTGAGCAGGGAAATTTAAGGTTTTTTTTGTTTTGACTCTCATCCATCAAGATTGCCTGAGGGAGAACTCATCACAGCTGAAGGGCTCAAATGGCGCTTTACAAACCAAAGGGGACATGAATCCCAGAGCTTCATCCTAGAAACATAAAGAACTGACTAGTCTCTGACATTAAGGTTTTCTTTTAACTTCAGTCAGATCACATACTGGGGCAAAGTCACTCTCCTCCTAAGTGGCAGGTGTCAGTAGAGCATGGTTGCTTTCTTTTTTTTTTTTTTTGAGTTGGAGTCTCACTCTGTCACCCAGACTGGAGGGCAGTGGCCGCTCCCGGCCACCGCAGCCTCGACCTGCTGGGCTCTGGAGATCCTTCCGCCTCAGCCTTCCAAGTGGCCGGTATTACAGGCATGCGCTACCATGCCCAGCTGATTTTTTTTTTATTTATTGTAGAGATGAGATCTTGTTGCCCAGGTGGGTCTCGAACCCGCGGGCTCAGGCAATCAACTCACCTCAGCCTTCCAAAGGCGCAGGATTACAGGCTGAGCCACCGAGCCCGGCTGCATGGTTGCTTTCATATGGCAGGGGTTGTGGACTCCCAATTCCTATTCCTCTTCTAGATGCACATGACATAGCAGAATGTCTCTCGTATAATAAACGCTTGTGCGTTAGTAAATGATGAGTATTCTCAGAAAAGCAGTCAAGCAAGCAATTTAAAAAGAAGAAATACATATGGACTATATATTTATTACTTGACATTTTTCATCATAAAGAGTTAAAAATGCAAATATAATAACTATAAACGGTTTGGGGGTTTTTTGAGTTGGAGTCTCACTCTGTCGCCTAGGCTGGAGTTCAGTGGCATGCTCACAGCCACTGCAGCCTTGATCTGCTGGGCTCAGACAATCCTTCTGCCTCAGCCTTCCAAATAGCTGGAACTACAGGTACATGCTACCATGCCAGGCTAATTTTTTGATTTATTGTAGAGACAAGGACTCGCCGAGTTGCCCAGGCTGGTCTCAAATCCCTGGGCTCAGGCAATCCTCTCGCCTTGGCCTCCCAAAGTGCTGGGGCTGGGATTACAGGCTTGAGTCACTGCTCCCGGCTCTATATATGTTTGTTGGTTTTTGGTTTTTTTTTTAGTTGGAGTCTCACTGTCACCCAGGCTGGAGTTCAGTGGCACACTCACGGCCCACTGCAGCCTCGACCTGCTAGACTCAGCCGCTCCTTCCGCCTCACTCTTCCAAATAGCTGGAACTACAGGTGCACACTACCATGCCAGGCTAATTTTTTGATTTATTGTAGAGACAAAGTCTCGCCAAGTTGCCTGGGCTGATCTCGAACTCCCCGGGCTCAGAAAATCCTCTCACCTTAGTCTCTCAAAGTGCTGGGGTTGCAGGCTTGAGCCACTGCACCCGGCCTTATATATGTTTTTTTATTATTTTATTGGCAAAACCAAAAGAGATTGACGGTATTCAGTGAGGCTGGAGAGAAAATGGTTCCTCTCACGTCCTGTTGGTCACGCATGTCCTCATTCTTGTTTGTCCCCATTTGCCTCCTGGACCATTGGTCACTTGCTCAATGAAAGCTTCCAGATGCTGCAAGGGTAGCCTATTTCTCAGCACCGAAAATCATCTTGACTTCTTCCATGGTGAAGGACAGCCTCTAGCATGACCTTCATCACTCGGTTAGCAATCCTGGTTACCAGGCCAAACTTCACTGGCCTCAAGGAGGCTCTGGGACCGCCTACCAGACCTGGACTCAGATGATGAATATTGGGCATGAATCTAACTTCCTAGCAGCCGCTCTCTACCTGCTAAGACAGAGAAGTTCACACTCCACGGGATATACTTCTGCCAATGAGAGACAACAGCTGGTCATTTCTCCCCTTCATTCTTTCCAACAGGCTGTTCCAAGGCACAACGGTTCCATATAACCGTTCCAGAAACATTCCTGTTTTGCAAAGCAACTGAGATTTTGTATGAAGCTATGACCAGGCAGGTAAAACATCTGCTTAGTTTGTTTTCCTTCCTTCTTATTTTCTTTCCCCCCTCTTTCTTGAGTTTGCATTCCCACCCCCAATAGAGTACTCACATGTAAGCTTTGTCTCAGACTTAATTTTCTAGGAAACCGAGAAAGTATAACTTATTTGAAGGACAGTTTGGCAGTACATATTAAATTGTAAAAAATGTATATATTTTTTTATTGTGGTAAAATAAGCACAACATAAAACTTAACCATTTTAGCTATATTTTAAGTTCAGTGGCATTAAGGACATTCACATTGTTAGGCAACCATCATCATCATCGTACTCCAGAATGTTTCCATCATCTCAAATTGAAACTCAGTCGCCATTAATCAATTCCCCATTTCTCTATTTCTCCATCTCCTAGTAATAACCATCCTACTTTCTGTTTCTGAATTTGACGGCTTTAGGTATCTCACCATATAGCATTTGTCCTTCTGTGTGTCTAACTTACTTGGCATCCTGTCTCAAAGTTTATCCATGTTTTAGCATGTTTCAGAATTTTCTGCCTTTTAAAGGCTGAAAAATATGTCATTGTATGTTTATACCATGTTTCATTTATTCATTCATCCATCAATGATCATTTGGGTTGTTTTCACTTTCATTATTATTTTTATTTTTATTTTTTGAGTTGGCGTCTCACTCTGTTGCCCAGGCTGGAGTGCAGTGACACACTCACGGTCACAGCAGCCTTGACCTGCAAGGCTCAGGCGATCCTTCCACCTCACCCTTCCAAGTAGCTGGAACTATAGGCATGCACTACCACGCCCGACTTATTTTTTTTATTTATTGTAGAGAGGAGGTCTCACCAAATTGCCCAGGCTGGTCTCAAACCCCTGAGCTCAGGCAATCCTCTTGCCTCGGCCTCCCAAAGTACTGGGATTGCAGGTTTGAGCCACCACACCCAGCTGTTTTCACATTTTGACTGTGGTGAATAGTGCTGATATGAACATGGATGTACAAATATCTGTTTGGGTCTTGGCTTTCAATTCTTTGGGGTATATATCTAAAATTGGAATTGCTAATAATACATATAATTCTGTTTAATATGTTCAGTAGCCACTATTTCATAGTGATTGCACCATAAAAAAGTGTATACCTTCTGACACAGGAATCTCACCCTAGAAAGTTATCCTAAGGCCGGATGCAGTGACTCACACCTATAATCCCAGCACTTTGGGAGGCCAAGATGAGAGGATTGCCTGAATTTGAGACCAACCTGGACAACTTGGCAAGACCTCATGTCTACAATAAATCAAAAAATTAGCCAGACGTGGTAGTGCACCCCTGTAGTCCCAGCTACTTGGAAGGCTGAGGTGGAAGGATTATCTGAGCCCAGCGGGCTAAGGCTGCAGTAGCCATGAGTATGCCACTGCACTCCAGCCTGGGCAACAGAGTGAAACTTCAACTAAAAAAAAAAAAGTTATCCTAAAGAAATAAAAGATATATCTGCAGTGTTTCTGCCTAATTAACATTTAAATATTTAACACTCTCTGTTGATGTTTATACACATATATATATTATGTATTTATTTATTTGAATTGAGGCCTCACTCTGTCACCCAGGCTGGAGTGCAGTAGCACGATCACAGCTCACCACAGCCTGGACCTCCTGGGCTCAGGCAGTCCTTCTACCTCAGCCTCTCCTTCCTGTATCTCCATCCAAGCCTTCCTGGACTTCATGGCAATAACAGTCATGCTTTCTTTTTGCTCTCGGGTATGGGGAGAGAGTTCCATTTAACTCATGACCTGGTGATTTTTCTGTCCCATTTCCCACGGTTTCTAAAGCCCATTCATAGGCATGTTTCAACCAGTTATATTCATAGTGAAAAAAGAAGTAGCATTGTTAGAATTAGATTCTTGGGATTAGCAAAGACCAACTCTCATGTTTCTTCAAGCAGATTTTTTTTCCATAAAAGGATCAAGATTTTCTGAAAATAAAATAAATATATTATTGCCCGTAACCTAATTTCTTAATTTAGAAAACAATAAAATTACAGTAATAACTTAAAAATGTATGCTTGATTCCAAAAAGTAAAAGATCTCTTCAGGTTCTTTTCATCAATTGAAAAAAAAATAATAGCAAAAGAAGGATATACGTTTGAGCCTAACTATCTAAATCTATATATCTCTATCTATCTATATGTGTATCTGCCTTTTCTATATAGATGTTTCTTTTTATTGTTAGGCTAGTGTTTAAAGTGAAAATATATTATTATAACTAAACTTATTATTTGGGAAGGTTTTTGTTTTGTTTTGTTTCGTTTCCGCATGCAATTGTGTGCATGTGTGTCTGTCGGAGTCTCACTCTATCACCCACACAGGAGTACAGTGCATGGCATGCTCACTGCCACCGCAGCCTTGACCTGCTGGGCTCAGGTGATCCTTCCACTTCAGCCTGTCAAGTAGCTGGAACTATAGGTGTGCGTTACCATGCCCAGCTAGGTTTTTTTTATTTATTGTAGAGACGAGGTCTCACCAAGTGCCCACCCCATAAGCATGCCACTGCACTCCAGCCTGGGTAACAGAGTGAGACTCCAAATCAAAAAAGAAAAAAGGAAAAAGACAAGAGGAATGTTTTGGGGGTTAAGGAAATGTATTCTATCATGAATATAACTGGTACGACTGTTTACATTTATTAATCATATCACATTGTACACTTAAAGTTTTGTGTTTTCCTATATATAAAATAATAAACCTCAATAGTGCTGATTAGGAAAAGGAGTCTGTATCTAATCCAGTCACTGGCAAACAGAACAGGGTTACCCTGACCAACTTTAATTCATCAACATTTACTCCCTGGGTAGGAAAGATCCCCGCCTTCCTTCAAAACAGCCCATCGTAAATCTGAATAAAATTGGGTTTGTTAGCATGAAGGAAGGTGGGATTACAACCAGCAGTGTCTTCTGCCCAGGGTCATCTATATGCAGGCTTTGGAGAACACAATACCCTTATTAAAATGATATAATCTTCATCTCGTAATTAATTAAAGTCCAATCTTTCCTGAATAGTAATTACCCATTGAATCATTCTTGATAGCCAAAACTGTACAGAATGCTAATGAAAAACAGCTATTCAATGAAAAGTCACATATCAACCAAATCCTCCAGCTCAGTGAGAGGGCAACTTAGGGAAGAATGAATTAAGCTCCCCCAGAACACATTGTGACATTGTGACCAGCACATGTGCTATGTGACCTTCTTTTCCTTCACTCCATATGGCTTATTTTATTTTCAATCCTTGGCTGCTTAACTTCTTCTGGCTTTGAAGGGAGGTCATTTTTGGCCTAACTCTCAGAGAGGAAAGCCATATGCTGCTTTGTTCCTGAAATGTTTATTTTTCCCCACTACATATGTTTTGCTTCCTTCTCTAATGTCTGTACTGAAATTGAAGAAGTCTGCCTGACACCGATGGTTCTCATTACAGTGGGCCTAGGCTGGTCCCCGCTTCTCCCTAGCATTTTATGGGTGAGTTACAGAGCTATGTGTAACTTCTGCTCTGCTACTCATGGTGCATTATGGGTACTCATTAAAGAATTTAAGCATACATTAACTGAGATCTGTAATAGGCTCACTTGAAACATCTGACATTTAAGAAAGACAATCTAATGGAAACATAATCGATGCATTCTTTTAGTTCTTTAGGTCCTAGATACCTTAGGAATGTAGGTAATCAAAAAACAAACAGGACTGGTTTCATTATCTCAGGCTCTTTCCTTCATAAAATCCTCCCCGAGTTAATAAAGAAGTAACAAACGTGCCAGGCACGGTGACTCACGTCTGTAATCTCAGCACTTTGAGAAGTTGAGGCGAGAGAATTGCCTGAGTCCAAGGGTTTGAGACCAGCCTAGAGACGTTAATGAGATGCCGTCTCTACAATAAATCAAAAAAATTAGCCAGGCATGGCGGTACGCACCTTGGTTCTAGCTACTCTGAAGGCTGCAGCGGAAGGATCACTTGAGCTTAGCAGGTTGAGGCGGCGGTGGCCGTGAGTGTGCCACTGCACTCCAGCCTGGGTGACAGTGAGACTCCAACTAAAAATAAATAAATAAATAAAAATTTAAAAAATATGTAACCCTGGGCCCTAATGATATTGATAATTCACAAATACATTCATTCTTTAATTTATTTACACTTACTTCAGTGTTTATCTCTGCAGATAAATGTCCATGTTTTCTTTTATTAGAAGATGAAAATTATGCAGCTCTTGTCAGGAAACATAAAAGCTAAACCTACTACAGAATTATAATGATGAGCATAGCCTAATACAAGCAGAAATATTTGCTTTTGTAAATAGTCTCCTTTATCACCCTGCAAATGCCCAGCTCTGACCTAAGCTCTCTAGATATATATTAACTTGACTCTATTCTCACTTCTTTCTTTCTTTTATTTATTTTTTCTTGGAGTCAGGGTCTCACTCTCTCCCCTAGGTTGGAGTGCAGTGGTACCATCACGGCTCACTACATCCTCGACTTCCTGGGCTCAGATGATTCTCCTGCCTCAGCCACCCGAGTAGCTAGTACTACAGGTATGTGCCACCATGCCCAGGTAATTATTTTGATTTCTTGTAGAGACTAGACCTTGCTATGTTGCTCAGGCTGGTCTCAAACTCCTGCGCTCAAGCATTTATCCTGTCTCCCAAAGTGTTGGAATTACAGTTGTCAATCACCCAGCCCAGTCACTTATTTCTTTTTTTTTTTTTTTTTTTGAGTTGGAGTCTCACTCTGTCACCCAGGTTGGAATACAGTGGTACGCTCATGGCCACCGCAGCCTTGACCTGCTGGACTCAGGTGATCCTTCTGCCTCAGACTTTCAAGTAGCTAGAACTATAGACGCACACCACCACACCCGGACAATTTTTGTGAGCTACTGTAGAGAAGAGTTCTCACCAAGTTGCCCAGGCTGGTCTCCACCCCATGGGCTCAGGTAATCCTCTCACCTTGGCCTCCCTAAGTGCTGAGATTATAGGCATGAGCCACCACATCTGGCGTCCCAGTCACTTATTCTGTAAGGTCTTTCTTGTCCCTAGTGAAGTTCTCAATCCACACATTGAATTGGCAATGTATCATCTCAGGACAGACTTGGAGAATGCCTGGAGTAGAAGGAAAAGATCCTCCCCATCCTGACCAGACGCGGTGGCTCATGCCAATAATCCCAGCTCTTTGGGAGGCCGAAGCGAGAGGATTGCCTGAGTCCACGGATTCAAGACCAGCCTGGGCAACATGGTGAGACCTTGTCTCTACAATAAATACATAAATAAATAATAATAAATTAGCCAGGTGTGGTAGCACATACCTGTAGTTCTGGCTACTTGGAAGGCTGAAGTGGAAGGATAGCCTGAGCCCAGCAACTCGAGGCTACGGTGGCCGTTGAGTGTGTCATGACACTCCAGCCTGGGTGACAAAGTGAGAGTCTGACTCAAAAAAAAAAAAAAAAAAAAATCCTCCTTGTCCTAATGTGGATTAGAGTTTCCTGGATTGGGGGGCTTCAGGAGAACCCCCCAGCTACTCTAATAATAAACTTCCTTGAATGCAGTGAATTCCATCTATGCAACTACCTCGGGGAGAGTGATCCTGGTCATGCTTTGGCGCCTAGCATGGCTTGGTCTTGCCATCTGTGTCTCTCTGGCTCTCCATTTCTTCTTCGCCACGCTTAGCTGGAATTTCTAGGCCTGAGTTCTAGTTCTCATGTTTCTCCCAGTCATGTCCTAGCATAGTCTACAAGAATTTCTCTGTGATCCTCTGTGAGTTCAAAAGAACCCCAGTGTATGGCATGGTGGCTCACACCTATAATCCCAACACTTTGGGAGGCTGAGGTGAGAGGATTGACTGAGTCCACAGGTTAAAGACCAGTCTGGGCAACTTGGTGAGACTTTATCTCTACAACAAATCAAAAAATTAGCCGGGCATCGTGGCGCATGCCTGTAATTCCAGCTACTTGGAAGGCTGAGGCAGAAGTGTCACCTGAACCCAGAAGGTCAAGGCTGCAGTGGCCATGAGTGTGCCACTGCACTCCAGCCTCGGCAAAAGAGTGAGACTCCGACTCAAAAATTAAAAAAAAAAAAAAAAGAGCCCCAGTATCTCGTGTTCTTTTCCATTTACAGGCACATAAAAGGATTCCATTCTTATGCTTTCTTGAGGGTAGGTATGGCCAGGTGCCCTGCTGTGACCCACGCAACATAAATGGAAACTTTAAGAGCCAGTGTGAGACTTACCTCTTTTCCTGCCTCAGTTATTATGGAAGCATATGTCAAAATAAAGCTTCCATCAGTTTGGGACCCTGAGTCACAACAGCGAGCAGAGTACACTGCTGACAAGTCTCCATGATTAAGAAAGATCCCTCTTGGTTTATACTTCTGAGGGTTGGGAGTTGTTTGCTACTGCAAGATAAGCTAACATATCCTGATCTTATATCCTCTCTGGTGTTTGTCTTTAATTTTTCTGCTTCACAGCATTGTATAACATCTTCATATCTTGTATTTCAGTGGATGTTTCAGGATGTAGTTAGTGTTCTTTTTTTATTTCACACTTTATTATCCATCATTATTCTTATAAACATCGACATCCATGTATAGGACCTCCAGCATCTTAGACTCATAGTTCCTGCTCGCCTTACCTTGAGAACTTTCTTCTTTATATTAGGGAAATCACTAAATCAAATCTTTCTTCAAAATTCCAAGCTCCACACCCCTCTGCCTGGATTCATCTTGATTAAGCTACTTAGGCATTTCCAGCTTGTTTCCTCATGGAAAAACAATGCTAATGAGCATAGCTTATCTCACAGGGCTGCTGTAGGAATTCAGTGAGATAGTGCACAGAAGCTCTTAAAGCAGTCTCTGGTGCACAACCACAAATGCTCAAAGCTGTTAGCACTAATAATTATTGTCACTGTGTGCTCCCGGCCACATTCGATAGATTTACTCTCCATTCTTGTTATTTTGGGTATTGTGTTTGAATTCTAATTTTGATCAAATTTCTAATGCTCTTTGTTTTAATAAGCACATTTTATTTATTTATTTATTTTGAGTCAGAGTCTCACTGTGTCGACCAGGCTGGAATG
The DNA here is from genome assembly GCA_027257055.1 of Cephalopachus bancanus. NCBI lineage: Eukaryota > Metazoa > Chordata > Mammalia > Primates > Tarsiidae > Cephalopachus > Cephalopachus bancanus. The sequence continues at coordinate 2,330,113 of JAPVLO010000179.1, forward strand.
CAGTGCCAAGCTCTGGCCACCGCAGCCTCTACCTGATGGGCTCAGGCAATTCTTCCACTTCAGCCTTCCAAGTAGCTAGAACTACAGGCATGCACCACCATGTCCAGCTAGCTTTTTGATTTTTTTTTGTAAAGATGAGGTTTTGCCAAGGGGCTCTGAGTGGTCTCAAACCCCTGGGTTCAGGCAATCCTCCTGCCTCGGCCTCCCAAAGTGCTGGGATTACAGGTGTGAGCCCCAAGCCTGGCTCTAATTTCTAATCTTTTTTTTTTTTTAGTTGGAGTCTCACCCTGTCATCCAGGCTGAAGTGCAGTGACACACTCACAGCCACTGCAGTCTCCACCAGCTGGGCTCAGGCTATCTTTCCACCTCAGCCCTCCAAGTAGCTGGAACTACAGGTGCACGCCACCATGTCCAGCTAATTTTATGATTTACTGTAGAGACACGGCCTTGCCAAGTTGCCCAGGCTGGTCTCGAACCCCTGGACTCAGATAATCCTCTCACCTCGGCCTCCCAAAGTGCTGAGATTACAGGCGTGAGCCACCTCGCCTGAGGAATTTCTAATTCTTAATCCATTAGCTTCCTTTGACTGTAGAGGACTACTGTGTCTTAGCTCTGTGCATCCCAGCTGTGGCTCCCCACAAATCACCTTGTTCCTCAACCTGGAGTTGACTGCAGACCCATGAAGGAGCCCAGGAAGGCCAGCAGGAAAAGCACCCAGCTGACACTGTCCAGCTCCAAACCCACACAATCATCTTGGGAAATTAAATGTCTTAGACCATTCAGATTTGGGCTGGTTGGTGACAGCAAAAATAACAGATATTCTTTTTAACTCTGCAAACTTGAACAAGTTAGATAACCTTTTAAAGCCTCTATTATCTTACCTGTAAAATGGGAATGATATTTATCTAGCATGAGAGAATTAAGCAGCTGGCATAGCGAGTAGATGCTTAGTGTTACTTATCGCCTTTGTACCTTTCTGGTATATTTGTCATGACCACTTTTCCTCCTCTGTCCTTTCTCCTTCCTCAGATTTCCTTTTCCAACTCTCACCCTCAGTAGGTCAATCCTGGAGCCTCTTCTGTGGTAGTCTCCCACTATCTGCCGGGAGCCCTTGCCCTGTCTTGCTTTCACTTCAGCTCCCAGCGACCTCTGTCTACACAATCTCCCTTGGTGAGCTTCTTCGTTCAGGGGCTTTAAGATCATGCAGAGAAGACTGAACCCTCTGGTCTTAGCCACAGTCTCCATCTGGCTTGAATTTCCCACTGTTTTTCTAACAGCGCCATTTGACTATCTGGTAACATCTAAATGACAACAAACTGCTCATTATTTCTTCTCCCATGGGCTCGCCTTCCCATCTAACCTACTTTTCTTTTTAATTCTCAGAAATAAAAAAAAGTCAATCCCCAATTTCCTCCATCATCTGTATCCAGTTAGTCACTAGGTCATGTTTCTCCATTTGAAAGCTCATTTTATTCTCTCCTCCCCATCCTCACTGCCACTCTCCTCTTCTGCATCCTTCTCACCTCACCCACGTGGCCACTTTCAGTTCCTCTCAAGTCTTCTCTTTCTGTTTACTGATAGAAGATTTTCCTTTTAAAAAAATTTCCATCTTGTGCCTCTGCTTCAGAACTTATAATAATTTCACGTCGCCTCTACTTCAAGTTCAAATTCCTCACTCCGAGCTTCTTCCTACATGTGTGATATGCTTGTAGCATCCAAACTTATTTCTCACTTCTCACTAATTGCTCCATCCAAGGGGTCTTTTCTTAGACCAGTGTCCCTATAAACAGATCCTGAAGCGAAGATTAAAATGCAAATGCTTTGAGATGTGCAAATCCATGGCAACAAAGAAGAAGATGACAGAAGGAGAAGAGATGGATAACAGCCTAGAGTGATATGTGACCGCGCTGGCACCGTTTCATGACAAGCCAAGCCAGGAAGAAACCCTGCAGGGGGCTTAGCAGGTGTGTGGGCTTGCTGGGCTTGTCCAGATGGGCTTCAGGGAAACAGAGCCCTGCAGTAGTGTCTGGTAGAGAGAACAGGAGGAGTTCCTCCATCTAGTCCCCTCCCTCTTCCATCTCTCATCAGTCAAAACTCATCCCATGGGGATCCCCCGCTTCTGGGTTTCCTCATCTGTTCCATTCAGCTGCTGCTTAGGTGCCAGATAATATGCCGTGTGGCATGGTGTTTCAACCAAGCCTAGAAGGGAAGGAGGGGAGGAGCCCCAGCAGTGGCCAGAAAGAGGCAGAATCAGAAGATCCAACAGCCCTAGTTGGGGGCTCCTGGATGTGTGTCCCAGACAGCCTGTCTATGACTCTATCCTAGGCAATCATTTCTTTTTCTTTTCTTTTTTTTTTGAGTTGGTGTCTCACTCTGCTGCCCAGGCTCGAGTGCAGTGGCGCACTCACGGCCACCGCAGCCTCAACCTGCTGGGCTCCAGTGATCCTTCTGCCTCAGCTGGAACTACAGGCACACGCCACCATGCCTGGCTAATTTTTTTATTTATTGTAGAGATGTGGTCTCACCAAGATGCCCAGGCTTGGTCTTGAACCTGTGGGCTCAGGCAAACCTCTCACCTCAGCCTCCCAAAGTGCTGGGATTATAGGCGTGAGCCACCGCACCTGGCCTTGGGAACCATTTTTAATGTTGTCTCTGTCTCTTTCCTGGGCTATCCCCATTTTTCTGTTGTGGTCTGCCTTTCCAAATTAGACTTATCCTGCAACAACTGTTGGCTTTCACTCCCTTCACAAAGCTCTTTCTGACCACCTATAGAAGATATTCACTATCTTGGTGGATAGCCAGATATTCCCCAGGACAAGAGTGATCACCCTTCTTCTCTCAGCACTCTGCTCTCTCTCTGGGGGAGAATTCCCGGTGTATAAAACCTTGCTTTTGCCTTTCCCGTCCCAGTTCCTGCTGTGGAAGAGAAGGGTCAAGGCTTCTTCCACGCCCAGCTGGGGCACACAATGTAAGCTCAGCCAATCGGCTACTGGTTCCCCAGGCTTTGAACCTTGAGCCAGTGAAACAAAAGATGCAGTGAGCATTTGAAGGTCAGACAGCTCCTGGTGCTGCAGTCTGCTTCAGTCAGACTGTTTTTGGTGGGTGACCTTGGCCGTGGATTCTGTTTTATCTGTAACTCTCTCAGTTCCTATCTGTTTCTCAAGCCCCATCCCCCAGGTTCCCTTGGATTCTGTGAACCCCTTTCTTCCTGCTGTGCTAGCCCTCCAGTGAACTTGCGTTGTTTAAGGTGGCCAGGGGCAGCTTGTGCTGCTTGTGACTCAGAACTGTTTATACTTAGTAGGTTACAGTACTTTCTGTCACCTCAAGACTTTGATAACGTTTGGAGATTATTCATGCAACAGGTTCAGCATAATGCCTGAAACATAGCAAACACATAACAAACTACGTTAGTGTCATAGTCAACAAATATTTCTCAAGCTTCAGACTCTGGGGAGTGTAGAAACAAAATACACTGAGAAGGAGCATGCGTTTCTTGTTTAATAGGAAAAATATGTTAATAAAATCAACAACAGAAACAACTGAAATTGTACTACAGAGTATGTTGGTGGCACCAAGAAGCAAGTGGATGGATGAGACAGAAGAGACCCAGAAAACTGCATGGAGAAGATGTGTGACTTGTGTTCAGAAGGACGACCGGGAATTCCAAGGTGGAGAAAAGAAGGGATAAGCCTCAGAGGTGGAGGGAAATGCCACTGAGCTCTGAGAGGATGGGGATGCTTGGTGGGAAGGTGAAAAGTTCAGAACCGGGAGTATGATTGCCTGCAATTCTTTTTTTTATTTTGAGTTGGAATCTTAATCCGCTCACGGTCACTGCAGCCCCCACCTGCTGGGCTCAGGCAATCCTTCCACCTCAGCCATCCAGGTGACTGGAACTATAGGCACACACCACCACACCGAGGTAATTTTTTTATTTATTGTAGAGAAGAGGTCTCGTCAAGTTACCCAGTCTGGTCTGGAACCGCTAGGCTCAGACAATCCTCTCGCCTCCTGCAGCCCCCACCTGCTGGGCTCAGGCAATCCTTCCACCTCAGCCATCCAGGTGACTGGAACTATAGGCACACACCACCACACCGAGGTAATTTTTTTATTTATTGTAGAGAAGAGGTCTCGTCAAGTTACCCAGTCTGGTCTGGAACTGCTAGGCTCAGACAATCCTCTCGCCTCCTGCAGCCCCCACCTGCTGGGCTCAGGCAATCCTTCCACCTCAGCCATCCAGGTGACTGGAACTATAGGCACACACCACCACACCGAGGTAATTTTTTTATTTATTGTAGAGAAGAGGTCTCGTCAAGTTACCCAGTCTGGTCTGGAACCGCTAGGCTCAGACAATCCTCTCGCCTCCTGCAGCCCCCACCTGCTGGGCTCAGGCAATCCTTCCACCTCAGCCATCCAGGTGACTGGAACTATAGGCACACACCACCACACCGAGGTAATTTTTTTATTTATTGTAGAGAAGAGGTCTCGTCAAGTTACCCAGTCTGGTCTGGAACCGCTAGGCTCAGACAATCCTCTCGCCTCCTGCAGCCCCCACCTGCTGGGCTCAGGCAATCCTTCCACCTCAGCCATCCAGGTGACTGGAACTATAGGCACACACCACCACACCGAGGTAATTTTTTTATTTATTGTAGAGAAGAGGTCTCGTCAAGTTACCCAGTCTGGTCTGGAACCGCTAGGCTCAGACAATCCTCTCGCCTCCTGCAGCCCCCACCTGCTGGGCTCAGGCAATCCTTCCACCTCAGCCATCCAGGTAACTGGAACTATAGGCACACACCACCACACCCAGGTAATTTTTAAATTTATTGTAGAGATGAGGTCTCGTCAAGTTACCCAGTCTGGTCTCGAACGGCTGGGCTCAGGCAATCTTCTCGCCCCACTTCCCAAAGTGCTGAGATTACAGGCGTGAGTCACGGCAACCGGCGATTGCCAGCAATTCTTGAAGCCCATTGACAACTGCAGACAGGAGTAGATGTGACACTGGTCAGCGTGGTTCTCCAGCCATGTTCAGCTGCCATGATACCGTCTTCGGACAAGGGAGTTGAAGATTTAAGCAGAATATGTGAGACAATGGGTGCAAAGTGCCATTTCAAGATTAAATACATGATAGCTGTTGTTATTATTTTATTTTTCGAGTCAGGGTCTCACTCTGATGCCCACTGGAGTGCAGTGTGTGACCATGGCTCACTGCAGCCTCAACCTCCAGGGCCCAGGTGATCCTTCCGCCTCAGCCCCCTTGAGTAGCTGGGCTCATTTATTTTTATTTTTATTTTTTATAGAGATAAAGTCTCACTTTGTTGCCCAGTCTGCAGGTCTTGAATTTCCGGGCTCAAGCAATCCTGCTGCCTCGGCCTCCCAAAGTGCTGGGTTTACAGGTGTGAGCCACCATGCCTGGTCAGCTGGTATTATTACTGTCATTAGAAGTAGTGACTACTATTTCTAGTAGGAGATTTTGTTATTCAAATGTTATAGACGAGGGAAACTGAAGCTCGGCGAAGGTAATTGACCTGTTTAAAGTCAAATTGCTAATAATTTTTAGAAACACAATTTTAATCTCAGTCTGAGATTAAATTAGAAATAGCCTAATACTCAATGTTGTTTCTCAAGATTAAATGAGAGCCTATAAATATTTTTTTGATAAAAGAAAGCCATCTCAATATATGGACTTTGCAGCAACTTGGATGGATTTGGAGTCGATCGGACTCAGTGATTTATCACAGAAACAAAGAACAGAGTTCCATATGTTCTCACTCACAGGAGGACCTTGGACAATTATAATGCTATAAGAAAGCGATTGGCAGTAGTGGGAAAGTGTCAGGGGAGGGGGGTGGGATTGGAAGTTGAGGGAAACTGCTAGGCGAGGGAGGGACATACCTCATCAACAAGGGTACCTGCATGATCAATGTTTGTATACCTAACCCTAAATTGTACCCCACATCTTTAAAATAAAAATTAAAAAAAAAGAAGGCTGTCTCTTCAGGCAAGAAATTCTACTTCTTAGTATTGTCTTTGTCACTAGACCAATGCCAGGTTTACAAGTCATTTGGCTCCACATTGGCCTCTTGATAAAAGGTCTGGAAAGATGTCACAAAATGACAAAAGTAGGCACCAAGAGGAAAACTTGAAGAAAAAAAGCTCTTGGGAAACAAAAGTGTAGAATTTGTAGAATATTTGCCTCCGTCAGAAGCAAACAGTAGGAGAGCTTAACCCAAAGCAGAAGGAGGCCTCAATAACAGTGAGTAGCATGATGGCTTTTAAGCATCTTTTCCAAAAACATGGCAGATAAAAATGGCACAATGACAAGTATCTTTATAAATGTATATTTCTAACTTGAAAGGTGATTGATGTCCAACTATAAGTTTCTTATTGGCTGCTACCATTGCAAACTTTGATTTCAAAGTCTAACTTTCCTGTTGAAAGGTTTTATTGTTACAGACACCCAGCAGGCAGGGATGTCCTGCAGAGTCCCAGGGACAAATGCTGTTTACATGTCCTTATGAACAGCTGTCCTCTAGACCCCTCCAATTCGGCTTCCTCTTCCTCTATAAAAGAAAACACCCCCACCAAGTTCCCTAATGACCAATTCTTTGCCAAAAAAATCCTAAAAATCTTTTTAGTTTCTGATATAGCTGTTTGCTATCTTACTATAGCCTCCCTCCACAGCTTGCTTTCAGGGAAATGTTCTTTCTTAGCTTGAATCTACCTTCTGGGTTTCCTATGCTTCTTGCTATACAAATAAGGCAGGCTGGGTGCAATGGGAGCACTTGGGAAGTCAAGGCAGGAGGATTGCTTGAGCCTAGGAGTTCCAGACCAGCCTGGGCGATGTACCGAGACCTCATCTCTATTAAAAACTTTAAACATTAGCCGATTAAAAAAATAAAATAAGATAAATGAAAAATAAAATAAGTAAAATAAAAATTAGCTGAGTGTGCTGGTGCATCCCTATAGTCCCAACTACTTGGGAGGGAGGCTGAGGTGCCCAAGCTCAAGAGGTCAAGGCTGCAGTGAGCCATGATTGTGCCACTGTATTCTAGCCTGGGCAACAGTGAGATCCCCAACTCAAGTAAAAGAAGAAGCAGCAGCAGCAGAAACAGAAGAAGAAGAAGGTGAATGATTGTTCATCTCTTTGCAAATGTCCAGCTGCCCTTTGTAACCCCATGCTGATAGATCTGTCCCCCTTTATTAGAGTCTCACATTATAGTCTTGTAGCAGCTGTATAGCATTGCTTCCTCATCTACGGTGATGATGAGGATATGACAGAAGTAACTAATTATTAATGTTTACTTGATGACAGGCACTGTGCTAAGAATTTTATGTTCATTATGTCATTCAATTCTCACATTACTTTTATCTTATTTTACAGATGAGTAAACTGAGGACAAGAAAGTTAAGTAATTTTCCAAGGATCACCCAGTCAAGTAAATATGAGAGCTGGTATTTGGTCCCATGCAGTCTAATCCCTGCATTTTTTAACCATGACTTTTCCCCTGTGTGAATTCCTTGTTAAATTGTATTTATTTATTTATTTATTTATTTATTTATTTTGAGTTGGAGTCTCACTCCATTGCCCAGGCTGGAGTGCAGTGGCATGCTCATAGCCACTACAGCCTCAATCTGCTGGGCTCAGGTGAAACTTCTGCCTCAGCCTTCCAAGTACCTGGAACTACAGGCATGTGCCACCATACCTGGCTAATTTTTTGATTTATTGTAGAGATGAGGGCTCGCAAAGTTGCCCAGGCTGGTCTTGAACCCTGGGCTCAGGCAGTTCTCTCACCTCAGCCTCCTGAAGTGGTGGGATTATAGCCTGAGCCACTGTGCCGGGTTTTTGTTTTTTGGTTTTTTTATTTTTTTTGAGTTAGAGTCTCACTCTTTCACCCAGGCTGGAGTGCAGTGACACGCTCACAGCCACTCCAGTGTTGACCTGCTGGGCTCCAATGGCAATCCTTTCGCCTCATCCTTCCAAGCAGCCAGCACTACAAGTGCATACTACCACGTCCAGTTAACTTTTTTTAAAATTTATTGTAGAGACGAGGGCTCACCAAGTTGCCCGGGCTGGTCTCGAACCCACAGGCTCAGGCAATCCACTCGCCTCGGCCTCCCAAAGTGCTGGGATTACAGGCTGAGCCACCGAGCCCGGCCATTAAACTGCATTTAAATGTATTTCTTATATTATGCTCTGGAAACTCAGATATTTAAATGTAAAATACTATAAGCTCTTTAAGAAACAACTGTCAGACCTGGTGCGGTGGCTCACGCCTCTAATATCAGCATTTGGGGAGGCTGAGGTGAAAGGATTGTCTGAGCCCAGGAGTTCGAGACCATCCTGGGCAACATAGCGAGAACTCACCTCTACAATAAATAAAAAAAATTAGTGGGGCATGGTGGAGAGCGCCTATAGTCCCAGCTACTTGAAAGGCTGAAGTGAAAGGATCACCTGAGCCCAGCTGTTTGGGGACTGCTGTAGCTGTGATCTTGCCACTGCATTCTGGCCTGGGCAACAGAGTGAGACAACCGACAGAAAGAAAGAGAGAGAGAGAGAGAGAAGAGAAGAAAGAAAGAAGAAGGAAGGAAGGAAGGAAGGAAGGAAGGAAGGAAGGAAGGAAGGAAGGAAGGAAGGAAGGAAGGAAGGAAGGAAGGAAGGAAGGAAGGAAGGAAGGAAGGAAGAAAAGAAACAAAGAAACCATTGTAAGAAAGCAGATGCTGCCTAGTGCGTTGGTACACACTTGCAGTCCTAATTACCTAGGAGACTGAGGCAGGGGGATTGGCTTAAGTGCAGAAATTCTGGCCTTTTATTTTTTTTGAGTTGGAATGTCACTCTGTCACCCAGGCTGGAGTGCAGTGGCATGCTCACTGTCACCGCAACCTCAGCCTGCTGGGTGGGCTCAGGTGATGCTTCCACCTAAACCTTCCAAGTAGCTGGAACTACAGGCATGTGCCACCATGCCCGGTTAATTTTTTTTTTTTTTTTTTTGAGTTGGAGTCTCACTCTGTCACCCAGACTGGAGTGCAGTGGCTGCTTCCGGCCACCACAGCCTCGACCTGCTGGGCTCCGGAGATCCTTCCGCCTCAGCCTTCCAAGTAACTAGAACTACAAGTGTGCGCTACCACACCTGGCTAATTGTTTGATTTATTGTACAGATGAGGTCTCGCCAAGTTGCCCAGGTGGGTCTCGAACCCGCAGGCTTAGGCAATCCACTCACCTCAGCCTCTCAAGGCGCGGGATTACAGGCTGAGCCACCGAGCCTGGCTTAATTTTTTGATTTATTGTAGAGATGAGGTCTCACCAAGTTGCCCAAGTTGGTCTCAAATGTGTGGTCTCAGGCAGTTTTCTCACCTTGGCTTCCCAAAGTGCTGGGATTATAGGCACGAGCCACTGTGCCCAGCCAGAATTCAGGACTTTATTGCACTTTGCTAAATGAGTGTCCAGAAGCAGGATGGCAACCTCCCAGGTGTAGGGGACAACCAGGTTGCCTAAAGATAGGTAAATTCGCCTAGGTAGGAAATGGAGCTGCTCAAAACTCCCGAACTGATTAGTAGTGGGATCACGCCCATGAATAAAATAGCTAAAGAAAGAGGAAAGTTTATTGGCACGTGGATAAAAGAAAGAGTTGAAAACCAAGATGGCGTTAAGGCTCAGGTAAGCCCTGCTTTGAGTAAGGGTTTCAGATAATGACTGTGATTGGCCAAGCCACAGGGAGTAGGTCGGAGAAAGGTCATGTGTACAGATTCGGCATTCTTCTGATAACCACAGAGCCATGGGAAGGTAACTCTAGAAAGTTTGCAGGAGTGAGGTTAGACCATCCCATAGATGTCCTGTACAGTGGATTAGTGTCCTTATAAGGAGAGACACTAAGCCCGGGCGCAATGACTCATGCCTGTAGTCCCGGCATTTTGGAGGTGGGAGTTTGAGACTAGCCTGAACAACATAGCAAGACCTTGTCTCTAAAACAAAGAAAAACATATTATTTTTCTTTAACAAAAGAGTAGATGCTTACAGAGCTCTCTCTCTCTACCAAGTGAGGACACAGTGAGGAGGTGGTTACCTGCAAGCCAGGAAGAAATTGAATCCTACCAGGACTTACTCTGGGACTTCTAGCTTCCAGAACTGTAAGAAAATAAATTACTATTTTTTCTGGGTTTTTTTGAATCAGAGTCTCACTCTGTCACCCAGACTGGAGTGCAGTGGCACACTCACAGCCACCGCAGCCTTGACCTACTGGGCTTAGTTGATCTTCCACTACAGCCTTCCAAGTAGGTGGAACTACAGGCACACACCACCATGCCCAGCTAAGTTTTTTTATTTATTGTAGAGATGAGGTCTTGCCAAGTTGCCCAGGCTAGCTTCAAACCTGTGGGCTCAGGCAATCTTCTCACCTTGGCCTCCCAAAGTGCTGGGATTATAGGAGTGAGTTACCCCACCTGGCCAAATTTCTGTTTTTTAAGTCACCCAGTCAGTGATATTTTGTGATAGCAGCCTGAGCAGATGAATATAGACTTATACCTCACTTTGAGGAAGGCTGGCAATGCAGTGCCCACCTGGGTGACCAAGTTCTCTGAAGGAGAGGAGCGTAGACTCAGGAAGCAACCAGTATTCTGTCATCTAGGGCTATAAATGGAATCCTGTGCACCACTTTATAGCTGTGTTGACCAAATTGTTCACAGAGTTTATAACACTTTTTGCTTGAAAATCAAAGCTTATAAACCTCACGGTCCCTCAGTATGGCAATCTTGTCCCTCCCCAGGTCCCAGATTCTCCACTGCTGTCCTCTGAGCCTTCTAATTCTTACTCCTCTTATCCCCAAATAGTTCATGTAATTTCTTCAAATTCTTACTTCTTTTCCTCCCCCCCCCCTTTTTTTATCACAGACACAAATGGAACCTTCAGTCTTTACTTAGATTCTGATACAGCCACTCATTTTTCCCCTAACATTTCTCCACTCGATTTCTGGGACACGGTCTTTATATTAGTTCCCTAACGCTGCTGTAACAAATTATCACATGCTTTGTGGCTTAAAGCAACACAAATGCATTATCTTGTAATTCTGGAAACTAGAAGTCCAAAATGAGTTTCACTTGGCCAAAATCAAGGTGTCCTTGTAGCTGCTTCTTTCTAGAGGCTCTGGGGAGAATGTGTCCTCGTCTTTCCAGGATTTAGTCTTCCCAGACTTCTTGACTCATGACCCCCTCCCCATCTTCAAAGTCAGCGATGGCAAGTTGAGTCCTCATGGTGAGTCACTGAGACTGATCTTCCTACCTCCCTTGCACTTTTGTTTTTTTGAGTTGGAGTCTCACTCTGTCACCCAGGTTGGAGTGCAGTGGCATGCTCACGGCCTCTGCAACCTTGACTTGCTGGGCTTGGGTGATCCTTCCACCTCAGCTTTCCAAGTAGCTGGAACTACAGGTATACGCCACCATGCCAGGCTAGTCCCTTTCACTTTTAAGGACTTCTATCAATTATATGGATCCGCCTGGCTAATCTAGAGTAATCATCCCATCTCAAGATGATTATTTAATCACATCTGCAAAGCCCCTTTTGTTATGTAATATTACATATTCCCAGGTTCCAGCCATTAAGATGTGCACATCTTTGGGGGTGCATTATTCTGCCTCTCACCCCTGATTTTCCCTCTTTGCTAGTCCTGCCATCTCTTATCCCTGCCTAAGGCTTAATCGCTTAACTATCTAATTTCTAGCTGTGAGAGCTTAAAGAACTTCTATGACTCAGCCCTTCTAGCTTTATCTCGGATCAGACTCTGACACTGTAACCTATCTTAGGAACTGAGCTGTCGTCTCTTACCTTGTGCCCAAGTCCCCAGCTTTATACTCCAGGCTTAGTGCCTGGATCCTGGTGTGAGGCGACTATGCTCAAGTCCCTGCCTAGTATCTCAGATTCTTTAGAACTAAGAGGCAGCCTTGCTTGCATCGATCTTCCAGAGAAGCAGATTCTTGCCCATATTCTGGGCATCATGGTTAGATCCTTGCTATGTGGGTGTCAGGAAATGAGGAAAACACTTGCCAGGTTGCACTTCATCTTGCTACCTATGACCATACTCCCCTTATTGGCTCCTCCAGCCTACTCAGCCACCAATGACCAGAATTTGAATCACCCACATGTAGGGACAGGTCAGTCTAACTGTGTTTCTGAAATGTTGCTACACGTTAGAATTATCTGGAGAGTTTTTTATTTTATTTTATTTTATTGTTTTTTGAGTTGGAGTCTCACTCAGTTGCCCAGACTGGAGTGCAGTGGCCGCTCCCGGTCACCGCAGCCTCGACCTGCTGGGCTCGGGCGATCCTTCCACCTCAGCCTTCCAAGTAGCTGAAACTACAGGGGTGTGCTACCACGCCTGGCTAATTTTTTGATTTATTGTAGAGATGAGGTCTTGCCAAGTTGCCCAGGTGGGTCGTGAACCCGCAGGCTCAGGCAATTCACTCATCTCGGCCTCCCAAAGTGCGGGATTACAGGCTGAGGCACCGAGTTCAGCCTGGAGAGTTTTTAACAAATCTGGATGTCCAAGCTGTACCCCATACCATTTGAATCACATCTCAGGGTGGAAATCAACATCAATATATTTTTCAATGCCTCTGTTGATTTCCATTTGCAGAAAGATGGAGAGCAAGCAAGCAAGATACTTGCTGCTCAAAGTGTGCTCTGCCAACCAGCAACATTAGCCTCACCGAGAGCTTGTTAGAAATGCAGAAACTTAGCCAGGCGCTGTGGCTTACACCTGTAATATCAGTACTTTGGGAGGCTGAAGTGAGAGCATTGGCTAAGTCCAGGGATTCAAGACAAGCCTGGGCAACTTGGTGAGACCTCATTTCTACAATAAATCAAAAAATTATCCAGGCGTGGTGGCATGTGCCTGTAGTTCCAGCTACTTGGAAGACTGAGGCAGGAGGGTTGCCTGAGCCCAGCAGGTCGAGGATGTGGTGGCCATGAACATGCCACTGCAAGCCAGCCTGGGCGACAGAGTGAGACTCCAACTCAAGAAAAGAAAAGAAAAGAAATGCAGAAACTTGGGCCTCCAACCCACCTAGACCTACTGAATTAGAATCTGTAATTCAACAAGATTTCACAAGTGGTTTTGAAAACTCGACTCTGACCCATTTTACTCTGTCTGAGTTCTGGTTTTGAGCTCATAATCAAGCTCGTTTTTTTTCTTTTTTAATTGGAAAACAGAATAGTATTAGATAAATGATCAAAATAAGAATTCATTTACATTGATCATTTGACATGTGCTAAGCAGAGTGCTGGTGACCTAAATATACTGATTGATTTAGTGCTTACAATAAACCTTCGCAAAACCTTCCCAAACTTAGCAAAATCTTCCCACTCAATGCCTGTTCCTCTCATTATCTTGGCAACTGGTTGTTTCCTTTATAGCATTTATTAAATTTATGACTTTTCCCCTTTTTTGTGCCTTTTCCAGACTGAATGTTCTACATAGGTGGAGACCATCATATGTCTTTCTCATTTAGTTGCATATCCTTGGCACTTAGCAGCAACTCAAGAAGTGTTTGCTGAATGAATAAAGTCAGCACTATTACTATCTCTATTTTTCAGATGACAAAACTTGCCCAAGATGTCAATGCCAGTAAGTGGGAGGGAAGAATGTGAGCCAACCCTGAACCTGACCTAAACTCTTCATCTACCTACAACACCCCACCCCACCCACCCTCTCATCTCCTGAGCGCTACTGTTTTCTAATGTATGCCTCTTGTTTGCACATGTGCTTGTTTTATAGAATTGCAATCAGAATGCTGTTATTATTTAGAATTTTGCTTAACTATTGCTTGACATTTAGGCATTTTCTTTTTTCTTTTTAACTGCAGCACTTTATTTTTCCTTACACAATGACATGTTGCTGGGGCCTAAGGTTCTCACATATCAGTAGAAAACCAAAATCTGCTGTCATCTCTTAAAGAATTAAGAATTGTGTTACAAAAACCTTACATAAATTAAAAAGTTGAATAAATTTACAGGTGTAAATACAAACCATTTCTAATTCAAGGCAAGTAACAACCCACAGTGTTCTGGCAGGAAAACAATTAGGAAACTGGGTCCTAAGTTAGGAAATTGGATCTTTTCCAACCCTGTTAGACCGGCTGGCATGACAGAAATGACAATGTGTTCAGCTTTTGTCAACCTCCAGAGAAATCTTGGAATACTCAACTCCGACACATTAATACCCTGCACAGATCAAGCCTCTTGGTCATGCAGATTCACAGATCACGGACTTCTCTTCCATAAGCGTGTTCTCACCTCAGCCATGAAGTGACTGAGTCACATGTGTATGAAGGGTTTAAACCAAAGATATGTACAGGATATTAAACAAATACCAAGGGAACAGTTAACTTGAATACACGGTCAAAAACAGCAACAAGTTCTACGATCCAGTGCTGATATCATACAAGCTTCAAGGACAAATTTCTTTTCAAAGGCTTATTCCAGTTTCGCGAGGCTAGCATGAGGTGTATACATTTGCCAGGGCAAATTTATACTTATGAACTAACTCATGCAGCAAATGCTACACATCTGCTCGCAGTCTGTTTAGAAGCATTTGCAGTGGACGATGGAGGGGCCCAACTCTTTGTACTCCTGCTTGCCGATCCACATCTGCTGGAAAGTAGACAGGGAGACCAGGAGGGAACCACTGATCCCCGCTGAGTACTTGCCCTCAGGGGGAACAATGATCTTGATCTTCACGGTGCTGGGCACCAGGGCAGTGATCTCCTTCTGCATCCTTCAGCAATGCCCAGGTACATGGTGGTGCCACCAGACAGCACTGTGTTAGCGTACAGGTCCTAGCAAATATCTACGTCACACTTCATGATGGAGTTGAAGGTGGTCTCGTGGATGCCGCAGGATTCCATGCCCAGGAAGGAGAGGGCTGGAACAGTGCCTCTGGATACCAGAACCTCTCATTGTCAGTGGTGATCACCTGGCCATCAGGCAGCTCTTCTCCAGGGAGGAGGAAGATGAGGCGGTGGCCATCTCCTGTTGGAAGTCCAGGGCAACGTAGCACAGTTTCTCTTTGATGTCACACGCAATCTCCCGCTCAGTTGTACACACAATCTCCTGCTCAATTGTGGTGGTGAAGCCGTAGCTGCACTCTATGAGGATCTTTATGAGGTAGTCAGTCGGGTCCCAGCCAGCCAGGTCCAGATGCAGGATAGCATGAGGGAGGGCATAGCCCTTGTAGATGGGCACCGTGTGGGTGACCTCATCTCCAGAGTCCATGACAATAACAGTGGTACGACCAGATGCGTACACGGAGAGCATGACCTGGATGGCCACATACATGGCTGGGGTGTTGAAGGTTTCTGACATGATCTGGGTCATCTTCTCTCTATTGGCCTTAAGGTTCAGGGGGGCCTTGGTCAACAGCACCGGGTGCTCCTCAGGGGCCACATGCAGTTCATTGTAGAACGTGTGGTGCCAGATCTTCTCCATATCATCCCTGCTGGTGATGATGCCATGCTCGATGTGATACTTCAGAGTCAGGATGCCTCACTTGCTGTGGGCCTCATCGCCCACGTAGGAATCCTTCTGACCTATGCCCACCATAACGCCCTGGTGTCGGAGACACCCAACGATGGAGGGGAACTTGGCTTGGGGAGCGTCGTCCCCTGCAAAGCCAGCTTTGCACATACTAAAACTATTGTCAATGAGGAGCGAGGCAATATCTTCTTCCATTGCGATCAGCAGAGATGCAGGCGACAGGGCGACAGAGCACAGAGCGTGGGCCAGTGGCAGCGAGTGAACAGGTATTTTCAATTGTTCATTATTTTTAGGAGTTTTTGAAGCATCTTTTTGTGCCTAGTTGAGGTGAATTTTTTCTTTGTCACAAAACACGAACGTTCTTGTTATATTCATTTTCACCCTGAACAGGTCAGCTCTACACTTTCATGGTGCTCTAGTTAATTTAGATATTTTCCAAGCATGCTAAAGAATGGAAAAGTTTGTACTGCAAGGTTTTATAGACATGTAGAATTGTGACATTTTTACTGTTCCATTTTATCCAGCTTTGTTCATTATATCAGCTCCTAAAATTTTTCTTTTGTTGAAATATTCCAGTTTCATGTTAAGCAGAGACAAATCGTGCTAATTTGCAACTTTTCACTCTTTCTACTCACTCCCCAGATGGGCTGTTTGCTTACTTCCCTTGAAATCAGGAGCCGGAGTTCCCTGCCTGCAGTTCAAAGACAAAGTATGACTGACCTCCAGACTGAATTTCTAGGAACCCAGGATATGGGGAGACTGAGACCTCTTGTGATTCTTCCTGTTTGCCTTTGAGCTCATCCTCCAGGATTTCAGTGTGGTATCGTGGAGGACTCTGGACTAGAAATCAGCAAATGTCTGGTCTAGCTCTGGACCAGACATTTGCTGACGCTAGAACTTACTCCCTCGTCTCTCACACACGGGTAACTGTCTGCCTGTCCTATAGGCCTGGGAAGACTACATAAGATGATCTATAGAAGTGCACTTTAAAACATTCCAGGCCAGGTGCGGTGGCTCACGCCTATAATTCTCATCTCTACAGTAAGTCAAAAAATCAGCTGGACATGTTGACGCGTACCTATAATTCCAGCTACTTAGCTGAGACGGAAGGATCACCGGAGCCCAGAAGGTTGAGGCTACCGTGGCTGTGAGTGTGCCACTGCACTCCAGCCTGAGAGACAGAATGGGATTCCAACTTAAAAAAAAAAAGACATTTTAAAAGACATATATCTAGTGTACAAACATGTGTACAGTTATTCCAGTGTAGAAATATTTATTTGTTTTAATATCTAAATGCTTAATACTTTACTTATTAAGTACTTACCTCACTTATTCATTTATTTAATAATTAAATACTAAATACTTTAGTTTTTTTAATAGTAAAGAATGTCTGTATTTTAAATTTAACACTGTGAGAAACACCATTTCTCTGAACTATATTGCAGCCTTTTAATTATTTTATTTTATTTTTGTTTGAGTTAGATTCTTACTGTATTGCCAAGGTTGAAGTGCAGAGGCACGATCATGGCTTACCACAGCCTCTACCTCCTGGCTCAGGCAATCCTTCCATCTCAGCCTCCTGAGTAGCTGGAATTGCAGGCATAGGTCACCACGCCCAACTAATTAAAAAAATTTTTTTTGTAGAGATGAGACCTCGCTATGTTGCCCAGGCTGGTCTTGAACTCCTGGGCTCAAGTAATCCTCCTGCCTTGGCCTCCCCAAATGCTGGGATTACAGGCTGAGCCACTGCTCTGGGCCTGCATTTTTTTTTTTTTTCAGTTGGAGTCTCACTCTGTCACACAGGTCGGAGTGTAGTAGCACGTTCACAGTCACCCCGGTGTCGACCTCCTGGGCTCTGGAGATGATTCCGCCTCAGTGCTACCATGCCCTGCTAATTTTTTATTTATTGTGAAGACTAGGTCTCACCACGTTGCCCAGGATGGTCTCGAACCTGCGATCTCAGGCAGTCCACTGGACCCCGCCTCCCAAAGTGCTGGGATTACAGGCTGAGCCTCTGACCCCGGCCCCTGCATCCTTTTCAAAGGCCCAAACTCTGCCATTTTGTTCTGTACTTCCACGATTATCTTAAAATAATCGCTAAGTGTTATAATTCAATTTTACTTATTAAATGTTTAAGAAAATGTTCGTAGAAAAACTGGAGTTGGTAGAGTTGTCAAATTGATTCACACAACAGGTAACGTTATCTTCCTATCAAGCAAAAAAAAAAAAAAAAAAGAAAAGAGAGAGGCAAAACGAGAGCGCCGAACGATAATGAGACTTTTATTGTCTTTTAAGTTTACATGGTGAAAATGTGAGACCTGCAAAGTGTTATGAATACTTCAACTAGGAAAAAAAATCAGAAGAAATTAAATTTTTTTTTAACGGAGACCATAGTCAAAAAAACACAAAACAAAACAAAGTAGTTGAAATCTCCTGTTGAGAATGGGTTCTCTTTCTCCAGCAGTAAGGATATCTAATAATAATGAAGTCCAAGCGACCCTTCTTGCCTTCGGGAGGCAAACACAGTGGGCGACAAGTCACAACTCATTTTCAGAAAAGCCCTCTCCAGAGCCTCTGCCCACAACCGAGAGGGGAGGCTGATCAGGCAGACCCGGGTCCGGGCGACAGGGCAGGCTGGCGGCCGAGACCCCGGGCCACCTCCCGCGGGAGGGGCGGGTCGGCCCAGCCCGGGTTCGGTCCCGAAGGCCTGCTCGCTCGCGGCCAGGTCTGCGGGGCCGGCCGGGTGCAGAGCCGCCCCGGGGCGGCAGGGTCAACAGGGCAAATACTTTCTCGGAATCCACCCTCCCGGGCCACTTCGGCCGACTTTCTCCTCCTTCCCAGCCTACCCCCAAATCGGACCCGGGCGGCTGCAGCCGGTCAGCCCAGCCTCCCCCACTCGGGGCCGCGGGTGCCCCGTCCCGGGCGCCCGGGCACGTGCAGGGCTGGCGGAGAGCTCGAGCGCGGCCGCGCGACCCGCCTGTCCCCGCGGGCCGAGCCCGGGCGCCCTCCCTGGGGGAGGGGTCTCTGCGGCCGGGGCCGGGGGCGGGGAGGGCTGGGCGCGGCCGAGGTCGGGGGGTGTGTCCGAGGGGCCGGCGGGCGGGAGGCGACGGCCGGCCGAGAAGCTGCGGACTAGACCCTGCCGAGCCTCCCGAGCGGGTCCCGGCTTCCTCCCGGAGCCACCGAGCGGCGGCGGCGATGCGCGGCGGCGGCGCGTGGGGCGCGCTCCTGGCCTCGCTGCTCTGGGTGGCCGCGCGGTGCCAGCCGAGAGGTGAGCCCGGCCGGGTCCCCATCCCCGGCGGGTGGGCGGGCGGGGGCCCCGCGGGACAAAGCCCGGCGCTGTGGAGCCGCTTGGGTCCGAGCGCGCATCGTGGCTCCTCTCGGACCTGGGGCATCGGACACGTGGGTCTCCCGCGCGGGCCGTGGGGAGGGCGGCATGGGGACGCCGCCCCTGGCGGACGCTGCCGGCTCTGCCCCGCCTTTGGCTTTAACCTCCCCGGACTCCGGGAGGTCGCCCACGCGCTGGCTTTTGCGGGACGCAGCGATCCCGGAGCGCAGTGGAAGGAACAGTGCGGGGAGGGGGTGCGGGGGGGGTTACGCCGCCCGGGTTTTCAGTCCCCGGCTGCGGAGGGCGGGGGTGGCCTGTGCGGCCGGCCGGGCGCGGGGAATGAATGGAGAAGTTCTCCCGAGTCGCCCTCATTGTCCTGCGGTGCAAGCCCTATCGTCGTGACCAGAAATTGGCGGACTCCTCGGCGGCCGCTCGGGGTGCGGGTGGGCTGGTGGGGAGAGGTCGCGGTGGGAAGCGCGCCCCCCGCTAGCTGTCCTAGGCAGGGGGACGCGCGGGCGGCGTCCGGGGCACGGATGCGACCTCCGAAAACGCGCTCTTTGTGCAGTCCCCGGAGTGACCCAGCCGGCCCCTTCCCTGCGCGGGTCGAGCCCGTAGGCACCGCGGGGCGAGGGAGCCGGCCAGGCAGGGAGCGTTTTGCACGCTCGTTGCAAGGACTGAGAACAGAAACTCGAGGCGGATTTCCAGTTCCTGTCCTTGCCAAGAGAGAGAAAGAGACCTTCTTTGCCTTTTCGGCGGACAACTCCGGTCCCCACACCACCCACGGAGTTAAGTCTGCCCAGCGTGGCTTCTTGTTGGCTAGGCGGCCACAAATATTTGTGGCAAACATCTTAGTGTATGCAACACATGACAATGGGCGTATTCCCTCAAATAGGAACTTGATTTTTCAGAAAAAATGCAGGTCAAAAGCAGTGGGCGGAATGCGAAATACCCTCGTGGGAAAAATGTGTGTTCGGGCATTGTGCTGAGTTGTGAACTATGCAGAAACGCGGCCGTCTCATTCATTCAAGCATTCATGATGGAAGCACTGGACCGGAGCTGGAAGCGCAGCTTTGAATAGCTGGGCGTCTGCTCAGCGCCTCGCTCGGGCTGGGAGAGGGAATTTACATAGTTATCAAAGAAAGGAACCAGCCTTTCCGAGAGGAGCCTTTGACTCTGCAAGGGGACCCACGTCTGTCAGGCTGCTGAAAGTGAACAAGTCCCGGTTTCCCACAGGGTGGATAAAGGGCAGCTTGCATAGCTTATTGTTCCAAGAAATTGAAAGTCTTTAGACTGAGGAGATGCCCAGGATGTTTTCCGGCCCCTCGGGCCCGGCACTTGGCCTGGGCGGTTATGAATGGTATTTGGAGAAAGTGGGACCTCATGGGGGTTTCCTGCCTTGAGATGCTACGGAAAACCCCTCACAGTGGGAGCCTTTGAATCTTCCACATAGCACTCCATATTGGTTAGTCCACACCCCCATCACCATCACCCTCCTAAGGAACATCCTTGACGGAGTTTTATTTTATTGTTCTGAGTTGGAGTCTTACTCTGTCGCCCAGGTTGGAGAGCAGAGGCACGCTCACGGCCACTGCAGCCTCGACCTGTTGGGTTCAAGCGATCGTTCCACCTCGGCCTTCCAAGTCACGGGCCACCACGCCCGGCTAAGTTTTTTTTTTTTTTTAAAGAAATAATATTGGCTGGGCGCGGTGGTTCAGGCCTGTAATCCCAGCACTTTGGAAGACCGACATGAGGGGACTGCCTGAGCCCACAGGTTCGAGAACAGCCTGGGCAACTTGGCGAGACCTCGTCTCTACAGTAAATCAAAAAATTAGCACGCGCCTGTAGTTCTGGCTCCTTGGAAGGCTGGGGCAGAAGGATTGCTGGAGCCTAGCAGGTCGACGCTGGGGTGGCTTTGAGTGTGCCATTGCACTCCAGTTTGGACGACGGAGTGAGACTCCCACGGAAGGAAGGAAGGAAGGAAGGAAGGAAGGAAGGAAGGAGGGAGGGAGGGAGGGAGGGAGGGAGGGAGGGAGGAAGGAAGGAAGGAAGGAAGGAAGGAAGGAAGGAAGGAAGGAAGGAAGGAAGGAAGAATTTTGTGCCCCATGTATACACTATGAGTGATAAGTAAGATGGTATAATGGTATGTGGTAAAGTAATCCTGACCTTCAAATCAGCTGCTGAGTTAGCTAGCTGGTGCTTATGCTTTTGTAACCAATTATCTAATAACAATCAAAGTATTAGAAGTTCCCTATAATTTCCACTGCCTCTCTGGGTTACCTTATGACTCACAGTATATGACCTGATGGCTCACTTTCCTTTGAAATAACCTGTATAAGTGAGCCATTTCTAAATATTGAATAAGAGGTATTGTTTCTAAAAATAGTGTGTTGGCAACCCCTTCGAGTCCCCTCCCACTGTGGGAGCTTTTCTGTCCTCTCAATAAATCTTGCCTTCAAAAAAAAAAGTGTTAAATTTATAGCTAGCAATAGAGGTTGCTTCATTTCTTTTGTTTTAAACCATCTCCCTTTTTTCCTAAATAAAAATATATGCAATTCTAAGTATGGAAAAAAATCTATGCATAGAAGAAAATTCACTTCGTTCTCATGTATGACATAGTATTCATATTTAGTAAGTATGCAAATGTACTCCACAGCAAAGTGTGCATGCCTGAATGAATTTCACAGGTGCATTTATCTTTTCTGTAGCTGTATTCTCCAAGTAAGGGACAATAAAAACTTGGATTGTAGCAGCTGGAAACAAGGGTATGTGTAATAGAACCTTCACTGCCCACCTCCTACAGATTCTGGATTAGAGTCCATTCCTTTTTCTCCTTCAGACATTAAACATAAAGCCTATATCTGCAGTTAATCTGGCATGATGGAGAATTCAAATGCAACAAGATAAGAAATAAACACATTCTATTCTTTTGTGTCTTGTGCCACTCTTAGAATTGCACTGCCTTAGCCAGGCTCGGTGGCTCAGCCTGTAATCCCGCGCCTTTGGAGGCTGAGGTGAGTGGATTGCCTGAGCCCGCAGGTTCGAGACCCGCCTGGGTAGGCGAGACCTCATCT
The DNA here is from genome assembly GCA_027257055.1 of Cephalopachus bancanus. Classification (NCBI taxonomy): domain Eukaryota; kingdom Metazoa; phylum Chordata; class Mammalia; order Primates; family Tarsiidae; genus Cephalopachus; species Cephalopachus bancanus. The sequence goes on from JAPVLO010000179.1 coordinate 2,352,026, forward strand.
CTACAATAAAATAAAATTTAAAAATTAGCCGGGCGTGGTAGCGCGTGCCTGTAATTCCAGCTACTCGGAAGGTTGAGGCGGAAGGAACGCCAGAGTCCAGCAGGTCGAGGCTGTGGTGGCCGGGAGCAGCCACTGCACTCCAGTCTGGGCGACAGAGTGAAACTCCAACTCAAAAAAAAAAGAATTGCACTGCCTTGTAAACCAGTATTATAAAATGTTTCTAAGGCCACTTGTTTTAAGGTAATGATCCTTGAAACATCCTACCATTATATAATAGTTCATTCATAAAGGCCTGTGGATATTAATTTTCATCTAGAGTAAATTTTTTGTGTGTGTTGGAGTCTCACTCTGTCGCCCAGGCTGGAGTGCAGTGGCCGCTCCCAGCGTCGACCTGCTGGGCTCCTGCAATCCTTCTACCTCAGCCTTCCAAGTAGCTGGAACTACAGGCGCACACTACCATGCCCAATAATTTTTTATTTATTGTAGAGACAAGGTCTCACCAAGTTGCCTGGGTTGGTCTCAAACCCACAGACTCAGGCAGTCCACTCATCTCGGCCTCCCAAAGTGCTGGGATTAAAGGCTGAGCCACCGAGCCTGACTGTAAATTTTTTTTTTGGTCAAGTTCTCTGTTGCCCAGGCTGGAGTGCAGTGGCACAGTCATGGCTTCTCACAAGACTCCCAACTCCTGGGTTCAAGCAATCCTCCTGTGTCAGTCTCCCAAAGAGTAGCTGGGACTAGAGGTGTGTGCCTCCACACCCAGCTAATTTTTTAAATTTTTTGTAGAGACGAGGTTTTTCTGTGTTGCCCAGGCTGGTTTTGAACTCCTGGGCTCAAGCCATCCTCCTGCCTCTGCCTCCCAAAGGGCTGGAATTACAGGCATGAGCCACCACGCCCAGCCTACAGCAAATTTGTATGGGGAAATAACACAAACTATATCGTCAAGCATCATGTTTAATTATCTGACTTTATTAGCTATGGCAAATTGGACAAGCTAATCTCTTATGATTTAGTTCCATCTGTAAAATGGGAATAATACTGGAGCTTATCTAGAAGAAATATTAATGAATAAATTAAATACTGCAAGGAAAGTTCCCAGACTAGTACCTAGTACATGGTTAACCTTCAACAAACATTATCTATAATTGTCATTATTATTACTTTATATAAAACTATATGGTAGAGGCCCTATTTTCAAGCTATATTCTCTGGGATGCATAATTGTTTAGAAATTTGGAGTCAAATAGTCTTGGGCACAAATGCCAGAACTGTGAATTGGATTAGCCACAACAATCGCTAAGTTTCTTAACTACCCTAAATGTTAGTCTTTCTATCTATAGAATGGATAGCATTGTTATCTTTAAATAATATGTGAAAAATATTAGCACAGTGTAGGACATGTCATAGACATTCACTACATGAGGGGTTATTACTGTTGTACCTATTGTGCTTGCTCACCATCCTGGACTCTCCTCCCTCTTTTCATTGCCTGAATTCACTGGGTCATAAAGGCTTGTTGATTTTACCCCCTGAAAAATCTGTGCAATCTCTATCCCATTTTTTATCCCCACTGCTGACTAAGCTCAGGAATTGTTTGTTTTTCTCATGAAATATTGTGATGGTTAACTCACCAGGTCTCCAGCCTCACCTCTTCTCCCTCCTCAGCAATACCATCACTGATTTTTCCTGAAACACCATCTTGATAACCACTGCCAGTCTTATTTAAAATGTTACTCATTTCTCACCCTTTCTTTATCAGATTTCTTTTCTTTTTTTTTGAGTTGAAGTCTCACTCTGTCACCCAGGTTGGAGCACTGTGGAACGCTTGCAACCACTGCAGCCTCGACCTGCTGGGCTCAGGTGATCCTTCTGCCTCAGCCTTCCAAGTAGCTGCAAATACAGGTGCATGTTACCACGCCCAGCCAGATTTTTGATTTGTTGTAAGAAATGAGGTCTCCCCACGTTGCCCAGGCTAGTCTCGAACCTCTGAGCTCAGGCAATCCTCTTGTCTTAGCCTCCCAAGGTGCTGGGATTCCAGGCTTGAGCCACCGTGCCCAGTCCTCAGATTTCTTAATGTCCCCCAATGTGACTTACTTTCCTTCCTTTGTGTGTAAGCAGGCAGTCTATCTGCAAGGTGTATGCTGTTCATTCCACACCCTCCTTCTGGGCCCTCCCTCTGGGTGTAGACTAATGTGTCCCAAAACCCTCACTTTGTAAGATGCACATACAAAATGACAATGTCTTTCTCATCACATTGGAGGCAAACCTAAGAGTCTGGGTCCCCAGCTGGTATGCTGTCCCAGAATTGAAGGTCATTATCTCAGATACATCTGCACTTACTCGTAACTAACCAGTGTTTCCCAGCACATGTGCTGTTAAGTTGCTCATTTGGATTCTAAAACCCTGGAAAACCTTCCTGGTCCTCTCACAGCTTAAGTTTTTGTTCTGTGTCCTTCCCTGGACTCTCGGGACTCTCCCCACTTAAAGCCATTGACTTGCTTGTCATGGTATCAATAATTGGCTTGCTTCTCTGTTTCACCCACTAGTTTGGGCTTCTTTTTTTCCCCCTCCCCCTGGCTTCTTGAGTACATGAACTGGTTTATTCATATCTGCCTGAGGGTTGCTTTGCAATGTTCTTAACAGATAATAGCCACTTTATTTAGTGGTTATATGTAATAATAGTGGGTATAATAATATCTTTATTTAGGAATCAAGTGACTTTAAAAACATTTTGTATAGGCAATCCATATTTATGGTACAAAATTCAAAAGGCACTAAAGGATATTTAGAAAAACTGAACTCTTACTTTTCCACCCTCTTTTGAAATAGCCACTGTTTTCAGTTCATTGGGTATGGGTTCCATAGATGTTTCTTCATGTAACTTTTAACTATTTATTTATTTACTTTTTTGAGTTGTAGTCTCATTCTGTTGCCCAGGCTGGAGTGCAATGGCATGTTCATGGCCACCACAGCCTTGACCCACCAGACTCAGACGAGCCTTCTGCCTCAGCCTTCCAAGTAGCTGGAACTACAGGTGCACACCACCACACCCAGCTAATTTTTTGATTTATTGTAGAGATGAGGTCTCGTCAAGTTGCCTGGGCTCAGGCAATCCTCTTGCCTCTGCCTCCAAAAATGCTGAGATTACAGGTGTGGCCTGGCTATTTTTTATTTTATTTATTTATTTATTTATTTTTCTGTGTTGGAGTCTCATTCTGTCACCCAGGCTGGAGTGCAGTGGCACTCTCATGGCTACCGCAGCATCGACCTGCTGGGTTTAGGCGATCCTTCCACCTCGGCCTTCCAAGTAGCTGGAGCTACAGGTTTATGCCACTACGCCCAGCTAATTTTTTTTTTTTTGCGTCGGGGTCTCACTCTGTCACCCATGCTGGAGTGCAGTAGCACACTCACTCACAGCTACTACAGTCTCCACCTGCTGTGCTCAGGTGATCCTTCCATTTCAGCCTTCCAAGCAGCTGGAATTACAGGCTTGCGCCACCACATCCAGCTAATTTTTTGATTTATTGTAGAGACGAGGTCTCACCAAGTTGCCCAGGCTAGTCTTGAACCCTGGGCTCAGGCAATTTTCTTGCCTCCACTTCCCAAAGTACTGGGATTATAGGCGTATGCCACCACACCCAGCTACTATAGTATTAATAAACTGACCAGGTGCAATGACTCATGCCTACAATCTCAGTACTTTGAGAGGCTGAGGTGGGAGAATCGCTTGAGGCCAGGAGTTCTAGCCCAGCCTAGGCAACATATCTTGTCTCTACAAAAAAATTTTAAAAATTAGTTGGGTGTGTTGGTGCATGCCTGTAGTCTTAACTACTTGAGAGATTGAGATGAGAGGATCCCTTGAGCACAGGAGTTTGAGGCTATAGTGAGTTATGATAATGACAGCCTGAGTGACAGAGTGAGACCCTGTCTCAAAAAGCAGCTAATTTTTAAGGCATAAAGAATTTTAAAAAATATACTGTAGTAGTGTATGATTTATAATACAGAGAAGTCAAGTTTGGGAATAATTATAAGTTTACCAATAAGTGTGATTTATTACTGGATATGGCAGATACAGAAACACATAATTTTTAAAGAGTAATTTCTAATAAATAAAGTTAAGCCTGAACTTTGAATACAAAAACTAACTGACATCAACTAGACAGAACACTGGAACTTAGAGCTTAGCTGAAATTTTTTGTTACATTCTTGTTTTATTTCTAAAATACTGAATATGCTTCCATGGACAGTTGATTAAATCAATGCATTGCAACATTAATGAGGAGGAAAAAAATCTTTCATAGAAGTAATTTAGTTAAGGTAATGAACTTTGGTTCTGTTGGGACATGCCATCCAGGGAGCGATTTCAGCATAAAACACCACCCCATGGCCAGATTCTTTGTATTTTCATGTCCTTTATACTGGGGGTGACAGTGTCCAGAGTAACCATTTAATAATAAAAAGCACAGAATCCTTCCACTTGTGTCTTTGTTTTCTCAAGGCTGGCTCAGGAGAGCTTTCTTTGGGTTAACTTGTTCCCAGTCTTGCTTGGGGGCAGGAGGCAGACAATGGAGCCAGTGAGATTCCAAATCAGTTTGTGGATAACATTCTTGCCTATGTAAGCATTCATCTCAAAGTGTTAATTCAGAAATGGCGATGGAGAAATGCCGCGGCAAAATCACCAGCGTGATTTCAGTGTGTGCACATTTTTTTCCCTAAAAAACAGCCATTTGAAGTTTGAATGTCTTCATTCCAGAAGTTATCTTTGAAGTCTGATCTATTGGCCCAGCAGGCAATGTGACTTAAATTCTTGTGCCAGAGAATCTCCTATATTGCTGGTGGGAATGTCAAATTTAGATCAACGAGTATTTATGGAAAGTGCCATCTTTTCTCATTCTTGAAAGTATTTCCTGCGTTTTGTTCCTTTCCTGCCAGAACCTCAGGAAATTCTCTATGATAGTAGCCATGTTAAAGAAGATGTGTAAGTTTAGCAGAGCATTACTAGTTAAAAGATTACATTTCAAGAGAAGAAACCCTAACACCACAATGCTGAGTATCATACACCACACACTTAAATGTCTTCAAACCTTTTGATAACAACAGAATTTTACCCACAAATGTGGTTATCTTGTTATCTCAGACCCAGGATGAGGAATTTTTTCCTTCTCCAGATGGCTCCCTCCGGATTTCTTCCCATCCACGACATTCTTTTGGTTACTGTGGCTTCATCTTCCTTTTCTATTTTTCTTTTCGTGTATCCCATTATCCAAATTGTCTATGGATTTTTGTTTCTTTCTTTCAAAAAATGTCCTGGTCTTTTGTTTCTCTCTGTTATAACTACACACCATCACCAGCTGTGTAAACTAACCGCTATGTTGTAACCAGCCACCTTACCAGTCTCTGATGTCAGCTAGTGTCTTTTTGTGTAATCTGGTCCCACACTGCAGCTAGATTGATCTTGTTTAAAGGCTGCCTTCATTCTGTACTCCCTCAGCTCCTGCCCACCTGCCACGGCCTGCCATCACCGCTCCAAATTAAGTCACAGTAAATCAGCCCTCATCCACACCTTTCTGCACCTGAACTTCAGGCTTCCACTGCAGAGGTCTCCTTCCTGTCCAACTGCATGCAGTATATCAACTTGCAGCTGTGCAGCTGTGTGATTTTTGTCACATGACTCCTTTATCTGAAATGCACCCCCATTTCCTACCTAAAACCCAATCTGACCATTCATGTACAGCTTGCAACATACTGCCTGAGGACACCCTTGTTATCACGGTGCGTATCAAATGTCTCGTTTCTGAATTTTCATTGTATTTTGTGTTAAATTGGGATTCCCACCCAGTCAAAGCTGCCATCTGGTCCTCTTTTGGATGGTTGGCCCAAAAGGTCATCAGCCAGCAAAAAGAAAGAACATTTCTGTTTTTGAGATTAAAACCTTATCTCCCAGCACTTATTTGAATACAAAGACACCTTTAGGTCATGGGCTAATGCTAAAACCTGGGGTATTGGCAGTTGGAGGTTAGTAATATCCACAATTTCACCAGAGGTTGCCTTAGCAACCATAAAATTGGTACCCAGGCCTGGATTGCAAACTCAGTCCCTGGCTCCTCTTTGGGTGTGAGGTTCTTAGATTTTGTACCAACCACCCAAGGGGACTGCAGTTGATCTGGGGTAGGATCCAGAATGTGTTTCAAAAAACCTATCTCCCACTTTTTTATCTGGAGATGCAAGGACCTTTCCAATTGGTCTTCAAGCTGACCCTTTTGAGTTTCAAGTTTAAATAGTTGTTTCCAAAACTGTCTCTGCCACTGACTTACTTTCCATCCCCGCTGTTGTGTCGTATGGTAGGCTCTCCTTTCTTCTCAAAACCCTCAATCTTTCCTTTCAGTCCTTTTATGCTGCAACTCTAACTCTGGTGTTCTGTCCTTGTTTTTGAACAAAATCAGTTTCCCCAACTCTTTACAACTCCACCCTTGGCTTCATAAGTATACTTTCCTTTGTTCTAGAAGTTTGCAGTGGGGAGAATTAGAGATATTCATCAACCTGTAAATGCCTTTGGAAGTTCCCAATCCTTTTCTTTGAAGGAGTTGGCATTTTAAAGAGTTGACACCTTCTTGGGGAGGAGAATAGTGTTTCCTAGTAGGATCGCTGTCATTTCTATTCAGTTTTTCTGATTGTTTTTCTGCTCTTGCCCATTCACTTATTCACTCATTCATCCATACTGAAGACACATGGAGACCTCTACTCTGACAGTCCCTGAGTCCGGATGCACAAAGGTAGTGCATCAGGAGGACCTGCTTCTAGGCGGCCTTCCTCACTGTGAGTCCAGACCACTTCTTGACATTCTTGGCAGATTCGATTTAGAAGCCTGAAGAATGCAAAAGTGCATACACCAAAAGGAATTTTCTCCATAAGAATTCAGGGTTAAGGAAGACATCAAGGGAGTCGCATCACAGTAGTGGATGTTGTCATCAATGTTTTCCTTGCTTGTTTTCCTGTAAGTTTGCAGTGAAACAAGTAGGCTAGGTCGTGAGCCAGGGTAAACAGGAGAGGTGGGGTGGAGGGGCCCTCAGCAGGGGCTGGCTGTGATTGGAGTTGCCGAATCAGCCTCTACACTGTTGACTGATGGGATGGCTACTTCCCTTAGGCTTCTTTTCTTCCATGGAGAGCTCAGAGCTCACCTGCTTGGCTAGCTCTCCTGTGAGGACCAGGAGAGCAGTGTCAGACAGTCACATAAAAGTTCCCTAGCTGTCTTGCACATTAGACGTTAATAATATCAGTGCCCAGGTCCTACTCCCTAGGGATTATAATTTATTTGATCTCAGATGAGGTCTAGTCATTTGCATTTTTAAAGTGTTTCCCGGGTGATTCCACTGTGCAGACAGGGTTGAGAACCATTCAGATAACATCGTAAACTTTGCTGGTGAATGTAATTACACAGTGATACAAGGCATGGGACAAGGAGGCAGGTCTTGCAGTCACCCTCACTTGTCTGTGGGTTCAAGTTGGGGCATTGATCCCACCACGCCTGTCAGCCCACAGTCTAGTGTTTTGCTCATAACAGATTTGGATTACTCAGACTCTGACTGACTGTCCTTTGCGCATGTCTATCTCATGCTTTTCCCACTGCTCTGTGAGGTGGGGATAATAACAAACTTCAGAGTTGTGCACAATCCCTGCAATTAGAGCCTGATCTGGAGAAGTCACTGAGGGGAAGCCAGTTTCTTCTTCGCATCCACCTAGCCTCTCGTGTAGTATTCTTCACTTGATAAGTGCTCAGTTGATGCATAATTGTTGTGCTTGTGTTTAAGTGAGCACAGTTCAGTCTTGCCTTGCTGACTTGGTCATTCACCAAGACCCTTCTTTCTTTTAAAAATACTCTAAGGTTAGGTGTGGTAGCTCACGCCTATAACCCCAGCACTTTGGGAGGCTGAGACAGGAGGATTGTTTGAGCCTAGGAACTCGAAACCAACCTGGGCAACATAGCGAGACCTTGTATCTACAAAACATAAAAAAAAAAAATTTGCCTGTCATGGTGGTGCATGACTGTATAGTCCCAGCTACTCAGCAGGCTGTGGGAAGAGGACCACCTGAGCCCTGGAGTTTGAGGCTGCATTGAGCCGTGAGCATGCCACTGCACTTCAGCCTGGGTGACAGAATGAGACCCTGACTTAAAAAAAAAACTTCTCATCAAATATCAGCTTTAGAGACCCTCATGTTTTTGTGATAAGACCTGCATGATTGGGTAGTTGATTGAATTGAATTGTTCCTTCTTTTTTAATGTTTTCTTTATTTATTTTTACTTTGAAGATGTGGGGTACAATTCAGGATTAGGTATACAAGTGGTCAACATATGGGTAAAGTTTGGGCCTCCCTTGGCTCCCCACTTTGCCTGGTTTGAGATCAGGTACCCTTATTGATGTTGTGTTTCCCCCCCACACACACTCACCCCGACAGTATCCCGCTACTGCCAATCCCTTTCTTATGGTTTTATGGTAAATGTTCAGGGCCTGCTTATGAGTGAGGAATTGTTCATTTTTTAATTAATTCATCCCAAATTTATTAAGTACCTTCCATATTCAGGCATTATTCTATGTCCCCCTTCTCCCAACACCTTGAAATGAACAAGCCACTGGAAACTTTCCTCTGGGATTATTTGGTCACCTCCTTCTCCCCTGAACTGACCTGTTGATCTTCACTTGCACCGTCTCAAGTCTGGTAACTCCAGGTCTCGTTGTCCTTGTTTACCTGTTGCTTCTGTCCTTCTCTACTCTTGTCTTCAACGGATGGTTCCTCATACTCTTGCTCTCCTGACCTTCTGAAGTTTTTGTCAATATTTGACTGATTTCCCTTCTTGTTCCACCCAACGACAGAAGAGGCATTCTTCTGTCCATATCTTCGAAACCCCATCCCTCATCCCATGTCCTACCTATGTTGACCAGCTGCCTGCTAAAGACACTTGGAGAGGGACTGTACTGACTAGCCCCACACTGAGTGGCCAGAATCTGGCTCTAGGCCCATCTGCTGTGGTGGGGTGGGTTCTGTGGGAAGGACCAGCCCAGCTGCAAGTGCTGGAATGAAGTCTAATGTGGCCCATAAAACAGTTGTGAGGAGCCCAGAAAGCTATTGGCACCTGAAGTCTGCCGTGAGTTAAAGGACTGTGAAGTCAATCATGTCATCATCGCCCACCGAATTGTTTTGTTTTGTTTTGTTTTGGAGTCAGAGTCTCACTCTGTCATCCAGGCTGGAATGCAGTGGCACACTCATGCCACCACAGCCTTGACCTTCGGGGCTCAGGCAACCCTTCAGCCTTCCAAGTAGCTGGAACTATAGGGGTGTGCCACCACGCCAGACTAATTTTTTGATTTATTAAAAAGATGAGGTATCACCAAGTTGCCCAGGCTGGTCTCAAACCCCTGGGCTCAGCAGTCTTCTCCCCTTTGCCTCCCAAATCTGAATTGTTTTAACAGCATCTCAGTCTCTACTGAGCAGGACCCAAAGTCCTCTGTGATCTGACCTGCGTAGACATCTCCACAGCCTTGTCTTCCAAGGTTAACCTTATTTTGACCTTTCTGTGATATCTGTGGTTCCCATAATGTGACATTGTGCCCTTTATTTCACCTGTGGTACTCTGACTTCTTCCAGTCCACCCTGTCATTTCTCATATTGTTTCTATAGCCATTTGTCTGTACATCTGCCCTGTATATCATTTTGCAACTGTTTGTTAACTTGCCTGTCTCTTTAAGGGCAGAGATTTTTAGGCATATTTCTAATACCTAGCACAGTGCCTGGCACACAATATGGATTCTGTAATATTTGTTGAATGACTATTATATACCAATACAGACAAGCAACAGAGTTGTTTTAGTCCATTGTACACCGCTATAAAAGAATACCTGAGTCTGGGTCATTTTTAAGGAAAAGAGGTTTTTTTGCTTCATGACTTTACGGGCGGTACGAGAAGCATGGCGCTGGCATCTGCTCCTGGTGAGAGCATCGAGGAACTCCCAGCAGGAGCTGGTATGTTTCATGGCAAGAGAGGAAGAGAGAGGAAAGGGGTGGCCCTCTTTTTTTTTTTGAGTCAGAGTCTCACTCTGCTGCCCAGGCTGGAGTGCAGTGGCGTGCTCACAGCTACCACACAGCCTCGACCTGCTGGGCTCAGGCGATCCTTCCACCTCAGCCTTGTAAGTAGCTGGGATTACAGGCATACACCACCACTCCCAGCTAATTTATTATTATTATTATTATAGAGATGAGGTCTCACCAAGTTGCCCAGACTGGTCTCAAACCTGCAGGCTCAGGCAATCCTCTCACCTCGGCCTCCCAAAGTGCTGGGATTATAAGCGTGAGTCACTGCCCCTGGCCAGTGCCCCTCTTTTAAACAACCAGCTCTACTGTGAGCTAATAGAATGAGAATTAACTCATTCCCAGAGAAAGGCACCATACCATGCATGAGAGATCCGTCCCATGACCCAACACCTCCCACTAGCCTCACCTCCAACACTGGGGATCACATTTCAACATGAGATTTGCAGAGGACAAATATCCAAACTATAGCAAGGTGCTAGAAGGAAATCCAGTAGGTATTTAGAAATCTAGACAGATGGGCAGTTGGGATTAGGGAAGTCACTAATGAGAAAGTAGAGTGATAATCTCCCAGGAAAGGGTAGGGGCCAGCTCAAGAAGATTAGAGATCTCAGTGGGTCATCCAGACAGGATTTGGAGACAGAGGCCAAGAAAGAATACAGCTAATAAGTCTAGGGCCAGGGATGAACAAACATTTTTGGGGTCAAGGCCTCAGCTCACATTCTAAACCAGAACAGGTGATCAAGAACAACCTAGCAGCAGAAACAGGAAGTTCAGATACTCTCTGCACTCGTGGTTGGAGTCCCAGTGAGGATGGAGAAGAGTCACAGAATTTAGTAGCCAGGAAGACCTTGATGACTTGAAGAGATTATTATGATTATGATTATTATGATTATTTTGAGTTGGAGTCTCACTCTGTCACCTAGGCTGGAGTGGAGTGGCATGCTCATGACCACCGCAGCCTCGACCTGCTGGGCTCCAACAACCCTTCCATCTCAGCCTTCCAAGTAGCTGGAACTACAGGCACGCGCCACTATGCCTGGCTGATTTTTTGATTTATTGTAGAGTTGAGGTCTCACCAAGTTGCCAAGGCTGGTCTCAAACCCGTGGGCTCAAGCAATCCTCTTGCCTCAGCTTCCCAAACTGCTGGGATTATAGGCATGAGCTACCGCACCTGACCTTGAAGAGATTATTAATCTGATTTTTAAATCTACTAATTGAATACGAAGAAAAAAATAGATTGTGTTTTTGTAATTAGATTAATATTTACTGATGATAAATATTTCGTTTAGCTTTAAAACTTATATTTTTTTAAATATATATTTACATTTTATTTCATTCCATTTCATTTTTTGAGTTAGGGTCTCACTGTCTGGCACCCAGGCTGGAGGGTGACACTCACCTAAATTTTTTGTTAAATAAAATGTAATCTGCCAGGTGTGGTGGCTCACGCCCATAATCCCAGCACTTTGGAGGCCGAGACGAGAGGATTGCCTGAGCCCAGGGGTTAAAGACCAGCCTGGGCAACTTCGTGAGACTTTATCTCTACAATAAATCAAAAAATTAGCCAGGCGTGGTGGTACATACCTGTAATTCCAGCTACTTGGAAGGCTGAGGCAGAAGGATCACCTGAGCCCATTAGGTCGAGACTGCAGTGGCCATGAGCATGCCACTGCACTCCAGTCTGGGCGACAGAGTGAGACCTTGACTCAAAATCACTTATATTTCTATATTTGGAGCCACTGACCTCTAGGCATCTCAAGTCAGCAATTTATTAATTCATATAATTGGTATTTGTTGAGTTTCTTGAATGTGCCACATCTAGGTGACAGATGGCCCTTGTACCCCTAACCTCAGGGCTTATGGTCAAGGAAGCATGAGAAATGCCCAGGAATCCTACCGGATGTGGATTTGAGAGAGATTTCTGTTTCTGAATGTCTCAAACACCAATATAACTTGACTTATTGCTGTAGGATAGTATCATCAACAGAAAGATAATTCAGATTAAACACTACATTTCTTTTTCTTTTTTTGTTGAATCAGAGTCTTACTCTGTTGCCCAGGCTGGAGTGCAGTGGTACGCTCACTGCCACTGCTACCTCGACCTACTGGATTCAGGTGATCCTTCTGCTTCAGCCTTCCAAGTAGCTGGAACTACAGGCATGTGCCACCACGCCCAACTAATTTTTTGATTTATTGAAGGGACAAGGTCTTGCCAAGTTGCCCAGGATGGTCTTGAACTTGTGCTCGGGCAATCCTCTCACCTCTGCCTCCCAAAGTGTTTAGATTATAGGCATGAGCCATGGTGCCAGGCTTAAACTCTACATTTCTACTGCATGGAGCCTCCTTTGAGTTCAAAGAGTATGACTTCAAAATACCCTATTGTGAGATACTGCAGATTTGTTGGCATTTGCTGACTAGCTTATTGGCATTTGCTGAGTGGTTATATTTTCACATAAAGTAGAGGCTTTTAAGGGAACTCTACCTGCCTGGCTTTACAGGACTTCGTTTAAGTGAGGGAACAGCTGTTCTCCTCCAGGCATTCTGGGCTAAGACATCCTCCCCTTCTCAGGAACAGAACAAAGACAAACAGAATTTATGTCACAGATGGATTTTTGTTTGATAAAAATCACTTATTACTGAATGAAAGAATGGCCTATTCTCTTCAGAAATATGAGCATAACAAATCCTGTGTCTTTAGTGGTCTCTAACTTTGTTGTTTTAGTTTTAATTATTATAATTGACTGAATTAAAATAGGCCTCATTTTATGTGGTCAAACTTCCCTAAAAAATTTGTGTATAGCCGGGCTCGGTGGCTCAGCCTGTAATCCCCTGCCTTTGGGAGGCTGAGGTGAGTGGATTGCCTGAGCCCACGGGTTCGAGACCCGCCTGGGCAGCGAGACCTCATCTCTACAATAAATCAAAAAATCAGCCGGGCGTGGTAGCGCATGCCTGTAATTCCGGCTACTCGAAAGGCTGAAGAAGGATCGCTGGAGCCCAGCAGGCGAGGCTGTGGTGGCCGGGAGTGGCCACTGCACTCCAGTCTGAGCAGCAGAGTGAGACTCCAACTCAAAAAAAAAAAAAAATTTGTGTATAAGATGGTTTTCTATAAATAAAATTTAAAAATTCAATATTAAAATAATTCCAAAACAATATTTGAAGGAACCTGCTAATAAAGAAAATAGGGAATCCTTTCATTGCTGTTATCATCTGATCTAAGTCGAACTAGTTATATAAAATGTGTACATATAAAATATGGCTGGGCCCAATAGTTCACATCTATAATTCTAGTACTTTGAGTAGCCAAGATGGGAGGATTGCTTGAGGCCAGGAGTTTGAGCTAAGCCTGGGCAACATAGTGAGACCCTATCACTACAAAAAAAAAAAAATGAGCCAGTTGTGGTGGCCCACACTTGTAGCCCCATCTACTCGAGAGGCTGAGGTGGGAGGTTGCTTAAACCCCTGAGTTTGAGGCCGCAGTGAGCTAGGACCACACCACTGCACTCCAGCCTGGGCAACAGGGTAAGGCCGTCTCTTTTTTTAAAAAAAAGTATTTTTAGTGGATAATGGAACCCACTAAAGAAGAACGAGGAACATGAGGATTTGTTACTCCCCTGCAATCTGACCACTACATAATCACAAATGAATAATTTGGTTTAAACGCTGACTTACATTGTACACATTATTAACATAATTTACTAGCAAGCAGGTTCATGACAAGTCATAGGTCATCTCTTTTAAATTGATAGAGTCACAGCTCTCTGTCTTTTGGGTATTAAAATTTCTGTTTTGTCAATTGACAGCCTTCCTAAACCTGGATACAGGACATTTTAGGGTTCAAACCTCAGGTTCTATCACCCTTTTTCAGGTTACAGACTTCAGGCAACATAATTTCATACCCTGTACTTAAAAGTGTGAGGAGTATCTCCATGTTTTAATAGTTTTGTTGTAACATGATTTATGTACCATAAACTTTTACCCATTGTAAGTGTAGAGTTTAATTTTTTTTTTTTTTGATTCAGAGTCTCACTCTGTTGCCCATGCTGGAGTACAGTGGCATGCTCATGGCCCCCACAACTTTGACCTGCTGGGCTCAGGTGATCCTTCCACCTCAGTCTTCCACGTAGCTGGAACTACAGGCACTCACCACCATGCCTGGCTACTTTTTAAAATTTATTGTAGGGATGAGGTCTCACCAAGTTGTCCAGGCTGGTCTCGAACCCATGGGTTCAGACAATCCTCTCACCTTGGCCTCCCAAAGTGCTGGGATTATAGGCATGAGCCACCGTGCCTGGCAATTAAAAAAAAAATTCACAGTATTGTACAATCATCATCACAAATCACAATCTAGTGTGGAACATTTTCTAGGTCCATTTATGTTGTAGTATATATCGGTAGTGTTTTCCACTTTATTGCTGAATAGCATTCTATTATGTAGATACACCATGTTTTGTTTATCCAATCTTCAGTTGGTAGACATTTGGATTGTTTTCAATTTGGAACTATTAGAAATAATGCCATGAACATTCCCATGAAAGTCTTTGTGTGGACAGGGTTTCATTTCTCTTGAATGACATTTCTAAGGGTGAAATATGGGTCCTATGGTAAATTTATGTTGAAATTTTATTTATTTTTATTTTATTATTATTATTATTTTGAATTGGAGTCTCACTTCATTGCCCAGGCTGGAGTGCTGTGTCACGCTGCAGCCTCGACCTGCTGGACTCTGGCGATTCTTCCATTTCAGCCTTCCAAGTAGCCAGAACTAAAGGTGCGCGCTACCACGCCCAGCTAACTTTTTTTTATTTATTGTAGAGACGAGGTCTCCCCATGTTTCTCAGGCTGGTCTCGAACCCACGGGCTCAGGCAAAACTCTCACCTCCGCCTCCCAAAGTGCTGGGATTACAGGCACAAGCCATCGTGCCCGGCCTATGTTGAATTTTTAAAAGAAACTCAAGTTGTTTTCCAAAGTGTCTATACCATGTTACATTCCTACTAGCAGTCTATGAGTGTTCCAGTTTTTCTACATCCTTACCAACACTACACATTGTCTTCCTGATGATAGATGTCTTAGTGGATAGTTCATGACATTTCATGGTGTTAATTCTCATTTCTCTATTGATTCATGATGTGAGCACCTTTCAAGTGCGTTTTAGCCATTTATCTAAGTTTGCTGAAATGTCTTTTGAAATATTTGGCCTAATTTTTAATTGGTTGTTTGTATTCTTAGTTTCTAGTTATAAGACTTTTACGTTTTTTGTAAGTCCTCTGTCAGAAATGTGATTTGAAAATATTTTCTCCTGGTCTGTGGTTTTTCTTTTCATTTTTGTGATGATGTGTTTTGAAGTGCCATAGATTTATTTTTTATTTTGACTAAGTCTAGTTTATCACTTGTTTTCTTTTTTAGATTATTCTTTTGGTGTCATTATCTAAAAATTCTTTGCCGAACCCAGTGTCACAGAGATTCTCTTTTACGTTTTCTTCCAGAAGGTTTATACTGTTTTTTTTTTTTTTTTTTGGCAGGATTTATTGAGAGGACAGGAAAGATCCCACAATGGGAGGGGACCTGAAGGGATGGCCCCAGAAGTTTTATACTTTAGTTCTTACACTTGGGCCTATGAATCACTTTGAATTAGTTTTTGTGTGTAGTAAAGAGGCAAGGTCTAGGTACGTTTTTTACGTATGGATATCAAGTGGTCTCAACATTTGTTTAAAAGACAAAATTGCCAGGCCAGGGGTTCAAGACCAGCCTGAGCAACTTAGTGAGACCTCGTCTTTACAATAAAACAAAACAAATAAACCAAAAAAAAAAAAATTAGCTGCGTCTGATGGTGCGTACTTATAGTTCCAGCTACTTAGAAGGGTGAGGTGGAAGGATCACCTGAGTCCAGCAGGTCAAGACTGTGGTGGCCATGAACATACCACTACACTGCAGCCAGGGTGACAGAGTGAGATTATGACTCCAAAAAAAAAAAAAAGGCAAAATTGCCTTGACACCCTTACCAAAATCCATTGGTCATAAATGTAAGTAATATCTATTTTGTTCTGTTGATCCATGCATCAGTTCTTTTTTTTTTTTTTTTTTGAGTTGGAGTCTCACTCTGTCGCCCAGACTGGAGTGCAGTGGCTATTCCCGGCCACCGCAGCCTCGACCTGCTGGGCTCCAGCGATCCTTATGTCTCAGCCTTCCAAGTAGTTGGAACTATAGGCGCGCGCTACCATGCCCGGCTATTTATTTATTTATTTATTTATTTATTTATTTATTTTTATTTATTGTAGAGATGAGGTCTCGCCAAGTTGTCCAGGCGGGTCTCGAACCCATGGGCTCAGGCAATCCACTCACCTCAGCCTCCCAAAGGCGTGGGATTACAGGCTGAGCCACCGAGCCTGGCTCATACATCTGTTCTAATGTTATTATCACACTGTCTGGATTTCTTTGACTCTATGACAAGTTTCACAATAGGTAGTGTAAGTAACCCAATTTTGTTAACTTTTCTATTTCCCCCCCCAAAAAAATCTGAGATTTTGATAGCCAGAGGATGGAATCTGTGGATCCATTTGAGGAAAACTGTTGTCTAATAATATTGAGTCTTCCTATTTATGAATAATAAATTTTTCTTCATTCATTTAACTATTCTTTAATGTCCATCAAAACACTTGATATGTTTTCAGTGTTTTAGTTTTGAATTTCTTTTATTAATTATTTTACTAAAGCATTTTATTCAGTCCAAGCGCGGTGTCTCATCCCCACTTTGGGAGGTGGAGGTGAGAGGATTGCCTGAGCCCATGGGTTTAAGACCAGCCTGGACAACTTGGTGAGACCTCGTCTCTACAGTTAAAAAAAAAAAAGTTAGCCAGGTATGGTGGCACCCACCTGTAGTCCCGGCTACTTGGAAGTCTGAGGTGGAAGGATCTCCTGAACTCAGCAGGTCGAGGCTACATTGGCTGTGAGCGTGCCACTGCATTCCAGCCTGGGCAACAGAGTGAGACTCCAACGAGAGAAAGAAAGAAAGAAAGAAAGAGAGAGAGAGAGAGAGAAAGAAAGAAAATATATGAATTGATATAGACAGCTTGACTACCATGATTTTCTCCAGTGAGCATCCATTTCTATTATTCAGCAAATCATTAACAATTCACTAATTTTTCGAATAGCCCATTGTTGATAATCTCCATGCTAATTAGCAAAGTGCTGGTGTCGTGGAGACAGAGATAGCAGGGTACCTCTGGAATATGGATAGTAATCTTGTTTGGAATATCAGCTGACCACCCCAGGAAAGTGCGTCACTGGCTTCAGAACTAGCTGTGTATGAGTGGTTTTACCTCTCTCTCTCTCTCTCTCTCTCTCTCACACACACACACACATACACAGTCTATACTGAAGTCTCTTCAAGCTAATTTCAGATATTATCCTAGTTAGTATTTATGTTTAACTGGATTTTCACCTTGCATCAAACCTCAGTTTATGTCTTCAGTTTGAGCAATCGTCAGCACACTCAGGTAAAGGAGAATTCTGTGGGAATTACAGTTCCTGAGAGGAAACAGATGCCAAATTCAAAGTGCTTTATTGGCAGCTTGGGAACATGGTCCCAGAAGCTGAAAGGAAGGGCTGGCATTCTCCTGTAAACAAATGAGGCCCTTAAACTTGCTAGACTTCTTCAGGGCTAGAGCCTGGGGGTTGGAGACTATATCAGCGGGAGGTTTGTGCTCCCAGAAAGGGAAGATTCAGGGAGGGGAAGGGGTGAGCAGACAACCTAGAACTTAAAGGGAAAAAACTCAGTGTTCTGAGTGTGAATATCATAGTGGGCTGTGTTGTAAAGACAGGCCTTTCGGGTTTTACTGGTTTGTTCTAAAAAAAATGCATTAAGAAAATGTGCATTAATGTAGCTTATAAGAGTCACCTATTCATGTGGTCCAGTCTGAGTTTTGATTCCTTCATTACTAAAGTGTGTAAATAAGTAAATATAAGAAGGCAAAGGATAAATATGTAGTATTTAATTTCAACAGAGTGAGACTCCAACGAGAGAAAGAAAGAGAGAGAGAGAGAAAGAAAGAGAGAAAGAAAGAAAATATATGAATTGATACAGACACGTTGACTACCATGATTTTCTTCAGTGAGCATCCATTTCTATTATTCAACTAACCATTAACAAGAATTTAAGAAAGTAAAGGAAAAATATGTAGTATTTGATTTCAACGAGGGAGAGAGAGAAACAGAGGCAGGGCTTCAGGACACCACTCTTGTGAGTGGCCTTGGCATTCCCCACCTCTAGAGTGGGGAGATAGCCCCATCCTGTGTAAATGGCCCTGCCTTTCTCTTCAGTGGTTCTATTGGAATCTTCTTTTTTCTTCTGTCACCTACACCTACCACCTTTCCTGGAGGCTCAAACTCAAGGTCCCAAGGCAACCAGGCAGCAGCTTGTCAATTGCTATAAAACAGTCAGCTAAGAGATTTTGACAGAATCAGATGGAATCTATAGATTAATTTGTGGGGAGGGTAGCTCCCTCCGGTCCCCTCCTACTGTGGGAGCTTTTCTGTTCTCTTAATAAATTCTGCTTTCAAATAAAAAATAAAGATGGGAGTGGGGGAAATGCCTTCTAACAATATTGAATGTTCTTATGTATGAATAAAAAAAAAATCTCTTCATTCATTTAGATCTTCTTTAATTTCAGAAAATTTTTGTGGTTTTCAGTGTATTGGTCTTGAATTTATTTTGCTAATTTTTTTCTAAGTATTTTATTCTTTTTGAATGAAAAGCCTGAGAAATTTATGCTTCAGGGTGTAAGCACTGCCTGTGTGCATGGGGCCTAAACTGCATTGGTTTGTTTTGATAGATTTCCCTGAATGATGCTCAGTTGAACTGGTCTGTATATTTTGCCTTTAATTTTGGAACCCTTGAATTTTTTCCTCTTGACAGTAAGCCAAAAACCTTGAGCTGGAGCAGCACCACATTGTCTCTAAAAATAGTCGCCATTGGTCTTCAAGACTTGAATGCAGAACGGGGAATCTGGAATTCTAGTTAAATAGTGACAAAACTGCTGAAAGAAGTGAGGTCTTGCTTGTCAGTCTGATGATCTTATGCCAAGCTTGGCTGAATTGGCTAAACCCAGAGTGTCTGAGCTGAAAAACAGCCCAAGAGGTCATTTACTCTCTTGAACTCAAAGCAGCATCCCCTGGGAGCTCATTAGACATGAAGCATCCAGCCCCCTCCCAGACTGAATCGGAATCTGCATGGAAACCAGTCCCCAGGGGACTAGGACACCTTAAAGTCTGCAAAGCGCAGCCATCATTCTCGACCTGTGTATAACTAAATCATATTTATCAAATGTGTGGATACTAAGGATCATCTTCCTTTGTCTTTAATAGTATAGTATTGTTAATCAACCTCCATCATATTAATATTTTTCATGGCACTGTTTTCATATTGTGTATACCTATCACAAAAGAACCGTAACATCTATTTCACCTTTGCTTGCAGGGAGATGGTGGGTGAAAAAGGTGAAAGGCACTTCATTTATCCTTATTAAACTTACTCTGATTTCATTTTGGTCACTGTTGATATTCCATTAATTCCATGACTCAGTGTACTTACCCAGACTTCTCCCGCATTTGATGTCTTTTTATATTAATATCTAAGTCAGGATTTACAATATTGAACAAATAGGTATTGGGTACACAGAGGGGAAGACCCAGGTCTCTGCCCCTCAATCCACTTTTGGAGACAGCTTTTTGGGAAAGTATATTACTACCCTTGTTTTGCCCTGAGACTGCATTTGTGTAGTGAGTGAGCCTGTGTAGTGACTGAGCCTTTGTAGTGAGTGAGCTTGTGTGGTGACTGAGCCAGTGTGGTGACTGCATCTATGTGATGAGTGAGCCTGTGTGGCGAGTGGGCCTGTGTGGCGAGTGGGGCTGTGTAGTGACCGAGCCTGGGTGGGGAGTGAACCTGTGTGGTGAGTGGGTCGGTGTGTTGGGTGAGCCTATGTGGGGAGTGGGCCTGTGTGGTGAATGAGCCTGTGTGGCGACTGAGTCTGTGTGGTGAGTGGGCCTGTGTGGTGACTGAGCCTGAGTGGTGGGAGAGCCTGTGTGGTGACTGAGCCTGCGTGGCGACTGGGCCTGTGTGGCGAGTGTGCCTGTGTGGTGACTGAACCTGGGTGATAACTGAGTCTGTGTGGTGAGTGGGCCTGTGTAGTAACTGAGCCTGGGTGGTGAGTGAGCCTGTGTGGTGACTGAGCCTGTGTGGTGAGTGAGTCTGTGTAGTGAGTGAATCTGTGCGGTGAGTGGGCCTGTGTGGCGACTGAGTCTGTGTGGTGAGTAAGTCTGTGCAGTGAGTGGGCCTGTGTGGTGACTGAACCTGGGTGGTGAGAGCGCCTGTGTGGTGACTGAGTCTGTGAGGTGACTGAGCCTGTGTGTTGAGTGAACCTGCATGGTGAGTGTGCCTGTGTGGTGATTGAGCAGTGTGCTGCTCTCCATAGGAAATCAAGTCATGTGAAGACTTTCAGGACCGTCAGCAGAAGAGACTGACAGTTTGCTTGAGGAAGACTGGGAGTCTCTTTGATTTGTGATGTATGTATGTAGCATGACTTGTGTAGTATAGAGACCAAAAGAAATAGAGTTTAAGAACGAAAGATCATTTTTTTACAATAGCTACTATGAGATCACATAAGCTGAAGGTGAACTACTTGCTGGGTTTGGCAAGATGGAAGTTGATGGAGATCTTGAAAAGAGCATTTTTTTTTTAAGTTGGAGTCTCACTCTGTCACCCAGGCTGGAGTGCAGTAGCACGCTCATGGCTACCGCAGCCTTGACCTGCTGGGCTCAGGCGATCCTTCCGTCTCAGCCTTCCAAGTAGCTGGAACTACAGGCATGCGCCACCACACCTGACTATTTTTAAAATTTATTTAGTGTAGAGATGTGGTCTCGCCAAGTTGCCCAGGCTTGTCTCGAACCTGTGGGATCAGGCAATCCTCTTACCTCGGCCTCTCAAAGTGCTGGGATTATAGGCGTGAAGCCACTGCACCCGGCCAGAAAGAGCATTTTTAGATGTTATAAGGAACAGATTCCCAGTTGGAGCTGCGTGAAGAGAGGATGTGAGACAAAGAATTAGAGACAGTGAATACAATTCTTAGATACATCCTTAATCTAGTAACAGCTTTTTGAAAAAGAGGAAAATAGTCACATTAAATGTATATGTCTTTATAAAGAAGCAGCCTAATTTCAGGAGAAAAAATGGTACTAAGACTAAGAACATACAGTATTTTTTTTTTTTTTGAGTTGGAGTCTCACTCCATCGCCCAGGCTGAAGTGCAGTGGCATGCTCACGGTCACCCCAGCGTTGACCCTCTGGGCTCCAGCAATCCCTCCGCCTCAGCCTTCCAAGTAGCCAGAACTACAGGCACGCGCTACCACGCCCAGGTAATTTTTTTATTTATTGTACAGATGAGGTCTCATCAAGTTGCCCAGGCTGGTCTCAAGCCGCGGTCTCAGGCAATCAATACAGTATTTTCAATTCTAGTGAGAATGACACCAAGATAATCGAACTCTGTGTACCTGTGGTTGGAATGTTAATTCTAGTTGTTAAATATATTTGTCTACTGTTGGTGCATAAGGTGAAAGATATCTGAAATGATTCTTCGTTTGTAAGATGTCCCTGGAGATATGTACTGCAATAAAAATAGCTCTAATCTGGTGGATCCAGCCACCTTAGGGTCACTGTGCTGGTGTTCAGCTAGAGGGGATGAAGCTTTTGACATCTCCAGTGCCAAATTATTTGATCAGAGACATTGGTCCTGGGACAATTCCCTATTGAAACTTCCACCAGGCACACGCAGGACCAGTTACACAGTTTAACAGCCAGTGCAAAATGAAAGTGTGGGGGACCCCTTGTTTCAGTCATTGGTCATTTCAGACAGTTGCAGCAGAGCACTAGTCCAAGGGTGACTGCACAGTCACACACCCAGGAAGCAGTCATCAACACAGGCCTGGGATAACCAGAGATGCTCACAGTTAAAAGCACAGGCAAGTAAACTCTGTATGATAGAGCGCAGAAGTGGCAGAAGAAAGAGGGGAGACCACAAAGACCTTTAAGGGTCTGTAGAAATGTTTATGGCATTTGGAAATGTTTGGGCTGATTAGAAGATGTTGAACGAATCGATGCTTT
The DNA here is from genome assembly GCA_027257055.1 of Cephalopachus bancanus. Taxonomy (NCBI): domain Eukaryota; kingdom Metazoa; phylum Chordata; class Mammalia; order Primates; family Tarsiidae; genus Cephalopachus; species Cephalopachus bancanus. The sequence continues at coordinate 2,374,261 of JAPVLO010000179.1, forward strand.
AAGTATTCAAATAAAGGATATACACATTGCAAGCATTTTACATGACATTAGCAACATCTAACATAAATACATTTTAATCCAACAGCATTGTCAATATTTAACTTAAAGGCTGCACTTGTTTTTTGACTTTCTTCTGTAAGGATTTGAAAGGAGGGAGGAGCAGTGACTTTCTCAAGACAATAGGAATCATCCAAAAGTTTAGATATGTGTGTATGTGGTGGTGCTTTTGTGTTTTGGTTGTTGTACAATCTGATTCTGATCGGGTAGAATATTTAAATTATTGCCCTTGGCAACAAAGGTGAACACCATTTCACAATGAATGGATTATTAGTTTTTTTTTTCTGCAACTAAACTTGTATATCAGATCAGAAACTATGGTGTCGTTGAATATGAGTATTCAACAAACCATCATGGGAGAAGTCAGTGGCTAGCGGTAATGCACTGTTTTCCTGCAATAGTTGTGCCTAACTTGCTCATATCACGTGTTTATCTCTCAGTAAAAACCTCTGTCTTTGTCAAGGACACCTTGAGAGCATTGCTATGGAAATGAAACTCTGAGCGCAACCCTGCTAAGTCCCTTTGCTCACCACTCCCTCTTGTTTTTTGAGATTAAACTTCTCTTCTTCTTCCCACGTGAGAAAGAAAAAAAAATTAACTGTGTTAAATGTCAGACTCCCAGGAGTTGGGAGTTGCCTTTTCCCTGTTTGTGTGTGGTTCTTTCTTTTCTTTTCTCCTTCCTTTCCTCCTTCTTTCCTCCCTTCCTTCCTTTTGTCCCTGACTATTTTTCTTTCTTTCTTCTTCATTGTTTCAGTATCTCCCTTCCTTTTCTTTTTTTTTTTTAACCACCAACCCCACCCCCATTTTTTGGTCCCATGTTGGAAAGGACCCTGGTGCTTACCCAGTAGAATCTCTAGACTATCTTAAAGCTTTTCGTTTACTAACAGCCATCAATGGTTTAGTCCAAAACCCAAGTATTTGCTTTTGAAGGGAAAGGGAAAGAGAGTGGGAGAGAGATTCGCTCCTCAGTGCTTGTGTCAAGCCAAAGGGCTCCATGCTTAGAGATGACTCAAGTCACGTTCACTTTTTAAAATGCTCCCAAGTGTTAGAGATTTCTTTATTTGTGTCAGAAATGAACTATCTGGTAATTCTGAATAGTTCTGGTTGGAAATAAAAGTCCTGTTTTACATTAAGCGAGCAAGACTTTTATGTACTTTACATATTTAAGCCTTCGCTTTGATGTTTTAGTACTTAAACATCTTGGGAATATTGGCCTTTGATATACAAAAGAGTTTCATTTAGTTGTGACTAAAATCATTTTTAATTTATCACAAGTAACTTGAAACAGAATTTCTTTAAATGGCATACTCCTGTTACGAGAAAATGTTGGTGGCAGTTTTCCCACGGGAAAGGGACAGGGAGAGGGACGTAAGGAAGTTCTCACTCTAAGAAGCCACTGCTGATTGCTGATCAATCAGAAGTAGAGATAAGGGAAATATGGAGTATCAGGAAGGCAGGCAGTGAGAAAACACAGTTTCATTTATGTTTAATTTCCAAACGCATCTACTTCATACTAGCTTGGTATATTTGTACTTTTTTCTGGGAAAAAAAATGTTTGAGTGAAGGTGAATTTTGCCACAGCTTTTAAATAGTCTCTGGAGCCATGGGCGATGCCCTGCTGTAAATAATTTCAGCTTAAACCTTCCTTCCTCCTGACCCCTCCCTGCTTTCCTATGTGCCCACAGTCCTCAGCTTTCACAGAGAGGATGTCCCTAAAAATATACTGGCATGACAAATGCAAGAAATCAGATAATAGTTACATTTTATGGGAGTGATTTTATTCCCCAGAGGGAGGGGCTTTCAGGGTATTATAAAAGTTTTAATTCATTTCCTCAAGGCATCTCACCCTCTGGCCCAGGCAACTTGGATGCATTGAGGACCAGAGCTGGAGGCAACTGCTGCCCCCTGCAGACTCAGTCAGGTCATTGAGGACTTCACCTGAGCTCTTTGACCAGAGCCCCTCCCACTCACCTTCACCGTCTACCTGGGGCAGAAGGTCTTGGGCCTCCTGTCCACCTTTGTCTAGGGATACGTAAGCTCCTGGAAGAAAAGGTGAAGAAAGGAGACCAGTGGTCACCTTCACCACCTCCTTGACTTCGTCCTCTGCCATTAACTCCTTGCTGTTTAGCTGAATCACCTTCCCTGCTAGGGCTGTTGACCTTTTTGGTAACAACAGACCCGTCTGCAAAGCTTATGGACCTATTCTCAGCATTTCTTTTTCTGATTTTTTTTTTTTTGATGTTTGAAAATTTATTAAGCGGTTTGAGCTTAAATTGTCTTGGGGGAGTCTTGGAAGACATTTAAGGAGAGGAGTGACTTTTGTCAAATGTGCATTTAATAGAAGAGGCTGGTATACATTGAAGAGAGATAAAACTGGAGAGAGGAAGAAAAGCTGTAAAAGTCATCTAGGTGAGAGATGATGAACCCTTTTCTCAGGGATAGATGGTGATGGCAAGCATGTTTTTAAATGTATAAAAAATATATATTACAAAGAAAACCAAGTATATTAAAATACAGCACTGTCTTGCATGGCTAGCTTTTCTCTTTTTTTAGGTAACTAGTCAAATGTTACCTCCTCAGAAATATCTTTCCTTGTCTGCTCCCATGACAATGAAAGGAAATTGTAATTTACAAATGTGCAGTTAACCTAAAGAACTCAATGCTACAATGTTGCAAAGGCAACAGCAGAAAAAGCAACAAGATAAAAGAGAAAAAAGAAGGTAGGGAGGAGGGGAGAAACACAAAGGAAGGGGTGGGGCAGGGAAGGAAATAAAAGAGAAAGTGTGAATTGAAGAAGCCTTCTTGCACAGTATCCTGTGTGGTGAGTCCATGCCTTGGAGAGTCTGTGAATTAAGCCGAAGTCTACCTTTCTTTCATGTCTCTCCCACGGTGCACGTCCCTCTGGGCTGAGTGTGTTTCTTCTATTTCAAGGTAGGTACTTTTCTTTTCTTTTTTTTTGAGTTGGAGTCTCACTCTGTCACCCAGACTGGAGGGCAATGGCATGTTCACGGCCACCGCAGCCTCAACCTGCTGGGTTCAGGCGATCCTTCCACCTCGCTTTTCCAAGTACCTGGGACTGCAGGCACGTGCCACCACGCCCAGCTAATTTTTTTATTTATTGTAGAGACGAGGTCTCACCATCTTGTTCAAGTTGGTCTCGAACCTGTGGACTCAGGAAATCCTCTCGCCCCTGCCTCCCAAAGGGCTGGGCTTGCAGGCATGAGCCACTGTGCCTGGTTGGTAGGTGCTTTTCATACCCAATGGCCCCTAATGCAAACCCACTCATTCATCTAAAACTTAACTAGAGAAACAGAGATTCAAATATATGAACTATATCTTTGAAAGTCTCATATTTGAGGAAATTTGTGTTAGTGATATCTACTGGTAATATGAAAATATAACAATAGCTATTTATTGAGCTTTTGATACATTGGCTAAAGCCCTTTCAACCACATTATCTCACGTATTGCTTACAAAAATACCTGGGTACTATTCTTCTCATTGCTCAAATAAGGAGACTGAGAGGCAAAGCCCCTCAGCCTAGGCCACACTATGGCCAACTGGTAGACCTGGAATTCAAACTCTGGGCCACCCAACGCAAAAGCCTGTATTCTTACTCGTTACCAACACTGTCTTTCATTGGTTCTAGTGATTTCATAGAGTTTGGATTTAGAGTTGACATAAAACACATGATTAGATTTAACATCTCCATTTTAGGCCTGCACACGCAGGTGAGACACTAAATATGTCATTCTAAATAGAACTTAGAGTTTTCAAATAATTTCACACAATGTAGACTTACACACTTCCCTGGGGAGTAGGCGAGAGGAAGGAAGAACTCTTGCCATAGGCATCAACAAAAGAAAAGCCATCTTCCGAGAGTTCTCTGGCTTTCTAAGTCAAGGTGGTGGGAAACATCATCTGTTTCTCTTCCAAGTCATCTTAAGGTGGGAGTTCTGGAGAACAACTTTCCTGCCTGTGTTCTGCACCTTATTTGTTCATTTCTGTGCCGAAAGGGAGGTAGTATCTCATTCTTAAGAATTGGAGCCAGGCGCAGTGGCTCACGTCTGTAATCCCAGCACTTTGAGAGGCTAAGGAGAGAGGATTTCCTGAGACCAAAGGGTCAAGACCAGCTTGGGCAACTTGGTGAGACCTTCTCTCTACAATAAATAAAAAACGTAGCTGGGTGTGGTGGCGTGCATCTGTAGTCCCACCTACTTGGAGGGCTGAGGTGGAAGGACCACCTGAGCCCAGCAGGTCAAGGCTGTGGTAGCTGTAAGCATGGCACTGCACTCCAGCCTAGGCAACAGAGTGAAACTCCAACTGAAAAAAGAAAAAAAAAAGAATTGGAAGTTAACCCTACGAAGTGATAGATGTAAAGAAAGGCTTGATAAACTTAAATTTTACCTGATCTTTCTCAACCAGGACATGTTACTTCTACCAAAAATTCCACTCATGATGACAAGTTTGTTGTCTTTCTAAAGAAAATAAAGGCCATTTTATGGAATCCCTTTTTTAAATAAAAGGTTCAACTTCAATATAAAGCACAAAGGAGCAAAGAATAATAATTTAGCTTTATATTTCTATTTGCTTCTTTTATACAAGAAGACTGAAGAATTACCAAATTACTTCCCCTTCCCATTCTGCATATTGAATGGAGAAAAGTTTTTCCTATCATATTTTCCAAATAATGAGAAAGAGAATGGTGGGCAAATTTACCTAGTAGTCTATTAACGTAAAATTTTAGAATCATGGTGCCTCAGAAAAAAGGACTTACAGAGGTACCCGTTTAATAGCTGAGAAAATAGAGGCTGAGAGGTTGACTTCTCAAAGACATATAGTCAGCTAGTGGTGGTACCAGGATAAGAGTCTAGATGTTTCCTGTGCCTCTGTGAGTGATCTGTCAGTGAGAGAACATTCCTGTCTTCGTTTATTCTTTCATTCAGGCATTACCGAGCATTCACTTGGGGCAGATACTGACCCAGAGCAAGTAAGACAGGGCTGCTGCCCTGAAAGAACTCACAGATTAGCCAAGGGTTTTTATTTAATGGAGAAAGAGAGTGGGGGAGACAGGTCAGTAAACTAATGATCTTCTGTATGAATGATTACTGATGGAGTGGGGCATGCTGACTTAAGGTAAGATGAAAGAAGGATATTGACATTAGCCTGGAATTCAGGAAAGATTTGGGCTTGGCTTGAAGGATGAGTAGGATGTGAATGAATCTATGAAAGGTGCAAAAGGGAAGGAAATTGAAATTAATCTAAAGAGCATTCAGAGGACCCAGGAAAAGGTCTAAGAGTCATCCATGTCTGAGCACATGCCCTTATATTTCTGCCTGGATTATGCTTAACTAGTTCTCTTAAACATTGCTGCATTTTGAATATTATACTTACCAGCATCTGTGAGTAGATGTCTCTCTTTTCCTATTGATTGGAGAGTGTTGGGGTGAAGAAGAGCTTGGTCAGTCCTCTTAATGTCCCAGGAGTTGCCAGATAGAGTGCTTTGCACCAAAGAGATTCCCGTTAAAATTTAGTGAGCAAATCAAACATCACTTGCTTTTTCTGACTCATGTGGTTAAGCCATGGATAGGTTACTGAATAGGACTTCATACATTCTCCTAATATTTATGTCACTAGAATACTGTAATATTAACCTGGAATACTGTTATTAGAATATCTTGATATTATTATCCTGGAATATTATTAAATACTGCCCTGATTTTTCTCTGAATAATGCTATTTGTAAGCCGGGCTCGGTGGCTCAGCCTGTAATCCCGCGCCTTTGGGAGGCTGAGGTGAGTGGATTGCCTGAGCCCGCAGGTTCGAGACCCGCCTGGTCAACTTGGTGAGGCCTCATCGCTACAATAAATCAAAAAATTAGCCGGGCGTGGTAACGCGCGCCTGTAATTCCGGTTGAGGCGGAAGGATCGCCGGAGCCCAGCAGGTCAAGGCTGAGGTGGCCAGGAGCGGCCACTGCACTCCAGTCTGGGCAACAGAGTGAGACTCCAACTCAAAAGAAAATTAAAAAAAATAATGTTATTTGTAGTTGTTAGAGGTGCTGTTTTTATTGTTCAGTCAGACAACAGCCCAGACTCAAAAAGAGCTGAAAAACAGGGTAGTTTCTTTCTAATAGCAGACTTCTCTCATCAACTTGTAGATGGTGAATTGGATGAGTGAGTAAAATTAGGGAAGTGAGAGTTGGGAAAATGTCAAACAAAATGAATTCGAGTGTTTAAAAAAAAACAACACAGGTTTCCCAGTTTAGACATTTAAATTCCTACTTTTTTTCAGATTTCTCCATAGATTGAACAAGTAGTTTTGATTGTTCTTCAAAATAAAAAATCCTGACACCAGAAGTCACCTTGGTTATTCAACCATATAAAGCATTCATTCTCCTGTATTTCATTCAGTGAAAAATGATCCGAAAATATTACCCCAGATCCTCCAGCTAAGAATTGCAAATCATTTTCATTTCAGAACATCCCATTGATTGTGAGTATGGATTAGGCAAATAGAACATTTTGTAGAACTCAAAAATTTTTTTTTTCCAAAATGGGGGAAAAAAAGCTCATACTTCTCTTAGTACAAATGAAGTAAATCTCTGAACCATTGACTCTGAATCATTTGAAAAATATTGATGAACAATTTGGTGTGATAGACCTTAAGCCTAGTTAATCTTTGGGGTATTTTGTTTTTAAGACAGGGAAAATACATTCTGATGGGGAAAATACCCCATACCCCTAAAATGAATTATTAAACTATCTGTAAGTGTCTGAGGTGAAAACCGTACTAATGACATATAGCATTGTTGTCTGTCAGCTTGGTGGCAATTTTTCACTTCATGTTAATAAGGGAAATTTCCAGTAGGTTAACACGGTCCTGAAATGCAATTAAGAGAGCCAAGTATACTCAGGATGTGAGTAAAGGGGTTGAAAAACAAAAACCACTGGTGAATGAGAAGGAATTTATTTCACGCATGATGGAGTTTGGCATTATAAATTCTTTAGCTACTGGTTAAATCCACAGATAGAGGAATGATTCCATTGTGTGTCCCGAATGGAAGAAGAGGTGCAAATTAGTATCATAGTAACAGTAACTAAAGTAAATAATGTCTCTCAACAAAGGTATAGTCTGATTTATTAAGCGCATGACTAAGTAATGGGGAAACTGTGTCACACATGAGCCCTTGTTCTGTCTTTGGTTTTTATGTGTAGAATCAAACTTTTCTGTTGGTAGTCTTGATCCCAATGCCCCTTCTCACGCTTTGATTTCCCTTCCCTCCTCCTCCCCAGTGTTCAAGTCGTTTCCCTTTATTGAAATATTTCTCCAGTCTTTGAAATGATCCAGCAACCTGAGGGACTTTTTAAAAATTCTTTTTAAAACGTGCTTGCTCTCGTATGCATTTCTTTCATCTAACAGATGTAGTCCTGTGCAACAAGCGATAGTCATTACTCTATAACTTTGAAGAGAGAGCAAATGTCAAATGTAAGGCACAATTTTTAGTAAAGATTTTTTTTTCAAATACTAGCTTATTTGAGAAGAAAGATTTAGTCGTAGTGGAAGACAACCTGGAATTTTTACGAAATAATTATTTAAAGGTTTTTTTTTTCCATAACCATGCTAATGAAGCAATTTGTCTTTCTTTTAATTGAAAGTATATTTAGCAGACCAGAAAGGTAAGGGGAAATGGAAGTTCTTTGAAACTTATCTAGTACAAAGAACTACCGATGCTGTTTACTACAATTCAGATATTACTCACCAAAAAAATGTTAAGTTTATGTTCATGAGGTGTGAGCTGCTTTTTCTCAGTGGCCCAGGATAGATTGATTTAATAGGTTCTTCTAGTCAAGTAAAACTACTAATAGGTAGTCCTTTTTTTATTTTTTAAGTTTATTTTTTAACTAACATTTGTTTTAATGAGATGGGGTCTACTATGTTGCCTAGACTGGTCTCAAACTCCTGGGCTCAAGTAATCCTCCTGCCTCAGCCTTCCAAAGTGCTGGAAATATAGGCTTGAACCACTGTGCCTAGCTGGTAGTTCTATTTTATGTGAAAAGTTCTTGAACAATTACTTTGCTACATAGGTGCATGGTAAGCTTTATGATGTAGCAAATTTTACAAAAGTAACCATTTTTTGCTTTAATAATTTAAATTGTTAAAATATTTATAGTAGAAAAGATCATTGAAAATATTAGGCAGTACATAAAACATAAAAATGAAGACGAATTCATGTTACTAAAATTTTACTGTGCTATTCAAATTTCACTGAAAAATAAACATTTCAGAAATAGTGTTGCCATATATTCTTTAAAAAGAAAATATCATCTTCTGTGATCTTTGAAGGTCAAGTTCCAGTAAGTTAGAAAACCCCACTAAGCTAAGATCCTCCCAATACACCCTCAGTTCACATTGTCCATTAAAGGAGAATATGTCCTCAACATCATGTTCACCATTGTTTCTGGATCTTTATGAATCTTCACTGCCATTATCTTCTTTTGCCAAGATAAAATTAAACCTCTAAAGAACATATTGGAGGAATTTTTCTCACAGTCATACAGAAATTGTCTTCTGAATAGTTGGGACCGGGTACTGATCCCAGCTGCTTGGAGATAAAATCAGTTGAGACAAAGGCACTGTACAAAGGCTAAGATTAATACCAGACTTAAAAGAATTTTGAAAATTGAATCTTTGTGTTCTAAAGTTTTATTCACCAAAGAAGACAGGCAGTAAAGAAAGAGAGGAAAAAAATTGGTAATTATAGAAAAGACCTTGTAAGTTCTACCAGAGGCAACTGGAACCAGGTGAGGAGAGAATAAATGCCCTCCTTTCAAGTGAAAGGTGTTGAACCTTGGTTTCAGAAGCTCACCTTGGGCTATTCTTACGCCTCAGCCTTAAGTTAGCCTTACAGGCATCTTACCAGGCATTTTATTATAGAAAGGGTTCTCGCTGAACAGTGGGGTCTAAGTGTAAACACTCACCTCGCTCCCAAAGGCCATTACAATTAACCCCCACTCACTCGACTTTCTTTACCAACTATCTGTCCATGTAGCCATCTCTCTATTCATCAGGCTAGCTGAATTTTTTAAATGTATTTCAAAGTGAGTTAAAGGCATAAGTACACTTCATTCCTAAACATTTAAGCACTGGTTTATGATTTTTTCTTTGAGGTAAAATGTACACATACTAAAATACACAAATTACACAAAATCTTAGGGGTACTCATTCTGATTTTTTGTTCACAGTTGCCTCTGCCTGTGAAACCCAAACCTTTATCAAGATACAGAACACAGTAAGAGAGTTCTCTCATGTCCCTCCACAGGCAGTCATCACCCCCTGTAACCAGTGTTGAGTTTTTCTCACAGATGAGTTTTGCCTGTCCTAGAATTTTGTGTTAACAAAACCAACCTGCTTTTGCATAGGGTGTCCTTTACTCAGCACACAAACTTACCACCTCCTCATCATTCACCTCCAAGTGGGATGCCATAGTCTCACTCTATTGATTGCAAGTGGTTCCACTGATGTGGTGAATTTTGACTTCCAGGCCTGTTTCCTGCCATTCTCAATCTTGCCAGCAATGCTCACATTAGCACCAATGCCACCTGTGGTGAGAAGGGGCCCGAGATGTTCTGCAAACTTGTGGAGCACGTGCCCGGTCGCCCCGTGCGAAACCCACAGTGCCGGATCTGTGATGGCAACAGCACGAACCCCAGAGGCAAGTATTTGTCCTTCTATTCCGAAGTTCCCTGGGAATGTAGACCTTCTGAAATGATGACAGAGACCTCTATTAGGAAGCCACAAACATCGTGTTTACCTTCACTGCTATTCATTTCCATTAGCATTACAGATTTTTAAAACTATTTTTATTTATTTTTGAGTCGAGGTCTCACTCTGTCACCAAGGCTGGTGTGCATTGGTACAATCACAGCTCACTGCAGCCTCAAACTCCTGGACTCAGGTCATCTTTCCACCTCAGCCTCCTGAGTAGCTTGGACTATAGGCACATACCACTATGCCTGGCTAATTTTTTGATTTTTTTTTTTTAGAGATTAGTTCTTGCTATGTTGCCTAGGCCAGTCTTGAACTCCTGGGCTCAAGCAATCCTCCCGCCTCGGCCTCCCAAAGTGCTGGGATTACAGATATAAGCCACCATGTCCGGCCAACATTACAGTTTAGAACTTAAAAAATTTAAAACAAGAACTGAGAGAAATTTATGTTTTTGTTTTCTTTGAACAGAACGCCATCCAATTTCAAATGCGATCGATGGCACCAATAACTGGTGGCAAAGCCCCAGTATTCAAAACGGGAGAGAATATCACTGGGTCACAATCACTCTGGATTTAAGACAGGTAGGTAAAGCCAGAACCATTGAGAATTGTCTGTGAGTTACTGAGCTGTGGTCTTCTGATGACTTTTGGGACAGCCTGGCTTGTCTCTTGACATGTTTACATTCTGGTCTCACTATTTTCTACCAGGGCAAGTCAAGTGGTATACAGAAGTAGTCCATGGTGCCATTTCCTGTCACATTTATCCTTCCTACATGTCTTGAAAGAGATGCTGAAGCTGCTTCCATATGGTTAATGTTCTTTGAAACTGTGTTGTCAGTGTACGCGTAGTCATTCAGGGTACGACATCAGTATGTCAGGCTGTGCTGAATGCTGACAGATGCACAGGAAGGGTGGGGGCACAACCCATGCAGTCCCTACCTTTGAGTTTACTGTCTTGCTGTTATCATTGTGCAAAACTGTCGTGCAAGAGTTGTATAAGGGGCTAGGCTCAGTGGCTCAGCCTGTAATCCTATCACTTTGGGAGGCCGAGGCGAGTGAATCGCCTGACCCAGCGGGTTCGACACCAACCCCTGGAAACTTGGCAAGACCTCATCTCTATAATAAATCAAAGATTAACCAGGTGTGGTAGCATGTGCCTGTAGTTCCAGCTACTTGGAAGGCTGAGGCAAAAGGATCGCCAGAGTCCAGCAGGTAGAGGCTGTAGTTGCTTTGAGCATGCCACTGCACTCCAGACTGGGCGATGAAGTGAGACTCCAACTCCAAAAAAAAAAGTTGTATAAAGCTAGGAAACACACAGGGGTCATGTCAAACCTCTTGACCATGTCTCCCCGACCAGAAGCTGTCTGTCTGGGCCATGTGGAAGCTGGAGTTATCCAGTGCCAACATGAGCAGAACCTTCAGCCTGAGTTGGTATAATTGGCTCCAGCTACACCCACATCCTCTGACCTTGCTTCAAGGCCATGTAGGAGAATTGAGAAATATGACATGAGCCCTGATTTCCCCAGTATTCCTGGGAAAAGAGAGAAAAGAAAGGGAAAGGAATCTCAGTGGAAAGAATGAACAAAGAAGATGTCAGGCATTTTGGAGCTGTTGTCACCGTTTCTGGTCTGAGTTCTCTAGAAAAGCCATTGCATGCCGTTCTTACTTATTTCCATTAATTTCTCTTGTGTTGGAACTCATAAATTTCATGTAAAATATTTAGATCTGTTGAAAGTTAAAGGTAGTTGAAATGTGCAATGTAGGATTGAAATAGGAATTTGGGAAATTCAATGACAAGTAATCAGAGCTCTTTGAATAAGTGATAATTTTTTAAATGTGCACGATTTTAAGAAGACAAGGCAATACTCTATATTTGTGCACAAGGAAATTTTTACCTGTAATAATTACAGCAAATAAGGTAGCAAAGTGTGAAAATCAGGAGACACTTTTCCAAGCTTAGGTTCATAGTGTTATGGAAGTAAAATAACATTCTCAGTAGCTTTCAGCTATAAGACTTGAATCAATGTGACACACTTTAATATTTTCAAATTTCTCTAAAGAAAAAGAGAGAAAAGCTTCTTTTTTTATGCTGGCCTTTGTTTTTATCTCAGTGGTAAGAATGGTTTGGTTTTCCCATAACTCTCTAATTTATTTTGCTTTTTCTAAGGAAAAAAGTAAAACTCTGTAGATTATTAGGAATGTGATATTATATGAGTTTGGCCAAATTAAGAACTGGATATTGGCCATTATTTTTGTTAAGCACTGACCTGGCCATGTGTTCATTGAGCTATGGCCACCATGTTTTCCTAAGCTTTGGTCCCTTCCCCTACCCTGGGGAAGTGAATCTTCTCTCTCCCCCTCACTTTTCAATTTACTTTCTAAATAAACTATATTTTCCAATATAAAAAAAACCTGGATATTTTACATATAGAATTCAAACCTATGTTAGACTGTCCTTTGTTGAAATTCTTCCTGCTTGACATTTTGAAGGAAAGCCTTTTGCTTTAGGTTAGAATGAGGAATTCCAGAAGGGAGCATTCATTTTAGATCTGTAAGGCACATTTCAAAGGCAAGCATAGTCACACAATTACAGAACTCTTTAGGTACTTTCTGGTGTGTTGGGGTAAGTTTCTAAAATAAGGTCACTTAAAATAATTAGTACTCAGAAAATTATTTACCTTTTACACAGTATAAAAATTATGCTGTGCTTTCAGGTTTTTTTTTTTTTTTTGAGTTGGAGTCTCACTCTGTCGCCCATACTGGAGTGCAGTGGCCGCTTCCGGTCACCACAGCCTCGACATGCTGGGCTACGGCGATCCTTCCGCCTCAGCCTTCCCAGTAGCCGGAATTACAGGCATGCGCTACCACGCCCAGCTGATTTTTTGATTTATTGTAGAGATGAGGTCTCGCTGCCCAGGCGGATCTCGAACCCGCGGGCTCAGGCAATCCACTCACCTCAGCCTCCCAAAGGCGTGGGATTACAGGCTGAGCCACCGAGCCCGGCTTCAGGTTTTTTAAAAGAATACATTATGCTTATATCTCATCAAACCTTTCTCAGATTTATTCATTTTGAGGTTTTTTTATTACTAACATTTTTGAATATGTAGAAAGCATATTACAGTGAATACACATGTACCCACCCCTGATATCCAGAGGTTTTTAAGCACTGGGCCATGTATGTTTCAAGTGAATTCCAGCCATTGCAACATTTTACCAATACTTCAGCTTGTTTCTTCAAAAACTAAAGACATTTGTTCTACAGAGACTTCATGCCATTAGCCCCCTTGACAAAATTGACAGTATTTTCTATTAATGGTTTCACCATCCATATCCAATTTTCCCAATTTACTCACCAATGTCTTTTAAAGCCTTTTTTTGTTTCAAACCAGGATTGAATAAAGAATACCTGATTGTTATGCTTTTTTTTTTTTTTGAGTTGTAGTCTCACTCTGTCGCCAAGCACACTCACAGCCACCCCAGCGTCAACCTGCCGGGCTCCAGTGATCCATCCTCCTCAGGCTTCCAAGTAGCCAGACTACAGGCATGTGCTACCATACCTGGCTATTTTTAAAAAATTATTTATTGTAGAAACGAGGTCTCACCAAGTTGCTCTTGGTTGGTCTCAAACCCGTGGCCTCAGGCAATCCACTCACCTCGGCCTCTCAGAGTGCTGGGATTACAGCTGAGCCACCCCTTCTTAATCTGCTCTTCTAACCTGAATTGTCCTTTACTTAAACAAAAAAAATGATAATTGAATTATTAATAGACCAGGACATTTGTCTTGTAGAATGTCCCACATTCTGGATTTGTCAGATTATTTCATTATGTTTTTTTTTTTAACATGTTCTTTTATGACCTCTATGTCCTATAAACTAAGTTGAGCTCTAGAGACCTGATTAAATTCCAGTTAATTCTTTTTTGGCAAGAACACACCATGAGCGATCCTGACTACTTTCTATCACCTCACATCCTAGGGCTGGTTGTCCCACCAGTAGTGATGCTAAATTTGAATTCTATCTGGGTGCTGATTGCCATATCTCTCCCTTGTTAACATTATCTCCTTTTTTCTCTCACATCTTCCCCTTGTTTCTCAGGTCTCACTGACCCTCAGATCTAGAGCTTGGCTGCACCTGATAACTTTTGTTCATTGCCAAAACCTGTTTGTTTCCCTGTCAAGCCAGCCATTATTCAGCTACTAATTAATTCTAGACTATACACTCCATGAGGGCAGGAACCACAGCTTCTTCTTCTCCTCCTCTTCTTTCTCTTCCCTTTCCTTTCCCTTCTCTGTTAACACTTACTTGTTCACTCCTGTGAGCCCAGATATCAGCAGAGGTTAGGAACTGAGTGAATAATTGCAGTGTGGATTAAAGCTTTTTTAAAAAAAATTTCCCTTCTCCTCTTTTCTTGTTCACAGCCTAAATAAAGATGACAGTGAGCAAACAAACCTTTTGACTGCTTTGTTTCAGTTCTATAAAAATGTAAAATCAAAAGTATAGATTTCCAAAGTAAAATTATAGATAGACTCTAATATTATCAGGAGTCGTAAAACAGTATTGTAAATGTGTTCGTGTAACTTAATAAATATCAGCTCCTGAGGTTTTATGACCAAATTAGTTGCATTCTGTGATGGCAGATACTAAAGCCATTGATTCCTTTATTGATTTTCTGATTGATGACAGCTGTTGAAATTACAGTATTTTTTAGCTTCTATGCATAATGATTGGTTATCTGGAAGATAAACTAAAGAAAAGGTAAAAAGTATTATCAGAAAGTTCATAAATGTTGTATAATTTGCAATAAGGTTTAGCTACAGAGTGTTTGTTTTAGTAACACATTACAAGAGGAATGATAAGATTTATTTCTTTGTTTCTTTAAAATAATGTCTGCTATTCATTTCTTTTATTGATTGATGACATTTTGAAAGCCACACTGTTAGATATTTAGGGAACTAAATGTGTGTGGTCAGTTTTAAGAAAAGTAAAACTTTTGTGTTAGCTTGAACAAATATAAAATTAACATGTATGTAGCATTCTCCACTAATAAAATGCTCCTCACCGTCAAGTGATTTAAGAGCTCATAAACCAGTACTAATACGAATCGAGTCAGTGATCTTTTTTAACAACTTGAAATGTAAAAGAATGAGAAAGGCTAGTCATATTTCATGGATCTTGAATTTTATAATTGTCAAAAACCTGTAGGCACCTGTAATTATGTTAAATTTTATTCCCTATGATAGTGTTTCTTAGTAGAAGAACACCAACATTTTCAGCTTGAGAAACGCTATATTTAAAGCTAATACACGGTCAGATGAAAAGATGTTCCATGCCATTCATCCTTATGGAAATGAAAATCATGCTAAGTGAAATAAGCGAGCTACAAAAAAAGAAATAGTGTATGATTTCACTTACATGAAGTGCCTAGAGTGTCAGTTCATAGAAGCAGAAAGCAGAATGTTGAGTGCAAGGGGCAGAGGAAAGAGAGATTGGGGAACCAGTGTTTAATGGGTACAGAGTTTCAGTTTGGGATTATTGTGACCAGAGTGCGAGAAAGGAGACACCAACACACCAAGAATCAGATTATGAGTCCTTTAATAGCCTGCAACCGAGAGTGGACTAGTGTTCAAAGAACTCTCGGCCCCAAACAGAGTGAGCAGGGAGTAAATGAAGGCAGAAATTCTATAAGCCGTACAGTTTGATTTACATTTTTTGGCACAATATTTAGTTGTGAAAGTGTACAGATAACTACAGAATTTGTAACTAGGGAGTTTCCAAGCACCGAGGGGAACAAGAATGTTGGTGTGCGATGTAATTACGGTAAGGTTACATAGGGGCTCATTTCTAGGTGAAGACGGAAGATTTGTTACAAAATGGAGTTATTTATGTCACACAAGTTATTACAGGCTATTGTAGGTTTTGCAGATAGGATAGGATATTTCAGGATGATGAAAAATTTCTGGAGGGATGATGATGATGGTTGCACAATAAGTGAATATGTTTAATGCCATTGAACTGTACATTTAGCATAGCTAAAGTGATAAGTTTTGTGTCATGTATATTTTCCCACAACCTTTTTTCTTTTTCTTTTTAAAAATTTTACCACAATTTAAAACATTTACTACACTGTGAAATGCATGGTGTGTTATATCAGCCAGGGTCCAAGCACAAAAATAGAGGCCACACCATTCATTGAAAGGAACAAACTTAGTATGAGGAATTGGTTCAGCAGTGTCAGGAGAACTGGAAAAGATAGCAGAGGGAACTCAGGGATAGTCATGGCTGCAGTGGCACCCAGGGAGGAGGTGAGGATGTTAACACCTAGAGCCCTGGAGGAGAGTGCCCTGTCTGTGAGGAGACCTGAGGAGTCCTGGAAAGTTGGATACTGGAGTCAACTGCTGCACCCAGGGCCAAGTGCTGCTGCTGGGACAAGGCAGACAGGAATGCGGGTTCCTGTGGTTTGCAGATCCCAGCCCCAACCCCACAAAGTGGAATACCAAAGTTTAACAACTGGCACTGTCTTCTCAGTCACTTGTTTTAGTTCAGTGACACAAATTCAGAGATGCAGCTGCCCTCGACATCCTGAAGCAGTCTTTTGTTTTTATGGTGGTCAGCTACATCCTGAATATGCTTAGACTAAGCTTTTTAGATTAACTTTGGGTTGAAAATGCAAAGTCTGGTATTCCCCTGGTGAAATCATGGACTGCCTTCTAATATATCCATAGACCAGGTGTCATCTGAGAAACTGCCTTAGGGCATGACCTTGGTACTAGGACCTTAAGAAGGACAGTGGTGGAGGAAATGCAGAAATAGTTCTTTTTTTTTTTTTTTTTTTTTTTTTTTTTTAGTTGAAGTCTCACTCTGTTGCCCAGGCTGGAGTGCAGTGGCACACTCATGGCCACAACAGCTTCCACCTGTTGGGCTCAAGCGATCCTTCTGCCTCAGTCTTCTGAGTAGCTGGAACTACAGGCACACGCTACTACTTCTGGCTAATTTTTTTATTTATTGTAGAGATGAGGTTTCTTTGCCCAGGCTGATATCGAACCTCTGAGCTCAGGTAGTCTTCTCGCCTTGGCCTGCCAAAGTGCTGGGATTATAGACTTGAGCCACCGTGCCTCGCCAGCAATTTTATTTATATATAGATGTGCTTATTTAGTATTAGCTTGTGTTTGGGTGGTGTGATGTGGTGTGGTGTGGTGTGGAAGACATGCGTAAAGTGTGGTAGAGTGATATACTTTAATACAATACACAAAGTAGCATGTGATAGCATGAAGGATGAAGGATATAGAATGCCTAGCAAATTCCTCACATTAAATAAACCTGAATTTTTGTTCTCTCTGTCATACTTCTAATCCACAAGTTACTTCACATTCTTAAAGATCTCGGATGTCACCCAGGGAAATGTTAAACAAGAACTTAATAGAATCTAATTAGAGTTAGCTAATAGGATTAACTAAGAAGTGCAATTATGCAGATTTGGAGTAAATGAATTCAGAAGTCACCAATCATTCTTTTTTTCTGGTTAGGAAAGATGGAATCATCGTAGAAAAATTGAAAGGTACAGATAAGAGGCAAAATAACTTACAATCTCTTCACTCTGACATAATCACTAATAATATCTTAGCATATTTATTTTTAGACACTTGCATATAATCTGCACATTTAATAATTTTACAACAAGGCTATCATTTATTACGTACTTACTGGGCCAGACACCGTGCTGACTTGATCTGGATTATGTCATTGAATCTCATAATCACCCTATGAGTTTGTGCCTATTATTATCCCCTTTTGACAGATGACAAAACTGAGACTTAGATCATTTAAATAGCTTGCTGTAGGGTGGAACTCAATGAGATTCAAGAAGCAGGGCTCTGCATCCATGCACTACCACCCCCGTCCAGCTGAGATTATGTGATATATATGTTTGTGTCCTGATGTCCTATTTAACTTTATAGCACAGACATTTTCCAATATAACTAAAACTCATGAATAATTTTTAAAGCTGCATCAATAGTCTTCTGTATGGCTTACCTATCATTTGCCTGACAGTCCCCGGGCCTGATATTTTTTTTTCTTCTGTTATGGCTAATAACTTGAGTTTCAAATGAAAAAAGGATAATCTTCTAGGCATGCCAATGAAGTAATATAGTGGATACAAATCATTTACAAGATTCATATTACAAATTTGTAGTTAATTTTGTTTTGACTATGCCTTTAAGGAGGAATATTTTTTGCCATGTATGCAGGTAGGAATTTATAGGTATAGGTTATATACTATTCAGTACTTTTTTTCTACTTCACATTATTTCACCTGCCCTCCCCAGCAGTATTGGAATACAAATGAGATCCTCCTTGTAGGAGGATTTAAGTAGATTGCTCAAGGGTAGGACTCACAGAAAACTGTAGCCCAGGGCCAGCAAGTCACTACTTAACGATTGCCTGTAGTTCCTTCTACACGGTGCCACACTCTCATTGGCTTTGGTCTCCAATTATTGTTTTACTTTCTGTTATGATTCTGTGAGGAGACTGACAAGAGCTCTTTAAATTTCCTCCTGATTTCAGAGGGTTCAGATTCTAGCCCCCTGCCCTTTTGTTCTGTTTGCCTGCATTGCCCCCCCCCCAGTGGGGTCCCCTCCCCTGTGAATCAGGCAGGATGTTAGCACTTCTTGCACGTTTTTGCAGTGACTGGTAGATTTTGGCGCTACCTGATGTGATTTTTAGTCAAGAAATGGGAAAATGAATCAATGTTTTATATTTTCCTTTAAAAGAGTTTAAACCTGGGCAAACATTTCACTGGGAGAGAGGGTCAGATTTGTGAGTAAAATGTGTAATGTTCCTATAGAAGATAAAATCTGTTTTGTAAAAAAAAAGAAGAAAGTTTCTTATGGCATTGAAAATAAAGCTGCCTTTTGGGGCAGTGCTTTATTTTATGTGTAGGTTTAATTAGGAAGTAGCACTTTGTTGTGGGAACATAATCACAGAGGGGCCTTTGTTTTATACAAACTTTTAGACAAGAGCTGCTTGTTTGCTGAGTTTTGTAAAACCTCATTAATTCGTATGTCAGTTGGTTTTTTCCCCAAAATTTCTGAAAAAATGACCAGAGTTGGGTGAAGTTTACTATTGTGTTATCCAAATATAAAGTGTTTGCTAAGCACATTGGCAAAGTCAACAAGAAAACGGCAAATTTCGGATTCAGAAGACAAAATCTATAAAGATTTTTAGAGCAAGAATTGCATGTAAGTGGGAGCTTCTCATTACTAATAAATCTTGGCTGTTCATTAGAAGGGGTTCGGCAGAGACCCTTCCTAGAATCACTCTGATAGCAATTCCTTTTCCTGTATACTTGTGTGTATTCTGAATGATTCTCTTTCAGCATCAAGTACTTCATATTGACCTCAACCATTTTCAAATGTTGCTTTTCTCAAATTTGCTTGGCAAAATAAACAGTTTGTGAGAAATCTTAACCTCTTCATTGCGATTTGGAGGAAAGTCACCTTAGATTCCTCCCATTCAGACTTTTTTTCTTTTTGAGTTGAAGTCTCACTCTGTCACCCAGGCTGGAGTGCAGCGGCACGCTCCCGGCCATCGCAGCCTCAACCTGCTGGGCTCAGGCGATCCTTCCGCCTCAACCTTCCAAGTAGGTACAGGCACGTGCCACCACGCCCAATGTTTTGATTTATTGTAGATCCGAGGTCTTGCCAAGTTGTCCAGGCTGGTCTCAAACTCCTGGGCTCAGGCAGTCCTCTTGTCTCTGCCTCCCAAAGTGCAGGAATTACTGGTATGAGCCACCAAGCCCAGCTCCCTTCAGACATTTTAATCTTTCTTATGTTCTCTGTGAAGCTACTAGCCTCAGAAATATGTCTTTCTATTGTTTTCACATTTTAATTATCTTATTTTATTTTCTCAGAAGCAGCATCTCCTTTATCTGTTACTGTATAAGAAATCCCTGCAAAACTTGATGGCTTAAAACAGCAACATTCATTTGATACCTTTCCTGGTTTTTGTGGGTCAAGATTTCAGGAAGGGCTTGACTGAGTGGGAGTGTCTAAGGCTGCAGACCACAAGGGCAGCAAGTGGAGCAGTTTAGGAGGCGAATATCCCTGAGGCAACTGGGAGAGGGTGCCCTGGGGAAGCTGGGGGAGCAGGCCTGGGGCAACTAGGACAGGGGACACTGGGACAGATGGGGGAGAGGGCACTGGCCAGTTTGGACATGGTCTCTGGGGCAGCTGGAGGCTGTCCAGCTTCTGTGTTCATGTGACCTCAGGGCTTCTCTCTCCTGTGCTTCCTCACAGCATGGCAGCCTCAAGGCACCTTGTTTATAAAGCATCTTTCCAGAGAAAGAGGCAGAAGTTGCATCCCCTATTAGACTTGGCCTCCAGAGACACACGGTGCCAGTTCCCCTGTGCTCTATGGGTCACTCAGTCACTAAGATTAGCAGAAACACAGTTTGGGAACAGTAGACTCCCCCCCAACAGAAGAACAAGTGACAAATTTCAGATGTTTTAAAACTACTACTGCCTCGTGCTTCTGTGAGGATCTTTCTCTGGAAGGCTTCAATCTTGCAGCCTTGCATACCTTATCACTGAGGGGCCACACCCTTATTAGATGAGGTAGGATTCAAACAGGGGTATACAAAAATGCACTTTAAACTGGTGAATATTAATAACGAGTGCGCTGAGTATGTGAAAATAATCAAGGGCAGGCTTTAGGAAATAGATCAAGTTTTGTTTCTTGTCTAGATTTATTTTTAAGCTTCCTCATTTGTGTATTATCAGTGGGGGTTTGCCAAACAGTCCGAGACAACCATTTTTGCCATTTGGCAGTGTTTAGCTCTTTTTTGGTTTTGAGTGACTGAGGACTGGCCACACTGTTTAAGTGTCTCTATCCAACAGAGCTTTTTGCATTGGGCCTGGGAAGATTCGAGGAAATCAGTGAGGACAGTTTTGCCAGATTTAGTCACAATATGCGTTTCATATCCCAACTGTTTTGGCATCAAAATAAAGCTTTTTGTATATTTATGGAAAAAAAAGGGAAGTCCGTTCTGAAATTATTATTTCTTCCTGTTATATTGAAGCTGGGGGAAAAAAGAGATGTTTTAATTTCTGAAGAAATATTTCTTTGAAAAATATAGTACAGTTTGGAATCCATTATAGCTTTTTTCTTTTTATGTACTGCTTAGCATCAACTCACATTGTAACATTTCCATCTTAAAAAGAAAACTGTAACAGATTTTGCAAAAAGTGACTTATGAATACCTCAACTAGACCTCAAAATATCTCTTGTGTTTTTAATGTTGTCAATGGACCTATTCTGTACACAGAACTTCCTTTATTCTGATGTGGAAGTAACATATGATAATAGAAACGTTTTAAAGCATATACAGAGAAGTATGAGAAAAAAAACTTTAAAAAGCCACCTGTGAGTCTAACAACCACAGATGACCTTTTGCTCCATTCTGTCTTACCTGAGAACACTGTATATGTTTAATAAATCATGGAATCCCTGTGTATCGGGTGCTGGGGTCTCAGGATTCATTGATGAACTAGACAATAATCACATCACGTTGAGCCTTTAGCAGAGAAGTACACAACAAACAGCAGGTTCCTTAGCTTCATTTTTTTATTAGCAGTGTCACTTTCACTGTGGGTTAAGGCAGACCCTGACTCTCAAGGGGCTTCTGGTCTGGTGGGGGAAATTGGCAAGTAAGCAAACGACTTCTGCTTAGTGGTATAGGGTGTACAGGGGCTGGGGTGCCTGAAGGACATATAAGCAGAGATATTTAGGGGTTCAGGGAGACAACCCAAAGAAAGCTCTGCTGAAGAAGGGAGGAGGGAGGAGGGAGTGAGGAAGGATGCAGCAAGAGAGAGCAGCATGGGTAAGACCTGCACACGCAAAAAAAGCCTGGCATGCGTGTGTAGCTAACATTGTACATCCAACAGTACATGCTTTCTTTCATTTTTCCTATTTATTGAGATATCATTTGCATCCAGTGAAATGCACAGATCTTGAGTATATAGTTGGGTGAGTTTTCACAAATGCAGAAACATGTATAAGCCATTCCCTGATCAAGGCATAAAATATTTTCATCACCCGAGAGGTCCCCTATTGCCTCCCTCCCACCGGCCAGAGAAACCTCTGTTCTGAATTTTTTTCACTTTATTTAGATGAGTTTGGCCTGTTATATAACTTCCTATAAATGGAATCATACAGTGTGTTTTTCTGTGTCTGGCTTCCTTCTCAGTGCATCATGTCTATGAGAGTCACCTGTTGTTGCTTGTATTAGTAGTTTGTTCCTCTTGTTTCCATGTAGTATTTCACTTTATGAATAGACCAAAATTGATCCATTGTCTAGCTAGGTGTTTCCAGTTTTTGTCTACTATAAAAAACCTGCTGTGAACATCCTTATACAAGTCTTTTTCAGGGTGTATATTTTTATTTTTCTTGGAGTATAACTGGCCAAAAGATATGTATATTTTTAACTGTATAAAACATTGACAATCCATGACTCATAAAGTGCCTCCAGGACTCACCATCCGTTTCTGCCTGCTGTCCAATATTTGAAACCCATTTTTTATACACTTTGTCCAGCTTAACAGTTTTTTACTGTTGGAGTGCCAGACGGTGCCGATTTCTTCTTCATGGCCAGCAGCTTAATGTTTAATGGGTACAAAATAACTTATTTAACCTGCTCCTATTTGGGGATATTTAAGGTGTTTCCAATTCTTGGCTAGTATAAGTCCTGCTACAACAAATATTTGAGTATTTTTGTAGTTGTGATGCTGATTTTTTTTTAATGTAGAGTCCAAAAAAATGAGATTACTTGTTTAAAAAGCTTAAACATTCTTCAAACCTGATCTTTATTGCCTTATTGTTCAATGTATATTCTCACTAACAGTGACTGTGAGTATCCCAACTCCTTGGCAGCATGGAATTCAAATTTTCTTTTCCAATTTTTTAATTTTATGATATTTGACTAGCTGAGAATTTATTTATTTATTCATTTATTTATAATTAGCTATTAATATGTTATGCCACTGTACTGGACATATATTTGGGAGAACTGGGCTGAATTCAGATGCTTAAACAATGTTTGATTTTGTTTATTTTCACATGTATAAGTTTTGTCATGATTATTAATCCCTATTGAAGCAAATTGCTTTGTAACATGGTGGTGACATTTTTAGATATTGAATATGAATATCAGAGGCTGGATAGAATTTTCAAGTCATATTTCAATGAGAGAGAAAAAAATTGATTTAACTCTAAATATCATCATTCTGAGAAGTGCCCTTTGTCAGAAAAATTGCTACAGAACTTGGGGAAATTGATTAAAAATCTGATATACCTTCCATCTGTGTTGTGCGCTTTATAAAGTGCTTTCCTATTCAGTATTTCATCTTATAGTGACAAGATGAAAAATCTGAAGCACGCGTTGATTTGTATCCATGTCATTCATGGTGAATAATTCAGTGGGATGCAGAGAAAACATCCTCTGGACTTATCATTTTAAGCTTGAATTATGGAGCATGCTAAATTTAGTTTTAAAGTGCTCTAGATTTTAAGAACTTAAGGATTTATTAATCACCTATCGCTACCCTTTTGTGCTGGGGGAGAGCGGCTGTGGAAGTTTAACTCTGCAAGGATTAGCGATGGGATGGTTAAGTTGCTGAAGCAGTGATAAAGACACTGGCTAGTGACTGGGCCTGCTGCCTGCTTAGACCAATGTGGTTCCTCAGGCCTGGGGTCTCTCTAACATTTGTGCACAGATACTTTGAAAGCACTGACTTTATTATGCAAATGAAGCCTGGGAAAACGCTGAGATCAAATTAAAATCTGCAAATAATTAACTGGGATGGTGAGCTGTACAAACGAAGCTAGCCTGAGAAATTTGGTGAAGCCTTAAAACGACTTATTAGCTTCTGTTCAGCCAACCGGGGTGGTTTAAGTTTTCTAATCAGTTGATAATTAAGAAAATATATGTACAATAGCTTTGTTGGTTTTTGTGTCTTTTAAAAAAATTAATGGACTTTTATTTTTTAGAGAAGTTTTAGTTTTCAGAATGAGCAAAGTACAGAGAGAGTTCCCATATTCTCCCCTATATAATAGTTTTGGGTCAAATTTGGATTATTCTTTTTTTTTTTTTTTTTGAGTCGGGCCTCACTCCATCACCCAGGCTGGAGTGCAGTGGTACAATCATGGCTCACTGCAGCCTTGAGGTTCTGGGCTCAGGCAGTCCTTCCACCTTAGCCTACTGAGTATCTGGGACTACCGATGTGCTCCAATATGCCTGGTTAAATTTTTTTTTTTTTTTTGTAGAGATGATGTCTCACTCTGTTGCCCAGGCTGGTCTTGAGCTCCTGGGCTCAAGCATTCCTCCCACCTCAGCCTCACTAGGTGCTGGGATTACAGGTGTGAGCCACCACACCTAGCCCAAATCTGGACTATTCCTAATCACCCTTTTAAAAATAAGTCATAAAGTGACTGATTGAATGAGTGTGGTTTCAACAGTTTCTAAGATATTTTTCCCAATAGTATTTAGATGGCTATCATATAATTTAAAAATTATATGTCAGTCACAAAATTTTAAGATGTCTTTTTTCCCTGCTATTTAGTGGCATAACACTGGGGATATTGACCTTTGTTCTTTATATAGTGGGCACACCAAAAAAGCCAGTTAAACAACTACTTTGTAGAGTTCCATGGAAATGACCAACATTTAGGATCATTTACAACTTTGTAGTAGTTGTATACTAGTCTCCCATACTGGACCAGGAAGGAAGTAGGGCTCTGAGGCCAGCTTGTTGTTCAGGAAATGGCACCATGAGAAAAGCATTGATCCAACTGTGGTTTGCAATCAGCTCATCACTGGGGCTTCCTTTCACATAAAACCCTAACAACTGCAAACTCTGCGTTTTGTGAAGTATCATCATGCCTTGCCAGAGCCCATAAGAATGGGACAGACATAAGGTCATAGAAAAATAAGATTTCAAATATCCCTTCTGAGCTGTTTGCTTGACCTCCATGAATTCAACTGGCTTCTCCAGAGTTGGCCTTTGCCTGTAAATACTTTTTTTTTTTTTTTGAGCTGGAGTCTCACTCTGTCGCCCAGACTGGAGTACAGTGGCCACTCCCAGCCACCGCAGCTTCGACCTGCTGGGCTCCAGCGATCCTTCCGCCTCAGCCTTCCAAGTAGCCTGAATTATAGGCATGCGCTACCACGCCCGGCTGATTTTTTAAATTTATTGTGGAGATGAGGTCTCGCTGCCCAGGCGGGTCTCAAACCCGTGGGCTCAGGCAATCCACTCACCTCAGCCTCCCAAAGGCGCGGGATTACAGGCTGAGCCACCGAGCCTGGCTTGGAAATACTATTAATACACCTGCTCATTTTCTACTTAGACATCTCAGTCTTCTGTGAAGTCTTATCTTCAAACCATTCACTTTTCTCACCTTATTTTCACAACCTTTTTTGGGGGGGTAGTTGTAAAATATGCATAGCATAAAATTTACTAATTTAAAACATACAGTTCTATGGCATTAAAGGACATCCCCATTGTTGTACAACCATCCCCTTTATCCATCTCCAGAATGTTTTCATCTTCCCATACTGAAACTTTGTACATATTAAACACTAACTCCACATTCCTCTCTCTCCCCAGCCCCTGGTAACCTCTGTTTTACTGTCTATGAATTTGATTACACTCTAGAGGTGAAATATTACTCTACTTGTTCTTCTGTGTGTGGCTTATTTCACTTAACATAATGTCCTCAGCCTCCCAAGTAGCTGGGCCTACAGGTATGTGCCACCATGCCTGGCTAATTTTTTAATTTTTTGTAGCAGCAAAGTCTTGCTATGTTACCCAGGTTGGTCTCGAACTCCTGGGTTCAAGTAATCTTCTTACCTCAGCCTCCTGCAGGGCTGG